>JAPDVU010000009.1:25199829-27599829 GCA_026230045.1 Corynorhinus townsendii
CTGATACAGAAATTGGTTCCTATTCCCTAAACCCGTGGTCAGCAAACTGCAGCTCGCGAGCCACATGCGGCTCTTTGGCCCCTTGAGTGTGGCTCTTCCACAAAATACCACAGCCTGGGCGAGTCTATTTTGAAGAAGTGGCATTAGAAGAAGTTTAAGTTTAAAAAATTTGGCTCTCAAAAGAAATTTCAATCGTTGTACTGTTGATATTTGGCTCTGTTGACTAATGAGTTTGCCGACCACTGCCCTAAACCAATAGCAACTGGGAACCTAGATTCGTTCTGGGCCATCAGAAGGAGTCCGTTTTGCATGACAATATTTTCAATGATTTTTTGGTGTGCATGTGTGACCAGGAAATGAAGGTTTCTAAGACAGGAAAGAGATGCTCTCTCCCCGGGGTGGAGGGCAATCCTAGATTTCACACAACTTTTGCGGCCTCCACTTCCTTGTCCATAAAGTGGCAATAATGATATCTGTCTCCCCAACTTCAGAGGCAGATGATAAAGGTCAAATGGAGCAATGTCTGGAAAGGAGTTTTGAAAAGTGAGGGATTATGGTGACAGACAAAAGGGGAAGGAGCTGGCAGGTTGAGGTGAGGTTCTCAGAGGTGGGCAGAATGGGGAGGGCAGAGGGGGAATAAGATGCGGCCTTGGCACTGGAACGCGGGCGAGAATTTCCATGCCCTCATTATACTGGGCGCTGCTGTCAGGTTGAAAACCAGTCTCTGCTTTACTGCCCGAGACGCTGTGATATTTTAGGAATGGCAGCCCAGAGGAAGGCCGCGTTTGAAAAAGGTCGCTTTCCTGAATTCGCCACTGGGTATTATTTTTATGACGCTGTTCTGTTATCCAACTTCAAAATATACATCATATTTATATTGCCTCTGCTAAGCGTATATTTTCATTTTACTGCTTACCATGTGGGTGACATTTGGTTATTGAATGCCTGGAGAATTGGACCCTGTGGTGGTTGTTGTTTTTTATTCTTTCCTAAGTGCTTGCTCTGATGTATTAATCTGTACAAAAGGAATGAGACAGGGACACATAAGCATTCGTACACACACACACACACACACACACACACACACACACACTAATCACATTGCCATTTTATCTCACTTTGCGGGTGTGCGGCTACATTTATAAGAGCCGACAGATCTGAAATAGGTGGTCTGAACTGATTCAGGTGGGAAACGATGAAGCCAGCTGCCTCCTGGGAGCTGGTGAAGGGAGGGAGGGAGAAAGAGAGCCTTTTGTCTTCTGTTTGTGAAGGACACACCAGGCAAGAAGAGAGGATGGAACCACTATGAGTCTGAGCTGAAAGGGACCCTGGGGATAGATGTATGTGTCTATATAAATATAGATATGTGTTTTATAGATATTTTATATCTTCTATATCCATATATCTATTCAGCACTTCACATCATTCCTGATCCTGGGCTCAATAAATGGTTATTGAATTAAGGCACAAAAAGAATAGTTATATAAACCATTTATTGAGATGTTACTCTGTGCAAGATACATTACATGCACTCTCTTAACCTCCCAGCATCCACAAAGTGATTCCATCATCTCCATTGGAAAAATAAAGGAAATTGGGCTTCTCAAAAAGTTAAATATAGAATTGTCATATGGTCCAGCATTTTCACTCCAAAGGTATAAAAAGCAAATATTTGTACATGAATGTTACAGCAACACTATTCACAGTAACTCAAAGGTAGAGACATCTTACATGAGTGGATAAACAAATTGTGGTCTGTTCATACAATGGAATATTATTCTGCCACAAAAAGGAATGAAGTGCTTACCTGCTACAACATGAATGAACTTTGTAAACATCGCAAGTCAAAGAAGCCAGGCACAAAGGTCACGTATTTCATTTACATGAAACGTCCAGAATAGGGAAGGAAATCCATAGAAATAGAGAGCAGATTAGTGGTTGTCAGGGGCTAGGGGTTGGGGTACTTGGGGAATAATTCCTTAAAGGATATGGGGCTTTATTTTGGGGTAATGAAAACATTTTGGAACTGGATAGAAATGATGAATGCACAAGACTGTGAGTGTACTAAATGCCACTAAATTGTTCCCCTAAAATGGCTAATTTTATGTTATGTGAATTTCACCTCAATTTAGGAAAAAAAAGGAAACTCAGTTTAGAGGGTGTGGTAGATGGATTATATTGGCAACACGAATTACTCTCCTCCCTGTGTCTACACCAAGCACATCAAACTCGCAGCCCATGGGCCGCATGCCTCATTTATTTGGCTCATGTTAGCCTTTGAGTCTGACATGCTTGGTCTACACCATCTGCCCTATAACCTTATGAACCTCTTTTATTCCGACTCTGGCCTCGGCCAAATGACACTTTGGCCAATGGGACAGAAGCAAACTTAAAGGAGAGGCTTGTAAAAGCCTGCATGTATGTCCACTCACCTGGACTTAAACACTGCCATGGGGACAAGCCTGAGCCAGCTTTCTGGGGGATGAGAGACTATGTGGAGCAGAGCTGAGTTATGCCAGACGAGACCATCCTACACCAGACAGCCCCCAGCCGAACTGCCAGCTGCATATAGATGCATGAGTGATCCCGGCCAAGATCAGCCAAGCCTGGCTCACATCAGCAGAACCACCCAGGCTGTTCCTTGATTCATGAGAAATAATAACTGATTGTTGTTTTAAATCATTGGAAGTGGCTTGCTTTACAGTAATAGCTAATGAAAACAGGTTACATAACTTGCCTGAGTCTCACATCTAGGAAGAAAGAGTAGCACTGGTTTCAAAGACTGGTTTTAAAGGTGCTATTCTACTCACTTGCCACCGTCATTTTACAAATCAGGAAAACGAGACTCAGAGAGGTTGAGGATGGGAGCAAGAGCATCACCTTGGGGAGGGGGTGAGAGTCATCCTCCCCTATCCTTGGCAATGAAGGAGTGTCACCTGTAAATCCTCCCAGACTGTACCCAACTCCATACACCCACCACTTCCCAAGCCCCAACCCAACATCACCGGAAGGTATTGAAATGCTGGTGTTGGTTTCCAATTGGAATTTCAAGTGGAATCTGTAGTTTTCCGCCCGTTTTTGGCAGGGCTCCTGCCCTGCACTGTCGTAGGTACTGCCTTGCTGGCAGAAAAGTAAGACAGATCATTTGTCTCTGTGCTGTTCTTCCCTCCTAAAGCATTGCTCCGGCATTATCACGGCTCTTGAGAAGACTTTAATTTTGTGAAGTGGCAAGTTGCTAGGATGATGGCTGCCTGATCAGCTATGTGTCCCAGGAAGGACATACAATTCACACAGGCCACACGGTGTAGTGAGCCAAGCTCAAGATTTTTAACGTGGTGCTGTTCCCCGACATCGCTCTCATACAAAGAGAATGCTCAGCACACTCTGCTTTCCCACCATCTTGATCCCTACCCAGCTCCTCCCAGCATCCCCTGGTGCTCCTTGGAGAGCTCCTGCTTTGGGGACAAAGAGCCAGCAGTTCCTTTGGTCTGGCCAAGCTAAGAATGGCTGAGACAGGTGGCAGCCCCCCTCCTGCCGCAAACAGATGTAATCAAGCCATCAGCCTGTCTTTTTATTTTTTCTTAATCAATTCCCATGACAAATGGGTATAGGAAGGAGGGCAGCCTGCCCCAGGCATTCTGTACTTCAATCAGGACAACAGAAAGAGCTGGGTTCATAAAACTATAATGTACCATTTGAGCATATTTCCCAGTACCTGGACCCTGCAGAAAGAGGGCCGCCTGAGCCTTTCCTTCCATTAGGTTTAACCCTTCACCCCAAGTGCAGATCAAGTTGTTACACTGCCTTCTCATGGGGCCAGGAGCAGGTCTCGTGCTCAGCTTACCAGAGGGCATTGGGAAGGCATGTTAGAAGGAGTGGGTGCAGCACAGGGCCATTGAGGGAATCTTTGGGCTTGGGCACACCTTTTACCTCCAGTAGGTGTGTGACTTAACTTCTCTGGTCCTCAGTTTCCTTGTCTGTAAAATAGCATTCGTAACAACTGTCCTTCTGGGCAATGAGTCATAAGCAAGGTGAAGAACAGATAACCTTCAGGTGAAACCTGTCTCAAAGAGGTACTCAATGAAAGACCAGAGTAAAATGGAGCCAATGCATCTATGGGCCTTTCTGCACACATGGACTAGAAGGAGATTGTCCTAACCACAGTGAAAAGCTGAACAAACCTGGAATCAGCAACTCCTCTTAGACCCATCGCAGAATTGAGGTCACTGGGAAAACCGCTGCACCCCCAAATTGGAAAGACAGACAGGCAGATACAGAGACATACAACTTACTTGAGCAGAAACCTTACAGCAGAAACTTCCACAGGAACCAGTGCTGGGTAGGAAAAATGGAAATGTAATTGATGAATTGCTAGAGGCTTAATGTGGACAAGCCAGAGGGCTAGACTCTTCAAGGGAACCCAGTCATACAGGCCCCACACATGTGTGAGTTTTACCTCCAGGAGCTCTACCAAGTTCTTACAGTAGAGATGGGAGAAAGATCCCCCGATGGCTTCCTGCAGGGGGAAGGGAAAAGGAAGCATTTGGAAATACTTCAAAACACTTTGTTCTTCTTAACAAGGCCTGCCCTCAAGAGAAACTAGTTAACCAGAGCCTAACCTGCTGGGGCTTTAGCAGAGCCTGAGGGACCTGGGAGAAGGGAAATACCCAACTCAGCCCACCCTAGTCTTCCTGTCCCACTTAAGGGAGTGAAAAAAAATTGAGAAGCACATGGAAAGGTCACCACCCAGAGGCACAGGCTCACTAAGAGATGGGCTATAGAGCAGTCCCCCCACCCCCGCCACACACACACACACACACACACACACACACACACACACACACGCCACCATCACACCACTAATGGTCTAGAATCTCTAGACCACTGGTCTAGATGTTCCGACTGGCTCAGTCCTCCTTGCCTAAAGCAGGGGCTGTCATCTCCATATCCAAATGGGGAAGCTGAGGCTCACAGGGGTTAGGGAACTGCCTAGGGTTCCACAGCTAGCAAAGTGGGAAGCAGGAGTTAGATCAGGTATTCTCATTTCCAGACCACGGCCAATAACGATGCCCCTGCACTTGCCCTTCAGCCCCACACTCTATTCCCCTTGCTCTGCAGCATCTTGAGGCTGAAATTCTGCTCTTTTCCCAAATGAGGTGGACACCTTGGCCTCACAGGGACTCCAAAACCGCTATCCTGCATGGCTCTGGGATGCCGCCAGAGAAGAATCTAGCGGGCTTTGGGCACTGCTGTCAGAAAGGAGTCTGTGTGGCAGGTCACCACCCTATGCTCCTCTGGGTCACACCTTCCTCAGGAACTGCTGTCCCATTCCAAGCCCCTTAGGGGCCTAACCTTACTCCATTCTGGACATCCAGCCCAAGACTCAGGGGCCAAGGTTGTGAAGATGCCCAGTAGAGTGCCAGGTCTCATGCAAGCTGCCTGGAGCCAGGCCTGAGCCACAGCCCCCTCCTGCGGCCAGCACTTCATCAGGCCAGCCTGGTGAGACAGATGCAAGGACACCCCTTCCCTGGACCCTGATGCTCACCGCTGACGCTGCCAGGGCTCACGGGCAGCCTGTCTCTGTGGTGTGCCCTTGTTGAATGTTTCCAGAAACAATTTGAGTTTCCTGGCAGAGGCAAAGGGAAAGAACTCCAGGCCTTCCTGCCACTTCTCCGGGAACAAGCATAGGGGAGAGCTTGGGAGCTGAGCATGCAGGCTCTGCTGTTGGGTTTTCTGGGTTCAAGTCCTGGTTCCAGCTGTGCAACCTTGAATGAGCTCTCTAGACTTGAGTCTTCCTTATGAAAAGCGAAGATAATAATTATAAGTAATTCACTGGGGCTGCTGTGAGGAGGATTAAGTGGGGCGGTTTATGCAGAGCCTCAACTCCTGGCACCAGGAGGTGATTAAACCAACTCTTAGTATTATTGTGGCCAGGAGCCTTCCTTTCTGGGACATTTCCAAATAGAAAGGAGCCTGTAATAAAGCAGTGTGCATGGGTCTCCCTGTCCCACCAACCCTCCACCGGGTGACCTGCCAGTCACTTTGCCTCGCTGGCATCATGGAGTTTCCCCACCTGTGAGTGGGAATGGCCTCTTTCAATGCCCCCGCCCCCCTCAGTCACAGGATGAGCTCATTGGCCAGGCCTGGAGGGGGCAGGGGAGCACACTGAGCCCTCAGGAGGCACTGCGCTACCACAATTCAAGATATTATTGTTTGTGAGTTTGAAATTTCCTGACAGACAGAATGAGCCATCTGAAGCGAGAGTTTCATTTCCGTAGCTGTCCAGCTCGGCCATCTGGGAAGGCCCCTGAGTGACAAGCTATAATTAAAGCCTCAGCATAAGTCCAAGTCGGAGAAGGACGGTCTTTCAGCCCAGCACACTGGTGAGGACCGGCCTTTCCATCCGCGTGTCTTTGGGGGCCTCTCCCTGGTTGCTCTGTCTGTCTGCTTGAGCAGGCAGCCCTGTCCTCATGACCTTTACTGATCTGCACGAGGGCCCCGCCCATCTGCCCATTCCCTGAAACCTGTGGAGCTGCGTGCATCTGCTCTGGGACCCCACGGGGCCTCTGTGCTGAGGTACCTCAAGGCCACTTGCAGGAGGCGGGAGCGGGGGGGGGGGGGGGGGGGGGGAGGGGCTCAGGGGCAGATTGCACCCCGGGAGTTCAGGCAATCTGCAGTGGGGACAGAGAGGCTTGGATCTGAGGACAGGATTACTCTCTGGTTTTGTCTGCCTGTGGCTCTGAGGCATGCCTGCAGAGGGAGGGGGTACCACTAGACAGAGGCCTCCTCCCTCTGCCCAGAGGCCCCTGCAAGCTGGCCCTCACGTGCATCTGGCCCATGATTTCTTCCTCTCAAGGCAACTCTGCCTCAGCAGGGTGTCTGTCCCTCTGGGTCTTACGCTCTCATTTGTTCTCTAAATATTTATCAGGGAACCTTCACTATGCCCCGGAAATGCAGTGTGAACAAAGATGTTTCCCCCCAGCTTCCAGACGGCGGGGCAGCTACGAGTGATGAGAAGGGAAGCTCTAGGCCCACACAGAAGCCCCACCAAACCCAGGCCTCCCCTGAGCCTGCGGGGTGGAGGGAACAGGGCAGCCGCCTCCCCTAGCTCAGGTGCACTGCTCTGTAGGCAGGCTTCCTGCCCCAGAGCCTACTCACAGGCGCCCCCTTCTTCTCCCCGAGAGAGAGAATTTTCTTCCAGCCTGCACCAGACTGTCTGAGGCCAGTGGATCACGATCCCATCCACGTCCCCCTTCCCAGACCATCCTGACGGCTGGCCTGTTTCTATACCCATCATCTCTCTAGTCATCCCTTTTGGCAAGAAAGAATATTCCCAGTTAACACCGGGGGCCATGAGGCAAGGTGAGAAGGGGTCCTGGCCACTCTGCCTCAGGCTAATATAGGATATTCATCTCCTGTGCACTTGTTTATTTGTTGCGCGTGTTAACGCTCTTGTCCATTTTCATGCATTTATAGTCACCTCATGAAACCAAAGGGCAGAAACTCCTTTCCCACTTCTTTGGGTCCTTCCTGAACCAGCATGCGGGTGGCAAACAAGCACCGGATGTGGGTTTGGTCTGTGTTGGGTGGTCCCCAGTACCTCTTCACCCCCCTCCCACCTCCTCTCAGACCCAGGGAGCCCACTGCTGCAAACAGCATCACCCTCACTCTCCTGCTCACTGGCTCCTCCATAGGTTCGGCTGTTGGGAGACTGAAGGGTGAGAAGAGGGAGGGGTCAGGGCACTCATGGCCTACTTCCTCCTTGAGGGACAGTGAGGAGTAGTTGCTGGGTCACCACGTCCATCAGGCCACCCGTTTGGTGGATCCTGCTCTCCCTGGACGCCTATAACATGGGCCCCTAGAGGCATAGGGGTGCCCACTATTGTGACCTTAGTGTATTAGTTTCTGGTGGCTGATGTAACAAAACACCACAAGCAAGGTGTCTTCAAACAATTGAAATTCATTCTCTTACAGTTCTGGAGGCTAGAAGTCCAAAACAAAGGGATGGCTGGCCGAGCTGCCTCTGAAACCTGGAGAGAAGAACCCATCCTCCCCGCTTCAGCTGCCGGCGGTGTGCTGGCAACTGTGGTGCTCCTTGGCTTGCATTGCAGCACTTCAGTGTCTGTGTCCCCCTCACAGGCTGTTCTTCCCTTGTGTCTCTGTATCTCTTTTCTTCTTGTAAGGATACCCGTGGCATTGGATTAAAGGCCTGCCCTTCTCCAGGATAATCTCATCTTTACTAATTACATCTGTAATGACCTATTTCCAAATAAGGTCACATTCTGAGGGACTGGGGGGTGAGGGCTTCAACATACTATCTTTGGGGACAGTTCAATCCATAACACTCTAGGTTGCTTCCTAGTCCATCCTTGGTTCCCTTAGCCCTACCCCTAGCTCTTTAAAGAATCCTTTCAGCCCAACTTACGTGGCTCAGTGGTTGAGTGCTGACCTATGAACCAGGAGGTCCTGGTTCGATTCCTGGTCAGGGCACACCCAGATTTTGGGCTTGAACCCAAATTGGAGGTGTGCAGAAGGCAACCAATCAATGATTCTCTCTCATCATTGATGTTTCTATCTCTCTCTCCCTCTGCCTTCCTTTCTGAAATCAATAAAATATATACAAAAATAAAAATAAATAAAAATAATCCCTTCATTGAACCCTTTTCCATTACCCCTTTGAGTATGCTATTCATTTCCTGACCTGAAATGGGTCCCTGCTTTGATCCTTACTATCTGTGTGACCTTGGGCAAGACATGTAACCTCTCTGAGTCTTGGTTTCTTTGCCTCTAAAGCGGAAAGAATTGTCATACCTACTCTACCTACTTTGCTGTGTTGTTGAAAGCTCCTTGTAAACCAAAGGAACCCATAGCACTGATTTGGGATCATGATCATCCTTTGTATGTGGTAAGATACTTTGGGAAAGGGCTGTGTCTAGATTGTTCTCTTTGATCTGAACTGAACCGAGCACCACGGGCCAATACATGCTGCATAAATGCTTCTTGATGTTGCTGATGACACGTCTTGCCCATCCTGGCCCAGCCTTGAGAGACTGAACACTAAGCTGCTCCCCAAATGCAGGTCATCCAGGGCCAGTTTCTTGGGGTCCTTTTGATTTGGACTTCAGCTGAACCTGCCATCACAGGCTCCTCCATCACCACCCCTTGGAGAAGCTAGCATCCCCCTGAGTGGAGCCCTTACTTTTAGTGCGACAGCTATTTTATCTAGGCCGCAGGGAAACAGAGATATTTTAAGATGAGTGTGTCAGCTGGGGTCAGTTTCCACTCAGCTATCACTCGCCGATGCCAGGGAGAGAGAGGTTTCAGCTGTCCCACGGGAGCCCATCAATCACTCCCGACAGCACTTAATCAGGCGGAGGAGCCCTCACCATGGTGTTTCAGAGAGGGAGACCATATTATTGTTCACACTCAACAAATAATTAGGGATAGGAGTTTTAAGCCTTTTATCTTTTGAGTGTTTAGATCCCTAAGGTAGTAGGCAGCCTTCTTCTCAGTTATGAGTGTCTCCCATTTCTCACCCTGCACAACTCTTCTCTTGTCCAAAACTATTTCATTCATTCATTCATTCATTCATTCATTAACAAACAGTCCTTGAACCCCTCCGTGTAGCAGGTCTTGGTCAGGCGTTGGGGACAGTCCTACAGAGAGGAGGGGCTTATGAGCAAAGAATTCCGAATCCTCATGAGAAGCACTTGAGCTAAGGTATGTATCTAGGAGAAGGAAGGGGAAACCTAGGAGAGGAGTGGCCAACTCTCCTCAAGAGGCAGGGGGAGGGCAAAGTCTGCACAAGGAGGAGCAGCTCAGCTGGGCTCCGAGGACTTCAGTAGGTGGATGAGGAGGCTGAGCACCTTCCAGGAAGAGGTAACAGGGAAGTTGTAGAAGTGGGAAGGAACAACCAGAATTTTGAGTGATTCAATAGATGGAGAGTGGGAGGAGAAAAGGCTGGGGTGGTGGAGGGCTCGGCCATGAAGAGCCTTGTAATCTTGGTAGAGTAGAAGCTCCATAAAGGGAAGCACCTTGCCTGCCTTGCCCCTGGCTGTTTCCCCTGTATGTAGAGCAGGGCCTGGACATGGGAGACATTCAGTACATAGTCACTGAATGAATGCAGGATTGGGAGTGCCTGGCAAGGAGGCCGATGCTGAACCAATCCGTCTGTCACCTCGCCTCGATCTCCCCATTCTCCAGTAAAGATTTCCACCAGTCATTCAGAAAAACTCATTTTTCTCTGACTGGTACCCAAGGCTTTACTTAATCTTTCTCCCATCACTTTCTTCAACTGTATACTCTAAGTCAGGAGTTGGTCAACCCTGGACAGCTGGCCAAACCTGGCCCACTCCCTTTTTTGTAAATATTTTTTTTGCTGGAACACAGCCATGTCCATTGATGTACATGTTGTCTGTGGCTGTTTCCCTCTACAAGGCAAAGCTGAGTAGCTGCCACAGAGACCTTCTGACCCACCAAGCTGAAAATACGTACTCTTTGGCCTTTTACAGAAAAAATTTGTGGACACCCGTGTTAAGTCTTTGGACTTAGTGCTTGAGCACAGTGGATGCTCAGTACCTCGTTGTTGAATGAGTGAATGAATCAGTGAGCAGAGGACTAGTTTCATGAGTGCACTCAGCCCCACATGGTTCCCCATCTGGTTCATGCCTTGCCCTGCCTGCTGTTGTCACCTCTCAGGCCTGGACACAGCACCGACTGGTGACCTTTCAGCAACAGAGAGCTGAAGGACAGGGCTTGACAACCCCCCTTCACCCCACCCCATACACAGGGCCAGGACAGATGGATCCCGGGGACTTCATTTAGATATGGCTGCTGATGGCAGGTTCTGGGGCCAGGGTGGTGGTATGGTGATGGGAGAGGCTGGGGTATCAGTCAGGACTCTTGGCGTTTCAATGACAGAAACCCTATCAAAGAGGTTAGGAAAGGAGGGGGGATTTTCAGGGGGGAAGTGGAGGGTAGACTCCAGCTCTGAAGAAATGCAGTAAACTGGGCAGACCGAGGGACCAGAGTAGAGGAGGCCTTGACTCTCTTTGCCTGCACCCATCTCTCCCTCACCTCTGCCTTCGAATCTCTGGTGCTTCCTTCTCTCCATTATCAAACAGGTTTGTTCCACGGGGCAGGAAAGACAGCCACTAGCCCTAGATTCCAGCTCTCCTATTTCAAAAGCCAAGGGCCAGAGGTCTCTCACCACAAACTCAATTAGAATTGTAGTGGGGAATGTTAGAGAGTAGCTGCACCTCACAAAATAGCCTTGCAAGATAGAACCCTGTCAGCTTTCTGAAGAAGAGGATGACCCTGTAAATAACATGGTCATCAATGGCATGATCCTGACATTGCTTAGGAAAAACTGTTTTGTCTTAAATTGCCTGCTCTGCAAAAACAGGATGTGGTAAATGTGCTTAAAAGTGGTCCTGCACAAAGGGTTGGGGCTGCTCTCTGGACTCCCTGCGTGGAGAAAGGCAGAGCAGTCGCTGGCCAGCCAGCCGGCTAATAAAGGCTCCCTAAATTTTAATTTGGTCTGGACTCCAGTGGTCGTTTACTCGTACTCGCTCCACAACAGGAAAGGACTCTGATTGGTCAGATTGGGGCCATGTGTGCCCATCCCTGAACCAATCCCTGTAGCAAGGGGCTTGAGTACTCTGATTGGCCACACCTGGGTCCCCTGGTCACCCTCCACCTATGGGTAGGGTTTCTTATAAAAAGAAAAGGGTTAGTGAAGCAAACTAGGTAGCAAAACAGATGTCCACCAGCAGGTACCCCATCAAATGGTGCATAGACCTGCCTACAGAGCTGGGGCAGCAGAGGAGGGAGGAAGTGCCTTAGGAACAACCGGAAGTCTTGCCAGCCAACTGAGGCACGAGGTCAGCTGTGGATCAGCGGTACAGGTGGCCTGACTGAGTCCTAGAATCTAGAGTTGGAGCTGCGACAATCCCTCCTGCTTCCAGTTGGGATGGGAAACAGAGAGGAGTCTGAGCCTGCAGGGCTGAGAGAGCCATGGGCCCAGCTGGATGTGTGTGGATGTGGGTGTGGGCGGAGAGCCAGGCCAGGCCTGGGCACGGCCAGATCCTGCCCATTCACCAGGCTGGGCTCAGAGCTCCTTCCTCCAGGCCACCCTCTCTGACTTGCCCTCCTGGAAGGGCTTTTCTCCGCCTCTGACTTCCCATGGAATGCTGGTTCTTTTCCCCACTGGGAAGTTAACTTTTCCTGCCTAATAAATCTCCTTTCTTGTCTTCCCCCTCCCCACCCCGCCCCATCTGACCACTAACCATGCCGTGCTGACTCCCACCTCACTCCTTTCTGCTGTTAAGCCCCATGTCTCCCATCTGATGTTTACGAACCCTTTCTTAAAAACCTAAATGCAGAAATTTACATTTATCCCTTTACATGTTTCCATTATTTCATCCTGTCAAGATATTTCTAAATCTCATCCTTTCTATCAACAATCCCTCCGGCTTTGTGTCAGTGGCAAATCTGATAAGCGCATCTTCTGTTCTGCTTCATCCAAGTTGCAGAAAAAAGTGTTGAAGCAGAGTCCAGGGCTGAGCCTTGGGGTGTTGTTGGAGATGCCTGCTGGGTGGACACTGGGGGCCCATCACGGCTCCCACAGGGCCTGCGTCACAGGCAGGCCACACTCCAGCCTCATTCAGGGTCTCGGAGGCTTTGAGGAGTGTTTTCCTCCAATCACCCCACCACGCCCTTTGTCAAAAGCACCCCCTTGTCCCTCCTGTCCTCGTCCCTTCAGGGCAGGAATTCAGTTGAGCATGGCTCGTCCTAGGTGAACTCATGCAGGCTCCGGGTTCCGAGGGACTGGACTGTTTCTTTCTCTTCGCTAAGTCCTTACACTTAGGGGTTTGCCAGGGTTATTTTCAAGCCTGCCAGCCTGTTGGTACTGGGATTTAAATTTTTGTTTCATTTAAAAAATCAGGATGTGGGCTGTCAGTAGTCCAGCCTCTCTTCACTCTCTATAATCCCTCAAAGACGCTGCCAGGGACTCTGTGCTTGTCCTTGAGGTTCTTGCCATGGGACCACCTGCCTGGACCACCAAGCTCCCCGAGAGGCCAGAGTCCCTCTGGCTTCACCCATGTTGATCCAATTTCCGTTCCTCTCTTTTCTCTTCTCCCCTCCCTTCCTTCCTTCCTTCCTCCCCCCTTCCTTCCCTCCCTCCCCCCTCCCTCTCTCCTTCCCTCCCTCCCCTTCTTTATATTTCACGAAATAAAAACTTTTAGGTTTTTTTAGATTTTAGATTTTTTCCACTATAGTATAAATATATATGTAAATATAAATATAGAACATATCCACCCCTGAGACATTACCCAATTTACAATTTAGTGCTCTCTCTTCCCATTTCCTAGGCATGGTGTGTTTGTTTTAAATAACTGTAAACACGGCAATTAAAATTATATCATAAATATTTTGAAATATTCTATGCCACAGTTTTCCTAATGTAAAGTTAATACATGAGAAAGTAGTACATACTTATAGTAGAAAATGTGTGGCTAGTTTGAGTTCTGTTATGTTTTTACTTAACATACACCAGTCCCATCACATCATCTGCTCCGAGGGCACGTGCTTCTGGCTCCCTGTGTAGCTCAGAAGCCCTGGGGGTTGTGGACACACGGTATCTTTTCAAGCATCCCTGACTCACGTCTGGGGCCACCCTCGTCCTGCTGGTTTTATCCTCCATAAGACCTGTCTCAATAGGTCCTGTGAAGGCAGACTCCATGCCTTTCCTGTTATCCCCGAAAGTCCTTCTACCAAAGAAAACAAAATCTCCTCTATCTAGCTCTGCCTTCTCTCACAGCGACTTTATCGCATAGGGGTGAAGGTTCTGTCTGTCAGTGACTCCAACTGCCTCCCAGCTGACACCACCAGCACTTTTGCTAGACCCCACCTTCCTAGCTCCACCAAGAAAGCTGAAATTTAAAAAAATGTTTACAATTGATTTTTAGAGAGAGAGGAAGGGACAGTGAGAGCACGAGAGAGAAACATTGATGTGAGAGTGGAACATGGATCAGCTGCCTCCTACACACCCCTACTGGGGATGGAGTCCACAACATGGGCATGTGCCTAGCAGTCCCCTCTCTCATGGCCTCGGGGACAGCCCCCCAACCTCACCAGGCCTGCAATGACAGCCTTGGGACCGGCGCCTCGTTCCTCGATGTAAACTACCCATTATACAGAGCCGCTCTCTAGCAAGCTGGGGCTCTGGCAGCTTCACTTAAGTTTATTACATGCTAATTCAAGCAAATAAATTTGCCCCAGCTGTGAAGCAGAGGAGATTAATAACCTCAAAGATTACTTTGCTGCTTTGATGAGTTTCTTGAGCAGAGTATATTTAGGAAGAGCAACTAGATTAGTCAAAACCCCCTTTAATTATTAGTGACACTGTGCAAATGACTCTCTACGGCTGGAATACCAACGACTTCACTCCCTGACCTCTGTGTTCGGATAAACACCTCTTATTATAGCATCACGCCTTCCAGTCCACACGCCATGGCAACTGCTGGCCGAGGACCTGGCATGGGATAGCTGGCAGGTGGACTCCAGGAGGGGGGATGACCGCCTTAAAGGCATACACACCCCTTTCCTTGGTTGCACCTTGACCTGGCTCAGGGCCGCAGGGGATGCCCTGGGTGTCTGGAGCTAGAAGAATTGGTTCTCACACGAGGGGAAGTGACTTGCCCAAAGTCATGCCGCAAATGAGCCACACGGTCTCTCCGGCACTGCCCCCTGGGCTTCCACTCCAACATCAATGCTGCACCGAGGCTGTGACCGGGCCCAAATCCAATGCCAGGGACACTCGGATCCCTCACTCACCCAGGTACCTGGGGCCTTGGTTTGGCCCCATCTTAGCACTCTTCCTCCACGAAGCCTTAGGCTGTGAGGACATCTCCCCTCCCCAGGTCCAGTGAGTGAACCAGGGATGCTGGTACCTGGGCCAGGGAGGGGAAGAAATGCCTTGATGTTCACCAGCGCCCCCTGCCCCCCCCTCGCTGCACAGCCAACCCAGCGCAAGTCCCATCCCCCAGTTCCCACAAGGAGCCCTGAAGGAGGCACTGTCCCTGTGTTTTCTAGATGAAGAAACGCAGAAAGTTCCAGCAACTCGCCCTGAAATGCCCATCCCTCCTTGTCTACCTGGACTGTCTGTCTCTCCAGGGGTTAACTGGTCCCTGCTGGGCTCCCAGGCCCTGAGGCTTCTCTGTCACTACAGATCATTCCCCAGAATGGGTCTCCCCTGGAGGCCAGCTGCTGGGTGGGAGGGAGCAGGGCAGGGCTGCTTCGAAGCTCGCATGAACAGGAGACAGGCTCTGAAGCTGTCAGGCCTGGGAGAAGGGGGCAGATAAAGGCCCTTTGATTGTTTTCAGGAGAGCTGCTCAACGTCAGGTGGGGTTGGGGCCAGGGTGCAGTGGGGCAGGAGGAGCTTGTATTTCAGGACCATTCAGTGGCAGATTCTGAAAAATATTTACCTTCCACGCCCTTTCTTCCTCACACAAAGCCTGTGGGGCTATGGAAAAGCCTGCCCCAGCTGTGGTGGAGTTGGCAGCACAATCCCCAATGAGCAGAAGGAGCAGCTGAGGTGCTACAGGGAGTTAAGTAACTTGCCCAAGGTCACATTGACCCAAGGACCCAGGTGTGGCTGGTTCCGAAGCCTGCATGGCGCAGGATATGGGGCTGGACAGACCCAGAGGTCCTCGCACCTGCAGAACCGAGAGCAGGTGCACGGGTTCTGAGAGCCGTCAGTGGCCCTCAGCGGCCAGCCCGAGGCACCAGGAGATGCTGGAGGGGGCGGCCTGAGCTCCACCTCCAAAGTGGCTCGAAGGCCAGATGGTCCATCCATCCATCACTCCCTACGGTTTTATTTGGGGCCCAACATGTGTCAGGAATTGCTCCCAGCTGGCCTGCGTGCTCACAGGGTTCCAGGTGCTGCCGACACAAACTCAAATAAGTCGTACCTGCCTCGAGGTGGGGTGGGACACAGACATGTAACCCCCAAACGAAGGGGTCCAGGTGACCAATGAGAGGGCACGTGAGGGCGGGCCTCCCCAAGGGGAGGTGGGCAGGTCTCTCAGGCAGGCATGCCTTGCCTTGCGGAGTTTACTCCCATCTGCTTGCAGGGTCTCACACCTGGTTTCATTAGTTCCCCACGCGTGGACCCGTCTCTGTTCTCACACTGAGCACACAAGGCGGAGGGATAATTTCAGAGGGCCAGCTCGTTGCCAGCATCCAGGACAACCTGGGAGGCCAGACGATAACCCGAGGGCACGTTGTCAGTCAGAACAAGGGGAGCTGGATGGAGCAAATGTTCAACTGCGTCAAGTAAGAGGGGCTGATGCCCCTGGAGCTCGGTAGGGAAGGTGTGTGCGCAGGACGAGAATGCTAGGAAGCCTTGGGCTCCGCGCCCTGCATCCACGCCACCTTGCAGGTGCCTTTACCCCAGCTGCAACATGTGAAGCTAGGTGTTTAAGACTTCCTCTCCCCATGGCACCAGCAGTGGCCCCGAGACTCTCCTAGGTCCTGTGCGTTCATGGCTAAATGATGCGTCTCTCTGCCCACCCCACATTCTATCATCCAGCTCCTCGGGAGAGACCTTGGTTCCCTCATTAGCCAGCTCTTTAGGAGAGCCTTACAAGGACTCCGCTTCGTGTCAACACGCCCCATAACCAACTGATCCAAGAACGACGTCGCCAAATGGACCCAGTTTGCCCATCACACACAGCTGTTTGATATAGTTTTTACTGCAACTCGTAGTGAAAGAAAATTGTTCCTCATCTAGTGTTCCACAGAATCGAGAAGTTTCGCATGACATGATCTACAGCCCCGGGGAGCTGGATCTATCTGCTCAGCTTCCCCTTGGCCCTGAGACACATTCCTTCACCGTGCCTCCTCCTGCAATGAGGCTTAGATGCCCTTCCTTCTGCCCCACAGGTCCCCACCCCAGTAGAGATCTCAGACTGGCTTTCATGGAAGTACTGCATATGAAATAGTATGTTGTTTAACGTGTAAACATTTGGGAACGACTGTGCTGGAGGACACGCCAAGTGGCCACATGCTGCTGTGGAGCAGGCCCCGTGAACCAGGCACCGTCAGTGAGGCTGACCTGGGGCCCCTGCTGGTGCTGTTCCGAATTGGTGAATAACCCGGTTAAGTTCTGAATGAACAAAGCACACTCTTCATTTACATGGTAGTTACACTCTTGCCAAGTTCTCATCAATTGAAAAGGGGCAAAAAACGACTGAGCTGACTGTCAAATGAAACTAGACACCGGGTCCAGATAGTTATAAATCTGCTTCTCACCTACGTGACTGTCATGCAGGACCTTGCAGGGCCATAAAAAGCCAAGCCTTCTTGCTCCTGACGTATTGAAAGGCAATTTAAATCTTTCCAGAAGAGCTTCAAAAAAATCCCAGATGGTGACTCTATTTACATTTTCTTTCACTAGAAAGAGAGAGAGCAGGCTGGGCTTCTTAGATCTTACGACAGCCTGATGGGGCAGGGCTGTTATCCTCACATCATGCACACATACACACACACTCTCCACAATCACAGCGGCTGCCTATAGACACTCTCCATCCCTCCCAACCTCAGCTCTCTTGAGCTCTCGTCTTTCCCTCCCGCCTCACCTTACACCTGCTGATTTCTACCTATTTCAAGGGATCATGTCTTGGGCTCTTGGGCCTTTCTTTCCTGGGCAGGACAAGTCTCCCCCTCGCTCCAGATCTGCACAACGAGACACAACCCTGCAAAGACCAAATTCTCCATGGGGGGTGTGGGAACAGGTGGGGGCCAGGGAGAAAGGCTGACTTGTCCTAAGGTCATTCATTGAACGTGGGGACATCAGTACCAGCCAAATTAGACTTCATGTCCCACCACAGGCACACATGGACCCACCACACAGGGCTCTCTCAGAACACCCACAAGCCCTGCTTTCCATACCCTCCTTCACCTGGTTGTTTTATGGGCACTTTATACTTCCTCAGCATCCGGTTCTGATGTTCACAACCACGACTGATTAGTGCAGGACTTCCAAGCACCTTTTGAATCATTAAAGAAAGATGAAATCACATTCTGGATGGCTCCAGCAGTAAGTGTAGCCGAGCTAATTCAGAGTCTTGGAAAACTGGCAAAATAATAAATAGCAATTTCCCACAAGCCAGAGTATCCACATTAGACCCACCTAAAAGCTCAGCTCACCCTATCGGGTGTGGCTCAGTGGATAGAGCATCGGCCTGTGGACTGAAGGGTCCTGGGTTTGATTCTGGTCAAGGGCATGTACCTCGGTTGCAGGCCCAAGCCCCAACCCTGGCCGGGTCGCATGTGGCAGGCAAACAATCAATGTGTCTCTCTCACATTGATGTTTCTCTCTCTGTCTCTCCCTCTTCCTTCCACTCTCTCCAAAATAATCAATGGAAAAATATGCTTTGTTGAGGATTAACAACAAACAAACAAACACACACACACAAAGCTCAGCTGAGCTAGACCACTCTGGGTAGGCAGTGAGGCCACCGATACCCATCCACACAGGCACAGCTGGGCAGGAAGCAGAGCCGGTGTCCTGTCCAGATGTGCTCTGTCAATCTCCCAGAAGTTCAAACAGCCATTAATATTTGCCGATGTTGTGAGTGATGCTCTCGTCATCACTGCCATTTATCTGGCCCTGGACAGGGTCATCTGGTTAATGCAGAATTCCATCTTCATTGCTTTGTAACTAGTTTTTAATCAGCCCTGATTGCTGAGCTGAGATGCTGCGGCCGGCTGGCCTGCTCCCTCCTCGGAGAGTGCCCATCGATATGTCACAGCAATTAAGCAGAGACCTGCGGGAGGGGTGGCGAGGGCAGCAGGAGAGCCAGGCTGCTTGGTCCCCCACAAGCTCCTCCCCCTCTTCCGGGGAACTCCCTGGTCCCCATTCACCTTAGGAGGGTTGGCGGAGGGCATCTGCAGATGAGGGATGCATGCCCTCAAAGAGGCATCTGTTCCAACCATTGCTTTCTTCTTGCCCATCAATTTAATCTCCCAAGGGGTAGAGGAAATGACCAGTCTGGCCGCTCTGCAATCAATTCTGATCATTTGTGAAAAATTCACTGGCTAACTGGAAGTGATAAGAATCTTGGGGAAAGGGTCTTTTTAAAAAAACGTATTTTTATTGATTTCAGAGATGAAAGGAGAGGGAGGGAGAGATAGAAACATCAATGATGAATCATTGACTGGCTGCCTCCTGCATGCCCCACACTGGGGATCGAGCCCACAACCCAGGCATGTGCCCTGACCGGGAATCGAACCGTGACCTCCTGGTTCATAGGTTGATGCTCAACCACCAAGCTATGCCGGCCAGGGCACGGGCAAGGGTCTTCATAATATTTTAGGCCATCATAGCTGAGGCAGAGAAGGTGTGGCACATGGACATATTCCTTAGACTTGAGGGAGAGAGACTATCAAACATTCAGAAAATAATCTATGGTCATTTTTTCAAATTACGAGACTCTGGAAGGGAGGATGGTGTGAGAAAGTGGGAGAGCTCTTGCAAACACACTCTTGATTGGTCAATCTCAAATGACCCGGATGAGGAAGAGATGGGGAATGACCCTCAAGGTTCCAGTGTTGGCTGAACAAGCTTTCCAAAAAGGACCAAAACACCCGTTTTAGCAGCAATATCTGAGCTCTCTTTCCTCACAGCAACAGGTAGTATCTTCCCACTGTCTGCCAGATTGATGAGTGTGGCTTGAACTTTAATTTCCCGCTCTATTGTGAATTTAAGCATGCTTTCATGTTTCAGATTTTGAGCCCTTTGGGTTGGCTCTTCCATAAGTCACCTGTTCCTATCCTTTACCCATTTATCTACTGGGTTGCCTTTGTCTTGTCACTTCCTAAGGGCTCTGTATATATTATGACCTTTGTCCTCTGCATTACAAATATTCCCCTGCCCCCAATCTACCATTGATCTTCCTTACATGTAAGTTTCTTTGTCATATGTAAAGTTTAAGTATTTTTAATATCATAATGTCTTTATATCAGATATATTCTTTTATAGCTTCTGGGTTTCTGATTTTAGCTAAAGGCTCCATGTTGCATGAATAGCATAGATTTTCTTGCAAGACTTTTGTTAAGTTTCACCTTAATTTACCTGGAATTTATTTTTATGAATAATGTAGGTTGGAAGTTGGCTTTTATTTTTCTTAAGCTGGAAAGCCAGCTGCGCTTGTACCATATGTTCAATAACCCACCCTTTATCAACGAAATGAAGCTACTCAATATATTTATCTACAGTATTTAATTCTTATTTTTCTATTTCTAGACTATTTATCCTCTCCCACTGATCAGGTCCATCTACCTGACTTTTTCTATTCCTCTGCCACTCCGGTGAGAGCAAAGTGACTTAGGTAAGTCTTCAGATCCAGTGACACTGATAACCTTCAGTACCCTTGTTCTTGCTATTTTGAGGGCATTTGTAAAACTTGAATATTTAAAAAATTAAACAAAACCTGTGAGGATTTTTATTGGCATTTCTGTGGGGCAGCAGGGATGGTACTCTCCTGTCCTCAAAACAAGGTAACAAGACACAGACAAGTGCTGATGCCTTGCCTGTGAACACACAAGATGTGATCCTGGGACCCAATTCTCCTGTCTCCAGACTCAGATAAGGACAGACACCTTCCAACTTCTCCTCTTGCCCCTAAGATGAAGCTGGAATAAGCAGGGGACAGGAAACTGGAGGGGAGACCCGAGAAGGCCATGCCCTGAGGCCTAGGGCTTTACCCAAGGCCTCGAGGAAGAAGCTCTGAGGACACTCTCAGGCGCAAGCTTCACCCCTACCAACCCCTCAGCCTGGCTCATTACCTCCAGGGCTTAACAGCCAAGGAATCCCCCTGATTCAGATAATGGCTTGACTGCTACCACCAGGTCTTAGGACTTGCCCTCAACAAACTGTCTCAATTCTTTCCTCTTCTCTCACTTATTGATAGCCAGAAGGTGAAAGTATCATAGATGATCTGTTCCTACACCTTTACTTTTGTCATTCTACAAAATTCTCTCCACGAGGCAAAACTTGAAACTCTCGAGGGTAAAGGCGGGGCTTCCTGATACCCTCCTGAACGGACCCCTAACTCGAGGGGTAAGGAATTTGGCCAGTGCCCTGCGCCCACAGATTGCGGGTAGCCCACAGTCTTGTTGAGGGGGAGGGAAGGTGGGTGTGACTGGTGATACCCCCCACCTCCCAAACACAGCTCTCCCGGACTTTGTAAATGAAAGAACACAAAACGACTCTGTTCAAAACAGTTTATTTTATTTTATTTTTTTTTTGTCAGACAAACACATTGATTTCTGGACCACAGTAGAGGATGGAAACCTTTCACAAACTTATTTATTTGAAAATACAAATATAAAATTATACTTTCCACATCTGTGATGTGAGAGACTGCCATCCACATAGTAATTTTTTACAACAGGGCTTTAAGAAAAGCCACACACAAAGACCTGAAAGATGCTTGAGATATATATATATATAGATACATATATATGTATATATATAAAAAAAATACTCACTACCAAAGTTGTCATCAGTTTCATACTAAAGTATAAAAGTAAGGGTGAGGTCAGCCACAGTGCTAGGGAAAGTTTTATTTAGATACATTTATGTCCACATGAAACACTTAGACTTGCATCCTATTACATATGGAATTCCGAGTTTACAACACACCATGAATGGCAGATTGGCTAGCCCACGCTACTCAAGAGACACGCACAGATTCCACACGGATGGTTCAGTATGTACAGGTATAGTAGCGCCTTCTAGGGAGGCTGTGGGACTTGTCTCCCCCTCCCTGCTCCCTCCTGCCCCTCCTCCCGGGAATGAAATCCTGTCTGAGACAATACATTCTGATTATTTTTGATAGCCGAGTGGTTGGATTAAGGTTGCTTCCCCAGAGGGGTGGGTTTATGCAGATTTCTTTGTGTCTTAGTTTGCTTACTTTTTTTTTTTTTTTTTTGGTTAAAAAAAAAAAAGAAAAGAAAAGGAAGAGAAAACAAACATATTACAGTATTAAAGTATTGCTTAACGTAAGGTGGTGTTTCCTTGTGTAGTGTCTGTGCCCAGGTCTGGGCTGAGCTGACTTCTGCTGCTTTTCTGCTTAGGGTGAGGGCAGGGGAGCCCGCCAGTGTCTCTCTTCAATGTGCTTGCCTGCGTCTGTCCCTCTGCTCCCCCCTTGCTTTTTTTTTTGTCTTCCTTGGGAGGTAGCCTGGCCGGTGAAGCACATTCAGAAAAAAATTCTCCCCTCCCCACCACCCCCAGGCTCCCTCTGTCCCTGCATGCCACTCCCAACCAATAAAGAGAAGTATGAGTTAGTGTTTCTTTTGTAAACAATTTCATATGCAATATAATACAGAAAGCATGGCTGACCTTCAATAAAACATGTAGTAAACTATATTGCTTTATTTTTGATGACGCTGCAGTGAGTGAATGGCAGAATGAAGCAGTGTGGTGGTGGCTAAGTCCCTAGCCCTCGTTTGCACTAAAGATCAAAACAGGTTTTGTTTTTCTATTTGGAACCCAAACATTAATCTTTTTTTTCCCAAAATCCCCAAATGAAAAACAACCAAAAAAGAAGAAGAAAAAAAAACCCCTCCCCCCAAATAAAAATAAAACTGAAAACAAAAACTAAACACCTTTCAGGTCATTAGAACCAACAATTACCCAATGATTTTTATACTAGTCTAGCAAGATGTGTGTAACATTCACTGGCTGTGAATTGCTGTGCTGTGAAACATTAAATTGACAGCAAAAGAGCCATGCTACCTTAAAGTCCAAGCTATGAGTTCAAATTAAGATGAAGGTTATGAAGGATAGAAACGCAAAGGCCTGTGGGGCTTCGTTTGAATCAAGCCAATGAGTGCCTGGGATGGAGTGAGAGGCTGTTTGGTTTTCCCAGTGGGTGTGAGGAAGGCCACAGACCAGTGTGCGACAGCTCCGGAGAGGGGACCACGCGCTGGGTCATCCCCGGGTGGAACCGGGAATGGGTCCGGGAGCTAATGCCCCTCACTCTCCTTGGCTTGGAAGGAGAGGAGCCTGGGGGTCCCAGGCAGATGGATCTGGAAGCCAGAAAGTCACCCGGTGGCTGTTTTATGATTCCGGGGAAAAGTCATCGGCCAAGAGGGTTTCTCCCCCAGGGAAGGCGAAAGGCAGTTCCCATGTTCGCCACTGAGCTTGATTGAAACGAAGACGAGGCTGAACGTCAGTGCGAACAAAATTTACAAAAATCTTTCAAAATGGACTTCTAGATGAGTGGGGGGGACTAACGTGAACCTTAACCTAGGTAGCCACATTAAAACATATCAGATTTCCACGAGATTTGTGCTATGGGCTACTGGGTCTCTTCAAAAGGTATTATAAACATCTAAAACATATTCACACAGATTATCAATTTCTTCTGAGCATTCTTAAAAAAATATTTTTTTCTCTTAGTAAAATCATTTTAATATACCATGCCTCCCTCTTTTAAAAAATAAATTAAAAAAATCCAGTTTTGCATATCTAGCATTAGCATTTAAGGTAGTATGGCACACCCCTTCACAGTTGCGGGGTGGGGTGGGTGGGAATCTACAAAACGCCGTGGAGTCTGCCGGCATTTGAACATCGTGAGACCTTGGGTTAGTTGAAACCACATCAGATCAGCAAGAAATAAAATGAAAACTTGAAATCGAAAAAAAAAAAAATTAAAAGGAATAAACTGCCCCCAAATTATTAGCCTTTTTTTTTTTTTCATAAATAAGAGAAAGTTCTATCCTTACTGGTCCTAAATCTGAATAACTATGTCTAAATTTTTAAACCTTAATTACGTTATACCTATCAATATGTACTAGAAGAAAGAGGAGAAAAAAAGTCACTATACTAGTACCAGGACAGCACGCTTACAAGATAGCCATTTTATACATTATTAACAGACAGTGATCAACAAAGAGTCTCCGGTGAGGTGGTGGGGATGCAGAGAAAGGCAGGGTAGTACAGTACATCACCAACATGGACAAAACAGTAATTGAATTCCCTAGTCTAGACACTGAGTTTCTGGGAATTTACTGTCTCTTTTTGTTTTGTTTTGCTTTTTTCTTAAATAAAATGTCTATTTTGTTATTTTATCACTTGAACAAGTTTGGATATTTTAAAAGCGCCCAGCTTTTTACGGTCACCGGGTTGTTTGGTGATCGAAAGGAAAACGCCCCCCCCCCACCCCCCGCAAAAATCTCACCAAACAACCCAACGTTTTATTGGAAAAACAAATCACATGATTACTTTTAAGTGTTGTTGTTTCATTAGAATTGGAAAAGGCTCTTTTTTCTTTCTTTCTGAGTGAGCATTTTGGAGCCTTTTGTTTGAAGATGCATTTGCCCTACCGTGTCCGCGAATGTCTACATTAGTCTACTTTGTTAGTAAAATTTATAAAAATAGGAGTGCAGCAGCTCTTTATAATAAATGTCGCATTCAGTGTCTCATACTGGCTGTGCCTTAAGTACCAAATTTATAAACGTAACAATTTAAAAAATATTAATAAAACGGCAATATCACATTTTAAAAAAGAAAAAAATATATATCCACACTACAATATGTTTTAATGCCATCTATTGAGTTGTACTTCTATAGTTGCTGTTGCCGACCTATTACCAATATTAAAAAAAAGTTAAATTAAAAAATATCCTTCATCATAAGTATCTCTCCCCAACCGAGGACCATATATTATAACAGCCAAATGCTAACATGTGCAAACAGGAAACTGTCAGTTTTTCCCACCAGTCACAGTGCAGCGATGTTTATACTTTTTATTTTTAAAATTCTGTTTACATCTACAATAAATTAAAAAAAAATTCTTCCATAGCCTCTCTGGTGATACTTGCAGCACTGAGGTATTAAAAATAATATAGAAACCGAAAGGTTGCTTTCCTAATTTGTAAATAGGAAGTGAATGGAGAACAGGTTTCATTAATGCAGGCTTGTCCACTCCTGGCCTGGAGGCCCCAGAGCTGGGGGCGGGCAAGGGACGGGGAGAAGAGGGCAAAGGGTGCCAGGGCCCTTTGGAGGTGCTGAAATGATTGGACAATAGAAAATGATCAAATATTTAAAAATTAAGACTGAAAAAGGATGTCTCCCCACCCCTCCCCTCCCAAGCCAAACAGATGTGCTTTGAAACTTTAAATATGTTAAATATTAAAATTGTAGCTTTGTTTTTAAAAAACGTCTTGGGAAAAGCGGTTTTTCATATTTTAAATAAAAATCTAACTAGACGGTAACATTTGAAGCTGTGCACAGACGAGAGGTTAATATGCTGGTATGACACTAATCGAGTCTTCCACACAGACAAGAGGAGCTAAACAGTGTTCCAACTCTTCCCGGGGTCGTCCTGGCAGCTGGGTGTTCTTCAGCCTCAGCAACTGACTGGGTTCTGGGTGCTTTCCCTCCTCCCTCCACAGAGCATCGAACTGCCTGGGACCGACTCCCTCACAAAAATATTTTTGATTCTCTCTTTCTTAATAGTTTCTATGTAGTTAATGGAATTGTATTTACAACATTTTTTTTTTTTAGAAGTCACAATTTCAAAAAACCTTATATCACCTCTTTCAACAGAAAAAAAGCACTTATAGAAAAGGAGGACACTCGAAACATGGTCATCCTTACCTTATTGCCGAAAATAGATATACTTAGGTTAACAAAGAGACATCACCAAAAAGAACTGCGTAGCCTGTGATTAGCCTCCTACATCTCACTCCTGGGACAACGCAAGTGGAAAGCCAATGCCCGCCTCCCCTCCACACTTCGCACCCGTGCTTCCCCCTGTGCGCTCAAGTTGCACCTGAAAATCCATACAGTCTCAGAATTGGTACCAAAATATTGAGAGTAATATTACCATCTCAGCATCCTTTAAAAGTGAGAACAGAATCAAACAAGCAAAAAAAGTTTTTTTTAAAGAAAAAATAATACCTTAATATAACAATTATACTATGGTTAGCTTTTAACTAGATATTAAAGCTATATGACTACTGGACTAAGTCAAAATCACTACTAAATGTGATTCAAAGAGACTTCAAAGGAGAAGGGGCAAGAGAGAAGGGGAAGGGAAACCATCAAGAAAAACAAAAACAAAACCAAACCAAAATCATGGTTATATACACAGTGAAAAGCTGTTGTCTTATATTACAGCAGACTCGTGAGATGATGAGATGTGTCAACCCTCGATCCAAAGCGAGCCATCTCTGGTTGGGATGGGGAGTGAGGCTGGTGGGGGTCCAGGTCTGATGACATCACCTAAACAAAGGGCCACTCAGAAACTTCGCCCAGTCTTGCCTGGACATCCAGGTATGCTCTGCAGGGTACGGAAGGTCGGGGTGCCCGGAAGAGAACATAAAAGTGGAGGGTGGGAGGAGAAAGAAGTGTCAGGCAAGTATCCGATTTATTCCAACTACGCTTTCACAGTATGATGTCGTGGGGCTCCTGGGCATGCTTGAAACTGGCCTGGCTAACAGCTTGCTGGGGCACAGCTCGGGAAACCTGACATCTAAGCCGGCCGAGGCTGAGGCTGGGCTGGGGCAGGGCAGCGAGTCAGCTCGCTTTGCTGGTTGGATGCAGAGCTGTGGGGTCCCTGAGGGGATGGCAGGAAGTGTGGCCTGCCCATGTGGTCATGCTGGTTATGGGCTGGACTGGTGAACTACACGCCGACCAGCAATGCTTTCTCTGGTTAAGTGTCTGCTCTCAAGGCCACCATGTTTGAAAAACGTCTGCCTTTATTAGCTACCCATCAATGACGGTCCAGAACTGAAAATGCCAATGCCCACTAAAAAGATTCCTAGGAATCAAGGCCAGGACATTATGAAACATCTACAATGAACAACCAGCTTTGCTCAGAGGAAATAGAAACAGGCCCAGCAGTCACGGGCGTGAGGGCCGAGTCTCCCTGAATGGGGGTGGGGTGGGGGTTGGGGGGGAAGCCTGGGCCCTATGGGGGATGGCACTGAAGCGTGCCTTTTGGTGCAGCCACGTGGCTCAGTTGGCTCCCTTCATCCATTTTGGGGGGGGGGGTGGGTTGCTACCTCCACTCTCTTTGCTATTTCCTTCTTCTGTGGAAACTGAGTCCCAGAGCTGGATGGAGGATGGGCTGGGAGCAGCCTTGCCCCTCCCTCCACCACATGGAAAGTCTGGGGTGGCCTTGGAGGTGGTGGCCAGAACCCTGTACCACCCTCCTTTACCAGGGAGTAGGGAGCACTGGCAGCCCCAGCCCCTGGCCTCCCAGGGATCAGCTGCACCTGGTGTTTGTGCAATCCCCTGGTCATGTGACCACAGAGGGCTGGAGCCACCTCAATCCCCAAAATTCCCGGATCTCTCAGTCGGCCTGGCTCTCAGAGGACCCTGCCTCCCTCTGGGGCCCCGACCTCAGCTTAATTAGTGGTGAGTAGCTCTCCTTCAAACTGTTAGTGGCCTCTGGCTCCACCATGGCTGGGTCAGTGCTCTAAGGGCGGTGGAGGCGAGGGCTGGGGAGCGTCCACACACGGGTTTATTGGGTTAAGAGAGGTAGTTGAGTTAGTTGAGGTGATTCCTTAGTGGCAACGTTAGAGAAATCAAGAGAAATTTATGGAGCTCAACTCAACTTGGTCCCCCTCTACGAGAGAGGAGTCCTATGGACTACAAACCAGTGGCAACCACCTCCAGCCTGGCTCCTCCCGGAGTGACAGGCGCTCCGCCCCAGCTGGGACTTTCTGAGTGGGCCCCATTCCCAGACTTCGCTGTCACCTCCCTCTTCCCGAGAGAAAGACCCACGTCTCAAGGCCCCCACACTAACGTGCTGCCGCAGGACGCACTAGCTTCCCGAGAGCACCCCTCTGGCTTCCTGGTCCCCCCCCCCCCCGCCCCCGAATGGCGGGTTCTCATTTTCAAATGAGAGCGTGACAAGAGGCTCCCTCCCTGACTTCCCCAGCCTCCCTCTCCTCCACGCCACCCCTTCCATGGCCCGTCAAAGTGATTTAAAAAATGTTTAATTAACTCGAGCTCAGTTTGAAAGGTTAGGAAACTGGCAGGGATCCAAGCCCGTGTTACGCAGGTGATATCGTTAATTTAATTTGCTTTTCGAGCGGTAATCTGGATAATTACTCAGTAGTTACTGGCAAAAATGTTTTCTTTTCACTCAAAGATGCAGTCTGGGTGGCTGTTTGACGGCAGGAAACCCATTGTCTGAGGCCAGGAGCTCTGGGGAGCTGAAAGGCCCAGCACCCCAGGAGGTCAGCTCCCAGGAACCTGGGGGGAGACCTGGCAGGAGCCCAGCGTGTCCCTGCCTCCACTCCCCTGGGACGGGCACAACCTGTGATCGCCTTCCAGTTTCCCACACTCTTGATTGTATTTCAAGACAAAGAAAGATGAGGGGTGGGGAAGATGAAGAAAAGGAAGCAAAAGAACCAAACCGAGAAAAAAAAGACAGTAAAAAAAAAGTGTGTGGGGGGTGTCATGATTAAAGCTGAAGAAAGGAATGAAAGATTAGAAGATTGGATTTTTTTTTACCCCCCTTCCCCCCCCCAAGAAAGGTCCAGAGAGAGGAGAGAGACGGATGTGATGAGACCGGGCCCGTGCGTACTGCATGCCCAGGCGCAGGCACTACGGACACGCCCGGCAGGGCGGAGACACAGGCAGAGAAGGTAATACCTCAGAGTGAGATGGCAACGAAAGCACCTGCTCAATGGTATCCATTTGTAAAGGCCGTTGCAATCAAAGGTCCCTAAAATTGCACAATTGTTAAGGTCATCAGCACGCTATACATGGGAACAGATTGTCATATTCTGGGAAAGGAAATGATGTCTGGGACTAGACTGTGGTTGCCAGCATGAATATGTAATTCTGAGACACCGTCCCACTCCGCCGGCCCCGCTCCCACTCCACGCCTGTCTGCGTGCCCAGGGGAAAATCAAGAGCCAGATTCAGAGGGGCGGGTGGTGATGGGAAACGGAGGCTCAAGCCCCAAATGCGAGGCGCTGTTGCCCTGAACCCCTGGGAGGGCGAAGATAACAGTGTCTCCGGGCTCCCGACGGCTCCAGCTGGGGAGAAAGCAAGTCCTGTGCAGACCAGAGGCGATGCTATGTGGTTATTTCTGAGAACAGCCCACAGGTCAGAGGCCCTGGGGTTCGAGAACAAACAGGGCCCGTGTTTCTGGGTGCTGAGAATGGGAATGAGTTGTGTTCTATGTGGTGAGCGAGGGTCTCCCAAATTGATGCAGCTCTCAGCTGAATAATGGTACTCTGGATTTGGTCCTACAGCTGATCTGAGGGGTTTTGACGCATCAATCTACTGACTTAAGTGATATTGGCTTGGGAATGGAATTGAACAAGGACCCAGACCACAGAGGCCAGGGCTGGCAGGAGTGGGGTGTGTGTGTGTGTGTGTTGGCAATCGGGGGCAGAAACCCAGAGGCCCTGGTGCCCCACACTGTCTGCACTTGCTCTGTTCTCCCCAGCGCAGGCCCTGAGGCAGGGCTCTCATGACAAGGACAGGAGCTGGGACAGCAGACACTCCCATCTTAGCTCCAAGCCAAACTACCTCCGAGACGCCCAGGTTGGCTATGGCAGAGGTTGGCTGATTTTGTTTTCCAAATGGAAGGGACAGCGAGTGAGTGGGCTCAGGCACATTCATGCTCACACACACCGGGAGGGGAAAGAACAATACAATCTGAAAACAGCATGCAAATCTGTTAAGCAAATTTCTATGGCCTGGATTAGTCAGATTATAGAACCACAGAGCATTACAAATATCAAATGCATTTGGCCTTGGTGGGGAGGGCACAGCTAAAGAACACAAGTGGGAACTTACTTGGAACCTGGAAACTGTAAGAAACATTAGCAAAGGAAACCTCCTGGGGAGGGGGCCTGCACCACACACCACATCCCAGGCACCGGCACCTGCCACTGGACCTGGGGCCAGGGGAGGGACTCTACCCACTAAGGCTGCTACCTTGAAGTGGGGGCTCCACAGCTCCGAGGTCTCAGCCCACGTGACAGTCTCCAGAAGGCAGAGATCCAGGACCAGGAGCCGATACAGAGGACTGACTATGTGCCACCAGGTGACATATACTATTCCCATGAATTCTCAGTCCTCTGAGAGAGGCATGCTTATTTTTGTTTTGCAGCCAGGGAAATGGTGGGCCATATAAGTGGCTCAAGGTGGCATGGGCTGAAGGTGATGGTGTCGTGCTCTGAGCTTGCCCTGCCCACGCTCCTTCCACTCCATCATGTGGCAAGCCCACAGGCGCTCCGGTAACACCTGAATGGAGGAGCTTCAGCCCAAGGTGGCTGAAAGGACGTGGATGGGGACCCACCACCTTCTCCTTGGCTTCCAACTCTGGGCTTTCCCAGCACACCCTCCCCATGGGCCACAGAAGATGGGCAAGAAGGAGACAGGAAGGCAGGGGAAGGCAGGTACTTACAGCTATGCCGTGGCCGAAGCCGGAGCCCGGCTGTGGGCTGGCCGCACTTATGTAATTCCCCACTCCGGAGTCCTGGCTGGCAGGGCCGTAGAGATCGGCGACAGGTCCTGGGCTGTTGGCCCCCGGGAAGCCTCCGGGCCGCGCCGGGTTGGAGCCTGCCGGGGAAGCGGGCGCGCCAAAATTCGGTTGAGCACTGTAGCTATTCAGGACTGGTGTGCAGAGAATAGAGCTGGGTATGAGGCCAGAAGCCAGGCATGCACCGGTCATTACAAGCCAAACACTCGAGAAAAACAGCTGAGGCCCAACTTCTAACACTCAACCAAGGCCATGCGGAAACATCAGCAGGGACTCAAGAATACTCAGCCCAGGCTACTACTAAGAAGCTCGGAGCTCCAAAAATAGAGAGAATAAAAAACAACCATTCAACACACTACGGCAATCAACCGGAGGGTGCTCCACTGCCCACCGAGTTATCACAATAGAAATAGAGATATATATGGAAGAGAGAGAGAGAGATTTTTGTTCACATCTGATTTGATGCTCATGCAGTCTTGTCTAGGTCTGGGCACGTTGAGACAGCATTCACATCCCATGCAAACTACAAAGGAACTAGTTTTAGACTACACATTGTGTTAATATTGATATTAAAACGTGACAGGAAACAAAGCAATTTGTGTCTAGGAAAAAAAAATCTTTGGGGAGGGGGTTTTTGATTTTTGTTTCACATTTTCTTTTTTGTTTGTTTTTGGATCCATTAAATGACAAATTTGTTTTGTTTTGTTTTTTAAAAGACAAAAAAGATCTCCAGCCCCGCACCCAACCACTTCCCCCCTCCCCACTGGCTACTCCCTCCCCACCCACCCCTCCCACTGATATCCCTGCATGAAAGTCGTCCATACGGAACGTGGAACGTGGTCGAAGGATGGGATATGTCATGGAAAATCTGGGCATCTCAACAGAACCGGAATGATGGTGGCAGAGGGTTCCCTTTTGGGGTGGAGAGCAGGGGATGGAGGGAGGGGGTGGGTGGGGATGGCAAATCTGGAGGCTGGGGCCAAAGTTGGGTGAATGCCAATGATATTCTATAGGACACCCATACACTCACCTCCTGCAGTAGAAGGAAAGGGGGGATTTAAACTTTTTTTCCTTTTGTTTAAAAAAAAAAAAGACAGAAATATGAATGCAGAGCATACTGACTGAACCAGTTTATAGCTAAAGCATATCTGACTGAAATGCCTGCTTCCTGTTAGTTCTCTTCAGATATAAACTCCAGACTGACAAAAAGAGCTAGGAATGTACCTTTGTGACAGCAAGTGGGGACTTTGAGCCCCCCATCCCCAGAGTGGTGGGTGAGGGGGAGCAGGAGGAGACACAGCCTGGGCCCCCCACCCTTAACCTCCCCAGATTCCATCATTCCCTCCCCCTTGAGCGCCACAGCTGTCAACCAGGTTAATTTTGTCTCATCTTCCTGTCCCCTTCGTAGCTTAAACATTTTCTTTTCCAGAATGGGGAAAATTTTTTCTTTTAATTGCAAAAGTTAAGTTCTCATTGATTTTAAAGCTCAAGGTGACTGGGGCTGGCGACTTCTGGGCGACAGCTAACCTGTCTCGAAGAACCGGACCATCTGGGCTCTGTGCATTTCCACGGCTCCAAGGGGCCGAACCTCAACATCTCCCTTCTGCCCCCTCAGCATTCCCCTCTCTGCCCGGTGGCCAGCTGCCCTCAATGGCAGAAGGAAAGAACATGTGCACCCCCTCTTAGTCATGGCCTTGCCCCAGGGGACTGTGGTTGCGGTCCCCGCTTCTGGTGGGGCTGGAAAAGCCAGAAGTGGATGGATTTTTACCAATCTGTCACTGGGAATGGGAAGAGACTGACTGACCTTGCACCCAAGCCAGACTGGGAGGAGACTGGAGACAAGAAGGTACAAAAGAGACCAAACCAAGCTGCTTGGCTCCTGACTCAGCAGAGAAAAGGGGAGCTGCTACCTGGGATGCCTGCCCTCTGGGCAGGAGGTCCCAACGTGAGGCCCCTTGGAAGCTGTAGCCGAGAAGTGAATGAACTGGCTGATGAAAAGAACAGGTTTAAGAGAGAGAAAAAATCACAGAGGCTTAGAGCAAATAAGTGGCTGATTTGGGAATGCTCTGGCAGACAAAAGGGACGGGGCTTTTGAATATAGAAGATTAAGCTTGCAGATAACATTTGTCCTTTCTCACTCAGCGAGGCAAGTATCAAGCGGAGATGTTCAAAAGGGAGAATTATCTTGGTCTAACACACTTTTTTTCCTCTGGGCTAGGGAAAGTAGCGAGCGCTCAGACCATGGACTCCTGGGTCACCCAGGCAGCTGACCCCCGTCCAATGCAAAGTAACTAACAAGTGGCTAGCCTGTTCTGTTTTAGGGGTGGTGGGGCCACAGTGGAAGATGGATAGATTTTTTTGGCAGATGAGGATCTAGGAAGACAGTGGGCAGGCCCAGCTCTCTAGAAGCTGGGCTGGGAGAAGGGAGCTTGCGGTCTCGGCTCCCTCCAGCAGGAGGAGAACTACCCAGAGACCGATACACTAGCAGAGGCATCTCGGGGACAGGATGCAGCGCGTCGACAGAAGGATGCTGTCCAGAAACACCCCCTCCATAGACTCAGAGACTAGAGGGCTGCAGGTCTTCTTCCCATCCCTGCTACCTCCCCGCTCCAGTGTGCCCAGGCCTGCAGTTTAAGAGTTGGTCTGAAGGAAATGTGGCCATAAGCAGCTCTTAGGCCCATATAACCCATCCCCTGCTCAGCCATCTTCCATCAGATGGCACTAAAGGCGCTGTATTAGAATGCAGCTTTAAAATCCCAAGCCCCTATTGTCATATACACTTGCTGCTCACAATGCCCAAGGCCCATCTCAAAGCCACCTTGCAGGTGTCCCCCAGCCAGGGCGAAGATTTGGCATAGTCGCAGACAAAAAGCAGCCAGTTCTGGGCAGGTATCCTTTCTCCAGGCTTCTGGGCAGTGGGACCTGACCCATCAATGGATGGGGGCATGAAGGAGACGTGCCCGTGTCCCAGCCAACAATTCCCTCCCTCCCCCTGCATGTTCAAGTCCCCAAACAAGCCCTCCAGAGTCCCAGGCATCTGGGAAAGGCTCCTAGCAAAGGGCTCTGGCTGCTGGGGGAGAGTGGGGACCACCACTTTGCAAGCAAACTTCTCAGCAGCTGTTGTTTCTATGTGCAGGTGGGAAGGCCTTAGGGGCAAAGTGGTTTCCTTCTCTGGGGAAGTTCATACTGAACGCTGGCTGGCTCTACAGAAAAGGGGGTTACTTGAGGACCCCTCTCCCTCCAAGCTATGACCTCGAGAGGAGAGGCAGGGGAGAAAGCACAAGGCCGAGGTCCTGACCCGGGTGTATTTTCTGTGAAGGCACCTCCGTTTTCTGTCTTGATGGAGGGCACCAAGCACCAAGACTCATTTTGAGGGGCCAGAAATGGTCCCCCACACTAGGATCGAGTTAGGAAAAGGGGATGGCACATCATTCTTAACTGGCAAGGGCACCTTGCTACTGACTTGGTGGAGTATGCGTGTGCGTGTGTGCGTGCGTGTGTGTGTGTGCGTGTGCGTGTAGGGTCTCAGTACATGTTGCTGAATAATTCAGTGCTGAGATTTAGATATGGGACATTATGATTCCTGTCTCATAAGAGGACAATGTCTTGCAAACATCCTGGCATTTCTGTAGAAGCTGTGAGTATTAAGGGCTTGGGCCAAGCCCTGACCCAGGCTGGCAGTTTGGGGGCTCACTGTGGGGAGAAGGGTTGTTTCTCCATCAGCTGCTCTGGGCAGCACCCACAGCAGTGGTTTAATCCTGGGCAGGTTCCTCTTCACCCCTCACCCCTGTCCACCAGCACCTTCTGTGATTTATTTGTCCAGCTGGTATGCGCAGGGATGCAGCTGTGACGTGGAGAGACGGGGCACTGGACTTGGAGTCAGAAGACCTGAGTGTGACCCTAGCCCTGACCTTGCTGTCAGACCCTCACCTGCCGGAGTCCTGGTCTGTGAGTACCGCCCGCCTTCATCAGCCTGACTCTCAGCAGGGAAAAACAGAAAGCGCTCTGTTACTTGTCAAGTTTAAAACAAATGCACCTATTTTTGAAATAGTGGCGTATGCAGAGCCCAACAACACAGGTACCATGTGCAGATTTAGGAAAATACAATTCAATTGCCATACAAATCAGGAGGTGATTTACAAAAGGATCCGATTCGTCCACCTGGTAGATGTAATCATCTCTGATCTGAAGAAAGGACTCGGGGGGATGGCGGGCAGGAAAGCAAGGACACTAAATCCCACTGAGGCCAGCAAGAGGGAATACATCTGAATTAAAGTTGGAGGCATTTTGCATTGAATAAAAGAAGGAACTTCTCGCCCCTGCAGGAAGAAAGAACACTCTGACCCAGGAAAGCCAGGGAATCTTATTCCTGAGACCTTGACAAAGGGCTATCCTGCAGGCTTACACCCTCAGCTAGACCTCACTTAGACCAAAGCTCTGGACTCCTTGTCCTCGGGGTTTGGAGGCAAGCCCGGGGGATGATTGCCTTCCGTCTGGCACATAGTCTGCCCACCTGTGCTCTGAAGGGGTTGGGCCGAGAGTGGAATTCCTCATGGAGGTGGGGAGGTCCTGGGAGAGGGCAGTGAGTCCGGACAGCCTCGCTAGGAAAGGTATGGGAGTCCAGCTATTTTTGTATGACCCCTGAGGAGTGCCCCTGGGCCTGCGGCAGAAAGCTAGTGCTCAGGTTGTGAGGGGCGCCCCTGGGAGGGCACTTCTACTCTAAGACCTGGAAAGTGGGTGATTATTGACCCAGAGAAAGGAACTGCTTACAGATGACCCCAGCCCACATACCCGAGACAAGCCAGGTCCTGGTTTGGTGGGTCTCACATTTCCCTAAAAGGCAGGGCCAGCCCTCAAGACAACTTCAGTCATTTGCTTTGTGACTTATCTGCTGCTGCAGGCTTAGTCTCGGGCAGGCGGCCCCGATGGCCCCTGGCACATGTCTGGGACCGAGTGTGTGTTGCTCAGAGTGGGGCAAACGCAACGATGGCTTGTCCTCCCGGTCCCGTTCAGGTGATGCCCTGCCCACACGGTTCATTATGCCATGCTTCCCGGGCCAGGCGGGGGCGCTTGGGCTGACCCGTGTCATGACCCATTCCCTGCCCCAGTGCCTAACACAGTGAGGACGGGCACATAAGCTCGTGTGATATTCTTGAGGCCAGGGCTGTGTTAACTCATCACACTGGATTTTAGGAGTTTCTTTGTTTGTTGTTTTAAAGAATTTAAAAACCTGGCTGAAAAAGGAATGACTAGAGGGGCTATGCTGATAGGCTGAGGCCAGAGTCACTGTCCCTCCGACACTCACCTCTAATTTGTCTATATTGTGATTCTATCTGCCCGTTTAAAAACTCCACGGCACAGAGACTGTCTCCCCTGTTAGTAAGGGACCCCTCAGGGCAGGGCGTGTGGACAGGTGGGTGCTCAGGGTCTCATGGGACCCTGTTCTCCAAAGCCAGAGCAACCCACCCCTATTCCCCCACGATACCTGGGCCTCAGTGGACGCTGGGCCCAGAATGCCAACTGGCTGTTAACAGTGGAGACCTGCATCATCCCTCTTCACAGTCAGCCACTCCTTACTTGGTAGCTCTGAAGAATGGCAGCTGGGCACCCCAAGGGAACAGAGTTGGGGACCCCACTTTGCAGTCTCCTTATTGTGCTCTCTGAAGGTAGTGCCGCTGTAAACACACACAGAGGATCAAATGGGAGAGGCCACCATGAAAAGGTAAACCTGCTCCCGATAAGGAAGGAGGGACCTCGCTGTGGGCTGTGACAGCTGGTCTGGAGCAGAGCGGGGGGTTCCACTCCAGCAGTCCGCCAGGCCGCTCTGTCCCAGCCATCCTTCGAGAGCTTAGCCTGAAGGTGGGAGGTGCAGACAGAGAGGGCCAGCAATTACATCCAGCCTGGGAACCCTGTATGACACACTCAATTAAAATCAAACCAGCTCCGGGACCCAGATGCAGGGACAATCAATTTTATATACAGTAATTTCTTAAGCTCTGATGAAAGTCTATTTCAGAAGGGAAAGAGAAGAAACACTTTAAAACGGGGGAAGGATGAGGAGAGTACGGCAACGGTATTTTTTTCCTGCCTCCGTATCCAAACAGATATACTACCGAGAGGTATACTCCCGGCCTGGAACCAACAAGTCTGGACATATCCAGAGATGCCTGGCTTATCTCAGACCCAGCACAGCACACACAGGGAGTGTTTGCTCATTCGCTGGGCTGACAGGGAAGTCGGAGTCACATAAACACTCCGACTGTCAGTTACAGTGGTGCCAGTCTCAGAAGACTGCAGGTTCCGTTTGTTCTCTCAAAACCTAACCAGCTTCAGACGGCTCTGGCTGATGCTATGTCTGCCGGCTAACGCTGGTGTCTCCCCAGCGGGGACTTGATGGACAGTGGATCCTAAGACCTGGGCCTAATGACTTCGAAGAATGGTCCAAGCTTCTGGTGACATCTCACTCCCCTAAAGAGATAACGTCACTCGCACCTGGCTCTAACCCCCTCCCATCCCGTGTTAGTGTGAACCTGGAGGTCACACCGCCACTCAGACCACTGTGGGGAGAAGGCTCCAGACGCTGGAGCGGGCCCATCCGGGAAGCTCTGTGGCCGGGACGATGTCCTGTATGTTGAGGTACAGTCTCAACAGAAAGCAGCTCCCTCTCTGCCCATTTTGATGCTTTTTGTTATGGGCCCTGATTTGGGTCTGGGGGTATGTCTCCTCCTCAGAAGGGACTGGGCCCAGTTGGTTAGGGAGGTAGTGATGGGAGGAGGGGTCAGTGGCTGGTGGCCATAGTATACATTCTGGAGATGGGGCAGCCTTGAAGGGCCTGGGCCTGGTGGCCAAGGAAACCAGGCTTTTGTCATGAGGGCCAAGAAGGAGCTTTCTGGAGCCACGGTGAGGCTCCCATTCCTCCCAGACCCAGGGGACCTGGGGGACAGAGCTTGTTTGCATGTGTCTAAGGAATGAGGGGAGAGGGGCCCCAGGAGAGGCTAGGCCACGATGCGAGGCTGAGGCGGAGGCTGTGTGACCCTCACTCTGCGGTGTGAACTGTCTGCCGGGGCCACCGCATCTCCAATGAAGGGACTCAGCAGGCTGCCCTGCTCAGGTCTTCAGTCTCAAACGAAAGGTGGGGGGCCTGACCCCGTTCAGGGGGTTTAAATAGCACCTCAGCCCTGAGCCTCGAAAGTGCTTGGGAAGACGAGGGGAAACCAACCGGGGAGACAAATATTTATGGTTTGGCTGAAGCAGGTGGTGTTTTAACACTCACATCCTGCTGCCTGTTCTCTAAATTAACAGGTTTCAGATTCCAAACCCACGCAGGTTAGAACTTGCAAGGAGCAGCAGATGGAGAGACCTGCCTGAAACCACCAGCCCCCATGAAAGGCTGTACTGAGCCGCTGGCAGCTGCACACACAGCCCCGGGGAGGCAGGGGCGCCTCCATCACCAGTCATCTAGGCAAAGGCAGGGTGGGGGTGGGGGGTGAGAGGGTGGCCCCCACGGGCGATGACAGAGCCTTTGCTTCCTCATCCACCCCCCCCCCCCCAAGAATCACCAGGAAATAAGGACAGGGAGTGTGGGGCCCACTAGAGACTCCCTTTCTCTCTCCTGCACAGTGTGGTGGCTCCCAGCATCTCCTGGTTCAATCCAAGAATGCTTGATCCGGTGGCTGCCTCTGTCCCTCAGGAACATCCTCCTCTCTATCTTTTCAAAAAAGCAACCAGTCTGCTTTTCCCCCATGAGTACCCAGTGGCTCTCCACGCTCCTGCGCCGTGTGCTCCCTCACTAATTTCCACCCTGCCTGCCCCAGCCAGAGGGGCCAGGAGCTTGCTTGTGTCTTGTAAGTGACATTGTCAGCCCAGCATACGTTTTTCTGGACTATGTGCTATTGCTAAATGAAAACACAATGAAATCTGGCAAGAGCTGCATATCAGACTGCAGGGGGCTCCCGGAGGCAGGGCCATGCCTGCTGCATGAGATGGGGGATGCGTCTCTCCCGTGGACCAGACCCCCTTCCTCCATGCCACGTCCTGGAGAACGAGGCTGAGCGTGCAGGACGTTGCTCGGAGCAAGGTGAGGTGGGGAGAGCACTGCCCCAGAGAAAGGAAGCCCTCCCATGCCTCAGCCCTCGCAGAGACCCCTCTAGAAAGTGGGGTCTTTCTGCAACCAGAGGGCTGACCCCATTCCCAAAGACCACTCCATCCTGCGGAGGGCTGTCCTGTGGGAGCTGGAAGGCCCTAGGACCCCACAGTATTTACTGCCCAATCCCCCTGCATGGACACTGGCTACTTGGGCCTCAGTAGCTGGGAGGTGGGGGTGGGGTGGGGTGGGGTGGTGGGGAGGAAGCTGAGGGGCAGCCCCTTGAGGACCTGTACAAAAGGCTTCCCACTTGAGCAGCCTGCCTTTAATGATTATAAAGGCACAGGAGTTTAATCCATTCTTGATGGAAGCGCTAATAGCTCTGTGTCCTTGAAGTTCAAAGCGGGCGCATACATGTCACTAATTAGCTAAGCACGGAGCCATTCAGCTCCCTCTCAGTTTCTAATTAGGTCTTTAATAACAAACAAACTCTGACCTTACAGAAAGGCCCCCATTCGTCAGATAGTCAAGGAGGATGGCTGCTTCCTTCTTTATGGGGGATCCAGGGCCTCTGCTTCTCTGGGTACATGCCTTTACTCTCAGCTGGCTGGTCCTCGAGGGAAGCAGGAGAACTGTCTGTGAGCACAAAGACCCTTGCCGCTCACCTGGGAGGGGGCTTTCTGGACTGGCTGGAAAAACCAATGACTGGCAGGAGGTCCTGGGCTCCAAGGCCTCGGGCTAAGGCTTCCAGACCAGCTGTCCTGCTGTCACGGAGGTTAGGGCCAGCTGCCGCTGGCCTCTGTTTACCCCTTTCTAAGGTAGGGATGCTGGTGGCAAAGTCACAGAAATCCTGTGAGGCTCTATACCCGGCAAGAACTTGGTGGAACTGGAGTCCACAGCTACGCACTGGACTTGCCTGGGGAGCTTTAACTATGACTGAAGACTGGGGCCCACCCTGGTAGGCTCTGACTTGATGGGTTTGCAGTATGGCCTGGACACTAGGAATCTTACACACTCCCCAGGCTCTGGCCCCTATCTCAGAGCTGATTTGGTCATCAACAGCAGCTATTAGCAGGTCCACCTGCACTAATGAGTACCATGCAGAGCCAAACCCTCAGGTTTAATCAACCCTAAAGGTTAATCAACCACATCCAAGGGTGGAAATCTGACTAGTTTTTGGTTTCTGTTTTTTGTTTTTTTTTGTATGGTTTATTTTTTAACCAATACATAATTTTGGAACGATTTCTGCCCTCTCATTGCCTTCATGCATAAACAACAACAAGAAAACAAATAAAAAAGAAACAAACAAACATGACTGCTGTTTTCCAGTGTATCCTCACCAACATGCCTCATCACTTGGAAGTCCCTGGCTTTCTCTAGATCTAAGAGAAAGCCAGATCTAAGGCACTAACCCTGTCACGCCGTTCACCCCCAATGACAAAGGGATTGAGAGCTTTGGTAACAGAAGCAATGCAGAGCTCTAGACTGAATGGTCCCCAAGAACCCTTCAGTCTGAAATTCTTTGCCCCCCAAATCACCCAGCTATCTGTGGCAGAAGCCTGACTAGAACCAAGTCTTCCAATTCCCCATACTTCCGTCTATGCTCTTACCGTTTTTCTCCCCCGCTCCCCTTAAAGCTGCTTATCATCCTTATCTGATTATTCCATAAGGCATCCCTCCCCCTAGGCAGGGTAAGGAATATGAGAGAAGCTTCTGAGTTGTTTCCATCCCCAAAGCCAGGGCATCGGAAGACATGGGCTAAATCCCTGGACACTGGGTAACTTTCCAGCAAGTCATTCCCAAGCCTGTTTTGTTTCTCTTCAAGCCAGCTGAGCAGAGACACATGAAAATCTCTGCAGCTACCTCAGTGGAAGGTTTAAAGACCATTTTGTATACCCAGAAAAGTCCAATAACATGGCCAAGAGTACACAGCAAAACTGGACAAGGGTTTTCTCCAACATTAGCCTATGTTTTCTGGTTTTGCTGCTGTGTTTCTGGTCTTTTTTTTTTTTTTTTTTGGAGGCTGGGTTGACATTGCCAGACCTTTCCCTGGGTAGGTACCTAACTGATCCCCTGAATCCAGGGCATCCTAGGTCCTGCGTGTCTGAGGCTGAAACTCTCTTTCTTGCCCTCAAGACCAGGAAAGCCAACCCTCTGCAGGCCACAGTCAGAAATAGCTTCCAGAAAAAGGGGAATAGGGGGTTGGGCAGCCTTTGCCTCCCACAGTGGGCTCTACTGCATGCACACAGGTTTGCATTAATTGTTTACCACATACCTGGACAGACCATTTTATTAGTATTAGTAAGTAACCAGGAACAAAGGGCCTCTTTATTTTTAGCTCTCTCTAATTGCGTAGTAATTACTCATCTACAAAACAAATGAGCCCCTGCTCCTGGTTGCCATGGTACCAGTAACCCAGCCTCTTTCTGCAGGACGATTGGCCGAGGAGCCCAGCTCCCGCCTCCGGCCGCGCCCTTCTCCAGCCATTGGCCTAAAGCAAAGCCCCAGCAACTGGGCAGCCAATCACCTCCCAGGGCTGGGCTTCCCAGCGACCTTCCAGATTCAAGCCTCACAGCTCACAGGAAGGGATGTTGACATCCCTATGGAGAATGTCTGTCCTTGCCCCGAGAGGCTCTCCCTTGCTCCATCACCTAATTTCTTTTGGGCAGTAGCTAACTTCCTCCAGTCTTGTTTCGGCTAAAGGCTCCTTTCAAGTAATCATCTTCAGATTGGCTCTCTTACCGGACCACACCTTCTCTGGGTCTCCTTTGTCTGAAAGGATTTAGGGACCAGAAGTCAGATTAGAAATGTCAGCCAAAGCCAGACAGCACCATGACGTTAAGTCTGCAAGAGCAGAAGCAAGTGCAAAAAATACATATGCCACCAGAGGCCTCTTGTGAATGATTTTGGGTTCTCCCTTCCCCAAGAATATGGAGAATCGAGTTGATGGCAGTGGTGGTTTTTTTTGTCAGAGTATGTTTTAAAGATGCAGAGCTTTAAAGGCTCAGGCGTCACAGGGCTGGTATGACGAAGCATCTGTTGATAGTGGCCCAGAGCACAGATCTGATGAGACAGACCTAGACTTAAATCCTGTCTCTACCGCCTCAGATAAGCTATCTAAGCCATGGTTTTTAAATCTTTAAAATGGGAATGATGGTGCCCACTTCATAGGGTTATGAGAATTAAATGGGATAAGGCAGGTGGGCTTGGCACAGTACTTGCTTCATTCATAATATGTCTGAGTTATTATTAATATATTAGTATTATCATTATTTTATTAAAATTGGCTGGGAAGTGTCTCTAGCATCCTATCAACCACATGCAAGAGATCTTTCTCTTAAGGAATCTCCCAGGTGGGTGTGAATTTTGAGAGCTTCCAATAAGTCTGGCAATAAATCCCCTAGCATCTTTAACCCTGCCAGGCTGGGTTTCTGAGCCCAAAGTACTCTGACCCAAAGCCCAGGACAGTGCCTGCCACATATAATAATTACTGTTGCTATGCACATATAAACATCTGCTGAATTAAACTCCATGGCAGATGTACCCTGGGTCCAGATCTAAAATCTACGTCTGAAAGTCAGGCTGTGAGGTCCTGGAGCCTGAGTCTTCGGCTGACATAGTGCTGGCAGCTCAGACGTCCTGCATTCCTGCACATGCATGGCGTCCGGGCAGCAGGTGAGTCCTGCACGAACAAACATGGCTCTTCCGGGGGCTGCTTAAGGGAGGCTGAAGACTGGAGGTTCAAGTCCAGGTTCTTCCTCTTTGACCAAAGCATTGCTCCTCAGGTAACCAGCTGTGTGATAAGTCATGTCTGCGGCCCAGCCTTCTCATAAAAACAAACCTGTAAAACCAGGCCCCAAACTGCCTTCCTGCCTGTCTCATGGGGTAGTTGCAGTAACCGACATAACAGTCTAAGCTCAGCAGAAACACAAGGAACCACAATGTATCAGGCATGGGGTTGCACCAGCTTCGGGGCTCCCAGACTCTGCAGTGCTCCCACCCAGCCCAGAGTGCAAGGAGGGGGTCCCTCTATCCCTCTCGCTTGTGCCCAAAGGAACCAACTCACTTTCCACTCCTCCTTCTGAGCCACCATGAGACTGGGGACCCAACCCGCTGGAGGAGGGGGGGGGTAGGTGAGGGGGTGCAGGCACGGACGGATGCATCACCCACTGAAAAGAATTCCACTGATTTAAAAGACCATTAATATTCCCCCACTCCACTCACTTTAGGATTAACTTATACTTAGGTCTGGGCTTCAAGGCTAGTTGCTAATTGTACTAGAGTTGATTTATCAAGTGCATGGGATTTCTATTACAAAATTATTGATTAGAGTTGATGTATTTTATCCTCAACAGGGTTGGTCCGAAAGCCGTTGGAAAATGAATGAGGCTGAGGTCAGGGGCGGGGTGGCTTTTTGCATAATTATAAATTCACCAGGTTCACCGAAATCCAGTGCTGGACTCTTTCAGGGGAAAACCCTGGCTCTCCCAGAAATGAAGATTGCAATGACAAACTGAAAAACAAGGGGCCCACCCCCGGAACACAGGCAGTGGATTGGAGATACGTGTTCAGGTCTTTCAGGTAAGTCTGGCTGGTTGCCGTGGCTGGTCCCAGCGGGTCACAGGCGGGCTCTTGCTCTGGGCTACTGCGCTGGCTGTACTCCACGGCCATAGGTGTGGCTCTATCTCAGCGAGAGGGTGTCCCCACGACCCTGCCCACAGATGGGCCATCGTGGGGTCACAGGCCCCAGAGAATGCTTGCTGCTAGCACAAGGGAGGCTGGATGGGAAAGTGGAGGTGGTTTCACACCCCCTCTCCCCCTTCCTGGACACTGGATCCTGCTGACGGAGGTACAGGAAAGCCCTCTTCAGAAATGAAGGCTGCACACTGATCCATTGCCCCATTTTCAGGGAAGCTGACAGTGCCAGAAACAATGCCTCAGGGGAAACAGGGGCTTTCAGGGGAAGGGGCTGATTCTCAGATCAGTGAAGGGAAGAAGCGTTATCTGCCTGTATAGTCCTTGGTGCTTGGCACAGAGCAAACCTTCAATGCGTGCTTGCTGAAAGCAACACCTGGGAACCCTAAAGCTCATGCCGTAGCTGATGCAAATAATTCCTGGATCCCTCCAGCAGCTGGAGGAGCATGTGTGGCACACCACCCTTCACGCCCCTCGGCCCTTAGCGTTATCCGGCAAGGGACGCCACTGGGGACGTGTAGAACATCGTGAGCCGGTGGGACAGGCATGCCTCCCTTGCAAGATCTGCTCTCTTCCCCAAAGCGTTTTCTCTTCTGGCTCAAGTGACACTATTCTACACCCCCTTTGAATTTTACTTTTGCTCATTTTAGCTGTTGGAACAGAGACTCTTAGGATGTTCAGCCATAGGACAGCAAAGCCATTTTCTGAGCAGAGCCAGACCTGGGATTTAGGCCAACAGGGGAAGATTTCCTGCTCTCTCTGCCTTCTGTCCCCACTCTCTTCCCCTGCTCCCCAGCCTGGGTCCATCTGCAGGGTCAGCAGCCAGATGCCTCACAGTTCCAGACCTTCCCTCTGCCCACACCCCACCCTCACGGCCACACCCACCCCCATGCAGGTGGCGGAGCCAGAAGGATGGCACATTCCAGATCTCCCTCCCTGGGCCTCAGCCCTCATTCTGGGGCCCACTGGCCTGCTCACCCCTGTCCCCCTCCCCCCACCTCCCCGAAAGTGCTGCCGACTTCCACAGCCCTACTTCTCTCCATGAAGCTCCCATTTGGCCCTGTCACTTCACACTCTTGGGGACTTCACGGCTCTGTGAGTTCCTGGGCTTCTGTCTCCCACCACAGATGGGGACTCTCCAAAGGCTCTGAGAGACCTCTGGCGCTCCTCAATGACTGGTTGCCACAAATACGGGGAAGGCGGTGTGTCCAAAGATGACTGCACGTGGCCCTGAGCTGAGGGCAAAGGCAGCAGGACTGGGAAGTCTTCTTGGGGAGATGGAGAAAAACTGTGGCTTCCTCTATGACAGTTACAGCAACCCCCACCCCACCCCCTGCCGTGCCAATAATCTCCATGCTGGCATGGTCCTCTCACCCGCTCTCACCACCCCTGGAGAGCTCATCTGTCGGCTTCTCATTCACCTTCACCCACTGGGAGAACCAATGCTGACCTTCCCTAGGAGCAAACACATTCCCTGTCTTCAGACTGAGGATCCGAAGATCTTGATCCCTGCCCCTACCACAGCTCATTTCCCTCCACCCCTGGGAGAAGACCACGTAGGCAGGGCTGTCACACGGACCTGTCTCCTTGAAGGGCTTGGAGGGGCCTTGCTGGTAGCCCCTCAGAGAGAAGAAAAGATCTGCTGTGTTCAAGAATCATACGAGGAAGACAAGAAAAGGAAGAACTTGAAGACTCCTTCCGATCTGGTTCCGTTCTCTCTCACTATAGTTGGACACGTGACAGAGGCCTCAGTTGGGAAGGCTAGAGCTGAGGGTGGTGACCCAGTTCTGGACTGGGGGAGCAGGGAGTGTGAGGGGAGGTGGTGGTGGCTGATGGCGAGAACATGGATCCAAGCCCCTTGGCGACATTGAAAATATGGAGCCCCTTCTCTTCCTGGTCCCCCACGCTATCCTTCAGACAGCCGTGCCATGCCGCGCTGTCAGAGACCCTGTAATATCAACTCAACAATGCATGTTCTACAACTACGGCTACAGCTACCAGGACATTGACTACAATGCATGCATTTAGTTCAGTCCCACAGATACATACACTCTAAGAACAGGCAGGGAGGTGTGAAATGTTTTACTGGACAACAGGTGTTTTGGAGTTGTAACTAATAAAAAAAAAAATCGAAAACGAAAGTACAGAAAAAAAAAGACATTTCTCGAGAGTTGGATATGAATTTGTTTCTTGAACTGTTTCATCTGAACAAGCAAAAACATGCAAACCAGCTGGTACTAACAGGAAGCTGGACACTGAGAGAGGATTAATAGGTGTGGACAAACCTTCCCGCTGAGCGTGCTCAGAAGAGTGTTTGAGAGGAGGTGTGCAGATCCTAGTGTAAGAGAGGCGGGAAAGTATGCCTCAGAGACACTCTCACCGCAGCCCCAACCAAGCAAGAGAAAAGACAACAGAAACGTGACTCTCACACTCACCACCGTCAGGAGCTCATATTACTACATTGGAATAAAGCTGGCAAGTATAAAGTACAGTAAGGGGTCCTGGCTGGGGCCGGAGGTGGGCTGGGGAGAGGAGGGGCTCCGAAGCTCTAAGATTGATCCATGGACCCACCCGTAATGCCACCCAGAAATGAAATAGCCTCCGAACCACTTCCCTCGCCCATGGGGGGAGTCGTTTGCAAACAGGATTGAGGTTTGAGTGGGACATGATGGGGCCACTGGAACTGAATGAACACGATCAAAATAAACAAACAAACTCTTGACTGAGTACAAGAAAAGATGACATTTCAAACCACCGGGTGAAGATAAAAGAAAAGTGACCACTGATAGTGAAGTTATCTAGGAGTCGGCAGGGACCTCCCCTGGTGGGGTCACCTGAGCCCTGCTCACCTCAGGCCCTGGGTGAATTAGGCAAAGGCGGGCAGGCTGGCCCAGAGGAGCTGGCTGAGGTGGGTGCAGAGCTCAAGGCCCCCTGGACCTCCTACCCTGACACCCAAGCCCTGACCGATTCGAGTTGCCGACCTGAGCCCAATGGAAGCTGCTTCCTACCCCCACGGTCTCGGCAGGTGCTTCCACCTCAGGAAGCTCCTCCCCTTGGTCCTAATAAAAGAAAAGCCCAAACAAAACTGTGGGGCTAGACAAAAAGCAGAGACAAACATAGGGGATGCCTGATCCCTACCCTATGCCCAAGAGCCCTAGCTTTAAGTCGTCTGCTATTCCAGTACAGCACCAAGCTCAAGGTCGGTGCCCAGAAGCATCTCCCTGAACCAGCTTCTTCTGCAAGGGGTGCAGCTGAACTGTGACTCCCTCAATGGCTGAGGCTGCTGGTGCTGGCTCAGGAGGCTGAGGGAGCACTCCTACCCCTGGGGAGGAGCTGGGCTGGGGTGCAGGGTCGCAGGCATGGGTGAAGGTAGAACCTGACAATCAGTCCTCAGTGAGCCCCTGCTGGCTGGGCAATGTGCAGACCCCAACAAGTCTGTGTGGCCCTCACACCTGTGCCAAAGTGCCACTGAGGGGCCACTACAGACAGGTAGATCGTGGGCCACTCTGCCAGGTTCGGAGTTTAGATCTTTTTTTTAAAAGAGGGAGGGGTAGTACTTACAGGCCAACATGCACTGAAAGAAAGGCAGAGATCTTCCTTCCCCAACCCTGTAACCCTGCTCCAGGTCCACAGGAAGGTAGGGGGTGGGCTACCCTGTCTATACATGGGCAGGTGCCCTCCACTGGGGAGTATTTTGATTAGGCAGGCACAGGCTAGCCATGCCCCTTGGGCATAGCCCAAGCCCCCAATCCCAGGCAGCACTGTGGGGTGCCTGTAGCTTCCTGGCGGAGCCCGCACTCTGGAGGGGTGAGGGGCGACACCTCGGAGTTGAGGATTTACTCCTGCTCTACCAGGCTGGTGTGGGGCAGTGGTCAGGGCACACACTCCTGAATAGAGTTCACTAACAGTGCAGCGATGAGCATGGCTGACCTAGGATGGCCTGTGGGAGACTGCGTTCCCGATGGAAATGGCTACAAATAAAACACCACTGATCCTGAAAAAACAAAAGGTGTGGTTGGAGATGGCTCTGACCTGGGGGTTAGGAGTTAGAGGGGTGGGTGGGACTCCCGCCTGGCTCTGGGTCTGTGGGAGGGGAGGGTGGCGGAAGGGGGCCCAGACCACGGGGAGACCACTCTGACTCACAAAGAACCCCATGCTGCCCTTTAAACTTGCCATGAAGTCGGGAAGGATGGGGTGGGGAGAGAGGCAGGGTTAATTTCGGGTTAAAGTTTAGTTTCATAATCCAAGTTATAATAAGAAAGAAACTGAACGGAGAAAACAAAACCAACAACACTCAAAAATCTCGTTTCCTTTTGCTCGTCCCCCCACCACGCACCGGTAGGGCAGAAGCTTGCTCCTAAAGACTGAAGTTAAAAATCCAAACAGAACAGGGGGACTCGAGGCAGCTGTGCCCCCGCCCCAGGGCAGGGGGCGCCCAGGGATGCTGGTCAGAGGGCCAGGGAGGCCTTTGGGGCCGCGAGGCAGCTGGATGCTCAGGGAGGGCGTCCAGCTCTCCGCACCTGCTGGCCAGTCTGCCCAGCTCTCTGGCAAACTGCCCTCTGCGCCCCGAGAACACCCTGGCCCCTCCACATAAATCCCCAGTGGGCGATTCACAGGAGCGGATCCTTTGTAGCTCGAGGCAGTGCCAGTTTGCATGGAACGGATTTTTACTGAGGTTTCTAATGGGCCTCACTGTGCCAGTGTCTTGTCACAGAGGTTTGGGTTTTTGGCATTTGCCCTCTGGGCTTTTAATGCCCCATTTCCTGGTTCCCTCACCAGCACCTCCCTCCCTGCCCTCCTGGGAGCCCTGTTACATCAAACTAATTGTCCCCCTGGATGCTCCAGAGCCCGGTCCACAGGGTGTGGGGGGAGCTGCAAACCACGGTTTAGGAGGAGCAGGGGCTCTAGGTGCCTAAGGGGGAGGCGGGGGGAGGCCAGGAGCCTCACTGGGAGCCCAGAGCACAGCAGAAGCCCCGCCCGCTCAGGAAGGCAGGGGGCGTCTGGGGCATCTGGGGCGAGGACCCAAGGCCCTCCTGGGGCCTGGACATGCCCACAGTGCCCCTGGGAAAATGTTCCCACATCACTTGAGGGGTTCCCAGACCTCCTAAAAGGCTGGCTTTGGAGACCAAAGGACCGGGGCAACCTCCTGGGCGGGAAAACCCCACTTCCCTTGGCAGCCAGAGTCCAGGAGCTCTCTTGTCTCTGCTAAGAGTGTCTGGGTGGCAGCAGGGACTTCAGGAATTGCAGCTCGTTCGCTGAGGTCAGGGCTGCCCCCAGTTTGGCCTTCGGGAGCTCTGGCCTTCAGCCGGATCAGCAGGCCCACCTGCCAGGGGCAGCAGGACTGAGTGGACTGGTTGCTCCGAGGCTGAGCTTCCCCGTGACAACCTAGACCTCCGGCTAGGTCAGAGACCCGAGGAAAGGAGCCTTGCGAACCAGCAAAAGCCGAAGGAAATGACCGCAGTGCTCTGAAGCCGGCTGTCAGGTGAAGGGGCTGTCCAAAGCAGAAGAGCAACTCGTTTCTCTTTTTTGCAATGACAGGATAATCATCTACCTTTGGTTTGCAGTCCCTGACCGAGCCCGGCTGGGAGATGCCCTGGGTGGCAGGGCCTGGCCCGAGCCTCCCTGTCCCGCCCTCCGGGCTGTGGTGAGAGTCGGGGACAGCCGCAGCCACACAGATCCGACAGGGCCTTTACCTTCCCCCGCACACTGGGGCATGCCTGGCAGCCGCCTGTCCCATACACCTTCCTACCTGATCCTCTTGCCGCCGCCACCGCTGCCGCTGCCACTGGTCCGTAAGCCGCTGCTGGGAAGCCTGGCAGAGAGAGAGGCGCTGGAGTCAGGGGGGAGGGTCCTCGCAGGGGCCGCAGGCAGCCCTGTCTCCCAGGCCACTCTCCCCCGCCCTCCACACAAAGGACGGGCCAGCTTCCAGGGGGACACAGATCAGTGGCTTCTTAGGCTTCTGGAAGGCACAGCAGCTGTAGGTGTATCAGATGCTCACACACCTGTCACCTCAGAAACTGGTTCTAAAAGGCATCCCAAAGGATGAGGAGGCACTTCTCTGGAGAGCTGGGATGAGCTTCCTGCCACCTCTGCATGGACCCCTGGCCATTCCCAGGCTTGGCCAGAGCAGGACCAGGCATGGCTGGGCTGCCTGCAAGGAGCATCCACCCTGAGCCACAGGCAGGAGGCCCTCGGGATGGAACAGACACAAGAACAGGCACCTTGGCCAGGAGACGGCTTAACTCGAGCTGTTTTCCGTAGGCTCTGCAGGTTTGCTGGGCCATCTTAACGCCAGACTTGGTCATGTCAGCAGCATGGCTGCCCCAGGCCTAAGGGGGGAGAATTCTGGGGGTCCGGCTGACTGCGTGCGCATGAAGCCGCAGTGGGAAGGGAGCGTGGGGCCCCAGGACAGATGCAGAGTGAGCCCTGTGGCTTTCTCTCTCTCTGGTTCAACCTCGGAGGCACAGTCGTGGAGATTTAGATCTGGCTCTTATCTAGCCGGCATTGCAGGGTCTCCTGGGGTTTTGATCAAGTTCTGTGCATTCTAGAAACTTCTTGATCGAGGCTTATGCTATGGAATACTGCACCAGGAAGCAAGGCTATACCAGCAATGGGACTAAAAGGACAAGGTGACCCAGTGTGGCAGCAGAACATCCAGGTAAGGGAAGCAGTGGGCCAGTCCCCTCCCCTGGGCTTCCCTTGGCCACTAGATGTGCACACAGCCGGGCACTGGGACACACATAGACATAACTCCCACACACGTGACACAAACAGCCTCTCCATCCAGGCAGACACTTGGAGGCCTGATTCCAAGACTCATTTCCAGTGACGGGTTTTAAATGATGTGCCAGAGGCAATAGCATGGAGCACACAGCCCCACAGAGCTGCTGGGCTTTGGCCACAGAGCCTTCCAGTAAGGCATCTGCACAGGACTGAGGGGAAGACATGCACCACGGGCAGCAGGGAGCAGGGAGGACAGGAAGGAGAGAGGAGCCATCCCCAAACAGAAAACTAGAAGCCCACTAAACTCTAAGACTACTGTCCTAGCTACATGGAACTACTGGGGGGAAAGAAGTTCAAACGGAATGAGCTACGCTAAGAAGGTCAGGCTAAGCTACTGCAAATACCAATGAAAAGAAACATACTTGCATTTAAATATGGTAATAGGGCTGTTGAAGGGGGAAAAAGAAAGATCCAGGTGAAGTCAATGTACACACGCGGTGGACCCTGCGGCTGGACTGGGTCTCCCAGCTCCTGTGAGGACCACAGGCGCCCACCTGGAGGCTGCTCCCTCCCCCTGCGGGGCACCAAGGAAGGGGCTCCCCCACCAAGGCCTCTCCCCATTTCTTCTGGGCAGGATCTAGATTTCTGAAGATGTGGGTGCTGGCAAATGTGCTGAAGGAAAATAAGGAGGAAGTCAGGTTATTTCTCCCTGTCCCAATTCTCAGCCCGCCATGTCCCTGCAGGCAGAGAGCATGGACTGGAGGAGGAGGAGGAGGAGGAGGAGGAGGAGGAGGAGGGGGAGGAGGGGGAGGAGGAGGGGGAGGAGGGGGAGGGGGAGGAGGGGGAGAAGGAGGAGGGGGGCGCGGAGAGCAGCAAGGCCCAGCTATTCTTGCACACTCTCAGGAAGCAGGTTTCCTTGGAAGTGTGACAAGGTGGTGGTGGAGGTAGGGGGATGCATGGGGGAGCGGGGAGGCAGGACTGGGGGAGGGGAGTTTAGTCAATAAAACGATTTAACCAAAGGTCTATTTTCTGGAGTTGAGTGCATTTTGGATGAAAAGTCCAAGAGAAAGAGGAAGGGAAAAAAATATCCAGGGAAATCCATTATCCTTAATCTCAGATAAAGGCTGCTGGAGACTGAGCATCACATTGCGCAGGGCTGGAATTTAATCTCCATCAAAACGGGCTGAATGGGAGTGACAGGTGTGAGGAGGGGCTGGGAGTGGAGGGCCACCCAGTCTGCTCCTTACAGTGAGTGAGCCCACAGCTCTCTTAGCACAGGGCCGAGGCCCCACCACACAGCATCCTCCCAGCCCCTCCCCAGGCTCTCTGCCATCCACCTCCATCCTGACTGTCACCCTCTATCCAGCCATCTGCCCTGCCTTCAAGACAGGATTCTCCCCCGTGCAGCGCTGTTCCACCTTCTCCATGCTGGGCCACGCGGTCAGATGGTCACAAACATACTGGGGGCCTTGAATTCCTTACTGATGACAGTGGTGTGTAATCATTTATCCTGTCCCAACGTCATGATGTCATTTTAGTGGCTCACTTGCCAAAGCTCAAATGAGAACGTGCAATATTCTGTTCAGCTCTAAGAACAACTGGGCCAAGCGGCTGGCATGACCCTGGTCGTCTGATCTTCCCATTTCTTGGCAATAAATCAGGCAGAAAGGAGAAAAATATTTTGCTGAAAAAAATCTCAGGGCCTCAGTGCTCTAGGTTGCCTACTGGGGAACTTAGGTATTAGGAATGTAGCACGTGTCTCCTATTTGGGAACCTGGCATTAGAAAAGAAAATGCCTGGACACACAGGAATGAAGCACTGAATGGTAGCATTCCAGGCACGGGCAGGCACCACGCCTTGGGGTGGCTGTCTTTGCTGAAGAGCTGTCAGACCCGATTCAATTCGGTAGCCTGGAGCTGCTTTGTCCCTCACGTGGAGTAACAGAAGGCTCACTGGGTTTGGCCTCAAAGCCTGCTCCAGCCCTGGCTGCCCCTGCCTCGCTGGGTGACTTGGGTGTCACCTCTCTGGGCCCTGAGTAACCGACTCCTTTTTCCTGCAAGGAGGGTGGGCTTGCCTTGGCTGGCGTGGCTCAGTGGGATGGGCTGCAAAGGGGTGAGAATGGAAACAGCTGAATGATACATTTTTGGAGAGGACCCAGGGGTTCAGAACAGAACAGAACAGGGTGCATGAAGAGGGACAACTGATAACCAAAGCTACACATTTACATGATCAAACTGTATAATTTAGCATCGAGGGAAGCAAACATATGTCTATGGGGGGGGGGGGGGGGGGAAGCACCCACAAAACGCTGAGTTCCTGGCATTCAAAAGAGAAATCTGACTTCTACACTGTTTTGGAAGCAAGCCTGACACTCACCGAGGATACCGACGGCACCATTCCCACGGAGGCCCTGGACAGAGGAGAGAGCTGGGAGCCGCTGCTGGGGACAGGGGTGCAGGGGTGTGTGGGCTGGGAGTGCCTGGCCCTCTGCTGGAGCCTGGCTAATGTCGGTCTGGAGAGGGAGGCGGCTCCCAGTGAGAAGGCCAAGTCTGCCTGGACCAGGGGAGGGTCCAGGTCCAGGATCTTAAGCATCAGGGAGGGACCTGAATCCTCCCTGATGCTTAAGGGAGCTGCGAGGTTCTGGGGCCAAGAGTCCAAGGGTGCTGGCACCTACAGCAGAGGGATGGCACAAAAACGGTCCCAAATATTTCTCAATGCAACTGCTGTTTAGCTTAATTTTTAAATAACATCTATTTCTTTAGACATTTAGACGGGGATAAAGGGAAGGTGCACTGTTATAAAAGCTTTTCGAGGTTTTATAACCTTTTGTTGCCAGGGAGCCTCTGTTTGGATGAAAGGGGTCTTAGAAGCATAGAAGAGGAAGTCAGGGAGCACCCTTTGAAAACAAAGGGAAGTTCCCAGAAAAGGCAAGTGCAGACCATGGGTGCAGGACCAGGCACCCATGGTGTGTGCTTGCCCAGATTCCTTCTGACTCGGAGGTGCTAGGGAGCAAAACAGGGTGCCTGCTGCCACTGAGTCCTGAGGCCCAGAGAGGGTGAGGCCCGGCCCCTGCAGCGTCCCATCTGCGACTGACTGCAGCTGGGCAGGGCCTTGTGTTGCTCCTCTGTAAACTCGTTAGTGATGCCTCCTGGCCGGGCTGCTGAGAGATTCGGTGAGAAGATGGTGCTGGGTGCTCAGCACGGTTATCTTCTGGCACTCGGTAATGGCTTAGTAAGTGGAATGATAACTTTTATTTCTATTTTTATTATTATTGCTCAAGGTAATAACAGTAGCGGAGCTGAGAACTCCCTTCGGTGCCTTCCTATTCTAAAATCCTATTAATTTACATGACATTTCACATCCAAAGTGCTTTAATAGATAACATTTACAATTCGCTTGTGAGTGATAAGGGTATGTTTTATCTGCAGTGTAAGCTCTAAGTCTGGTGGGGTAATGTGATGGCAGGAGGCAAGAGGCTCCCAGAGGCTCAGGGCGGGCCTGGCTGGGGTGGCCATGGCCATGGGAGGTGGTGAGCACAGGTGTGGACATGGACCCTAGAGCCCTGGTGTTGTTTGGCAGCTGGACTGGTGAGCTCTGAGGCCCTCTTGTCCTGACATGTGTCCCTGGGCTCCTAGCAAGGGCCTGGCCACAGGAGCCCTGTTGCTCCTCTGCCGGACAGATGCCCTGGTTCCCACTGTGTTTCCAGCAGCGAGGGCAGGGCCTGTGGCAGAGCAGGTGCTTAACAACGAGATGCTCCATGAGTAAAGGATGGATGGGTGGAAGCGGACAAATAGATGCAAGGGGGTAGGGCAAGAAGGTGCTCTTCCTCCTCGTGGCCTTACCTGAATACTAGCACATGCAAGGCCAGTACCAGAGGTCAGATGAAGGAAGTCTAGAGGGGCCTTAAGCGAGTACCACTCAGGGCTGGCCTCAGGCTCAGAGCAGGGCAGCAGCGCCATAGGGGAAAGTGGCTGGCTTCCCCTACTGAGAGTGGCAGCAGCCACTTTCTCTGTGGTAACTGCCTCTGGGCGAGGCTGTCCACCTCAAAGGGGGGAGACCCCCGAGCCCACTGGTTCGGTGCAGTGGCCTTCACAAAGGCCCCAACAGGGACCAACTTCCTACTGCAGGGTGGGGTCAGCGCGCCTGGTCCACAGAGTGTTTGTCCCAGATTCCCTGGGTCTGGAAAGGAGTGGCATCAGCTTCCTAATGCTAAAATCTGTTGTCTAGTTGTCCCACCCGTGACAACATCTGCCCGGGGGGGTGGGGGTGGGGTAGAGAATCAACAGAGGCAGGAATGCAAGGGACGGGGGTGGGGGGGTGGGGGGGGAGATATGTAATGCATTCATGCCTTTAAGTCTGCTGGTCCCTTGACATGGAATACCTTTCTCTCATCATCTGCCTGGCGAACTTCTATTTGTGCTTCAAAACCCCATTCAGATGTCGCCCGTTCCTGAAAGCTTTCCAGGCAGAGCCAGTGACTCCTCCCCAGTGCTCATTCTGCACACCAGTCAGACAAGAAGGGAACACACCAGAACCCAGCTCGGGCAGGTCCTAAAGACTCTTTCCTGCACCACAGAGAATGCGCTCTCGATCCCCACACCCCAACCCCACCACCACTGAAGGAACACGGAGCAGAGGCAGTGACCCTGTTGGGTAGGGTCCCTGGGGGAAGGGGATCCAAATTCATTTGGACACAGGGATGAAGAGGGAGGGAGTGGGGCCACACCTCCGCCTTCTGGACTGTCCGTAGCTGTTTGTCGGGACTTAAGCTGCGCAGCCCTCAGGCCTGGCACTGCTGCCTGTCTATAATGCCACACTGAGCAATTTATGCTTTGCTGTTTTTTTAAGCTGTGACCTTTCACTTGCTTTTGCTGATGGAAATTAAAACTGAAGGGTTGGAAGAAAGGTGATTACATTCCTGCTGGTAGGCTTACTGGAGACTATGTGACTGGTGGTACGGGCACCTGGAAGGTGTGAAGGAAGTGAGGACGGCAGTGCCGGGGTAGCTGGGATCTGGTGAGCACCACGCAGCCCATGGAGAGGGCAGGTGAAGTCATGTCCACAGCCTACCTCATTGTGGCCCCTGACCAAGCCGGCTGGAGCCTCTGCTCAGGCATGGATACCACACTACCCTTCCCAAAGCATCAGCTCATCCCTAGACTCAGTAACCTACAAGGAAGAGGACAGGACAAGGATCAACAGCCCTGTTTGACAGAGGGGGAAACTGAGGCCCAGAGGTGGCCTCACTCTCCCAGCAAGCTAGGGGCAAGAACTCGGTCCCCGACTCCCCGCCTGAGAACAGTGTTCGGGCTTTAGCACGGGGCGGAGAGCTGGGTTAGGCACACTTCCCTCTCTTTATGCAGAGGAGCTTCCAGAGGCGTGGAAAGCTAATCGAAAGTGAAACCCCCAACTCCCGTCCACTCGGATTGCTCCAATTCATTTCCGCAAACGGCCCTGCGCTCTGCTCCCATCTGGGAATAGCGTCAGCCCTGACTGTGCATGTGGAGGAAGCAGCAGCGGCACGCCCCACCCACAGCCCTGACTGTCCTCACGCAGGATTTGGGGTGCGCTGCTGAATTTTGCTTTTCCATCTATTAAAGTAGCAGGTAGGCTTTCCGGACTAAGCTTGCCCTTAATATTCAAACGAGAGGATTAGCCCCACGTGCACAGGGCCAGGTGGCAGAGGAGCAGGCTGGCCCCGGGAGGAGCTAGCTTGTGATTTAAAACCTGGTTTCCTCCCCATCTGTGGAGGGTTAATCCCTGGAGGGGAAGGGACGTACAGATGAGGGCTGTGGTGAAACAGATGTGCAGGCTGCTGTGTCAGGAGGAGCTTCCGTTACAAGGGAACACGTGGTTTGAAGTGCTGGGACCCACAGCTGTGGGTGCCCCGTGCATGGGTGCATGGGCACGGCAACGTACCTGGAAGCCAGCCACCCTGTGTCGGCATTTCTAGATGGGATTGCCTGCTAGCGAGCAGCCAGCCAGTGCTCACCGGTGGGCTCCACCCTGGATCCCAACCAGAAGCAATGGGGGTTCCCCATGAGGGCACTTCGATGGGACCAGCAATGCTTCCTCTCATGTTTGTGGTGGAGACCAAGTGTCCCCTACAGCCCATCCCACTCTTCTTCCACAGGTCCGAGCCCTGTTTCTAGCTGTGTACACAGCTACCTGGAATACAGACATTTCTGCTGTTCCCTTGTAGCTAGAACTGGCCGTGTGACTAAGGTCTGACTACGGGATCTAAGCAGAGTGTCACGCGTGACTTCTAAAAAGTATTATTAAAGGGAAGCGATGTGCTCTTCTGGGGGGAATATGTAATGACTGGAGTCAAGCAGCCTTCTTATGAGATGGGGTCGTATGTTGAAGAAGAGAGAACAAGAAGACAGGAGAAGGCAAGACCTAATACTATGAAGCTACACCCAGGCTTCTTTCACACAGGAGAGAGAAACAATTCTTATTTTGTTTAGGCCATTATCATTTTGTGTTTTCTTACTTACTTTTGAATTTTCTTCCTTAAAACGGATTCAGTGTCTAAGGGTGTAATTTCTCTGCCTGGGGTACATCTTCTTCCCCTCTTCACTTAGCTAACCCATTGAACTTTGCAAGACCCAGATCACCTTCTCTAGGCATCCCTGACTCACCCCAGGCAGGACCGCAGCCACTTCTGTCCCCTCATAGCAGTGACAGGTTCCCTCTTTAGCTGAGCACCTGCCCTGGGGTGCTCAGTGGGTCTGACCCTGACTCACTCCCTCGGCTGGACTGTGTCCTGAAGGAGTGAGTCTTATTCATGTCCAATAATTGGTACGTGACCCACTGTCTGATGATCAGTAAATGAAGAGGGAAGGAGGGAAGAGGAGGAGTGGGTATGAGGGTGGACAAGCAGTCCTAGCAGCTCCCTGGCTTCCCCCTGAAATCCTGTTTACTAGGTGTACCAGTTAACAATGTGGATTTTTTCAATAGATGGAGTCACACATATGTTGATATATATGCGATTTGATATGTATGCTATTTTGTTGTATTGCTCCTTCAGATGACCTCTTGTTCCGATCCATGGCACACGCACTTTCTGAGCAGCACTTCAAAACGTACGAAGAAGTGGAAAATTGGGTCTCTGGATGGTCTGCCTCAAAACAAGAAATGTTCTATTGGGACGGTACCCACAAATTACCTGAAAGATGGGGGAAATGTGTAGCTAGCAAAGGACATTACTTTGAATAAAGCACTTTTGATGTTTCTCTTGAAATTATCGTGTTTTCTTTGATTACAAAATCCGTATTATTACAGTTAATTATTAACCGGCTAAAAATGTGGATTGCCTATTAACCAGTTAATAATGCAGATTACCTATTAACCGGTTAATAATGCAGATTAATCATTAACCAGTTAACAGTGCAGATTAACTATTAACTGGTGGATTTTGTAATCAAAGAAAACACGATAATTTCAAGAGAAACATCAAAAGTGCTTTATTCAAAGTAATGTCCATCGCTAGCTACACATTTCCCCCATCTTTCAGGTAATTTGTGGGTACCGTCCCAATAGAACTTTTCTTGTTTTGAGGCAGACCGTTCAGAGACCCAATTTTCCACTTCTTCGTACGTTTTGAAGTGCTGCTCAGAAAGTGCATGTGCCATGGATTGGAACACGTGGTCATCTGAAGGAGCAATACAACAAAATAGCATACATATCAAATCGCATATATATCAACATATGTGTGACTCCATCTATTGAAAAAATCCGCATTATAAACTGGTACACCTAGTGTTCTCTTCATTGAGAAGTAGACCCACCAGCAGGCACCTCCATGGGGTGACGAGGAAGGAAAATCACGCCGGACAGTGACACGGCAGCAACATCAGTGCCCATTTCTCACCTTTCCATTGTAGAGCATTTACTAATTTACAAGTCACGTTCACCTGTACTCATCATCCTATCTAAGTGTAACCACCTCACTAACTGGGCACCATTATTATCCCCAGGGCTTAGCTAAGTCACCTGCTCAAGGTGATGTGGTTAGAATGTGCCTAAGTGGGGCCTGAAAACAAGGTCTTCTTGCTTCATGCCCAGGACCACAGGTGCCTCCTGCAACCTGCGCCGTGCAGGGGAGCTAGGAAAGCAAGCGATGTGCAGGCCGCATGTAGGCTGGTGTGCACACACACGTGCATGAGCTCACACACACCTGGTGTGCAGATGTGAAGGGCTCAGATGTCTCACTGGCGTTCCCGCTCGAGGGCAGGAGTGGTGGCAGAGGAAGAGGCGTGGGCGAACCGTGCAGCTGGCATGCAGATGCTGTTTCTGCTCAAGGACAGGACCACCTTGAGCAAGTGCAGGGACATGAGAAAGCAGGGGGGCTGGGGACAGGCGGCAGCCAGGGGGAGGCTATGCTTTCAGAAACTGCACTGGGCTGTCACTGGTCCCAGTCACTCAGTGCAGTCACCTTCCCGGGAGCGAGAACAGGACACTGTCAGGCTAAGAGACAGCAGCAGCACACAGCATGTCCGTGGTAAACAATTTATTTTTCTAGCTCAGTTGTTTATGGGTGGTGGTGGTGGGACACGTCATTAGGGAGAAGTACAGATCAGCCATTTACAGGGATGAAGAAAATTCACAATGGCTAAAATGTTGGGTAGGCAAGCATATTAGGGCAAGTTCACCAAAGCAAAACAATTCATAGCAGAACAAAATAAAGGGGGAAAAGCCATAGAGCTTAAAAATAAAAAAATTAGCATTCATGAAAAAGCCAGTGGGAAAAGAAAAGAAACGGACCAATTATTCCATCAAGCATCTTTAATGAGGTGCGCAGAGCCGCACGGGTGGATCTCAGGGGCACTGACATTCAAACACAGATTTGCTCACATCCAACGCACCCAATGGAAGCGCACAGGCCACTTCTCACAAACTGTGAGTGTGAACCAAGGGGCGACTCTTGAGGGTCCAACTGAGCTGTACTTGATTAATCCAAGAGAGTGGGGTGGCAGTTTCAAATGGGGGAGGAGGATCATGGGAAAAGATAGCCCTTCTGGGGGTGACCATGCTCAGATGTCTCACTGGCGTTCCTGCTCGAGGGCAGGAGTGGTGGCAGAGGAAGAGGTGTGGGGTGAACCGTGCAGCTAAAGGAGCAATACAACAAAAAAATCAGAGAAGTTTCCTCTGATCAGGATGGACCCTCTGAGTCCTGTCCACTCCTTCTCCGGTGGGCCAGCAGGGCAGGGGGTGAGGGTGAGGTTCGGGGAAGGAGGGCCTGGTGTGGATCGGTGCCCACAGTGCCTGCGATGTGGCAGCCCCCAGGGAACGCCACTGGCCCTTCTGGAAGACTGGTTAATTATCATGGCAGCAGCCACTGGAGGACTGGCCCCAAAGACAGGCAACCAGATCCTACAAATACAGTTTTTCTTCCAGATTAAGTTTCTCACATTGGTATTCATGGAACTCTTGTGTGTGTGTTCACTTTTAGTGTGTCCACATAGGACAGAGGTGCCCCAAGGCACCCACTGCCCACCCCTGTGGCCCACCAGCACTTCAAAGGTCACGCCATGAAATGCCCAATGAGCCTGTTTGATCATTATGTAAAGTAATTCGATGCCTTCTACCTGGACTCGCAGCGCCCCCTCCCCCGCTCCGCCGCCCTAGGAGGCTCTACACAGTTTGTGAGTAGTTCCCTCTGGCTGGTTACATTCCGGGGGAGGCGGCAGGTGGGGTAGGTGGGGAGGACGTTCACAGTGCATACAGGAAGCAAAATGAGAAGGGACTGGAGAATAAAATTATGTTTAAAAACCTGTGTGAAGCAATGAGGACACGAGTCTTTTCCATGAATTAAACGAGCAAAAGAGCATTCATTCAGACAGGCAGCTAGGAGAGCTCAGTGGGCACTGACAGCAGCTGGGCTGGCCCCGGCGGGACTGGGTCCTCTCTCTAGCATTGGTAGCAAACCCCAATTTGTTATGCCTCTCTTAAGAGCTAGTTGATAAAAATTATGTCTTGTGAAATCGGCAAATAGTCTGCAAAGTGAAATAAGAACAGAAGTTAACAGATTAAACTAAGAGTCCAGAGGAGGAAAAGAGAGAAAACAGGGAGCCACTGACCGGGATCATAATTCAAGCCCACATATTGACCCGAGGAGCTAGGGCGGGGCGTATGGGGGACACCTGGGCCTGGGAGGAAGGGGCCGGTTGCGCAGTGGCCGGCTGCCATCACCCCATCTTCCTGGAAAAGAACTACTCCCTACTCTAATCATTACCCAAAGGCATCGAGCCCTCTTTATCAGAGCATTTCACTATTTTCATAGAATCTAAAGGTGGGCAGAGGCAGGCATTGCTTAACACCTACTGTGCGCCCCAGGAAAGTTGGCACAGGTGAAGTGGGGCTCCACTGAGAGGGATGCTGGGCACCCACAGATGAGATGGGTATTCATAGAAAGAGCCAATTCGGGTGAAAAGGAGGACCCCGGTAAAGGTTAGATTGTAAGTTCCTCAAAGGGATACATGTTGTTATTTTTTTTAAAAATATATTTTTATTGATTTCAGAGAAGAAGGGAGAGGAGACATAGAAACATCAATGATGAGAGGGAATCATTGATTGGCAGCCTCTTGCACGCACAGTGGGGATCGAGCCCACAACCTGGGCACGTGCCCTTGACCGGAATTGAACCCGGGACCTCTATTCATTGAGCCAAACCAGCTGGGGCAAGGAATACGCGGTTTTGAGTGGAAGTACACAGGAAAGAACCTTAGCGGCACTCCGGACCTGGGTGTCTTCCATTTCTGTCCGTTATCTACCTCAAATTGTCCCACTAGGAGGGAGTCGGAAGGGCAGGAAGGGTGCAGGATCCACGCTCATCGCAGGAGAGACTGGAGGTGGGAAGTGGAGGAGGTGGGCACAGTGAGCACGTGGAAAAGAGAGGCCACGAGGAAGAAACATCAGGACAGTTTGGGGGTGGTGGGACAGCTGTGCTGATGTCTGACTCACAGGACCCAAGGCACGGGGAGGGTTCCACAGGCAGCCTGACGGGGCAGGGAGCCCTCTCGGCCAGATCTACTAGAACATTCCTTACTGCCACGAGGCAAGAGACAGAAGTCAGGACATTGCAAAGCTTCCCACATGGGGACCCTGCCCTGCAGCCGAGGCTCTAGAGGGTCCAGTCTGGTTCTCAGGGAGACACTGCTCATGAGGTCTCGCTGGGAAGTCCCATGGACTCCCCAGGTGTGTGGGGAACCCTAGGCTGCTGGGGGAGGTGTTGGGAACAGACAGAGCCAGCTCTCCAGATGCTCCTCCGGGCCACAGGGGACGGACCTGAACCAGCCTGGCTCCTGGGTGGAGGGCTGTGAAGGGCGGGGTGCAGCCGCTGGGCCACTGCTTGGGGGCCCAAGGCCACGCCACACCCTGATCCTCTGAGAGCAGGCGGCCGCACTCTGGGGGCCCCGGGTGAGGACAAACAAGAGGCTTTGCGGGTATAAGTGGGATAGGAATCTGAACAGTTTGATAGCCGAGAAAGAATAGAGCAGTCAAGTCCCATGGGTCAGCAAGCCTGTCTGGATGCTTTGATGTCTGGTTTCTGTCCCTTTCATATGATTGTTAAGCCATGGGACCTACTGACCATGATAAACAAATGGGCCCTGGGCATGGTCACTGCAAGGCCATTCCCTGGCCGTTACCAGTCCCTGCTCTGTTCCCAAAGCCTTAGCTTATAGGATGGGCACCTGGGGCGGGCCCCACCTCATTCTCCAGCCTCAGTTGGTTACTTGTGCATCTCCATCTGTTTAGGACACACCCAGGGATGCAGGTCCCTGAGACAGAGTTCTACCAGACATTTCCTGGGCTGGCTCTCAGAGAGATAGGGGTCTTAGCATGGGGCCCAGGTTGTCACCCCCAAATCACCCCATGCTAGGATCCCTCAACTCTGTACCCCTGGGATGAGTGCTGTGCCAAGGGGGCAATGACAGCCTGATTGTGAGGGAGGTGGCTGCGCTAGGCGCACAGGGTGCTCTCAGGGAGCCAGGGGTATGAGCCTGGTCTCTCCTTCCCTCTAGAAAGGGAGCGGGGGGGGGGGGGGGCGGGGGGGAAAGAAGGCTGCCTGAGATTGCCACCAGCTGTGGGGCTGAGCAGGATGGAAAGGAATGGGGAATGGGGATGGTGGCACTCGGGGCTCCCCAAGGAGGACAGTACGTGTGTGTGTGTGTGTGTGTGTGTGTGTGTGTGTGTGTGTGTAATGAGACCTCCCACCATAACACACTCTTCCTTTATGATCTTTCTGTTATGAAGAAAATGTTCTATATTCTGCATGATGGTAGCCACCAGTCACATATGGCTGCTGAGTAACTGAAATTTTCATTTTACTTCATTTTAATTACTTTCAATATAAATTTTAGTAGCCACATGTGGCGTGAGATCATACTGGACAGAAGGACGCTAGAGAGCGAGCGGTGGGTAGCACGTAAGGCCCAGGCCCCCTGGACCCCTTGGCCTTGCCCTGGAGCAGGGTTCTACCTCACTGGGCCCCGGCGCCCCACCTGTAACTGAGGAAGTCTAATGGAGGCTCAGACCAAGCGGACTCCAGACCAGCGCCGGGCCCAGCCCTGGCTGCTCTGGGTGTGGTGCCTGTCATCCTGCTGGGAGCCCGCAGCCACCGAGGCGGCCATCTGCTAGAGAAGCCTCACCCTGACGGAGAAACTGCCCAGCCCCAGGGAAGGGGACACACTCATGGAGGACCCTCCCTCCCACTCCTCCATCTGAAACTTCTGCTCCGGAACCTCCTCAACCTATAATCAGAAAGGTGCACAGACCTCAGTGACCATTCTGCACAAACTCTCATCCACAGGAGACAGAAGCGAGGTCCTGAGAAGAAGCGACCTGCCCATGGCCATGCACAGCCTAGGGCTCTGTCTCCCTTAAGGCATGGCTCTAAGTGTCCCAAATGCCTCCTGACCTGTCCCCTGACACACCCTGAATCAAACGCTGGCCGAGCCCTACACATACCCCACCTTGGTGGCTTCAGAACAGTCCTCTCGGGCTAGGTCCTGTTCCTCCTGCATCTCAGGCGGAGGTTCCTGGCCTCTGATCTAGGCTGGGTGACCACCCAGGAGGGAAATTCAGCCTAAAGCCCAGCTCCCCACGGAGCATCCTCCCCCAGCACAGAACCCAAGAGGACAAACCTTCACTCCTGGGGTTCTCCAGAAACCCCAGCTTTGCTTGGTACACAGACACCCCAAGCACCCCCCATCCCAGGGGAAAAGCCAAGTGCCAGAAAGTCTCCCTTCCTTGAGCACTCCTCCTCTACCCCTACAGGATCATGCCTACCCTGCTGCCACCTGGGGTGGGGCCCCAGGCCTCCCAGCTACAAGAGGGCTGCAGCAGCCTGGACACATCACTGTGGGCTCCGCTTGAGTCTCTGACACCCACACAGAGAGGAGGGAGAACCTAAACACTCTCCCAAGATGGACAGCAAACCCCAACCCCAACAGCATAGCCGACATTCACCAGGACAGGAAGCCTCAGAACAGAGCTGGAGAGGGGAGGGTGGGAGACATGGACAGCAGGTAGGGCGAGAAAGGGCGGGAAAGAAAACGCTGGCTGAGAGCTCAGTCCCAGTGAGAGACGCCCCCAACAGGCGTCAGACAAAGGAGGATGAGCAGGGGGAGGGCGCCTGCCTCAGTCTCCCTTCCCCCTAAAAAGCTGCCACTCTCAGGCCAGTGGAAACTCCAGTCAGTCAGAGCCTGAGCTGCCCCTGCCCCGAGGTGAAGTGGATTTGAAATCAGCACCCATAGGTTGCTTCTTGAATGGATGAATGAGTTGTATTCTCTCTAGAGGTTCCCCTCCCCGCAAGTGCAGACCACAGCCCAGGTTTCTAAAGCCCCAGAGACAGACACTCACCTGGGAACTGATAGCCGTAGCTGGGAGCGAATCCGGGGTAGCCGCGGCCGTAGGTCGCCACAAAGTTGGGGTAGCCTTGAACACAAGAGAAAGCAGTCCTGTTAGCACAGCCGCCTTGGTCTGGCGGGACCGCAGGGAGGGCCAGGGGACAGCCTGAGTGACTCTCTTCCACAGAATGACCGTCTCCCCTGAGGGTCTGTACCCTGGGCAGGTCACTTCTCTCCCCAGGCTGGGGACGCTGCCCGTCAGCCTGCTGGTAATTAACCCGCGTTTGGGCAGAGAGAGCCCCAAAGCCCACGGCTTTCTTGACCTGCAGAGTAAATGCCAGGCATTAGCACCAAACTCGGCCCGTGCCTGCTCTGACATTTGGAGAGCTTAGCCTGAATGTACTTTACCTTAAAGCTATTGACACTGGGAGATTGAAGTCCTCCAAGGCAGTGGGCAGCAGCGCCAGCCCAGACTCAGCCTGTGTCCTCAGGGCTCATAGGTTAGTGGGGAAACTCAGAGCTGACACTGGGCCTGATGAGCCATGTGGGTCCAGAGGAGGTGGGTCCCCAGGCCCACGTCCAAGCACACACACTCCACAAGGCACTAGAATATTCCTGAGAGAACAGTGAGGGGCTGGTTGTGTTCAGATGTGCACCACAAAGCTTAGCCCAAACCCAGAAGCCTGTGTCACATGTCTCTACAGGCATTTTGTAGCAACTGTCTATTTTCCAGACATCTGACCCAGCAGGCAAGCTAGGGGGTGATGGGTGAACTGAGGGTGCATGCTGGGCATGGGGTGCAGATGAAAATCTGGGTGGTAGTGTGGCCTTCTCCTTCCTGTTATGAGCTGTCACTCAGGACACTTCCCTCTACGTCCCTGCCTCTTGGTTCAGCTACAGAGAAGGCTGGTGTAGCCTCCTGGACTGAGCTTCCACCGGCCACAGGAGGCCCACGGTGCCCACCCCACCAGGCTTACGTGGTCTCCTTCCACACGGGGTTCTCACCCTACCACCTACCCTGCCACCTCCACCAGCCTGACTTTGGCCTTGACCTCTGAGATGGCTGTCTGTGGCTGTTTGTTGGTTGCCCATCACCTGGTGCCCCTTCTGTGAGTCTTGGATAGAGGCCTCCCTCCCTTCATGGGAGCAGCAAAGACCTTCCTCCTGCTCTGAGGCTGCCCAGACGAGACAGGCTGACCCGAATGCTGAGGAGCAGGACCCAAGCGAGACTTGGAAAAAAGAGGAACAGAGGGGCAGAGACGAGGGACAGGGACCAAGACGTGGCTGCCTCGAGTGGACACACACACCCAGGCTGCTTCTTGGGAACTTATTTCACGGCTGGCCAGCTCAATTCTCCTCTGAATTAATCACCTGCGATCAAATCAGATCTTTCAGCACTAGATTTCTTATACCATTATTTCAACAATATTGATAAACGGATTACATGCATGCAGCCAAGTCACTGCTGCCTGGGGCCTTTCCGCATGAAAAATGACTCGTTTTCTCCTAACTCCTGTGCTGGGGGTCTTAAATATTTTAGTGCCAATCTGACAGCAAAACTGCAAGCCCATATGTCACCTTCGAGACTCCTCGGGTGGGTGTGGGTGTGGGGGGTGGACCGCCCAGTCCCCCCCTGACTCGGGTGGGCTACCAGAAGGATTCCGTTATATCCACTTTCTTTCTGGCGTACTCGCAAGTCTTCAACAAGAAGGAAGAAAGGCATGATCTAGTTCACACAGATTGCGGCCTTACCCCCCATCTTCCTGGAGATGTCAATATTGTCTCCTGAACAACAAAGGTGAGAATTTAGCAGCTGCCAGAAGTGGGGGGTGGGGTGTGGGGGGGTCTGATCACCACCCCCTATCGCCGAACATCTTCTGGGTCAGGCAGATGAAATCATAAATTTATAATACAACATTTCTTCAATTTTCCTCTTCATTTACTGCTGTGCAGCCCAGCTCTGCTCCAGCGGCTCCCGGCCCTAGCCCACGGGGAAATGGACTGGCTGCATATCAATAGCACATTACGGCAGGTCCGTATGGCGGCTCCATCAGGCCACATTATGGGGAGGTGACCCAGCCACCACTTCCATTAGCAGCTGGGCCCCTCCTGCACTGGCTGCGGCGCAATTTATTTGCTCCAGTACTCTGGACGCCTGATCAATCCCACAGTAATTATCTCTTGTCACTAAAGAAAAACCAAGCCTTCTGCCTGGATGGCCACCTTTCTCACAGAAAGGCTTTCCACTCGGGAAAAAGAAACTCAGAAATCTACAGTAGAATCTGAGTTTGCCAGCCAGCTCAATTTAGTGCCCTCTCTGGGGGAGGCGGCAGAATTCTCAGAAGTGTGGTTCTAGGTCTTGGCTCCACTCTCAGATGTCTGTTTGCCAACTGGGCACATGACTGGGCCTCTCCCGGACTCCATTACTCAGCTCCTCAGAGGCACGGAGAGTTGCTCTCACTGGGTCCTCGACTTGAGAGAGACAAGAGACAAGGGACTGTGGATGTGTGGCCTCTGCTGTGGGGGTGCAGGGCACTGCCTGGGGTACCACACTGGCCATGAGATCTGCACAAAAATACAACTCCAAGTGCCAAGAACAGATCACAGGCAAAAGGTCTGCAAGGTGCCCAGCCCCAGAATCATCCAGAATCACAGAGCTCCCCCAGACCTGTGCTGTCCAATTTAAATTTAACTTAAATGATATAAAACAAAAACTTCAGTTCTTCGACAAGAGAGCCACATCGTCGATGCTCAACGGCCACCTGGCGGCAGAGATCTGGCACCTCCCACGTCACGGGAAGTTCCAGTGGACTGTGTGACTCTAAAGGAAAACGAGGGGCTGAATTCCGTGTTTCCTCTGTTTACCAGGAAACAGCTGAACAAGCGGAGACCTCATGGTTATTTTTGGGAAAGACAAATCCCAGGAGAAATTACAACGAGTCTAGTCATGCGGCCATAAGTTCCAGCCCATCCCCTCTTGGGCTGTGAGTGGATGCCAGCTGGTTACAGCGCCTTGTCCTTCTCCATTTCAGAGGTGCTTCACGTCGGGGAACGCTGGGTCAGGGTTTCACAGGGGCTTCCCAGCACGACTTGGACGAGAATGCCTCTGTCTTCCTTCATCTGGGCAACTGGCTCTCCACTTGGGTCTGCAGGGTGAGGCTTTTCAAGGCTTCAGCAATGAGGAGTTTTGTCCGGCACTGGTATCGAACCTGTTAGATCATGTGCCTGGCTAGGCCAGAAAAGGCCAAGGCAGTAGGATGATGTGGCGGAGAAGGCCAAGAGGATTCAAATATATCAACAATAATTACGTGGGGGTTTTTTTTTTTGCTTTATTAAGTCCACTTCCATTGAGGAAAACCAGAGCGTCTAGTGCATGGAGCTGGGTAACCGTGGGCACCTCTTTGCTGCTGCAAGTGGGACACAGCCCGAGTGCTGCACGGAGACCTTTGCTAAGGGCCTCAGTTGATTTGCGTTTTGTCTGGCTCAGAGGTAGGGAGACCTGACCCCTCCTCTTCTCTCCTGCGTTCTTTTTAAGGAATTCCCACTGGGCCGATTATTCTATGAATCTGTCAAAGGCTGTGAAAGCTAAAACCCAAACAGCTGTAGGTTCCCCCCCAAGGATGTCTGCAGCCACATCAGGAGAGGTTGAGAAAGAATAACTGGAACTATACGCTCATCAGCCTTCCTGTGATGAGATCTCCCCGCCGACGGAGAAGTCTTAGGGATATTTAAAAGTTCGTCCCGCAGTATCCTGGTCATTTGCCGACCATTGTGTCTGCTCTCACCAGATGTCAGCTCCCTGGGATCAGGCTTCATTCTCTACTGCTGTCCCAGCATCCAGAACGGGCTTGGCACTTAGCAGGCCCTCAATAAATATTTGTTGAATGAATGGATTTAAAAACTTGAATGGTTTATAGTCTCACTTCTAAAAAGCCCTATCAGTGCCTTTTCTGCCCTTTCAACAAAAATGTTTTAAGTCATTGAAACCTCATCTCATTCCATTCATCAATACATTTTAAAAAATGTTCTACGTGAGCTGAGATCGTTAGCCAAATTGTTGTTGGTGGCGATGGTGGTGGCTCCAGGACTGCCATTCAGGCCTTGCACACCAGGGAGGGGGGCCCAGGTGACTGATGGGACCCACGGAAGGGTTAGACTTCTCCCGAAGCCACCACTTCAGAGGGAAGGAGCTAGTGCTTCAGTCACAGCACAGAAGGCACCCTCCTTACCCAGCGCCCAGGATGCCAAGATGTGCCAATGGGCAGAATGGAGGACACTTCTGGCAGGGGCACTGGAGAGGCCTCGGGGGAGACTCTGGCCTGGCCAGGGAGGCAACAGGCCAACCAGACTGTGACACTGTCAGTCTGTCCCCAGGTCCTAGCCAATCCACTCCTTCTGCCAGACCTCAGGCTGAGCTGGTTCCTGGCTGGGGACCCAATCCCAGAGCCACTCGGCCACTCCCTCCACCCCCCACGTCAGGGAATGCTGCATTCCAAGGCTGGTTCTTCAGTCTGGATGGCCCTTGGTTTACTCTTTCTTCTCGTTCCACCTAAAATGTCACCTCCACAGGTAGGTGTTCCCTGATTCCTCAGACTGGTCCTATTCCCCTTTACTTTCTCGGAAAGCACTCTGTCATTTTCTCTATTATGACAGACTAGAGGCCTGGTGCACAGATTAGTGCACCAGTAGGGTCCCTTGGCCTGGCCTGCAGGGATTGGGCTGAAGCTAAGGGACCCCACCGGGGCACCATCAGGCCGGGGAGAAACCGCGAAAGGGCTCCAGGGTGTGTCCGGCACGTCTTCCCCAGTCCCGATAGGCTGGACCCCAGCAGCAAGTTAACCTACGGGTCGGAGAGTCTACCCCCTGGTGGTCAGTGCGCATCATAGCGACTGGTCGAACAGTTGAACAGTTGGACACTTAGCATATTAGGCTTTTATTATATAGGAGGATTAGGTTTCTGGGTGACTGGCTGTTAAATATTGTCTCTCTCAGTAGACCACAACTTCATGAGGTCAGGGACCATGTCTGTCTCCCAGCGCTAGCCCAGGGCTGGGTGCACAGTAGGCATTCAACAAGGCCCTCCTGCTGTGGCTCCCATTATGGGTGCCCTCGATTTAGGGATTAAGCTTGGCTATCTATGGAGACGTGGACCCTGAGCCCTTTGCTCTTTTGGCAACTGACACGAGTGAACTGGCTTCACTCCACACCTCTGCTTCTCCTGCAAAAAACCCGGGCCATTCTTCACACGGGTAAAAGGCATCGAGTTAGACTCAGAAAGGTGGGGCAGGACCCTGAAAAAGCCTCCCAATTCATGACCTAAGGCCTTTACACAGACTCCAAAAGCCAGCCAGCAGGTGGAAATGAACTCAACTCATTAAGTTTTTAAAAGACTTAAGCCATTCAGAGTTTCTTTTGGTACACAACACAGGGTAAAGACCAAATAAAAATTATTATTTAAAATAAGAGCCAGACAAGTGCCTTGAAGTCAAGCAGGAAATAATTCTCACTGATTTCTTTTTTAAAAAAATACATTTTTATTGATTTCAGAGAGGGAGAGAAAGAGAGAGACAGAAGCATCAACAATGAGAGGGAATCATTGATTGGCTGCCTCCTGCAGGTTGGACTGAACCTGCAACCCAGGCATGTGCCCCCGACCGGAATCAAACCTGGGACCCTTCGGTCCACAGGCTGATGCTCTATCCACTGAGCCTAACAGGCTAGGGCCCTCACTGATTTCTTTAAAAATCTTATAATAATTACACTCTTACGTAGAAATTATTTAGTTCTGGTTCTTTAACTTTTTTCATTAACAAATGCATTCCTCTATACCACACTACTTCAATTACTGCAGTTTTGTGCTATGTTCGTATACTCCATCACACTAGTCTTTTCTCATGTCTCCTTTTAACGCATTTTCTCATTTATTCTTAGTGTTTCTTCTTCCAGATATGTTTTAGAATAATTTTCCCAGTTTTTAAAGACTTACAATAAGATTTTTCTTTGAAACTGTAAAACCTGAAAATACTAATTTGAGAATAAACATCCCAGCTATTTTCCATATCCTCATGGCATCTCTCTCTATTTTAAATTCCTCAGAATAACTTTACCTGCCCTTGTCATTTCCTCAGAAAAATTATTTTCAAGAATTTACAAGACCCAGGAAACTTTTACAAATGTAAAACTAAGCCAGGAATGATTTGAACAGCAAATCTGAAAATACATAAAGAGCTTATCAAACAATGTAGAAGAGGGACTCTTGGCCAAACCAAATGAAAACCCATTAAAACTAGGCAGATCATGTGCCTAAATGGGATTTTAGCATAACTACCATTTATCCCATTTAATTAATATTTTCCCGACACACAATAACTTGCACTAAAATACCGTTCTCTTGCCTTGAAATTTCTAATTATTGCTGCGACCCACACCATTATACTACTCCACGGCTTTCTCCATCTTTCATGCCATTTAAGCAGCAAGATTTTCAATTATCTACACAGGACGGACAGAGATACCTTTAAGGAAGGGGCATAATATGCAACTCAATTTCTCTAAAAGCCAGGGGAGATCATTTTTTGCCAGGACAAACACACTTGTCTTTCATCATTTTTTTTCCACATAAAGAATAAAACAGGCTATTTAAAACATCCATTAAAATGCAAATTTTGATATCCCAAGAGAAAAATGTTAATCATTTAAATAGGTAGGATTATCGCCCACCCTCACCACTTCCCCTCCTCTCTCAAGTTTAAGAAGATGTAGCCTCAGCCCTCACAAGTTCAGCCAGCCAAGGAGTCCTTACAAACTCCCAGTTAGGAGAGAGGGCTGGGGCAGAGGGAGGGAGTGACTTTTCCTCCCTTTGAAGGAAGGGGTGGAAAGAAAAATACCTAGTAGCTTCTATAAGCCAGGCATGGGGCAAGATGATCATCCATCCATCCATTCCTCCCTCCCTCCATCCTTTCCTTCCCTCCCTCCCTCCTTCCATCTCTCCATCCATCCCTCCCTCCCTCCATCTCTCTATTCCTTCCATCCCTCACTCCCTCCAATCACCCATCCCTCCCTCCATCTCTCTATTCCTTCCATCCCTCCCTCCCTCCAATCACCCATCCCTCCATCTCTCCCTCCCTCCCTCCTTCTCTTCCTCCATTCACCCATCCTCCCTCCCTTCATCCTTCCATTCCTCCCTCCATCCTTCCATCCATCTATCCCTCCCTCCATCCATCTCTATCTCTGCTCATTTAATAGTCACAATTGCCTTGCAAGGGGGATTGTCATTCTCATCTACAGACAAGGAAACTGAGGCCCAGACAGGTAAACGGCTTGCCCAGCTGGTAGGTGGGTGCAGGCTTCCAAAGCCCCCAGCCCATGGTGACCCTGCAGGGTCCCCAGGTCCCATCCAGACTCACCCAGCATCCCCATGCCAAGCATGAACGCGTCCATGGTGTAAGGCAGTCCCCGGGCCCGGCCTCTTGTCCCAGGTGGGAACATGACTTCTTTCGGCTGAGCTTTCTTACATTCTACCTGTTAAACAGAAAGGCGAACAAATGAGATGCAAATGAATTCCACGTAAATGTCAAATGCAGAGCTGATCTGGTTACGAGCTGGGTTATTTTTAGCCTTGCTCCTTACTCACTGTAAAAATAGCCGTGCAGAGTAAATGGCCTGCAAAATAAATATTTAAGAAAACACACCATTTGCGCAAATCCTGCTTCAGAAAAACCTACAAGGATGAAATTGGGTTTGGAAGGGCAGCGAGGACGTAAGCTTAAGATACACACGTGTGGGTTGGGAGCTCAGAGTGTGCGGAAGGCATGAGAAGGAAGGAGGCACTCAGGGCTGTTTGTGGTGTCTGAGAACAGTAACAACCCTGCATGATTGGATGGATCTTTACATGTTTACAAAGTCCTCCTGGGTTCCTTTCAGTCAGTGACTCTTCACACCAGGGCCATCTGACTCCACCTCTCATTAAACAGAGAGGCCAGTTAGTCTTAGTTCCATTTCACAGATGAGAAAACTGAACGTCAGAAGACTTGTGTCACGGGCTGTAAACCGTATACTGGCAGGGGCAGGCCTGAAGGCTGGATTTTTAAAATTTCTAGGTCAGTGATGCCACCATCGCTATAAAACCATCCCCGGCACACTCCCGAGGGAAGAAATAAAATTAAACGCTGATTCTGCCCATGGATTAGAGGTTTCTCATTTTGCACCACATCTTTAAGGGGTTGATAATCATGTCTGTTTCCTTCCACCTCCAAATTTCATAATCCTATTTCGCTCACACATCCAGAAGTTACTTATTCAACAACAAATATCTATATCTACCTATCTCTATGTCTATCTATCTAAATAACATATAATGCAAACCCCAGGAAATAAGTAAAATTGTTGCCTATAATATTTTCCTAGGGTTCCTTAGGCCCTTACTCAGCATTGCTTGCTCTTAGTTTATAGATAAACTGAACAGGTACTGTTAGCCAGTGATCAGTCCCATTGCTGATGAAGATGGGATGTCATAGGGCAGTGGTCAGCAAACCGCGGCTCGCGAGCCACATGTGGCTCTTTGGCCCCTTGAGTGTGGCTCTTCCACAAAATACCACGGCCTGGGCGAGTCCATTTTGAAGAAGTGGCGTTAGAAGAAGTTTAAAAAATGTGGCTCTCAAAAGAAATTTCAATCGTTGTACTGTTGATATTTGGCTCTGTTGACTAATGAGTTTGCTGACCACTGTCCATAGGGTAAGGCAGAGATCCTAAAACTGCCCATACCATCAAGGGTGCGCATATCTGAAAAACCACCAAGCATCTGAAGGATGTCACTTTACAGAAGCAATGTGTGCCATGTGTCATGACAATGGTGGGGTTGGTAGGCGTGCCCAGGCCAAAGAGAGGGGCTGGGCACAGGGTCACTGGCGCAGAAAGAGTGCTGAATTTTTGCTGCATGTACTTAAGAATGCTGAAAGCAACGCCGAGTTTAAGGCTTTAGACGTAGACTCTTTGATCATTGAGCACATCCAGGTGAACAAAGTTCCCAAGATGCTGTGCAGAACTTACAGAGCTCACAGCGGATTAACCCTTATGTGAGCTCTCCCTGACTCAGTGAGATGATCCTTATTGGAAAGAGCAGATTGTTCCTAAAACAGAAGAGGAGGTTGCACAGAAGAAAAAGATATCCCAGAGGAACTGAAGAATCAAAAACTTATGACCCGGAAGTAAATTCATCATAAAATAAGTGCTAATAAAAGTTAAAAAAAGAAAGAGCCCAGCTAGTGTGGCTCAGTGATTATCAACCTATGAACCAGGAAGTCAAGGTTCCATTCCAGGTAAGGGCACGTGCCTGCGTGGGGGGCTCGATCCCCAGTGGGGGGCGTGTAGGAGGCAGCGGATCAATGATTCTCTCTCATCATTGATGTTTCTATCCTTCTCTCACTCTCCCTTCCTCTTTCTGAAATGAAAGAAATAAAGAAAGAAAGAAAGAATTCAGAATTGGGTGCATCAGATTTCTCCCCTAAACCTAGTGTGACCATTTGCTCCTAGACTCCAGTTCCCACCTCCAGGGCTCAGAAGCAGGCTGAGAAACCTCATTTGCAAGAGCCTGCCCGAACAGGGTGTGCTCTGCAGAGGCAGACAGATAATTACCTGATGATAACACCAGGATCCGGAATAATACCACTAACCAGCTCACTTCCTAATAGCCCTATCGGTGACAATCTACTGCATTGTCTTATGAAAACCCGCTGCCTGTTCCTAGGCAACCTGATCAACGAAAATTTCAGGTTTATACAATTTTCATTTAGGGAACATAAAGGTTAACTGACTGTAATGAGAATATTTTAAACAAACCCACCTACTCTTCATCTCTCTAAGAAGGGCTGGCAGCTCTGTTTAATTCTGCTGTCTCCGCTGGTGTTGTTTTGGGCAGCGCCAATTGCGTGGGTTCTATCAACCATTGTTGTACCAACCACGGGCACTCCCTGAGGCCAGGGGATGTGGCATGCATACTCTCTCAGGGACCCCGGAACCTCCTGGGCACTTGAGTGACAGGGAGAGGCGGCAGTCGCACCAGGGAGCCTGCCTGGCCTGCACTGAAGGCTTCTGGGAAGATGTCTCAGGACCAGGAGGTCTGCCCACCCAGCCCCGATCCTCTGATGATGTTGGATGAAGAACACACACAAAAGGGGAAAGAGGCAGAACTATCCTCTGTATCACAAGTCCTTCTAGTGGGTCAGGGGCTCGCTGAGGATGGAACTATGTCATTCACCCATCATACGGGAGGAAACCTCGTCTCCCCCATCAGACAGTCCTTAGGGCGGGCATCGGGTCAGTCCCATCTTCCCTGGTGCCTCAGTGAAGGTCCACACACAGCGTGGATTCACTCACATGCTCGTTATGGCCAAGGAGACCATCTATTTAATTCAGTGGGGCTGAGCAACTCCAAGCACCGCAAGTGCTGAGCTGGGGGGATGCAATGATAGATAAGGCAGCCCCCACCTCCGAGAGCTCTCATTCTTCTGAAAAGCACCGACCTGTTATGTTCTCCTAGCATTAAGGCAAGTCCTCATTCGTCAGCCAGACCTTGTAACTCCTGGGCCCGGCAGCCTCTGGAGCCTCTTGAGTTAGAACACATTTGGGTCACACCCAGCCCTCCCCCAACTCTGCCACCTTCCCACCGGGCCCTGTGCAAACCAGAGGACTTGGCATGGACAACCCGAGTCATAGTCAGAATCAAAATGGGGAAAACCCAGCTGGTCTCCGAAGTCCAAGTCACATCCTTAGGTCATCTGGCCACACGCTGTGTCCCGTCCGCTGTGCAACAAATACCCCAAACTTAGTGGCTTCGAGCAACAATTTATCATTCTTTCTCGTGGTTCTGTGAGTTGAGTGGGCTAAGCGGGGCTCTGGCTTGCTGTCTCTCATGTGTTTGTGGTCAGATGGTGGCTGGGGCTGAAACCAGAGAGCCTGGACTCAGAGCGAGGCCCACGACGGCTTCCTCACTCACGAGACAGGCAGGGACACTGGTTCTGCAGGGCCTGTCCATGGTGGGGGTGGGGCACCTACAGCTGGCTTCTCCATGGCCCTCGGTCTTCTCACAGTGACGGCAGCCGTGTCCCAAGCACAAGCACGCCAAGGACAGCCGGCGCTGCCAGGCTTCTTCCAGCCCAGCCCTGGGAGTCTCACTGCTCATTCCATCCTGTTCTGCTGGGGACCAGCCTTGACTGGGTGTGGGGTGCACACAAGGACGTGAATCCTGGGGGACATAGCTCAAGGGCCATCCGTGGAGACTAACCACCACATGAGCTCAGTGAAGAGGAGTGAGCAGACCGATGGGGGGAACTATTCCTCTCACCCTTGGTATCCAGCTGGCTGGGTTCCTGAGGCAGTGGGCACTGAGGCTGCCTTCACCAGGGGGCACCAGCAGGACATGAGAGCTCCTCTCCCAGGGCAGCCCAGAGAGGCTTGTCTGGTCCCCAGGTCAACAGAAGCGCGATGGAAGCAGTTCTCCAGGTGATCAGATCTCTAGTTCTGCAGTCTCAGCACCACCCCTGAGACCCTCCCCCCCCCCACACCCTCCCCCGCCCGCCATGCACACATCAGGGTGCTTGTTTAGTGGGGTAGAGTCTGAGGAAGGAACATCTCTGAATCTTGGTCCTTGAATCTCCTCAACCAACACCTCAGCCCCCACCTCCACAGCGCCTCCTGGTGGCTGCGTTGCTACTGCCTCAAAGGCAGCAGCAGAAAACCAGTCAGGTTGGCGGGGCCAGAGATTGAGAAGGAGGTGCCATTTGGAGCTGTGCTTTTAAGAAGCCCAGAGGACACTGTAACCAGCTGCTCATATGGGAAGATGAGGTCTCCCATTTTCCAGTTTCACAACTGACAAAGCCAAGAAGCAGTCCCACCCCAGGGGCTAAAGACCAGCTCCCCAAAGGTAGATGGGACTGGCTTTAAAATGCCAATCTCCAAGCATCCTACTCTGCTTCAGCAACTGGGCTTGGAGGAGAGGAGTGGCTTCCTGTGCCCCATGGCTATGGGTTCAGAAGAATGGCCTTTAGGAGGACTCACAGTCTGACGTGAGCTTGTACATGTGTGAGCTCCAGCCCTCCGTGCTGGCTGCTCACAGCAGGTGGGGGCCTCTCCCCATCAGGGTCCTAAACAACTCAGCAAGGGCCGCTTCTAATCTAACTCTTTACTTAGAAATAATTTCACTTATAGGAAAGTTGCAAGGACAGCACAAAGCACACCTGTACCCTTTACCCACATCACCTGTTGTCAACGGGTTGTCACTCTGCTTTCTCATTTGCACACTCTCTCTGACTGTAGCTATGATTTCCCCCCCTGAACATTTGAGAGTGAGTTGCACACATGAGGGTATGCCTTTCCCAAACATAAAGACATTTTCTGATGTAACTGCAGTGCAGTTATCGACCTCCGACATTTAACACTGATGTCTTTTATCACGGTCTCTCCACCTTACAGAACAGGAAGCCGAGGCCCAGGATGTCAGACACCTGGCCTAGCACTGCCGACTGGTCCCTGTGTTGCACCGCTAGGTCTGAGCCCAGATCTGCCTGATGCCATGGCCCGTGCCCAAGGAGTGGGTCCTCTGCCATGCCTTAAGGGGGAACATTTGGCACTGACTTTTGGAGAAGGCGCTGGGACTTCTGTGGGGACAGCTTCTCAGCAGCTACTCGGAGTGGCTGTCTTCCCCCCCCCCCCCACCCCCCCCAACTGGCCCGGAGCCCTCACTGAGGCAGCTCCCGGCCTGGCACCCTTTAGAAGAGGAAGAGGCTGGCAGTCTGAGAAACCAGGGTCTGGGAAGTGAAAAGGCTTTTGTTTTTTCCTGGTTTCTACACAAACAGCCCCTGTCAGCATGCCCCCTGGGCTAGGAGGGAAACCAGGCCCCTCCTGGTCTGGCGAAACCCAAGCCCTGGGCTGTGGCCTTGACTTTCAGCCCAGGACAAGGAAACTCTGTGTGGCCTGAAGGGGCCAGTGTTTGCAGCCTCACTTCCACCCCAAACAGGTCATTTTAGAAACAGGGAGAGAGGGGCCCATTTCAAAGGGTAAAACCCACTGCTGGCTGCTCAGAGGTCAACCTGGACTGGCTGGCTGGGAGGAAGGGAGGGGAGCAGGGGTGGGCGAGTGCTCGGGGATAACTGTGGCTTCCACGGTGGACACTGTCCTTCTGTGCAGCTCCTTGGAAGACAGAGGTCTGACCTGGTCTTGCCCTGAGATCAGGGGCTGCTCCCAGCCAGGCTCTGGGGATCCAGGCCAACACTCTCCTCTGAAGCCCCCAGCTCACCATATCCTCGGTCCTGAGGCCCCGAGCACCTTCCAGGGAAGGGGCGATGACCCTCTAGTGTGAAGATTCAGGGGTCCTGCCCTGGCCAGGTGGCTCAGTTGGTTGGAGCGTCGTCCTGTACACCAAAGGGCGGTGGGTTCAATTTCTGGTGGGGGCACATGCCCAGGTTGTGGGTTCGATCCCTGGTCAGGGCACATACAGGAGGTAACCAACTGATGTTTCCCTTTTACATCAATGTTTTTCTCTCTCCCTTTCCATCCCCCCTTCCTCTCTCTCTCTCTAAAAAAAAAAAAAAGAAAAAAAAAAGGATTCAGGGGTCCTGCCTGGAGCCCAGCAGGTACCCAGACTCCCCAGTAAGGCAGGAGAGTCAGCTGCCCCCCAGGAACCACACAGCGCTCCCCGCTCAGCCTGTGCCACCCCGTGGCCACAGCCTTTCCTCCTGCCCACTGCTCTCTCTTGCCCTCTCTGCCAGTCACAAGCCTTTCTGGAGACTCCAGGAGGGCAGGACCCCATGGGGCTCATGCAGGTTCATAACCCAGGTTCAGGGGGATCTGCTCTCAAGAGCAGAGCAGGGAGGCCCAACAGGAGGCCAGCTTTTCAGGGAGGAGAGGTCTCTACTGTCCTCAAAGCCTGGGCTGTGCCAGAGAACACCCGGCTGCTGCAGAACGAAGGTGGGGTTGTTCAACAACAACTATGAGTTCTAAGGCAGCATTAGCAGAGCATCAAACCAGTGAGGCCTGGGCCTGTGGATCCCGCACAGCTGCTTGCCGTACACCCAGGCAGCTCTGATAGCTGCTGAACGGGGCTGAAGAACAAGGCTGAGGAGTGCCAAGGTGCAGGATGATAGCACGTCAGCAGCCCGCTCCAGAGAGGCCAGAGGGCAGGATCCCACTCTCCTCCCCCAGGCGCTCACGCCCGAGATGGACCCGCTGGTGTCTCTCTCTGAGCGACCTTCAGAGCACCAGGTTACCTCTTCTTGATTCTACCGTCCACTCCAGGGTTCCCACTCCACAGAGTCACTTATCCCTGGCCAATAGGATTATTCCCGGGAGGAAGGAGCACAGCGTGTCCTGAGCACTCCCATCCGTTAGGCATGGTTACGCCATCCTCCCGTGTGCGTATACATGTATGGCGGATAATATATATACATAATGAAGGTGATAAAGTCAGTTCATATCTGTGCTGACTTAAACCCCAAAGACTGGGAGCAGCGAGGAGAGGAAGTGGCCGCAACCCCAGCCCAGCAGACTGTGGGCTGACGTTCTCCTTAACTTCCCCTGCCTGCCGCCAGGTAGGGCCCCAGCTTCCTGCTTTCATCAGCAAGGTGCACAGAGGGAGCTGCAGAGGCTGCACTATTTGGGGAAAAAGCTGATGGTGGCAGCAACAGCTGTTCTTTTCCTTTCTGGGAACCTGCAAGGACATTTCAAAGTGAAAGGAAACCTCCGCCTCCAGCAGGTGCCCAGACAGCCACCAGGCTGGGTGCTTCCCCCAGGCAGGGTGGGCTTTGCTGGGGCCCTGCGCCGAAGGGGCCCAGCATAATTTCTCTATTTGAAAGCGAAGAAAAGAAGAGGTGTGGCTTGAGTATTAGCCTGCACCTCCTGGGAAGTCAGGCAAAGAGCAGCCCAGCAAAGGCAAAGGCAGAATAGGCTCCAGGCAAGGGGAGCAGAGGGAGAGTTGCCTCTTCCGGGGGTCCCTGTGCCCCTCCCGGGGTGATGTGTAGGGGATGCAGGAGGCAGCACACGCAGCAAAGCCCAGAGGTGAGGGGTACCTAGACAATGAGAAAGATGCTCCGCTCTCCTCATCCCCCCACAGCCCATGGTGACCTCACCAGAGGACAGATGAAGGGCAAATGAGTCAGAACTCAGGGGACTGGGAGGCCACCTCCCCTCCAGCCACATTACTTCTGCCTAAACAGCAACAAACATTTACCCCCAACCACTCAGCCTGTCCTCTCCGTCACTCCCCCAACACAGAAATCCCTCTGCCCCAATTAACAGAGCAGTACACAAACAATGCGTGTGCCAGTGCGTGATGGGAGTGTGTGTGTGTGTGTGTGTGCGGGGGGGGGGGGGGGGAAAGACACAGGACCTCCCTCCCCATGGAAAGCGAGATTCATTTATTAAGTGCCTCTCTGGCATTTCCTTTTTTTGCCTTCATCCTGCTTGTTTAATATTGCATTTGACATTCTCATTTTATAAATGGTAACAGAAGCAGAATGGATGGCTAAAATTAGCTTACGAGTGAGAATGATGCTACAAATAGGGTGGGGAACACAGAAGCCTAGTCAATTCCACCCACATTACTCCCCCCTCCTCCACTTTTGGGCTGGTTCCCGACCCAGCTCCCAGGCTTCCAGCTGAGGAGGAGCAGCCTGAGGGAGGGGACTGTGCCCAGACATCCGGGCACCTTGCCAGGTGGCAGCGCCCCATGCCCACCCTGCCTGGGGCTCTGCGGACCACCTGGCGCAGCTCTGCAGCGGCAGGTCCCAGAGGCCAACCCAGGACTCCCCTGCTGTCTCTCCTCCTGGCCCCTCCCACCCCTAAGGGCCTGCTCCAGGGTTAACCCCCCAGGGTACCATGGGCTGAAGGCAGCAGGCTTTGCCGGGGGGAGTGGGATGATTCAGCTGCAGGGCCTTCGTCAGCTTCCCTGGAACCTCCCCTCGGTGCCTCCCCCCCACCCTCTGCGGGATGTGCCCTCCACGCTGCACGGAGCGTGCCTACCTCACACCTTGCCCTGCCCCGGAGACTCGGGTCCTAGTCCTGCTCTGGTCTGCACACCTGCATTTTCCTGACCTGTAATCATGCCAGGAACACCTTAGCTTGTGAGCACCATTTGTTCAATAAAATTATTCTAAGAATAATGGCAGTGGTGACCACAGTAATAGTAAAAGACCGTCACCTCGATAGAGCACGCTGTGTTCTTTAAGAGCCCTCCCCGAGTCCTCAGCCAAGCCCTCTCTGAGGCAGGGGCCATCATCACTGTCTCAGAGGTGGGCCCAGAAGCTACGTGACTTGCCCAAGGTCACACACTGGAGCAGTGAGCAGCTGCACTGGGTAGTGAGGGGGTGGCACCTTTTGCAGGCCTCTCGGATTGACAGCACCCTATTCCAAGCATGCCTCTACTCCCCACCTTGCCATGCCCCCAACACAGAAGGTACCAGTACTTCCTGCAGGCTGCTACCCTAAACCCCAGCGTCTATCTGGGGCAACCTGCCCCATATTCTGCCTCTGACTAGTAAAAAGCTAACTCAGCAGTGACCTCCCCTCCTCACCAGGCGGGGTTGCAGTGACCCTGGGTGGCCCCAGAGATAAGCAGACACACCTGCTTTAGCCACATTAGTTGGCGGGAGTCCGAAACTACAGCCGATGGGCCAAATCCAGTGGCTGCTTTTTCGGTAATAAGGTTTTCCTTTAATGTAGCCAACACAAACCAGGTACTTACTGTCCTGCACTGTGATGGCACAGTTGAGTAGTTGTGACAGACAGACATGGGGCCCTCAAAGGCTAAAATATTCACTATCTAGCCAAGCATGTCAAACTCAAAGGCTAACACAGGCCAAATAAACAAGGCATGCAGCCTGTGGGCCTTGAGTTTGACATGCTTGATCTAGCTCTTTACAAAAAGTTTACTGGCCCCTAGCTTTAGGCCAAATGGATGAAACTTGCAGTTACCAGGGGGTGTGTGCTGGAGGTGCAATTCCTGCAAGGCTACTGGGTTCTACACCCTACTAACAGAGAAGCCAGGACCCCCAGGGCCAGGACCTCCAGAGCTTTCTATAACCTGCAAAGGGCGGGGCCCTCGTCCTTCCGCTGACAGAGGGAAATAGGTGCTCACAGGATAACCATCAGTGGATCTGGGATCTGGGTGTGTTCCAAAGTCCCCGGAGCCTCTATCTAAGTGACTCAGCAGGTCCCAACCAGGAGACGAGGATATTCATATGTCACTTGGAGGATCCAGCCCTTCACCCCAGTGATGCGCCCACACGTTTACAATAGATGCTGCAAGACCCACAGCAGAGGGCGAGGGTGAGTCCTCCTGGGGACAAGACCTGTCTCTGACTACAGGGGACTGTGAGTGGTGCTGGCCTTCCCGTGATAGGCAGGCCATCTGGCTCCCTGCTCTCAGGGCTTCACTTCCCTCATCCCGGATCCCTTCCTGTCTCTGGGTGACCATTTCGACCCGAACGACGTTACCTCTGGCTAGCCGTGGTTCTCGTCCCATGCTTCTGAGACTTTAATGTGGGCACAGATCACTGAGTATGTCAAAACACAGATTTTAATTCAGTAGGTGGGGGGTGGGGTAGGGTAGGGGAGGGAGTGTGAGACTGTGTTTCTAACCAGCTTGCAAACTGCTTCGCAATTTTCATAAATCAGATCACCTTAAAGGAACAAGGAGCAGGACCATTTAAAAGCACCCTATAGTAAACGGTGTAAAAACAAAACCTTGCCTCCACCAGTCAAACCAATGCCGATTTTTCAGTTCTGAGGTCTGCCTACGTCAGCAGCAGGGTGCAGTGGGAGCACAGGGTTGAAGCCAGAAAGACACAGGTTCAAATCCCAGTTCTGCCACTGAGAACCGTGGGCTGTGGAAGTCCCTCCACCGCTGAGCTCGAGTCCCACCTAAAAGATGGGACAATGACCACTACCTCAGCACTAAAGGAGACGGGAGTATACAGTATAAAGTTCCATCACAGTGCCCGGTAAATACCAATATCGTCAGGTGAGTCAGGTGTGGGAACAGGCACCCCAGGTGCCCAGGCACCTTTCAAACTGACCCCAAATTCTCATCAGTGAGGCTGATGCTGCCTCCCGGACTCCATTTGAGGTAGGGACTGAGAGCCAGGCCTCTGGGGAAGCCTGGAGCAGGTCTTTGTGGACCCCGCCTCCCTCCCTGCGGCTGCCTCGCGCTGGCTGGCCTGCTGCTCGCCAGGAGGGCTGGGAGGCTGCGCTGGCACTAATCAAGCTAGTGTCCCTGCTGCTCGGAGGCGGCTTCAATCAGGGCTGAGGCGGGAGGCCTTATTAGCTACTCCTGCGCCTGGGCTTGCAAAGTGGCCCGAGGTGTTCCTCTCCGAGGGTCACCATGTGGCTGTGCGTGTGCGTGTGTGCATGTGTGTGTGTGTGTACGTGTGTGTGTGTGTGTGTGTGTGAAGGGGCCATGTTTGTGCTTCACTCTGACCTGTGCCAAGACAGAGGAAGGGGCTGAGCCTCAGCTCTTGGGGGTTGGCCCTGAGCTGGGGTGGTGGCCAGCTGCCCCCCAGGCCCCTCACTCACCTGTCTGGAGATCCATCGTGGCTGACAGGGATTGCTTATCCCCAAGCTTAGCCCTTCTCCCCAGAGGGGAATTGGCCCAAGTGAGCCCATCTCCTTTGCCTTTTCGGAGCCGCATGGGCAGCAACATGGCTGACTGGGCAGCCAGTGGCCTTGGAAGGTGTAGACCAGCTAGGTGACCTTTAACATCCCATCAGCCTGGAGGCAGATGCCTATTGGGTATAGATGTGAGCTCTGGGCTTAGCTCTTGGGGCTTGAAATCTGGTGCTGCCAATGACTGACCCTGTGGCACTGCGCATGTTGCTGAACTTCTCTCTCTGCTTCACCTTGCTCATCAGTAATATGGGAACGGTGATTAGCACCTACACCAGAATGGGTGTAATAAGCCAATGAGAAGAGGTGCAGAAAGCAAGCGCTCAGCAGGGCATGTAGTTTAGCATCAAAAATGTCAGCTACTCACGGGATCTGTGTGGGAGGGTGCCATGTGGGGTCTTCTTGGCCATCTCCTGCCACCACCCTGGTGGTGACCTCCTTCAGCCAGGGCCTCGATGGAGCGGGAGGCAGAGCTCTGCACTCCCAGCTTCCTGACAAGCACTCATGCCTGCTGCTGGCTCTCCAGGATGGCGGAGAAGGGCCCTCATTTTTTAAAATGCCCAGGAGACTCGCCAACCAGATTAGGTAGGAAATGGCTCTGAAAACGATGATGGGCCTCACGGTCACATGGTCCCCCTCTAAGCTTATTTCTTCCATAATTATTCATACAGGACCCCGAGGGCCAGGGCACAGGAGCTCTGGTTAACTGCAGGCCTGGATGCAGGTCCTGCCTGCAGTGAGCCCTTCCTTTCTGTAACTGGCAGAGACCAGGCTCCAGGCACGTTGGGATGGGGTAGGCTGCTCCCGCTGAATTCACAGAGGGTCCCAGGGTCCCAGGGCCCCAGGACTCGGTCTCCACGGCTTCTCAGCACAGCCCAGTTTACAGAACACGCCCCAGGACACTCCACCGGGGTTTCTGCTTGGCAGTCTCTGAGGTCTCCAAGCCTTTCCATCTCTCATTTGAATTCTGTCCATCGCACAGTTTAAATTCATTTCCTCTTCCTTAGGTCTCAGAAGTAGAAACCAGTATCACAGGATCCATAGCGATTCAGGACTCAGTTCCTCTCGCAGTGCCCCTCAGAGGAGGGGTCCCGCAACCCCATGAGGGGGTCATTACAGGCTAAGGGACTAGAGTTCAGGGAGGCAACCTACCAACCCCCTCTCCAGCGGCTTAACTTCCTTAGAGCTCGGAAGGGCGGGGCTGGGCGCCTGCAGGGACACCTTCAAAGCCTGTCTGTGACCCCAACCACTCCACCCTACACCTTCCTCTCATCTACTTCCACTTCTGCTTATTATCTTAAATAACAAGTAGCAGCCCAGATTCAAAAGGACAGAAACCCTAGCGCTATAAACAGCTACCTGCACCTGCCATTGTCAGCCTCTACCTGGGTGGAAAGAAGTGACACCTGTCAAATGACTGGGGGCAATGGCTACAAACCTCTCTGGCTTTACCTTGCTGGGGCTGAAACTCTTACCTTCTTATCGTCCAGGGGTACCTTGCCTAGAGGTTACCTTGCTGGGGCTGAAACTCTAACTTCTGATCACCCCCTGCATCATCTGGGGGTTCACCCTCCCATACGAAGCTCAAACAACTGTCTGTCTGGTTCATCTGATAGCCAATAAGCTCAAGACCCACGTTCCTTCACCACTTGCGCAGCCCTGGGGCGTATCCCCTGGGCCTCGTTTCCCCACTGGAACAGTGGAATGCATAAAGCCCTTTCCCACGTGCCTCAGGTCCGTCTCAGAGCCAGCAGTGGTGAAAGGCCACACATGTGCATTGGAGGCAGCGCTCGGCGTGGTCCCTGGCCAGCTGACCTGCGCCTTCCTAATGAAGCGGTCAGTCCTGGCAGGTGGGAATGTGCCTGCCAGCGCTCTCGGCCATGCCTGCCAGTCCCCGCAGAGTCCGTCACCCACACCTGGCTGGGGCAAACATGCGCCTGGGCCCACAGGCAGGTTTCCTTTTAAGCCCTCGTCTCTCTAGTTTTAAGAATTGCAAGTAGGAACCTATGGAAAGAGAGAGGGACTGTCTGGAAGGCATTGGCTTCCGAGGGCAGGAAAGCCCAGGAGGGCACCTGTTAGCTCCACACGCTTATCTCCCCTGTACCGTTTTAACACCTGAGCTGACACCTCTAATCTATAGCATGCAGAGAAACGGTATTTTCATTTCAGATGCATATGATGGCTAGGAACAATACCAACAGTATTATTTTAGTGCCCTAGGAAAAAATTAGCAAGTCAAATATTGAATCAGGCCTGTAGCACCACATGCTAAGCAGATTGCTTTGATCTTATCCACACTAAAAGCTCCATTATTGAATTTAAAGTCAGGGAACACATATCAGACCATATACAATGAATATCTGAATGCATGTTTCCGAAGCAACGAATGTTCCGACTAAAGGAAAGAAAAAAATACTGAAGTTACGGCTGCGATTCAGACATAAATTTGCCCTCCTTCTCTTGGGCTGGAGGCCCTGCTGGTCAACCAGAATATTGTGGCTCCGAAGGACCTGCTGAGCTCCCATAGCTCTGCAACCAACAACCAAGGACTTTCTCACCCACCGACTCAATCAGAAGACAGGAGTTTGAGAAGGAAAGCAGCCAGTGTGCACATTCTGCACATGGTGCGGCGCCCTCTGGTGGCCATTTCTCTGGGAGGCCTACCAAACTTCCAATGATTCAACCTTCCTCTCCTTCTTCAGGGGGCCCCCCAGGAAAAGGAGCTTCAGAGAGCAAAAGGGAGGGACAGAAGCAGCTGATCATGACGATGAAATGAGTTGATCGGAGGGAGAAAATGTTAATTATCCAGCAGGGCCCAAAGTGAGACATAATGGTGGTAACCAACATATGGAGGATATCCTGCACTCCCCAACCCCTCTAATTGCCAAGATAAACAGCAAACACATACCCTAAGCCAGGCATCTGGTGGACTACAACCTGCCGACTACATCTGCCCTCTGCCAACCTTTGCACAGCTGAGTTAAGGACAGTTTTTACATTTTTAAAAGGTAAAAACAAATAATTGTGACACATGACAATGACATGAGATTTCATCGACAGTGTCCTGCTCGTTCATGGACGCCTTTGTGGTACAACAGCACAATAGCTATGACAGCCCGCTGTGTGGCCTGCAAAGCCATATGGCCCTGTACTCCTGCTGTTCACAGGGCTGAACCCCTGGAGTCCGGCCTCCTTGCCCACCATGCCCACCCTGCAGCAAGGTGACCCGGCTGAGGCAGTCTGCGTGACACACTGTGTAGATGGGGGGAGGGAGGCATCGCCTTTCAGCTCGACCCCTGGAAACTTACCATTTTATTATTGATTTCATGGAAATGAATCTCACAGACTTTCTCCACAACGTCTTCATTCTCAAAAGTGACAAAGCCAAACCCTAAAGGAAAAGGAGAAACAGAAACAAAAAAAGAGGGAGGGTGAGTTCAGGTCTGGCCGCCACGCGTTTCTCTTTGCTGTCCTACAGTGGCCACAGGCTCCTGGGCTGGGAGCCGGGGGTGCAGATCCCTGGGAGGGACCCCTGGAGGTTGAGGAAATGATTTCTAATTGGTACCCTCGAGGCAGTGAGGAAAAGTTAATGATTTCACCCACATGCGGTGGGTGCTATGTGGCTTCCATTTGTCCCCAAGCAAACAAGACATTTTCTTGGCTGTTACTTGCAAGGTGGTGGGCAGCCCACGGCGGCGGGCTCACCGCGGGGCCACGCTTGCCCTTTCTGCTGGAATGGCCAGCCCTCCAGTCGGCCTCCAGACGGAGACGGTTATTTGTCCTTTTCTTCCTGAATTACTTCCTCTAATACCTCATCAGGACATCCTGAGGCCTGGAAGAAACTATTAAAAGTTTCAGGCCTCTGTTCTGCGCAGGCATCCTTTTTCTACTGCTGCTTCAAACGCGCTACAGGTTTGGGGCAGTTTAAGACTGTTTGATGCCTGCTGTCAGCCTGTCGGCTATCCACTGTATGTACTCGGCTGGAGACTGCCTTTGCTAGACGAGCCGTCCTGGAGAATTTTGGCAGGCAACCTCCGCTCAGCATCCTGAGTTCCTCTTGCTACCCTCCTGCCCCTCGCTTTCTTCTGTTTCTGCCCCCGACAGGGTATCCAGCATGCAGCCCCATCTGTGACCCCGCTGGCAGGCGCTGCTCTAACACATGGACCTGCTTGCAGGATGGCACCCCACCTCGATGAAACGCAGCTGCAATGTCAGTACCAACAGGCAGAGCAGACAGACCCTGATGGGGAGGCAGGAGGCCTAGGTTCCAGTTCTGACTCGGCTTTGGCGTCCAACCTACGTGTCACCTCTGAGCCTGGAGTCCTGCACCTGCAGATTATGGTGGTGAGACTGGACACTGGGTCCCACACCTTGAGTCACAACCCAAGTCAGAATTTGCAGGGCTCTCTGCTACGGGCTGAATGTTTGTGTCCCCTTCCTGCAAGTTCATAGGCTGAAATCATAACCCCCGGTGTGAAGGTACTGAGGGCCTTTAGTAGACATTCAGGGCACCATGGGAGAGCCCTGCTGAACCGATGAGTGCCCGGAGAAAAGACATGCGAGAGCTGGCTTCCCCTCCCTCTGCTCTCTGCCTCGGGAGGAAACACCATGGAGATGGCCATTTGTAACCAGGAAGCAAGCCTTCACCAAAACTCGACCGTGCTGGCACCCCGATCGTTGCCTGCCAGCCTCCAGAACCATGAGAAACACACTTCTGCGGTGCACAAGCCTCCTTGTCTGATGTACTTTGTAAAAGCAGCTCGAACACAGGAAGACACTCTCCTCTCCGGAGATGTGAACTTGGCTGAACACGAGCCTGTGCGTGGAGGAGGCAGAGATCAACAAGACAATTTCCCTCCGAAAAGGCACAAGTCGGAGGTTCCCACTCATGGAGAGCACCTTCTCTATACAGACCTCCTCCTCCCTCATGACCCTCACTTCTGGCCCGTGGGTTGGTCACTCCGGGTCTCATTTCCCTCTAGCCTGAACCCAAACCCAGGCAACCTGTGAATCCCTACACAAGCCAGGGCAGATCAGTTCCTGTCCATTAGGATGAGTGCAATGGGCTGAATAGTGCCCCCCTCCCCCACCTCAATATATCCATGTCCTAACTCCTGGAACCTACAAACGTGATCTTATTTGGAAAAAGCGTTTTTGAAAATTTAATTAAGGGTCTTACTTAACACATTAAGCGCCAAGCCTGTTTTGTCTTCCTTTCCATTTAGCCTGCGATATCTGATTTCACCAATATGCTGGTGGCACCAGTGACTGACCGGTCCGGACGGAAAGTATAGTGTCAGTCACTGGTGACTGACATGGCACTTAACATGTTAAGAATTAGGGTGGGTCCTAAATCCAATGGACAGGTGTTCTTTTAAGAGAAAGGAGAGCAGATGAGATGAAGAGTGGAGCAGAGATTGGAGTGATGCAGCCGCAAGCCAAGGAATGCCTGAGCCACCAGAAGCTGGGGGAGGCAAGGAAGGAGTTTTCCTCCAGAACCTTCGGGGGCAGTGTGGCCTGGCTAACACCTTGACTTCGGAGTCCTGGTCTCCAGAACTGCGAGAGAATACATTTTTGTTGTTTTAAGCCACTGAGTTGGTGTTGATTTGTGGTGGCGGCCACTGGAAACCAAAGCAGCAAGGTGACAGGCTTCTGTCACCCCCATGCAGACGGGTCACCTATGAGCTCCTCGCTCCAGGCCAATTACTCCATCTGGGTAGAAGGCAGGAGAATGTGGATGTATGGACCAAAAGCATCGTGCCATCAGGAAGGAGCATGAAGTCCGTGTAGGGCAAGGCGCCCTTCCACGAGCCGGAGGACAGCCTGGTTGAAAACCATCTGCTGCCAAGCACATGACCTTGACCCTGGGTAAGGCAAGTTGCCACAGGGGTCAGGAGCTGAGTTCATTGCCACGGAAGTGGCTTTCTTGCTGCGACCCATGTCTTCCTGGCCCTCTGTGCAAATAAATCGCTGCCCCAACTCCAGGCCCAACCCCATTCAGAACCCCCACTGCCCCAAGTTCCCTCCCTGTGCCAGTGCCTGGGGACGGGAAGAGGCGTGCGGGGCCAGGAGACAGGAGACAGGGATTAGAATGCAGACTGTGCACCGGGAAGGCGGGGGCAGGACTCGGGGCATCATTTCAAATTCTGACTCCGATATTCTCCCTCTGGTCCCTTCCCTAAGCCCACAGGCTCAAAATTCTAGGATCACAAAACTGATTTTCCTGATCAAAGGAGAGCACCTCAGATGCACACCAATTCAGTGATGTCGGGGCTCACTGGCGGTATTTTAAAGATCTCTATCATTTTAACATCCCTGTCTGTTTGGCCCAAACAGAGCAAGTAAACTTGATTATGTCTAAAATATTTATTTATTCCATTTGGAGAAAGCAAAGAAACAATTATCAATAAATGTTGCTTCTTAGCGTATGATCGTTTTTATCTCACAGGTGTCTTATCACTTACAATGAAACAGTTACCCAGTGATGAACAATCCCCAAATAAGTTAAACCGAGGTGTGAGGGACAAAACAATGAGGTCAGGAATTTGGGAGGGGGAGGGTGGTAGGTGGGAAAAATCCCTTTTTGGCATCAATGTCTTATTTTTTGAAAAATTTCTATTGGGTGAAATACATATAATAAAATTCACTATTTTTTCCATTTTAAGTGTACAGTTTAGTATGCTATTGTGCAGCCATCACCATCACTCATTTCCAGAACTTTCCCACCAACCCACACCAAAACCGTCCCCATTAAGCAATAACTCCCCATTCTTCCTCCCTTGGTCCCTGGTAACCTCTGCTCTGCTGCCTGTTTCTATGGATTTGACTATTCTGGGCACCTCAGGTAAGTGGGATCCACAGTATGTGTCTTCCTGCTGCTGGTCTGTTTCACTCAGCATCATGTTCTCAAGGCATTGTGGTCTTCTGAACAATGTGCTGGGGGAGCCTTCCTGACAAGGGGCAGGGAGGACCTGTTATTTCCCTCCCATTTCCCCAAAAGAGAGTCCCACGGAGACTCAGAAATGGGGCTTGGGAAAGCCCGTGAGACTGGGGCGTAGCAGCCAGGTAAGAGAAACGCATAATTATTCTCACTCAAAAGCGGCCAACAATAAGCCATGTGCCCCTGGAGACTCCCTTCACCTCTCTGGGCCTCTAAAAGGAGCAGGAGGAACCGGGCAGGGGAGCAGGGGACAGGTGGTCCTGCTCTCACACTTTACCCGGGCCCTCTGGGGGTCCCCGTGTACATCCCCACTCCTGCCAACTGGTACCTCAACTGCTCAGGGTACCAGCTGATAGGGAGCATTTGAAAATGAAATTCTACATCATTGTCCTGAATGAAGCTAACAGTAAGCTCTATTTAAGAGATAAGCATTTAACAGTCCAATCCTTTTCTCTCTTTTATTCAAATGAACAACACTGAATATTCATCTGAATAATACAAAGCTACAAAAACACACAGAGGCACACAGAAGAGAATAGACATCTGAAAACAAGATACCTCAAAATTAAAATGACCTGCTCCAAATGCAGTCACTGAGGAACATCCGGCAGTTAATTTACAAAAAATTCTTTTTTAGGTCAGGGAGGGAGAGATGGGAATGACTTCCTCCTAGCCTCAAAAATAATTTTCTTCTCTTATCATATAGGTCAATGAACACTAATAGGCATTGAGCAGTGCCTAATGCATCCTCAGTGAAAATCAATGCAAGGCATGAGTTAACACACTTGGTTAATGGGGGAAAAGTGAGGGGGAAAACACACACCCAGCTTGTTGAGCTTATTCTGACTTTACCCATTAGGAATTTAAGGAATGTGGGTGCTAGCATATTTATAACTCATGCAACCTCTTTCTCCCGCTAAGTAACTCAGTGTTGAAGGGCGTGGCAGCACCTGTGGGCTGCTTCCAGGGTAAACATGAGAGACGTCTGTTTGGGTGTGGGGAGTGCTTTCTCGTTTCACCGTGTTTCCCAGGCATCAATCATCCTCCCTGGTCCCCAAGGTAACCCTGTGAGAGGCGGGGCAGCCTCTGCCCTCATCCTTTTGCGTAACTGCTCAGCACAGTTAAATGACCTGCCCACAGTGACACGTAGCCACTAAGCCAGAGCAGGACGTCAGAGTCTTTCTTGGCTCAGTAAGATGGATTTGGTGGCCCATGGCTCAATGTGGCCATGAGGCATGTGGGTCTGTGGGCTTCGTCATAGTCGACCCTCAGTGTGCGTCTGTTAGTCGGCATTTCACCTCGGGCTCCTGCCATCCCCAACTCAGAGCATTATGGTGCCACCTCTCTGGGCTACGTGGGGTTTGGCACATTGGTTTCCGCTGCCTGAAGGGTCTTCCTGGAACCCTGGGTGGAGAAGGTCTCAGACCCCACCCTGCAGGCCCCTCCGACCAGAGGGACAGAGATGAGCACAGTGGGACGGGTGGCTTCACATGCCCTGGATTTGCCCTAAAAATAGAACTCGGAAGATGGATTGGTTCCGAGAACAAAACAAGCTGGCTCTCCAAAACGGATGGCGTGTTTCTGATTGCGGACGGCCACTTTGGAGACTCAGGGCACGCTAAGTGCGGTGTGAGCTGCCAGTCGAGTTTCTTGGGCACCTTCAGACGTTAGACCCTGCGTGAGTGACGGGGCCACAGTCCCCCCACTACAGCTGCCTCCAGGCCCAAACGGTAACGTGGACTTTGGTAGGTAAGAATCCCATTTCCCACCAAGCCAAGCACGGGTGCCTCCAGTTATTATTTCTAATGTCTGGTATCCCCAGGGCAGTTAGTTATTATCAGGTCGCATACTAATAACCACTCTAAAAAGAGAAAGCGTATCTGTATGTACTGAGCAGCTGATCTTTTTAAAAATATATATATTTTTATTGATTTCTGAGAGAAATGGAGATTTAGGGAGAGATAGAAACATCAATGATGAGAGAGTATCCATTGATGGGCAGCCTCCTGCATGCCCCACACTGGGGATCGAGCCCGCAACCAAGGCATGTGCCCTTGACCAGAATCGAACCTGGGACCCTTCTGTCCGCAGGCCAACACTGTATTCACTGAGCCAAACTGGCTAGAGCTGAGCAGCTATTCCTTAACTCAGTTTTCATCTCCCCTGTGCAGTAGGAATGACTGGCCTACTTCACAGACTGAAGAACTGAGGCCGGGGCGGGCGGGGGGAGGAGGGGAGGAGTCTGTGCTCTTTTCACCACTGTCCATCGTCTTCACAGGACAGTATCTTCCGGACTCTAAACTCCTGGCTGTAGACCTTGCCCCGTCATGTCCCTATGAGAAGCTCTACACAGTGGGGGACAGCCCCCCCCCCCCCGCCCCTATTGACCCAGTAGAAGGAGAAAGTGGGGAGAAGACTTGCTCGTCTATTCCAGTTGAGTGCTGTGTCCCTGCACCCGAGGGCCCTGAGTCCCTGCATAGAGAGGCAGCTGGGGGGACACTGAGGTTTCTCAGGCACACAGCAGAAACGACTTTTATAAAGAAAACCACCGAGGGCACCTCCTAAGCCAGCCTAGCCTGGGACGGGCACAGGGGGAGTGCCTGCAATGGGGCTGGCAGCAAATGTGATGCTAGAGGCTTCTCACAGCAAACGGGCTCTGTAATGAGTCAGCTGCGCTGGAGAGGTGACCAGAGAAGCACTTCGTCCTCGGCTTATGAAGAACAAAGACCGGGGCAGGCAGGCTGACCCGTGGCGCACACAGGACTCAGCTCAGGGGCTGGTCAGAGAAAGACAAGCGGGCCAGGAGGCCACCCAAGGCAGACGCTAGCTGCCACTCTCGCCGGGGCCAGCGAACAAGCCTGGGATGGATTCCAGGGGTCTGCAGAGGTTACCCCCTCTCTCCTCCCCGTACCTTTCTTCCTCCCTGACTCTGAGCCAACAAGTGGCCTCTTTCTGGACCGGCCTTCCTCCCTCCATGTCCTCTTCAGGGTGGCACTGCAGCCCCTGCACTGTGGCATCATTCATGCACCTGCTTCCTCGTTTATACCAGTAGTTTGGCAGCTGGTTGCTGTAAACTATAATAAAATGCCTTTCCAAAAAATGAAGGAATGTGACCAGACATGCCAGACATCATGATATTAAAGCCGTGTCAATTAATTTCTCCCTTGCTTGATAAACGAGCCCCATTCCATCTCTTAATAATGAGGAGAGAAACAAGAAAAGTTGACACTTAGTTTAATTTATTTTCTCAACTTGCCTGGTCATATTTCTTTCTGCCTTGCAGAGCTGGCTGGGGCTGTGGGAATTGCAAGTGGCTGGCGCAGGCAAGGCACAGATCGGTGCGAATCGACATGGGTCTCCTTTATTCCCACACATCACTTAGTCAGGAGGGGAGAGTGACTTGCAGAGCCAGCCTGCACCTGCGCCTCTCCAGCTACCCTTAGGGGCCGGGGAGATTGGGGCCGGGGAGGGGAGCAATCTCAGGTGCATGGGGAATCAGATAACAGAAATGACACTATCAGATTTCCAATCTACTGCTCAAGACTGAGTTCCCTAAATTAATATTAAGCTACGTTGGCGGCATTTGCCAGAGGGGAGCCAATTTCTCACTGGAAAGGTGCCTTTCTTTCCTTTTCAGCCCAAGGATGCTCTAGCTGCCACCACCTGACCTTGAAGTGTGAGCACCAACCTTCTAAAAGTCAGAGGCCAGCTGTGAATCAGTGAACGTGTCATAAAGGCTTTAGTTACCACTGATTTTTTTACGTGGCCACCACAACCTCAGGACCATTTCTGGAGGTTAGACCACAAACCCGGCTGGGGTGAAAGTGGAGTGTGCTCCTGAGCCAGTGTCTCTCAGTGAGGCCCCTCCCGGGCCTCGGTTTAAAATGCAGATCCCTGAACTCTAACTGCCTCTAGTGTGGGCTCCAGGACGTGACCCAGCCATCTGCACTTTCACCAGCTCTCTAGTGATTCTGATGCTCACCCAAGTCTGACTCTGCTCTCTGCTTCCCAATTCAGGGCAAGCAGAGTAGCAGTGATCTGGTAAAAACACAAAAAACAAAACAAAAAACAACAACAAACCAAAAACCAAGAACATTCCACCTGGAGGGGAAAACTAAGGCTGCTTTAAGAAGCCTCTGATATCCCTTCTTGGAAAGCTGGACTTGTCAGCCCCAGGCCACCCTCACCCACAGCAGGGAGAGATCGGGGAGCAAAGAGGATGCTTCTCTATCTCAGGCTTAGGGAAGGGTCAGAAACCAGTTCACACTAAAGTGTAAATGACTGATTTTGCTTCTGCTCCCAGAGGTATTAGTGGTTTACCTGTAACAAATCCTTATGCAAAAGCAATTCAGTTTTATTTTAGAATTCCAAACAGTTATTCAGGAGGTGGGAGACTTTATTTTTTTACACTGATGGGAGGCACCTCCTGGTCTGTGAAATTAGATGAGTATATATATAGAGAGCTCTACGGCAGGGTGGGGGTTCTGAAAAAGTCACCCAGGAAGGAAGAGAAGAAGGACAGAAAGGAAGAGAGAGAGAGAGGAAGGGAGGGAAAGAGATTCACTGAGGGACATGCTGTGGAGGGGGAGAGAGAAAGACCTCCAACCATCCCCAACTATTTTTCTAAGAGAGAAATCTGCCATGAATACTGATTGTGCGATTTGAAGGCGCCGGTGGCTGCAGGGAAAAGGCTGTCTCATCCCAGGGCCTTGTTAACTGAGGGGGAAAAGCACCTGTGATCCGGGCCAGACAACCCCAACCTCATTTCATTCTGAGGACGCTCCATAGCAGCGATTCTGTGAATGACACTTGTCAGGGCAGCAGATTAGTTCACAAACCTATTTTTTGTGCATGGTGTTCCATCTTGGTCGGGAAAATAGTCAGTTCTTGGCGAGAGAGACACATATTACTGCTGTTAAGTGCCAATATAAACTCTGAGACGCGGTGGTAAATTCACCAAATTAAATCGCTAGACAACTGGCTCGGATCAGGACCCCGGCAGAAGGTGCCAGGGCTGCGGCGCTTGCCCAGCGGGGCGGCAGAGGCTGAGGTCGTGCACGCAGCTGGAGCAAGGGCACCAGGACGCTGCCTCTGCCTCAGCTCTGCAAACCTGAGCCTGGGCGGCTCCGGCCAGCTCCCCCGGCAGGAGCCTGTCCTTTAAAGGTTCTAAGTCCCGGGGCTTTCTCAGCTCAGGGGAGACAGGGCACCAGCTGGGAGCTGGACTCTGCTGAGGTGGGCATTTGGGTTGGTAAGCCCAGGCTCTCCTCCAGAGAGTGGGTTTCAAATCTGTCACCTTTTCTGACACTCACCCTCCAGCCCCACCCACCAAGTGAGCATCCTGAAGGTAAGAGCAGGTTTCCATGTCCCTTGGTGGCCCCTGCGGAGGTGAGCTTTGGAAAGCAGGCTTGGATGTGAGCCAGCAACGACTGGCTGTGACTCTGAGCAAGTCCCAGGATCACTCTGACCTCAGTACCCTCCTCTGTGGGGCAGAAGTAAAGCCGGCCTCACCGGACAGGAGGATCGCTTGAAAAAGCTCATGGGGGGTTAGCTACCTGCTGCCACCCATCAACTGAGACTCTTTATGGCTTCTTCTCTACGCCAATCTGCAGGTCCATACACGCTCACCTCTGCCCTCTGCCTTGAGCCTTACTTACGAAAACGTATTTGATGTCAAAGTGATGCCACGATACTTTACCAACTATCACGGGGAACAAGATTCAGGTAAATTCCCAGGCGGTGTTGTCACTTAAAAAGACCATACTGTACTTCCTTTTGGGTAAAAACAAAGATCATGTGCTGGTCACTGAGCCACAGGCCCTGCGCAGGCTGGGCAGGTGGGGCCACCCTGGCCTCATCTAACCACTGACGCACCATGGCGGCTCTGGGGTTTGCTCCGGGGCTGGGAACCTGCAGTCGGGCTGCTGAGGGGAAAGCCACAGGCCCCTGTTCTTTGAGGGGGTTCCCTGGTATCCTCTGAAGAGGGAACATGAAGGGGACAGGGAAACCGAGGGGGGAAGGTGAAGGGGCTAAACCCCATATGGAGAGGGGATCCCTCAGAGCAACCACAGCCTCACCAGCAGTCATCTCCAGACATCCACCTGCCTTCCCTCTAACAAGTTCTCGCAACGGTTGCTGGCCTCAGATAAGGTTCCAAAACTCCATCAAAAAACCACCACTTGGAAGCAGGCTTTCAGCACTACCACAAATTATATGACTTTTATGATGAGGTATGGTTTCAGAATAGTCCCAACTGACAGGGCCCTGGCTGGACGCCCTCCGTGCCGGCCCCCCTTCCACGCTCCCTGCAGGGGGGTGGGTCTGTTCTGCGGCATCTGGGGCAGGAGGGCATCGTGACTCCAGTGACTCCAGCCCACCCCGCCCGTGTCAAGCCCACCCGGAGTCAGCGGAGGGGGGCTGCCCATCAAGGTGCCCCTGCAGGAGACACATGCTTATTCACCATGGGAGGGTGGCCTGTTTTATTTTATTTTATTTTCTGGGCTGTTAAAGGAACTGTGCTTAACATCTGGAGGCCAGATCTCTCCAAGAAGCTGAAACCAGCAGCTCAGGCAGCCTGGTGGGGGTGGCAGCTCCACTGAGAGCTAGCTCCTCGGCTCCCAGATAATGTCAGGGGTAGGAAGGGAGGAAGAGGATGCAGAAGCAGGGGCTGGGGGCAACACAGCCCACAGACTGGCCACTCAGGGTGTTTCACCAAGCAGTAGCGACGGCACTGCCGGTGCACTTACTGGAAATGCAGAGTCTCGGGCCCAACCGGGACCTCCTGAGCCTGAATTGCATGTTTAACACCTTCCCCAGGTGATTTTTATCAAATTAAAATGTAAGAACCAATGAGGACACATTTTTAAAATACCCATGCCTACACTCCACCCTCAGAATTGAGTGAGGTCTGAGGCAGCACCCTGTCTGTTTTAAAATCTCCTGTGATTCAGATGTACAGTTAGGGTTAAGAAACACTGGGAAAAGGAAAAAAGTTAACGTCTAATTTTTGTTTTTCATATACAATAATTTCAGCTTCACTCATAGTTCATATGTGGACTGAATGGCCCCGGCCCTCACATGACCACATGTCAGACAGACACTTGTCTGAGCGGGTGGCTTACAGACCCCCGAAGGAAAGGAAATGCTGCAGGGGGTGCAGCCAGAGGGACACCTCCTTCACCCACTGCAAGCATGGCTGGTACATAGTGCTGTTGACGTGGGGCCAGTAAATCAGTGCATAGGTGATGTGATTTGGCTTTAATTAAAGGAACCCTCACAGAATGGGCGCTGCAAAGACAACCTAGCCTGCAGGTAATACTAAGGACGTAAGCACATGCCAGGGTCAGAAAATGGCAAGTTGACCGTGTTCTAAGCAAGCCTCATCATCCGGCCATAACATGCCCCCAAAACGTGTCCTGATCCGATGGGGCAGCCACATTAATGAGAAAGAACCACTTTCCCACAGGAACGTCTGCTATAAGAGAAAGCACTCGGAAAACACACGTTCCCAAAACATTTCTCTTGTTCTGTGATTTTGTTGTTAAAACCGATGTAACTGGATTTCCTATGAAAGCTCTTGTATCTGCATACATTTGAAACTTGAAAACAGAACTATGAAACTCAATTTTAAAAAATGAACATTTCAATGGATTTTGAACCCATTTGTTAAAAATATAAAAATGCAACACTTGATTAGTGTGCACGAAGAGCTGATTGACATCAGGGAACATGGAAATTTAATAAGCTGAATTTCAACAAAATCCTTTGCATAATTGGAGGATGGGACTGAGAAATTAGTGCCCTGATCCAGCCAGCATGGTGCATGTGTCTTTCCCTGAGCCCTGTGTACCCTCAGGTGTAGTTTTCATGAAGACGGGCACCGAAACCAAGCATCAAAATAAGTGAGTCGTAGAATCCAAACTTGAGAGCTGGACCACAAAGGGTCAAGTCAAGATTCTTTTTTAAAAGAAGCACATTTGATCACATTACTCTCACTAAAAATATCTATACTAATAAAAGGGTAATATGGTAATTAGACTGGGAGATCTTCCGGACAAAGCCATTAGGACGGGGCCGAGGCAGAGGCGGTTAGGGGCGATCAGGTCAGGAGGGGAGGGCAGTTGGGGGTAAGCAGGCTGGTGGGCCAGTTGGGGGCGATCAGGCTGGCAGGGGGGGCAGTTGGGGGCGGGCAGGCTGGCAGGGGGGCAGTTGGGGGCAATCAGGCTGGCAGGGGGGGGCAGTTGGGGGCAAGCAGGCTGGCGGGGGGGCAGGTGGGGGCAAGCAGGCTGGCAAGGGGGGCCAGTTGGGGGTGAGAAGGCAAGCAGGCAGAGTGGTCAGGGGCAAGCAGGCAGGCAGGCAGGTGAGCAGTTAGGAGCCAGCGGTCCCAGATTGTGAGAGGGATGTCCAACTGCCAGTTTAGGCCTGATGGGATTGGGCCTAAATTGGCAGTCGGACATCCCTCAAGGGGTCCCAGATTGGAGAGGGTGCAGGCTGGCCTGAGGGACACCCCCCCGCCCTGTGCACAAATTTCGTGCACTGGGCCACTAGTTAACAAATAAAAGCCTAAACATGGCTTATTTTAAATGTATCCCACCTAACTATACTCCTACTTATACAGATTTTATAATAAACATGATCTACTAACACAGTGTACATGTATAGAATTTGAAAATCAGACAAGATATATTGGGGAGGGGGGGGCTCTTTTTTTTTTTTTACAATTAAAAGGTCTTGGAGATTCCTGCTCTAAAAGGTGTGGCTGTGGGTCTGGACCTCTGGTTCTAAAGTCTTCTTTTTGTCAGAGACTACAAACTGCCAGAGGACAGGGTAGGAGTAAGCAGGTCCTTCTGTGGCTGCCAGATGGTATGGAGACCGGCTGACTCCCAAGGCGGGGCCTATGGGTGGGATGTTCACGGGGGTCAAGAGCCAGCCGATTCCAGGATCTCCTGGGCCCTCCCACGTCAGTGCACAGGGTGATAAGAAGGCACTTTTTTTGGGGCGGGAGGGTCCACCCTTCAAACCTCTGCTCCCTACACATGAAGGGCAGCGATACCTGAACTCTTCTCAATACATTTTTCATAGCATCGTATCTTCATTAAAATTTTATTCTATTAGCATTCTGAATCCAAACCACTAAGTACATAATTGCTAAAACATGTGTTAAGCGACGACATACGAAATGCCGGTTTTATCGTATTGTTAATTAACAGGAAAGTGGGATTAATACATTCATAGATCATTAGGAACACTCAGCTCTTCGGCGGGTGGGGGTGGTGGTCAGTGGCAACCCTGAGACTTTCCAGCAAGGGCAGATGGCCCTGTGTGTCTCCCCTTCCGCCCCTCTGCAGGCTCCACCCGCACATCTAGGAGAAACTCAAGAGGCAGGGACTCAAGGTCTGTTTTGCCTCAAGGAAATTATTCAAGGATCTGATGTCACTCGGTGCAGCCTGTTGGGAAGGGCAGATGTGGGAGGGTGTGGGTGGGCGGAAGAGAAAGAGAAGCACGTTCTTCTAAGGCAGAGCAGTGGGACTCCGTGGACCCTGGGGAGCTTTGAGCCTTGAGCTGGAGGATGTGGCTGGAACCCTAGCTGTGCGATGTGGGGCAGGCCATTAACCTCCTTGATCCTGTGCCTGCACCTGAGAACAGGAATAAAAACTGCTGACCTCCCAGGGCTGCCATGAGGATTAAATGAGATAATGCACGCTCCTGTTATCACCCCCCGCACAAATCTGTGGTTTTCATGTAGGATTTTGTACCTAATATTGCTTGGAATAAGTGGGCTGCCAGCTGAGACTTGCAAATAATTTCAATATCAGTAAACACTGGCTGCAGTGGGATGTGCTCTGGCGGTGTCTGTCCCCAGGTGCCAAAGCCAAGCAATTGGGAAATGAATTTGGACTCACCTTGCTGTCATCTCCAACGGAAACCAGGTCACACGATCCCTAGGCCAGAGGGGTTTATTCAAATCTCTGCCCACCCTGTTCTAGGAATTACAGAGGTATCCAGGCATGAAATGGACTGACTGTCTTCCCAGCCATCCAAATTGCTTTAGCCGGGCCGATGATGGTGGTCCCAATTCTTCATGCTTAATGATGAACGATCTGCTTGGCTGGGCGGCACAGGAGACCACAGCAGCCAGGGTGAAGCAAGGGGGCATGCAGGGCTACACCTGGGGTTTCCTGGAAGCTGGGGGGTCAAGGCAAGTCTGGAAGTCAGAAGCCAGGGGTCGAGGTGAAGCCCGGGTCAGAAATATGAAAGCAGTCAGGAAAAGCAGAGTCTGCCTCGGCCTCCATCCATAGACTTCATTTAGGGCAGGAGCCCTCCCCAGAGGGAGATGAGGGCAGGACCAAGGCAAACTGCGAGGGTGGAGATGAATGAGCTCACCTAGCTGGAGTCAGGGCACAAAAATCAAAGCTAAGGGGAAAACAACAACAACAAAAAAACATAAATGCAGACCAGCCTCTGCCAGGCCCAAGTGGAAAGAAAGAGAAATCACCTAGATGCATTTTTTTTTTCTGGAACATTCTTTCAAGTCCCTAGCTTGCTTAGTAAATGGAAGGTTTCCTGTGGTGAGGCCTTCGGACATGTGGGTTATTATTTGCGGGTTGAGAATGAAAAGCATCTGGGCTTTGGGTTCAGACATGGGCTACAATATAATCCCAGTTCCACAACTGATCAGCCATGTGATATCCCTCTGTGCCTCAGTTTTCTTATCCATAAAATGGGGATAGTGTTTTAGGATTATAGAGCCTTTTAAACAAGATAGTGCACATGAAGCTCAGCACAGCTCCTGGCCCTAATCGGACTGCCGCAGTGCTTGAGCCCTCTGGAGATCTGTTTTTCTCACTCAGTTTGATGTGCTGCCTTGAGGTAATAGATTGACTGTGGGATGGTGGGAGCTCCAGAAAGAGGATGCTTTTAGCATCACCTTCCCCACTCGCCAAATGGGGGCAAAGAGAGCTGGAGAGTCGCTGAGAGGGACTCCTCCAAGGCAGAAGGGTCCTCAGGATGGCTCGGCCTGATACCTGCCCAGAACAGTGGACACACCACAGGGCACACCCCCAGTCCAGGAAGGAAGGCCAGGTCTGGATCTCTACCAGGAGCCACCGCCCCCTCCTGCTGTCAAACACAAGGCCCAGCGTCCCCCAGTTCTCGAGGGAAGGCGGGTGGGGGGGACAGAGCGGCTTCTCCTGACTTGGGAATCACAGCGCGCAGACAGCCGTGTTGTGACCGTTCCGCTGCTTGGCTGCAGAGACCCGCAACTTCAATTTATTTGTGTCTGGGGCCTTAAAGAACCTCAGCTGTCATCCCTCCCTTAGTTTATTACCAAATTTCTAAAATATTACATTCTTTATTATATCCAAATTTACTTTATTGCACTTGACAATACAGATAATCACATACCATATGCTCTAATGTTTTGAAACCAATGCATGTTGACAGCGGTTTTTATTCATGATGCATAATTCCATCCCGAGCTCACAATGAGCCCTCGGAGCACCCAGCCTCGTGTTAAGACTTTTGCCTAATAACAGATTAACAATACAGCAAGTTTCCGAGACACAATCTGTCCCCTGCCATTCTCTATTTACAACGGGAAAATGTACCTGCCCTGAAAAGATGGATTTATCGGAAAGAAGGAAAACACCCCTGCCACCACCCACCACCAGTCTCAGAGGGTTTATAATGATGTGTTATTGTTCCATGCTTATGAAACTTGATATTGAAAAGAGGGATTGGTCTTGTGCCAAGAAGCAAGGCAACTAATCACACCAGCCCACACTGCTGGCCCCTGAGAGCTGGAGGCACGAAACGCCCAGAGCTCTCATTAGGAGTCTCTCTTGTTTTGACTCTTGTTTTGCTACAAGCAAATATTTGTCACTCATCTACCTTGGTGAGACCCTCCCTCTCTCTCGTCCCCCGTCCTCATCCCCTGGGCATCCCTTCTGTTCCCAATTAGCCGCAAGCTTTCCTGGCAAAAGGCACACAGCTGGGAGTGAGTGCTACCCCAGAGTCCTGGCACCTCTCGGGCAGAGAGGCCGGGATGGCAGGAGCAGTCTGCGCGGCTCCTTCCATGGAGCTCCGCATCCTACAGCGGCTGGAAGCAAAGGGTGGATAATTGGAGGATGATCCTCCGGCTTTGCCGAGGGGCCCGGAACAAACAATGCCATTTCACGCGTACCCTAACTAAGAGCTTTCATTTGCTTCGGAGAAGCACTCAAACAACTGTAAACCCATTAGATCATGTCAGACGTTGTGGGGAAGAGCCTGGGCTGTCACCAGCAGAGAATCAACTCAGATTTATAGATCCTTAAAGCTTTAATATATAGATATCCGTCTTCCCCCGGCAGACAGACAAGGGGACCAGGGTAGCGGAGGAGGGGGGAGGACAGCCCACAGCTCGGCTGCAGACAGACTGGAGTTTCACAATCACTCTCCCGGATAATGGGATTTCTCCACAAGGGGAGGCGGAGGGAGCGAGGAAGGAAAGCCAGGCCTCTTACTTTGCTGAACACTTGGCTATTTTTCCAAAGCTTTCCTGGGGAGTCGCTGGGGCGCGGGTGGGGGGAGACGGTGTCATCAACACGCGTCTGGAGCACCAGTGACCGAGGAAGGGGCCAGAGTCAGACGGGGCAGAGCGTGGCCACTTGCAAATGAGGCATCTCACTCCACTCACTGCTGTGCTCCGAGCAGCTTCAGTTATAACTCTTTTTCCTAAACAAAGCCGACTTCCCCTTTGGGCTGACGACTCCAAGAAAGGCTTTTTCTTTATTTCTTAATCATCTCTAGCAGGCAGGGAGGCCTCCTACCATCTCACAGGATTTGAGCTGCCTTTTCCCTAGTTTTTGTTTCGTTCTTTCCCTTGTTTGTCTAGCCCATATCAAGTATGGAGGTAACTAACTGGTCACTAAGCCTGGATTTACTAGAGAGACCAGAGCTAAGGGACAGAATTTCGCAAGGACTCCTCCTGAGGTACCGCTGAGTGGTCTCTCTGGGTCTGGAACTGAGATGGTTTGGGCATGTCATCATTTGGCAAGACCCACTTGTGATGTGCGCAGTGACCAGACACTGGCCCTTGGCCTGTCGTGCCCACTGATCCTCAGAGGTGACAGCAAAGGCCGGCAGGGCAGGAATCTGCTCCTGCTGGGGCTCTTTTTTGAAACAAATGACAAATTTCTGTGTCTTTGAAGGCTGGGAGGGAGGACTGCCCTGCTCATCTCTACGACTGATAAGCCAGAAGCTACACTGTACTTGGCAGAAGACAGGAGCAGGAGCTGGGACAGAGCACAGGCTCAGAGAGAGACCCTCGCTCTTCGCCCTACCCGGTGCCGCCCATCACTGTTGGGCCTGAACCCTGGGCCCTACAACATATCCAGCCTTTCCCTCCAGGATGGGCATCTCCCAGGACAGGCTGAGATGCCACTGGAGGCTCCGTAAGCGGCAGATGGCCCAGAACAGCATTCTTCACCTGGGACTGGGGATTGGTTCAGCCACCCTTCCCCACACCCCATCCCTCTGAAGGAGGACCATGCCTCATCCCTGAGGGAGGACCACGCCCCATCCATCTGAAGGAGGACCATCCCCCATCCCCCTGAAGGAGGACCACGTGCCATCCCTCTGAGGAAGCACCAGACCCCATCCCTGAGGGAGGATGTCCCTATCCAACAAGGCTGCTGCAGACACATGAGGCCTTGCCTTCTGGTTCTTCGCTCCTGGTTTCCTGCCAGCCGGGAGGTATAATGCACCCGCTTATTCTATTTCATTGATTTGTAAAGGGACATAACCAAACCTTGATGGGGAAGGAAGCTGGCAGTGGCAAAGGCCTCAGCCTAGGCTGGGGAGGTGCCAGGAGTTAATGCCTCAGTCACCCGAGCTCCCTGAAGACCAGCAGCCCAGCTGGGCCAGGAGGGCTGGGAAAGCACAGGTGGCAGGGGCAGAGCACCTCCTGACTGGTGTGCCTGCAGGATGAGCCATAACCCTTCCCCACCCGCCAGCTGCTTTTTTTAAAAAAATATATTTTATTGATTTTTTTACAGAGAGGAAGGGAGAAGGATAAGAGTTAGAAACATCGATGAGAGAGAAACATTGATCAGCTGCCTCCTGCACACTCCCTACTGGTATGTGCCCGTGACCAAGGTACATGCCGTTGACCGGAATCAAATCTGGGACCCTTGAGTCTGCAGGCTGACTTCTATCCACTGAGCCAAACCAGTTAGGGCTGCTGGCTGCTTTTTATTGGGTCCTTGTCATTCTCATCACAACCACCACATTTATCTCGTATACAAGTCTTACTGGAGCCTTTCATGGACATTACCTCTAATCCTCCCAACCTGCCCTGAGGCAGGCAGTATTATCCCAATTTAATAAATAAGGAATCTGCTACCAAGTGCAGTCAGCTGCAATGGCCTCTCCTCATGAGAAGCTGAGCTGGGATACAGCCCAGGTCTGTCTGTGCCCAAAGCTGGGGCTTTCCTCTCCATCAGCCCTCAGAAGGGCAGCCAGGATAAAGGGAGGGTTGGTGCTCACTCAGCCTGGGACAAGTTGCACACAGGAGAGACTGAATGACTGCTCAGCTACCCTGGCCTGGGCTGCTCTGAGGAGGGCCTGCAGTGACGGGGACGGATCCCTGGTCCCACGCTCATAGGTGGCACCACCTTGGGTGACTCATGCAACCTCTACAGCTCAGCTTCCTTCCTCATCAAGGCCTGAGATTCCAGTCTGCATTGTTCACTGCTGAATCCCCTATGCCTCGAACTCGCGCTCCATAAAATTTGTCAAAGAAATGAATTTGAAAAATGGAAATCCAGGTGACATCCCTCCTACCCATCTTATTAATGAGATAACACAGAACACTTTGCACAGAGCAAGGCACATACCCAGGGGTCAATGAGCAGATGCCTCCTGCACACAGAAGTTCCTGGTTATTATGAATACTACGTGCTTTTATTTTAATACTTGGATTGCTTCACAAGGTCATGATAACGATCAATGAGTCTGTGAAGTACAAATGTAAGCGGTAGTTTTACAATAACTAGTAACCAATGCCCAACGGTAAGGGCAGACACTGACACGTGGTCAGGTTAGTACGGCAAAGGCCAGCCCAGAGGCTCCCGGGAGGCTGCCTGGCATCTCACAGGGTGTGTGCCTGCAGCGCTGAGGAGGGAGAGCACTGCCCATGCTCTGCCCCAGGTCACTGTGCCCATCTGGGATGCTTGGGCTGAGTTTCTGGGCACGTCCACACTGGCAGTACAATTCCTGTCCCACTGCACAGCTCACTGAATGCCCCTAAGTTACAGCCTCCTGCGCCAGCTCTCTGCTCAGCTTAGTTAAAAATAGAGTTTACAACAGAAACCTCAATCCAGGCTCCTCTAAATCGGGGCGGCGGGGGGAGGTGCTGCCCAGTGTGGCGCCGAGCTGATGTGCGGGGGTTGGGGGGGTGGGGAGTGGTGGTGGTGGTGGTGGTGGCAACCTCCAGCAGAAATGCCAGCTCTGGGCAAGGAGGGCTCTCTACTCAGAGGGTCCTGCATTCCCGTCCAAGTGCCAGCCCTTCTGATTCAGGCAATATTGGGTCAGCACCTGCTCATGTACCAGGAGGGACCAGGGCTGACTCAGCCACGCTCAAGGTGACAGAACGGACCCAGACCAGCCAGTACAGAAAAATTCTAACTCAGGAAAGATTTCCTTAAGGAAGAAGGTCAACAGATTGGTCTTTTAAAAGACAGTTTCAAGGCTGGGTCTCCCCAAAACTGGTTGCCAGCCATAGGCTCCGGAGCTCTGCAAAGTCCTCTAATCCAGAGGCTTCCATGCTCATCCTCACCCTTTTCCAGGTCGCTGGTCCAAATACCTTCCTGCTTAGTTAAACCAACATTTCCAGAACAGGGTAAAGCTCAAAATAATTCTCACAGTTAAGACTCACTGGGACCTAAATAGCTTTGCTGATTAAACCCCTGGATCCTCAGCTGAACCTGTGATTCTCCTCCTCAGTGATGCCAAGTCCTTTCCTGCTCCCCCAAGCCCAGGCCCGAGGCCCGATGCTGCTGGGCACCTGTTAGGGTCACCCACCCTGCACTGGCCAGAAGCCATGGGTCCCCTCTGTGGAACAGCTGCTCAGCTTTGCGGCTCGCACCACACCCACCATTACTTTTCCTAACGACACAGCACCCTTCTTTCTTTGGGAACCTGGAAAGCAAGGGCAGAGGAGGGGTTGAGGTGACACGGGGGAACATGGGCTCTTGGGACACTCTCCTGATTTTGGGGGCTAGAGGCACATGGTCAGCTGGAGAAGGTACTATCTTTCCCATTAGGTGTGAGCCACTCACCTGCCGGCTGGAAGCAGAAAGAAAAAGAACTGACGAGCGTCAGGATTTGCTCTCAATGTGCCATTATTATAATCACTGTTATTATTCTAACCACTGTCTTCTCAAAGCCACTGCCACAGGTTACTTCACTTTATCTGCACACCGTTTAATGAAGGGTCTCAAAAGGGATTAGTTTTCCCATTGGAATCTAAGAGAACACTAAGGCACAGACGACATTGGCCACACTGTGAATCAAATGACCAGGACAAGAGGAGGCATTCCCAGTCTTGCTGGACAGATACCCACTGTCCAAAGGCATCTGAGGAAAAGGCGAGGCCAAACAGGCCGCCCGGGCCTGGGTGGTAGGACCACCTCCCCTCAGCCTTGTGTCCCCTCTCACTGTTGCTGTCAGGCCACTCAGCCTGGGATTCGAGAGAGAAGGTTTAACAAGCCGCAAAAGCTGGTGGTGGATTGAATCTCATTGCCGGGGGCGGCCTGTCCCTCCTCCTCGATGGTGACAGGCAGTAAAAGGTTAGTGGCAGGCTTCCTGCCGCTGGTTCCTTGGAGCTAAATGATAAAATGTCAGGGCTGGGGGAAAGCTGGATTCCTAGTTAGAGCCACCACAGTTCCAGAAATGAAACACTGCTCAGCACCCTGCCCTCCTGCTCAAACGCTCTGAGCTCGACCCAATACATCATGGAGGCAGCCAATTACAGCTGATTGTGCTTCTGCCCCGTCTTCACCAGCGAGAGAGAGAGCCAGCCGCCAGCCACCGCAGGTGGAGACCCAGGACCCACCCTGCGGCCCACGCTTCTCCCTAATCTGCAGGAGAGAGACTGTAATTGCTGCCCTGACCAGCTGTCCTCACCGGTCCCAGAAATCCCCGGGAGGAAAGCTAGACCAGGCAAGTCTTATCCACCTGCCCACCAGGCTGGGCTGTGGGAACCCCCACATTATGTACAGTTCGCATCCCAAGCTGCCCAACTCTGGTGACCTGGACATGCCCATGTGAGCAAAAGCACTGGGGACTACACCGGGTTCCCCCCTTTGTCCAAAATAGGTCGTTTTGGGTGCTTGTTTTCCTGATAAACATTCTGAACAAGCATCGTGGTCTCATCACTGAGAGCACAGGAATCTATGCCCAGTTCCACAGCATCTCCAGGACCTGGGACCAGGACGAAGGGGAGGGCTGCAGAGAGGGCTGAACTGGGTCTCCAGCACTGTCCACTTTACCAGCTGGTGGGGCCCCCCATTCTAGTCACAGCTCCCATGCTGCTGCAAAGCCCTGGAGGGTCCAGAAATGACGAGGCACAGACTTAGAGCCCATTGTAACTACTCCCCCAGGAAAAGTCACTGGTCACCGTTTGGAGAACTTCCCTCCTTACACGGGCACTGCTTTGACTGTATTGAGTCTTAGCCCTGGCCCCACCTCCCAGTCACTCGGAGCTTTAAACTCCCAGTGTGCGGGCCCCGCCCTCAGACACTCAGATTTACTTGGTCCGAGGTGGGGCCTGGGAATTGGTATGCTCCCAGAGCTTGCCAGCTGATTCTAATTCTAAAGTGATTTACAGCACACGCACATTTTATAGCTTTTCTCATGTAATATTATGTCATAAGCATTTCCACATGTCATTTAAAAACTCTCTGTAAACATCACTTTAATGGATGTGTGATAATCCATCAGACGAATGTCCCACAATTTCCTTCCAATTTGTTCACTCAGTAAGTGTTCTGAGTGCATGTCAGCAAGGGGCTGGGTCCAGACTGAAGCCGCCCCCAACTCTCCAGGCAGGCCCACTGCACACCCCTCCCCACCTGGCTCTGCAGAGCAAGCTGGGCTCCCAGGGGCTGACCATCCTGCATAGCCAAGTGGGGCCCTGGACTGCACCCTAGGATTCTTTACCAGCTGGGTAACTTGTGCCAGGTTACTTTGGTTGCAGGGGAGGACGCACCCAGGGGCCATGAATGAAGGTGTGTGAGGCATGGAGTTTAGGACAGTCACCACCTCAAAAGGCATTTTAAATCTTTTCATGTAAGACCGGACATTTGGTCAGGAACTGATTCTACGCCTGTTTCTCTGGCTGCTTCCTCCACTGAGCCTCTTTGAAAAACCTGCATCTCTCCAGAAATAGGTGTCTTGTTGGCCCAGGCGCGCAAGAAGCCTTGTTTTGGGGCTTCAGGCTCAGTCCTCCCAGGTAAATTCTGAGATGGATCAGGTCCTGGATGAGGAGGGGTCACGGCCCCTTACACAGCCAGGATGTCCAGCTTTTCGAGGATCCACCAGCAAGACAGCAGAGATGCTCTCCAGCCTCGCCCTCCAGATGTTCCAGGAAGGAGCAAAACACCTGGCAAGAAGCTGGGGCCTACTTGCAGTTCCAAGCTACTAGTTCCCCAGCAGGGAACTCTCAGGCTAGGCCCCTCTGCTTCTCTCTCTGGGAACATCTGGCAAGTAGGTGATTAGAAGCACATGCTAACAGTTACTAACACACTTTCCAGTGAAATCTAAGCTCAGTCCCAGGAGCCCTATCTTCCCTCCTCTCTCTAATCCGCCATCCCACCCCACTCACCTCCCTGTCCTAGCTGTGCTGAGCTTTACTGCAAAACAGATGTTGCACCTGACCCAAGATCTCCCAGGCACGTGGCCAATTTTTTTTTTTAAAGAGGCTGCAACATGAAATAGTCTTCCCAAGTCCAAGATAGCTCAGTAAATTCTGTGCCCCCGCCCCCCACTGCCTTTGGCCTCCATTACCAGCCAGGCCAGGTGTGCTCACTTCCAGCTCCCAGCCTCTCCTCTCACCAATAAACACCATCACAGCTCCCCGCCTCCCGGAGGCCAGCCCTGGCGTAAAGCGTGTCAATTCCCACTCAGCAGGCATTACAGTAACCAGGCCCCACTACTCCCCTGGGGTTGAGAGTTCAGGTCAAATTTAACGTGAAGGAATGTGCTGAAAGGACCCTCCCGGAGTGGGATCACTGGTTTCCAGCAAGTTAGGTTGCATTCAAAGGCGTCTATCAGGGAAAAGTACCAACAGGAGGGAGGTTAGAGGCTGGAGCTAGATGTTAATTGTTAGGAGGTGAGCCATTAAAAGCTGCTAAGAGAGTTCTAGAAAACAGAATGATTTAACCCTCTCCGGCATGAGGCCCTTGGCAGCCTGCCTCCTATGGGCTTCATATCCTAAAGGCAAGATTTGGGGGCTGGGAAAAGTCCTCCTGAACTTATAGCCACCGGATTACCCCAACCTTGGATCACTGTCTTGCATCCTGTTCCCACATTATAGATCATGCTGACTCAACCCCGAAAGTCCAAAAGAGTAAGAACACGATTAAATAATAATAAAGCAGAAAAAAATCTGAAGCGCACGTTTTTTCTCACCCAGTGGCCCTCTGGGAACTGGGGCCTCCCAGAACAGGTGAGGGGTGAAGGGGAGATGACGACGAACTCTCCCTCACCAGAGCAGGGACCTCACAGGGCTCTCTGCACCCAGCCCCCGTCCAGGTACCCTGCCTTTCTTTCCGCCTGTCCTCCCAGCACAGGAATGCCCAGGGAACACAGGCTTTGGAGTTAGATCAACTCAGATGGCAATCTCAGAGCCAGCACTCACAGGAGAGCCTCGCATCTCCTTGTGCCTGAGCATCTTTATCTGTGAAACCCGGTGGTAACACTTCTCTTACGAGGTCACAGGAAGGATTTAGGAAAGGCATTTATTGCAATGCTGGGCACACGGAAAAGTGCCCAAGACCACATCCGTGTCCCCACTTCCCTTCCTATAGTCTGCTGAGAGACAACAGGGGGAGGCCGCGCGGCAGAGGGACAAGTTCGTCCCACCCTTTCCTGATCTCAGAAAGTGGGTCGTCCCTGAAGCACTGGCTTCATCCACGGGAAAGACACCACTTCCTAGCGGCGGCTCAGCAGGCTGCTCGAGGAGGAGCCCTGCCATCCTGGTGCCTCCCTGGCACAGGGAGACAGCGGACTGGCGGTCGCTGGTTAACTGCCGGTTAAGGCAGCTGCACTTTACAGTAACCCAGCATGGACAATATTATGAATGACACTCGCAAGCTGCCAGCCCGGGGACTCATTACAGTCAAGGTACAACACGGCAGCCTGCCAAGCCCCCGGCTTTCACACTCGCTATGCCAGAACATCCACACACAATTTAATTGCATTATAATTTCAAAAGTGCTTTTCAAACTGGAAAAAGGCATTCACTGATTAACCAGCGAAGAGCAAAATTGTTTATGAAATTGAATACAAAAAGCTACAGAAATGTAATTGGGTCGTTCTAGCACCTAATTTTCAAGCCATTTTCCCCACTTATTTAATCACAAGATACAAAAGGAGCGACTGAATTGACTTCATACTAATTAGATTACACCCTGCGATACTCTGGGCCTATATTCCAACTGGTTGATAGCAGTGTTTTAAGAGAGAACAAAAATGTCGCAGCAGCGTGGTGGGACGGGATGGATGGCTCTGAGCAGACCCTTCGTCCGTTTGTAATGAGCATTTGCTCCCCAGACATCACCAGCTCCCTGCCACATGTCCATGTCCCTTTTAGTAAACCTGCCATCTCCCCAGGGGCACAGCTGTACCAGAGGTGGGCAGAGAGAGCCCCGGGGCGCCTCTCCTGATTGGCTGCTCCAAGCGCTCAGTGTGCTTCCGAACACTTCCTCTCTTGCTTCACACACTGACGGGTGGCCCCGCCTGCCAGCTGCTGGCCTCACGCACAGGCTGGCTCCCGATCTCCTCTCCCTTCTGCCCTGAGCTTTGGGAGCGGGGCTGCATCCTCACTTCCTCAGTTACTGAGCGAATCGAACCATTTCCTCTTGGAAGGCGGTGCTGTGCTGCCCTCCGAGCACGCAGGCGCGGGGAGGAGGTGCCCGGCACAGGTGAGCGCAGCGGCTGCCCTGCGCGGCCCTGGGCTCTATGTCCAGCTCTGGAGCACAGGCTCCCTCACGCCTCTCTGGAGACCTTCTTCTCTTGATAGATGGTACAGCCTTCTCATGGCTTTTTAAGCTCATTTTAAATTTTATTAGGAGCAACATAATTTATTATATAATCAAATGTAAAACGTACATTATCAAGATATCTCAGCACTTCACAGACCATTTAATCAAGATATCTGGGGCCGTGCCAGGAGGAATTAACTTAGCGAAGCCTCAAGTGCTATTGCTCTGTTCCGCCGTCTCAGTCTCCGTGTGGAAGAAGGGTCCTGCTCCCTGGGAAGGAGAGCTCTTCCTGTAAGGACGAGCAGTACACGAGCTCTGGGTGTGAGGGTCCCTGGGACACTTCCTAACTTCTCCAAACAAGGAGAAAACCCAGGAGGCCCTCCACCGCGAACCCTATCTGCCGATGTTAGCTCTGCACGCAGTCCCCAATTTCTCTAGTCAGTGAGGATATCTTTGGGGATCTGCCCTAGTGCCTCGGCATACGCAGGCAGCTGAGAGATGAAAAGGGGTTTTCACTTCTATTCGCTCACCCTGAATTGCTACTCTCCCTGGGAAAGTACACAGATGTGATGGAGGAGGCAATAGAGGCATCTTGCGACCACAGCCAATTTTCACCAAACCCAGGGAGCCTGAGAGAGAGGAGCGGGACAAGAAGGGGACACTGGCCTGAGACGCCATCCCCTCCTCCCCTTTTGAAACCAAGGTAGATACAGCATCCACTGCTCCACGAAGCTGCTCAAATGAAGCCATTCCATCAGTAACTGTACACTGCGCCTGCCACGTGCCAGGCACGGTGCTGGTCCTGGGGATATAATAAAACATCCCTGTCTTCAAAGAAATCCCTGCCCTTAGGAGAAGGATGGGCGGATATCCCAACACAAAACCGCCAAGGCTCTAATGGCGGTGGGACAAAAGGATCGCCAAGAAGGCTTCCTGGCAGGTGTTGCTGTCTGTCTGTCCACCGTCCCAGTGGACACCTGCATGGGGAGAAGAAGCTTCCAGGCACCAACGGGCAGAGAAATGCATTCTAGGTGAAGGTAAGGGCAAGTGCAGTCAGGCTGGACTGCAGGAGTGTGGTGTGTAGGGAACCAGCAGGTAGGACGATGGGGCTCAACATCCAGGGAGTGGGACAAGGTGAGGTTGGGAAGACTGGTCGGACTTGAGAAGCCTGGACAGCCGTGCTAACACATTCAGCCTATCCTCCAGAACATGGGAACTCCACATGACCTCCTCCTTCTCCTTCTCCAGAAATGCTATCCTACAAGATACCCTAAGAGGCAGAGCAGGGCAGCATCTATCGGAGGGGAACTCTGCACGGATTAAGTCAGGCAACTGATGCCAGGCACCTCAGGTGGCATCCAAGGTGCTCCATCCATTGTTAATGAAGGAAGTGAGACAAGGCACACAGGTAGAGTGTGGCTGATGACCCAGAGTCATGCTGGCACCAGGAGGTACTTGCTCTTCGGGCAGAAGGCTGTTGGTGCAGGTGAGCAGGCAGGAGTGCAGCGGGGGTGCCTGACGGGATCACTCAGTCTCACCTTTGTGAGACTGTGTACTCGCACCATTTAAAGAACGAATGAACAAATAACATGCACACAATTCAGCACCAATCACACACTGATCGCGACTCCTAGTCCTTGAGGCGAGGACCACACTTTATAGCGCTCCACGCCTCACTGGGCACAGGCTACAAGCTCCCATCAGGGCAGAGGCCCCGGCAGTGTGGTCCCCAGAATCCCTCCCAGGACTCAGGGTGCAACACAGGCTTTCAGCGCCCACAGGAGGGTCCACACCCAGGTCTCTGTCACCACCATCTGAGGCCCAGAAACAACAAAGGATGTAAGCCAAAGCCAACCCAACCAATGACAAGACTGTAGGAGTCATGACACCTGTCACAGGTGTCCTTCTAGGCCATCCTTGGCCAATGACCACAAGTACGTTAGCTCCTGGGCAATTCTTACTTAATAACTGCTCTGCTCCAACCCAGGCAGTGGTGCCCCATTCCAGAAAGGGGCCCACAAACACACTGCACACGCCCTACACAGGCAGGGAGGCCGGCAGCCAGGGACACGGGGTCTTTGTGTCCTAAGCACAAGGGATCGGCTGTACAGAGAGAAATATGCACAGGGGTCCCGGCCATAAAGGGCGTCCTATTTGTCTGGCTGTACTCGGGCAACATGACACGCCTTGGAGGAGGCGCCCGGGCCTATTCTGGCTCAGGTGGGCTGTTCCAGGCCAACAATGGGATCTTTACAAACTCCTTAACCACAGCATCTCTGGGGAGGGTGGCAGGCATGGGGGCTAGGAGGTGGGGGATGAAAGGAAAAGGAAAAACCTCCATTTGGGGGACGGGGCCATCTGCACACAGAGGCCTATGTACGTGTTTGTGTGTGTCCACTAACGTGTCTGTTATTAATACATTAAATTATGAAAGCCATAGTCCACAGGAGAAAGGATGGAGACTTCCTGACGTGGTGGAGCTGTAGTCAATGCCACACTATTCATGAAAGCAGACAGTGCAGGCGAAGGAAAAGGTGCTGGAGCCCTAAGCTTACTTCCTGGCTTTGCTGCTGCCTGGCCTGGGGTCTGGGGTAAGTGGCCCAGCTGCTCTCAGCTTCTCCCATCTGGAAGAGGGGTTCTTGCCTCACAGGGCTGTGTGGTAGCCCGGCCAGTCACTGCCTGTGAGATGCCCGGCACAGTGTAACGGTCCCCACATGTGGGGCTAGAAAGGAACAACTTTCCATGGGAACCAGCAGGAGGAACGATTAATTAACTCACTAAAGAGAACAGCCTCTGAGGCCTGCAGCCATTGGTATGAAAACACTGAGTGTGCAATTCTCAAAGCAAGGCATGCCTATCCATCAGTGCAGGCCCAGAGCACCTGATTTGTTAGCCACTGGTTTGCCTGACAGCGTCGGAAGTGCCTGCATTTCTTTACGTTGGTGAAATAAGAACAGGTATATTATTTTCCCCAATACATTATTTTTAAAAGATGGCTCTCCTCCACCCTCCAGAAAACTGGCCGACATTTGCATCAGTGGGTGCCTTCTACTGAAAAGCTAATGTCACTGTCACGCACCAGCTCCGTGCTTCCAACCACCTAGAAGAGAGATCCTTGGTTCCAGGCCCAGGCAAAGCCAGCAAGGACGTGTGGCATCCCCTCGGCCAGTGTCCAGGGTGGGCTGGCTGGGGACCAGCAAGTGATGCCTTCTGTGAATGGAATAATGGAAGAATGCCCCCTCTGCTTATAAAAGACCCATAGGAAGAGGAATCTGGAGGCGGGCGGTTCGCTAGGGGGTGACCTCCAACCTCAGATGTCTCTAGACCACACAGCTCCTAGGACAGGATCTATTTGTAACCGTGCTGGAATGTCCAAGCACTTGGCACACAACAGGGGCTCAATCATTGTTGGATAGATGGAAAGTAAGAGGTGACATTTGTTGGATATTCCTATTTATCAGGCTCTTGATGTATGCATCCTCACTTAATCTACAGCCATCACCATCTGAAGTACTGTTGTCCCCATTTCACAGATGAAGAAAGTGAGGCTCAGAGAGGTTAAGCAGCTTATACAGATAGTGACTGAAAAGAACCACTTAGAACTGGACGCCAGGCCTGCTGGATTCCAACGCTGCAAATTCAGATATTGAATGAACCTATCCTCTCTGGCCATCAGCTTCCTTATCTACAAAATGAGGTACTGCCACCAGCTGGTGCCTGGGAGGGCACCTTCCAGGCCTCTGAAATCCTGACTAAGCCTGCAGGCTGCCCCCCCTCTCTGGACAATGGGCCCAGGCAGTGACCTAGGCTTCCACCTCCTGAGGGCCAGGCTGTGGAATGCCTACCTCTCTGTCTGCCCTGCAGCTTCCCACCTCACAGCACAGCCTCCTACAGAGACAGGCCCAAGACTTTGCACTGCTTCTTGTCTGCAGCCTGGGTGAAGGCTGGGGGCAGTTGTGGGGGGTGAGTGGGTGAAGGTGGGAGAGAGTCTGAGACCCACCGGTTTAGGTTCATGTGGGATTTCTCAGAATCAACTGCATAGAGGTGGATGTGCTGGGGACGGACAACAGTAAGACTGGTGAGCGAGAGCAGAGATGTGGGTGCCATCTGGGGCCTGTCCGGGAGACAGGCCTTAAGGAACCGAGCATGGGCAAAGCAGATATACTTGTTTTTTTAAATAAGGCAGCTGGAGAGAATATCAAATGCTTCACCCAATGCCTGGCAGAGCCTCCTCCGAAGCGCCCGCCCCACTCCCACTGGCACCTGCGGTTTTTCCTGGGTAGTGGAGTCTTCACATCATCTCTCAAGGACAGACAGTAGAGGAACCAGCGGGTTCCATACTGGACTCACTAGATGTGCACATCAGCCTGGGCAGGGGGTTCTCATTAGAGGCCATTTGTGTCATCAGTGAGATGGGCCCTGCTATGTCCATCCCCACCCAGCAGGGCAGCAGCTCCTGTATGGCCAAGAGAGCCGTAGTGGGCTCTCCATCCTCCCACATCTTGGCTCCCACCACACTTCTAGGGGTAACACTGGCTTGCCTCCTTCCCTAGGAGGCAGGAGTGACGGCTACCCATTTTGCAGAGAAGAGGCTGAGGCTCAGAGAGGTTGTGCAACCCGCCTGAGGCCACGCAGTGGGCAGGGGATTAGATGCTGGGGTTTCTAAAGCTGGGCAGTCTGATATCAGAGTGCTTGCTTTCCAGTCACTCTCCTCTCCAAACACGTCATTTGGAGGGGTGGGAGGAAGCAGTACTCAGAGAAGGGTTTTGGACACCGTCCACGAAGCAGACTGTGCAAATCCTCGTAAATCCCCATGACGTTTGGCATAAGTCTTTCCCACCCCCTCCCTCCAGGGTTCGGTGGAGGGGCACAGGACATAGAGAGTCTCCCCACCACACACCCCAAAAATATTTTTAAAAAGCAACCCTCCCCGCCTGACTATTGAGAGAAGCCAGCTGGCAGGGCAAGTTAGGAAGATGTCATTACGCAATGAACCACTTCCAAGTACTGGAATAGCTTCTCACGTTTGCTACTGTATCGGAAGATACCAAGCAGCAATTCTAAACTGTCTCCTTCACGGCCCATCTCTAGTCTTCCAGACTCACATGTGTTTCTACTTTAAAACCTGTTAACATAGTATGTTCAGAGCGCAAAGCCAGATGGCCCGGGGCCCTCAGAAAACCTGCTTGGCATTTTGCTGAACTGCTTTTACGACTCTGCCTTCCCGTCTTCCCACTGACGGATTGTGGCTGAGGAGTCACATTGAAAAGGCGGACTGGTCCAGATCCGGTCCCTGCTCCTGCTTCATGAAGCCTCTGCACGGATGTGGGACAGTCTGGGGAGACGCTCACCACCAGCCACAGCAGCCAAAGTCTCTCTAGCCACCCAGCTGCTTTGGCACCAAGCAGAAGCTGAGGGGTGTTGCTGAGGGGCAGAGTGGGGACAGGCACACTCCGGCTGTAGGCTGTCACCAGTGCAGCTGGTCCAACGCGGTCCCCCTTCAGGGTCCCTCAGCCCCAGGACTGCCTCACCAGTGGCTCTGGGACCTCACCTACCTACCACCAGGGTCTGTGTGGCTAGGGCTATGGGCAGAGAAGCTGGGTTGCAATGGGGCCACCGCAGGGCTTGGCAGATGAGCTGAGGGGAAGCCACCTCGCAGTCCAGGAGAAAGGGGTGGAGCAGGAGGGGAGGGAAAGGTTCCAGGGAAAATCCATCGGGACTGTCATCTTTTCCCCGCCATCCTTCCCGCTGCCTTAGCCTTAATTTTCCAAACACTGTCCTCATGACTGTGTTTTGGCTCAAACTTCCCTCCACTGTGCAGCAGGCTGGGTCTCCCCGGGTGCTGGGCAGAGCAAATATCCCATTTCCCGGTCCTGTCGATGAACATGCCTGTTTTAGACAGAAAGTTATGTGGTGCCATTGTGGACTGGGCATGAATGAGAACGGCGTCTAAGAGCCTCTGCATTTGTGATGCAGGTGAGCCAAGCCAAGAAGAGCCTGGAAGGTTCTGACTCAGGAACTCCAGAGAGGCGGCACCTGGCAGGCTGGCCCGTGCCCTCAGGTTAGTGCCGGTGGACAGCCTGGTTGGGGACAGGCCAGTGATGTACAGAGTGGCTTTCTATTATGCCACCAGGAAAGATGCGTCTCCAAAAGCAGACAGTAAGGAGGCAGCCCAGGCCAGCTCCCCATCACCATGCAACAGGCTGGGTCTCCCCAGGGTCCTGGGGGTCCCCAAGAATTCCAAGTCTTTGGGGAGACACCAGTACTCCCGCCCCAAGATTCCTCAGGGTGTGGGGCCCCAATAACAGCCCGAAGAGGGAAACGACTATCTTTGCTTTTTGTTGGAAAGACTATTTATAGCTCCGGATCTTAACTGCCTTTTAAAAAAGGCTTTTTTGGGGCCATTTTTAGAGCCCATCTTCCCTCGGCTGGCTGCCTGGGGACTGGAAATGGCAGAGCTGAATAGGTGTAATTATAGAGGCCTCCTAACACGCCCAGACCATAACTGTGAGGAGTTTCTCTTCGTCATCTAAGCACGCCCTTTCCCCCAGAGACTTTATTTAAATATTTTGTCAGTGCCCCACGCCAGCAGCAGGCAAGCTCCATGCCGAGTGCTCTCGGAAAACGGGAGGGGGCGATTATGAGAAATGCCACTCCTCTCTCCTCCTTCTTAGCAAAATAAGTCATAAGCAAAAAAGGGTGTGGGGGGACTGAGTTAGCTGCGGTCCCAGGGCCAGGACAGCCGGGAGATGGCACTTTCTGGAACGCTGTCAATCCGCTGACTTAGCTGCCTTGGTTATGGCCTTGAACATTTAGAAGAAATATTCAGCGCCCAGGAAAACAGCTCTGCTGTTTCACCCCATTAACTCTGACCAAAATTGGGGCTGCTTCTCTCTCATCAACGGCATTTCAGAAATCAGGGACTCCACACTCCCAAGAGACACTCAGGGTCTCCCCAGTTCCCTTTCCAGACAGGCAGTGGCTGCAGAGGCACGTATGCACAGCAATCCTCGTGGTGGGAAGGAGCACGGGATCACCCCTGCCTGGGGTTTTGGGGGACCAGCCAGTATCGCCCTGAGTCTGTCCTTAGCCCCACACTCTCCCGGGCAGGGTTCTCCTTTGGTCAACCAGACCTCACAGAGTCTCAGGGACAGAAAGTGACTTAGAAATGTGCTGGGTGGTGCTGACATCACTGAACTCATTCTAAACACATCATGATCAGAGTCAGGAGCTGGAGGGAAATAGGATTTGGGGCCAAGGGCAGAGCCTTAGAAAAGCTTCCAGCTTTTGAGGACTCCTTATTTTTTTCAGGGACACTCTGGTCTCATCTTGTCTGGACAGAGGTGGCGTGACACAGTTCACCGGAAATAGGGAGGAATACACTGGGCAGGCACCTCTTCCTCCCTCTCCTGAGAAGGACTCCGAAGGAAGCATGGTTCCCTGTGCTCTCCGCTCCCTTCCCCGCAAAGACCCGGTAGGGCAGCCCCACTCAGGCGGAACTCTCCCCCGGGCCGGGTCCAAGTAAGAGGTGGCGTGAGGTGGAGTTCTGGTGCGCCACCTGCCACCCCTGTGGCACACGTCTCACGAAGTCCACTCCTCAGGCGGGGCCAAGGGGTGCTATTTATTTATGGGGCACCCTCACTCTCCCAATTGTGGGGTCCATACTCCGTCTATTGAACCCTCCTGGCCACGTCTCTCCACCATTGTAAGCCTTAGTCTCTCCATTGGAGACACAGGGAAATCAAGCATGCCATATGCCCACTCCAGAAGGTGCCTTTGACAAGGAACATTATTGAACACCAAAAAAGTGTTAGACTCTGTACTACCGTTAACTTGGGAGGGTAAATGTAGAAGCTAATTTAATTTTCTGCCATTATACTATAGCACTGTTCGGAGGAACTCAAGCTATCAAAATTGAACAGGTGAAAGTACCTTGTAGATGATAAAACACATTAAAGACGGGTGTTAAGGAATCAAGGAAGCTCATAAAATAAAGGCATGAACTACTGAACTACTACTCACAGTGACACACACCCCCTCAGTACCTTTTCTCCCAGTAGTGAGGCAATCTGTCCACTTGGGAGATAGATCGATCACGACCTTTGGCCCCAGAAGGCCAGGTGGGTTCTGAGTCCAGGGACCAGGAGGCTGTGCTGGTCCAGGTCACCCTGACCTCCCTCCCGATGCCAGGACAGATGTGTTCTGCTTCACTGCCCACAGCCCTCATCTGTCCACCTCAAGGAAGATGTATCCTTGCTCTTTTCACCGATGCCTCTGGGAAATAATTAGATGTCACTACTCCAACACTATGTTACAACTTGCCTGCACATCCGGGAGGAAGGGGAAATGAGTTACGGCGAACAAACCAAGCTAAATACAGCTGGTAATTGAAAAAGCGGCCAAGGAAATCAGGAGGGGAAAAGCAAGCCACTCAGTCCTAAACAGATTATCAATCATTTCCTTTCAGGGCAAGCTCCATTGCAACTTAATCAATGGCTATTGCTTCACAAATTCAATAAGAAAACTGATACTGTGGGGAGGAAGGAGGGAAAAAAAAGTTCAGCGCTTACCATCACATTCTTGATGGGTACTGGACAACATCCCACGTGCAACTGCAAGTTTATTGGCATAAAAGAAATGTACTAGTAATAAAACTCAGATAACGTATTACCATTACGACCAAGGGGGTACGTGTCTTAAGGCATGATCCCCAGGACCCACTGGAGGGACCCTGAGTTTAAGTCACAGCAGGAAGGGTGGCTCCGAGGGTGGTGGGAGCTGGTCTAGCAGGGGGTGGGGTGGGGGTGGATTTTGGGATGGGGGGGGCTTGAGGAGGGTAGTTGTGTGACCTTGGAACTTCCAAGGTCCTAAGTCACTTGATCTCTAATGGCTGTGGTGTCTGCTGCCATAGCAACCTGTTGAGGATAAACATGCTCACTTCTCTAGTTAATAAATAGGCACCAAGTACTTGTGTCCCAGGTACTGGGGACACCAAGAGGGACAGAACCTGGTCTCCTCCTGGAAATGTCCTTCTAGTTATAGGGGGTGAGGGTGGGGGGAAGCCAAGGATGACAGGAATTTGCAGAGGGGTTGGGAGGGAAGAAGGGGCAACCACCTAAACTGGGTTGGGCCCAGGCAGAGTCCCGGGGCCCTCGGGAGTTTAAGATGTGCAAAAGCTGAGAGCGACCCTGGTGGTCAAGAAGCTACAGGAGCACAGGACACACTAAACAAATACCCTGGGGATGGGGAGTGGAGGGGTAGGCAAGGCTCAGTCAAGCAAGGCCCTGGAGGCCACATAAGGCACTTGGCTGGGAAACTGTCCAACTTGGCACAACCAGGATCACTGTCCAGAAGATCCCTCTGAATGGGTGAGAGAGATGGTGGGCCTGAGGAGAAGTCCCCTGAGAGTCGCTGCAGGTGGCAGGGAGAGAGGTGATTGGTTCATGTAGCCAGCATGGCAGTGGATACAGAGGACAGGGCAATCCTGAGGTGGATGCACAGAGACTGGCCAGATGTGGTGGGAGGCAGGTCCAAGATTAAGCCTCAGGGTGGCTTGAGCATCTGGGCACTGTTACCCAGGAGGGGGTGGTCAGTGGGGCAGCCTGGGCATCTCAGCCGAGCAACCCTACCTCCCCACACTGCCCTGCTTCTCACTCACAGCCCCAGAGAGTTAAAATACACACGAGGAGCGTAAGCTTCTCCATGGAGTTCAGCGTAGTGCCAAATGCCACGGAGAAAAGGACCCTGAGAGCAAGGCCTGGGCTTCCTGGGAAGTCTCGGCATGTCTGGGCAGGAGATCCCAGTGGGGGCTGCAGGAGCTGCTCAGGACCCAGAAATGAAAAATACAGCTGCAGGCAGATGGTTGTGAGTAGGGCTGTAAAATACGGTCCATGGGCCGGAAGCCCAGGCTCTACGGCTACTCCTTGGTTCAGATCCCAGCTCTGCCCCGGTTGGCTGGGTCCCCACGGTTGATTTCCCGAATTCCTTTCTTTCTTCATCTGAAAATTGGACACAATAAAAGCTGGGCCTCACGGTATCCGCAGGAAGGCACAACGGGATACAGCAAGAAAAGTGCCTGGCCCAGCGCGCAGGCTGATGAGTGTTAGCTGTCATTCACCATCGCGGTTACTAATGAGAATCCCATATCTAAGGCAGGTGGAGAGCATCCTCTCATACCTGTCAGTATCAGGGAGGCAGGAAGCGAGCTTTAACACTTCCTGAGCAAGGGACACACAGTGCCTCCTTGCTGAGAAGGAGGCAGAGGGAAGGGGTCTCCGGTCAACAGCCCAGCCTCTCCCGAGCAGCCGGCAGCAGACGCTGGGGGCTCTTCGTGGTGGTGTTGCTCCTGGTACTTGATGGAGGTGACTCTGTAAGCAACAAGGCTCCAGTGATGCGCCGTAAAACTATAAATTTACTTGGAGAGCACCAAGTCTAATTACCTCGCCAAGGCTCTCTGCATTTTTAAGAACCCTTTTCCCCCTCCTTAAACTCTTGATCATAAGGACTCTTGTTAGCAGTACTCAGCATCGTTCTTGTTTCGCCTGTTGCCGTGGCAACAAAGCAGTGTTTACCAGCTTTCCCAAGCTGGTACATCTTTATTAGCACCCGGATCCCATGAGGAGCAGGAAGCAGTACAGAGGTTTAAAGAGCATTAATCCCCTTAAGCTTTGCAAACCTCTCTAGTTAGGGAGCCTATAGAGGGGGAGGGGGGGTGTGGATTGAGGTCACTGCCATTTTCAGGGTCCTACTAGAATCCTTAAGCCTCCCTAAAGCACCAGACTGAAAAACTTATCTCTCTGCAGCTTCACTTTAAATTTCTTCTCCTCTTAAAAAATACAAACTTGTGGGCTGTCTGTGCTTCACAAGAAAAGTTTGCTCCCCATCCATCAGAGAAGGGCCGTGGGCTCTTTCCTTGCCGCTCTCTTGTGATAAACACAGATTTCAAACACTGTTATCTCTTGGCCAGGAGGAGGGACGGCCACAAAGGCCCACTGTCTCCCCCCCCCCCCCCGCCCTGCCCCCATGCACCCTCCACTCTGTCCCTCCGTGATGAGAACCGACAGATGATTACGAGCCTTGATAGATTTCCAGCATATTTCAAAAAAAAAAAAGTCAACTTCAGAAAGCGGCTTGAGAAAGCACCCGTATCTCAGCCTCTCTAGGAAGGTTTTTCAAAGTCAGCACCAGAGCAGAAGTGGGGAAGGAAGAAGAAAGGGTTTCTTTACATCATTTAAAAGCAGTTCAATGTCCCAATCCCTCCTACCAAATAAATGTCTTTTTTATCTTTCATCCAGCCCAGAAAAATCAAACCCCGGCCAGGGCTCCAGGAAGACCTGTGGCTGAATTTTGAAAACTTGCACAAGTGAAAGATGATACCAACATTCATTCTGGCTTCCCAAACAGCTTTCAAATGGGCCATTTTGAGCTGGACAGCCCTTGGCATCCTGCACGGCTCCCCGCCCAGTGCTCTGTGACCATCGGTCCAGTTCAGTCAGCTGAAACACAGGCGCCTTTAAGAGCTGGCCTTGAGGGGAGCGTGCGGGCTGCGGGAGACAACAAAAGGCGGCGTTTCCAGCCCAGCAGTTTCTGAGCCTACTTTCAATCTACTAGGAATCTCCCATTATTCCCAAGGGTGCTCAGAATTCTTAAAACAGCAAAAAATGTTTGTCATTCAGATCCTTTTTCTTTCTTTTTTTTTGGGGGGGGGGGTTGAGGTGGGGAGAGAGATAAAGAGTTCATCCAAAGACCAGTATCAGCCTCTCAAAAGAGAAGACTCGCCTGGCTGGTGTGGCTCAGTGGCTGGTGTGTCAACCTATGATCCAGGGGATCAAGGTTCGATTCCCAGTCAGGACACATGCCAGGGTTGCAGGCTTGATCTCCAGTAGGGGGGCGTGTAGGAGCCAGCCGATCAATGATTCTCTCTCATCATTGATGTTTCTATCAGTCTCTCCCTCTCCTTTCCTCTCTCTGAAATAAATAAAAACATATTTTTTAAAAAGAGAGTGAAGAGTCCCCTGACCAAGCTGCACCAGCATGAAAAACTTGAGACAATTGGCTCCTCAACATTATGAATTCTAGGGGGTCCAGCAGTCGTGTGATTGCCAAGTTATTTATACTTGACACCCCCCATGTTTTAAAAAAGTACTGGAGGTGACTTCCTGTTTTCAAGCACATACAACACTGGACAATATAAACATGAATAGATGCTGTGAAAGATGAGCCATCCCAGAAGAGAACAATGGTCGCCAAGTCGGGACAGAGCAGGCAGGCTGAGGTTCAGGGCCGGACCTCCCTGAGGCCTGTAACTGCTGCTGATTGGGGGAAAACTGGAGTTTCCCTATGAACCCTGGGAGACACACAAGTCTGTCTCTAACCTAGAGTGGTCAGTGGGCAGCAGGACTTAAAATAAGACACACAGAGCTCAGGAGAGCCCATCAGCCAAGACCTAGAGACAGAAGCAGGACCAGACTGGCGACACCTAGTTTCTGGCCCAGTTACTTCAGGCTTCAGCTTGGGAGGGAGATCCAGGGTCTGGAGGTGGCAGGGCGCCGAGTTAGGGGTCAGGGGGGAGCCTCTGTGCTCAGAGACACAAAGCAGACAGAAAGCTAAGCTGGGCTTCCCAGGGCCTTCTCAGAAAGCAAGTTAGGAGTAGAGGCCGGTGAACATGACTCAGAACTTTAATTAAACTATGGAAACTCCCCTATGGGTAATGCAGGTTACTCCTGGGCATCAGCAACATGACCAGATGGTGTGACGAACAGTCTGAGGGTCCAGTGAGGAAGTGGGGGGACAGAGCCATGGGGAGAGACCTCCTGAAGGTCATGCACCTGGGCCCAGGACACTCTGCATCAACGCTCAGCCCCTGTGCAGCCAGGGGAGTGGAGGAGTCAATCCTTTCGGAAGCTGAAGGATCAAAGGAAAGTTAGGCTGGCTGGCCTGATGTGGATGCTCCATCCAAATGGTTAGGGAAGGTTGGGGTGGCGACGGGCAGGGCCCAACCCCTGCTTGAGCTGCTCTCTTTATAGGAGCGGTCAGTGTATAAAATCATCTCCCAGCCAACCCTTGCCCCCAGCAGTGGCCGCCACTGATTCCAGCTCTGTTGTCTGTGTTCACTTTAAATCCCTTCTGTTCCTTCGGAGCCCAGTGAGAAGCCTCTAAAGCAAAGGGCCAACTGGGGACATGTCTTGCTATTAATCTCCACACCTGGACTGGAAAAGCTGAGTCCAACAGCAGGTGGGGCAAGGGGGGTGGTGGTTGTGGCAGTGGGGGAGGGGAGGGCCTGAGAACAGGCTGTGGGTACATGTGTGACCCATGGGTGCATTCAGCATCGGCAGACTTACTGCAGCAACCAGTTTACTTCACGCACCGGATTTCTCCCCTTGGATGAACACCAATTTCCAATCCAATTGTCACCTCTTCCCAGGCTGCAGACAATACACCTTGTCCACCCACCTGGATCGGCTGCTCCCGGCCCAGGCCCCCACCCCAGCATGCACTGAGGCTCAGCCAGCTTAAGAGTCTGTGGCCTCTCCAAGGGCAGACAAATTAGCAGGAGGAATTCCCCATGTCGCTGGGTCTGGGGAAGGCAGTTTTATTTAGTTTGTGAGAGACTATTGCTCCTTTGCTCCCAGACCCATTACCTACAGGCACCCAAGGCAGACGACTTTATTCCTCTCGTCCCTGCAGAAGTCCCTGGTGCTCCGGAGACGTGAGCCAAGTGCGAGTTCTCACCACTTTAAATAAACCAACAAAACCTCGTAAAAAACAATCACTGAGAGAAGGTCATTCATGTGAATAATAACCATTCTTTTTCTTTAGTCAGTATAATAAAATTTTAGTTATATCTTCCAAGAGCACCCCCATTCCCCATCAAGTCCCACTCTGGTTTAATAGAAGAAAGACTCCTGGAAATGCTGGGGGGTGAGGCGGGGGCTGGAAGAGGTCTGCAGTGTGGACTTAATCAGACGAGAGACAGGGTTCATGTGTACGTGTGTATAGATCACAGATGTGCCAACTTCCTGATCCTGCTGGGTTTTCCTAGGAAAGGGGAAAAAGGAAAAGGTCCCGAATCGCCTCTCTTCCCACTGGCTGAACATTTCCCAATTTCCCGGTCAGGCTTCGAATATCTGATGGAGAGGAAAACAAGGCAAGAGGGGATTATGAAGAAAGAACAGAGAATGAAGGTGGATTTCTGCCTAACTTTTGTTTCTTTCCCAAAAATTCCTTTGGAAGAGAAAAAAAGATAAAAAGAAGAAAAAAACAATTTTTTAAAGAGGGATAAAAACAGACATCGTGTTCTTTCCTCATGACCCCCACATCTCCAAACTTTGCTATTTTAAACAGTGACCAGCACGGTGTGCGAGGAACAGTGCAGGTGCAGCTGGGCGCTCTGTTGACCCAAGCTCCCTGCACCATTCAGCTGTCACTTGTCAAGCGCCTTGCAACAGAAGAGAAGGAAGCATGAAAAGCCTCAAAGGAGATGTGTGCCCGCATCGCCCTGAAGGTCGCCCCGGTGCTCTCTGCCCATGCTGGCCTCCAGGCCTTGCCGGTCAAAGTCACCACGTCCAGTTCTAAAATCATTTCTGCAAGCCCCTCTCCCGCACTGATGCATTTTTCTGAGGCATTTATTCTGAATCCTGTGGAGATTCCTCCTAACTGACTCAGAAAAGGTTGCTCACAGGCAACTGAGGCTGCGGTGGTGTGGGGAAAGAAGACAGGTGAGCTTCCTCCTCCCCCAGGGGTGAACACAGCCAGCCTTGGGCAAGTGCCTAGAGGCCTGCCCCAGGTCTCAGGCGATCACAAAGGACAGTCTCCAAGCCTCTCTAACTCCTTTCTCCACTCAGTGGGGCCTTGAGGAACCGCTAAAATATTCTTGCCAAGAGCAGATGCCTTACTCCTGAGCAGAGATGAAGGAACCTACCTGGGGGTCAAGGTGCTACAGTCAAACAGTGTTCAAATCCCATTCTCCAACTCACACTGGCTGTGTGACCTTGGTCAAGTTACTTAACCTCTCTGAGTATCAACCACCCATTACATAAATGGAGTGAGTGGCTAGGCAGTAAAAAGAAATCGAGAATACATGAAGAAACCTCAGCAGTGCCTATAATAATGACTATAGGCATCATTCATTAATTTACTCAAAAATAGTCACCCTGTGCTTAATTTAAAAAGGTGAATGGTTTTACAACTGAGGATGGGCTGAAAGTGAGATGGGAAGGAAGGCAAAGAGCTATCACAACAGGGAGCCAGGGTGGTGAAACTATCAGAAATAAAGGGGAAAACAGGATCCTTCTCCACACAACCCAACCCAGACTTGATTTGCTGGATGGAAGCCCGCGGCCAGTACTGTGCAGTGAAAAGAGAGGTGAGTTTGTTTTCCCAGAGCTTCCCAAATCCTCCAGGGTAGGAACCAGGCCCACATAACCGGCCAAGTCTTGGATGACACCATGCACAACCGTGCACTTAATACATGCTCTTTATGTCTTTGGGAAAATCTAAAGGCTTGGGGTCCATGCCTGGGCAGGCAACTTCCAGGGCTGGAGAGACTAATGACTGTACGTTCCAAAAACTAATTCAGTGGGAGGTGACTTTTTGTTGAGAGGAACAGTGAGAAGTAAGAGGGATGAGTTGACAAACACACAAATTCTGCTGAGTGCCCACATGCCTCTCACTCATAAAAAGCACGGCTTGCCTCGGGTTACCTTGGAGGACTCCTCTGGCCACGGACCCAGGAAGCTTGCAGGCTCCAGGACTTGGTGGTGCAGTTTGGGACCCATCCTTCTCCCTCCCCGCCCCCCACACCAAACTTATCTGGCCACTGTTTACAGCTCACCACACCACAAATCTTTATTTCCTGTCACCCACTGGCCGGAGCTGTCCCCACTCCCTGTTTCTCCCAGACAAGTTAATAAGACGGAGGGCTCCCTAGAGGCCTGGAGCCAGCGAGCATTATCACTCGGAAGCAAGGCAGAAATCCTGACACGTCGGAAATGACTTCAAGCCTATTAATTACCCTTCTTCTTCGGCAGATCTTTTGAAAGAAAGCTTGACAAATCGAAAGGAAGGCCAGCACTGCCCCTCTGCCCCGCTGCAGTCCCACTCCAGCCCCAATAACAACAAGTATGATTTTTGCCTTTTTTAAACAATTTGTCAGAGCTGCACCTGCTCAGGAAGCCCCACCTATGATCTGCATGGTTAGGGACACTAAGGGTAAGCTCATCTCATGAGCTAAGTCTGTGAAATCTAAGAGATCCGGGGGCTAGAAGTAGGGAGGGGTCAGGGCTGAAGGCCCCAGGGACATTCGTTCACGGGACATTCATGGGGAGCCCAGGTCCCTCAAAACACATGTGGAGGAGAACAATACTGGGGTACCAAGAAGCGTCCACAGGGTCTCTCACTGGACCACATGCGATGATGCTTTGATTCTTGAACCCAGCATCCTTGCTAAAACCCTCTGGTTGAACCACCCAACAGAGAAGCGCAGGGGGGCTTTTAATCCTAGAAAAGCTGGCGTGTAAGGGACTGCCCAGCTCATCTTCAAGTTTCACTGTCAACAGTAAGGGACCAACCACTTCATCTTCAGCTTTCATTGTCAACAGCACTGACAACAACGTTTATTCGGGATTCTCTTCCTTAGTGAGGCTTATGCAGAAACAACGGAGTGGGCTATCTGAATTCCCCAGAGACCTTCCTTTTGCGCATATTTGTACACCCATCCATGCACCATCGCCAAGTGGGTTCCAGTGGGAATTAGAAACTATTGATATATGCTCCTTCCACCAAAGTAGCCCCCATATTATTGGACAGAACCACCATCCATCTCGAGCCACCCAACCCAACAGCCCATAGTCAGCACCAAGTTGTCTCTCCCCCCACCCCCCCTATAACCCACATCCAACCTATCAGAACATCTTATGTCTCATCTCCAAAGCCACACTCTGAATCCCACTGCTTCTCCCCACCCCCCTGCTGCCTGGTCTGAGATGCCGGTAGCGCTCACCTGCCCTTCTGCAATGAGCTCTCGCTAGCTTTCCTGCTCCCCAAAGTGCAGCCCTGCTGTCCGTCCTCAATTCAGGAGCCAGTGGGATCTTCCTAGAGCAAACATCACATGCCTCTGCCCTTCTTACCCCCTTCCAGTGGCTCCCATACTCTTGCCCTGGCTCACAAACCCTTGGTGATCCACCCCCTACCTACCTTCTCACGCATCGCCCGCCACTCTCCCTCTTGGCCACCGGCCTGCCACCTGTCCTTCAAGCACGCCAAATCTTTTATTTCCCTTAGAGCACTTAACACCTAAAACTGAATGCTCTAGGCTCCTTCTCCCAAAAGAAGGTGAACAACTCAGGAGGGCTAGGACCGGGTTGGCCCCATTGCTAGAGCAGCTCCCGGAACAGAGGGCACCAGTATATCCGGGCCATGACACTAGAGCATGAAGCCCAAGAGCCTAAGTGCAGGCTGTGCCTCTGCCGGTAGAGCCGGGGTGCACTCTGCCCTGGCAGCAGCCCACAGCAAGCACGTGGTTGGATCAGTGCAACCCAGCCTGCAGCTCCAGAAGCACCAGCTGGAACCTGTCCCTCATCGCCAGACCACCCCTGGCATGGAACAGACAATCTCACTCTTGTCTATGTGAGTTCCACCCAGCTTTCCAAGGGCATTTTCTTTTTTAAAATCTTTATTGTTGAAAGTGTTACATAGGTCCCCCTTTTCTTCCCCTTAACCTCTTCCAGCCGGCTCCCGCCCCTCTCCCACCCAGGCCCTCACCACCCCATTGTCTGTGTCCACGGAATATATATATATATATGTTCATTGTTGATCTCTTCCCACTCACTCACCCTCCCCTGCCTTCCCTCTGAGGTTCAACAGTCTGTTCATGTTTCTTTGTCTCTGAGTCTATTTTTGTTCATCAGTTTATTTGGTTCATTAGATTCCACATATGAGTGAGATCATATGATACTTAGCATCATACTCTCCAGGTTCATCCATGCTGTTGCAAATGGTAAGAGTTCCTTCTTTTTTATTGCATAGTATTCCGCTATGTAGATGGTACCACAGGTTTTTTGTTTTTTAATCCACTCATCGGCTCATGGACACTTAGGCTGTTCTCAAATCTTAGCTATTGTAAATTGTGCTGCTATGAGCACAGGGGTGCATACATCCTTTCTGATTGGTGTTTCTAGTTTCTTGGGATATAGTCCTAGAAATGGGATCGCTGGGTGAAATGGGAGTTCCATTTTCAGTTTTCTGAGGAAACGCCATACTGTTCTCCACAGTGGCTGCACCAGTCTGCACTCCCAGCAGCAGTGCACGAGGGTTCTCTTTTCTCCACAACCTCACCAGCACTTGTCGTTTGTTGGTTTTCCTTCCAAGGGCATTTCGGCTTTGAATCTCCGTGACTGGGCTTGATAAAGGCAAGACCACCCCTCCCTCCAGGGCCCTATTTTATCTAGTGCATTCCCACCATATCTCATTTTAAACTCAAACAAAATCTTTAAGCCATTACCCAGGAAATCATCATTAAATCATGTGTTCATTTTTATTAGCGTCGCTGTAATTAAAGAGAATCATATTTCCGGAATCTTCAGCTGCACTTATCAAAACCCACCCTCCAACCAATCAATTAGTATTACAATAACCGCGTTCCCTTGTTGCCGCCGCTATTAGCATTTTGATTGAATGTGTGTTGAAAAGTGGCTGGTAACAGAAGATTGTGTTCAGAAAGTAATGTTTCTTTATTCGTTACCACCGAACCTTGTCTGGTTGTCTCCAGTCTCGACTCAAAAAGAGACAAGACAGTTTCCAAACGCAGTCATTTTGGTGGCAGATTATATTTTCATGAGGTGTGTGATAAACTAGGTACTATGGCTCCGGCATCACCTGCTACACACAGGGGCCTCCCCCTGGCTGTGGCCTCAGCACCTGGCAGCCCCGATGGGGTGCTGCACCCTCCCCACCCCAATAATCTAGGACAATAAATGCCAGGTCTTTACACATGGCACTTCGGGATAAGGCTTCCGCCAGATAAGCTAGTGGCCACTGTGATTCCTACAGATGATGATAATCATTACACCCCCCCTCTGCTGCCAGGCACTAGGAAACCTGTTATTCTAACATAATAAGTTCCCCAGTTGTCGTCATCAGAATAAAAGCAACAGTCAGTGAAGAGATGGGTTAACAAGCTCCATTATGGGGAGAGAATGGCTGTCTTCTCCACATCACAGGAATTAAAGACAAGAGTTCATTAAATCACTATCCTAGAATTTAAATGACCTGCTAGTGCAGACAGCTCTATTTACTGATGCCCCCCACCACCGATGCCTTTTGTGGTTAAATGGAGATTTCCAGAAACATCATGCACAAAATAGTTCCCATCATAGCACTCTGACTCCAGCACGCTGGCTCCACAGCCTGGCAACCAGAGGGCACTCTGCTTGGACCTGTCTTAAAGAGAGGGAGGGGCAGGGTACAGGAGCAGAAGCCCGGGATTAGGAAGGCCACGTGGTCCAGGCTATGAATATGGAGGTGGTTAAATGCCACCCATCCATTTGTCCGAACATCAGGTTTCAATCCACAGCAAAGGCCATGCAGGAGTTTGTCTTCGCTGCAGGGCACCCTTTGCCCCCCAAACCCTTCACTGTACATTCACCCACAGATTACCTTGCAATAGTGAGGGGGCATTGACAAATACTGATGCTCCATTGAAAAAAAAATGTTTTCCAGAATTCAGTGGGGGGTGGGAGGGAGCAGCACTAGAGTCTTTCTTTTCTCTAAACTCAGCCTTCTTTTTCTCCCCCCAAACTTGTTTCTTCCCTGGCTGCCAGCCAAGACGTTATAATAGTGTCAGGTAGCAATTTCATTTTTAAAATGCTCTTATCAAGGATTTAGGGTAAAAGATAAGAACAGCACAGTAAATCATCATAAAGGAGTGTAGTGTGAAGCATAGCATTTTACCAATCAAAACAGTTAACAAAAGGAAAAGACAAGGACAGGGAAACAGAGCGAGTTTAAGCATCATCTAAAAGGGGGAGGGGAGAGGCCAAATTAAACAGAGAGCGTCCTTCAGAGTTCCAAGCTTCCTCTGGTAATGGGCTTGGCATAGTGGCCAAGAACTGCACTAACAGTCCAATTTCCATTTAAAATAGGATGTTTTTAGAAGGCACATACATTGTCAAACCATCCCACACTGGGGGCTCCCATCGAAGTCATCTGACCTGCAAGCATGTGCGGCTAATATCACTGCTTTATTATTTATCAAGTCAATTTCTTCGCGGAATGACTAATAACACAGCCGCAGCTGCTCTCCTCTCCCCACCCCAGCTGCGCGGCCCTGACAGCAGCAAGGTCTGCTAGGCTACCTGTCGTGCCTCCTCCCTCACCCCCATCCTGCCCAAGAACCTTGTGGAAAGAGAAAAAGGAGGGATGGACCCAGGGTGCCATTTAGGATTCAAACCACTTTGCGGAAGCTGCTTATACTACCCAGGAAAAGTTAATGCCACTAATTGACTAGGCCAGGGGATTTTAATTAGTCCCATAATAAAGGAACTGCAAACTTCAAGTAAAATAAAATAGATACAGGTACCTACTTTCCTATTCTGATCCTTTATAATGTCTTTGATTACAGTGTATATTTAAAAGCCAACCAAGGGCCACATCCAATTCAAATGTGCAACACACACACACACACACACACACACACACACACACACACACACGAACTGTGATGCAACCCAAGAGTGACAACAAAGCTTTCAACTCCTGCATGTAAAGTCAGTAAGAGTTATTCTAACTTTTTATACATGCCCACCAATTTCTTCTGGGGCCTACCTGAAAATTCACAGTAAATAAAAACATGCAATTAGACAATTTCCCATCTGCCAAGGAATGATTCAACTGTCCATTAAAAGCTAAAATTCTAGAACTACATGACGGGAAATTATCAGGTGTTGTTGGTACGCGTTGGTACGCATTGGTGTCGTAAAACAGGATTAGTGTTCCAGGCAAAATACAAAGCTTCTTTTGTAAATCTTACCCATTTTTTAAAAAAAACGTAAGACAGCATGAAGGAGGGAGCAAATTAAACCATAATTTTCAGACTACGCTTCCTTATTGTCACTCAGAAAAGCTGCCAGGTGTTTCCAGAGAAGTTTATACGTAAATATACTAGCTGAATCAGGAAATCTTTCCGGGGCAAATGAATCAACTTAATTAAAAGGAGATGTTAAGATGGCAAGCCTAGTGATCTTGGAAGTAAGGAGATTTGGAAATCTCGAACTACCGGTTTTCTACCTGGCCTCTGAGAGCCAAGCGCATAGCATCTTAAATCCTGGTACTTCCCCCAGCCCAGGGCATCACGGGTCAGAGGGAGGAGTACAGGACTGATTTTACTTACAATGGAACCAATATTTTTAGTCTTTCTTCCAAATCAGCTGTCAAGGGCAGCTACAATGACACAAAAGCACACCCCCCCCCCCCGCCCCCGCCCCACTCCCCTCCATAAGAAAGTTTGCTGGGTAATTGCTCCTTCCCTAGTTTCTGGAAGAAGCGAGTGTTCCCGAATACGTTAGTTCTCCAAGCCCTCTCCAGAAGGCACCTGCAGCTCCCACACCTACCTCCAGACCAGAAGGCAGTGCTTCCATTTGCTAGAGTAGGTCTTGGTGGGGGGTGGGGAGGTGGGGGAAGCAAGCAGCTGAGGTGGGGAGAGTGAGCGGGAACCAACACAAAACACTGGTAGTAATACCTCCCACTCCCCACATGGATCACCAAAGGCCACTCGGCCCCCGCGCTTCCATCTCATTGCCCAGACACAGGTCAAGAGTCAGAGACCTGGTCGGTGGCACTGCCTTGGTGGGGTTAAAGCCAGACGGATCCTAGGAGATCTGATCCAGGGGTTCCTTGCCCTGATTGCACGTTGGCTTCAGCGGGGGAATATTAACACTGATCAAAGCCAAGGCTCCACCCTCTGAGTCCCACTTAACTGACCTGGGGTGGGCCCAGGCATTGGTATGTTTAAAAACTCTGGGCAATTCTAATGTGCAACAGAGGCAGTGCAGACAGACCTCTGACATGACAACCATCATTCATCTCACGGACGTCTAATGCTGAGCTGTGGGATGATGTACGTCACCCAGACCTTCCCAACCAACCCTGTCTCTGAGTGAAGAAACCCAAGTTGGCCACGCAAGTTGAGCAGCCCACAGGGTTATAAGGGAAATCTAAATTCCAACTAAAGGAGCGCAAGGGGAAGAGGTGCCCCTCTCTGCTTTATTGTGCAGCTACGGCAGCACTGACAGCTCTCTGTCCTCCTGCTCAGAAGATACCCCTGCTGGGCTCTCGGGGGCCACCAGCATTCCTACTCAGTGGACACACAGCTGCCGGGAGTGGGGCGGGCGAGGACACACAAAGCAGGGGCCACTGTTGCTTCTGTGTCTATTCTGGGCCCAGAATGGATGATGTCACCTCCAGTGGCGGTGGCAAGCAGAGTCATGAATCATCCACGAACCGGCCCAGACTCCGAGATAATAAATCGGATGTCAGCACTGCGCACTTTGCAGATCTGGTGCAGAGGCGCCAGCGTTGTGCCGCCTGGGGGGCTGGGACACGGGCACCAACGCTGGAGACACTTGGGGAGAAGGAGGCGCTTTCAATTATCTCCCGATATCAGAACAGGGTGGCAAGTTGAGGAAGAAATTTCAAATTTTTAGGGAGTGCTCAAAGGCACACAACTTGGATCACTGTGAAATCACCGCAGTTACTTTTATGTGCCGCCGGGTCTGCCAAGCAAACCTGAGGATTAAGAGAAGCACATCCACCCGGTGCTCCAACTATTAATTATGGCGGTGCACTCCCCCCCCCCCCCTCCCCGCCAACCAGGACCTGCAGGTGTTACCATGTTGACCCTCAACTGCATTAATTTAGCTCAGGAACTCACTCTAGGATTGAATTTGGCAAATGTTCCTGCTTGGAAGGGTTTCTGGGACAACAGAAAGAAACCAAGGAGTTTGTTAGGCAGGTTCAGTGTTTTTCTTTCTTATTTTTTTTCCAGGGTGGAAGTCGGGGCAGGTATGGAAGGATGGCAAAGTTTGCATTGCCATACATATGAGCTCTCCTGACCTCCTCTTTCTTCTTCTTCTTCCTCTACGTATTTTTTAATGTTTTGTGGGGGGTGTTTTTGGTCTTATTTTACAGCCCTAAACAGCTGAATTGAATGAACCAACTGGAAATACCGATTATAGTTCACATTCTTGGAGCTGGGAGTTTGGAAAATTCCCAAGTGTATTGGGTATTCCTTGGCTTATAAAGAAATGACTGAGCTCTAAAAGCTACTAAATAAAAATGTAAACCTCAGAGTTCTTCAAGGGTCTCTGGACCAAAAGGTACTTTAACATCCTGAGGTCAATTTCGGGATCTTTGGCTACATCGACTTGGTTAAGGCATGAACCATGTCAGGATTTGGTGGGCTGTGTTCTCCACTGGGCAGGAGGTCTTCCCTCATTTCTCTTGCACACAGTGTTGCTGAAGGAGCAGCTGTGGCATGGACAGGAACGTGCCGGGAGAGAGGTTAGGCGTGCCCACTGGGGCTGCAGGCCAGTGGTGAGCAAGGGAATGTGTCCAACAGACAGCGACGCTTAGCCCTCTGTATTAGTTTCATGTGGCTGCTATACCAAATGCCAGACTGGAGGGGCTTAAAACAACAAAACTTATTCTCTCGCGGTTCCAGAAGTCTGAAATCAAGCTATTGGCAGGCCCAGGTTCTCTCGAAGGTTCTAGGAGAAAATCTGTCCCACACCTTTCTCCTGGCTTCTGGTGTTGCCAGCCATCCTTGCTTATACCTGCATAACTCCACTCTCTGCCTCCATGGTCATGTGATATTCTCCCTGTGTGTCTCTCTTCACCTGTCCTCCTTCTTCTTAGGACACCAGTCACACTGAATTAACTTACTGCAGTATGACTTCATCTTAACTTCATTACATGTGCAAAGAACCTATTTCTTTTATTATTATTTTTAAATTGATTTTGAGAGATAGAGAGAGGAAGGGAGAGGGAAAGAGAGAAACATCAATGTGAGAGTGAAACATCAATCGGCTACCTCCTGCATGCCCCCTACTGGGGATGGAGTCCGCAACCAGGGCATGTGCCCTGACTGGGAATCAAACCAGCAACTTTTTGGTGCCACACTGGCCAGGGCACAAAGAACCCATTTCCAAATAAGGTCGCACTCTGAGAGACCAGAGGTTAGGACTTCAGTATACCTTTCGGGGGCTACAATTCAGCCACAATACCCTCCCATCTTGAAAAACTTGATAGCATCTGGCAACAGTTATCTAGAGCAGTGGTCACCAACCAGTGATCTGCGGACCACTGGTGGTCCGTGAGGTCGGAAAGGTTGACGACCGCTGATATAGAGTGTTAATCTTTTCTCCAATTAACATGCCTTCACCTTTATTCCCTGGGGAATGACAGTAACAGTAATCTTATTAGCAGTAAAAGAACAGTACTTCTTATAATAATAAAGTTAAATTTACAGGTACTCACCTAATCATCAGATGCTTCCCACAGATTATCTCACTTAAACCTCACCAGTTCATGAATTAATGTTAGTTCCATTTTACAAGTGAGAAAACTGAGGTTGAGAGGAGTTTAGTAGCTTGCCCAAGGTCACACAGCTCATTGGTAGTAGCTCTAACATTTGAACCTAGTGGTGTGACTTCAGACCTAAGCTCTAACCTGATTGTCACAGGGCCCAGACACCCCAGGGGTCTCACTAACTGGGGTACTTGCCTTGACTCTTAAGCTGTAAGCAACAGGACACAGCTGCCACATGGTGTAAGGTCCCCACATGTTAATTAATCATAATTTGGTTTAGGTAGATGCCTTTAACTCTTTTTCCTGTTAAATTAAAAAGCACTCTGACCTCCTAGAATGAAGGGTCTCCCCTCCGGTCTGGAATAAACTCAAGCAAACTGGTTTCCTTTCAGACCTGGGCGAGTCTGGCTAGTCTATTAATAGCACGTTGTCTGGGAGGAGCAGGAACTACTAAGGAAATCCTCATCTATCTATCTGACTCTCTGTTTATAGGAAAAAAAAGGACAGAGGCGACTCAGAGGCAAAGGGTTCTGGGCTGTGTACAATCATGTCTTGTAAGGAGCTGCCCAGTCCCTCCTCCCGGCAGGGCCCATACCTCCTCCAAAGTCAGAGACACCACATGTTGTACGGACCCCACAATTACAACCAAGTGTAAAACCATTTACACATAACGTCAGAAACCAGGTATAGTGACAACCGTTGCTGTGCTAGGGATGGGTGACCTTTATAAAAAAAAGTCTCACCTTGTTATATTACTATACTTACAATTTCAGTTGAAATGAATTTTAAAAGCTCACTATAAGAAAGTAAATGTTTGAACAGGTAATGAATGCACATGGTACAAAAATGCAAAAGGTAAATAAGTATACAATAACAAGTTTCCCGCCTCTTTGTACCTAAATCCTCATCCACAGAAGCAAATGCTGTTTTTTATGTATGTATATTTGCAATCTATGTGTATATGTACATGCACATAAAACATATTTGAGGACTTATTGTTACACTTACTCAGGCTAGCCCAGTACCATCGGTCCTATTTATAGATGAGAAACCTGAGCCACAGAGAGGTAAAGCAACTGGCCAAGGTCACACAGCTATTAAGTCACAGAGCTTAGAATCAAGGTCCAGAGCGTGTGCCATTTCACTCTGACCAGTGTTGTGGGTATCCTTTCAGAAATACTCTATGTACATGCAAGCAGATATTTTGTGTGTGAGGAGAGGAAAACATTATTTTTAAAGACTAGAATCTTAAAAATTCAAACACAGGTTAGCTTACCTAAAGAGGTTAAAACTGATGGTCTCCTTTAAGGGGGAAAGGAAAGAAGTAAGACCACTGGGCATTGACCACTTGCTGTAGGCACTTTGCCATCTGATTCACTAACTCCTACGGAGCGGTGAGCCACTCCACAGTGAGCCACACGGGGTTCATGGGGAAGCTGGGATGAAACCGAGTATGTCCAGCATGGAAGCCGACACTGTTTCGAGCACCTGGTGCCAACATACAGCTTTAGGTGAGCTGGCGTACGCCCTCTGACCTGCAAGGCTCAAAGCAGAGGCTCAGGTCTGGAGCTGCACAGTAACCTGGACTTCTCCAGGAGCCTCCAGGCCCAGCAGGAGGCAGCGGACCCCCGGTTCCCCTGGGCTGCCCTGCAATGACCCCTAAAAGCACCATGATGCTAAGAAAAAGGGGGTGCTTTAAATCAAGTCACCAAGCTGAAGGCTTCTTTCTCATCAGGCCTCTACACTCTTCCCTCACCAAGATCTTAAAACATGTCATGAGAGTCAGAGCTTGGGCCTCTATGGGAACGGGGCCGAACAAAAGCCTCATTGTCCCTCTCTACAAAAAGTCATTTCTGGGTCAGTAAAGTTGCTGACCCCGGGCCCACTCCCTGCTCCCGTGGGCCACCACCAGGAGGGGGGCAGGAAGACCTATTCGCTCACCACCCTTTTGGTGCCAGAGCTTTTATTCCAAAGGAAGAAAGTTTAAGATTGATACTTGTGCTAAGGAAACCACATAGCATCCAGGGTGCCAAGGTCCCCCCGGGTTCACAAGCTCCTCTGGCACTGGCACTCCCTGTCCCCAGCCCCACTGCTAGCAAGTTAAGGGTTTTGTAATCCTCCCCGTCTATGAAGCAAAGCAGGTGAAGAGAAACCAAGCTACTGTGTCGATCAATATCTCAAGAGACAGCTGGAATGGGCGCTTCCGGAATTCGGTTAGCTCAGGGGGAAAAAATTAAAGCTCATTCCTACCTTTCCTGTCAGAAATAAAATTACAGTCTCAGATGGAAGCTGCCAGTGCTGGGGTATCTCCAGGAATCTTTAATGGCCTCCTCTACATGTTTTCAAAGTCACATTCCCCTTCAACCCTGCCCTTTTAATTGGTTATTTGTGAGGTCATGTTTGCACCAATTTCTCAGGAAGGCTAATGGTGTTTATTTAATGAGAGGAAAAAAAATGTGCAGACAGCTCCCGGCGCTGGTCTCTGAAAGATGGCTCAGGGTGGGGGCTGTGGCTCTTCACCCCCTCCCCTCCCTCACCCTATTACTGCTTATTCCTCATAGACTCCTTGTTTGTGATTCCACAAACCCCAATCCCACATTCTACCTCAGCACTTGAGGAGGAGCGGAGATGGGTCAGGTGACAGGCCAGGCCTTGAGGGGCATGTACTGGGCGCCAGGGGGCAGGCAAGGTTGCATGGCCTCTGGCAAAGCCCTGCAAGGGTGCACCCCTCAGGGTGGTGCACAAACACGCCCACCCCACTTACACAGCCCTGATTTTAGAATGAGCCCAGGCGGAAGCACAGACCCTTGGCTTCTGAGAACCTAGTGGAGGTCAGAGGCTACTTATGCCACTGTGGGCATTGTTGGTTCTTCCTCGTTCTAACCTAAGTGTGCCCAACGTCACACTGGCACATAACTGAATCCAGTAAAATCTTTCCAAGTGCCCTAAGGTAGCAATCAGTGCCCACATCACTGTCAGCCCCCTGCCTGCTGGTCTCTTCTGAGTGTACTATGGGAGACTCAATGGTATTGAGTTCCTACCCCACTCTGAGTCTGCCCTAAGAGTCCTAGTTCACCAACATTTCTTACGTAGCTGCCCCGCACTGACCATGGCCCACTTAACCAGATCTAGACCTCCACTTGCAGTGAAGAGCCCCAGGGCATGGCGACGGCCGCACTGCACGAGTGACTGATGGGAAGCGCAGTACGTGAGACGTTGGCCGGTGTCTGTGGTCTGTGACAGACCAGCAATTTCTTGTCAACGGGCTTCCAATTCAGGTGCTGACTTGGATCAGTGCCAATAATGATCAGCTACTGGTTTCCAGGTGTCCAACAAACCCCTTACTTAACCCACCTCCCAGACTTGGGGTGGCGTGCGATGGGAGCAACTAGCACAGGGATGAGCGGCAGATCTGAGAGGTGGGGATAATGCAAAAGGCACACGTCCCCCCGGGGAAGGCAGACCCAGCAGTAAATCCTCCAGCCTTGGGAGCAGAATTTTATAAGATGCCCTCAGGTCACATCAGCACCAGTGTCATCACCACTATGATTCCTCGAACCCTAACCCCACTTTCTACTCCATCCAAGGACCCTTCCCACCCAAACTTCTTCCATTCCACAATGTCACAGTTACAGGTTGCAGACCTCAAGCCTCATTCCCAGGAAACAGTCAGAATGCTGGGATCACATTGGGAAAAACACGAATGCATTATCTTTAACATCCCACCCTACAAATGAAGCAATGCTGTTTTATTTTTAATTTAATTTAACACCTTTGTGAAACTCTTTATACATGCCCGCGCCCTGCCTTAGGAAATAGGCACCAAAGCACATAAATCATTACAGTGATTCTTAATCATTTTAGTGTACATAAAAGAGTCGGTACGGGCTTCAGAGGTCAATTTCAAAAGTGAGTGTCTGGCAGGTAGTCAGGACATTAGGGGCTGCTTTTTCTCCATAGAAAAGCATTATCTTCTATCACAGTTTTGGCTCCATCTTCCTGGCACCATTTTCATAAATAAACTGATTACACAAATTATGAAGGCTTTAAACTTCAGCCAGCTGCTTTTTGGGGCAGAGCCGTTGTGAGGTTCACGGGAGAAGCCAAGCTCCCGTGAACCTTCGAGAAAGCTCCTCCCACAGGCTGCATGGGTCCACCACTGTGCATTCCCAGCCCCCCTGGGAAAGGCCCGTCTGCAGGTCACAAAACCACTCTGGGGCTGAGGTCGGCACAGCGAGGGGCCCTGTGGGGACTGGACACCGTGTCTGAGCCGCGGTTCCTCTCCAAAGCCATTAGCATTGCACTTAATAAGCGACTGCTAACAGTTGGGAGAGGAGTCATCCATCACACTGATCTTTATTTTCTCTGGTGTATCCTGTTCCTTGCCTCTGGCCCTGTTCTAGAAGCAAACAGGCCTGCTGGGTAATGGAAGCCACAGGGAGGGAGAAGCTGCGACCCTTCTATACCCACTCCCTCTCCAGCTGACCCTCGCCAGGCACCCGATAAGCTTCAGAGACACAGGCTCATTTTCCGTTGGGCCATCGACCACCCAGGCCTCCCCTGATGGGCCATAGAGGCACTCAGCGGTGCAGGGTTCATGGTCCCTAAGCCCTGGGGCCAAGGGGAGGGACAGCTGAGGCTCCGCTGGAATGATGCCCATGGAGGGGGCTCCCTTTTTCCCTAAGGAGGTGAGTGTGAGATGTTATTTCAGCAGCTGGCTTCTCCACATCCCACGTTCTCAAACAGGGCTGACGTGGGGAGAGAGACCTGAATCACAGCCCTTCCTCCCTCTGGGCTCAACCTCTCAGTCTCTGCCAACCAAAGAGGGAATTAGAAAGGACAGCAGCTTGTGGCTTCTTCCCTCCTGGCCCCTCCCCGCCAGCTCCACTCTGGGATCAATACTAATGCTGAATTCACGATCTTATCTGAGTTTTGCAAGGATAAAACAACAAACTTCCCCGCATGATTAAATCCTGTGATGATCAGCCCAATATTTTCCAGACCACTTCTAATAACTTCTAGAGAGCAAATGAAATGACCGAGAAATCTGAAAGCCACCACCCTCCCTCTCAGTTTCTTCTGTTCCCATATTACATCTGTACTTGGACCTGCTGGCACCATGGGAAAGGATTCCAGGGAAGCCAGGGAATAAGGTGGTGGGCGAGGCCGAAGAAGGCCCCAGCTTCTACCAGTGGCTCAGCTCCTGCCCCGCTAAAAGAAGCTACTGGGCAATCCAAAACTTTATGTGCCTCAGTTTCTCCATCTGGAAATGGAGGTATACTGTAGTCCACAAAGAAGAGTGGGTGTGGAGAAGGATTAATAAATAGAAGGTGCTCAAGTCCTTAAAATCAGGAACTCCCCTGCTTAAACCACTGCCTAGCACGGTGCTGGGCTTCCATCTGACGAGAGTGGGACTCAGGCAGCTGGGTTCACCTATGACTGTCACAGAGATTCCACAGTGCATGCGGGCACTGTGTTGAGTACTTGGTACCTCAGTGCTCAGGAAGTGCTACTGTTTGACATGACCTAGTTAACTCAGAACCAGCTAGACCACATGGTGTGTGCGGGAGGGGACCCAGTTCCCCCCTCAGGACCCATTGCTGGAGGAAGGCCCCAGCAGCCTGCCCCTCCCGGATTTCCTCAGGACAAGCCCAAGGTCACATCTGCATCCGGGTGGCCTGCATCCAACGACTGATAAACATGCAGGTACAAAGCCCGGCCCTCTCACCCCAGCCCTCTCACCCCAGCTGGGGACAGATGCCTTCAGAATTCTCCAGAGCATCCCAAGTGGGCTCCGCCCTCTGCCTGCTCCTCACCAGGGACTCTCCTGCACGCTAATCCTCCTCTTGGGGGAACAGCCTACACCTGCTCGATTCCCTCCCCTAGTGAAGGAAATAAAAATAGAAAAAGGAATTTATCTTGGACAATCTCTCAGATAGAAAGCTAAAAGCTGGAAGCATACATCCGGTCCTGAGCTCCTCCACCCCAGTTCCCAGGTTTCCAGAGCAGAAGCCTGAGGTGTTCAGAGGTTAGGGAAATATCCCCCACTACAATCAAGGGGCAGTGAGCTGTGTGAGTTAGCTGCTGCTCGATCTTCTTCCTGTTCCAGGGCAGGGGACACACATCTGGTGGGCTCACTGTCTCCTGTCCCCTGAATCCTTTCCCATGGTGCCAGCAGGTCCAAGTACAGATGTAATATGGGCACAGAAGAAACTGTTGTGCAGGTGTAACCGAGGGCCACCTTCGTCCCTAAAGGCCCAAAAGGGAACGGGGGCAGGAGGGGGCCTGCTGTGGGGCGAGGAGTGGAAATTCTGCCTTGACCTCTGTCTCAAAATGGCAGTGTGGTCGGCTGCACTTGACCAAGGCCAGGCCCAGGCCCTGGTAGTTTTCCCTGACAGCAGCTGCCACAGCTCCAAGGACACACGTTTTCAGAATGCCTGGGGTGCAGGATGAGCCAACGCCCCAGGCTGCCCGGCAGGTCTGGTTAGAAGTTGAACGTGGGCTGAGCCAGTGCTGGGACGATCGATCGGAGAGACTCATGGCTGGGCTCTTTAAGAAGCCAGCCCGAGGCAGCACCAGTCTGGGAGGTGTCCTCGGTGTCTGCTGCTGCAGCATTTTCCAGTTGATAAGATCATGGCAACCAGGAAACTGAGGAGGTGAAGGGAAGGTTGGGCAAGGTGGCTGCAGAGGATTTTATTTTCTTGTGCTTATCACCTGATTCCAAGTGCACATTCCATCAGGCCAGGGTTGGGCCCCCCCTGGCTCCATACACATAATTTGTTTCTTTCCTCCCCTAACTGCTCTGAATCACTGAAGTATTGCCCCAGCTTCAGCCCTCAGTTCAAGGAAAAACTCCTCCTCAGCTGTTGAGGGGCTGGTAAAGGTGTAGGGGCCAAGCTCCCACCCACCCAGAGGAACTGGGGAGCAGGCTTCTGCAGCGTGTCAGGGCCTTCCTGGTGGAACTTCTAGGCCCACCTCCCCTCCTGCCTCTCTTCTTCCGCCCCAGCAGCATCAGTCTGGGCCCCACCGATGCATTCATGGGTGGGCAATCTGTGCATTCACACACAGCCCCCCTGTTCAGAAGGGCTCCATTTTGGGTTGAATGCTCTGCTGTCATCTTGAAATTCTTAATAATTGTTGATTAAGACACCCCACCTGTCATTTTGTTCTGGCTCCAGTAGCGATGTAAAGGGGTCTTGCATCTCCCACGGCAATTGGAAACTCTGGCAGGGCAGAAGGAGGCCAGGCAGGTCCATGCATGCTCCAGGGCCTCTGCCCAGCCCCTACCCGCCCATGCCCACCAGAAGTCTGACTTGGGAGGGCCTGCTCTGAGCACTGGGCCATGGAATGGGGCTTCCTCCACTGCACAGCAGCAAACGCCTTCCTCACTCAGTCACAGAGGGACCTCTATCTACCCCATTGCTGCACCCAGGAATGCCCACAGCAGGAGTCAGAAGTAAGAGAGAACATTTCCTGGCCCCCAGGAGCCCAGTGTCCTGAGTTTCTGGCCACTGAGAGTCACCGCACTCCTCAGAGGACAAACCTCTTTTCCTGCAGATCTTTGAGGGTGAAATGAGAGGACTGATCATCTCCTCCAACTCAGGGCCTGACCCAGAGCAGAAGATTAAAAATACCTTTTCATTCATTGACATTCAAAGAATGACAATAATACTGCCTGGAAGCCACTGGGGAATCTTCCAGGATTACAAATTCTAACACTGAACACTAGATAGTGCCACGTTCAGAGGGGCCTCGCCCACTCTGGATGGAAACACATAAAAACATTCTTAACAAATCCTTCCCCATGTGGAGACAACACAGAAAGAGGGGAATTTGTTTTTTTGTTTTGTTTTTAATATATTTTATTGATTTTTTACAGAGAGGAAGGGAGAGGGAGAGAGAGTTAGAAACATCGATCAGCTGCCTCCTGCACACCCCCTACTGGGGATGTGCCTGAAACCAAGGTACATGCCCTTGACCGGAATCGAACCTGGGACCCGTGAGTCCGCAGGCTGATACTCTATCCACTGCGCCAAACCAGTTAGGGCAAAAGAGAGGAATTGGAAAGCAGCTGTCAGAGGTTTGAGTGCCTGCTCTGACCTTGGGAGTGGCAGTTACCTCCTCTGAGCTTTGATTATCTCAACAAAATGGAGATGATGATAATATAATGAGAAGAGCTAACATTTAGGCACAGTTGACAATGAGCAATACCTTAGGAAGTACTAGTATCATCCCCATTTTACAGATGAGTAAACTGAGGCATGAAGAAGTTAAGTGACTTTCCCAACATTACAGCCACCCTGTGGCTGCTGTGAAGATGTAAAGAGACAATGCACATGGAAGCCACACAGACAGATGCAGCGTGGACGATGCTGCGGGGTAACTGCCCTGCTCATCACTGTCCCTCTCTCGCTCTCACTCCTGAGCAATGCAGGGGACAGAGGCAGACATTTTCACCTGTAAGCTCTTCTTTTCTCTCCTTTGCCTCTCCTTACTCCTCACCCTCCACTCCTCCCCAGTTCTTCCCAATATACATGCCATTGACACCCCAGTTTTCTGCCCAATTTTCCATTCTCCCTTTTGAGGACGCTGCAGATGATGCATGAGAGGCCGACTACCAGGTGCACTCAGGACACCGTCGCCTGCTCCCGCCCCTGCCAGTGACGATTCCCACTCCTTCCTCCCTTTCACTCAGCCTGCCTGCTCGGAACAGGAGACAGACCGTCAGAGCTGGGTAACTGCTTCTAATCACAGGTGACAGCAAGAGTGTAAACAACACAAGAAACATCTAAATGCAATCCAAGTGGCAAGGAAACACCGCTCACTCACTCCAGCTCCTCTCAAGAACGCCGCTTCCTGCTTCCTGCCACCACCCCTTCGGAAGCTCTGCTCATTAACACCCTGTTAATAGGAATCTTGTCCTATTAATAGAATCCTACCCCCCACCCCAAACAGAAGGCTGAACCATAACCTTTGACCCTACTTCCTCTGAGGTGGATTTTTTAGCTCTCTCCAATTTTCTGTTTAAAGCAATAATTTTAGCATGTTCTATTGGGGGAAATGGGAGGTCAGAGACCCCTTTGAGAATCTGTCCAAAGCTTGGGGGATACTCTCCCAAGAAAAGCGCAAACATTAAGCATTCTGTGTGTTGTTCCCAGGCTCACAGACCCCAGGTGGAGACCCATTTCCTGAGATGTGGGTGGGGCAGTGAGAGCCCAAGAGGAAAGGCAAGCGCAGCTGCACTCCAGATGCTCCCGAAGCCCAGGGCACCTCCTGGTCTGTGCGGCTCCCACATTGCACCAGCCTGCAAGGCTTTTCTCTCTTTTTTGGCTCTTTAGATTGACAGTGTGCTCTAAACCACCTCCTTCAATGCAAATTGGAAACTCAATTGAGTAATTACTGTGAATGATTTCCACTAGGATCACTCAGTGCTGAGGTTCCTCGAGGACTGAGCAAGCCAGGATGAGAGAGGTATGTCTGAACGACGTCGGGTGGGTGTGGCTACACAATGCAGTGACAGCGCCCGAGCCAAAAGGAACTGGTTGTCTGAACTGTCTAGTATCTGGTCTCTTTGTTGCCCTCCATTCATACTGATCTTCAACTCAACTCCATCTGCTTCATTCTGGAATAGTCAGTGTACCTTCTGTCTGTGGGACTGAGGTGAGAGGGGCAACCTTCATACACTGGGGGTCTTACCTCTGTGCCTGTTGGTGGTCTTATCGAACATCAGCATTGCATCCTCCACCTGCAGAACAAATACAGAATAGAGCTGCTTTAGGAATTTTAACAAAACACACAAAATATTCTATAGGGGGTTCCATGATAGAAGTCCTAGCTGCTCATTAAACACTATTTGGAAACACAAAAACTTAGAAAAATGATCACTTGTCTTTTAGTCTTTCCACTTAGCACAACCACGTGTTGGGCAGCGGGCTCTGAGCCTGGAGCAACTTTCCGTGTGTGCTTGTGGTTAGAAAGGACTGAGCACTGTTCACAGGAGCTCAAAGGCTCCCAAATGGGCTTGGGGCCTGAGCTAAGCTGGCTGAGAAAAGGAATTATAGGTTATTCATTCCTTACTCCTCCCAGACTATAGTCTCCAATTGGGGCGGGGGCGGGGCGGGGGGGGAAGGGGAGGAGACAATACTGGGTAAAGCAATAAAACCAGGTTTAAAATGGTGCCTCTAGACATATCAAATCCATTTTTCCAGATGCTATCAAATATAATAGGGGAAAAAGCAAAGTCAGGGTAAGAATGGAAGAGGGGGGTAGGCAAGCCAGACACAAACCTCAGAGGGACTGGCCTCACTTAAAAATCTCTTCTGGAGTCAGGGCCCCGTTTTGTTGCTAAGCAACTGAGACTGCACAAACAGGCTCCTGGGGCCTTCTCCTTCTGGTCCCCATTTCTGAAGTCAGTCACTGGGAGGAAAATGGCTTTGCATGGTGAGTGCTCCTCCAGCAGGGAGCCACCCTCTCTCTCTGGGCATCAGGCTGATTGGGGTAGGGGATGCTAGTTGGAGACAAGGCGACTTCAGCAGACTCCTCCCGGGACAGAGACTCCATAAGCCTCCCAGGCGCCTGCTGAGGCCACACACAAAACAGCGTCTGCCTCCCAAGCACCACTCAAACAAAACCACCAGAAGACCAACTGGTTTGTTTGTACACAGAGTAGTCACACTTGAGCATATGGTGTTGCAGATTCAGACCCTGGGCCTCCATTAGAATTCCAATGCCTGGGGTGAGGGTGGGTGGGGGGAGGCCTGCTGGATATTGCGCAGGTAAACGTGACATCTGTTTCCCACCCATCTCCGTATTTTCTAGGATGTTTGCCAAGTCCTTATTTTGAGCTAAAAATGCCTAACAGTAAGAAAAACAGCCTTCCTTCTATGCTGGCCATGTTTTGGTACTGAAACTCAGATCCCCTTAGGAAATAAATATTTTGAATTTTTACAATAATATATTTTCAAACCCCCTTTTCAACAGTACGTAATTGGCTCCCTCTTTTTCTTTCTAAGTCTGGGCATTTTCTGACACAGCCCTCCAATGTTCGCTCAGCCTGGTGAGTGAGGGGGAGGAGCTGTGTACATTTTTTAGGGCAACCATTGTTGGAACGAATAGAGCTCTTTCCTCTGTAGTCCAGCTGGACAATGGAACTGGCAAAGACGCCTGAATAGATAAAGTGTCAGAGCGAGAGAAAAATTCTATTAACACTTTACAAAATAAAACATCTAAGAAATAGCTAGAGAGGAAAGAGAAAGGGGGTTAAAATCAATCTGGATAAGCCCCGGTGCTTGGGGGAGAGAAAACTTTTCAGCGATTGCAAAACACATTAATTCAGAGAAGCCATCAATGCGATGGAAATCTGGCAGAACAGCAAGAGCTGAAACGGGAAGAATTTGAATATACAAAGACTGACTGAATAGAGTGAAAAGCACGGCCTCACATACGGGGCTGTTCTCACGGTTCTGTGTGAATCAAACAGAAGTGCTTGTGTGCATCTCCTCCGTCCCGGGGAATAAGGGGCACAGTCAAGGTAACTGGTATCCAATCCAGGAGCTTGCAAGCTGATACCTCTGTGTGTCTGATGTCTTTGTCTGTCCGTCTGTCTCTCTCAGACACACACACACACACACACACTCTCTCTCTCTCTCTCTCTCTCTCTCTCTCTCTCTCTCTCTCTCACACACACACACACACACACACACACACACACACACACACGCGCGCGCGCGCGCAACCCAGGTAGACCAGCTGGCTGTGCAGCCCCACTTCAGCATGCAGACCAGGCATTTCAGGTGCTGGACGAACACAGAGCCGTGTGCGGCTGGACACAGGTTCTTCTGACCTCAGGTCACTAACCCTTACCCTGTGAAATGCATCCTCAAGGGATACCACTCTCCTTCTCAAGGTTAGCACTGATATTTCTTTTGGGTTGACAGTGCCCTCCCCTGCCTTACAGGTTTCTTTGTACTAAAGATGGGGGCCCACAGGCCTCACAGTCCCAGGGATCCCTGGAGAGAGCGAGAAGGAGAGGAGGTATCTGAACCTCAGCATATTTTGTCCCACATCCTGGCACCTGCCCAGTCAGATTTGAGAGAAGAAACTTGTTCCGACCTTGAGATGTGCCTTCTGACAACGTAAGGCAGGTTGGAAATGCAGCCCTGACATTCTAGGTGGTGCATCTAAGCGAAAGACAAAGTAGGAGAAAGTAACCTGGATGTGAGCTATCTGAGGACAGCCAACTTTGTCTGAACACCAGGGTGTCCTGCACATATATTTCTGTCATATCCTCTGAGGTGTGCACCATGCACACACCATATTCGAGGGTCAACAGTGGGAGCTATAATGTTAGCTCTATGGCCCCGGGGTTAGGACAGGGTTTCTCAAACTCCATCCATTTCAGAATTGCCTGGAGGGCTTGTGAAAACACAGACCCCCAGCGTGTCTGATTCCGCGCATTTGCATTTCTAACAAGCTCCCCGGCAGTGCTGATGCCGTGCCTGGCCTGTGGACCACTTTCTGGGTACTACTCTAGGGATGAGAAACAAGAGCAAAGGTCAAAGACACTGGGCAGAGCCGCTTCTTCCTCTTCCTCTTTGCATACACTCGGCGCTCAATACAGGAAACAAATTTCTCTTCAGGGTGCAAGAGAAGCACTTCAGTCTGGCAGTAGCTCTCCCCTTTGTTCCCCGCCTCTTGGATGTTTATAGTGTACAATCCTGAAAATGATGATGGGAAAGCACGATGGAAAAGAAGACAAGAAGAGGGACTTCTTGGCAACCAATGCAGGAAAAATTCGGATTCCACCAGGACCCTTCTAACTGATAAACCAGCTAATGTCTGCATCACTCAGCCAACTCAACCTTGATTAGAAAACCTAGCTAATGTTAACTTGTTAATTTCATGCATCAGATATTTATTAGGCACTCACTGTTTGCAGAGCTTCAGCCTAAGTCCAAAGAAGAGGCAAATTATATAGGTCCCTGGTGGAGGGATTGCTCTAATGGCCTCACACCCTTCACCCTGTAATTTTGCAGTTCATCTCCCCAAAGAAGCCGAGTCTATCTCCTTATCCCGTGTATCTGAACTTGACTTGTTATGGTCAATAAAGTGAGGTGGAGAGAATGGTATTCCCAGCCTTCAGAGGGTTTTCCTGTTTCGGCTTGTTCTCTCTTGCACCTCCGCCATCCCCATGAGAAGGGCATGCCCAGGCTGGCCCGCTGGAGTGTGAGAGACACATGGAGCATGGCCAAGTCCCCTCAGTTACCCCAGCTGAGGCCTACCTGACAGCTAGTCAACCCCAAAATGTGCAAGCAAGCCCAGCCACGATCAGGAGAACCACTCCCCGTGGACTCTAGACACGTGAAATAAACAGCTACTGTCTGCTGCTGAGGTTTTTGTGGCTGTTTGTGACACAGCACTCTTATAGCAACTGGTAACTTAAACATGGCCCCTGTTCTAAAAAGAAAAAGTTTTTAAGATAGCCAGGCAGTTTCAATAATTCTAGACAATGAACAAAGGCAAGAAAAGGGGTGGCAGTAGATAAAATGCAGAAAGTGGGCTGAGTCATAAACTCTCAGGTTCCACAATGCGAGTGGAATACAGGTATTAGGGGGTGAAGGGACCACTTCTAAATCTCACCCCAGCAGCAAGGGTGGAGGGTGAGATCCTAGAAGCACCAAGAGAAATTGGCAACATTCTCCTCACTAAATGAGCACCATGAAAATCAGCAATAATTAGCACTCAAGTCAGTGGGTGATGCCTCTCTAATCCTAATTCATTTAATGAATGAGCAAACCCTCTCTATAATGAGTCAAAAGATTTATTGTGAGCCAGACATCCTTGCTGGGTGATTTTAGAAGCAGCCAGATGGTGCTGACCGCATCCAGAGGTGAGACTGTAGCCAGCTCCTGTGCTAACTGAAGAGGAAACCTTTCAAGTCACAAAGCAAAGAAGTTCCCGAAAGGAGAGATCAAAACTTGTCAAGTCGGATGGCCAAAGGCTGGGACCCTAGAATGTACTCCAGACTGTTGCTTCTTCTGCCTGTGGTTTTGGCTCCCCAACGACATAGTAAGTGAATGATGTTGATTTGGGTACAAAGAAAACTTGTTCCTAGGAGGCGGCAAAATGGGAGAGTGGCTGGTAATAACTCAGCAGGTGCCGGGAGGCAGCGGAGCGGCAATGCCGGGCGGGGATGCACAAAGCCATGGGCAGGACCCAGGATTTACTTCCATCTCCATGGATCTCACTGAAGACAAGTCACCTCCCATCTCTGTCTTTCAGTTTCTCATCTGTGAATGGAGGGAATTGTATGAGGTGGTCACCTAAGATCCATTCACAGAGACTCTCTACCTCACTGTTTCTCTACCTTTCTGATGCCGTGACCCTTTAATACAGTTCCTCATGTTGAGAACCCTGCTAGCGGCCCACAGGTTGAGAACTGCTGCTGTAGAGCCTACGACCATCAGAAAACAGATATTTATATTACGATTCATTAACAGTAGCAAAATTACAGTTATGAAGTAGCAACGAAAATAATTTTATGGTTGGGGGTCACCACAACATGAGCAATTGTATTAAAGGGTCGTGGCATCAGAAAGGTTGAAAACCACTGCTCTACCTGGAATGCTAACACGGACCACAGAGCAGGCTGGGAGCATGAAATTCACCACCAGTCCTCTACCAACTCTCCGCTCTGTGAGGATGTCCCAGAGCTTTGCTGTGGCCAGCACACCCGAGAAATTTCCTACTTCTCTTGGGATACAAATACAGACACCCACACACCATACATATCAAGAACCCAGCAGGAAATGGCACTTCAAATGATCTTTAAATTATCTGGCCAGACACAAGGAGGGAGAGGGAAGAAAAAAAAAGAAATGTGGCTCTTCAAACTCCCCCAGAACAAATGCCCTTGAATTTCGCTTCCTGCTCCCACTCAAATGCTTCAAGTGTTAGTTTAAATAAATGCTTGTAAATGTAATACCACAATACTATAGCGTGGGACTTCATAGGCCGCATTATGTTCCATAAACTCAAGGCACTAAACTCGCAAGAGTGGAGACTTGTATATAGGAGGCCGGCCTGCCCAGGACAGAGGATCGGGCATCTGTGCTGGACACAGAGGCGGCCTCATCCCCAGCCTGCCTCAGGCTAGGATGGCGCTGTTCTCTTCTCCCCAGCCAGTCTGGACAGAAACAAAACACACCTGCCCCAAAGTCCAGAAATGGTGTCTAGTTTATAGAAATGAGATTGGTCAGTAAGCTCCAAACACCAGTGAGGTTGGTCTCTGTAATCACCACCCAATGGGAAGAATGGAGGAGAACAGGAAGCCGACGGGGAAATCCTATCAGCTCACACTGAAGTCTAGATAAGTGGTTGTCAACTTGGACTGCTCACCAGGATCACTGAAGAACTTTTAATAGCCCTGCTGCCGAGGCTCCACCCCACCTGTTAAACAGCACTCTGGAGTGAGGAGCCCAGCAGGGGAGTGGTTAAAGCTCCCCCATGATTCCAGGGTGCAGCCCAGGCTGAGAACCCTAGTTCTCAATGGCTGAATACAGCTGAGTTGAGCCTTAACCATAGCAGATATATGTGAAGATGGGCCCTGAATAGAAGGGTATTATGGGGGCCTTTGGCTGCCTACAGATGGGCTCTTTATCCCCTGCCAGAAGTCGGGAACAACCAGGCTCTTTGCCACATGCTGCTTCCCAGGGACTCGCCTCACCTCGTCTTGGTCTTAGGATAAGAGAATCAAAGTTCTGTTCTGAAAGAAGCTCAGAAACTGAATACAGGACTTTAAGAAGACAACAGACTCGTTGCTTTCCTCTCACCACCACCAATACTTTTACATATATTATTATCGTTTTGGTCCTCACAACAACTCCAGGTTCTTGTTCTCTGAGCCTCAGTTTCCTCACTAGAGCTGGCAGGGGCTGGGCCCAGGACTCAGCTGCTGGTCTCCTGAGTCCAAATGTCACCTGGCCAGCCCTTGCCTGCCTGCCCCATCTCTGTGCATCTACCGCAGGGAGACTGCAGCATGGAGCCACCCTCAAAGTTTACCGGTTAGGCACATTGTTACTTTATTCAAAAACTTCTAGTTTGCATCCACCTGAAAGTGCATCTTATTTTAACTCATGCCCATGCCTTTAATTGAATAACAAGAGAAACAGTCCACTCAGTTTCTTTTCCTAAGCTCCCCTTCTAGTGTAGTAAAATACATATAACAAATATTACCATTCTTTAGTATATAGTTTGGAGCGCTAAGTACATTTTCCTAAACTCTTCACAGAAGGCCAGAAACCCCCATTGGCAAGACTCTTCTTTACTAATCCTATTTTTTTTTTCTACTTTTACTTAAAAAAAAAAAAAAATTCTGTGGGGTCATTCCTTTTCCCTATTTAACTTAAACAAATAAGCACCTGTGTTCACCAGACAGCAGTTAAGAGTTGACAAGTGGACACTTGTCCATGGGAGTTGAGAGGCTGGGGTCTCTAAACTTTATCCTGTTGATTCAGAAGGCAAAGCCTCCTGCTCAGAGATCCTGAGTCCACAAGCAAATATCAGACTCTAAGTTTTATGAAATACTCGTGCCCCTGAAATGATTATAATAGCCACCACTCACTGGAGCTTAAGAAGCAATTTGCAAAAAGCTCATTTAATTATCACAATAGCTCCGAGGTAGATATTATCACATCCTTGTACAGGGTGGGGCAAAAGTAGGTTTATAGCTGGGAGTACATGAAACACAGAGTTTATTCTTGTATCATTATTTATTAACTAGTGGCCCTGCACACAAATCCGTGCGCAAGTAGCTCGCTGCCACTTGCCTCAACTGGCCGCCCCGCCCAGCGCCGCTTGTAGCTCTCTGCTGCTCGGCCCTCCTGTAGCTAGCTCTCTGCTGTAGGTAGCTTGCTGCCCTGCCCTCCTGCTGATAGGTTATTACTGTCATGGCGTAACGACCATTTGCATATTACCTCTTCATTATATAGGATTATTGCATAATTTTCCATTCCAACTGCAAACCTACTTTTGCCCCACTCTGTGTAGGTGAGAAAATTGTGGCTCACTGTGGTTGACTTGCTTAGGACATGCAGTACCTGGTGGAGTCGAGATTTAAAACCAGGTAAGTCCCTCTGTCTTTCTACTGGTCTCCCTTAACTGTCTTCTATTTTTTTGAATCCCTAGGGCTTAGCATAGTACTATTACTCTAGATCAAGTATGTCAAACTCTTGGCCAGCGGGCCGCATGCCTCATTTAAGGAAACAAGGCATGCGGCCCACTGGCCAAGAGTTTGACATGCTTGCTGTAGATAGTTGGAGCTTGGGGGAGTCTCTCCCATTGGCCAAGATGGCTCAAAAGGAGGGCCTTGCACTGAGCATGCCAAAGCTAGAAAGATAATTGGATAGAAATAAAAGCCATCCCTTCCCTATCCCTGTTAGAATGGTGGGCTTGAGCAGGAAAAGAGTGGTCTTTGAGACAGGAACCTGCCATTCTTCCAGGTCGTGTGGCTCCTGAACAAAGCCTTTCCTTTTATACCAGCACCTTCCTCACAAGTTCTGCTTTTGCTGTGTCGGGCAGCCAAACCACTGTTGTTTTTTGTTTGGTTACAGTGTCATTGTTTCCTAAATGAATCAACCAACAAACACTGCCTTAAAACCCTATCAAAAAGTTGAGAGAGGTGATGGGATAACAAAGGAGAGAGTGATAGGCTCAGAAGTGGGAATGATTAGAAAGGCAAAGTGAAAAGAAAAACAGAGGGGGACATTTCCTTTTACAAAGGTGAACTCTAAAAGCCCAGAGGTTACGTGGCTGTTTCATGGTCACAGAGCAAGCTGGCGGCAGAGCTGGAATTAGCAGAGCGGTCCCACAACTGTCCAAGGCTTGGCTTGGCTTGTGCAAGCCCCTCTGGGCACGAGTACTGAGAGTGTAAGTGTGTTCCCTCCCTGGAATCTCTAGCAAGTGGTGGCTAGTGAGTGCTCAAGGCACAAAATACAGACAATGCCCTCTCAGAGCCAGCCCAGTAGCACATGCACAGGTATATGTGCACACACACACTCATGCAATTGAGCAGGGAGCCACACCCAATACAGTTCATCTTCCCACTGCAAATGAGTCATACCAAGGGACAGCCACTAGCAGAACCAGCACATCCTTGGGGGAGCAGTCCCAGGAGGCCCCACCTCAAAACTGAGCAAGGGAAGTGAGAGTCTGCCTGGGCAAAGCCCGGGACCCCAAGAGAGGGGCCTGGGCACGAACTGATGGAGGAGAAGCAGTTGGTTCCAGCAGGCTTGACAGCTGTCACACGGAATGACATCTGGCCTAACGGCCTATTGTGTGAGGCGTCTTCGAGTGGCGGCTGCTATGCTCTGGAAACCCATAGCTTGTTTACAGCACTGGTTGTGAGCACATGCGTGCGTGCATGCGTGCATGCATGCAAGTGTGTGCACAGGCTGCCAAATGCTCCTTTCTCCCCCCCTCCAGCCTCTCTCCATCAGGCCTTACCTACCATGAAAAAGGCCCAAACCTGCCAGCTCCAGAGGAGACAGGCGAATCATTAGTGGAGCGCTGATGTGCCGTAACACTCTCTTGCATTCCCATTAAACAAATACTAAACTGCTAATTGCCAAAATAGATCTCTACGACTCTGACCGAACAGGGGGAGGGTTTATAATTACCAAGTGTGAAAATGCACAGCCTGTAAATAACCACCTCATCTGTCCTAATACAGGCTGATATTGATGGGCATGAAATAAACATCAGGACCAAATGGAAAAATCATCCGCCTCTCCTGTGGCCAATGCAATCTCAAATGGTGACAAGCGTAGTTGCAGCCAAAAGCCTGGGGAGGAGAGAGGGGTTTTGTAGGCTTGGAAAGTCTAGGTTCCAATCCTGATTTCAATCCCTTGGGCCATTTGCATCTACCTCCTGCCTGGAGAATGGGGCGGATCGGGGCATGACATGACGATGGGACAGAGGGCTTCTCTGGAAAGCCCAGGGCCTTGAGGAAGGAAGCTTGTGGGTGCAGGACCCTCTGGGTGAACCTCTACCTGGGCCTCTTTACCAGAGTGGCCAGTGAGGATGGGGAATGAGTGGGAGAGCGAGCTTCGCCGAGGTGACACATTTATTCATTAAGCCAATACTGGTTAAGAATCTCTGTCCAACACAGAGTTGGTTGCAGAGCACAGATTAAAACAATTCAGGTTCAGAATGACCCTTGGACTTTCCGACACCCTTGTGCCAGGGAGGCTCCCTATCCCCCACTGTTTCCCGCCACTGGGATGGAAGTAAACTGGTCCAGCAGATTCCAGAGCCCTGCCTCTCTCCTTGACTGCACCAGGGGAGGAAGGAGGTGATGTGAAGAGGTCACAGGGACCTCCAGAAACCCAGGCCCTTCTCTCCCCACCAGCCTGTGATGTTGAGGAATTCAGCCCAGTGTTGGAATGAATGCTGGGAACTGGATGAGAGGAGGTTCCATTAGTCTCAGAAACTCAGACTTAGGAGTTAGAAGTGACTCTCAGTGTAGGAATCACTTCTCCAGGGGCTCCTCTGAACTCTTTCTGGAGCTTCAAAAACTCAGTGTCTCCACCCCACCCCCTTGATCCAGCTGCCCAGGCCTGACTTCAGCAGAAGTAGCACTGAGATGCCTGAAATAGTAGCGTCCTCGGATCTGAAGCCCCATTTTGGCACACGGCTGAATCCTGTGAACTGCGTGGTGTGAGGCACCAGAATTAGAGCACCAAGCACCACCCGCCCCAGAACTTCTTAACGGGGCTCAATGGCATCTGAAGAAACACCTGCTCCTTCCCTGTAAGGCAGCCTGAGAGCCAATCTCCTCGGCCCCCTGGTCCCTAACGTCACCCCCAGGGCAAAGACCCCACAGGTGCTCTAGTTCATGTCCTGACTCAAAGACCTTATCAAATATCAGCAGAATGAAGGAAGTTCTGAACCACCAACTATTTTAAAGGAATCCTGCTTTGTTACTTTTAAATTCCCAACGCATCTTCCAAAATGCTGCTGAGAATGAAGTTCAAGTGCAGCAACAAGGCTACAGGATTCGGTCACCTGGCAAAGTTACTTTGTGTTCAGAGAGATCATCAAATATCTGAGCTGGGAAGAACCAAAAAGCTGTTAAGTCCAGCTCACTTGTTCTGCACAGGAGCAAACTACCTCTCCGAGATTCCATGGCTCCAGGTAAGGCCCGAGTGGGGAAGTAAAAGGAGCTTAGACTCATATCCTACCCACACACAACCTTGGGCAAGGCTTTCCAGAGCAGGGAAGGCGAAGTCTCTTGTGTGTCAAAGGTGATGATCACGATTAACTTTCCCCTCAACCTTAAGAGAAATTACACACAGGAAGGCACTTGCTATGGCCAGTACACAGCACACACAGGCGTGGTACCTTGCTGTATGTACTGTGCTGTAATGAGGTGTAGGCAAATCACCCAGACTTCACAGAGGATGGGGAAAGGAAGAACACCCTAGAGTGGAACTCTCCTCGCAACAGAAAGAAACAAACCACTCCCGGCACACAACTTGAATGCATCCCGAGGGAATTACGCTGACGGAAAAACGTCAGTCTCAAAGGCTATTCTATACTGTATGATTCCATTTCTAAAACATTCTCGAAATGACAAAATTATAGGGATGGAGAACAGATTAGTGGCTGCCAGGGACTGGGGCGGGGGAAAGAGGTGGCTATTGCATAAGGAGTTTCTTTTCGGGGACAGAACAGTTCTTGTCCTGACTGTGGCGATGGTCACCAGAGACTACACAAGCAATACAATTTCAGAGAACCGTGCACATGCGAGTGTGCATGCTCACACACGAGTGCCTGTTAGAGGTCATGGCCTACCAGCACCAATTCCCTGGTTCCTACCGTGTGCTAAGATTATGGGAGATATTATCATCATAGGAGACTGGGTGAAGGGAACACAAGAGTTCTTTGTACTATTTTTACAACTTTTTGTGAGTCCGACACTATTGAAAAATAAAAGTTTATAATAAAAAAATTGTAAAAACCACAAGGGGGCTAATTATTTCAAGAAACCCAGTAGCAATCAGTTTATAATGCCAATAATTGTGCCTTAATTTCTCTTGATTTGGATACAGACACATAAATAAGTGTCTTTCTCCAGTAGAAAGACACATCCTTTACCTGTGTCTCATACCTGGCACGGGCATATCACGCTCTGAAATACTATTTTATCATCACATGAGTATCTGTCTGTCTGTGTTGGCAGTTCCCCACCCATCTCATTATCTCCCCTGGTCCTCAGAAAATTTGATAGCTCTAAAAACCTGCAGCACCCACTGGAGTCACTAATACATAAATGAGTGCACAGCAAGTGTTTATTGATTTTCAGAAAGATTTTGCAGGATAAAGAAAAAAATTTCAGCTACAAAATCCAGTGATTTCCAACTTTCTTTTTTAAGCCACCAAGGCCTCCCCCTTTCATTTAATTTTTGAACAGAGATTATGCTTTGAGGTATTTTATACATCAAACACATCGTACTTACTACTACTTCTGAAGCATGGAAATGTATTTGTCAAGACTTTTCATAGTTGTAAAATTGGGGTTCCTGACAGTATGGGGTGACCGGGACAGAGTGAGTTGGGGTACTCTGTCTAAAGCAAGCACACCTGGACATTTTAGTTGGCTCTCATGCTGTTTGGGGTGGGGTAACCATGATGGCTAATAGATTTTTTTTTTTTTTTTAATCCTCACCTGAGGATATTTTTTCCATTGATTTCTGGAGAGAATGGAAGAGAGGGAGGAGGGGGAGAGAGAGGGAACATCAACATGAGAGAGACACATGAACTGGTTGCCTCCCACATGCACCCCTACTGGGGCTGGGAAACCTGCAATACAGGCACATGCCCTTGACCAGGAATTGAACCCATGACCCTTCAGTCCTCAGGCTGACACTCAAACCACTGAGCTAAACTGGCCAGGGCTTTTTTGAAGCGTTTAAGTCAACCTGAATACCCCACATTCCTTCTGTTGACCCCAGGTTGGAAACCATCTCACCTGCTCCTAATGTCCAAATAATGACTCAGATCTCTGTAAATGAGTATTGACAGGAAAACCAACCTTTCTATGTAATCCCCAAGCTACACAACTCTCTAAAGGGGAAGAAATAAGGGAGAGAGAAAAACCCTCGTCTACCCTTAAAAATAAAGGTACCATTTTCAAGCTGCTTCAAGACCCAACAAGCATGTTTTTCTTTCACTTATTTCTACATCAACACTCTGAAGGATAAAGATCTTTCTCATTTCAAGAGCTGTCAATTTGCTTTAGTGCTATGTTTTTCATCTGTTTGTGGTAAAGAGGAATTACAAAGCAGGCAAATGAAATAATGCATTGCAATCTAACATATTTTGGCAATTCAAATTGGGGCCAGGGAGAAAGGAAATTAAACAAGGATGGCGGGCTATAAAGCACCCCACGGGCCCACCCCTGACTTCCTGCCACTCACTAACTTTATGATTTGATGAAGTCTTCAGTTCTTTGCTGAAAAGTGCATTATTTGCTGCACGCTAATTTTTAGAAATCATTTATACAAGTTGCACAACTCATACAATATTTTGCTTTCTGAAGCAGAAAAACTTCTTAGCTGCTGGTAAACTGTCAGGTGTTGTTACTTTAAATACCCCTGTGAAACAGCGCAGGAGCCAGCAGCCCTTTTCCATAGATCCATTACTACCCCTCTCCATATAAATTAACAAAGACAAATGCTCGCCACACACCAAATTGTGAAAAGTCCTTACCCCATATCAAGCCTAAGGGTTCCATGACACATAGTTAAATAAGAAGGGACCTCACTCTCCTCCTTTCACGGGTCCTCCTCTGCCAGTGATGGTACCCATGAAGATTTTGGGCTAATTCATTTGTTTCTTTTTGTTTTTAATTAAACTGCCCCTCAACTACACAGATCCATTATGTTTTTTCCTCTTTAGCTCCAGGGCTGGGATTTCTGAGAGAATGACATTTCTAGGGCCATGATGCCCCGGCAGACCTCAGGTACTGTGTGGCACACAGGTACCTGACCTTGGCCATCAGCGGTGGAACCACAAGGAGTTGGCCAGAGGTTGGGGAGCCCAGGAGACAAGGCCCCTTTGAAATACTAGAGTAAGGAGGATCCCCTTCCCCTGGACCTCCCTGGCCCCTAACCACCACCATCAGCAATCTGAAGTTAATGGTACGTGTGAGAGTGGGCCTGTGCGCAGTACTCTTTTGCGGAATCCTGTAGGGAGTGGCTATAGGGTTAAGCCTCGGAATGACCTGTGGCCGAGCCACATACTAGTCCCAGCTTGGAGGGCAGAGCCCTAGCACAATTAAGCTTGACCTATAGTCCTCCCTTGTTCCTAGGTAGCTAATGTTCCTAGGTAGCTAAAGGTACAGCAAGTGCTGCCAAAACAAGGCTTGAGTAACGAAATAGATTTGAAACTCGCAAGAACATTGTAAACATGTTGACCACTCCCCTTGCTTTGCTTTGTATGGTCTGACTATAAAATAAAGCTTCGGTTTATAGGCTGGGTCACTGTTTCCTCATCCAGGAAGTAATCCACCTGGTCCCAAAGTATTCTCTCCTCTGTCTTCTTTAATCCTTCACCGCCCCTCCTCAGTTTCACCCCTGGCCGTGCTGGACGCAGTTCAGAATCCCATCTGCTTGTGGACACTATCCTCCTGCCAACAACACATGTGTCCACACTCAAGTGTTTACCAGGCACCGGGACAGGGATCCCAGCTCTGCTGATGAAACAGCTTAGCGGTACTGAAGAGTGGGAAAGCGCTGGAGACAGACTCCCTGGGCACAGATTCTGGCTCTACCACTCACCAGCTGTGCAACCTTAGGCAGGTTCCACAACCTTTCTGTGCCTCCGTTACTTCACCTCTAAGTACCGATTTCATAGTGCTATTATAAGCATTCAAGAGTTAATTAACGTGCAGCATTCTGGCACACACGAAGAGCTAAATAGCTGTCATCCATTATTATCACCACCTCAGTGAGCTGGTCAGGAGAAATGCCTAATGACGCTGTTCATTGTACCCGAAGCTCTGCCTATTTCCACTGTTAGCATGATGGCGCCAAGTGAAATTAAAGCTGGGGGAGAGGCCGGCTTGACCTGAGCAAGCAGTACCAGGATGAAAGGATGTGCTTGAGCTGGCCACCTTCCCTAACATCACACGTGCATGGAAAACCAGCGAGTGGGACAGACAGGCTTGTGCTAGAGGGGGTGGCTCCTGCTGCTTGCAACCAAGTCTTCACTACGCCTTTGCTTCTGAGTTCTGTGGTGAGGAAATAAACTCACTGAGCCTTTCACTCCCTGGACCTGAATCTGAAGTCCAATGCTAGGGACGGTCCTTCAGGGCCATCCTACACAGAAGGATTCAGTCTATACTTGAAGAGGCTGCGTTAGCCAGGTATCAACCGTCAGCAAGAGAGTCACGGCCTAATCTTCCATCTTAGGCCAGTTCCTGCCCTACCAACGGGGCTGGATGATCTTTCCTTTAGCAAATGGGTAGGCCCTGACTTAGAAAGAAATAACTTTGTCACAGGCAAAATTCTGTCATTCATTCATTTTTAAAAATCATTCAAACCACCCATATTTACTAAATGTCTATCATATGAGGGACAAAGATTCTAAAATGAGGAAGGTTTGGTTCCTGCTCACGAAGCCCCAGGGGACAGACATGACCACCTCATAGTATGGGACAAGTTCTCCGAGAGGTGTGGCCCCTGCAGCACACACACAGACATTCTGGAGTCTTTCATCATTCATTCATGCCCTCTGAGGCTCTGAAAACTCACAGCAAAAATAACACTAATTTGTCCAAAGAAGTAGATGGTTTGTCATGGATATCACCCCAGACCTAGAGCAACAGGTCTGCGGTGATACCTACGCCAGGGGAGCAGGGACGCCGTCAGTGAGGGCCTGGCCCATGTGAGCCACAGAAGGGCTGGGCCTCATCCTGAACATGTGATCTGGATTTTCAGAAAGGAACTGAAGGGCCAAGATGGGGAAGCAACACAAGCAGCTCATCAATAGATGAGTGGATAAAAAAGCTGCAGTACATTTACACAATGGAATACTCCTCGGCCAAAAACAAGTAAATCTTACCTTTTAAGACAGCATGGCTAGACCTAGAGGGTGTTATGCTAAGTGAAATAAGGCAGTCAGAGGAAGACAAATACCTCATGATTTTACTTATATGTGGAATCTAAAGAACAAAATAAACAAACCAACAATAAAAACAGACTCATAGATACAGAGAACAGATTGACAGCTGGCAGAGGGAAGGGGGGCTGTGGGGCTGGGTGAAGGAATTAAGAATACGAATTGGTAGTTACAGAATAGTCACAGAGATGTAAAGTACAACATGGGGAACATTGTCAATAATATTGTAATAACTACATATGGGGCCAGGTGGGTACTTGAAATATCGGGGAACCAGTGACTGCTCCGTCTCAAGAACACAGCTCCTTCAGCACCCAGCCGGCCAGGTGCAGGCCTTTCTCACAGGACTCACAGGTTCTAGCCACCCCTCACTGGTGCTGCTGGGCTCATTAGCATATCTGCATGAGTTGCACTCTTGTTTCCCATGACAGCAAACCTTTCCATTCCTATTGAGGACCCTGAACTTTACCCTCAGAGGGATTTTCCATTCATCAAAATAAGAGTTCCACTTTATTAGTCATTCATGGAGCAAATGGGTTGATTTTCCTGGGGCAGGATGAGGAAGGATAGGCTGTCTGTGCAGATATCTCCACTTCTGTGCACCCTGGGGGCGGGGTGTCTGGGGGGTCCATACAGGCAGGGGCAGCAGGTGACGGGGCAGTGCCAGTAGAGTGTGGCCCAATCAATGTGTGCGGGTGGTGGTGAACTCCCAATCAATGCAGAACTGTGTGCCCAACAGGGGGATAGGGTGCGAGGATGCAGGAGGCTCCAGGTGCTCCCAAATACAGTCACTGCTAACCTGCAGCAGGACCTAAAAGGTCAATTTCTGCTACCCATGTGCCCAGAGCTAGATCATCACTAACTCATAAATGACCCTGGCCCTTATCTTGTGTCTGCTGGCTTGTTTGATGCCTAATGCACAACAAGGATTAAATAAAATACAACCTCTGTCTTATTGCTTGACAAACGCACACACCAGGATGGATACCAAATGGTCACTGTCCCCTTCCAAGAACTTACGTAAAAGGCCCTGTCGTTATTGACTAAGACTTCAAATGTGTTTTTATTAGAATGGGGGTTGGGGTAGGGAGAGCGGGATTCCCTTCTAGTCAGTTCCCAAGTCAGGCAAGACAACTAGTCTTATTATTTTATAGTCCTGCTGCATTCTGGTCCAAAAACAGCATAATCAATCTTGGCCACAAGTCACTTGGAACTAAGTCCAGTGATGGTTTCCAAAAATCACATCCACTTTCAAAGGCCAAAGATTTATCACCAGCGAGGATATTCAGAAGAAAATGCCAGAGTTTGACTATGAGTTCACAAGGAAAGCTTTGAAAACACTCAGAGCAGAGGCGAGATCTTTGGAATAAGTACACAGACTCCCACTTTGAAGAGGACACATTGCATTTGTAGGGAAAAACTCTGGTCTTAATGCTGCTAGTCACTATGGGGAGGGTACAGGGGAGGGAGAAAGTTGGTGGGGGAGGAAGAGAGACAGAGAAAGACAGAGGGAGACAAACACCAACAGAGAGAAATACAGACAGAGGAGACAGGCGGAGAGACTAAGACTGATTCATCATAAAAGAAGCTTGGGGGTGAGATAAAAAGAAGAGAAATAAGAAAGGATTTTGCATAGCCTAATACCAAATGAATTATGGATTTAACTGTAGGAAAACATTCACCATTTCAATGCACCATATTAGCATCCTCAGGAGGCTGGCGAGTCTGGGCTGGGCCCACACTTGCTTGAAAATCACTGCACAGATCGCCCCTCACCCCAGCACACATCACTCCATGCGTTTCTTAGCTGTCAGAAATCTGCCTTCCCTTGCCCAGCCCCCTAGACTGACCCTTGGGTCCCTGAACCCATACAAGGAGGGTAAGGGAAGGTTTTCCATCAACAGGCATGAAAAACAAGCTCCAGTCTTGCTCAACTCTAATCAGACAGGCTGAACCCCTCCAGATGTGCAGACAGCTGGGGAAAGCATGGCAGAGCCCTCCATCCACACCCCCGGGCCAGGAGAAGATCTCTTCTTGCAGACTGCCTGGTCCTCGGGGACAATGCAGTGACCATTTGAACTCCCAGGGACCATGGCGTTAGGCACAAACCACAAAGAGAGCACCCACAGACAGTCAAGGAAAAAAGCGAGGCTGGTCCACTCCTGAGGCAGCTGGGAAATAAAAGGGGCCGCAAGCATCTTTATTGCATCTCTGTGCATACAAATTCACAACAGAAAATCACAGATTCCTCTCATCTCCCAAACGAGCCGTAATGACCCCACAGGTTTTCCCCAAGTCCTCGGGACACTCTGCCTGTGCCAGTCATCATAGGGATGCAGGTGCAGCACCTGCGAAACGCCTTTCAAAGGGAAGGCGCCTGCGTGCCAGAGCTCTGGACGCGGCTAATTGCCCCAGCAGGTTCTTGCTCTGGACAGACCCAGGTGAGATGTCTCAAAAGAACACATCCAACCTTCCGTCGCGGTGGAGATATCTGAGGCTTGCCCACTGTCCTTTTGTCAATGCCTGCTGGGGACGCGTGAAGATAAGACGAGTATTACATTAGGATGCTTCCTCGTGCATGAAAGTCTGTTTTAAAGAGAGTCTGGAGGAAGGGAGGGGGCCGGGCAGGACGGGGAGGAAGCCTGAAGGGGGAGGTTTAAAGGAAGGCTGTGTTACTTAGGAAAAGTCTCGGCTGTAGAATAAAGCTGTGCTTTACCTGCAAAGGAAACCTCATTGAGTTTCTCTTTGGTTCCAGAGAAAGCTACAGCCACAGAATTCCAGAGAAACTGCTTTTATTTCCTTATTTGCTTTCACCTTGTCTCCTCCCCTGATATAAAGACACAACCCAAGCCAAGATGCCATCCAACCCAACCATATCAAATAAGTATGAACATGGCCTTTACCTTAAACTTCACTCTGGGATTTACCTTCCCTGCAAAATAGTGCATATGCTACCAAGCTGCATAAAGTCTTATAGTATTTGGGGAACTCTGGCAGCCATTCTTTTGGAAAGCAAGAACTATCTAGAGAATGAAGGTTAACTGTTAATTTAGTCAACAAAATCTGGAAGGCCCCACTTCCTCTTTTATTAAATAGGAAAACATATCCAGGAAAACTCAGAAACTACCCAAATCCCACCCCTGCATCAGGCTCAGTGCACACTCTGCTCCCAGGGTTCCTAGGCACCACGTGCTCTGCTCCGAATTTCTGTGTAACGTTTCCTGGCCCCCTTCCTTCTCCCAACCCATAAGCCTCCAGTTTGTCACCTCCCTGCACTATCATCACCCCACCCTCTCTGTCTTAGCTTCTCTCTGTGCAAGAACACCACTTCTACAGCCACCCACCTCTCTGGGGGCTCCTCTAGGCCTGTCCCCTGAGTGCCAGCCTCACTTCTCTGCCATGGGTTTTCTTGCCTCGTGGATGTTCCTCAAAATCCAATACCTCTTGCCCAGCCAGTGTGGCTCAGTGATTGAGCATGGACCTATGAACCAGAAGGTCTCGGTTCGATTCCCAGTCGGGGCACATACTGAGGTTGTGGGCTCGATCCCCAGCATGGAATTTGCAGGAAGCAACCGATGAATGATTCTCTCTCATCATTGATGTTTCTATCTCTCTCTCTCTCTCTCTCTCCGCCTTCCTCTCTGAAATCAATAAAAATATTTTAAAAAAACACAAAAAACCAACACCTCTTAACAAGGACATACCACCCGCTTTCTCCCCCCACGTCCCACAACTCCATTTTCACCAGTGGACCACCACCTCCCATGACTGAAAGCTTTATGCCATCATTGACCCTTTCCTCTTCCAAGCTCCCTGTCCCATTCCATCACATCTTCTTTGATGTCGCCTCCACCCCACCCTTTCTTAGCTCTTCGACATCCCTGTGAGTTCCAGGACCTTGTCACTTTAAGTCTGGGCCTGCCACACAATGACCTCATTCCTGTGACTGCTGACACTCTGGCTGCGCTCTCATCTCTCCAACTCAGTGCAGCCTGGACACTGATCCTAAAGGATCCCTTGGAGCCTTCCATGTGTCCAGTGCCCAAAGGGACATGTCCAAATACTCATAGCCCAATACCAGCTGGCCTCAACCCTACCTTCCAGACTCAGGTCTCTCTGGCCCCCACAGACACACGCCCCCTGGTCCAGCCCCTGGGTTACCCACTCTCTCCTGAATTCCCTCCAGCCCCTTTGCTTATGGAGACATGGCTTTGTCCACCCTCCACAGTGGAGAACAGAATAAAGACCACAACGAATTCCACGAGGATGTTCCCAGAGGGGCTGGCTCTGGGATGTCCTGAGGCCATGGCGGCTGAACACACAGGCTTGGGGGCTTTCAACAAGGGGCCTGATGTGAAACAACAGGAGGGGAGGGGCTTGTGCATGAAACAACAGAGGCAACAGCGCTGGCACCAGTTACCTTTCCAGCATCATGAAGGAGAAACCAAAGTCTGGGCAATCATAGAGGTTGGAGTCATGGTCAAGGGAAGAGAAACTTTCAATAGAAACCTCTCTCCCCAAACCATGAGCAGTACCTTGTGAACAGAAACCACATCTTAAGTCTTCTCTGCCCGTCACCACCGAGCAAGGACTCAGGATTATTTCTTGACTGACAGACAGATAAAGGGCAGCTGTGGAGGTGGAGCAATTGCCCTGGGACTTTCAAGACCTGGACTCTTGCTGATGCGTGGAATGACCTTGAGCAAGCTGACAAATGTACCGTGCCTAATCTGTTATAAAAAAGGGCTTTCGAAACCTTTATTTATTTATTTAATCCTCAACTGAGGATATGCTTATTGATTTTTTTAGAGAGAGGGGACATGGAGAAGGGAGGGGGGGAAGAGAGAGAGAGAGAGAGAAACATTGATGTGAGAGAAAACATCGATTGGTTACCTTCCATACTTGCCCTGACCAGGAATCGAACCTGCAACCTAGGTGTACAGAAAGACACTCCAACCAACTGAGCATGTCAGCCAGGGCAACATTTATTTTTCAACATATTCATTACATGCATATAACAGGAACTGCCAATGAGCCTAATAAGAAAATACAAATCACCATTATTAATATTTTGCTGTTTATGTTTCGTAGCCAAAAGTCAACGTGTCTGTGTACAACAACATTTTTTAATTTTTAATAAAAGGAGTTGATGGGGAAATAAAGAATACTTATTAAAGTAATTTGCCAACTCTCATGTCCTTAATTATTGAGAATTCATCCCCAAGTATGATAGCTGAATATAACAAAACCTCCAGTCAGTTATATTTGATTTCTGAGACTCACGTCAGTCCTGAAGCCACCCCTGAGCTGATTTATATGACAGCTTGGGAAAAGCCAACTGGGGACAATCAATGGAGCAGCCGGAGACAGGCCTGGTGAGTGTGCATGAATTAAAAGGAAAACTCCATTGTAATAGGAACAAGATTCTAATCACTACACCTAATTACAAAGAGGAGTAAATCGCTGAAAAAAAAATTAAGTGTCTCATACAGAACAAACAAAGCAATTAGTCATAAACAGAAGCTCAGCCTTTGGCGAGCAAGCAGGAGCACGGACTCACGCCACCAGCTAACTGCACATCTGCTCCCAAGGCCACGTCAGGGCGGAGGATGGGCTGGAAGGTGGGTGCAGCCACCCACACACACAGCCTCCGCGGCACACACATACACACAGCCTCACCAAAACCTTCTGACCACAGCAGCAACCCACCATCAGGTGCTTGAAGGCCTGAGCCTGGAGCCCAGACTTGCCCTGAAGGCAGAATAACAACAGGCAATTTAATATGACAGAACCACTGCCTTCATTCTCTGTCCAGTCCCTCAGGTTGTTAATAATAAAAACAACAAGAATAACAGCAGTTAAGTCGTATTACATAGTTTCTATACACACAACACCATGCGAGGCATTTTGCAGGTCTGGTTTCATTCTCACAGTAACCCTTTCAGGAAGCTGCCGTTAGCATCATCGTCATTTATCAACAAGGAAACAGAGCTCTAGAGCAGGGGTCGCCCACCTTTCGGATCTCACAGACCACCGGTTGGTGACCGCTGCTCTAGAGGGCTGACCAATTTGGCTACATTCACCCACTTTATACAGAGCAGAGCCTGGACTAAACCCCACAGCGGACCTCAGGGCTCACACTCTTAAGCTCGGTGCCATGGGGCCTATAAAATGGGAAAAGATGCCCATCTCTCTGAACTGAGGTCAGATACGAGGTGTCCAGTATGAAGTGCCTGGTGTACACAGAATGTTCAATAAATGCTAACTGCTGGTTCTGAACCCTTTATTCTACCTGCCCCACCTGCCCTCTCTCTTCTGGGGTCCCCCTTCTAGAGGCCCTGGGACAGTTCCAAATCCACCCTGCAAGGAACCTCTTGGAAACCCTGAGACACACAAAGTCTGTGCCTGGACGGGCAGCTTTCTGAAAGGGTCTGTGGGATAAAACCTCCAGGCGTTGAGGTCCTTCTAGGTCCATCTCATTCCCCCAGAGCTGGCCTCGGGCTCTTGGAACAGTAATGGGGGAATGAATCAGCAAATGTCCCCTGGGTCATTCCAAAGTACTTCTCCCAACACACCGGAATCCGTTTCAGGCACTGGGAGATGGGCTGATTCTGCAAGAATAATGTGATAGCCCTGCAGTGCAGGCAAAGGGAGCTGGGGGCTGGCCGGCCTGGAGGAGGGCCAGGTACTCATTGAGGGAGCTTCCTCCCCTCACTTTAAACTAGATCAGTGGTCGGTCGGCAAACTCATTAGTCAACAGAGCCAAATATCAACAGTACAATTAGTATGAGAATTGAAATTTCTTTTGAGAGCCAAATTTAACTTTTTAACGCCACTTCTTCAAAACAGACTCGCCCAGGCCGTGGTATTTTGTGGAAGAGCCACATTCAAGGGGCCAAAGAGACACATGTGGCTCACGAGCCGCAGTTTGCCGACCACTGAACTAGATGATAAAGCAAGAGCTTCTGGCTGAGCATGTGTGGCAATCAACACATAAAAATGAGCCTGTTTTCTTTTCTTTTTTAATATATTTTATTGATTTTTTACAGAGAGGAAGGAAGAGGGGTAGTTAGAAACATCGATGAGAGAGAAACATCAATCAGCTGCCTCCTGCACGCCCCCCACTGGGGATGTGCCCGCAACCCAGGTACATGCCCCTGACCGGAATCGAACCCGGGACCCTTCAGTCCGCAGGCCGACGATCTATCCACTGATCCAAACCGGTTTCGGCGAGCCTGTTTTCAACAAGCCTGGCAAAGGTGCTCAGCTCAGCACAGCACACACCCCCGTGGATGTCCTCGATCCGGCCCGGCCTCTGGACTGTGGCTCAGCACTGGCCGACTGGGACACTAGCAGAGTGGCTGAGGGTCTGGATCCCAGGGTCACAGACATTTGGCTTCACATCTGACTCTTAAAAACCACAGTGACCTTGGACAAGCAATGGCACAATTTACTTACTCTCTGAACCTGAGTTAATAGAATGTTCTTAAAAGGGTAATGAAATGAGATTAAGTGGAAAGGTGCATTTACACACATAGAAACACACAGGTGTTGGCTTCTGGTGCTGTAATTATTATTATTATTGATTAGTGTTTTTATTTATTTTAAGGGCACAGCGGAGCTTGTCCTTAGTTGAGTGCACTCACCAACAGAACTGATGGGATAGAGCTCTGGGTACAGTGTGGTCATCACACGCTGTGCAGACCCAGGCGAGCCTTCCTCAGCTAACAGTGGCTGTCAAACACTGGCTGATCTACCAAGAAGGCACCTGCCAACCCTCCCAACAGGAGGTGCAGTCTCCATCCCATCCCTTTACACTAGGTGAGTTTGTGACTCACTTGTGTCCTGCGACTTTCAAGGCCGGGTCAGATAAAGTGAAGCCACTCCTGCCCTGTTTGTTGGGACACTTGTGTGGGAGCCCTAAGCTGCTGTATAGTGAGTCCTGAGGACACCATGATGTGAGGAAGCTCAAGCCAGCTTTTGCAGAGGCCGCATGGACAAATCCTGAGACCACATGAAGAGAGAGATACCTGGTCAGCCCTCTGCTGTGTCGGGCACTATCTAACTGTAGCCTCATGAGATAGCCCCAACCAAGCCCCTTGCAAATTCCTGTAGAAACCACAAAAGATAATAAAATGTTGTTTGAAGCCAGCTAATTTTGGTATGATTTGTTATGCACCAATAGATAACTGGAACTCCACGCATATGCACACACACTGTAAACTGATGGGTAAACATCAAGAATGACTAATGCTATAATACGTTTTGTGATCATGTCCTCTTCAAGTCTGCCCTTGATTTTGTCTTTGGAAAAATGTGTGTTGGGAATAGGGTGAGGAAAATGCATATAGATTTGCCTTTAGCTTCTGAGAAATAAAGCCCAATTGTCATCAAAGGAATGGTGTCAATATGCAACATGACATCTCAATTCATACAGTGGCATCATTTAGAAATAAAGATTCTATAAACTAATTAAAAAAGTGACTTGCAACAGGAAGATTTTCCCCAAGAAGCCAAACTAATTCTATGCAAAGATCCTGAAAACCCTAACGTCTTGTGTTCTGCAAAGGTATGGCAGAAGAACCTGTCTGACCCGCTCACAGGCACAGAGGAGAATCTGAGACTGAATAAGGACGTAGATGCTGCATCTGGCCTGCCACCCCACACCTGGTCTCAGAGTGGGGGAGATGTCCCACTAACCATGAAACGAGTGTGCCTGGGGTGGCCAGGTGCCTTACCGTTCAAAACCACAGCCTTTCTGTTCTCATCTCTGAAGTTCCTGGGAGCAAATTGAGATCGTAAGGCCGTCAGCGGCCTAGGCGCTCATCATCTTGACAGATACTTAGCTATTCATTTAAAAACAAGCAAGAGAACAAGCGTCAGCTGTATTTTTTAATTACTCCTGGATAGGACTGGGAATGCTTTGGCATAATTGGGGTATTGAGATTTTTTTTTCCCTTTGAAGGCCTTGTTGCAGTAAAGAAAAATACTGTGTTTATTCTAATTACAACCACACTTCTTCTAAACCATCTTAGCAATGGAAAGGCAAAGGACAATGGACAGTTATTTATTTATTTTTTAAAAGATGTTTTTATTGATTTCAGATAGGAAGGGAAACAGAGCGAGAGAGAGCGAGAGAGAGCGAGAGAGAGCGAGAGAGAGCGAGAGAGAGCGAGAGAGAGCGAGAGAGAGCGAGAGAGAGAATCATTGATTGGCTGCCTCCTGCATGCCCCACACTGGGGATGGAGCCTGCAACCTGGGCACGTGCCCTGACTGGGAATCAAACCATGACCTCCTGATTCAGAGGTTGACACTCAACCACTAAGCCATGCCGGGCAATTATTTTTTACTAGAGGCTGGGCAATTATTTTTTACTAGAGGCCCAGTGCACGAAAATTCATGCACTCGAGGGGGGGCGGTATGCGGAGGGGATCCCTCAGCCCAGCCTGCACCCTCTCACAATCCAGGGCCCCTCAGATAGGGTCCCTAGGCCTGGCCTGAGATCAGGGCCTCTCGGGGCTTTCCTTCATCCAGCTGCTGGCAGCTGGCCCTGCCCCTGCTGGCAATCTGTACAGTGCAGTCCCACCCCCTCCGCTGGAACTGGTCGCCTCCCCCTCCCTCTGCAGGCAACAGGCGTGGGGTGCAATGGGTTGGATGACCTGGGCCTCTCCCTTCCTTCCTTCCTTCCTTCCTTCCTTCCTTCCTTCCTTCCTTCCTTCCTTCCTTCCTTCCTTCCTCCCTCCCTCCCTCCCTCCCTCCCTCCCTCCCTCCCTCCCTCCCTCCCTCCCTCCCTCCCTCCCTCCCTCCCATAATGTTTACTGAGCGATACAGAACTGAGTACTATGAATGGTTTACCAGGATGGAAATGCACCGCAACCCTGCCCCTGCCACCCCCAACATCCAGAGACTACAGTACTTAGAAGTTACACACAACGGCCATAACTGCTGAATATCTGTTCATAACAAACAAGCCATAGCATATTTATAATGTATCACATTGAGTAATTATAGAAATCCATTTATATATTGCTTGTATAAAACCTTTTTTGTAAAAAATATTTTTTAAAAAAGTATAAAAAACACGTGCAGTTGAAAGCCCTGCCAGGACAGCCAGTCTGCAAACATTCAGCGAGTATGTGCTTTGGAAGGGCGCCTGTGCCTCGTGCCCACAGCAACTCCAGCAGGGCCGGCGAGGGTGCGCCCCGGCTGCCACTCCGGGCAGGACTGAGCTGGACCACGGTGGGTGGGTACAGCAGAGTCTGGCACTGTGCCCTTCTCAAGCCTTCCATCAGGATGAGGGTCAGGGTTAGGGTCAGGGCTGGGGTCAGGCAGATTGCAGTTTCACTCTGAGTTCCATACTCAGCCTAATTTTGGTTGCAACTCATGGCTTTTCCTGACTGCTCAGAGGTCCTTTGGGTGGGTGCCCTGGCGGAGAGGCCAGAGAAGTGCCCACAGCTGCCTGGTTGGGCGTCTCTCTGGCCCAGAGCCTCTGTCCTGCCTCCTGCAAGCCTGGCCCCAGGCAGAACAACACTGCTCCGCACCCCCCACCCCTCTCAGGACTACTTTGGTCTCAGTACTTGGTCCTGGGTTTCATCAGCCTGGGTTTCTTCCCCTGGTGTGGCTGATCTGAGTTTCACAAAAAAGCCTGGCTGATGCTGGCTGTGCTGAGCCTCATTGAAGAGTTTTTCATGCAGCAAGGAAGAACCCTCTGGGACCCTCCTGCTCCTCCCTCTCCTCTCCTCCTCCTCCTCCTCCTCTTCCTCCTCCCAGCCCATCCATGGTCACTTCTTCTCCAACTGCTCCAGCAGTGGATTGCCTTCTGAGTCGGGGGTCTTAACACTGTTGGTCCTGATGCAGGTGGGGAGATGCCAGTTGAGCATCAGGATGAGCTGCTGCCACTCCTGCTTCAGCTCCTCCATCTGGGTTTTCAGCTTCACATTCATGACCTCCAGCCACTCAGATTCCGGCTGCAGAAATCCTTCCACGCCTTCTTCTTGTTCTGGCATGGGGCTGCTGCCACTTTGTTCTTTTCCCAGCACCTTTTCCTCCGCTCCTCTTCCTCATATAGCTCACTTTTCACAGGTGGAGGCCTCTTGCCCACGTTCACCTCCAGGAAGTGCAAAGGGGCGATGATGGTCCCAATGTTGTGGATGTCAGCGTATGTTAGCTCCTCTGCAGTAAGGGCCAAGCTGGGGAGTCTGGTCAGGGGGCCAAGCCCTGGCAGAGAGCCCACAGTCATGGAAGGGTCTGGGATCTGCCCAGGCATCATAGCAGGAGGAATGGCAGTCTAGCCTTGCAGAAGCCACAAGGAGAGGCTGCAACACTGGGGCCTGGGCCAGGCTGCAGGTGCCATGCCCACTCAGGAGCCACTATGGTGCCAGCCCCGCCCTGCAGCATCCACTGCCACCAGTGCCTCCCATCACAGCCGCCCAGCGTCCCTCCACAGGGTGTGGCCTGGGTCTCCCTCTTTGAGGAGATCGATTTCGGGGCTCTGCTTGCCTGCCTGATGGCCCCTAATCATTCATCTGCCTATCTGATCGTCCCAGCCACTCACCTGCCTACCTGATCACCCCTAGCTGCTCAGCTGCCTACCTAATGGCCCCCAACCACTCGCCTGCCTGCTGATCGTCCTTAACTGCCTGCTGGGGGGCGAGGCCAGCCCAGCAAGGGGCTGTGGTGGTTTTGGTCTCTGGTCATTCTGGTCGCTGGGCTTTTATTATATAGGATAGGGCAGTGGGGATAACAGGTATCAGGGCCAGCTCTGCCATGAATGTGTGTCCTTGGGCACAAACTCTCTTACTTCATGTCTTAAATCTCTCATTTACAAAATGGGAGACTTTAAGACAGTTCCATGTGTTCCCTTTGGCTCTAATTAATGTGAGGTCATCCTCCCACTTCCTGTCACCCCTACCCCATGGGGTACAATGTCCCACAGACCCGTGATCCTGGTATGGAGAGTATTTCAGGACAAACTCATGGCTGGCCTCCAAGGTCAGCAGTGCAATGGTTCTCAATCATCTGCATGTACACGGACCACCCAGTACCCTGATTCAATGCACAGCCCCAGGCCACTCCTCCAGAGAGTGTGATTCCATAGTTCTGGGGCATGGCCCAGGAATCTGCATTTTTGTATGAACACAAGTCTAGTTGAAAAACATGGCCTTGGGACTCACAAAGTCCTGTCTTCTTGATTTCCCAGCCAGGTAACCTGAGCAAGGTTCTCCACCTCGCTGGACCTCTCCATTCCAGGAAGTACAGCCGCCCAGCTATACTGGAGAAAATGACCCCAAGTCCCTGTCCACTTCCTGCCACAGAGCTGCCCAACACAGACCTGTTCCTTTCTCGCTCTACAAGTGGGGAACCTCGGAGAGGCTTTTCACCAAGCAGGATAACAGCCTCTCAGAAAACAGGTTGGGCAGGAAAAGCTACACTGCCCAGAGCCCAACACAGCACTGACCACTGAGCACAGCCAAGCAGCTCACAGTTCATAGTAGCCGCCAACAGAACAAGTTGTAATCCTACACCTGGCAGCTGGAGAATATATAAAAAAAAAAAGGTTATGCTGCTTATAAATAGCATTTCTAAAGCCTTCGGGTGCCCTGCCCTGTTCAGTGCTGAGCTATCCTGTTCCTAGCCCTGGCTCCTGGGACCCAACTCAACCCCCAGAGGAATGCGAACGCCATGACTGGGCACCAGAGGGGGGGAGGGGGACAAAATTGCCCACAATGCTGCTGCCCCAGGCTCCGCCCACCTGCGGTCCCATGCTCTGTCCTCTGGGAACAGATGGGGAAGCGGTTCACCTGAGCACGCCCATGTGCAGGCAGACACCTGGGCTAGCCACACTGGCCTTTGTGACCAAATGGCTGGCAGAACACATTAGCTCACCTCCTGTGCTTGTCACAACAATTAGGCTCTGGAAGGTGGCACTGGCACTGCCACTGAGAAAATGCAGTGGACCAGCCAGTTCATCACCCTCGTGGACAGTTCAAAGGGGCCAGTAGGGCAGAGGACCTACATTGGGGGGCATATGTTAGGGGGCAAAGGATTGGGCTGGGGACACAGAAGTTCCTTAAAACCATCCAGCAGAAACATTATAAAACCCGAAGCACCACCTGCCAGGGATGGCCAAAGGTCCAAATCCCCGTGGATCTGCAGGACAGTGGCAGCACCGTGCTTGGAAGATGGGGCGGGAGTCCAGACATTCACCCAGTGATTGACAAGCTGGCCCTCCCGCTCTTCTACTCTGCTTCAGTAACTACCCATATTATGCTGAAATGACACAAGCAACAATAATTAAGCCCAGATCTCTGTGGATCATTCGCAGTGATAATTCCACCTTTGTAATTCAGCCCCAGATAAACCCCTTTTGTTCTGCCTTATAACACAGATTCTAGTATCATTCAAGTATATTAACTGTAGCCTATTACTGTCACAAAAAATGCTCCCTGAGCCATAGCAAAAGACTCCCCAGACAAAACTTTATGTCATGTTAATCCAAGCTTTAATAACTATGAGGATATATAACTGTATTCTAATTGTGCTCTGCGTTCCTGCATACGAAAACAGGAGATATCAAAAATGACAGCGGTGGATCACTTCAAATAAAAACGCATTAATTCCCCACTCAGGGTGCTGGGATGCTAGGGTGAAGGGATGCATGCTTATATGGGAAAGAAGTGATATGGGGCTTCTGAGGATAGGGAAGACATTGGGGCTGGTATGGGGCTGCCAGAAATCAATGCCACTGAAGGCTGAAGATGGTGAACCAAGTCAGGGCTGTGCAGGGGAAACAAAGAACCTTGTGGGACTTCATTAGGTAGCTATGGGAATCCCTGGTTCCGAACCTGGTTTGGATACCAAGTCAGCATGTGACCTTGGCCAGGTCATTCCCACTCCTTGGGCCTCCCTTTCCTCCTGAAAAGCAGGCATGATATCAGACCCATGTGTGGATCTGGTATGGCTCCCTCACTCTCCCAGCTCACCGGGACCAAGTGATATAGAACTGCAGCCCACTCCGGGGCTCCCAATCGCCTTTACCTGTGCTGTGTGGTACCTCTGAAATGGTTGTCACTTTCTAACATGCTGTGTGATTTACTTATTACATTAGCTGTTTATCGTATGTCTCCCTCCACTTGAATTCTGGTTTGGAAGGACCGAGACCGGTCTACTCGTTCACTGACGGATCCTGGTGTCCATGAACGTTTGCTGAGTGACTGAGCAGCACTACCACGAACCAGGTATGTGGCCCAAGACGAGTTTCTTCAACTCATTGAGACTCAGTTTCCTCAACTGCAAAGAGGCAGAAACCTGCTTCCTAGTGTTGCTGAGAGGATTCCAGAGCAGCTTTGGAAGACCTGGAAGGGTGATGAGCACCACACAGGCTCACCAAGCATATTCTTTTCTAGAAAAAAATAACAGACTCCCCTCCAAGACGCCATTTTCACTGCTCAGACCAACGCTGGGCCCTTATACTCAGTCAGCGATCTCATTACCCTCCCAACAGACTTTCCACTTCCCCGGCCCCCACCTCACTCCTCGTCATGGCCAGGCCACTTCCCTGGCACCAGAAGAGAACTGGACAGCACCAGGCAGACAGGCACAGTTGCATCACGGAGATGTCTGGGCATGGGAGTCCAGAAGGCCAAGAGTCTGAGCAAATCATGAGCTTCTTGGCCTTGGAGTGACCTTCCCCATAAAATCAGGACATGCCTTTTAATGGTAAGGATGAAACGTAACAAATGAACATGCTCCGATAAGAAGGACAATTACTCTCTGCTACGTAACCCCTCTGAGCTGGTGTCCTTATCTGTAAAAAGGGGGAACACAATGATCCTCACTGCCACATCTCATGGGATGTGCTATGTGGAGGCCTCCGCTGAGACACCTGCCCTCCAGTGCCAGCTCCCAGGTGCATGCAAACCATGTATCCTCTCCACAGGCCCAGTTTCTTCATCTGTGTAAGGGAGATTCAACTCAGACATGCGGGAGGGCTGCCTCACGGTGCTGGGTGAAAGGGGACAGCGGGTCCTTCACAGCAGGCCAATCACATTCACATCCATAAGTAGTAGACGGCAGGAAAAGGCCCCCAAGGGAAGGGACAGCAAGGCCCACCTCCTCCCTGCCATGTGGGCAGCTGACGAAGGTGTTACTAAACACAACAGGCAGCCTGGAAGATCCCATAGCTAATGTCTTCCCCCAGGAGACAGATCTTTAGCCGGTTCAAGACTATTTCCCACAGACTTGGGATCTTGAGAGGTGGGAGGGACTGAGACGGTTAAGGATCAGAAATTCCGTCAAACACATCATGACTCAAAGTGCAGGCAAAGCGCCAGTGCCCCCCTGGACCAGAGCGCCACTGTGAGAGGACCGTCCCCGGCAAGCGCTCCTGGACTGAGACCTCAACCGCCAGCCTCTTTATTGACATTTTTGTTGCCCTTAACAACCAAAGAATAAAAGAACCAGAAGGTGGCAAGTGAGCACAATGATTTCATTTATCTCTTTCCTCTTGTTTGCTACAGATCAACTATGCGACCAGATTTTATCATGAGACGAATCACTTTTCATCCTTCTTCCCAGATGCAAATGACATGACCACCCCAAACGTCTACTCCCCAAACTCCTGAGGACAACAGACGGGCAGCATGTGGAGGAAAAGTCTGCTCTCCGAGTCTCCACGGCGCCCACCTGACTTTCAGAACCCATTGGCTGGCACTCCGAATGGTGGTGTGGCTGGGACAAGGGTCCCGGAATCCGTCTCAGGTTTCCTCCTTTGAAACAGGAGCCCGAGTCGCCAGTGCCAACGGGATCTACAGAGGGCTTCATTTCCAAACCCGTCTGATGCTCTCATCCCATTCTAATTCTCAGCCCCCCAAAGTGGAAACTGACAAAGAACAGAGAGACTCCAAAAAAGACTGAGTCCAAATGGACTGGCCCTCCCACCCAGAGCCTGGCCCAGGCATGTCAAACCGGACAGAGCCGCTGTTCTCTCAGCCGCCTGTGATTCCGTCAATACCTATCAAAAAGTATTTTTTCCCTTGCCCATCCAACATCAGCTGCCAAAGACTTGGATATCTATTTGAGAGCCCGCCGTATTGATTAGGTCAAATACTACAAGAGTTTTATTTCCTGATTTCTTGACCTTCAAGCCCCCGGGAGGGCTTACCTAATACAGCAATGCCACCATGAGAGTAACTTCGGAAGAGACACTCAGTAACTCACGTCACCCAGGTTGACTTGTCCGTCACCGGCCATGCTGGTGTGGACTGCCTCTCAGATCCTGCTCCCGTTTGTCACGGGGATTACTGAGGCCCTGACAGCAGAACAGATGCCTTGCTTTACCAGGGAAATACAAATGAAAAAACTAAAGCAATTCACAACATTATAAATTAGAAATGATCTTTTTCATCTTTGTTAATATGTGAACTCCCTGGTTTAAAGAAAGAAGAAGGAAAAAAGCTTTAATAACAATAGGTTTAGGTGGTATCAGGAGCAAATTACAGCACTAATTCAGTCCTCAGAGGAAGAAAATAAGTTTTAAAAGCACAAAATGATGATTCTCAGAGCAATGTTCACCATCCTTCCAGGCAGTATTGTAAATTCATCATCCAGGGAGAAGAACCAAGGCAAAGCCACAGCTAGAAGGGCTGACTGAACAGCAGGAAGAAGGCAAACTGTGGCTTCACTCACACTCCCATCATTAGATCAGTCCTTTGAAAAAACATCATCTTCAGCATCATTGTCGTCATCACCACCGCGGTGTTTGGCCTCTCCTGCTGGAATGCTCACTGATTCCTGACAGGAAGTGAGGGTTGGCAAGCACTGGTCTCCCTTACCCCCTTGCCAGGACAAGAAACATGATCTCAATCCCCCCACCCCACTCCCGCCACAACAGGAGTACACATGCCATTTGCACCCCATCTGATCCCCATGCTCTCTCAAAGGGCCCCCAAAGGACCAGGACCCTCTGGCTATTGGAGTTCTCTGTCAGGAGACAGGCCAGGTCTACATTTAATTTACAAAGAGTCTATGATCAGCCACAAACGGTTAACCCCAGTCTGGCTGTCGCTGCCCCCAGAGTTCTCCTGCTCTGCTTTCCGCATCTCAGCTCGTCTGAACATTGCCGTTGATGCCAGGGTCAATGTTCTGCTGAACTGCAGTGAAGTAGAATGTGAGAGTCTAAGAGTGAACACCCTAGAATCTCAGGGTTCCTGCACCCACATACTCCATGACCCGTCTTTTCCAATGCCCCTGCTAGACTCTGTGCCTGAGCATGCTCTGGGAGGCCTCTAGCCAGGTGCTAGAGAAAGGAAAGAGGAAGAATCCAAATGAAGTGACCAATGGGGTACTTGGCAGAACTACTCCCTAGGTTCTGAGGGCAAGTGCTTGATCCTGGTGCCAGAAATGCCATGAGCTGTGAGCATGAAGCCCACGAGGGGCAGTGTGGTACATCCCATCTGCCGCCCCCCCCCCCTCCCCACTCCCCATTCCCAGGCCAGGTGCTTGGCTGCCGCTGCCAGAATGCACCTTGGCTCCAAGGAGTCTGAGCCATTCTAAGTTACTGGTTCCAAATACTAAGCTGCTGCCGCTGGCTAAGGAGGAAAAAAATAAAAAAGAGAGAGGATGATGGGGGTGAGGGTGGAGACAGAGCTAAAAGGGAAGTCAAATTCTCCCCCCCCCCCTCCCGAAGGCACTTCAGCCACTGGGAACAATCTGGAAGTCTGGAAGTGGGCAGACCAAAATGTTTACCTAAAGTTCTTTTATGCTGTGTCTCACTTCTGCTCTACAGAACAACAAATATCAGGGCATCTCACCAAGATCATGGTCACTTCTGGGCCTCTGATATCTTGAAGCAAGAGCCATGGCATTTTATCCCAAATGCATCCACTTTGACAAGAATAACCCATCTGCTTTGGAACCAGGACACGTGTGTTGCTCCACCCCAGCCACTGCCCCTTACACTCACTGGCCTGTCTGGAAGCCCAGGACTAGGGGCGGTTTTCAAACACAAAGACCACTTTCGGTGTGAGGATATTTTTTAATGGCCCCCAAGTCTCCAGGCTCTAATTAGCGGGTGTCTGCAGAACTCTTGCTAGAGGAGATCTGAGAAGCTGAAAGTGCAGTGCACACCAGGGACAAGGATTCTGGTGTGGTGGCCACAAGACATTTGGCAAACTTCCTCAGGCCCCAACAACAGATCTAAACATATCATGACCAAGAGAACAAAGGGGAGTCGGGTGCCTAGAGGCACCTGTTGTTACGCATCCTGGGCAAGCCAAAGAATCAATGAGAGCTCTCTGAGACCATCTTTTCATTCACATCTCTACCACAGCCATTCCAAGAAGCCTGAGGATCCCCATTTTGCAGATGAGGAGACTGAGGCTTGGGGAGATGAAACAGTTTGCCCTGGGAGAGTTCCAAGGTCTGTGATCTTTCTGCCATGGCTTGTCTCAATTAGGTACATTTCTTATTCCCTGGAAGTCGAAGCTAAAAGGGCTTTTCCAAAGAAGTTCTTATGTCTTTGAGTCTCCCATGGCTGCATCTAAAGCACATACAATTCTTTCCTGCGGTTCCATCGCCTGGGCTTTCCAACCACCCTTTCTTCATCCTCTGTTCACCCCAATTCTTAGTCCTTCAAATAATATAGGCAGGCCCATTTCTTGCCTTGGTCCTTCTTCCCCAAGTCCCCTGTCTTAGCTAAGGCTTACCATTTGCAGAATGGCACTGCCACAGAGCAGAGGGCAGCAGCCTCTGGGTGTCACACTCCAGCGGGGTTAACGGCCTCCCCTTCTCCGGACACACAGGTATGGGGTGGTAAGCAGGACTGGGACCACGCTATGGCTGTAGTCACCAGTGTCCAGCACTGCTCCAGGCACACAGTGGGCTCTTTATTGCTGCTGCTGCTGCTGCTAAATAACTGAGAGGAAAGCACACGTGCTAGGGAAGAGTTACAGGAACAGCGATTCAGAAGATGGAAGAAGAGGGGCGATGCTGAGTGGGTCTAGCTAGGCACTGGAACCACAATGGCTCTGGGAAAGCCGCTGGCACACACAGAGAGAACACTGGGAAACTGACGGTGCAGGAGCCTCCCTGGCCAATTTGGAATTCCAAAGCTGGTGCTCAGAACCCCTGAGCCACTGGGCTCCAGTTCGGGAGCTGCTTCTTACCTGCTGGGCAGACCTGTTCTCTTCTCCTTCCCACAAGTGCCCAGAGCACCTATTCCTGGACCCTGTAGTCACTCCCCTCCTTCCCCTTGCTGCTGCTTGCCTCTCCCAGGGGCACATACTCCCAAGAAAAGTTCACCAGGCCCCAGTGCCAATCCCACCCCTGGGATTTTCACAGACCATGGAATTGGGAGGCTGGGAAGGCCATGAGAGAGCTCTCCAACTCCCTTCGACAGAGAGGGCGACCTGGCCCAGCAGCCACGGGGGCTTGCCCAAGGCCACTCAGCAGGTTGGCAGCAGAGCTGGGACATGAACCCAAGGCTTTTAATGACCCTTGATAACTCTGATGATACACAAATGAGCATGAAGGGGCTGAATCTCTGGGCAAGACTGAAGAGTAAAGACCTCAGGCCATTGCCTGGCTCCTGGCAGCATGTTCCTTCTCAGAGTGGCACGCGTGGGAAGGGCACTTTGAAGCTCTCTGCCAGCACATCTAATTTTCTCCTTGCCATGTTTGCACATCGCCAGCTCTAATGCGCTGCCATTTTGCAGGATCTGAGCACATTTCTAAGCTGTGTTTCTGGCTCTGAAAGGTGCAAAGTACATACCACTGTGCCCCCAAAACTAAAGGGGAGAACAAGTGAGCCCCGAGTCCACAAACATCAGCTCCAATGGCCCCAAGGGCTAGGTGGAGTGTTAAACAGGACAGTAGGAAAAAAGGATCTGCCCAGGGAGTGGAAATTTCAACCCATTGCTGAGTACCTTTCATTATTCACCTGAGCTCCAAGGACACTGAAGGAGGCAGGTGTTTGGGATGTATGGAAGTATCGTTTCCTCCTGGGACAAGGAGGAGGGGGGGTGGCGTCGTTATATACACATGAGTTTTCCGCTGGTTGTTTCTGCGGTCACCTCAGTACCAAACTCAGGAGAAAAGAGGCAAACTGGGATCAAGATAATCAGATAAATGAAGGTGGCTGGCTGCCAACCTGAACTTCAAATGGGTCCTCCTCTCTCCAGCTCTCTCCTTCTACCCCTCCCCCACACCTTGCCTGGGGGCCAACCATGGGCCTTAAAGTCTAATGACACGATGGACCAACAACAAAATAATGATAAAACCCTGTGTGCACAGAAAAGGCACAAAATGCATGGGAATGGAGGGAGGGAGACAAAACCAAATGCACTGGGCCAGGGAAGGGAAGGAGGCTGGCCTGGCCTGCAGATGTCCATTGGCTGAAGGATGGATAAAGGGGGTGTAGGGCCGAAGGAAGAGAGCTCCAAGCAGAGGACACAGCCCAATTAAAGAGACAGAGGAGAGAAAGTGCTGGCCCTGGGACATCCAGAGTGGAGTGGCTGAAGCTGAGCACGTGAGAAGGCAGAGGCAGGAACTTGAAGGGTCACGCACAGGAGATTGGCCTTTGCTCGGGGGATGAAGGGAGCCGCTGGGGAGTGTTGGGCAGGGAAATGACACGGCCAGACCAGCCTTTTAGAAGCCTCCTCCGGCAGCACGGGAAGGATGACCAGAGGACCAAGCTGGAGGTCAAGTGAAGACTTTGGCACTGGAGGAATCACGCAGATGAGAGATGAGGGAACAGGTGCCAGTGGCAGAGGAATTGGAGAGAGGCAACAGTTCAAGCAACACTTTTAGGAATGGGAAGACTGATGAAGAGGGAGATACACCCAGCCGAGTAGGGAGAGGGAGAAGGAAAGGTATGGAGACAACCCCCAGGTTCCAGATACTCCTGAGGTGGGACGCACAGGGATAGGATCTGCCCCTGCTCCTCACCTGTTTGGAACACCCTGAGGGCTCCTAACCTGCTATCATAACTCCCCAGCTTGGCACCACAGCCCACCACTATCTGGCTTTGTAGTTCAGAGATGGTACCACAGAGCAGTCCTGTTCGTCTCTCACTGCACTTCCTCACACACTGTGAGCCAGTCCTTACCAGTCCTCCTGCACCTCCCACATCGCATCACCCTTCTGCCTGCTGAAATGGGTATCCTTCAACTACAGCCCCAGGCTCAGCTCCTCCCCTCCCACCCACCTGGGTGTATCTCCCTCTTTGGTTTTCAAGCACCAGTACTTCCCTGTACTAGGGACTGTCACTGGCTCCCGCACTAGACTCTAAGCTCCCTGCAGGCAGACTCAGTTTATCTCGTAGACTTTGGACACGTTATGTACTCGCTAAGTCTGGCAATACACTGAAAGCTCAGCAGACAATTAAAAAAATCTAGGAAGCAGAAATAACGCAGCTCTTTCAAACCGATTCTTGTTTCTACACTCAGGACGGGACACCACATTTACCCTCGCAATTCTGAACGAACCAAGGAGCTTGGAATTTGTTGCCTAAAAGAAAACTCATGAGGAGGAAAAAGGAAGCCAGCTCACCAGCTAATAAGCTTTCTAAACACACGTGTGGATTACGAGTTGCACAAAAGTAGGTGATGTGAATCCCATATATTATTTGCATATAATGTAAGAAAACCACTTTCAAGTTCTTTGAAGAGAGACGTTATAATAACACCATTTCTTTCATCACTCCAATGACCCAGGCCATTTTCAGAGCCCGGCTCTGGCAGTTAGAAAGCCTGGTGCTGGCTCAGCTGGGTTTTGTTTTGCTTTGCCCTTCCCTACAGAAAGGAGACACAGCTCATTTGGATTAACTGAAGTGAAAAGGAGGCAATATCTCTGCTCTAATTCCACAAGGCTGGAGAGCCCCTTAGAAATTCACGGCTGGTTCTCAGACAAATGCTTGGGAACCTGTTGATTAGAGGAAGGGTATTATCTGCATTTGCTGGGAGAAAAAACACCACTGCAACCTTCTTCCTTCACCAACTGGGCAGTGAGTGCTACGCCCAGCCACACGGGTGTGTAAGTCAGAGAGCAATTTGCATGAGTAAAGAAAACTCATTCCAGAAGCAGCAAAGCTGTTGTTCTGCATGGCAACCCTGGGAGATGAGAGGGAATAAGACTGGTTGGAGAGAGAGATCCCCACCCCCAGGCTTCCCAGAGCTCACACTGAAGGTGAGTCTGTTGCATTCACGAGGCACAGGCAGGTGTGGAGTGGGCTTAGACCCTCCCGGTGACACCCTCCCTTCCACAGCCAGAGACGGAAGGCTGCGTGGAGCAGGTGGCATTAGAATTGGGTCTTTAAGCACGGGTGGGAGAGGATGCAGAAATGAACAACCACAGGTGATCTGGGAGTCACTGGAGCAAGTCAGAAGAGCCATTAGCAGCTCATGGGGGCTAGAGAGGGCTGGAGAGGTTGGACCTATAACAGGGAGGGGAGACAGGAGATCCTCCACCACAAGAGGATTCCCTGCTCTCTGAGGGGCCTAGGCCTCATCTTTGTTCAGGAAGCCATGGGGAACCAGCAAATGTTTTCAATGCAAGGAATGACATGAACAAAGCTGTTTTAAATTTCTCCAATCGCAGTTCGCTGAATAAACCAGGCGAAGACGTATAGAAAGAAGGTAGTAAGACGGCTATTGAGCCAAGCTAAGTAAAAAAATGTACTTAGCATCTGAAACAATCAGGTGAGGGAGCGTTTGAAGATGATGACACCAAAGTCAGAGAGAGAACTGGATTATAGAGAGGAAGGTGGGTGCTTTAATTTAAAAAAAAAAAAAAAAATGGGGAGGAGGGTGAAGGAGAAAGGAGAAGAAATATTTGAGATTTCTACAGACATCATTGGACTTCCAGGCTTGGCATCCAAAACATAGTCCAGGGGATAGGTACCAATGTGGACTCATTCACACAACAGAGATACAATGGTTGGAAGAGCAGGAGAAGGTTCAGGGGATGGAGCCCTAAGGACATCTACCTCAGGGGCAGGAAAAGAGAAGCAACCACCGAAGGAGGCCAGGGACAGCCAGAGAGGCAAGAGGGGAGCCAGGGACACCAGCCTCCTAGAGACAGACTGGCGAAGGCAACAAGTGTGGACTCTGAAACCAGCCTCAAATCCTGGCTCTGCCACCTAACTGAGAGAATTTCTTCAGTTTCCCCATCTGTAAAATGGCTCTCAACTGCAAATCCACCCTATGTATCATACTCGGTTTTGTAGCTAGAGCTGGGACCCTGCAAATCACATGCATATTTCTGCTTTGCCACTGGGTCCCTGTCAGGCCCTGCCAATAGGGGGCACTAGAGCCTCTAAAGCTGGAGGAGGAAGAAGGGACTTGCCTCTTCTGGCCTGTTTCCTGGGGGCTCCCTGTCAAGTTCCTCTGAGCATCACCCCAGCAATGCTCCTTCACGCTGCCAGCAGAAGTACCTTCCTGTATCAGAAGTTGAATCCAGTTTGCAGCTTCTCCCGACACTTGCTGCCTCCCCTCCCTTAGAGGCAACAGCACCAGGGGCCGAGACTCCCTCCTCAGAGGTCTGGGTCCCTCCTCCTCCAAAATTCAAGTCTCAACAATTCTCAGGCCTGGGGATGGTGGCTGCTCCCCGAGTTGCCACATCCATAGTACCTCTGAGCAGTGGATCTCAGAGCATGCCTTCCCCCCAACCCTCCCCCCCCCCCCCCCCCCAGCCAACATCAGCATCATTTGAAAACGTATTAGAAACACAAATCTTAAGGCCCTATTCCCAGATCTATGAATCAGAACTTCTGGAGTGGGGCCTGAAACCTGTGTTACTAAGCCCTGCAGATGACTGCTGCACCCTAATGTTTAAGAACCAAGGCCCCAGGATGTCTGTTTGCCCTTTCAGTCACCTAGTTAACTTGGTGGACCAGTAACAATTCTTTCTCTAACTGGTGTGGTTGCTGTCCCCTGGCTAGAACATAACTCATTCAACAGGGAAAATAGTATCAGTCTCATAATAATGATACTAATACTTATCATCACCAGTATATTAGGTCACAGAAGCCAAAAGCAAAATTAAGAAATGTTATGGTTAATGGAATCTATATATATAAAAGGCTAAGTGACCAACCGTCCATCCCTCTGTTCGACCGGCCAGTACATATGTGCACTGGCAAGCCTATATAATTAAAGCATAGTATGCAAGTTGTCCCCTGGACCGGGAGTTGTCTGGGAGTTTGACCAGGGGGCGGGGCTGGTGGGGGGAAGGGAGGGAGGCCCCAGCTGGCAGCCAGCAGCTGCTAGGAACCCTACCAGTGCACAAATTTCATGCACTGGGCCTCTAGTCAAATATAAAGGGATGCTGGATTAGGTTATTATTTTCTTTTCACAGCAAATTTTAGAATTGGATTGAGAGAAAAAAATACCACCCTAACTTACACACACAGCCTGACTCTCTTAGAAAATACTTCCTTTTCAGTCAATTCCTACATGGATGCTGTGTAAAACCACTCCATCTATCAAGCTGTCAGAATGAACTGCAAAATTCTTAATAGTCTCTCACACAAAATGTCCACATGGTCCAATGCATCTGGGGGGTCTGGCCCTAACTTTTTAACTGCAGACACGTTCAGATGGCCTTCAGGCGTCCTCGTAACAGCACTGCTGCTCACAAACAGGACGCCAACACAAGTCATAGAAAGAGTCTCAGGATGTCGGAGAAGGAAGAGACCACCCAACCCAACCAGCCCAAACCCCTCATGCTTCAGATGAGGATGCTGAGACCCCAGTGAGAAAGGGGCATGTCCAAGGTCAAACAGCTACCAATATCCAGCTAACACCAGTACCAAGTTTCCCAACTCCCCCGGCACCCAAACTCCCTTCAACTCCATCAAATGTGAGTGACAGGCAGGGCCATAGCATTCCATTTCATAAGTACAGTAATTTAACAAGCAGCAGGAAACCACACTATAAATGGGGAGAGGAGGACTACAAACGTAAGGCTGGGATGAGCTTAGGAGGGAGCATGACTGTCGGCAGGCAGGTTTCTTTGCCCATCAAAATAATAAATGAAGTCAGGCATTTACAGTAGCGTGGACGCAAAAGTCACTGCGGGCCCACGGTGTTTTCAGCATCCAAGACAATGCATTCTTAATGCGTTCTTAAACAGATTCTGACTCAAACCCTGAGACAGCTGGGCCTCTTCCAAGAAGTGTTAGCCACTGTGAGATATCTCTTTCAGTTCTCTCCAGTAGATCTCCTTGGAATTTGCCAGATAAAGAGGCAATTTATCTTGTGGCTGAAGGTTGTACGTAATGCATTATCTGCCTCCCACCAGGACCTGCGCATCTGTGGAAGGCCCTGATTGGGCCGGACGACTGACTTGCCTCCATCTTAAGGTGCCATAGCAACATGAAATCAACAAGGAGAGAACTGTTAAATGAATAATTTACTGATTTCATAAGAACTTGTATTGCAATTTATACTTCTATTATCTTTCCTACCCATGCCTTCACTCCTTTGTATAAAAGCTACAATCAGGCTGAACAACATTTGAGAAGCTAATAAGCATATCTATTCCTGTACTCAAACCAACAGGTACACAACTCTGATGCGAAGTCTCACCACTGCTGCCTTTTCCTCATCCTTCCGCAAAGGGGTGTATGTTAGGGAGCAGCTAGATGACCTCCAATAAGCTTTATGTTTTCCACTGAAACACGTTTTCCCTTGGGACATTGGTAGCAGAGTTGAGTGGCATTCAGAAGCATTGTGTAGAAGACATATCACTGGCCACAATCTACCAATTGCCACTTTAAAACTTTCCCAAAGAGACCTAGTTACTAGCAAAGGAGAGAAGAAAAAAAAAAAAAAAAAAAGCAAAGTATAGTTTCAATGACAACTATGGTATTTTAAAAGCTCTTTCAATATCATCAGTGATAGCATTTTAGTGGCATGAGCACATCTCGTCACTCAGCCTCAATTTCAAGGATATTTATGAAGAAGACAATACAATGAAAGCAGACTTATTTGCTTGGGTGGGATAGGTTACAGATTATTTCGGTTCTGCACTTTCCAGCAGAAAGGATACATGCTTTTGAGACGCATTACCTGCTGCCTGCTTCTCTCCAGGCTCCAAGCTCCTCGAGGATACCAACCCGAGAAGCAGCAGCCACTAACTACAGGGAGATGCAGACTTTAGCACCTTGTCACCGAGAAGCCAGCTTCCCTTCTTCCGGCATGGGTTGGGGTGGGGGCGGGGGGGAGACCAGTGCAGAAGTGCATAATTATCATGAACCCAGCGGAAACAGGTCTCTCTCTCATTTTCCACCAACCTGTACAGCAAGCATGTCAAACTCATGAGTTTGACATGCTTGCTATACAGGGAGGCACTGAAATGCTGTCCATTCCCCTATTACTGTCACCTCCAGCTTTCAAGTCAAAACCTAATGTCACCGACAGGACAAACCCACCCCTTTCTTAGAGCATGCAGCTTTGGAAAAAGATCTGTAACCATCCTCAGGATGCTGAGGGCAGAGGCTAAAGTGACCTCCTTGTCGCTGCTCACCCGCTAAGGAACCATGGCTCTGTGACTGGAGTGTGTGCTGACATAAAAGGAACTCAGATGAGTTACTTGTGCAAACTTCATGGCCCCAAGACTAGGACAGCTGGGCCCAAAGGGCAGAATGTGGCAGTTCTGAGAACACAGGATTTTTGTGCTAAATCTCTTCCCCCCTATAAATAGATTTATAGGGCACCATCTCTATAGCTGAAACCCAGTCAAACACAGGCAGAGGTAGGCCTGTTAAGTCTTGCTCACGTGATTCAATCTCCAAATTCTGAATATATTACTCAAGGGCTTAGGGTAAGGCAGATACTCGAATGAAGGTGACAAGAAATCTCTTCTCTGGCTTCAAAACTCTCATGCTGCTGGCTGGAGCCTGAACCTGGCTGCTGTCCCGGTGGGTCCTATTTGCTGGCTTCAAAAACACTAAGGCAGTTATACTCTTTGTTTGGGTTTATTTTGTTTTTGCTTTCACTGGTTACATTGACAGATGCTAATATTAACTCTTTATTAAAATCTTAACTTGATTGGCTGAATTTAAAATGGTTCTGGTAATTTAAAGTAAAAAGATTTCATTTGTGTGACCTGAATTCAAATGCTGGCAGGTCCTTGGACACATTTCTCAACCTCTATAAGTCTGTTTCCCCACGTGTAAAAAATGGGTTTTCATTCCTCAGACCCATCAATAAGGATCATAGTCACATATGCAAAAGGTGCCTGCCCAGCACATAGTAGGGCTCAGGAATGGCAGCTCAGATGTGCCCACAGAGGACCTCGCCATCCTGACGACTCCCCACCACAAAGAACAAAAAAAAACTTCCAAGTTCACATCTCTGGTCAGCATAGGCCTCAGCCTTGTACCACTGCTTCATCTTCACTCAGGAACCAACGCTCCTAACCCTAATACTTGGGATTTGTCCTTCCTGCTCTTTTCTGGAAGAAATGTTGACTTGCCCATTATGAAATATATACTGTTTTGGACTCAATCCTAAATGTAAAAATGAAGCATTTGGGAAGTTTTACCCAAAGCAGGAATGAGAAACAAAACCCATTCAGGAAAAAAAACAATGTAATGAAGGTCACTGAGTCCAGAGAAGAAGGGCTGACACCAAAGGCCAGGGCCACGGGCCTAGGAGGAGCTTATGTTCCAGGTAAAACCCCTTTCCCCATCTCCACGTCCATAGGCAGGAGTGAAGGGGTCTGCCTCCCCCTCTGCCCCATTTGTCCTGAGAGGGCAGGACAAATCTCAGGGTGACTTTTCTCCCTCTTGCCATCAGACTCCCCAGCCCTCAGCCCCCCAAAACTCCGAGGTCACTTCTCAGGGCTCCATGGGCCAGGGGGTGGCATCTCTGCCCCTTCCCTGTGGTGCTCGTCCCCCTATTATCCCTCATGTCCATCAGACACATACAGTCTTCTGTGTGTCTGGATGGCAGCCCTGCACCAGAACAGAAGCTCCATGCGGGTTGGGCTTTGTCTATTTTGTTCAGTGATTCATCTCCAGGGCCTGGGACATGGCCATGCAGCAGGTATCCAGCAACTACTGAATGAACGAGAGAATGAATGAATGAATGAATGCAGCAACAATAAGACCAAGCAGCCCCTCACTCAAAGCATTAAACATCTGAGTCCTTGCTTGTTTTCTAAAGAGAAGAAATCTGTAGTTCAGTGGTGGGAAGAGGGACCAAAGCCACAAATGACTTGGCTTCTTGCCCCAGGTCAACACGGAACTGGCTCACACCAGAACCAGTACGGGACCCAAATTCCTTCCAACTCTGAGAACCAGGCTGTGCTTCCCTGGGGAAGTAGGGGCCTCACAGTGGCCTTCCTCACAGCTCAGCTCAACAACGTGAGAATTCAGAAACCCAGTGACATAAGTGCTGGCCTTGAAAGTAACACAAGATGTTAGCAGGAATCTATCTATCTCACTTGGTTCGGGGGGGTGAGGGGTGGGGGCAGATAGTATTGTAATACAGGCTTTAGAGGCCTGTGGCCTTTTCTTTCTTGAGAAAAACAAAAATATTTGGCAGTGTATCCTAAAACTTTCAAGTCCTGTAATTTGAAACAAAACACAAGAATTACGTAACAAACAAAGGCTTCTTCATTAAACAGTGAACCTGTGCTCTTGTTTTGGGACGTAAGTAGAAGCCAACAGGGCACTGAGGATTCTGGAATCTGGGGCCCACGAGGCACCGTCGGTTCTGACTTGCTGATTCTGATCAATGGATCCTTCTCTCCAGCACAGCCAACCTCCCCAGAGCTCAAGAGTGGTCATTTGGATGGACTTTGCTGGCTTCTGGCCTGCAGCCAATGGGCCCATCGTGGACGGGCCCCTGGGATGTGTACCCCCTGCTAAGAGGCTGCAGAGCCAGAGAGGAGAGGCCAGTGAGAGCTCCTCTGGGTGGGCAGGTCCTCGGGACCAGGCTGGGCAGGTCTGGGCCCCATGCTTTCCAAGCACTAAACTCCTCCGAGCTGCAGAGAGCGTCCTAGTAGGAGAAGGAGCACAGCCGTGGCTCCCTCCGTGCTCCAGGCTGCTCAAGCAGGGGCTCCTGAGACAGACTAAAGCTGAGCTGTGACAGCCTCTTGCTTTCAAGCCTTTCAGATGCCGATCACCACATGCTCCTGACCAGGCATCGCCCCAGAGAGACAGGAACGCCAAGCCCCCAACAGCTAAGGACAGAAAGCTTTTTCCAAGAGCCCTAGAGCTTTCAGGGGCCATTCTTGTACAAACCCACCTCCAGACCCCAGCACTCAAAGTGAAACCTCCTGTTGGGGCACCCCTGGCTGTCCACTCCCCTTGGATGAGTTTACATCAGTGCACAAGCAAAAGCCAAGCCAGAGGCTTTGCAGGGGTTAGGGAGGAGAATTGGGGGGAGGCGAGGATCTAGGAGAAGCCTAGGGATGGGTTGCTGTCAACCACTTCTCTGTTTGGTCAAGGCCATCTCCGAGCAGTGCAGGGTCTCAAGAGGAAACTCATTTCTGACCAGCAGTGTAGAGTGTTGGGAGCAGCCTGGCTCAGCAGCAGTCTGTTTTCCATGGAACTGCTGAAGCCTGAATCCATTAATGGGCAGTGTATCCCTTCCATGGAGCCCACAGGCTGTGTTTACCTCTCCAGAGTTCAAATAAACAGCCTCCCTTCCCCACCCCCAACACAGGCACACACACGAGGCCAGGTCTCTGCACCTGCCAGTCTCATTTTGGTGGGATTCCTCTGCCTCTTTCCCTCTGAGCAAAGCCTACGCCAAAGACTGACAAATAGTGAAGGGAGCCATCCAACAGCTGGCCATATGGGATGAGGCCCTGGAAAAAGAACTTATTTTTCAGCCTTTAAATGGGAAGAGGGTGAGAACAGATATGTCTACCCAAGTGCCTTGAGTGTGGGGTGGGAGACCAGGCTTTTCCTTATGAGGCTCCAGAGCAACTGTGTTGCTCCCAGAAAAATGACAAGCTCTCTGAACCTCCGTTTTCTCACCTGTAAAATGAGAACACTATCATCTTCTAGGAGCTGTTGGGAGACTAAATGAGATAATGTAGCTGAAGCCATTCCTCACTGCAGTGACTCTGGGGCCCTAGTGGATGGCAAAGCCATAAGATGGAAGTAACCTGGATCCTCGAATCACCACATGGAAGGGAAGCCAACCAGGAACCTCCACATTGAATTGCTAAGTGAGCAAGAAATACAATTCCATTGTGTTTAGCACCAAAATGTGGTGGTGGTGGTGTGTGTGTGGGCGGGGGGGGGGGGGGGTAATTATTTCAGCAGCTAGTGTTACCCTAACTATTAACTAATACAGGTAGCAAGAAGGACAGCTTCTTGTTTGGGATTTGAACCCAGGTAGGCAAACTCCAGGTCCTTCACCCTTAACTCCTATGAAACAGTTGAATAGTTGAAAGCTTCCACCCATCCTGCACCCTTCCTGGCCCACTGCTAGGCGCAGAGGAAGGTGCTGGGAGGAGGGGAGCCTCACCGTCCTCAGCTCGTCTCAGGGTCCCCAGGAAGCACACCAGGCTATTAACCAGAGGGAGCTGCTGATACAAATCAGCTTGGAGAGCCCTGCATGTTGTGAGTGGCAGGCACTAACCGTTTGCATGACAAACCTCCTACAAGATGCCGGCTAAACTGCCCTTTTGTGCCAATTAAAGATTCTCCAGAACACAAAGATTACACACCATTCTGCAGCGCTGACAACAATAAAACAATTTTAAAGGCTATTCAGATCTTCAGTTCACAGCTGACACTGTCAGGAGGGGGAAGTCGGCTGTGGCTTTGTTCTTTGTTGATGTGGTCTTAAGACTTAACCAAGGATATTTGGGGGAGGAGTGGAAACTGGCAGACAGGAGGGGTTTGAAAGGCATTCTTGGACCTTTTTAAAGAAGAAAATGAGCAACCTGATGTTCTTTCTTGTGGGTGTTTGTAAACACACACACACATGCGAGAGCCCACAGATTTCTTTCTCACTGGCTCCTCTCTGGGGGCCCTCAGAAATGACTCCCAGGCATCCTGCTCTCTCTAGGGTCTGCTATACCCTGAGATATGGGGTAGGGGTGGCACTAGCAGATATTTTTGGCACCAATTGAAACTACGAGGGCAAAGGCCCAGGAGCTTTTCCTCCTGTGTTTGTTTTACAGGCACATTTGCAATACAGTGAAAGATTTTTTTTTTAAAGTCTGAGGATTTTCAGAAATGAGAAATGTATACAGGTCCTCAGACAAATCGAAGGGTGGGGGTAGTTATTTCAGGTGCCCATCAGGTCCTGATGAGGAATGACAGGAAGCCCCACAGGCATCATGTGAGTTTTATTCACCCCACTCCTAAGTGCAGGTAGGCGTCTTTGGGGCACCCCCAAACTCACCCATGGGCCTCACCATCTGGCCATCCAAACACAGGAAGTGAGGCTCTGCTACCCTGTTAGCCTGTGAGTGTCCCACTGGCTGGCCCCTCCTGAGGACAAGGAGCCTCTCCTAGTCATTGATAAGTCCTTTAGCTGCTGGGCACAGTAGAAGCTCCTGACTGTGGCTTCCCTCTTAGCCCAGTACCTTGCACATAGTGGATGCTCAACCAGCCCCTCAGATGCCCATTGGTCACCTTATATTTAACAGTAGCTAGTGCCATAGTCCCGTACAGAGCAACAGGGCATGGGGCAGGCGCTGAGTAGAAAAAAGAACATGGTTTCTAAGCCTTGGTTCTCAACCAGGGGCAATTTTGCTTCCCAGGGGACTTTGCAATGATGCCTGAAGACACTGTTTATTGTGATGATGGGGGTAGGGGTGCTACTGGCATCTAGTGGGTCGAGGCCTGGGATGCCACTAAACAACCCCCATAACAATGAATTATCTGCCCTAAAATGTCAGACGGGCCGAGATGGAGAAACCCTGGCTTAGGGTCGGGTCTGCCTGAGCTGAACAGCTCTGCCACTTACTATATAAGCTTTGTCATTTGGGGCGGGACACTGATGTCCCTGAAGCTTGGCTTTTAGGCAAGCATAACGGGGAGAGGTACAACCACCACAGGGGGATCAGTGAGGTGCGGAATAAATTAATGTTCCGGCACCAATAAACGAGCTGCTATTGTTACTAGTACATGTCTGGGGCCTCGGCAAACACTGCTGCTGGCCCGTGTCAGGGGGCAGGAGGGAGGAACAGCTTGCCCCGGATGCAACCAATCAGCAAACACCGCCAACTTTGCGTGAGAGCCCCTGTATCTCTTCATCTGCCTCCGTCCTGAACTCCATCCCCTGAAGCAAATTTATTCATAAGAGAAACATTTTCCCCATAAGAAAGAGGAGGAGAAAGGAAAAAATAAAACCAAGAAAAGTCAAATCATAATAAGTCTGGGTCAGCTCCTATCAGCTGGATATGATCAAAACCATATTCACATTCTGTCTGCAGGGCTAAACAGAAGGCTTCAGACCGGCTCAGGAATGTCAGCCCCCAGCGCCAACTCCCCCACCCCAACTTTTACAAAGAGCAGCTTCCAAAGGGCTGGAGAAGCTGCTCTCCCCTCGACTCCCCCAGGTGCCTGCCCAGATGGAAGGGTAGTATAGCCAGATTCTAGGAGCACCCAGCCACCCTCCATTCTCAAACAGCCCCTTCCTCCCAGGCGTCGGTGGCCAGAGGAAGGTTCCAGAAGAGAGGCCAGTGCACAACTTCTGCCCATACCCTCCCCACAAAAACAATTAGAGCTCAGGCCATAGCTGCCAAGTTCCTCCGTCCAATTTGGTGGATAGAGGAGGAGAATTCCCAGAGGCCCCCCCAACGGAAATGCCCCATGTCAGGGAACGTTTGTTTTCATTTCCTTTTGCTGTCAATGAGTTCTACTCATGGCTACGGCTTGGGGCTGGATCCAATCCACACAGAAGCTAACCAGAAGCAGTTGTTCCCTGAAATAAATCTCTCTTTGGGGAATGAGTTATATATACATCTGTGTGGGGGGACCTCCACACATGTACTCACACACGCACGCAAACTACGCATTACAGACCATGTGCATGGGGCGAACCCTCGGACAGGCAGCCCAGCGCCTCAGGGAAGAGAGGGCCATGTGCTGGTTAGTTTCAAAGGACGCTGAAAGAAAAGGCGCGCCGGGGAAACTCAGTGGTGGGTGGTGCCCTGTGAGTAGGAAGAAGTTCATGAAAGCAGAGTCCTACAGGGTACGAGGCTACCACAACCACGTGGTGTTAACTGGGCCACGCTAAGTACTTCACATTCCTTCCCTTGTTGCAACCTCACAACAACCCAGTGACAATACACATTATTACCATGACTTATTATTTCCATTTTACAGGTCAGCACAATAAGGCTCAGAAAGATTAGGGGCTTGCTTGAGGTAATAAGGCTAGGAGGTGGCAGAGCCAGGTGTGGCTGGTCCCAAATCCACTTCCTGACCTCCAAGACTTAGTAGTCTTCTTCCCATCACCTTCAATCAGAGGTCAGAGGCCTCCCCTGCGCTGGCCTATTGCAGCTGGATCTTTGTCTTTTGGGTCACTCGTCGATCTCCATGCCCTCTCTGACGATCTGCAGGGCTTCTCCCTAGAACAGCTGTGAGGGAAAGCCGGCGGCCACACTGTGCTTCCATCTCCACCCCCAGCAGGTCCCTCCATCCCGGGAAGGAGGCGGGAGCTTCTGCTGGCTTCTTGTGAACCAGCTCTGACTTTGGATTCTCGTGGGTCTATGTTAAAAGACTTCTTTCATGAGATGATAATCCTCACCTAATCTGTCTTTTGTGGGACCCCATCATTTCCACTTTCCAGCTTGCTTACAGCAGGGCCCACTCCCAGGCAGGAACAAGAAGCAGATCTAATGCCCTGTCATGAGTTGCTCCCCCACCCACCCTGCTTAGGGGGAGGGGAGGGGATGTGCTCCGGGGTGTAAGCAGACCTTGAAGCCTGCTGCGGAGTCAAGGGCTGAGAGTGTGTTTGACCATCTGGACTGGACTAGATAAGCATTTTGCTCATAGCAGACCCAGGCATGGACAGGAGGGGGTGTGTCCACAGCTGCATCCCGTCCTGCAGCTGCACACGCCTTGAGATACTCCCTGGCTCAATTTCTTCATCTGAACAAACAAGAAGAATGCCAGCTTGGCCTACCTCATGGGGATAGGGAGCAAATCAAATGTGCTTTTTAAGGCATTTATGAGAAACAGGTCATCTGGAGTACAGCACTTTACACAGAAGGTGCTCCATAAATGCCTCAGATGGACTGGCTGAGTCTTTTAGAGCCAGCTTCACCAAAGATGCCTTGACTGAGCTAAAGGTAAACACAGAGGTCACAAGCTCCAGCACCTTGAAGGCCAGGCAGATGGCATCAATAAGACAACAGGGTGGTGGGGTCTGGGGCGAATTACCCAAAGGGGCAGCCACCACCCAGAGAGTCCTCTGTGTGCAAACAACATCCCAAAGGAGGTTCCCCACTTCTGCCCCGGCTGGGCAGAGATAGCAGAGCAGGCCTGTGGAGAATGGTGGTCACCCTGTACCAGGCACTGTGGGGGTGCTTCCCATGGACTGCTATGGGCTGTGGTAACACGTTTAATACTCTTAACTGCCCTATACCTTGTACTATTATTAGCCCCATTTTGCAGGTAAGGGAACTGAGGCACAGACAGTTGAAATGACTTGGCCTAATCACAGTGGTGAAGCTCAGGCAGTCTGGATTCAGTGCCCACATTCTTCACCATGTTGCTCTATTATCTTCTACCCACAGGAACTGCTGGCCACCAGGCATATTGCCATCCCCACGTCCCTCCCCTGCACCCCAGCCAGGTTTGGGGGCTCACTTATTCATTCCACAAATAATCACTGCCAAGAGCTGTGCCATGCACCGGCAAACAAAGAAGACAGTGGCCGTCCTCAAAGGGAAGATGGGCCAGGAGTATAGTATGGAGTGGTGGGTGCTAGAAGAGAAGAAATCAAGGGCAGCATGGGATAGGTACACCCACCCAGGCTTTGGGTGAGGGTGGGCTTCCTAGGGGAAGCAGCGTCTCAGCTGGGTCCTAGAGAATGTAAAGGGAGAGGGGAAGAAAGTACTGGGCAGAGGGCATAATGCATTGAGGTATGGGCAGGGAGCTGTAGGAGGGTCGAGGCTGGGGGAGCAAAGAGGGCAAGTGGGCACTGCTGGACAGAGACCGTGGGCCACACGGGCTGTCTGGATTTTATCTCAGGGCTACAAGCAGCAGGATGCAAAATCCAGATGTGCACTTTAGCAAGATCCCTGAGCAGAGCTGCCGGAAGAAGGGAGACTGGAAACGTGCCACATCCCACCAGGTTCAAGCAGCATTGGTGCTCTTGCCCCTCTGATTTGGGCCCAGCTTCCCATCAACTCTTCCCGATTCCCCAGCCTCCCAGCACCAGCCGGAGCCTAAAGATTAATATGGCTCTGCAGTCAAAGAGGTGACCCTGGGTAAGAATGGAAATCCCCCACAAGCCTTAACCCTTTCCTCCCCTCTGACCATGGTCACACGCTCCCCATCAACTAAAACTGCTCGGGGAGACCACTGACTGGGCACCTTCGTCATTTGTGTCTAAGTGTAATGGGAAAAATTGACTGTTTGCTTGGTGCAATAGGGCATGACACTGTTTACACAGAAATAATAGCCCAACTGTGATGGATTCTAAATCTCCATTACAGTGAAAGATTTGAAGGAGTAAAGCAGTTAGAAAAATAATTGGTTTTTCTTGTTTAGTTTAAAAGTCCTTTATGCTCCCAGATCATGGACTTCGCACCTCCCTTCGGAGGGGCTTTAACATAGAGAAGAACAGGAGCCTCTGCTGTTCTGGGAGGCTCTCGGTAGGCGGCAAGACCAGGGTGGCTCTGGGCTTGGGAGCACCGGGGGTTGGAGCCGGCAGTCTCCTGAGGCTGTCACCAACGGGGAAGCAGCCCCTCCCCAAGGTGGACGTGGAGGTGAGAGTGGGTCCCCAGCCCATGTCTGGAGTCCAGCCCCAGTGGGATGTGCCAACTGACAGCAGGGGGGGAGTCTGGGGATTCTGCTTTCAGGGGGGATGGAAATTGCCAGAGGGTTATTTAAAAGAACAAAAGGAGAAGGGAAAGAACTATGGCCTCAACCAGGGAGAGGTCAGCTAAGGACCCTGAGCCACCTTATTGTATCTTTCCAGAGCTCTCAAGCCTTAGCTGTTCCCAGAAACAGCGACAGAGCCAAGGAAGACACCCAGACGAGGTCTGCGAGGACATGTTCTGAGCATTTACTGTGCTAAACTGATCACCTCTGCCTGCAGCACTTGAGGGCACCCCAACATACTGCCTCAAGCTGTGGGCCTGAACAGGACTGGCGCCATCATCTCAGCAGCCCAGGAGTCTTCATGTATCTTCCTCGAGAGATGGCAGTGCCCCCACCCTCTGAAATGACACCTGTACCCGAATTGCAGGGGCAGGTGCCGTGTGCTGGCACTGCTTGTTTAAAGACTCTGTGCATCACCTCAATGAACCCGCACAACACTCTTAGGTAGAGATGATTTCCCCCATTTTACAGATGAGGAAACCAAGGCTCCAAGAGGTTACATATCCCACCTAAGATCACTCAGGTAGCAGGCAGTGGCACCAGAGATCCACACTCAGCTCCACCTGCCTCTAGAGCCTGAACTCTCATCCACTAAACCTGACACCCCTGTGCTTGAAGCAAATGCTTTAGTTAACAGATACCAGTGCCGAGGAGGTGGAACTTGTGGCTGGAGCCAGAAGAGGATACATCTGGCTCTTTGGCAGGGGACTGCCAGATACCCCAACCATGAGCCAGAGAGTGTCAGTGTGCAGGGCCTGCAGGGCAAGGGAAATGCCGGGTGGGGCTGGGGTGTGTAAGTGCAACACTCCCATTTTAAAGGAAAAGAAACTCTATGAGAATGGCCTTCTTAGGAGGGTCAGTCAGTAGCAGGATCTGTGAGAATTAATGAAGGTCAAGATGTAGTAAGGATTCTGTGGCACCAGCGGTCTAGATCACCTCTCCTAGCTTCTAGGAGCAGGCCCAAGGAATGCCCTAGACTGAGCACAGCATGAGAAACTATCCTTTCATCCACCCATTAGTCTATCCATTCACTCATCTATTCATCCTTCATCTGACCTATCCATCCATCTGTCCTACCTTCCTTTCCTCCATCTACCCATCTATCCTTCATCTGTCCTTCCTTCCATCATTCCATCTGTCCTTCCTTCCTTTCATCCATCCATCTACCCATCCTTCTTTCATCTGTCCTTCCAACTACTCATCTATCCATGCATCTATCAATTGTCCATCTATCCATCTGCCTTCCTTTCATCCATCTACCCGTCTATCCTTCATCTGTCCCTCTATCCATGCATCTGTCTTTCCTTCCATACTTCCTCCTGTCCTTTCTTGCTTTCCTCCCTTCCATTCATCCATCCATTCACTCTTCTACCTTTCCTTCCTTCCTTCTCTCCATCCAATACTTATCAAGAGTCCACAACTCTCAGATTCAGCAATCTCCTCCTGGCCCTAGGACTTCCAGGAGAACCAAAAATGCACTCCTACGTGAGAGTTCTTCCAGGAGGGGCCCTGCCTGTCTTCAGGGGTGAGGACTGGGTGGATCTAAGGCTTTTCTAACCCATGCACCCTCATCCCAGTCTAAGCTTCCGGCTACACAGAGGCCTGAGCACCTCTCTCCCTTTTCAAACGGAACAGGTAGGTACTGCCGGTCCAGTCCTGGCTGATCAAGTTTCTGGAAGAAGATGTACAGTGACTCCTCATATAAATCATCACTCCCTCCTGCTCACAAGATAGCAGACTCATTTGAAAAGAGTTAATAGGATGAAATATCACAGCAGCCAAGATTCACTCCACCGCAACCTCTTGTTAAACTAAAGAGCAGGGGAGCACCGAACTCAGATGAACAGAAAAGACCTTAGGTTGGTCTGACTTAAGACCGTTTCTCAAATATGATTTATATTTGAAATTTGGACCTAAATGTTGCCGACAGCTACCTCTGAAAAAATTCAATAAAGAAAAGAGGAGATGAGAGTAGAAGTGAGAAAAATGCAGACATTTATGAGTTCAAGACCCTGTGGGACACTCCTGAATATTTTAAATATCTTGGGGGGAAAAATGAAAACAGTTTCTCCCAACTTAACCAGAGAAGGGAGTCTCTTTCTAGTCTGAAAATCCTTTGAGGCAATTCTTTAAATTATTTACTAGCTTTTTGATTATATTTTATGGTGGGGTGGGTGGCAAGGGAAGAACAGAGGAAAAAGAGAGCTGGGCAGAAGTGGGAGAAACCTGGGTTGACATTTTCAGTATCTGCCTGGAATATTTTAAAAGCCGCCTGTCTGTTTGAAATTGCACAGTCTTCAGCAACAATGGACCGCTGCCTCCGCGCTTCTTTAGGTCATATTTGCATACAAAAGACCAGCTGCTGAGCAGCTATTATGCTGTGAAGCCACAGTGGGCCTGGCAGAAGCCAGGTTACCAGCAAGTGTTAAGAACCCACAGAGACCCCATTAATTTTTCAGGAATTCTCAGGCCCTGGCCTTTTAAAGGCCAGTGGGGAGAAATTCCAGTCAGAAGGTCTCCCCACAGTCATTGCCACTACATGTTGGGCCCGAATTGAAAAATGAAGTGTGGCCAGGCCTCTCCCCCAATTAGTGGAGATTCCCACTCTCGAGGACCACAGTGAACCATGCCTTTGCAGGTGTGTGCAGAGCCCGGGAGGGGCCGCTGTGTGTGCACCCAAGTCTCCCTCCAAGGTCCAATTTCAGGAGATTTATTCCAGTTGTAAGCCATTAGGTGCCAGTTTTTCAAATCAACCTTATGATTCTAAAGCCATGAAAGTGCTTGCCACCTAATAGACTTTGGAAACCTTCTCAGGGGCTCAGAGCTGCGAACGTTCGCTAAAAGCATCGCAATAAAGCCTCATGTTCTTCCACATTCTCGAGTCTGAAAAGAAACTGATGCACTGTTAAGTGCAGCTTGGGTTTCTGGGCTGCTCCCAGCCCACAAAGCTAGAGAGTAAAGAAGGGGGTGGTGCCGGAATAGGCTGGAATTCAGGGAAGGATGGGCACTCAAGCTAAGAGGTGGGTTCAGCCCATCTCCACCTCCCACGGGACATTCCTAGTCTCCCAGCCTGGTGGCCCCTGCCAAAGGGAATAGACAACACCTGCCACCCCTGGGCTTCGGATCAGGTGTAAATGACACAGGTAGTGCTCTTAGCCTAACTCCTGACATAGAGAGGCCCCTCAAGGCACATCAGTTCCTTCCTTCCTTCCACTGGCCTCCATCCCAACCCAGGACCCCTCAGTCCAATAGATGTTTGGATCAAGAGCAACAGGGACCTAGCTCATTTTCTCTGCTTAAGGAAAGGAGGTCCGGAAGATCATGCCATTGAAAGGGACGTGTGTCAAGTGCTTGGGGCGGGGCTGGTTCTCATCTAAGCAAAATGCCTCCTCCGTGCTTGAATGAAGGATTTCAGAACACGTCACCGAATCATGTGAAACAGAAATATGACAGTAATGAAAAGGATCATCATAATATCACATGCCTAAATATATTCTAGGTAGTTCCATAATATATATATATATATATATATATATATATATATATATTTTTTTTTTTTTTTTCCAGTCTATGGGAAACATCACTGTGGTCCAAGATTGGGGGTAGGGGTGGAGGTGGGGGTGAGAGAGGGGCATCTCCCAGGAAATAGAGTAGATGTAAAATGGATAGATACTGTCAGCAGGAAGCAAGGAAGCCACATCATTAACAAGGAGGCTGCACATGCTTCCATACACAGCACCTGGGCCAGGTGGGCCCCTGTACACCTGACGATGCAGAGGGACTGTTTTCAACTCAGAACTGAGGGCTTTCAGCAAGGTCAGGCATCTCCCTGCCAAGCTGAGCAGGCGGCTCTGCAGGCTGCCCGCTGGATCAGGCTCAGGGAATGCCTACAGGATTTCTCAGGGCTACAAGAAGTGTACCGAGGGGGACTGGTGTGGAGGGTGGCCCACCTGCCCCCATCTCCTCCTTATAGCTAACGAGGCTGGCCCGCACCCAGTGGATGGATCAGCTGTCCTCATTCTCCCTTCCCTCCTAGAGAAATAGACTTTACCAGGTTCTTCGCCTTTCTGACTAAAGACTTGAGATCTGACCACTTCCAAAAAAGAGAGCCTGTTCCTTTAATTTTTTGTTTGTTTGTTTATTGATTTTAAAGAGAGAAGGAGAGGGAGAGAAATTTAGAAACATCAATGGTGAGAGGGAATCATTAATTGGCGGCCTCCTGCATGCCCCATACTGGGGATAGAGCCCCCAACCTGGCATGTGTCCTGACCAGGAATTGAACTGTGACCTCCTGGTTCATAGGTCGACGCTCAACCACTGGCCGGGCAAGAGAGCCTGTTTCTTAATCCCACTTCTGAGACAACTCTGCCCCACCTCCTCAAGGTCACTTCTTTCCCTCCTTCTTCACCCACCCACCAGGGCCAAATATCAACCCAGGAGTTGTAATCATATTGAATCAAAAAATATTTTTTGAGCACCACATATTTGTTAAACTGAACCAAACTAAACATGCCAGGAGATAAGGTGGCAAAGAGATAAGAAGATAAGACACCTTGGGGTGTGTGACAAAAATAGAAGGTATTCAGGACATAATCTGTTCCGTATGCAGTATTCCATACTAAGAATCCAGTAAATGGCAAATGAATGACGACAAAGAAAGGCACCTGATTGGATAATATGGCGGATGAATGAACAGTGTTGAAGGGTGGGTCAAATCTGACCAGATGGAGAGGGTGAGGCACTTGGGGCCTCAGCAGTGAGCTCTCACTAGGAAACCAATGAAGAGGATGGGACAATCCTTGGACTGAGAAAGCACTGGAAGACCAGGTGAGAGAATACATTGGAACTTCCAGAGGATGGTGGAGAGGCAGAGATGCTGGGAGGAGACCGAGTCACCAGAAGGCTGGGCACACACTGTGGGGTGTGGGTGGCCAGGGTCAGGACTAGAGACAGCCTCAGTGGGACGGAGACCCAGGCTGGAAGCAGAGAGATTTCGCAGACAGGAACTGGTGACAAGCTTTCTTAACCGCCCCCCCCCCCCCCCACACACACACACACACACACACCTCCCCAAGCCTCTAGCTTTTACTCATGCTGGAAATTCCCCAAGGTCAAATTTTTTCAAGTCATTTCAAAACTAGTGGTGCTAAACTCAAAGGTCCTCCCTACTCCGCCGGCCACCCCCACCCTATATACACAATGCTGGGAGATCTAGCCCTGTCCCACCCCATCTCATTCCTGACAGAACACAGCATCCTGGGGAACTGGGCAGGCAGGGTTCCAGCAGAAGGGAGAGAGCAGGCAGAGCCCAGTGTCTATCTGTACCCCTTGAAGCTCAGGCCCCTGCTCCACCAACATGTAAGCAGGGAAACCACAGATCCTAATCCTTAGACTCCAAGCAGGAGGGCCCAAAGGCCTCCACGGGGACACAGGCAGAGAGAGACCCAAGGGGCAGTCAGCGGGTAGGATGTGGCACAGCTCTCGGGCCACAGCTCGCCACACAAGTACATAGGAAGGGAGTGACTCCGGGGGAATGTGCCTGTGTGCTGGTGGGTATGGCACCAAGTGTAACCAGAGCAGAGCGAGGCATCCCAGCGATTAACAGGGAAGGAAGACACGTTGCTACCCAGAGGCCTCAGCTACATTACAGGCTTAATGGCCCATAATGCTTTGGGAGCCAACATGCCCCTCTGGCTGAATTTCAACTCGGCTAGCTCTGCACTTTGCTTAAATTGATTGCCTTGGAGGAGGAAATGCTTTAAATGATAAAGCTCATTCAGGGGATGTCCCTGCCCTGCGCTAGAATATTCTCTGATCAATAGACGGAAATTCTCTCTCAAAGGCAGGCTCACACAGGCCCATTATTTCTTCCTGCCCCCACCCACATACCCCTGCTTGGAAGTGAACCCTGGACAGGGGATTCCTTCAACCTCCAGAAGGAAAGTTTTGTCTGAGAATAGCAGGGCCTGGGGGCCGCATGGTGAAATGCGGCACAATACCCACCACTACGGACAGCAGGGGAGAGGGTCCTGGTGAGAGCAGGCACATCTCCAGTAGATATGTGTGCCTGAATAGTAAGGTGAGGCATGCAGGGCTGAGGCAGGGGAGGTGGCAACAGTGGGCGTGGAGTGAGAGAGAAAGGTCAAAGGGGACACAGAGATGGAGAGAACCAGAGGGTGTCAGGCAGGAGGAAGGGTAAGAGCAGGAAGAGGAAAGGGTGCTATAGGTTGAATCATGTCCCCCTAAAATTGGTGTGTTGAAGTCCTAACCCTAGCACCTCAGAACGTGACCTTACTTGGAAACTGGGTCCTTGCAGGTACAATTAGTAAGATGAGGTTGTTCAGGTGGCCCCGATCCAATACGACTGGTATCCCTATAAAAAGGGCAGATTTGAACACAGCTGCACACATGAACACACGTGAACATGGAGGCAGAGTCAGGGTGATCAGCCCACAAGCCAAGGTATGTGAGGACTGGCATAAGGCACTAGAAGCTGGGAGAGGCAGGACCAGTCTCCTTTCTCACAGGCCTCCGAAGAGCCAACCCTGCCAACTCCTGGATCCCAGACCTCTGGCCTCAAGAACTGTGAGAAATAAGTATCTGTCCTGAAGCCACCCAAATGGTGGACTCCCTGATAGCAGCCCTGGAAACCAGCAGAGGGAAGGGAAGGAGAAAGCAGAGTAGAAGAAGCAAGTCTGTGCAGCCCTGCCACTTCCATAAAACCTGACCGGAGGAGTGGGGGCTTGGCTCTGTGCCCTGCTGTCCCTGCTGTTCCCAGCAGCATGGCCCCAGGAGCAGGTCCTCACGTCCTTGGACACTCCCTCCACTTGCCTTCCTTCCAAGCCCCTTTGCTTCCCCTCTAAGGAGGATTAATTTTTAATATATAAGCACTCTGTTTTTCTGTACTTATTAAAATTTAAGACAATGAGTCACGGAACCTGCAAGGCTGGAGTTGACTAATTACCGCTGCACAGCTGCCTGGGATGACCGAGGCCCTGGGCGTGGGCAGAGTGCTGTCCCCGTGTGGCTCTGCAAGAGGCCGGCGACACTGCATCGTGGGATCGGTGCCGCTCACTGTGCACGGGGTCAAGGGCAGGGAGCTGGCAGCCGGCCCGGGGCACATGCTCAGCCATCTCGGCATGTCACCGATCCCAACACTTCAGAGGAGAAGAGCAGCTGAGATGAGAGGGGACTTCAGCCCCTGCCATTGGCCCACACGATGTTCAGCTCTAATTTCACTGATACACCCAAAAAGAGAGGTGCAGCCTTGGCCAAGAGTCTCGGCATTGAATGACAGGATACAAAAGACATGTAGCCCCTGCTTCCCCCGTCATTCAGCCAGCACATGCGCTGCACTGGCCACCTGCCCTGGAACATACCCTACCAACCCCACCCTCAGCCCAAAATGCCCTTCTCTCTTCTCCCCTCCTCACCCAAACGCCCCTCCCTGTGGGTAAGGGACAAGTTTCCAACACTAAAGGCAGCTTTGAGACCCGGCACCAGCCTCACGGCCATCACTGCTCACGTCCCTTTGGCAGGCACTCGGCATTAGCCAACTGCTCGTGGTCCTCCAAACTCTCCACTGTGTCACCCCTCAAGGCTTTTAAGGGTGCAGCTCCTCCTGTCTGGAACCCTGGCCTTCCCTCTCTACCTGGTGAATCTGATTTGTCCTTCCAACCCCACTCATACCTCACCCCCTTCCCCCACCATGCTCTCCCCAGAGAACCCCGCTCCTGGGCCCTCCTTGCACATGCTTTTTCCAACCCGCACATGCTTTTATCATGGCACACGCCATGCTGGACTTTAATTACCTGTTCTGCACAACTCTGGCTCACCTACAGGCCTGGGGTTACAGACTGTGTCACCCAACTCCAGTACCCAGCACACTGTCTGACCCCCAGTCAGAGCTAACCAGATGCAGAGCAAACACACACACACACACACACACACACACACACACACAACACACACACTCACCCCACAGCATTTACTAAAATCACCCTATTCAAGCTTCAAGGTCCCAGCCTACCAAGTCCGCCTTTTCCTGGGAACCACGGGGGATTTATGGACCTGGCGCCAGGGGTCAAACGCCCAAGGCTTCGCATCATTCTGACGTCAGAGGAGCAGAAGTCCCAGCAGAGGACTCAGATCTCTTCCTTCCCATCTCAGAGCCCTTTTCTAGAAAAGTCCCGGGCAATGGTCCCGCACTGAGGCCCCTGGTGCTGTCTCCCCTTCTCTCATCTCGCTCCTTTCCCACTCCTGCCCCCACGGTAAAGCAGGCAGCACTTCAAAGAAAGTCGCCTGTGACCCACATTGAACACAGAGGCAGCCTTCAAAACGCCACAAGGATGTTTGTGAGAAATGCTGAGCCCGAGTCCCTAAACACTGCAAACGGTTTAACTTTCGTGCCACATAAACACCCTGAAATCCAGTTTCACTAGGTGCTCATTAAATGGGAAGAAAAGCATGAAACAGTGCAGGCCTGCTCTGCTAAGCCTAGCCCCAGCTCTCAAAGAGGGGGGCATTCTTCTGGGCGGTGCAGCAGACAGCCGTGCGAGACGGGGCTGGAACTATCTGGTGGCCATTAGAAGGAGCTACCATAGATACCCAGGCCAATAGCCCACACTGCCAGGTGCCTGGCAACCGCACGTCAGGCACGGCGAGGGCATGCTCACGTAATCCTCCCCTGGCCTCCAAGGCCCAGCACCCCACTCCAGCCTGCTTCAAGCCAAGGGACCAGGAGATGTTACAGGCCCGTTATTTCCCGGCGTTAAACAGGGGCCCCTGAGAGTTCGGGGCTAAGCAGTCAGGCTTTCTGCTGATCACTCAGAGACCAGGGACACAGACCCTGTCAGGGCTGGGGCAGGAGGGCTCCCCTTCCACTCACCCAGCGGTTCTCAGTCAGAGTCCCTGTATTTCTAGAGATGAGATCAACAATAAGCTTGGCCGGCTTCTAAATGTCAACCAGAAACTGCACACCGACCCAAACTTCTTTGCTTTTGACTAAAGCACGGTAACAGCAGTTAACCTGAAGTGCTGATGGCCATTGAGAGACTATATTGATAAATATAGTATTTATACGTGTGTATATATAGGGTTTATATTTACAGTATGTTATAAATTATAACTTATAACATTATTACATAATATATAACATATATGCCATATATCATATCGGATAACATAATATAGTACACATCCATATGAATGTATATATAAAATATATCAAGTTGGTACATTTTTAAATATACATTTTATATATGCAATATGATGTCTGATAAACATAGCTACATCATTGATATATAAATATATCTGAATTGAACCTATCGAGTAAAAATTCATCTGACTTCCCATTTTCACTGATTAATTTTTAAGAGAGAAAAAAATATTCTTTCAGGACATGGGGTCTCTAGGAGAAAAATAATTTTAAAGGAAGTGAAGATGTTAAAGAGCACCCTCACCATTTCACAGCGAGGCATCGGAAGCCCCAAGTGGGGAGGTGACTGTGCTCCCAGAGACACGTGTCCTGGGAGAGGCTCCTTACAATATGTGCAGTGGCCCACTAAGTCCAGGAAATGCTGTCTGCCTTAACCTGATGGTAGAAAATCAGAAGGCTTGTAAGCAAAATGAAGGCTCTGAGAAGTCCTGCATGTAGAGAATGTTTATTCAGCAGTTGCTAAATTTATTTACAAACAAACACCTTTGGCCACCGAGCCTTGGTGCCTCCTACATCTCACAGTGCCTGGGGAAAGAAAGGTGGCCCTCAGGGAGAGTGTCCACCTAGAATCCAATTCTGCCCAGAGAAGCGGTGCACTGGCAGCGGGGGTCAATCTGATCGCACAGGAAAACTCCGGGCCTTGGAACAGGTCACAGCCAAACTTCTTGCTCCCCTCACCTCCTCAGAGCCAGGAACTTTCCAAAGGAGATGCCAATAAAAACACAGGGCCCAGGGTGCATGGAGGTTGGGTGGGGAAATGTCATGCCTTGTTCCCATCTCACAGAGCCTTAGAAGGTCCAGGTAAGTCTCCTGCCAAGGATACTTAAATGGTTGAGAGTGACTTAGAAGGCAATCATCTGCCTAAAATAGACTCTGAGATGAAGCAGCCCTGGGAACTACATCAACATTCTGCAGCAGAGATTTGCTGACCCACAGGCAGCAGGCCCGGGACTTAGCCACATTCTGCTCCTGACCGTGGCCCTTGAAGAAGCCTATAACTGCACACCCAGCTCCAAATGGGGAGTTGGCTCTGGGGCCCTCACTTCCTGTGCAAGGTACTATGAGGCTGGGAGGAGGCACAGACATCAGAGCTCTGGACGCAGCCCTCTCTTTCTGTCTGTCCCCTGCACCACGAGCTCCCTGCCAAAGGCAGGAAGTGCTCTTCACCATTTCCACATCCCCAGGGACGAGCTCAGAAATGTCGATTATTACTATTGGTAAATGGTGGTGGTGGTTTGATGGTTTCATTCAGCTGCCTAGAAATCCCTCACTTCTTTGGGGGCGGGTTCCATGAGGGTGTCTCTGTGGGGCAGCTGTACCACCTTCACACGCAATAGGCTTCCTGGTGATGTTTATTCCATGTCTCTCCCCCAGTTCATCTTCAGAGCTTTGTCCCTAGAGCCCAACACCCTTTCAGACCTCAGGTTGTGCAGAACATCTGCAAATGGGTATCTGTTGGGCTGGGGTGTGTGTGCAAGTGAGTGCGTGCGTGCGTGAGTGCGTGCGCGCATGTGTGCTGGGGAGGGGGCAAATCCAAAGTTTTTCCAAGATCACACGGCAAATCAGCCTGCGGCAGGTTCTGCAGAGCACACCACGCTGCCCTATTTCTCAGAATACAAACAGGAGGCCAAGAATGCAACCCTGCAACCTGTCCCCACCCCACACCCGCTCCCCACGCTGCCCTAATTCTCCTGCTGTCTCGGGCCCAGTTCACCGCATCTCTCTGGAACATCGCTGTTTGTTTTGGACCCACTCTACACGAAAACTTAAGCACTCGGGGGCATGGGGAGAGGGAACTGCGCTTGTTTAAAGATGATCTCTTTTTAACAGCTGATCTTTAATTCATAACGGTCCCATGAACCAGGCAAGCAGTGGACAAAGTGGGGGCCATCCCCCGTTCTTAGGGTTTTTAAACATAAGCAGCTGAACAGGAAGTTAGTTTTCACAAAAGCAAAAGAGAGAAAAACATGCTAATTTACTAGTATAAGCAATGCTTCATCTCCCTGCCCCCCTCCCCTTCGTTTCAAGTCTAGTTATTGTTGCCAAGTGATCCGACTGTGACAACTCCCTGTGTAGGAGCTGGGGGCAGGGGCTTTGCTACATTATTTGGAGGTGACCATAAAACCATCTTTTGTGCAAAGTTACATAGAGAGAGAGAGAGAGAGTTTCATATACCAGTGGCAAGAGACAGCTGGCTGTCCTCAGAAAGAAAAGGAAGTCCTAACAGGCCCCAGAGCCACATGACGAGGCGCGAGACAGAACTGTCAACCAAGCAACTGTCACTTGCCTGAGCACATGCTAGGTGCTTTACTAGGTAGGTAGGGAAACTCAGGCTCTCAGAAGTTACTATGATGAATATGCATTTGCCGGCCACTGAAACAACCAGGAACTATGGGTAGATAGCCCAGAGGACGATGATGCTGGCATGTGGTGGCCACGTGAATCCACGTACTGTTCTCAAGGGCAATCCTGGGTGGTTTCAGCCTGCCTTGCCCTCTTCCTATAGCTGCCAATGGCATGTTTTCTGGTGTGGTTTTTGAGATCTACTTCAATCTGTAGCCACGGAATAGAACAGTTTTTCACAGCTAAGTAGCCCAGGGGGCACCTGAACTCTTCACTGGTCAAAGGGGAATTTAAGACCAGCCCCCAGCCCGGGAAGCAGGACGCTAGTGTAGCTCCGTCTGGGAGTTGTGGCCCATCCTCCTCCTGCCCTGCCGGCTGCTGCTGCTCAGGGGGTCAGAAGACCTGGCTGGGGCCCAGCCTCCACCAGCACTAGCTTCATGTGGGCCAGGTGGTCCTGGGCAAGCTGCTTTCCCTCTTCACAGGGTCCCTTATAGCTGACAGTGTGTGACCTCCCCTCTGACAGAGGGTTCCTATGCTCCTACTGAAGCAGAGGAGAGTGCATTGCCCAGAGCCAAGGGGAGGGTGGCCGGACCTCCCAGCCACATCTGTCCCCGCTCCCAGCTGGACAAGCCTCCATCGAGCTTCTGGGGAAGTCACTAGGCTGGTCTACAAGGTCCTGGAGTTGAAGGCCTGGGCACGTCCTCTAACTGAAGCCTGATGACTGAGACAATGAGAGTGGTCAGAGAGGCTGCCTTCTGGTCAGATGGATGTGAGCTCGTGGGAGACCTGTTTCCCAGGAAAAGAGAGAAGAGGATCCCACTCGTGGTCACGGTCAGCGAAGCTTGGAGGAGTCAAAGAGTCATTTTCTACTCCCCAATGCTCTTCTTCCTAGGGCTTCCCTTTCAGGACTGGAGAGCCAGCTGATGGAGATGAGATTGTGCCTTGTCCCTTCCCTCTTCCTGACAGGTCCAAAGTGCCCCTGCACCCAGGGCAGCAGTTGTGAAGAGCTTTAAAGTCTGTAGCCTTAAAGGGAGGCAAGGAGGGAAACTGGCTAGGCCAGGTGGCTGTGCCAATTCACGGTAATTCCCGAATCACACACCTGCCTTCCTAAGGCTCTACATCCTCAACTTCTCACCTCAAATCTCAGAGAGCAGCAGAACACCAAAGCAATTTTCTCTGCTGACCTTGGAGCACAGGTATGAGCAGGTGAGAATGAGATTAGGGACCCGTTCTCTGTGAAGGTGCAGCAACAGCTATAGGATCTCTGCTCTTGGAAAAGCGGGGTGGGGTGGGGTGGGGGGGGGTGGGGGGTGTCTCACTGTCCAGAGATGTGAGTCCCAGGCTGATGCCTCTGCTGCAGAAATGTCAAAGAAGGGGCAGGATGGAGGTGGCTTTTTTCAGAAGGTCTTCTGGAGCCCACCATGGGCAGATTAGCCTGCTATTTCAGAATTAACCACCTCCTTGAAGGGGCCTTTCTCAAACACCCTCGCTCATGTCTGTGGACTTACTTAGCTAAAGACCTCACTTGTGCGTTCCAGGAAAGGTTGTGCCATGGAGATAGATGGAGGCTTCTCCACGAAATTCCTACCTTAAATGTGCACCCACGTGCATATGCCCACTCTCTCATGCAGGTACACCCTAGAGATCAAACAGTGGACACTAGTGTCTGGCAGACAGTCTCACGCATCCCTGGTTCAGAAGCATCAGCGTGTAGATAAAAGCAAAGCCAGATCAGCTCTAAATTCCTGGCACTCTTACTAGACACTTTGTTCCCTCTAGACACTTACTTGCATCCTCCAACCATCATCTTCCCAGTCTTATCCCAGATTGTCAACAACTGAGGAAGCTTCTGGAACCCGAGGAGAATTAACAGGGTAGAAAACTATCTATCTATCTGCCTTCCAACCCCTACATTGATCCATCCAACTCCTTCTTCTCCCAGCCCCTATACTGTTCCATCCAACCTCCCTCTTCTCCCAGCCCGTACGCTATTCCATCTAACTTCCTCTTCTCCCAGCCCTTATACTGTTCCATCTAACTCCCTCTTATCCCAGCCCTACACTGTTCCATCCAACCTCCCTCTTCTCCCAGACCCTACCCTGTTCCATCCAACCTCCCTCTTCTCCCAGACCCTACCCTGTTCCATCCAACCTCCCTCTTCTCCCAGACCCTACCCTGTTCCATCCAACCTCCCTCTTCTCCCAGACCCTACTCTGTTCCATCCAACCTCCCTCTCCTCCCAGCCCCTACACTGTTCCATCCAACCTCCCTCTTCTCCCAGCCACATCTCAGGAAAGGACAGAGAAAAGGGTGAAACATTTGGGAAAGTGGAAAGCCTGTGAAAACTCAGCAATGCCCGTTATTTTCTCTGAGTCTATAGACACATATACAAAGGCACAGAAAAAGCAAGGTGTGAATGGTCACCAAAAGGTAAGAGCAAGTAGGGGTGTAGTGCTGGGGCGGGGGACAAGGAGGAGTGGCTTCTCCAAAGGGGTCTGACTTCCCTACTGGGTTTAATTTTTTCCAAAGGGATTGTCTTCCTGTAATTTGACATGATTTAATGAAGCTTTTTTCTTTGTTAAAACTGCGAAGTGCCATTTCCAGTTGCTGCTCCAGCTACAGAAGAAAATAAATCCTCTTCCTCCCTTCCCTTCAGTTTTTTGTTTTGAAGAAGGAAAAGAAAACTGTTCCCCTCCAATGTTGAATTTGCTGAAGGTCAAATTCTAGTGCCTATAAACTTTGATAACGTCTCCATAATTTACTATTTTTTTACAGGCTCTATAGCTTTTAATAGCAAAAGCGAGTAATTTTTCACTGCTCATTTGCGGCTTGGGAAGGGGAAAAAAATCTGTCGTGTCTGACGTGTCTGAGCTAAAACACTTCATTTTCCTTTCTAGTCAGTAAGTGAACTAAAAATCACTTCTTGCAATAGATGCATAGGTCTCTAATGAACACACAATGTACGTGTCTGTGAGCAAGCCTGGAGCAAATGAAGGTAAAATGGAAACAGCTGCCAGGAGAGTGGTCAACACCATCCACTCATAGAGGTTTTCTTTACTAAAATGTATCTGTGTTTGAGAAGCTGCTGGTTTACAAGGTCAAGGATTTCTTGGGTCATCAACCCAGTACAAAGGCAAATTCCTGACGACCCAGTCCTTTATATGTGTGAAGACAATTTCAAAGTGGGGAAGACCTTTTACCCTGGAGCTATCAACCAGGACATGGGTGGATGGAGATGAGACCAGGAGAATACATGGCAGCCCTTCCCACTGAAGAGGGGCCTCACCCAAATCTTCAGTTGGCTAACGGAGTGCATGTCAGCACTCACCCAGGCTCTATGTGTGCATTCCTATCCACCAAGAATTGTGCTGGAGGATGGGGGTGGGGTGGGTGGGGGTTTTAGCAGATCATGAAAAGGGCATGGGCCTTGGGGTTAGATATCTGGGTTGCAACCTTCGCTTGGCCTTTGATCAACAATCCAATGAGGCCCTTTATGTTGACAAAGACTACTTAGCACTGACCACATAGGTAGCAGACATTGTACAAGGCACTAAGCATGCATGACCTTGGGTGCACCTCACGCTAATTCTCCACTCACTCCTAACCATTCGCCCCACTTTACAGATGAGGAAGCTGAGGCTCTGAGCAGTTACATAGAGACCAGCCCAAGGTACGAGCTAGTTAAGTGGACGATGGCACCATGACAGAATTTTCACCTCTCTAGGTTTCTTTTTCTGCTCCTCACCTGGTTTTGAGGTTCCCGAGCCAACACAAACCCAAGTCCTTATAAAAACAGCCCAGTGTTACCAGGAGAGGGGAATGTCCCTTCCCTCGAGCCACGAGGCCTTGGAGGGGAGGTCCAGGAGAACCCTGCCTCTCAACGGCATTCAAGCTGAGCAGATCACAGACAGCTGCCTGGAATCCACAGATCCGTTCCTCAGTGTCCACGCATCCCCCTGGGGAATCCGCGTGGAGCTTCTGCTATGAACAGTTTCAACAGAAGTGCCTGCTTCCCGCCATGGTGTGGGTCTTACGAGGGTGAGGGGGTGGGAGGAGAAACCTGCTCCACATGCCCACGGGCGGGCTTCCTGCCAAAATCTGCCTCACACTGTCTTCTTGTTCATTTTGCCTCACGGATGATTTTTAAGGCTTTTTAATTGTTGTTAATAAATTACCTCTATGCGTACGGTTGTTACAATAGTTTCATTAATTTTACTCAGTGCATCTAAGCTGTTTATCACGGAAGTGTTAATAGAAAAGAAAACCACATCGGTCAAGCTCTTTCTCACACACTCTGGGCTCGGACAAATGTTTATGGAATTGCTTTCCCACACCACAAACAATTAGGGACGTATTTATTTTGTCCCAGCCAATCGCCTTTCCGCCAGGCCAGAAAGAGTGTGCCCACAGAGCGCCCTGGAGCCGCCCACCCTGGGTCCAGCACACAGGCCTGCCTCGTATCGGGTAACGTGTAACTCCATCTCCACGCTCCCTCGGCTGCAGTCTAAACTGAGAGTCACCGGTGCTCACGACTCACCCACACCAACGAGGAGAGAAATGTCAGTGATATTTCGGATGATGTGCTTCTTGCCATTTGAGGCTTTTGACCAGAAGTAAACTACCAAAGGGTGAGGAGGGTGGGGGCAAAAGGAACATTCTGGAAGCCAAGCCTGTAGTTCCAGAACAAGTGGCAGAGAATGCAGGCTCCCGGGTCCAGCAATTGACAGGGGACTGATTGGCCTCCCAGGAGCTGGAGGAAAAGGGTAGAGGGGCTGCAGGGAGCGTGTCTGTAAAGCCTGAGCCTGCCAATATTGTTGCATGTACTTACCATTTGACCATGAGCTTGACTGGACAGCTGGGTCAGCTGGGTCTGTAAGAGCCTCAGGTGCAGACAAAACACAGGGCCACTCTGTCCAGGCATAGCCCTTCCAGAGCAAGGAGCTTTAAATTTTAAAATTTAAACTGTCGCAGCTGGCTTCAGAGTTGTTAAGGATGACGATCGATATGCTTGGAGCAAATGCATTTTTTGGATTCAGCACTTATGAATCAACCTGGCACCAAAGCATGTGTGAGTGCAATGATATAATAAAGTCAGAACTGCCTGACCCTATCACAGCCTGACCCCAGCTCTTCTTCCCAAAGAACTCATTTCCTACCACACAGGATTCTTTGGATTTCCCCTAACACACTTTTACCCAAGTGGGGGGTTTTTTTGGCCTGAAAAGTTCTTCCCAGCGTCTTTCTATCGAACTCCTATTCATCCTTCAGAGCCCATACTATTTGTGCCCAGATGGAGCCATTCAGAATCAATGATGTTCTGCTCCTACAGCAAATGTCTAAGTCCCTTTTATAGCCCAGTGAGCACTAAAAGAATATTCCCTGAGTTGGATGGATGGTCAACCTTTTCTCTAACTGGTGTTCCTCAAATCCTGAAGGGGGATCCTTCCCCACCCCGCCCCCTCCTGCAAATGAAGGCACCTCTGCTGGGGCCTAAAAGGCTCGCTCCAGGGAAAATGCCCTATTCTATGCACTTGGCTCCTCTGACATTGAGACTGGATGACAGAGAGCTCCAAACAGGGCCATCTGGGCAGGAGTGGACCTCTCACTCTCCTTGTAGCAGGTCGTTTCCAAACTCTAGACAGTCCCCCACCCACCTCTCCAACCCTATCTCCCACCTCTCACTCCCTTGCTCACTATCCTCCACTCCAACATCCTTCCTTCTGTTCCCTGAACTCACAAAGCTCTTCCTTGCCTTGGACACGGCACAGACCATGCCATCTGCCTGGAAACCCATCTCGGGATAGTCTCGTGGCCTCAGAGAGGCCTCTCTGCCTGCTCAGCCTAAATGAGCACCTCACACCCCTCCCCACTCCCCAGTCCCTCTCCAATCTGACACTCTGGTCTATTTTCTCTTTGCTCTGCTCGGTATCTGTACATAGCTGTTCATGTCTTTGTTTTCTCATCTTCAGTCCGACTCTCCATTAGATTATGAACTTCATGAGAGCAAAGAAGCTGCTGTCTCATTCACACCTACATCCCCCATGCCCAGGACAGTGCCTGGTACAGGTAGGCACTCCTAAATACTTGTCTCATGAATGAGTGAAACGCATCTTGTTGCAGAACAAAGTCTGGTCTCCTCAGCCCAAGAGAAAGGCTTCATATTCTGGAATATGGCCTGGTTCTGCTGCAAGAAGTCCAGAAGCACAGAGAACTGAGGAATACTCTGGAAATTGGGAGAAACCTCAGGACACTGGTAAACAGGCAGCACGAACAATAACTAGTTGCATGTTAATATATGCTGCCTCCTCCTTAAACAGCTTATGAACACTGTAATTTTCTTCACTAAAATACTGTGTAACAAAACCAACTCCCCTAATTACAGACGTGTGTATGCATTAGAATCTTTATACAATTAAACCTACTTAAAAGAATAAATGATTAAACGCCTCCCCTTGCCCTATCACTAACCCATCCCTCCCTTAACCACCACCACCCCAAAACAAACAAACAAACAAAACAATGAAAAATAAGAAAGGTGCTGAGAATAGTAGGTTGAGCAGTAGATAGACAGAAATCCCAGGAAATTGAAATTCAGGCTGACACAGAACTTTGTAGCTACAGGGGGGAGAGTCAACTTTCAACTTCAAACCCAGCAGCTGACAGCTCAGCAGCTGACTGCAATGTCAAATTAAAGGCTTGGATGTATCGTACAAAATGTCTTATTTCAAGAGCAAATGTCTTCCCGCTTACGATTCATCTCCAGACAATAACACACGGTTTGGTGAGTGCCAACCGGCAGAGGCTTTTCTGGGATCATCTCTTACAATTTTCACAAATGCATTCCTGGCCTGGGGATGTTTACCAGGAAGTCGGTGGCACTCCTCAGGAGCCAGGCAAGGTTAACGGATAAATCTCTCTCCAGGACACTGGCTGTGCATCTCGGGGTAAACATCCATCCTGGAATTTCTATGGAAAGGGCCCAGAAGTGAGCTACTTGCCCAATGCTAACACCCCACTTTTTAAAAATTCAGCCTCGTGGGGAGAAAAAGGGGCCTGCCGAGAGTTGAAACAGATCCTCCTGTTTCAAGTACTGAAAGGGCCCTGAGCACAAAGCCGTGTTATCTGAACCCCTGAAAAGCCGGTGCTTGAAAAGGAGATCAGCAGGGAGGTTTAATTACAGCCAAGGAGGGGACGCGGCCCTGCGGGGCCTTCTCATCACTCTACATGTGCCTTGAAGAGCCATCTTTTCTGTCTGTGCCATGTTCAATGCCAGGCTATGCAGATGTGGTATCTAGAGGGCAAGCCAGTACTCGAGGTCTTTGGACAATCAGAACCATCGTCCTGCTCTTCTGGGGACCAGAGTTCTCAGCACAGAAGCAGGGTGGCCTAGCGGAAAGACCCAGGCCATCTCCAGGTGTGCCTGTCCGTGCTCAGCCTCAGCAGGTGAGCACAGAATCGGCATCCTAGGCTGTTGAGGATGTCCTGGAGAAGCCCATGAGCTATAGCTGTAAGTATCAGGGAGAGAACGCCTGGCCAGGTCACGAATCCTGTAGGATCACTCGGGCCCCTCAAGCTCCCTCTACAAAGCAGCGAGGTTTGGGGAGGAAGGAGAGGGGCAGGAGGAATCAGCCAGCACTCAGGTTCTCCCTGGCTCTGCACCTTGCCCACTGGCCCTCTCCCCATGGTTGAGCGGAAAGCAGCTGCAGTTCCTGGGGCGTCCACTAGGGCGCTGTTGGATTCATGGGAGAGACTCATCTGCAGTTTTTCTGCGAGGAAGACAGAAAAGTGCCGATGCTGGAGTGTTATCCTGGGCTCTCATTCTGCCCTCACCACAAGCCTATGAGGTAGGGACACTCATTATCCCATTTGGCTTCTGAGGAAACTGAGGCTCAGAGAGACGAAGTGATGTGCCCAAGGACACACTGCTAATGAGCAACTGTCCAGCCCCAGACACCAAGTGAGACAAACACCACCAAAACAGAGCAGCCTAATTCAAAGGGTGGAGAGGAGACATGAGTTTAAATGTCTGCTCCGCCCCTAACTTGCCCTTTGACCTTAGATACCCTCCTGGCCCCAAATTCTCTCCTCCGCACAACAGAGGGTTAGCGCTTCCCATCCGTGGTTCTGTGGACCCACGGGGCTCAATCTGCAGGCCCTCTCCTCAGGCGTTCTGGGGTTGGAGGAGGGTGGGCGATGAGGAGAGGCAGTCCCTGCCAGAGCCAAATGTGCCCAGTGCAGCTGCCAGGAAGACTCCTTAGTCAGCACCAACAGCTGCTGCCACAGAACACATGGCACCAATGGGGACGCACCCAGGCTCTGCTAAACCTTGGGGGCGGCTGGAGCGCAGGAGCAGCCTAGGGAAGGCAGGGTTCCAGGACCTCCATGGGGCTCCGCGTGGGCTCCCCTCCTCCATGGCTCAAACCAAAACACAGCTCCCCAGCCCCCGCCACCACACACTTGTCCCTCAGTACCAGCTAGGAGCCCGGCTGGACTTTCTAATCAGGAGTAGGCCCTGGAATCTCAACCAGGTAGACAGAGAGGTCGCCAGAGGTAACTCGCTCCAGGGCCCTGAAACTCCAGCCACCACGTGCTGTCTCCCAGGGCTGGGAAGAAGCGGTCAGGTGAGATGGTTTCAAAGCCTCGCATCATCGCCTTTCCTCACCCCCTCAACTTTTGACAAGAGCAATTTCAGTAAGCATTCTCCAGTGCTCTCCTGTCCTCGGAAGAGTCTGAGCATCAAATTTCTGGCACTGTCTGCCAGAGATATCCCAGGCCTCGTGAATGCTGGCAGAGATGCCAGTCTATATACCTGTCAGGAAGAAAGAACGGAGACTAGCCCCCCCTCCCCAGCTGCCCTCCTCACCAACCCCCTCACCTCACCCTCTGGGCCCTCCAGGGTCTTTTCAACATTCTCTCTCACTTTTCATCAAGCCTCATCTCAAGCAACAGAACCTGGATTGTGGGCTGTTTCCCACAAGGAGAGGCCATGGAGAACAAAACACCCGATTCTTCCGGGGAGCAGGGAGGTGGCTAAGTGGACATGCCCCGGAAAATCCTACAGAAACCAACGAGCCCCATACAATTTAAGGAATATAAGTCCCCAAACAAAACCTCTCCAAGTTCTGAATCTTCTAGCAATTCTCCTTTAGGGAAATGCAGTTATTCATGTTTGAAAACCCAGAAGGTTCATCAAAACTGGCGATGCTGATGTGCAAGACCGTGAATGTGGCCGCAGCCCAAGTTTAAAAGCAGAGACTTCCAGGGGCCACTCTGTGAGGAGAGGGAGCGGATACCCTGCTCAGGTCCCTCTGCCCTGGCGTCATCTCCCTGAAGCCACCAAGCTGTCCGCAACAGTGAAATAGTAACAAAAGGCCAGCATCCCCTTTTCCCCAGACAACTGTAGAAATAATGGCCACTGTTTCTGTGGACCTACTGTGGGCCAGGTAACCTGCTAAGCACTTCTCATATCCCAATTAGCCAACATGATGCCTCTGATGTAGCTGAAATTACATGAACAAGTTTAAATACCATAAAAAGAAAGAAGAGAGAGAAAAAAAAGAAAAAAAATAATCAGGCTAGGGAGAAAGGGAAAAAAAGAGCAGCCCAGATGGGACATGCCTCTGGGCGTCACACAGGGACTTAAGTCTTACAAGAGCCCCCTTTACTGAGCATGGAAAAGGCTCTGAGAAATTCACAGATGCGCAAAATTGAATCCTGGGGCTGAGACTCAAAACCAGCTCCATCTGCCTGCAGGTCTGCCTACATGCTCATGCCACTGTTACACACCTCAACAAAGCCTCTTTCCCTGCAGGCAGGACCAGTGCAGGCTGCAGGGCAGTGGGTGTGCAGGGGGCGGAGACACTTCCCAAGGGCAGTTTGGACACCTTGCATGCTGAGTCTAGAAGAGATCAGGGGGGAGGCCAGACTTCACCAATACTCAAGGGCCGAAAATTAGCACCAAATGTCTTACGAGGTATCAGCCTTGGGCCTTGGAGGGGTGGGCAACTCTCGTTAGTGCAGACCACTGGGTGAGAAGCACATGCCTGAGCACCCATCCTCTCTGGGTGCGCCCCCGCCGGCCAGCCAGCTTGTGCACATGAATCACTGGGACTAAGTGAGGGTGTGGTTGGTTCTGCAAAACAAAATACAGAGACTCCATCCTCCCATTAGTGGATGGCCAGCGTCACCGCCTCCTACAAAGGGCTGCGCTGCCTGAGGATGGAGCCTGCACACTTTCTTCAGGGCTGTGAGGTCCCCGCAGCCCCAGCAGAACAGCAGGGGGCAGTGTTGTCAGGAGCAAGCTGGCGAGAAGCCCAGCCCCCAGCCCAGATGGCCCCTGACCTGAACCTGATATGAGCCCTGAGCACCTCTCTGGGCTCTGCTTCCTCAGAATTAAAGAGACATGGTCCAAGCTGACACCAGCACCCAAATACCAAAAACACCAATTCTCTAGGTAACTCTGCAGCCCCTCCCCTGCAGAGCCTGCACCCCCTTGTCCCCCTCTTCACCCTGGGCAGCTGGGAAATCACGTCCACACCCACAGAGAGAGGCCCATAAATGAACAAACACATACTGAGATTCAGTACACAAAGTGTGTGCGCCTGCACAGACTGCCATTCATTAAAGGCCTGTGGCAATCGTCCAAATTATAAATAGACCAGCTCATTTTTAAGATGACCAGCTCTTCAGCAAAGTTCTCTGGCCCTTAGCAGGGGTGTGAGTCCTGCCTCCTCTTAACCTCTTTTGAGCTGAGTGCTCAACAGAACCCAGCTCTAGCCCAGCCAAGCCAGCAAAGCACAGGGCATAACAAACCTCGGCTAGGACTGCCTGATAAATGGATCTGATTGATGCTGAGCCCAGAGGTACAGGGTCCAGAGAGGTCTCTCAAGTCACAGGAATGACAAACACAAAGCTATTTAAAAGAGAATGCGGGGCACAGCTTCTCACGCCCCAGTGAGCACTTGGCGGCAGGACCCAGCTGGCTCTTGGGCTCACTCCTCAGACCTCCATTAGCGCAAGGTGTACCCATCGCCGCCTCTTCAGCTCACAGTTCAGAACAAGCCCTGCCTCCCCTTCCAAACGCAGCTCAACCCACCTTGCATGGCTGCTAAGCTGAAAACACCCAGAGGTGACCTGAGGTTGAAATAACACCTAACTCTGGGGAGACCAGACAGTGCTGGTGGCTCACCCTTACCACAGCCATCACCAAGGTGGCCCTAGTGGTATTGACTCTTAGCCAGAACAGACCCCCCACCAACTTCATCCCATGCATCACAGGCACTGGCTTACCATGTGGCTCTATTGACAGCAGACAGCATACACACCTTCATTTGTTTACCTTCATTCAACCACATTTAAGCTATCCCTAATATATGAGCAGCATTTGTATTCAGGGAACCTGGGATGCTAGGACCCCTTTACTTGCAATGTTATTATTATGGACTGGAAGAGGTTCTTCCCCAGACCCCAGCTCTGCACCCTGATGTCGGACTTCCCGCCTCAGAACTGGGGACATCAGTGTCTGTGGTTGAAGCCCAGTCTATGGTGTTTCACGATGGCAGCCCATGTTGCTGACCAAGACAGTTTTAAACCTCCAATTGCTCTTCACTGTTCAACTTCTCTCTCTGGCCCTCAAACACTGACCCAGACTTTGTGCCAGAAATGTATTCACTCCTCAGATTCTTAGGAAATGCCCAAGTCTGGGCCTCCTCCCCTGCCATGAGCTCCTTCAGGACAAAGACCACCTCTCTCCCCGGGGCCCCAGCACTGGACACACAACAGCCACCCCTCAATTTATGAATGCACGGCATCTCGGGGTAAGTCTTGTGGTTCTGATGAGGAAGGCTGGGGTCAGCCTGACTCTTTCCTCCAAAATACCCAACCTCTACCATCAGCCACAGAGACGCTTCTGCAGGGGCCTCCCACAGCCTCTGGGTCAGGCCAGTTGTAGTTTGAGTAGAAAATCCCACAATCCATGTTGAATGCAAATCCTCCTACAGGTCTACACACACCTCTCAGCCTCCAATCTGTGGGTCCCACAAAATCACACAGGCTGGTCAGAGGTGGCCGGAGGAACCACCAGGACAGAGGACTGGGCTTCATGTCGGGTGTCAGAAAACTGACCCCTAATGTCAACTACCTGACATTGGCGACGAATGGACACCCGGTGTCCATCTCCACAAGTCTCGACTCAACCACACAGACATGCAGCTCACTCCTCTCTAATGGAAAAGCTCAAGTCCCCAGACCCCAGGTTGGGATGGACTGGGCTTCCCACCGCCTTCCCTGCTCCTCTGATTACACCCCTCACCTCGACCCACTTCTGTTTTCCCCCGTAAATTTTCTAATTTCTAATTCCTCAGGGAGAGTATTTTGCTTTCTTAACTGAACTGTGGTTTTTAAAATAGTCCTGACCTTCCTGCTCCCCACCCCTCTGTCACCATGCCACAGAAATTAAATTGATTCCCACTATCAGTGTTCTGCATCTCAGCAACTGTGCCCAGCCATCAGAGAAGTCAGCTCTCTACGCCATCCCACGGACAGGAACCCTGTTGCTAAATGCAGCCCCCCAGGCTCAGGAAGGAGGTGATGGAGGAAGAGGGGTAACCGAGGGCCCAGGTAACAATTTATGGGCCCCTTGTCACTGTGGTCTTATCTCTGCGGCCAGCCCTTTCTGAGAAATGGTGCCCGTTACTAACTCCCCGAATGGCTGGCCCCCAGGGACCAGCCGTTTGGGACAGGTGGCCCAGCCGGGGAGTGGAAAGATCCTGCCCTTGGCCAAGTCCTCCTCTCCTTGGCATGGGCATGTCACCACCCAAGCATCCCAGCTCAAACGGCCTCCAGTGGGGCAGGAGCAGGGGAGGGAGAAGCTAGGGGTGGGAGAAGCCCCTCCATGGCCACCAATCCAGATGAGGCCTCTCTCCCTCTCCGAGAACACACTGCACTTTCCCCAAAGAGTAACTGACAATTTGTAATTGTGTGTGTGCGCGCGCGCACACATGCTTAATGTGCCTGCATGTTTAATGTCAGACTCCCCCGCTAGATTAGTTCCCACCAGGGCAAGACCATGACTGCCTTCTTCCTCCCCACAGTATCAAACACTCAATAAATATTTATTGACTAAAGAAGCAGAAAAAAGAAACACTTTACCAGAGGCTACTAGAGAACGGATTCTAACTTATTTTTGGTTGGGCCTCTTAGGGAATCATTTTGGTTCATAATACAATGCAGAAAATAAACTATAGGAACTTATAGGGTTCTTGTTTTTCCCTTTCCTGGTACCTCTCATTTTTGACTAGGTAACACGCCAGAAAAATGGATCCCTGCCCCATACCGAAGAGAGGCAGAGCCCAGGACAAAAATGTCAAAGCTTCATTGCAGTGAGCACTGGAAGTCTACCCAGCAACCCGTGAAAACACCTTTCCTTCCTCACCCAGTCCCTTCTTCTCTCCAATTCCATGTCCAATTCCGTTGCTGCGCCATCGTGGCCAGGAACTCCTGCGCTGAGCCCTTCCCTGAGATGGAATTCGAATTGTGGCAAAACCCCAGTTCATTATTGGCACCTAACAGGTTTGCTCAAGTCATCTTTCTGGTGACTCAAGAGCAAAAGCCAAGAGACTTCACTTAGTTATTTCTACCTCACTGGGTTCCAAAAGCGACTGGAGGTGTCTTACCAAAATACCTACAGAGTGATAACGGTAGATAAAGAAACGAGTGAGGATGGGAAATAAAATAAATCTAAAAGTAAAGGGACTGCCCAAAACATACATCGTATTTGATAAAGGCATTCCCCAGGCATAAGTCCTGAAAGCCTTCTTTCCCAAATTCCAACCTCTATGCGAAGATGGGAAATATTTCCGCTGATATTCAGCAGACACTGTACCCACCCCGGGAGCGTCTGGGCTCAGCCTTGGGGATTCCTCAGCAATGTGCACGCCAGGCTCCAGGCTGTGAGTATCTCTGATGTCCTTGAAGCCCGTGTCAAACGCTCTTGGTTGGGGAGGCGCATTGCTGGAGTCAACCCAGGAGAAGGGACGAAAAGGGGGGGAAACACTTTCTTCTAAAACCTGGGCATGTCAGCACTCGTCTCCCCTTGTGGAATAAACCCTGTCTGACCTTGGGTAGGAAGGGCTAGATGCTCTCCCGGGTCCTTCCAATCCTGAAATGCACATGATTTTATGATTCACGGTTGTCATAGTCAGAGGAGTAGTTTTATTGGAACACTGTGGGCAATCGGTAATCTTTCACTTCCACATGCAAGCCTGGACTTGGCTTTCCATTTCTGCATGTTCTCACCCCTCTGCCTCTGGGGGAGGATGGGTTGCCCGCACCCAGGGGCTCCTCCGTCCCAGTCTCTTGAATCTTCCCACTTCCATTCCATGCCTGCCGAGGCCACCTCAGTGGAGCGGGGCCTACACCGGATCTGTCCCTGCGTCCCCCGGAATGTCACCCATTTTCTTTGTCCACACTTCTCAGAGAACCCAATACCCGGAACACAATTACAACAGTGCTTCCCAGAAAATCTGTACACACACATTCTTCCTTCTTCAGTCATCTGTTATGTTCCCAGTTCTTGTCATAACAGGAAATATTTGCTGACTGCATATTCTGTGCCACACACTGTACTAAGCCCCTTTCATGAAGTCTCTCATTCAACCCTCACTACATCCCTGGAAGGCAGTCATTATTATCCTTCCCATCTTACAGATCGGCCTATTGAGACTGTGTGAGGTCAAGTTACTTGCTCAAGGCCACACCAGGATTCCATCCCAGGTTACCTCATTCCAAAGCCCTTAACCACTATACTGTATAGTCATGCCTGCTTCCAACATCCATAAAGAACTCCCCCCCCACCCCCCTTTTTTTTAGAAGTTTTTCAGACACGCATTCATTCCCCAGTTGCAGGACTGAGAGGCAGGGAAACAGATCAGATCATGAAAGAGGGAGTGCTTGGGGGCTACTGGATTTCCAGGTCCCGCAGACCTGGGCTCTAATCCTCATTCAAGGTCCCACGCCTCTCAGAGTTCCCGTTTTCCATATCCCCAAGCTCTCCTCAAGGCCCAAGTTGGTTGTCATGTGAGTGTGGCAATCCAGGAGGGATGAACATACCCCCATATGCTTTGGCCAACTCCACACAAAACACGAATCCACCCCTCAGTGCTATGTGTAGAGCAATGACTGTCACCCCGGACTTCGGGGCATTCCAAAGGAGCCAGACGCCCCCTTTCGCCACCCTCCGGCTGGGGCGGCCCCTTTAACAGGTGGAAACGATTTTCTAATAAGTGATGGGTGTGCTGTATTGACTGTAAGTGCTCTTCCTCCCAGGGAAGGAAGAGCATAGATTGGAGGGCCACGAAAAAGAAATCACACCTTGGTACCAAGGGCAGATCACCTTTGGTGGCCCCAGCTGCCCATCCAGTGTCTACAGAGGACGTTGAATAACACTGACCTGCCATTTTTCTGCCTAACACCTCTCAAAGGCTTTCCATGGTGTTAGAACAAAACGCAAACTTCTTCCATGGCTCACAAGGCTCTGAGTCACCAAATGTCACGTCTCCTACGCTCCAGGATCCATCACACCTGCTTTCCTTCTGATTCTTCAATCACCAGGTTGAGCCCTGTCACGCACGGGGCCTTTGCACTGCTGGTTCCCTCTACCAGAATGATCACCCCCACATCTGGCCCCTTCTTTGATTCTGGCATAGCTCCACAGACATCCGAGAGAAGCCTTCCCTGACCACCCGATCAAAAGTAGCCCCAAGCACTCCCTCTTTCATTATCTGATAATATTTTCTTCATAGCCAAGGGCACAGTTGGATATATGTGTTGTTTATTTGCTTGCCTTCCAAATGCCTTCCCCTCACCTTCCACTGAAATGAATGCTCTATAAAAGTAAGAACCTTGTCCATCCTATATCCCCCAGGGCCTACACAGTACTGGCATACCGTGGACACTCAGTAAAGATGCAGTGGGAGAGGAGAAGGAGGCATGACAACAGCACCAGCAAAGGACAAGAAGTCAAAGGGAGCCGGCACGTGCAGAAGACAAGCCCCTTGGGGCTGATCAACTCCGAAGGCAGATGCAGGGCAGTCACCGCAGTTAAGACTTCCCGGGAAGGGTTCTCGTTGGGGAAGACCATGAGGCGGGGCTGGAGTGACTGGGTTCACCGGAAAGATCTCTGTGTACTCAAATTGGAGGACCTGGTTGCAAACACACTATGTTAGTTTTTTCCCTACTGTGTGAGTTTAAACAGCAGAAATATATTCTCTCAGTTCTGGAGTCCAGGTGTCAGCAGGGCTGATTCCTCCCGAAGGCTCTGAGAAAGACTGTTCCACCTCTCTCTCCCAGCTTCTGGCAGCTCCCCGAAATCCCTGGTGTTCCTTGGCTTGTGAATGCACCCCTCCAATCTCTGACTTACATGGCGTTCTCCCCATGTGGAGACTTTGTGTCTAAATCCCCCGCTTCTTATAAGGACACCAGTCACTGCATTAGGGCCCATCCTAACCCAGTATGGCCTCATATTAGCCAATTATATCTACAAAGACCCGATTTCCAAATAAGGTTGCATTCTGAGGATCCGGTGGACACCCTGAAGGGAGGTGGCAGGATGGCCACAATGCCTGTCACATGGGAAGTGCTGGACTGGGAGGGCTGCAGATTTGCTGTGGCAGGAACAGGAAGCCACGGCAGGTTGAGGAGCGAAGGGCTATCCAGTGCACACAGGGGTTAAGGAAAATGGGTACAAGACAGATCAGAGCAGGAAGGAGCCATGGCATTGGGAAGCAGAGTGATACAGCCTGGCTGCGACGGGGGCAGCCAGCAGGAGAGACGAGGGTGAACAAGAAGCTGCTTAGCAGATAAACATCGGTTTCAAGGAATGAGTCAGGAAGAGCTGTCAGGAATACCACTGTTCTCCCAGACAGGAATTCGGAGCGGCAGACAGATTGGAGTGGGTGAGGTCAGTGTGCAGAGGGTGGAATGCGAGATGGGACAGGAAGGTTCAAATGGAAGTGCCTCGCAGAGGGGTAGGGGCAGAGGTGGGTAGAAACTGGAGGGTGAGGGATGGTGCTGGACCCAGCCAGCAGGGATGAGGAGGTGCATTTCTAGAGAAGGGTCAAGGGCAAGGACAAGGCCTGGTGCGCATCTCATTCCAAGGAAAGGCTGCCTGGTTCCAGTCTGGAAGGATTAGCCCCTTCAATGACTGGATGTGACTGCCTCCACCTGAACCCAACTCTTATGCTGGGAGCAACTAGAAGGCGGCATATGGCAGAAACTCGAGAAGGGCTTTCCCTTGGGGAACAGAGCCTCTGAGGCTGGAGGCTGGCAACTGTCCCCCATTCCCACCCCCACCCTGGACCCATGCACCCTCTGTCACTGATGAGGAAACCAAGATCCCACTGAAACCATGGTTCTCATCCACCGGAGCCACATTAAGTGCCTGATATCTCAATAATCCAATTAAGAAAGATCAATGTTTTTTAAAAGCTTAATATTTAATGGAAGGGTTATGAAGTGCGACACAACTGGGGTGATTAATAGTTACAATTAAAGGCTGAACGTGTTGGGAGGAGAAAGGCACAGCTCAGTGGAAGCACGTGGCGCTGACAGGTACAGCACGTCACACGCAGGGGCTGAGGGAGCCTTGGCTCCATAGTGCACACCTAGCCCTGGACCCGCAGAGCCTGTGCTTCAGGGACAGCCCTGAGTGCAAAACCGCCTGGCACATCTGGCCGGGGCAGCTGGGCACTACCTGTAGTGCCAAGAGGGGTCTCTTCCAGCTTGTGTGCCGCAGCATCAGCACATGGCCCACTATGGCCTGTAGGCCATCCCCCTGCATTGCAATTGAGTCTTCAGGGGGTGGGAAGGGTAGAGGAATGCAGTCGGTCAGACAGGGAGAGGGGCTGGCTGAGCTCTGATAAGCAGTCCAGAGGCAGCAGGGAGCCGTTCTGGCATCTGAGCCTCCTCCTGTCAGAGAAATCCTCGCTCCCAGACCACAGGTGCCTGTGGCCACCAGTCACCAGGTGGAGAGTTCATGAAAGGTCAGGCCACACTGACCACGCTGCAACACACCTGGCCTCTTGCCCCGGCTGCTGTCCCTACCAGTCCATTCAAAGGAAGATGTGACACCCACAATGCAGCGCTCTGGGCTGGCTTCAGCTGTGCTCCACCTCACACGGGGCCAAGTGCGAGCTCCCCCCCACATCGCTGCTGCAGCACCTGCATTGTAGCATGGCCACCTCTAGTCACAGGCCTCTGATTTCTTCACCCAGAGTGCCTGCCTCTGAGCGTCAGGAGGAAAGAAAGGGCTGGTCCCTCAGTGCAGCCTGGGCTCCCAGACTGTGTCTGCGTCACTCACAGAAAGTTCAGGCCTTGAGGGATCAAGTCTTCAAGAAAGGAAGGCCACAAGGAAGAAATGGGGAGGAGACACCAAGCCAAAGAGGAAGAAATAATGGATTGTTATGCTTAGTATGAAGTCATCTTCCCCTCTGAGCTGACGGGAGGTCACACCCCCTCTGGGGCACCCGCCTTGCGCCCACTGCGGACATCCTGCAGGTGAGAAATGGAAGCCCTGCATCTGCAAGGTGCCCTGTCAGGGTTGAGACCCAATGCAAAGCAGGGTGGGCAAATGTGCATGCTGCCTGCAGCTCTTACGCTCACAGACGTTAATCTCTTGACCTTCCGTTGACTAGGAGTGGTCAGTTAATGTTAAAGTGTCGGGAGGTCAATTCTAATGGGTTGGGGCAAAGCCTCCACTCTCCAGTTGGAACTTTCCATGAAGGCAGTAGGTACTGGGCATGCTAAAATGCCCCCAGGATGACTTAATGAGGAATTAACACTTACTGAGAAATTAACATTTACTGAGTATGTACTAAGAGCTGGGACAGGGATTCTGTATAAATCTTCTCTTCTAAGTCTGACTCGCGCCATTGGAAATGGGAACTTGCTACCTCACTTTCCAAAGGGAAGCAACTGAGCTCATAGGAGTCAAGTAACTTGCCCAAAGTCCCACAGCTCACAAGTGCTGGCTCTAAACTGAGGTCAGTTGACCTCAGACTGTGAGTTCCAACAGGGGTGAGGTGTGGAATTGAAGGTATCCAGGCTCAGGACAGCCCAAAGAAACGTATGAGGGCTGTTACCGCCCACCCCCCCCACCACCACCACCACCACACACACACATACACAGGCTTCATGGCAACACTGCTACTGGGCATCCAGCTTAGCTTCCAGCTATCCAGCAGGAGAGGGGACTGCTACTGGGGACTGTCTGCTACTGAATGGGATTCGGTCATGGGAGCCCTGCACCTCTAACAGTGGAACACAGAGCATGGTTTCCAGTGACAGGCTTTACAGATAAAGGTGGAGCAAATGGAGTTCCATCTGTTTGTGGTTCTCGGTTCTCCATGCCCCCAAGATGACAACCAGGGGTAAATCCAGGATGCCAACCCAGACCCTCCAAATAGCCACCGCCCCTCCACCTCTGCAGTCAGAGATGCCTCATGCTCTCCACTCTGACCCCTCCACCCAGCACCACCAATGGCCTTGCCCCACTTCCGCCCATTTGCCCCCTTGTGGCAGAGCTGTCCCGTAGGTGAGAGGGTGACCTCGGGGCTGCCAGCACACAGGCCAACAAAAGGGGTGAGTGGACACTCAGAGACCTTCAACCCTGAGGGCTGACAAGCAGATGGGCTCTGTTGAGTGCACCCCAGAGTCTCTTGCTTGGCCAGGTGAGGGGTGAAGAGCTGGAATAAGAAAAATAAACCCAGTGGAAACAAGACCGTTGCCTTTAGGGGTGGATGTGTATCGGACTTCTGAATGAATGAATGACCAAATGGACAGCTGTCCTGAATCACTGACATATCTTGAGCCCCAACATACCAGATAGTTGGGGTGCAAAGAAGAAACCTGCCCTCTGGGCGCATACCCACAGAGGCAATGCCAACACTGCCATTATTTATACTGTGGAGAACCACACACATAAAGAAAGGAAGTGAGCTTGGATTTGGCTGAAAAATATTTAAAAGCAATACTAATTAATTATAATCACTGATGTGAACTATTTGCCATTCATGCCTAATTACCGTGCAGCGAAACAATGGTGTTTACCATTAAAAGCGCGTCACGTTAACTTTAGGGTGAGTTTTCTTTGTTGGCAACAGAATTTCCAATGAATGGGCAAATGTGTAGCTACTATTTACGGTTGTCTGCTAACAACCTCCAGACACTGGAGGAAGGCCCATTCTTATAAATAATAATGCATGTATGATTTAAATGAAATTTGTTCCGAGAACTCACTGTGTGAGGTCCCTGGCTAAGGACGAGCAATACAGCCATCTCCTTTGCAATTCTCGAGCCTAGAAGATACATTCTACCACATCACCACTTTATAGATGAATTAACTTGCCCAACATCACACAGTTGGGAAGTCACTGGACCAAGACTGGCAGCCAGGCCTGCCTGCTTCCAGAGGCCACGCTCACCATCAAAATGACAAGTGCAGAGTGAATGCGCAAAACACAGGTCTGGAAGGGCACACACAAAAATGCTAAGAGTGGCTAGCTCTCAGTGACGAGACTATAATTCTTTAGCTTGACAATATTTATGTAATTTTTAAAAATTCTATAATAAATATGAATTTGAGGTGGGGAGAGTGTTGTTTTGCTGGTTTCTTTCCTAAGGAACAAATACAAGTTACGACAGTCTCTATCCAGAAGCCACATCAGTGCGGGGAGGTGGCAGGCCTGGCACTCAGGGCACGACAATCCCTAGCTGGCCATGGAAACCAACCTTCAGAGTACGGCAGACGTCCTTGCTGCCTGGCCCTAACAGATGGTCCTGACTTCATCGCAGCCTCGCGATGCCAGAGGAGCGGATGGAAGCTCCAAAAACATCCAGCCGGGAAGGACGGCAGCGGCAGGAGCCACTGGTCAATCAGTAATGATTGCCCTACAAAATGCCTTTCCCGGAGTCTGAGAGCACACAATCGGCTTTTCTTCCCCTTAATAGGAGGACAAAAGCACTGAAGTTAATCTCGAAGACAAAAAACAGAACAACAAACCTTCCAAAATCAGGGCCAGCCTCTTTCCCCAGTGATCTCAGAGCAACGCTGAGTGTCTGGTGGCCGAGCAGGGCTGATCCACAACAGCCCAGGTGTCACCTAGAAGGTCCTGCCCACCTGTGGTCACATCTGCAAGTGTCTGTCCAGGTTAGACTGAGGACACCTCTCAGATCCAGAGAGACTGATCCCCACTTTAAGAAAGAGTCAGGCCTGGGCAAGGTGGCTCAGTGGTTGAGTGTCGACCTATGAACCAGGAGGTCATGGTTTGATTTCTGGTCAGGGCACATGCCCTGGTTTCAAGTTTGATCCCCATTAGGGGGCATGCAGGAGGCAGCTGATCAATGCTTTATTCTCATCATTGATGTTTCTCTCTCTCTCCCCCTCTCCCTTCCTCTCTGAAATCAATAAAAATATTTTTTTAAAAAAAGAAAGGGCCAGAAATGCTCAGAACACCTGGATGGCAGCACAGACAAGGGCTATGTCCAAGGCATTGGGCTTGGATTGCGAGCTCTCGGGACACACTTGCTCGCCAGGGCCCAGCTCAGTGCCTGGCCCACAGTATGCGTCACGGCTGATTCGCAAACCAATCCTGAGTGGCAAATACGTTCTTACCTAGCGAGTGGAGGACAATCGCAATAAAAGCGCAGGAAGAACTGAAGTAGCTGGGGGACATTCACCCACGGTGAGGGTGAAAGGCAAAGGGGATCCATAATTGTACTTACACAATTAAACTTCCTGATTAAGGAGACAAAACATGAGTTTGGAAATTAGAACACGGTGCTTGGAGACCCAGCCTTTTGTGACTCAATTTTGTGTGCCCCTAGCAGAGTGATTAGCATGCTAAATATGGAGACAGGTGGCCAGTGGTCCCCACCTCTAGCAACACGTGAGGACTTTTTAAAAATAGATGCTCATACCCACCCGCATCCTAACATCTAATCCCCAAAGATGGATGAATATCTGATTTTGTAAAAGCTCAGAAAATAATCCCAATCCAGAGCCAAATTTAAAAACCACTGACATACATCTCTCAAACCATACATGTATATATGTAAAGTATAGCTATATTTATAGCCATATCTATGTATGTTAAAAAAACTGTTCAAAATACATCAGGTACCGAGTTCCACTGCAGAGCTCAAAAGCCAAAATAAGAAACTATGTGCTCATCAAGCTGGGAAGCCAAGTCACTCCTGGAAGGTTCTTCTTTAAGCCATTAAAACCCATCAGAACTGGGAGTTGATGCCTTGGAAGGCCAAGAGGGATACCTAACAAATCAAGTTTGTCAGGAGCACAGCAGAAGAGATTTCCAGATGGAATAGACAGGCAGGTTGAACTAAATAACTTGTTAATTCAACATGTCAATAGTTAATGATGCCATAACGATTAAGCCCTACTTTGTATCTCCCACTTTCCATATTGCCTCAATTAATTCTTAGACCCGCATGATGGGGAAGGTAGCTGTAAACCCTTCAGTGGGAGAGAAGCTGGTCCCCAGCACAGCCTCTGCACCAGCCAGGCTGTTTCCTCACATCCAGTGAGGTTCCCACACGCATTCCTGCCTTTGTTTCACCAGCCCCATCTGAGAGAAATGTGGAGCTTCTCTGGCTCAGAATCCTGCAGGCAATGTCAGTATCTTCTCTGGGTTGTCCTGGCTGGGCTGTGGCAAGCATGGACTTTAGAATTCTGGAGACATCAGGCACTGTTTGCTTTCCCATTGGATGGAAAGGGTCAGCTTCCTGTTAATCCCTTCCCCAAACACCCCTCCACCATGTCTGTCTAAACCTGCAGTCCAAGGCTGAAAAGCAGAGACTCTATTGGAATAAGGGTTCTGTGGGCTCTGGGCCTTTCTCTGGAGAAGGTTTTTTATCAAATGCAGATGTAAAAGGTAACGAGGGATGAGAAAGGCAGTGGGCCGTAGCCACAGGCCTGCGCTCCGGCCCCTCACAGCACTGCTGAGGCGGACTGAACCCTCTTGGCTCTGTGTGTAGCTCCCATGGAGGCGAGGACTCTGCCACAGCTGCTCCGGGTTCACCCGACCCCTCCTGACCTATCACACTTGGTCAAAATGATTCAAGACTTTAGGGAAGAGACAGGCAGTGTAAAGCTTTTTAAAGTCACAGTGACACAGACTCCTTGCTCTTCTCGATATCTTTTTTTAATGTTTCAAATGACAAATTTCAGAGAAATGTAAATTTTGGAAGGACTTCCATCCCCCATGCAAAACACCAAAGCTCGTTCCTCCCACTGGCTGAGCTGTAAAGCAGTACAGCGCCCTGCAAAGCAGTTTGACAACAAACAAGTCATAAACTATATTATCTCCTTACTGTCTGTATATGCCTAACAGTGGAACCAATGGATCAAAAGAATGGCATGAGCAGGAGAGTCATGCACCCCCAACACAGTCCTGACAGCATTGGTTATAAGACCAAATAATGATAATGATGCTGAAAACAAGCTAAATATTCCTGAGAGAGTAACTCACTCATAGTACGTCAATATCACAGAGACAACGTGGCATCAACTATCCTTGTGTAGAGCAGGCTGACTGGGAGAATGTCTCCGACGCACCGTGAATGGGAGCAGCAGTCCAGCAAACGATGCAGGATCCCCTCTATATAAACGTGCACACCACCCGTGTTTATGATGTGCACGTGGACAGGCCTCTGGAGAGCTGCCTTGAATGTCAGCACAGTGACCTCAGGGCAATGAAACGAGGGGAGTTTTTTACTTCTTTGTTTACTTCTACATTTAGCTTTTTCTAGCGTGAACTCTGTTTTTAAGCGAAAGCATAACCCTGCTAAAAATAATCCCGTCATTTGCAAATCACCCAGTTCTGTGCAGAGTGTTGCACTGGCCTCACCACTGATCCAGCAGCCAATTCCCGACTCTAGTGTTGGAATATTCCGGAACACCTTCTTGTGACCTAACCACAAGCCCGGCCTCCCCTCTCAGGATGCTAAGTGGGATTGAATGGGAAGAAAAGCTTGCACCAGCCAGCTTGCTTTTCTAACCCATCTAAGTGCTTCCTGAATCTGCCCCACCTCCTTGGCCAGATCCTGTGGGGTGACTAACCTGCCCCAGGAAGGAAATGGGGCCTCGCTGAAGATGAGGAGTTAAACCTCATTAACTGCAAAGGTCAGCTGTCAGTTCCCAGGCACAACCTCAAACACATCCCAGAGGCCCTGCTGGACCCAGTATGGCCCCTTGGTTCTGTGCCCCTCACTTCCAAGCATGGGGTCATCGGTAGGGAGGCCAGAGGCAGCCTGAGGGGGATGCAGAGCCAGCTGTCCCCCACACGTGCACTTCCATCCATGTGGCAGGAAAACGACATGGAAGCCTCTACCTTCGAGTAGACCCCGTAGGCTACAAAGTGACATGTCAATGATCCCCAAGCATCACACCACACAGTCTCCAGGAGGCCAGAGGCAGTTCCATCTTCCAACCTCTGGAGCTCTGAGAAAGGTCTTAAAGGACCCTCTGAGGAAGTCTGGGAATGAAAGAGAGCACCTTCTCTGTGCCAGGCGCAGGGTCCCCTTAAGGAAACCCGCAGCACAGAGAGCTAGCATCCCTCCTGTGGGAAGCCAATGCACAGAGATGCTAAGAGACTGGCTCAAGGGCACAGAACCACTGAGTCGAAGAACTACCGATATATGTCTGATCTTGATCTTCATCCCACAGGCCACCTTGCAGGGCTGGAGGGACACCATGTTTCTTCTCCCAAATCATTTAGTCATTCTTGGATTTGCAGAGTTTAGCACGGGGCTCTGCCTTTCCATGTAAAAACGAACTCTGAGAACATCCCCAGTAGTTCAAGGGTTACGCTGCCCCCAAGGATGTGAGAGAAGAAGCGGCCCGACACAACCAGCTGGAACATCCCAGTGATTGCCCCTGCAGGAGATGTATATAATAAAAATTGAATGCTGAAGCATGAACTTCATACATACTTGTCCTCTTGGTTTATTCATCAGAAATAATTATCTGTGCTTGCTTTCACAAGAGCACATATTTTATAGGGTACATTAAAATTTAATGGATTTTTAATAATATTGTAACTACCACACGAGAGAAACTGGAAAAAGCCACACCACATGCCTTTGCTGCATTTTAGTGGTTTGGCCATAGTGTTGCAAAGAAGAACTAATTTGGCGTGCAGGCTAGGAGAGGATGGGGTTGTCCTGATGAAGGCAGGCCAAGAGGGGGACACTGGGTGGATATGAAAATTTTACAACTGTACTGAGGGGAGGGAGGGAGTCAAGGAAGAGGAGATGCCAAACTAACAGACTATCCTTTTTTTCACCAATGATTTCCAGAAAGAGCAGAAGGAAGGGAGAGGGAGAGAGAAACTGATATGAGACACGTCAATTGGTTGCCAACTGGGGCCGGTGATAAAACCTGCAACCCAGGTATATACCCTTAACTGGGAATCGAACTTGCAACCTTTCAGTAACAGACTACCCTTGATGGTCCATTCTGCTCGATTTGACCTGACTTTGGGCAACTTGGGACCCAGTTCAGAGACAGAAAGAAGCTAGCAATGGTCATGCCTAATACAGACACTTCAGCCCTGGCTGGTTTGGCTCAATGGATGGAGTGTTGGCCTGCGGACTGAAGGGTCTTGGGTTTGATTCCGGTCACGGGCACATGACTGGGCTGTGGGCTCAATCCCCAGTAGGGGGCGGGCAGGGGGCAGTAGATCGGTGATTCTCTCTCATCATTGATGTTTCTGTCTCTCTCTCCCTCTCCCTTCCTCTCTGAAATCAATAAAAATCTATTTAAAAAAAATAGACACTTCAATGTGGAAAATCACAAGTAGGTCCCAGTCAATAGAACACAATCGTAGGGCTGGAACAGATTCAAAATGTCATTTAGTCCAACTTCATAGCAGGGCTAGCCAAGGCCCAGAGAAGGTAACTGCTGCCCAAGAGCACAAGAGGAACCAGCGGGCAGGTTTAAATTTCTGTATGGGCCTTTTCCTGTTACCTCGTGTGGCCCGGGTTAAAAGCGTCCACTGAAAGCGAACTCTGATGGCAAAGATAATGTGTTCAGTCTTCAATAACCATGTCCCACATTTTTAGCCATTTCCAAGAACTGTTGTTTTTTATGAGTCACCCAATAGTTTTAAGTTTGATACGCATCACAAAAGATCACTCTATTTTCAATTTTTCAGGAAAAGTGTTCTCTTCCCACCGGACTCAAAACCACGTATCAGAGGAACTTTTTACAGAACAGTGTCCTGTCCTGTCCAGGGGGCGCGATGACCCTCCTTTGGGGTCTCATAGAAAGCCCCCCCAAACACAGAGCCCCGTGCAGTTGTCCAGGGCCTCTGAGATGTCCCCAACACAGACACCAATACCTGCTTCTGGCTGAGAAAAGAAACATGTGGTATCTTTCCACCAGTGGCGCATCCACAGCCGTCTGACTCACTCATTCATAAGCCCACTATCAAAAATAACACGTTGCCAGAATGACGTTTCCTAATCTTTGACAAAGCAATATCCAAATTCAAATGAAAAAAGGCTTAAATGTCAAGTGATGACGGTGATTTATCTTGTACTGGTTTATATAATGCACCGCATCTTGGTCGGGCAGATTTTTCCATGACATCAATCAGGCAGCAAGCAGGTTTAATGACGACAGTGACGACTGGAGAATGAGCGTGCAGTCGGAGCTCGCTGGCCTGGAAGCAGGACTTCCTCTGTCCCTGGCAGCTTTGGCTACTGAACACGTACCTGCCTCTGAGCCTCATGTTCCTCACCTGTGACAATGATGTAAGAATTGTCACTACCTGACAAGGGTACTGAAATAGTTATATATTTATCTATAATAATAAAAGCGTAATATGCAAATCAACCAAAGGACCGAGGCAGCTGGGCCTGTAGTATGTTAATAAAAGCAATCAGCATAGTGCCTAGGACACGGCAAAGACCCAATTAGTGACAGTTGCGATTAAACATACTTAGTATTACTATCACTAAATATGATTTTAATGGGTGATTATTCCTTCCAACTTTCCTATCTAGAGCTATAATATAAAATGTCTACTATTAAACAATATTATATCAAACCACCATATAATATTAAAGCCCCAAATATTGAACATCGCAGCAACTGCTTGACAGACCTCTAACGTGACATTTTACTAGCCTGCAATTTTTGCTTATTTTGTTTTATTTATTTATTTTACTGTGATTTATTTTGTTGTAGGAATATATTGTGCCTTCTTAGGAAGTAAGAGAGGAGCTGGAGAAAAATGGGGAAGAGGGAAAGAAAGAGAAAGGAAGGCCAACAGTATTCTAGAAGATTCTATGTGTCCAGGCCTTGTCTCTTACTGCTACCCTCAGGGAAATGCTCTTCTTCCCATCCACTCACTGTCTTGCACATGCACCCTGCCTCCCATGAGACCCGTGTACACTCCCTATACATACACACGAGCAGTCACATGACCTCTGGGTCCACATGTGCTCCGACAGAGGGCAAGGAGGACTGCCACGGGGCCATTAAGTGAGGACATTAAAAGCGCTGATGTAGGTAAAACACATTAACCCATAGAGGAAGCCAGGCTATAAGCTGCAACTCCACCGACATCATAAAAAGTAAAGAGGCCTCCGTAATGGAACCAATATTACAGCCATTGATATAAATTATACCTCAGAACAGGGGATAAGGGGGTGGGATGTAAAAATGGAACAAGTTCAAACTTCTTTTATTGTAATAGTCTCCAGTTGAGCATAATCACCAAAGCTACAGTGCGATACGATTGCCAAAACTAGACAAACATCTGTGAGATGGATTCATCTCAGAGGGGAGGCCAACAGCTTGTTATCATTAAAGCGGCGATGCTCGCTCTGCGATTGAACTGCAGGCCGCCTTGTTACTGTGTTTGCGGAGGCAATTGTACCAGATGTTGGCAACTATCTTCAGATAGATGACAGGCACCTGCTGTGGAGGAAATTTAGCTCCTCATTGGCCTGTCTGATTTGGGGGCAGGGAGGGAGGGGCAAGAAGGAGTGACCCTTGCAGACAACCCACAGTGAGGCTCTAACCAAAAGTGACCAAGAGGGCAGGGTAGGCTTGCCATATGGGGGGCCCACCCATCTGCTCCAACTCAGCTCCTGGTGCCAAAGACCGGAAAAGGATCCACAAGGTGCTGGAGGGAGATGGAGAAACCGAGGCGGCGTCTCACTGGGGCAGAGGCACAGAGCCCCACATCATCAACTCCCCCTGCAGGTTGCTCTTGGTAACGGTATCCCAGACTCTTCCAGAGATCCTAAATTTGAAACATGGCTATGGACATTAATCATCATTAAAAGGCAAACAGGCAATTTTCAAACCATGTCATGCTGACTCAGACGGAGACAAAAGCTCTGAGAGGGGGGAGAGCGGGGACAAGAGAGATAAATACCACCCATGCCACCATGGACAAATAAAAATCATGAGAGCCCATAATTCACTTTCCAGAGTGCCCCAAACATCAGCTACTAGTTGCTAGGCGGAAATGATTCACTCCAAAGTTGGCAGGGCTGACCCAGATCTACCTTGCTGAGGGGTGGCCTAGCAGAAAGATGCTGATAAAGTGCAACCGCAACATTCTAGACTCTGGAAATGCAAACTGACTCCTTTTTAGCTGAGGGTGGTCAACAGCACCCACCAAGGACTCCGCAGATGGGTTTGGCTCTGAAGAGCTGGCCATTCTTCTGATGAGGGGGTCAAATCATGTTTGCCTTTGTTAAGATGTTCCAATGTGGCCCCTCAGCTGGAATCCAGGGTTATTTCTGAACACGTGGCAAGTCTCCTTCCTCTTGGATTGTCTACGTTGAGTTTGAGCCAGGACACCCCATACTTGGCTCATTCTCACACCATTGCTGGAACGGGGACACCAGATGCTGACAACTGCCCTCAGAGAGAGGCAGCAGCTGGGCCTCGGTGCCAGAGCCCAGCAGGACCCAGGGTGTCCTGGGAGAAGTGAGCAATGTTACTCTTAAGCTTCAGCATTCTTCTCTGTGCAGAGGCCTCCCACGCCCCTTCCAGGTCTCCATGGCTGAGACCTAGACTGTTCTAGCCACAGCCAAAGAAAGTAAATGACTTGGTCCAGGTAGTAGGAAAATTTAACAGACATGTTAAATTCGAAGTTTTCCGCACCTACTGCTGGCCCAAGTTGAGCTTACTCTTAATATTTAGCCACAAAACAAAGTGAAACATGGCTCTTTAGCCTGTAATTAAGGTTGTTTCATGTCCTTAACCAATAAGGACTTCTTTGCTCTGTTTAAAAAATAAATAAGTAAAACTATACTTCAAAGTTCTAGGATAAAAATGACACATTTTCAGAGAAACACTTACTAGAGAATACAGAAATCAAGGCATCAATTTAATTTCACACTCTACCTGCCTTGGACTAATTTGTGTAAATTACATTTCATACTAAGAACCTCAGCCCACGGGTCCACAATGGAAAAATACGCAGCTTGCATCAAATGGAGTTTTTCAGGTGTAAGTATATAGCTCTTCTTAGTGTGTGAATGTTCGGCTGAAATTTCAATGCAGGTTTTATATAAAAATTTCCAAGTGTTAATTTCCACATTTTCATCGACACATCAATGTCATTGGGTTTTTACAGCCCTACGGAGTGCAAATTAATCTATGTGATTCTGGGTGGGTTTTTTCCCCCTTTCTCTTAGAAAAATGATTACAACCAAATTCTCCATTCATGGGAGTGAGTTAGCAGAGTAGAGGACCCACTGTATGAAGCTGCACAAAAGTTTCCACTTTGACCTTTCACATTTGGGAATGGGTCAGGCAAGTGGGAGGTGACAAGCACACCTTTGCACACACATTCTCCAGTGGAGCCCTCTATCTGGGTCTGCCACAGCCACACAAGGCACCTGTCACCTCAGCAGCAGCCGGTTGCCCAAGAAGCAGCAGGACCCCAGGATCGCACCTCACCTGTCCACCGTAATGTTCTGTGTGTGCTCCGCTCCTCTAGCTAGCCTTGGTTTTGAAGCTACTTACTTAGAAAGCCTTTTGCAAATGGATGGGAGGGACAGCATGAGACCACACAATGTCATCTTTCTAATGCATATCTATAATAAAAAGGCCGTTCTTCCAAACAAGTACATGGGTGTCCCCTAAATCAGTTTATGACTGACCCTAAAAAGGCCCACAAGCCTATGAAATCATTCCTTTCTTTGAGACTCAAGTTGGGGATGGGAATGTCGACAGCAACTTACAGCCCACAAACCTAGCCTGCTGGGTTTTTTGTAAATAAAGTTTTATTGGAATACAGCCCAGCATGCTCATTGGCTATGGCTGCTTATCCACTACAATGACAGCACTGAGGAGCTGGGGCAGAGACTGTGTGAAAATATTGTGCTGTCTGGTCCTTTCCAGTGAGTTTGTCAACCCCTGTAAGAAAATGTGACTCCATGATCCTGAGAGACTGGGAGAACTCAACACATACGAAAGTAAGTGGTATCTCTTTTTGTTTCCTTGGTTTAAAAAAAAAAAGGTATCTATAATGAACACACTTAATTTGGAACACTTTCTACAAACTTTCACTCTAGTGGTTACATGCTATGGGTTTTGTAGAAAACGACTAAGTTCTATCATTTTGTCCTACTGTATCTGGGGAGTCGCCTCTATTTCCTGGGGCTGCCAAATCCATTCACAAGCAGAGCCCAGGTTAAATGCATCTGGGAAACAATATGAGATTAGGTACACCTGAGACACTCTGATAATTTGTTCTCTTAGGTTCTCCAACACTGAAAATACAGTGTCCACTGCCTACCCCTGGGTCAAACCAACTAACTTGGCTTGTAGCTTCAGGTGGGGTTGAAGGGTAAGATCTCAGAGAGGAACTCTGAACTTGGCAAGAAGGGGCGAATCTTTAAAATCCTGGGGCGTAGCCTCAGCAGTTAATCCATTGGGAAAAGCGAGCGCAGGCATCCAGTTTGAACTCTGCCTGCCTCCCTGCCCTCCAGCTGATGACAAATCAAGCTCTTTCTTTCAAGGTCTCTGGAAGTGAGCATTCTCCATCGGTTCTTTCCAAGGTGGGCACAGGCAGAGCTGCTATATCCAGGGCCCAGGCACACTGTGGGCTTCCTCCTACCCTGCATGCCAGCTCAGATAGAACCCAAAATAAATGTCTGCCAAGCACATCTTCTATTGGTGCTGAGGCAAATGAAGGCAGGACCGTCTGCCAAAGGCTGCCATGGGGAATAGGCAAGACGGCAGATGCAAAGCGTGACAGGCACAAAGGACACTCCACAGCAGCCACCACCATCGCCACCCATCAGCGGCAGTTGGCATGCCCTTAGCCTCCTTTCACCCACATCCCTGCCTCACTGATCTTTATGACCCCACAAAGTGCCTAAGACCGAGCAAACACTCAAGAATTGGGTCACTGTATGAATTAATAGCCAAACAAGCATAGCCACTCTCAGGGCCTGTCAACAACTCCTGGTAAAGACCTCTTTCTTCCCCTTCCAGCATGGCCCCCAGACAAGCCAGGGTCCTGAGTGGCCCAGCATCCTCAGATGTCGGCCCTGGAACTCCCTGAATCCCCTGAGCACAGGCCTATGAGGAAGACGAGCTACTTTGAAGAGGCGAAGAGGCATTGGCATAAGGCTCCCCCAAAAAGGCAACTGCAAGGGAGTGGTATTCAGTTACCTATGACCAGACATGCCCCTGTCGAGAAAGTATATTATAAGCAGACAGTTACTAGAAAAATCCCAGCCGTGAGAAGGGAGAAATTGCTATCTTTTTGAAATTGCCTGCAAGTGAATTACAGCGGCTACTTCCTATGGGAGGGGAAATTATTATAAGTGGCTTTCCAGTCCCATGTGCGCCTTTAATCTGAGTCAGATGCAAGAAGAATCTGTGGAGGGTGAAGTGTCCCCACAGGTGTGTTTTAAGGGCGGGCCAGGCCGGAGCATTCCAGTCAGCAATAGAAAGCTGCCTTAAAAGAACATTGTTAATGCCCGTACTCATTTGCTTTAAACTGATTCCTCGTCGCAAGCAAACAAATCCCCCACAAATATCCGTTCTCCTGCGCAGTCGGCCTCCACTGCCAGGCGTGCACCACGTGCTCGGGGACGCCACCATGAAAATGGTGGTTTTCAATAGAAACTTGGCATTTGTCATAGTGAGAGCATTATCTTCTCAACAGAAGCTGACAATTTGTCCTATTCCTCCCTTGAGAGAATCCAGTAAGATCGCATTTGCTTCCCCTGCATGCTGTTTCTCCTACTACAACATTTCTTTGCCTGGAAAGAAAATATTGTGACTCCTTGCCATATTCACTTCATTAGCATAAGAGGGGAAAAAAGCCAAATCCTCCCCTTGGCCTCCCCCAGGCAGTTGCTCCAGCTGGGTTAGATCTAGCAGGATCTTAGATGCAGGACTCTGTGGCTCAGGATTTGTCTGATGGTTCCAGAGGGATGGGGGCAGAGACTGGGAGGGACCAAGAAACGAGTTCTCTAAAAATTCACACCAATCCATTTGGCACATAGGAAGCACACTGTGCAGATTAAGGTAAGGTGTTTGTAGGAGAACGGTGAGCCTGGAAGAAGTCAGCAGTGTGAGACTTAACCACCAGGTAGAGAGAGAGGTGTGTGTGTGTGTGTGTGTGTGTGTGTGTGTGTGTGTGTGTGTGTGTGTGTGTGTGTGTGTCAGAGAGGGGAGGGGTGGGGAGAATATGAATGCAAAGATGAGAGACTGTCATTGAACAGCCACATGGCAGACACACTGGGCAAACATGTCTCTTAATTCTCACAAACCCCCTATCAATGAAACTGTATTCCCCACTTGGACAAAAAAAGAAGGCTCAGGACAGTGAAATCAGCAGTGCAAGGTCACAACGCTAACAGCAGATGGTGGCACCTGGATTCCAGCTCAAGTCTGCCTGATTCCAAAGTCCAGATTCGCTCTACTTTATCCCATGCAACCCAGAAAATTCCCAAGAGCCTGGCAATAGATGCCAATGATATCCTTCTGTTGTCTAGCGGCGGGATGGGGGAGTCGGGGGGGGGGGGGGGGGGAGGGAGGAGGACTCACAAAAAAGTTCTCTCCGCCCACAGATTTCCCAACATCAGAGATGTCTATGCTTTGGCTTAATGTGGTTGGACCCATTTTCACTCCTCAGGCTGGCTGATCACAAAACAGGAAGTCTGGGGGGCGCAGTGGCCCAGCCCCTGCCTAGTGCCCCCACCCTGGGAAGATCCCTGCATCTAGTCAAGATGAGTCCCTGTTCCCACCGGTTTCTGAAAACCACAGACCCTACTTAATATCTTCCACTTAGCAGGTCCATTGCTTTTCTTACACCAAAGACAGACAAGAGCAGGGGAGAAGATGACACAGGAGAAGCGTGTACCCATTTCTTACCCTCCTCTATTGTCCCTTCTCTGAAGCAGCTCCTGTCTACCCCTACACCAAGACCCACCTAGGAATGTACTTGCTCCAGCAAAGACCATGGACCCGCTGCACCCTGCCACGCCCAGAGGGCCCCTTAGTTCCAGCAAGCTCTCCCTGCAGGATGGAAATAGCACATTTCTTCTGGGCTTCAGGGAAATGATGGTTTGGTTCCACATACAGAAATGCTTCAGATAACAAAATACGTTCTCTTAAAGCCCCATTTTTTAAAAAGAAAGATAATAATTTTACCATTTGAAATTCCTCCAATGACTGGCACAGCCCTGACCTCTGATACAGAGGATCCATTCATTCCGCCACTATTTACTAAGTGCCAACTACAGCCCAGGTGCCGGGCCAGTCCTGGTGCCACACAGTGAGTAAGCAGGCCCTTGGTGGAATATACAGTCTTCCTGGGGCAAAGAGGTTACGTGTATTTGCCTTCTTTCTTGATAAACCACAACTCCTTCATTCCACTCCCATATGGATTCTCTCAGCTCCTGGTTTGTTTGCTTTGAGACAATTTATAATTACTTTGTTTTTATTATTTATTTGTTTGCTCTTGGCTGGTCCTCCCAACTCCATCTTAGCTAAGACTTAAGCAACAAGTAAGCAGGGATTTTGTCTGTTTTGTTTGCTGATATGCCCTTGGTCCTAGCTAGCTCAGTGCCCGGCACTCGGAAGACAACCAAGATCTGGTGAACGGATCAATAAACAACGAAGGATGCATGAGGCGCAGACAAGATGCCTTCTGGACCTAAGGAGGAGGGACAGCTGCTTCCCTGCACTAAATGGGCTTAGCCATGCAGTTCTTTTTAGGATCAAAGTCTTTTTGTTTTTATAGGTTTTTCCTCCCTCCTGCTTTACATTGATTTTATTAACATCTTAACCTAATATTTGCTATAAATTAAAAAACCACCCTAATATTTGCTATAAATTAAAAAACCAGAAAACGCTTATTAGAATCATATGTAAAGAAAAAGGAAAGGAAACTTAAATGAGGATGTGAAAAGCTCTCTCAAGAGCTAAATGATATTGGGACAGTTTCCAGACAGTATCCCTTAGTTCCTCCCCGCCCCCCCCCAAAAAAAGTTTAATTATTCAAATGAGTTTTAAAATTTTATCAGCAGGGACCAACCAGAAGAATTCTCTTTTGGACTACATCAGTTCATAATTTTCCATCCAAGCCAGAGCAACCTGAAGTGAATTCCACAAACTGGAAGCATCAGGGTGGATGGCTTAAATTTGAGGTACATGCCATCCGAAACTACACAAAACTGAATCTCCAACTTAACACTAAGAGGATCCAGAAAAGACTTCTCAATTTGTGTTATCCCCAAAGTGGGTGGAAGAACTGAGTGATAAGCACACTCAGAGGACAGATGTGTGTGTGTGTGGGGGGGGGGGGGGGGGTGGAGAGAGAGAGACAGACACTACTGCTGGATAGGGCTGGAAGGGCAACTCTATAGGCTAAAACCTGGTCTGAGGATGAAAATAACAGCAGCTAATGTTTCCAATATTTATAAGCACTTACTCTGTTGCTAGCAGGATGCTAAAAACTAGCTGACCCTTGAACAACGCAGAGGTGAGGGGCACTGACCATCCCCAGTCCTGCAATCAAAAATTTATGTGTAACTCTTGACTCCCCAAAAACTTAACTACACTCATCCCTCAGTATCCACGGGAGATTGGTTCCAAGACCCCAAGCGGATACCCAAATCTGAGGATGCTCAAGACCCTTATATAAAATGGCACTGAACATGCCTATAGTAGGTCCTCTATGGATTCCCAACCGTGAATCGAAAATACCATTTTTGACTATGGCTGGTTGAATCTGAGAACATGAAACCAAGGGATATGCAGAGCCAACTGTATATTTATTTAAAAAGATAAACGTATAAGTGAACCCACCCAATTCAAACCCATGTCATTCAAAGGCCAACTAAATGAACTATATATGTAATAGTTCATTTAGTAGTCATGAAAATGCTATGTGGTGAGTACCATCCTCATCCCCATTCTGCAGACAAAGACACTGAGGGAGAAAGAAGTTCAATAACCTTGCCAAGGTTACAGAGCTAATAAAGAGATGAGCTGGATTTGACCTCAAAGTATAAAAACTCCATACCCTTATTGTCAAGCAGTATGCTAAACCAGGGGCCCAGCAAATGATGGCGGAAGGCCAAATCCAGGAGCCTTCTGATTTTTGTAAATAAAGTTTTATTGGGACACAATCACAACATTTCATTCTCATCCTGCCTGTGGCTGCTGTCCTGTTACAACAGCAGAGGTGAATGGTTGTGAGAGACCATCTGGGCCACAAAACTGAAAGCAGTCATTCATTATCTGGCCCTTGACAGAAAAAGTATGCCAATCCCTATGCTAAACAGTAGTGATTCTCAAGTTTCTACCCAAGAACTCCTCATGTTCAAGTAAATCTGGGACAGCCGAATGCGGGGAGACAAAGGCTACTGTAGCCAGCAGCTATCCTGAAGCGTCTCCAGGCCTCATGGCTTTTCAAAACAATTTCACAAATTTTGTATTCTGTGTCATAATATTTGTTTTAACAGAATAAGTTTTAAACAAACAATTGTAGAGTCACAGTTTCCTGGAAAATGTGTTCCATCAACCTTGTGGCGCTGCAGACTGCGGGGCGCGGCACCCCACACAGCTGAGGGAGGTGGCCCCAGGTGAGCAGCTCTGGAGCAGCAAACCCAGGCCTTCTCACCAGGGGGCAGGAACTGCAGCCTGCACCCACTGCTCCCCAGCTGAGTTGGCCAAGCAAATCGCTTCTGCTCTCCCAGCCCTCCTTCCCTAACTTTAAAATGGGGACACACTCCTGCCTGGCTGGTGTAGCTCAGTGGTTGAGGGTTGACCTATGAACCAGGACAACACGGTTCGATTCCCAGTTGGGGCACATGCCCAGGTTGTGGGCTCAGTCCCCAGTAGGGAGGCGTGCAGGAGGCAGTCAATCTGTGATTCTCTCTCATCATTGATGTTTCTCTCTCCCTCTTCCTTCTTCTCTGACATCAATAAAAATATTTTTTTTAATCAAAATAAAATGGGGTCACTCCTCCTAGCTCACAGGGCTGTGGGGAGCACTATAAGACACGACCCATGAAAGGTCTGGGCAAACAGGAATTTCTGAATCCGAACACAGATGCCAAGTTAGTTGGAATGGAGAGTCGTGACATCAATAAATCCTTTGGGCCAAACACATCCATCAATGAAGAAAATGGGGCAATCTTTTTAAAAGACAAAACCCAGAAATATTCGTTTCCATGTCAGAGAACCGGCAAGCTCCCTGGAAAACTCTAGCACCTGTCTCCCTAGAGTTCGCACAACCCTTCTGCCATCCCTAAGAAAGCTCGGAATCAGGTCAGGAAGATGCCTCTGACCATCATTCCATGCTCTTCTATTTCTTTAAGTGAAAAGCACTTTAAGCTGTTTTTTCTTCCCCAAGCACTGACACTCCTCAAACAATAAGCAAGTCTGAAAATATTTATTTATCTCTACCGCCAATTATAAAGGACCCTGAGCGACCTCAACAACCAAAAGTCTCTAATTTACAACTAATCCCATTCCATAAATTACATCTTCCTCGACAGACCACCTAAAACACCCTCCTGTAAACAAAGCACTCTGCTGGGCTTTTAATCTAATTAAATCCTTATTTTGCTCTTTGACTACAAGAAGCTTCCTTTTCCATACATGGCGCAGAAATTTTTATTTTCAAGGGATGTCGAAATAATCCCCAAGTAGGAGCCCAAAGTGGTCCTACACTCCACGTCAATGATGAGCAGCCCCTTGCCCCAGGATGGGGGTCTGTCTGTCTGTCTGTCTTGCCTTCCCCAGGCCACTTGCTCCATTAACACTTACTGGCCCCTATGGTGTGTGGGTTCCTTACTGGCCCTGCCCCCAGTGGCCATTAAATGAGGAGGACAGATTGTAAACAGGTAGAAAGCAAGTGTTCTCTAGAACACACAGGAAGGGAGATTTAAATCCTTTGGTCAAGGAAGGTGTCACCCATTTTCAGATTTCAGGCCAAGCGTCTTGACTTTTCCCACCTCCTTCTTATTTAGAGTGGTTTGCAGGTCAGAGTTCCTGGAAACGCAGTTAGACATAAGAAAATCAGAACAGGTGGTCACCCAACCTTCTTATGGCCCAGACTTATTCTCTAGAATCAGGAATCTGTTCATAGCTATTGCTTCCCTGCTGTGTGTTGTCTTCTAGGTACCTCTCCTCCACACTTGCCACAAGTAATAATCAACGTTTCACAGAAACAGCCCCTCCACCCAGATTCTTCTATCCTGGAAACATCCTGGCCACACGAATGTCCCACGAGAAAGAAAGGGCCATCGCCCAGGCTGCAGAAGGTATGTGGACTTGACGTGAATCAAATCCCACTTTGCCAGTAACTGGGTGCTAGGAAGAGAAAACGACGTGAAGAAAAATGCATATACAAATTCAATCTATCAAATCTCCTATTTATTTTATGCAAAGTTTTTCTGGTGCTTATTAATGCCAGCTTTCCCCTCTACCATTTAATCTCTGCTTCCATTTCATTCTTGGAGGCCTGTGATTATTCTAATTCAGCATGTGGATGACTTCATTTCCGCTCAAGTACACACAGGTCAGCTTGGAGAGAAAAGAAAGAGGAGGAGAAGAAAAATAATCAGCTAAAAGCTATTAAATATCAGCCGTGTGCCTCATGATTGGTTTTAAAGGCAGTGGTGAGGTTAGCAACAGGCAGAAACTCAACCCCTCTGCCTCTTTCTGCATATTAACATTTTTCTGGGGCTCTCACTTAGATGGCTTCAAATGTAAATAGAGGACCGACTGGCAGCCCACTTTCAGCTAATTCACAAATATCTAGTCTGAACACACAGAGCTGTAAAAATTTAGAGGGTGGTAACTTGACAAATCCGGCCATTCAACAGAAGACTAATTCTCAGTGGACAAAAGAAGGAAAGAAAAAAAAGGAGAAGAAGGAAAAAGAAAAGCATTCACGACCCATGTAATGGGGTGTCTGACTGAAGGGGTGAGGGGACGGGCAGGAATCTCCATATCAATGTTCACTCCACAAAACAATGGAATTCGATTTCTATGCCAAATCGTGATGAACCAGCTTTCTCTCCCTTAAGAACCACTCCTTGCACCCACTGGTGCAAGCCTGAACCCTGATTTCTCAGACACTTTCAGTTCCCACTGAAGTTCATTCAGGGGAAGAAAGGCTCTCTTTCTCATGCAAACAACTCCATTGTAAGTGATGTCCTCTGAGGCTGCCAGGAGGCTCTGGGAAGGTGAGCTGGTGGAGGGCTTCAGGCCTCTAGGCTCCCCCTCCCTGGCTCTTAACTGCTTCCTGCCTGAGGGCTCCCCTGCCTTCCTCTTTAGGGCCTCCTAGAAACATTAAATAATGCTAAGCCATACTGGGGAGCACAGTTACATAGGGAGGCCAGAAAAAGCTGGGGCCTGTTCCTCTACCTACTACAAATACGGCCATGGCATCTGATTCCCATAATCTCCAAGTTTTCCCAGCTTGCTCCCCAGAAGGCATCCTATTTTTCTACTTGTATTTTTAAAAACACAGTTAACAGAGAAATAATAATGTCTGATGCATTTGCCTAACAACAGCTGGCTATATTTTATACACTAAAAGGGAAATGGGAAGTTTTCCTAGAAACCCACTGATCTATTTCAGGAGCTCCTTTTTATGGCAGAGAGAGAGAGAGAGGCACTCAGGATAAGTGAGGTTAGGGTGCTCCGTCTATTTCCAATGCCACTCCCTCCGCCAGCTGCAACAGGGGTCTATGGAGGGAAAGTTCCCCAAGAGAACACAGAGTTCTGGCAGGAAGGGTCACCTGCAAAGCCCGGGGATCATATTACCCGTGGGTACCTGCCTGCCTGCCTGCTGCCACCTGGGCCGACAAGGCCCAGAAGGCTGAGGCAGGCAGAGGAGCAGGATCCTCCAGTTTGCTAACTGCAACCTTCGCACGCAGCAACTCTGCCAGGGGTCAGAGGGCAAATAAAGTCCCCTCCCCGTATGACACACTTCCAAAGGGAGAGACTGACACAAACCAGACAGAGAATTAATAAAACATGAGGACAGTGTTGGCCTTGTTCAGGCTATTACAGGAAGAGAATTTAAACACAAAAGTAGCCTTCAGCCTGGCCGTCCCGGAAGGGGAGAGGCCAACGGTCCTTCCTGGTCCACTCTACAGTCATAATTCAGGGTCTGAGGGACATCAAAGCTCCCAGAGCAACAGCGAGCAGATGACAGGCGAGGCCCGGGCCGCCGACCGCCTCGCAGTCAGTCCACCTGCACAAACCACTTCAGAAGACAAATGCCTCCTGGGAGCTTGGATGCCCACAAAGAGCAGACGGGACTTTTGTTTTCCACGCCTGATCGGAGACAACCGCGCACTGCACGGAGCTCCGTTCATCTACCGCACCAACTGGCAAGCAATACAGTGTTACCTGGGGATCACAGTCCAGTCTCAGGGACAGGGTAACTTGCTTATTTATTTTCTCTCGAATCTGTAGCCTTTCTAACATTTTTATTCTAGATCTTACTCTCCTCACACATACAGTATCAAAAGGAGTGTCTGAGCAGCGGGGTGGACGCCACCATCGGGCCTGCACATAAAACCTGAGCTGAAACTAGCAGGTGTCACAACACACAAGCGGAATAAATAAGGCCTCGCTGTATGAAAAAGCCAATTCATTCTGGTTTTCCATTTTTCTCTTCCCAAAAGCTTTCACACACCATTCTCTGTAACTCAAGTTAACTTTTATAGGCCCCCACACAACCCCAATCCAACAAAAAGACTCCAAGGACCCTTTTCACCTCGTTTTCACGGGCTTCCCTTTGATGAGACCTAAAGGGCTGTAACTTTCCAAGCCGATCACTTTAAGGCCTTATTTTCCCATCCACCACAATGCGGGGCTGGCCCAGGAAGGGGTTAAAGCTCTCATGTCAAACCACAAATTCGGGCACTGGCCCAGAAGGGACATGGGAACCAGGGCAGCGAGTGATAAAGGCCGGATTGTAGCAGCCCACTGAATTGGAAATGACTTGTAGGCCTAATGAAACAGAACTTTGGCAGTAAAACAGAATGAAAGGAATGAGACAATAAAAGGCTGGAACAAAGGGTGCAGAGTCGTTTCAGCTTAGCAAAATAAGCTCACTTTGTTGGTGGGGAAAGCCAAAGCCGATTAGGGTAAACCAATGACTAAGCGTAAGTCTTCCAAACTAATTACACAGTTCACCATGTGAAGTATAATTGGAAGCCTCCAGATGCGGCTGCTTTGCTTTCACGGGAGTTACATAAAGTGCGAATCACCTCACGAGCACCCACCGAGAGGCCCTATCATCGAGGTGAACACTGAAAGGTGCAGGACTGCTCCATCCGGGACGCAGCCGAGAATTCATTACGTTTAAAGGCCTCTTTCTGATCTCCCAAATCCTATAAGTGAGAACTTAAGAAGCTGGTACTTGAAGGAGGGGCCCAAAGGGGAGGAGGAGGAAACCCATGCACATGGACTTTCTTTGATCCCAGTGCTTTTTAATTACCAAGCTGGGTTATTCGGGATGGCGATGTGGGGAGAGCAGTGGCAGGCAGGCCGATGGATCGGCAGGGCCTGTGTGTGCATATCTAGAGCATCATTTACGTGCCATTTTTTGGGATGGTCTGTATACATCATTCTTGTATGTATCAAATCATGAGTACAGATAACGTCCACTAGGAAACTTCAAGTAGTGAAATAAATTACCATATATCCACAGTCTTGACAAATGAACCAAACCCGCTCCCTCTGAGTATGGGGCTGCTTAGGGTAAAATGGGAGGGGAGGTTTAATCAACAGCAGAAAGAGGTGAGGGCTAGACTGTGCAAAAATGAGTGGGCTGTGTGACAACTTACTGACCTTTCTCAACATCAGTTTTGTCATCTACGTGACAGATGTTCTTCCTACCTTGACTGACAGCCTTGGAAATCAAATTTTAAAGGCATTAAAAAACTAAGCACAAAGCGCATGTCCCTCTAATTCAGAAACACCAACTCAAGGAATCTTCATAATAAAATCTGAACTTCACAAATTCTGGGCCTTCATTAATTTAGATCTCACATGTGTAATAGGGAGTTGGAAATACTCTACAATTCTGCTGGCTCTTACTCAGAGGATGAAGATTCCCATTTCTAAACAGTAGCTGTTTCCAAATAGAGAATCCTCAGCATCCCTGCATCTGAAGCCCAGCAAGGAACTCAGCCATCCTTGACTGTTTTGCTTATTACATCATGCTCATTACTCTATTGATAATGCCTAGTTTTGGTTACAGTCTTTAGATATCTATCTATCCACCTAAGTACGTGCAAACACTCTCTAATTCACTGAATTGTCAAGCTTGAAACCAACCTTAAGAACACTCTAGTCCATGGACTGGCAAACTATGGCCCACAGGCCAAATTCAGCCCACCACCTGTATTTGTAAATAAAGTTTTATTGAAACACAGCAACACCCAATTGTTTGCTATGGCTGTTTCTCCACACAACAGCAGAAGTGAGTAGCTGTGGCATAGACTATATGCTCTGCAGAGCCAAAAATGTTTACTGTCTGACCGTGACAACTCTTTCAATCCCTTCTCTCAGTGAGAAACTGAGGCCAGGAAGGAAGCGGCTTGTTCAGGTATCACAGTGGGGTCATCAGACGCAGCACCAGGGCTTGGAATAACGCCTACCTCGCTTCTGTCCAATGACAACACCAGAACTGCCACCCAGAGGGTGGAGGTGGCCATCCAAGTTAGCCAAAACCTTAGGCCAATGGCCACACTTTATGATCTCATCTTAAATATAAACAAGAAACGACATCCCTAATCTGGGGTGGGGGTGGGGGTAAATCTTCTGTGAGAAAGGTAGGAGAAAAGCACAAACTGGTTTGAGTTATTTAAAGCTCTCGGTGTGTCATTCCACACCCACTCCACTTACAGTAATGACATTTAAACTCCCTTAGCTCAGCCCCCTGATAGCAGTCTTAGCCATCTTGATTGCCACCTGAAATAAACAGTTGAAGCAACTGCCACCTTGGGCAAGAAGGGATGCGGGAGAGGAGAGAGGAAAGACAGCGAGGGAAACCTAAAAAGAGAACAGCAAACCCTGAATGGAAACTGGAGAAGGATGGAAAGTTCTAGACTCGGAGAAAGAGGAGGGAGGGTGTGAGTTCTGGCTGTTATACTGCCTCACCTGGGTGACCTAGCTGTGACTTAACCTCTCTGACCCTTACTGTCCACCTTCTTCGAATGGGCTGATGATACCAAAACCCACTGTGCAGATGGAATGAGGCAATGCATGTGCAGGTGCCCACCACTGCCCAGGACACACAAGGGGGCACAAGCTTTCCCTTTCCCCTGCATCTCCCTTCCCTATATCCTATGGCTTTATCAGCAGAAAAAAAGGGCCCAGAGTTCAGGTTCTGTTATAAGACAAGCCTGGAGGGGGAGTCTGCATCCCACTCTATCCTTCAGGGGGCTGTGACCTTGAGTCAAAGACTTAACAATCTACAAATTGGGCAGCACCTCCACCAGCCTCCAGGAGAAAAATTAAATGTTGTAAAATGAGTCAATGGCTTAACCCAGTATCCAACACTGAGTATGAACTCACTAAATAATAAAATTACACTCCCTCATCTGCAATAAACCAACTGAAAAGAGCCCCAAATAACTTTACAGAGTCAGGAACATGTGTGTGTATACTTCGTTTTGTGTGTGTGTGTGCCCTACTTCCTTCACCCAGAATACAAACTGCTGAAGGGTAGATCAGTTTGTCAACTTACCTGCTACCTCCCTTCAAGTCTGCTGGATTTACTCTTTGCCCCTAAGGCCCACAAGCAGAGTCTCCCCGCCTTTGATCATTTGGATTCAACTGAATTATACCAGAATCCTGAGAGGTGATGGGCCTACCCAAGGGGACACAAACATAACACCAGCCACCAGCCAAAGGAGGAATAGCTATTCTGAAGACAGACCCAGATGATTCACAGAGCAAATGTATGAAACAAGCTACTAAAACATGAGCACACAGAGTGTTATGGTTTTGATACATTCAAAAAGGCCTCTCTAGCCTTTTTATTTAAAATACTAGAGGCCCGATGCACAAAGATTTGTGCAAGAATGGGCCTTCCTTCCCCTGGCTGCTGGCACCGCCTTTGCTCCAGCCGGAGCCACCTTTCTGCCTTTGCTGTGGCCCGGAGCTGCCTTTCCACCTTCCCACACTGCCCAGAGGCCCGGAGTAGCTGGAGCAGTGCAGAACACCTGTCTCGTTGTCTGTGTATGCAAATTAACCCGCCATCTTTGTAAATTAACCTTAATTTGCATGCTCACTCCTGATTGGCTGGTGGGCGTCGTGAAGGTATGGTCAACTTGCATCTTTCTCTTTTATTAGTGTAGATATTTTTATTGACTTCAGAGATGAAGGGAGAGGGAGAGAGAGTTAGAAACATCAATGATGAGAGAGAATCATTGATCGGCTGCTTCCTAAACACCTCCTACTGTGGATCAAGCCTGCAACCCAGGCATGTGCCCTGACTGGGAATTGAACCGAGACCTCCTGGTTCATAGGTCAATGCTCAAACACTGAGCCATGCCAGCCGGGCACCTCCCTAGTCATTTAATGAAACACTTGATAAGTTTACCAATCCTGCTGGAATCCACAAATGTTACTGCAAAATTAACTGAACGGCTTCAGACTGGGTGAGGGCCTGGCCAGCGAAGAGTGTGACTGCCTCCCAGACAAGGGGACGAGTGTTCTCAGGGCAGCAATGGTGTTGCCCTGGGCCTGGCCAAAGCTTGAAGAGCCTCCCACTGCTGACATACTGGGTCACAACTGTGAGTGTTAATGAAAAAAACGACAGGAAGACAGGAAGAGAAAGGAAAAGAGAAAGAAACCCAGAGCAGGGAATGTGCAGAGATGTGCAAGCACAAGCCTGTCTGGAATATGCTAACAGCCCATCTGGGAAGCATCAACTTCCCTGACACCACAAACAGGCCCATGAGATTCCAAGGCAGGTTATGGCTCGAAAAGCAATCCCACCTCATGTTTGCAAACACTAACCCTGGCCTGTCTGAAAGGCGGAACGGTAGCAAAGAGGCTCACACTCCAGAGCCTTCCATTATGCGAGCTGGACTTGTCTCTTTTAATTATTTCCAAGCTCTCTCCCTAGGCAGGGTGGGGCTGGGCGATGAACACATCCCCCCGGGTGCTCTCAATCCGTCTGGAAGAGAAGTATGATAATGCACAGGATCACCCACCACCAACGCACTCAGCTATTCTTCAGAAGCAGCCAGAGTGAACCAGCCCCCGACCAACGCTGCAGACAGTGCCGCAGGGAAGGCGTCGTCTGTGACCGACCTGGAAGGGGCAGCTAAGTGCCATTCTGAATGCAAGGCTGGGCTGGAGGAGGCTGGTTTCTCTTTGTTGCATGTTCTCCTATCCATGAAGAAATTGATTAAGACCGCGGCGGGGGGGGGGGGGGGGGGGGGATCTCCATTTAGAGGCTAAATAGAGGTCAGGGCACTCTTCCCAGATAGTAGCTCACGACTGGACACACCTGGGGACAGGGTCACTGCTGCCCATCGCTTTGGGCAAATGAATAAGCACAGAACCTTCAGACTGCACAGTGGGCACAGTACCTTTGTGCCACCCAAGACAAGCATGACAGCGATCTGAAGGGGTGGAGTGAGGAAGCTTAGAACCAGAGCAGGGCTGTCTGACGGACACAGCCTTCTGCCATGTCAGCCCCTCAGCAGGGGCTGGGGGAATAAGGGGGACACAGACCTGTGCAGAAGGAACCATCTCACACCTGGCTCTCAGGAAAATGCCCACAACCACTCACAGATACAGGAAGCAGAAAGCTCAGACACTTGGCCTGCCAGCCTCCTGGGACACAGGGGCCAAAGGGGTCAGTCCCCCACAAGCTGCCCTGCTGGGGCCCTGAGGCAGCATGTCATCTGAGGCAGCTTCCTGAGGCAGCATGTCATCCTTGGGAAGAGCCCCCTCTCCAAGGCACCGGCTCCCCCACCGACTCGGAAGAGGCTGCATTACATAAACACAGCACCATGGATCCGCATCCTGTCTGTCTGTCAAACTCCATCTGTCTGGCACACACACTCTCATACTCCTTTTCCTGACTGATTTGGGACATTCCGTGTTGCTCGCAGCCGGTTCCAGCAGCACAACCCAGGGGGTAACTTTGCTGCTGTCTCCCAGACATTCTGACAGGTACAGGCCCAGCATCCTTCCAGAGTTTCCTTGGGCACTTGACAGGGAAGGGTTTAGCTGCAAAGGGCCCCAGGGGGACCCCTCTCTCCACCCGATATTCAGAAAGGCACAGAGGAAGCCAGCCACCTCACCGGCTTCCAGCAGCTTCTGTGAGAGCCCCTGCCCTGTGACTCAGGCCCGCATCCCTCCCAGCTTCTATCACTGCCAGCTCCCAGCCCCGGCCCCAAGTGGCCAGCAAATGCCAGCATCACCATGCTCAAAGGCCACTCTGTCTGCTCCTGCAGGCACGTGGGCACCATGCCAACCACAGGCTGGGCTCCTCCATCTCAGCTTCTGCTGAATTTCACTTCAATCTTGACGGCCAAGTCAAGGGCACGGCTTTTGAAGGACACAGCTGTGGCAAAGGCAGGGGCCACAGCAGCCACTTCTAAGGACTGATCAGGCGCATCTGGGCATCCCCACGCACCGCTTACCTTGCCAAACTGCTCGAAATATTGCTTTACATCTTCCACCACCGTGTTCGCAGATAACCCGCCTACAAATATTTTCTTCGTTCTTGTGACCATCTGCAAGAAATGACAAGAGGCAGACATGGGTTTACCAGATTATCTGAAGCAATGCTCACCAAGATGTTGCAACAACCCACTCTCCACATTTCTCTAGGAAGGCAATTTTAGACAGGTTCAAGGTGCAAGAGTGGGCCCCGCAGATGTCTCAGGGTGCTGAGATAGTCAGTCTGGAGATCCTGGGCCTCCAGGCCGCAACCCAGAGGCTCGTGTTTCCGCTAGGCCAGAGTGACTTTCAGGACCCCCTTTGCCATAGTGCACAGCTCCATCCTGACGTACTGGCACAAAGAGAAAAGTCGCGGGTCAAAGCTATTTAAACCTAAGAGACATGAACAAAACAGAACTACGTACCCAAAAATTTGCTGCCTGGGAAGTACCCGTAAAACCTGCCAGTAAGAAAATCACACGCAATTCAAACATGTGTGGACTGTCTACACTCAGCTGTTCTGGGTGGTGGTATATGTCGGCCAACTAGACAGACACTGGCCTCAGACACAAAAACCACCCTCCTCCCAGCTCAGTCCCCAGTCCACCTTCCTTCCTTGATTTCCCATGATTCACCCTACACATTGAGTCAAGCCCAACCCATCCCCAGGTCTCCACACCTCTGTCCACCTAAGTCCCTCTCCACGCCTCAGTCTCCCATGGCAAGTTGTGACCATCCTCCAAGATCCAATGACCTTCTCCAGAATTAAAACACCTATATAGTCGCCCCATGCATAAGTGTTCTTCCTCCTCTGAATTCCCCTACCACTGTGCCATCAGCCTCCCCCAGCACTCACTACATTCTATCTAGTGCTGAAGGCATCGATAACCCTGACTCCCTTACTTCCTCCCCCAGAAGGTGGGCTCCTGATTGCTCCCGGCACCCCCGCAATGCCACGTACAGGTCCAGCCAGGCACATGGAGCCCAGAAATGTCTGGTGGAAGCAAAAGCGAATGTGTGTGGCCACATTTCAGAACCCCACCCGTTCCAAAGCAAAGGAAGAAGGATGCTCAATGACAAACTATTCAGAGCAGCAGAGACCAGCAATCTTAACATGTAAAAAGGAGCCAGGAAGAAAAAAGAAAATGAAGTTTATTCTGAGTTTCGGCTATATGGGTTTTTCTTTCTAATGTCAAATGAAAAAATTAAAGACTCATTGGGTACAGGGTCTTGCCAGTTTGGTTGCATTTAATAAAAAGCACAATGTCTTAACTCAGGAGGAGTCCAGTCACAGTATATACATGTTTCAAATCATTAGGTCGTATGCTATAAATACATGACAAAAAAAGGCACTGGACACCTGCTTCTGGGTCTCAGTCTGGGTGTGACCCTGGACAGGACTTACCCTGAGGTCTGGGTTCTGTCCTCTCCACAGTGAAGTCCTGCTCCAGGTCCCACCTAACTCTGAACTCTCATGAATCTACACGCCTGGGCCACGACGGAGGCGGCTCCCAGGCATTAGGGAGCTCATGCTTCAGCTTAGCGGCTCCCAGAGGGGACGTGTGCCACCACAGCCTGCTGACTGAGCCCAAATGGAACATCCTTGGAAAATAATGGACTTCCTGCACTATTTTAAGAGGACACTGCCCTAGCAACTTCCTGTCGGCTGTGAGAGTCATGCAGTGGTTTGTACTTGTGTCCAGAGCTGTGATTTACTGTTTTTTGTCTCCTTCAGATGAATGGGGCATAAGATACGATCACGCATGTGAGGATAGTTTATGAAGATCCCCCCAGTTCCCACACCACTAAGCCCCAAGAACCTCTTGTTAAGTGGTGCCCCTTACTGTCCATCTCCCTTCTTATCCATCCCTTAAGTCTCTGGTAGATCACGGTCACCTTTGTGGTGAAACTCCAGCAGGCCCCTTCAGATTCAAATCTCTCTCTATACACACTAATCACCAGATTTTACTAACCTAACTTTCCTAATGTATTCATTCAGCAGATATATTAATTGCTAGGTGCTGGACCTTACATTCTAATATAAGACAGAATTTAATCCACTATAAAATGGAGATAAAATAATTAGACTACCACACAAGGTTCCTATTAGGAATAAATTAACATGTCAAAGTGCCTAGTGGGACACCAGGTAGATACTAAATAAATGGTCACTGTAACTGATTCTAACTCAATTGCTAAATGCATCCTTCAAAGCTCAGAATAAATGTGCATCAGAAAGACACCTTATACAGAAAACTTGATAAACTTACCCTCACTGCCCCCTCTCCCACAATCATTTCAAAACACCCTCATGCATCTCTATATGATTTCAGATGAGCAAAGACTCCCAATAGTTTCATTTTAGATTTTTCATTCATGACTAAATATCTATAAAGAAATACTAATGTGATTTAAGAACATGCACAAGTGGAGTGTTTGACTTAAAGAAACTCTGGAGAGGCAATCTGCAAAATGAACCCCATGGTCTCACTTATACATTGTTAAAGCAGGTGGGTATAGAGCAGGCCTTGTTTATATTCCAAATGTGCGCATGGACCCAGAAAATTAAACAGTCAGCATGTCTTCATTCCAAATAACGTAAGTCAACAGAATGCTCATTCCCAAGTAACTGGTTAAATGAAAGGTCCCCTTTTGCACCCTCCGCTGTTACCTCATAGCCGTAAACTTGCCAAGCCCCGGAGTCCTAAACACTGGGGCAGACACCCAGCTATAAATCTACACAGTCCTAAAAAAAGATATTTAAAACTTTTTTTTTTTTCAAAGAAGGATGAGAAATCCCAGGTCCCAGCCAATGAGACAAAGTATTCAAGTTACTAGAACATCCTCTCCGGGAACCAGCTCAGCTACAATGATGGATACTACTCTGCAGCAATGACTAAAAGGAAACTGGTTTAATCAAAGCCTTCTGAACGTGAAAAGGCCAGTGGGAAGATGTGCAACACTTGGTTAGCTGCTCACCGATGTCTGGGCTGCAGGAGAGGGGAGCATAGCTGGGGGCAGCAGGGCTCTGCATATGACCTCTCCCACCTGGGGCGCGCACGGAGGAAGGGGAGTGATTTGCTTGGGGAGTCCTGGTGGCACCACTGCTAAATGGACTGTGCACTGTTTGAGGATTTGAATCCTGGAGAGGGACTCGGGAAGCAGGCAAGGACTCCAGAATCACACATTTTCCCTCCATTCCCCCTGCATCTCCACGGCCGCCAAAGAGGACTGGGCAGGAAGGGGACAAGGCGGGGATGTTGTGTCCAGGTTCTCAGGGGACAAAATGGAGGTCCTCAAATTCTCATCAATATTAGCCAATTTTCTGTGAACGTGTGTGTGTGTGTGTGTGTGTGTGTGTTTTGGGGGGTAACTCTGATCCCAATACTTGAGTCTTGGCTTCAGTTTGCCCCAGGAATCATCTGGTATTCCCAGAACTTTAACCCTCTTCTGATCTTGGACACAGTGAGCAGGACAAGTTACCCACTGCTCCCTGGCTCTACAGTCTTTGCATTATAAAAAACAAACAAAAAAAAAACCCTCTCCACCCACAATGCAGACAGAGAGCCACCTGTGTCGTCTTCCTGTGTTAGCCTGCCGGGTAACTGTTTCCTAACCCACAGCCTTCACACTGACACGGCACTTAAGCACACAAGATGGGGGGAAGCCAGCCACTGCACACCGGCCTGCTCAGCCGGCCTGCGCGGCCCCCGGGGTGCCCCTGGCTGGAAAGAGCGGCCCATCTGTTCCAGAGAGAGAGCACAGCCCAAAACCTATTAGGAAACTGATCTTAGGTTTCCTTGGCTTGGAATTCTTGGTGGAGGAGTTGCAGAAAACACTTCAGTATGCAATGCTTCCTACTCTTAGAGACATCAGATACCCACTAAGAGCCCTGCACCTCTGGGGGACTGCCTGCCCTCAACAGATGCCCTCCTGTGATGTAAGGCAGCACTCCGGGTGTGTGTGTGCATGTGTGTGCACAAATGTTGTGTGTGTGCACATGTATATGTGTATGAACATGTGTGTGTGTTTGTGTTACACATAGGGAAGTGGGGAGTGTTCAGGGTCACAACTCAATGCTGCAGTCTTGCATCTAGACCCATAATTTAACTAAACAGCACTGCTCTCTCCACAAACCTCTTGGCTCCACAAAGAAAACCCCAGCACCATTCCAGTTCAGAAAATTGCTGTTTACATGAAAGAACTGGCCGACGCCAGCTGCTAACTGGAATTGCAGAGAACACGCCACCTAGAGCCTCTGGCCTGAGAGCTGGCTTTTTCTTTTTCTTTTTTTCAAATTCATACATTCCCTTTTTTAAAATGTATGGCCATCTGAAATGATCCCTCCGAGAAGGGCCCTGGTTGTATTTTTATAAAAATAGGATAAAGCAGGTGTGTGTGTATTCAGTATGGGGTGAAAAGAGAAATTACACTTGAAAATGAGACTGAAGGAGAAAACTTAGCTCCAACAATAGCACTGGCCCTAAAGTATTAATTGTCATACGAGAAAACAACAGCAAATATTTCTTAATCCTGACAAATGCGTGGAAAGGCAGGAAACAGCTCAGAGGAGCGTTAAGTGGGTATGAGAGAGGCCTGGAGAAATTGTCAGCTCTTGCCATCATGTTCCTGAAAAGAGTTCAAATTCCCCTGAAACAAATGAGCCATGCTCACTGCCCAGGAACACAGGCTTGTTGACCGGTGCTCTCTAATCGCTGGGAACCCCAAGGTGAGAGACCCAGGAAAGATGCTAGAATTCTAGTGCTGGGTGGACTATACTGTCCACCATCCCATAATGCAGATGGAAAAATCAAGTCCCAGTGGGATGAATCAGGTGATAGTTTAAGCCAAGGCAGAGTGATAGGGGTGAAGTAGGCTGATACCATGTGATTTCATCCCAGATTCTGAATTTGGTGAGCACATGGCTGTCCTGTGTCACTCTGCATTTGAGAATTAAGCCCCATCTTTATATGGCAAAGTTCTAGCCAGGCTGACTGACGTCACAGCAGTCCTAATTCCAGTCCTTAGGGTGTTTCTTCCAAGGGACCTCCTCCAAAACACCTAAGTTCTCCTAGTTCCTCTCTCATCCTTCTCTTTTCCCCCTAAGCTGCCACCACCACAACTACCACCATCACGTCTGAATCCAGTGGCAACACTCACTTAACATACAAAAACCAGAATACAGGTCAGGTACGGGGATCTTCTCCAAATGGCTCCGGAATCACAGGTGGGTAAGAGACTATAGCAAGTTGACGACAGTCCCCATCAAAATTCAGGTCCATCTGGAACCTCAGAATGTGACCTTACCTGAAAATAGGTTCTTTGCAGATGTAATTAAGTAAAATATCTTGAGATGAAATCACCCTGGATATAGATAGGGTGGGCCTCAAATCCAATGACAGGTGTCCTTATGAGAAGAGGAAAGGGGACACAAAGAAGAAGGTCATGTAAAGAAGGATACAGAAGCTGGAGTGATGGTCTACAAAGCAAGAGATGCTAAGAACTGCCAGCAGCTTCCAGGGGTAGGAGAGAGGCCTGGTATGGTGTCGCCCTCAGAGCCTCCGGAAGGCTCTGCCAACACCTGCATAGAGGCTTCTAGACTGCGGAACTGTGGAGAACACATTTCTGTTGTTTCCACCACCCAGTGTGTGGTCATTAGTCACAGCAGCCCTTGGAAACTAACACAGAGACCTACTAGGGAGATGCCCCAGGGCACCATGGCCTCGGCCTCCCCTTTTCTTGGTGACAGTGGACTGACAGTCCACATGGAAGCCAGTCTGGCATTTCCTCCAATGATGAAACATAGAGTTACTAGATGACCCAACAATTCCGCTCTTAGTATACGCCCAAGAGAAACTGAAACATACGTCTACTCAAAACCTTTTACACAAAATCTTCACAGCAGCATTGTTCATAACGGTCAAAAAATGGAATGACCCAAATGTCCATCAATGGATGACAGCATCTGTTGTACAGATGCAGCAAATGTGATGTATCTGTACAACAGCAGTATTGTTCAGCCACAAAAAGGAATACAGTACTGACACATGCAGTACAACAAGGCTGAACCTTAAAAACATTATGCTAAGTGAAAGAAGTCAGTCGTAAAAGACCATCCTATCTAATAAAAGGGCAATATGCAAATTAACCATCACTCCATCACAAAGCTTGTGGTGCCCATAGCCACAAGATGGTGGTACCCAGTCCCCTCAGCCCCGCCGGAGACCCCCGGTCCTAGGGGGCGGGGAGGCGGCCGCTGAGAGCAGGCAGCGTGAGAGGCCTGGCGGAATGCTTACTTTGTCGCCACAACGACAAGGCAAGCATACCGCCCCAGCCATGGAGGGCCTCTGGAGGACCGGGGGCCAGCCTGCAGCCTCCACAGCCGAGTGCAGGCCTGGAGAGGAGACAGCAGGCCCGCCTCCCACAGAAGCAGCGAGGCTCCCTCCCACCTGCCGCGGAATCGGCACGGGTCCCTCCTGGCACCCATGGAAGCCACGTGGCTCCCATGGAAGCAGCGTGGCTCCTGGTGGCACACTGTGGTTCCCGCCGGAAGCGGCGAGCGGCCTACTGAGCACGATATTGCGTGATGGGCTACTAGTGTATTATATGATTCCATTCACAGAACGTTCATAACGGGGAACTCTATAGAGGCAGAAAGCACATTAGTGGTTGATTAGGGCTGGACGAGAGGGTCAGGGTGATGGCCTAAAGAGGGTGGTGGGGTTTCTTTTTGAGGTAATGCTCTAAAATTGACTATAGTGATGGGTGCACACATCTGTGTATATCCTAAAAACCACTAAACTATATACGCTTTAAGTGGGTAAATTACATGGAATGTGAATTATATCTCAATAAAGCAGGGTATTTTTCCTAACAGCCAAAAAGATCCCTAAGCTGAGAGTATGAATGCAAAAAGGGCTTAAGATAAAGCCAAGTGCACAAGACCGTGTGCTCCCCAAGGCTTCCTCCGCCAGCTAACTCCATGGGCCTCAATGCACCCACAGTTGACCACTGGACAAAGGTGAAACAATATCTGACGCTGCCAACTGAAGAAATTAATTTAACTTCAGAGGAAACTAAGTATAAATAGAACCCCAAATGTTTCTGAGAGTACTCTCTCCGTATCTATAGCTATTAGCCAGAGAGCACAAGGGTTCTGACTACAATTTGGCAGTCCCTCTAAATAGCTTTAAAATTGGAAGGAAAAAAATACCCTTCCTCTATGTGGTGCTAGAATATAATTTACACACAATTATCCGACATAGGTTACAGCATTACCTCTGGTTAAAACAACAGTAACTCACCGAAAGCAGAAGGTGATCTTGTAATGAAATGATCAGGCTGCTGCTGCAGGGAGCTCAGACTCCCCACCCTCATCTCTGAGCCCTCTGCCTGGCTCCCTCTGAGGCTAATTTAAAAAATACTACTTCCTCTTACTCTTGGGGGAAAAGTTGCAGCTGGCAAGGCTGACCTGACCACAGATTGGTATCTGAGAGTAATATCCTAGCCTGTGCCACTCGGGCTGGGGCTGGGGCTGGGGGAGGTAACAGAAAAAGGTGCGGAGATGGAGTGTTGCCTTGGAAAGCACAGGAAATTAAGGATCGTGACCCAAGCATCAACTGATACTGAGTGAGGTGGCTGGCTGGCCGTCAGCCCAATCACAGGCACCGAGCTGCTCTGCATCCACAGGTAATTTTCCCATCACTCCATCCTTCTCGAAGCCCACTCCCCAATACTTGCCACAGATGAGTTGCACTCACTATGAGAAAGGCCCCAAAGACTCTCACCAGTGTGTTCAACCAATCTGTAGATGCAAATAAAACCCATAATCTTTACAGCAGCAAAATTAAGTAAGCATGCTTTACTGTTGCTCCATGTGCCAGGAAGCCGTGCATTTCTGCACACGAAAGAGGCGCCTCCTCAGCCCCAGCAAGGGAAAGGCAGCCAAAGCAGATTCTTACTAAACCTCAGAAAGAGATGGGGAGGAAGGGCCAGCCAGGAGGGCGGGCTGGTGGAAGCTCAGGTCCTTCCATCTGTGCCTGCCGCTCCAGCCTCCGGAGCCCCAAAAGTGGAATTCTTCTGAAGACACAGAGGGTGACTCACGGTGAGGGGTAGGGCCCTGGAAATGGTGACACGATGGTCTCAGGCCCCTGGCTAAAGCAAAGGTCTGAAGATGATTCTGCTTTACAGAAATGATCCACATGAAAACACAAGTTTAAAATATCTTCTGTCCACGTGGCTTTGCATTTTCAAGCCCACCTGTGTATCCTGAGACACAATGAATAGCTGACCCTGGCTGGCCAGATGAGGTTGGGTCAAGTCTCTGAACAGTTCTGGGCTTCTCTTTTCACGTATGAAATATGGGCATAAGACCCTGGTCTTAGTAAAACAGAGATAGCAAGTGTGAAAGCATTACTCCAAGAAGAAAGCCCACAGGAGGCCCCGGTACCCTAAGGAAAACCAACCCGGAGCCTGTTCCTCCACACAAACCTTCCAGAGAGCTTCTCCCCAGCTGGAGTCCCCCCAACGCCCAGGTCCCAGCTCAGAGGTGCCTGAGCTCCTTCTCACGGGCCGGGCCAGGGTCAATGAAGCCAGCCTGCGTGCAGGTTTATGAACACATAGCCATGGTGATGAGTTCAGAGCATCTTTCCTACTTCCCAAGCTGCTCTTTCCAGAGAGATGGTTCCTACGCCAAGGGTGTGTGTTTCAAAGTCTCTTGGAACCTGAACTAAATACCACTCCCTTACCTGCCACCCTGGAGGGCCTCTGGGTCCTCCATGTGACGTGAGGAAACCTCAAGGGCTGGGCTGAGAAGCCATGTCAGAAAGGATGGGCAGAGCACAGACCCTTGGTTAAGGAAAACCCAGCGTCAGGGGGCCCACTGTGTCCTGGGGAAGACTGCTCAAGAGATGACTCCTAGAAGCCACCCTCTGGTAAACTGGGAGCCACCTGCGAGATGAGGCCCCTTGTCATCAGCAACAACTGAATGGCTCTTTAAGGAGAGAAAAAATAAAAACTTTGCTGTAGACAGGCTCTGAAGCCAAGGTGCCCCACCCCCCAAACCCTCCAGTTGATTTCATGAAAAGAACGAAATGGCAGCCTTAACCCTTAGCCTTGATTACCGCCATTACCATATTTTAGATGCACATGGCAATCAGTTCTTGATGAGCCAGTTCTACCTAATCCACGGAGCTCAGCCAGGCTGCAGGTTCACTGACACTCCCGAGGTTCAGTGTGCTCAACCCTGCCTGCCCCGTATAATCACCTGGGGAGTCATTAGAACCTGATACGGGGCCCCACCCTGGGGGAGTCTGCTTCACTGGTCCATGGAGAGACCTGGGCATCAGGATTGTTTAAACATTTCCCAGAAGATTCTAATATGCAATCAGGGCTCTATAAGAAGTCGCTTCTGCCATCCTAAGGGAGAAAGGTGGGGGATGGAGACCTCAACAAAGCAAAGATTCTTTTCATTATTACCATACTGAGCAGAGGAGGGGGGAAAGCCACAGAAGAGTAGAGGAGCCTGGGATTGAACCCAAAGCGCTGGGATTGAGTCCCAGCTCAGCCACTTCTCTAGCTATGTAATATTAGGTGAGTCATGTGTAAAGTGGGGGCAATATGTCACCTATATGTCACAGAGCTACTGTAAGCATCACAAGAGGTAAGTATATACAAGCACCTGGCACATAGTAGGTGCTCAAACAAATGTGTGCTGATTCCCAGAAGAGCGAAAATGTTGATCAAAAGGGTAAGGGAAGATAAACTGCAGAGGACTGTGTCTGGTGGCTAGCCATAGGCATTCATTCATTCTCTCATCAAATGGTTTTGAGGACCTACTATGTGCCAAGTACTGTGCTAGACTCTGTGGATGTTAAGTGGAATAAGACCAGGTTTCTGTATCAAAGGTGCTTATGGTCAAGTAAAAAGCTGTTATTATAGCATGGTGGGGTTAAGGGCACAGGGCTGGGCATGACTTCAAGGGGGGTTTGGGGGTCATTAGGAGGCAGCCAGGAAAAGAAGTAAAGAAGGGCCTCCCCAGCACAGGCTGTGGTGTCTTCAATGTTGGCTGAAGGGTTGCACGTGGATCTGAAAGACCACAGCACAAGGTGTCGACGGGATGCAAGGAGGAGAGGGGCTGGGCAAGGAAGTCATGCCAGGGAGCAAGGGAAACCTCCACGAGATTTAAACAGGGGAGCAACTCTTCAATTGGGCCATTAAAGAGAAAAGCAGGGACACTGTGGGGGTGCTGTGTCACCTGAATGCTTACAAGGTGGCAAGGAGGCAAAGGCCAGAGTGGCTACAAAGCATGAACTGGGAAGAAGGTACCTATACACCAGTCCTAGTGTGGCCTGGTGTCAGCTCCCCATCACCAGGCCCTTCCCTGCTCTGCCATTCTACTGTTCCAGAAACATCCATGGGGTGGGAGGGAATATGGGGGCAGGTGGAGAAGGCATAAGGAGAGATAAGCACATTGCACTCTTGGCGTGGTCGTCTTCGGAAACACTCAGCCATCTGTTAGGTCATAAATTTTATCTGTCAAGAAAAAAGTCAACCCCCCCACCCCCCAGCATGTGCTGGTCTGGCGCCCTGCCACCTGCCACAAGTAACTTCCTTTGAGGGAAAAGGAGGGACCCAAAGAAGTGTTTGCAGTGCAAGAGGGAAGCCAAGATAATCACGAGCAAGTCTCTCCACCTTTTATTAAATGTCTCATTTCTCAAGAGATGGAAGGTGAATCTTCCCAAATCCAAGAGGGCCTTGAGTCTGGGAAGAGTACCAGATTTGGAAACTGGAGATGAGAGGACCAGGTTCCAATCTCAGCACCTGAAGCTGGGAGGAGAGAGAAAATAAACCCAGGAATCTCAATTCTGCCACATATACACTAGGTTAGTGGTCAGCAAACTGCAGCTTGCGAGCCACATGCTGCTCTTTGGCCCCTTGAGTGTGGCTCTTCCACAAAATACCACGTGCGGGCACGCGCGTACAGTGCGACTGAAACTTCGTGGCCCATGCGCAGAAGTCGGTTTTCGGCTCTCAAAAGAAATTTCAATCATTGTACTGTGATATTTGGCTCTGTTGACTAATGAGTTTGCAGACCACTGTACTAGGTGACCCGGGCAAGTGACTATCTCTGAACTTGAGTTTCTCTCTCTACAAAATGGGATTAAAAGAGCTAATACATGGAATGTGCTCAGCACAGAGTTGGGATAACTGACACACAAAGTTCCCCTTCTCCCTCCTTACCACAGTCCCTTCCCTGCCTGGGACTTCACCTCTATCTGTTGGGCTGTGAATGGGGATCAAACCTTCCCTGTCTACCCCACAGATGAAACAACAGAAGGAAACGCACTTGGAAAAGGCACGTGCTCTGTACATTTAAGGACTAATTACCACCAATTCTCCCAATTATTATCAATTCCACTTCCCTCAGATTTTTTTCTGACACCACCCTGAGTCAACCCACTCCCAGCAGTGGTACTGGGCAACCACGGTATTTCAAGGGTTGAAGATGCTCCAGCAAAAATTCTATCTCAATGCAAAGCTGTGTCTTTATCTACCTGAACCTGGGCAGCCCCTTACTCTATGTACCAGATTGTTCCAAATGAGAAAGGTCATTCTCTTAACAAAGATGAAGCTGTCCGTGCCTCAGAGGTAGTATTTCTGTGACACCAATATCCTAATATGTCTGTGCTCTCCTTGAGCCAGTAACATATTTCTATAAATCGTCACATAAAAGAAAACTTTATTTTCCAGAGGGATCAACGGGGCGGGGGGGGGCGGTGAATGAAACAACAGTTGCAATAAAAACATCACCCATCAAGCAGAGCGCAGGCTGCCAGGAACTTTACTAAATGTGTAATGTTACAGATGTTTTATAGCCATGATGTCTGGTCTATTTAAAACACTTGCACTAGGCCACCAAACACGGAAAAGAGAGAAAGGAAAGATATGTTCCCCAACGTGCCCAGCCTGGCTAACTGGTTTGGGCTGGCTGTTTATTGAGGCAAAGAGGTGACTGGGGAGCCGTAGATGTCGGCTGAAACGTGGAGGGCTCGTTTTGTAGTTCACTCTGGAGAGCTGTCGAATCAGCCACACCGCCCCGCCAGTGGCGCTTGGGCTCTCTGAAGGGCACTTCTGCCTGGAAGACCAGGATCTTCTATGGGGAAACTGCCCTGCACCTGGCAATGCTTAATAAAATCTAGTTCCCTTCCCTCAAGGAAGAAAAATATGCCCGGTTAAACCTCATTTGTCCAACGACACTCATTCATTCCCACCACAAACATTTGTTCAGTGCCTACTAGGCAAGGTACTAAAGGTACTGAGTTAGGGACTCACAGCCCGATCAGCCATGGTCAGGACGCCCCCCAGAATGGAAACCTGAAAGGGAGGGATGTGATCAATTCACCTTCCTAGAACGGAAGCCTCCCAAAGTTAAGAATTTTTGTCTATTTTGTTTACCACTGTATTCCTAGCATGTAGAAGAGTGCCTGGCACACAGTAGGCAATCAGTAAGCACGAGCTGAATGAGCGCAGGAATATTTCCTGCTCTGAATTACCAGGACGGTGAATGAGTGAAGGTCCCCAGGCACCCTCCTTGTCTCCTCTCTTTCCCCTTGGGTAATTCCAAGCACTCCTTGTTGCTAAGCTGACATAAGCACCAAGAAGATAAAAGGCCTCGTTCCTAAGAACAGCTGGCCAGAGTTCTGGTCAGGAGCCACAGAGCACACAGACAGCACTGCAACTGAGAGGTCCTGCTGGACTGGGTCACAAACCTTCCCCTCCCACTGGGGAAACACAGCTGGTGGTTTGGGAGAGGCATCTTTACACACAAAAAGGACAATTGGTGACTCCTGACAAGCAAACACTGGAAAGGTCTAGGAAAACAGGGAGGGGCCTGAAACCTCTGGCAATCACAGATTCAGGGATAATATCAGGGTCTGCACCAACTGCCCCTGATTCATTCCACTCAACATCAAGCTTGAATGACTACCTAGTCCCCACCGGGATGTAGGAGCCCAAACTAAAAGATTTCGTTCTCTAACCTTAAAGATCTCACAGAGGCCTGACAAAAACACACAATGGCAAAAGTACACAAAATAGATAGAGGGAAATGTGATGAACTCTGTCAGGACAGTTCAAAGAGGAGATGCCTGCCTGGGGTTTTAAAGGATGAACAGGAGTTTTCCAGGAAGACAGGAAAGAAGGGCAGGCGGAGTCATGATGATATGAAATACCGCTGTCTATTTCAGGCACTAAGTTTGGCACAGCCAGAAACCAAGTAGAAAGGAGGGTTTGATGGAAGATACGGAAGGAGGCAAGGGTTCGATCCCAAAGAGTCTTGTAGACATAACCAAGGAGACTGGACTTCACCCTTTCAATAAGGGGTAAGCAATTTTAAGTGGAGGAATAGCATGACCAGCTTTGTGTTTTAGATAAGTCACTCTGTAGAGATGGGGAGACAGTTAGAAGCTTATCATAATATTAAGATGAAGGGACCCTGAACTAAAGCAAGGATCTTTTGCATAACAAACAGGAACAGATTTAAGAGAGAGCAGGAGACAAAATTATCAGCACTGGGTAAATGGCCAGAAGCAGAGGTGAGGAAAAGGAAGGCATTTTGAATTTACTGGGTGGCTGAGCCAATGGCGGTGTCACCAACTGAGATAAGGCATGCAGAAGAATCAGGTATGTGGCGGCATGATAAATGTGTTCGGTTTGGGTATATTAGATGTGCGGTGCCTGTGGGACAATTTGTGTATTTGCACTAGAGCTCAGGAGAAGGAGAAGGACAGGGGACCCAGACTGAATTCACCAATGTCCCACGAACATCATGGGAGTGGTTCAGGTGAGGGGGTAAAGAAATAGCAGGGACAAGGACAGGAGGAATCACAATATCTCTTGGAAACCCAAAGCAACAGCCCCTTGTTCTATGTCCCTTCCCTTGAATTTAAGTAAGCTCGTGACTGCTTCAGCCAATGGAGTATAGCAGAAGGGATGTTGTGCGAATTCCAAAGCTGGTCATACAAGGTATGGCAGCTTCTAGCTTGTTCTTTAGAACAATAACAGTTGGAACCCTGAGCCACCAAGCTGCCACATCATCAGGAAGCCCAGCGTTATATGGAGAGACCCCATGGTGGGCTCCTTTCTTCGAGCCATCCCTGCCCAAGCACCAGGCACACGAGGGAATAAGCTTTCTGATGATTCCAGTCCTTTGTCATCAAGTTACCATCAAGATCTCAAGTCTCTCCAGCGGAGGCCCTAAACACGGTGAAGCAGAAACCAGCTGGTGCTGCTCTGCCCTGTCCGAATTCCTGACCCAGTGATACCCTGAGCATAATAAAATGGTTGCTTCAAGCTGCTAAATTTGGGAGCAATTTGTTACAGAGCAATGATGACTGTAACACTAAAGTTAAGGCATTTCAAATGGAAGGGAATGGTAAACAGTGTCCAACAACATAAAGATGTTTAGAAAGGGAAGGAGGAGCCAGGTCTCAGTGTCACTGGGTCCAGATCTGAGCCACACACTTTCCATGACCAATCATGGTACTGGCAAGGCCAACATCTACGTGCAGCTCATCAGCGAACTCCACGCTGCCTCATGAGCAAGTCTCCTGGGCAGGCCCACGGTGCACAGAGCCCTGGAGTGACTTAGCCATCTGTGGTTAGTTGTGAGCATTCATTTGGGGGAAAACCTTACTCTGATGGCAACTGGCACTGAAGACGTGCCCATGAACACAACTGCCCCGTGGCATGCCGCCATGGGCTTGCTGTGGTCAGTGTTGCTTTTAGAAAAGTAGAAGTCTAAAAAAGTCAGTGTTTTTTTTCTGGAGAGAAATCAGTATTTCTCCAAGGTAGTGACACCTAATTCATCTAATGCACTTATCACTGTAAATATCAGTAGTTCCCAAGCCACCTTAAAACAGGCTGATAAGCAATCTGTTTTAAAAGCCCTTTCTTGCCCTTAGCCAAAGGCACTTAGTTCTCTCTTCCTGTGTGAAATCTGGGCTTTTAATACTCAGGATACACCTGAAACTATGATCACCTAGCACAGCTGTTCTCCAAGCAGCACCTGCAGCTCAAGGCGACTCACTTCCCAACCAGTCATCATGACTCTGGGTCTCCAGACTTGCTGGGAAATATGGCATTCCTCTCCCTGGCCTAAAATCCTGGCCCTCTAAAGAGCTTGGTCTTGCATTTTGTTCCTGTTACTCAGAGGCCCTCGCTCCCCTAAACCAGTCATCGGCAAACTCATTAGTCAACAGAGCCAAATATCAACAGTACAACTATTGCAATTTCTTTTGAGAACCGAAAACCAACTTCTGCGCATGGGCCATGAAGTTTCAATCACACTGTACGTGCACGCCCACACGTGGTACTTTGTGGAAGAGCCACACTCAAGGGGCCAAAGAGCCGCATGTGGCTCACGAGCCGCAGTTTTTCGACCACTACCCTAAACCTTCTTTGTGTCCCAAAGATGATCCAGTTCAAAGGACTGTGTTAAAACACAGGAACTGAACCACCTGGGACCCTGCAGAGCACTCAGTCTGCACAGAGACCTAGAAATGAAATAAGATCCAGGGGTACAATTAGCCCAGACTTGATCTTATCAGACCTTCTCTTTTGCAAAATTTCATCAAAGAAGATTTGGCTTAGTTTTAAATGTCCCTTAATTAACACAATTTCTAAGCAGCTACTTGGAATGAAACCTTGTGGGAAGAGAAATGAGAAGTAATAACTGGGACCATTGTCCTTGGGGTGGTGATGGAGGGGGCTGACATTTGAAGCAGGAAGACAAGACATCAAAAATCAGCAGAGATTTCAAGGTTTCAACCTCTGTTACCGGGTTCCACGCTACCTCTGCAGCCCTGTTTCCCATTCATCCAACTACTCGGAGCTTCAGCCATGCTGGCAACCTGCTTGCACTTCCACACCCCAGGCCTTCACTCAGGCTGCCCCTTCCCTAGGATGAGCCTTCTGCCTTTTTGCCCTTCATGAGTCCAAACCTCACACCTCAGTCCAAATGTCTTTGTGCAAATGTCACTAGGCCTTCCATGACCCACCTACTTAACAACTGCAACCCCAGCGCTCCCTGGACCTTCTCCTAACCTACCTGCTCACACACTCTATGATTTACTTGTTTTATTTCTTGTCTGTCTCCCTCCCACCAGAAACTAAGCCTCATGAGGTCAGGAATTTTGTCTATTTTGTTCACAGACTATATTCCCAGTACCTGGGTCCTAAGTGACATCCAAGAATTATTTGATGAGTGAATGAATGAACATGCTATGCCATCTCCCCTCAGTCACCATGAACGACTCCTTTCTCTGCACTGGCACAGCAAGTGAACTGCCCCTGAACAGCGGCACTTTATTTCATTCTGCTTCCCATTATCACTTGATATCACTATGAGATTCAAGTCCCTTGCAGGAAGAGACCATGTTTATTCATCTTTGTATCCCCCAAAGCATTGGTGGTGCTCAAGTATACAATCTACTGAATCTAACTTAACAGTCAAATTGCATGGAAAATAGGCAAAGAACACACAGCTAATAGAACGATATACCCAGGTGATTCCCGCTGCCTTCCTCATCCCTTGTGAGGCTTGTCGTGTGTGCAGAGCACAGAGCAAGGGCTTCTGAAAACATCAAGATAAGTAAGACATACGTGTGCAGTGTCCCAAGAGACAGCTACCAGCCACCTGTAGCCACTTAAACTTAAGTTGTTATTAACAATTCAGTTCCAGTTGCATTAGTCCCACTTCAAATGCTCATTCACCACATGGCCAGACAGCACAGAATATCTCCTTTGTCCCAGGAGGTTCTAACGGACTGCAGCGACATCGACAGTCCTGGCCCTCCACATCGAACCTTCCTTCTAGCGGGGCACATGGGACAGGAACAGGAAGGACCAGGAGAACCGATCTGTTAGCCAATAATAAAGGAAGCAGCAAAGAACTGGGGGCTGAAAGGAGACAGGTGTCACCACCTGGGGGAAAGGAAGCAGCAGGACAGGCTTCCAGGCCGAGGTAGAGCTATTTGAGAGGACCCTCTAAAAATAGGTGGGTTTTTCTAGGTAAAAGAAAGGGGGATTATTCCAAATCTGGAGAGGACAGAGTCCCACTCAGAGGGACTCAGAGGCAGGTTCCCTGGAGCTCAGGCCCATGGGGACCTGTATGACAGGAGGCTGGAATTCCACGGTAGCACCCCAGGAGTCTTGAGCAGGGGGCATGTGCATCCGGAGTGGAGGGAAGCCAGAGAGAAAGCCACAGTGGAAACCGATGAGAGGTTCTGATGGACGATGGCAGCATGACTGGAAATGAGGTAACTGGCACCTGGCAGTAGCAGGTATGGGACCAGCAACCAGTTAACCTTGGGACAACAGAATGCTCAAATCTGAAGGATCCCGGGGCACTCACAAAAGCAGCATCCCCCTTAGATTTTAAGCAACTAGAAGGCAAATCCCATGTTCGCTTGGTGTTTGGAGGTGGGGGACTCAGGGACTAACTGCCCAGGCCACCGTGCTTCACCCGCTCCAGGGTGGTGAGATCCCGAATCAGTCTCAGCTCACTCCCACTTTGCTCTCATTGTCAGGGAGCCGGAAAGATGAGTGTCTAAAAATGGGTGTGTTTTCTAGGTAAAAGAAAGGGGGTTTATTCCAAACCTGGAGAGGGTAGAATCCCACACAGAGGGACTCAGGGCAGACGCGGGGGCCACACCAGGGGCCATGCTCCACCCCCCTGCTGGCCAGCACTGCTCCCAACTAAAAGTCCAATGGCTCGCCCTCAGAGGCTTCCACTCTGAAACCGAGGGGTGCACGCCCAAGTTCGGCAGGCCAGCTTCCTGGCCCCTTGCCCGGCCACCCATTGTGGCTTAAAGACATTTATACACCTTCTGGGGCTCAGCAGGGAACTTCTCCAGACACAGAAGGAGGTCTTAACCAGGTGCTTGAGATGCAGGGCACAGCCTGGTGAACGCTATTGTGGGGCTCGGCAAAGACCGGATGCATTTCTGCAAGCAGCTAATACTAAAAGCAGGAGGAGGGGCAGGTGGAAAAAGTCAACCTGGCATTTACAGGGATCATCCTCCTCCCCACCCTCCACCCCACCCCAGACACCTTTGTGACAACTTGCTTCTATCTCCAATTAGCCTGTTTCAGCAGCCAATACCCAACCTGCTAGGCCCTCTATTCAAGAGCCTTTTATCTAACATGCACATACTTTACAGAAAAAAGACCAAAAAAAGAGAGAGAGATTTCTAAAGTGGCCAGGCAAAAAAAAAAAAAACAACACAAACAAACAAAAAAACTAAGAGGATTAAGGGTACTGTATTCAAGAACAAAGAAAATTCTGGAAACCTCCTGAACGGACCCAGCCTGCCCCTTTCTATTAAGCAGTCAAGAACCGACAGAGAGCTGGACATGTGGGCGCCGTGGAGTGTAAGAGTCTGTGGGCCACACTAGGGGCCACGCTCCACCCCCCACAGTGTCCAGCCTTATCGCCAGCCTGCAGGCAGAGCAGGGCCTCTGCCTATGTGCATGGGGTGGCGGGGGGGGGGGGGGGGGGGTAGAGGGAGGGCGGTCCATAGCAGGGTAAAAAGGAGGGAGAAACCGAGCAGAGAAATAACTTCCTGACAGGCCCACAGCTGACATTCTTAAGTGAACACAGGATGTGCCAAGAAATTATCAGGCCTGGCTTTTCTCTCCCTGATAGATGACCAAATAAAAGGAAAAAGAAAAAAAAAGACAGAAAACGAAAAAATAACCACAGCCATACACATCTCATAAATCACGACTTTTATGAATGCTTCACCACATAACAGCAACAGTCAAATTGGATAAAGACACCTTTCTGTACAGTAACGGGGAGAGACTGACATCTCTCCTGACCTGGGATGGGTGGCAGGGAAACTGCACTCTGAGACAGAGGAAGGCTTTGGGAAGGCAGGGTTAGCAGTAGAGATAGGTGGTGGTTTTTCTCCATCATTCTCAAAACACAGGCATCTCGAAGCTCAGAGAAGTGAGCCAGACAGAGAGCAACACCAAACAGGAAAACAAACGTGTGAGTGAGGATGTGTCTGTGAGGAGACCAAGAGTGAAATGAGTACTTGGGATGGGGATGTAGAAAATGTGAGAATGGGTGAAAGCAAGATGAAGCATCTGTGGCTGGACCCCATCAGAGGAATGTCAGGCTGGGGGCCAGCAGTTCACAGCGATGCTGAACTCATGAAATCAGCCCAGGCGCTCACCACAGGTGACACCGCGGGCCCAGGAGCAGGCGCAGAATGCAGCTCTACTCATTTTACCATCTCACTTGCTCCAAGTTCATCAGAGCAGTCAGGGAGAGGGGTATTCAGTTTGGGGTAAGGCCTTCCTTCCTCATGGGAGGCTGACCCACTCCAGAACCTTCTCTCCAGGTGACCCACACTCAAAGCCTGACACACCAACACCCCTAAACTTGATGAGCTAAATAAGAAACTAAGAAAGGAACTAATGTAGATATCTTCCAATGCCTCAGTCAGTGGGATGTGATGAGTGATAGGATGGGAAGTCTTTAGTTCTAGCCTCTTCTCTGCCCTATTTATCTAAACCAGTGGTAGGGAACATCCAGCCCGAGGGCCGTATGAGGCTTGGGAAACCATTGGGTCTGGCCCTGCCAAGGCATTAGGGGCGAGTTAATTAAATGTCTGACCAAATATAACAGGCTAATATTTAAGATGATAATTTTGTATGGCCTGCGAATGATATTATAAATATCCAAATGGCCCTTGGCAGAAAAAAGGTTCCCCACCCCTGATCTAAACAAATTAGCTTGATGGGGTTTTTAAGTGATGAAGATCAGGAAAAGAAAAGAATGCATCTCTTTCCAAATTCTGCCACGCGCAGAATCCAGACAAAAAGATTTGTGGTCACATATATTTTAAGCACTTGTAGTTAGATGACTACTTTCCCAGGGCAAGTCATCACCAAGATGAATGGGCCTAAAGCTCTCAGCACGGCCGGCTCTCCACGAACATTGGCTGGGCAGAACTGTACCGGTGCGCCCTGCTCGCCTGGCCATGGCTCCAGATTCCCTGTGCTTCGGCCAACATAGAATTCCAACTGAGGAGCCAGCTACCATGACACAAGAGGAGAGGGTGATGATGTAACAGTACAGGCGCACTCCTGAGCAAATGCCCCGAGAACTGCACGCCCTGATTCAAGTCAGCATCAATGGTTATCGGACTAATACCTGAGGTCAGGCTTGGGTTACTCCTTCTCCATCCCAGCACTTTAAAAAAGCACTTATGAGTCAAAGTGGCACCCAGAACGGCCACATGCTTCCCCTTGGGGTGGGCGGCAGTCGAGGGGAGGGTGGGCTCTCCCTCGCACGTAGATTTTGGCAGCAAGCGCATCATAAGACAAAAGGCAGAAACTCTTGATTGTGGAAAACAATGTTTTCCCTGAAGATTAAGATACCATTACTGGAATGTTAACGGTTAACCCATCTTCCACTCATCACTAGATGACTCTACTAAGAGCTCAGGAAGACAACGATGCGGCTCCGTTTTTATCTCTGCTCCCTGAATCGTGAGAATGAAAATCCACAAACTGAAAACTAGCCGGCCAATGAAGTCACGTAACCAAAGTTTCTCCAACTCCAAAACACAGGGTCATGGAGAGGTCAAGTTCTCCCACGTCAGGACTCCCTGCCTCTCAGTGTCTCCTCCTTGGGGGAAGGATCTGAGTGCTGGCAGGTGTTGTGTTGTATTATGTTGAAGTGGCTAACACAACACTGCAGAACACAGTTGTTGAAGTGAACTGAACCAACAGAAAGCCTTATTGAAAACCAAATCTAAATGGACGCTGGCATGACCCGGATGTGACTCCCAGCTCTGACACCTGCTGGCTGTCTGACCCTGAACTAACACCCCACCTCCTGGAGCCTTGCTTCCCCCATCTATGAAATGGGATAACATTCCCAGGATGTTACAGCATTGCTTTGAGGATCAAATCAGATTGTATGCGAAAGTGCTCTGGACACCTGAAAAGGCACTGCAGGTTATCAGTCGCCCAGATGTGCCAAGCGCCTCACCCATCACTCGCATAAACATGTGATTTTTCTCCAGACACCCAGTAACAGGGCCTGAGGGAGAAATGGGAGTAGAAACTCTAACCCCACACTGGCGTCAATAGCCAATCACCTGAAAAGAGAAATCTTCTCTCAGGAAGATAAGGGAAACCACCTATCATCTAATTAGAGCAGGTAGGTGAGCGCAAGTTCAAAGGCAGGACAGCCTGGCTCAGCCTGCTGCTCCTGGGCGCCAGACAAGAATGGGCAAATGGGGCTTACTGTGCCTTTGCTGTGGGAACGGGCATCCTCCAGCTGGAAGGGCCAACCAAGTGGAAAGGAGAACGAAGGGGAAGAGGAGCAAAGCCACCCCTCATCCCTACATTTACCTCCCATTTGTACCCTAGCCCAGCTGCCCACGCCCACCAGACTGCTGTAGCCCAGGGCCCCCAGACACTCACCCAGAGTGGTCCCTGTGCCTTTATCTTGCTGGGCACGAGTCAGCACACTGCCTTCAGCCCCACTTGTGTGGGAGGGTGTGGCATCATCCATCTTCAGCATCCTCAGTGTGATTAACTATCATCTTTGGACCCTCGCTCTGTGTTGGATGTTGTTAGAAGCACCAGACATATAATGACGTACAGGGTGTCCCAAAAAATGTACACACACTTTTGAATGATTATAAAGTCAGTGTTTATTAATGTACAGTTCATTTTCAAAATGTGAAAGAATCTATAAAAATGAGTAATTTTTTTGTCAATGCCTGTTTTCAAACTGATGACCACTCTGGTCCAGGCACTGCTGATAACTCAAAGCAATGGAATCTCAAACATCAAGAATCATTTTGCTCAGTGTTTGTGTGACCTCAATTCCTCGATTGTGTTGCCGGTTTTATCATTTATATATCCCCATTAAAAAAAAAAAGTCTAGTAGCACTTTAGGATAAATTTTCTTTGTTCAAAGCTTAGTCTGGCTTCACACATTATTTCAAATCAGTTAAACCTGAAAAGGAGTAAAAATTAAGTGAGTTATCAACTGTTAAAGTGTGTGTACATTGGGGGGGCGAGGGGGAGACGGACACCCTGTATTTCATTTTTACCACAACCCTGTAAGATGGGAACTATCATCATCCCCAAGGCACAGAGTTATAAAGGGGAAAGCTAGAACATGAGCCCAGGCAACAGGGTGGAAAAATGCCTACAACCCTAACCACTCATCACACTACCTCCTTTGAACACAGTACAGAGCCCTAAATGTTTTCTTTATGGCCAGGGGAATTCCCAAGTCCTTGTCAAAGGCACTTGGTCTGGGAACAAAAACCTAAGCTAAGACAGCATCCCCTAATTCTTACCCAATCTAGTCCATTCCTCTTTCAAGTCTGTTCAAACCTCAGCTATTCCCAGAAGCCCTGACTGCCTTCACAGCCCCCTCCCCACTCCATGAACCCCCGGCTGCTCAGAAATCCACTACGTCACCTGGCACACACACAATCCTGTATTCCATCGCCATTTCTATATATGCTCAGAAACTGTTTTCTACTAGGGCTTAACCACCTGGATAGAAAACAAAACAACTCCGGAGACAGAATCATATCTTTACTTTCTTAGGGTTCCACTCTCTGCCCTGGCTCTATACCATGGAGTAGAATGTTCCACAAGCAGCCACTCGGTAAGAGGTGCTGACCTACCTGACCAGCTCAAGGCCTGGGCAGGTTGCTGATCACCTATTGCCAAGTACTTAAATTTGCTGATCACTATACTTCATGCCATCCTTCTCTGAATTTTTAACCCTCTCCTTCTTTTCAATTTCATCATGCTAAATGTTCTTAAATAAACCTCACCCTAATAACCCAGGCAAATCGAAACTCAGGGCTGTGCAAACATGTCTGGAGCAACCTGGGCCTGTGCCCTTGACCAGAATCGAACCTGGAACCCTTCAGTCCGCAGGCCAACGCTCTTCTTTTTCTGTCTCTTATATTTTGTACAATTCTCTTATTCTTACTTTCGTTTTTTGCTTTTCCTTGACCATAAACAGAACTCAAGTATGTTTCTTATCATTTGATCTGTTTACTAAATTGCTCAGGAGACATAGTAAATTGGTATCCATCATCCATTCCAGCTTCCTCCCCACAAGCATTTCTGTCTTGCAGGAACTGGAAAGTTGAGGAGTCCTTTTCAGACTCCCTTGCAGCTAGGTATGAAAGGCAAAGTAATGGATTCTGTGCTTCTGTTGTTTGCTCTGGCAGCACAGCCAGGGAGGCGTTTGGCTATTCCATGGCAGTTATCTAGTGCCTCAACTGACTTCTCATGGAGAAACTATTTTGCTGGAGAAGATTGTGGCAAGACAGCATCAATAAATGGTGCTTCCTGACCCAGCAGTGTGGTGTCAGCTCCTTGATTTGCTAGGTGGCTTTCAGATGTCAGAAGAGACCTCAAGCTTCCTGGAGTCCCAGATCTGTCGTGTGGCTCTGAGAGTTGTTTCTGAGGTCATAACCTAAAGGTCTTTCTAGATCACCTAATGATTTCTGTAAGTATTTTCATGCCCTCCAACAAATTCTTTTCTGCTTAAACTAGATAGGAGTGGATTCAGCTTTCTGCAACTGAATCCAGACCAAAACTTGGCCGTCGTTCTTGTTTTTAAAAGTAGATCAACATCTTCACTTACAAAGAAAGACACAAACCAGAACCCTGAAATTTCAGTTTTGTTCTAACTAGCTGACTAACCTGGGACAAGGCACTCACTAATGATTATTGGGCCTCAGTTTTCTCATCTGTAAAATGAGAGGGTATGACCAGATGATCTCTGAGGTTCCTAATATGTCTAACATTCGGTGATTCTAAATCTCATTAGAGTGGTGGTTTTCAAATCATGCTCTGGAACACCAGGGCTCCAGGCCAAGAAACTCAGGTTTCAACCTGGAGCTGAACATTTCCCTCTGGAGAGAGGGTTGGTCCACAGTGGAGGGGCAGGTGAAAAATACTCCTGATAGTTTCTTCTGGAAAGGGAGGTGGTGCTATTGGGCTCTGTGTTGTTTATATATTTTACATCAGAAAGTACCCATTGGTTTTTCATCTAATTAAATAAATAAAAAACAGGCCTGCTGGCTGTCAAATAGCATTTTATCTGAATGTACTATTTCCCACCCTCCATCGCACCCCCCCACAAAAAATAGATCAGTATATTAACCATGATTATCTCTGCGGGGATATTTATTTTCATTTTTATAGTTTTGAACATTTCCCAAGTTGGCTGTGTTTAGTGACCCCGTGGGTAAAAACTACACTAAAGAGCCAACCTTCTGCTCTCCCCCTTCCCACATCTGTGCAGGCGGCTTCATGAACCGGTTATGCTGCAAGCTCTGACTCAGTGGAAAGCTATTTCCATCCTCAAACTTGGATAAATGTTAACCAAGGATGATAGACAGGTGGGTAGGTCAGCCTGTTAAGATAAGTAGGTAAGTAAACAAACCCTAAAGAGAGTGCTATGCCAAACTGCACTGAATAAAAGGGAAGTTTAAAGAATAAATTTAGTCCAAGCTGAGCTAAGTAACACCGGTCTTTTAAACATTAAGCCTTACCCTGCAGCACAAATAAAACTTTTTACCATAAACATGTGACATTTTTTAAATTAAGATCATTCTCTCAAACAGACTTCTGGTGAGGAAATAAAGTAGTACCAACCTCCTTACAGAATCAATTAAGATAAAAATATATTTTATAAGGATTTTTATATGTGTAAGTATACATTATGGATATCTGTAAAGATTATATACATAATTATATATATAATTTCATATATATATATATATACATATATATATATATATATGTCACCTCCTTTAAAATACTTGCAGCTTTTAACCCTGAAAGCCCAGCTCCAGGCATATGTAGTAAGAAGGAAATTGAAAATGTTGATGAGGGGTCACATACAAGCATGTTCCCCACAATGTTATTTATAATTCTAACAAATCATTAACAAGCTAACTATTCAACAATAGACTTTGGTAAAATAAAGTATAGTTATAAGTCACAATAATACCATGTAGACAGCGAAAACCATGCCATAAAAAATAATAAATTACAAGGGGGAAATAATTCTAAATGTATTATAAAATCAGCTTAGTAAATAATGGTTGGGTGTGTGTGTGTGTGTGTGTGTTGCCAAACTGAAAAAGGTTGGAAGAAAATATACCAGAATGTTAACCATGGTCATCTATCTCCAAATGGTAGGTCATCTATCTCTAAATGGTAAAACAGAGTTAAGGAGATTTTTACTTAGTTCTTGTGCTTTTTCACAATTTTTGTAGTTGGAGGAGTAGGGCAGAAGCAGTAATAGGTGTTCTAAAGGACCAAACTGCCCAAATCTCTCCTTTCTGTAAAGGTCCAGGTTGGAACCAAAGCGTTTTTTATCACAGACCAATCTCGTAACTCTATTCCATCAATGTTTGTGGCTGGGGTAGTGTCTCAGCGTTTTTAATTGATTAATTTCAATCAGAAGCATTTGAAATAAGACTATTTTATAGAGCTGCCGTTTACATTTATCTCCCTTGTTAAAGCCCATTTAGTAAATTAACAAGAAAACAACAACACTCAGGGAAGTCACTGCATCCACTAGCACGTGTCACGTATAAAATAACAACTACGGGATTCTCACAAGGGTCAAATGAGATTGTTTTGTAAAGAGTTCTGGAAAAAATAAAATGCTATACAAGTGATAGTGAAATATTACTACTATTCTTAAAGTCCAGCTGTTTTGTGACTTCAATGCAGGTTTTCTTAATCATTAGTGAGGTCATGTCCATGCACCAAGGGATCATGGCTTCCAACTCCATTGTGCAAAGAAAGTTCCCTGTGATTGTGGCAACAAACATCTCTCTGGGTGAAGGGTCCCTAACATTCCCCATGTGACCCAGGACCTCAGATAAGTTAGAAATACAGCTCAGAGAAGCAAAATCGATGGAGCTGGCTGCTGATGAGTTTTATCTAAAATCAAAGTTTTTAATCTATAATCAAACCAGGTCTATTGGGGTCTCTGTCTCTACTTAAACTAGTGGTCCTCAACCTTTCTTATGCCGCGACCCTTTAATACAGTTCCTCATGTTGTGGTGACCCCCACCCATAAAATTATTTTCGTTGCTAGTTCATAACTATAATTTTGCTACTGTTACGAATCTAATGTAAATATCTGTGTTTCCCAATGGTCTTAGGTGACCCACAGGTTGAGAACCGCTGCTGTAGAGCCTAATTACAGTTATGAAGTAGCAACGAAAATAATTTTATGGTTGGGGGTCACCACAACACGAGGAACTATAGTAAAGGGTCGCGGCATTAGAAAGGTTGAGAACCACTGACTTAAACCAAAGCCAAATAGAAACATCTTGTGGTCATCTGGCCATCACAGAGTAGCCCAGAGGTCTCAGTGCAGAGCAGATTATTTTGGGGCTAACTCCTGACAACACCCACCCCATCCCTCCAGGACCTTGGTACGTTTGGACAGAAAGAACACCAAAGAGCAATGGAGGTGGCAGGTGAAACATCAGCCTCAGGTCAAACTCTGGAAGCAGAAGGGACTCTTAAAGGGCCCTGTCTCCCCAACAGACTCTATCCAACCCCTTCCTGATGCAAAGGGCCCTTTCCCACAATGTATCTGAATTTGTGAGGCCTCCAAAATATTTAACATGCTTTGATTAAACATTTTAAAAAAGGAAGCAACCTAAGACCTTGAGCACCAAGGCAGGCCTGAGCAGGAAAAAGCACAGGAATTCACCTTCTGAAGGTGGGAGGCTTTCACCGCTATCCAAAAGGATGGCTTGAAATTAACTCGCTTGGTTAATCATTCAAACCCATGGGCTGGGCAAGTGTTAACGTTTCAATGTTGGTTTACAATTAACCTACCAACAGAGTTTTAAGGTGTTTGATTTTTCATTAGTCTATTGATTTACCAATCTGGTTAACAATACTTTATTCCTAAGCCTTTTATTCTGTCTTCCATCCTTATTAAGAAAGAGTGATGGTTGCTCTGGCTCTTCTCTCCTCTGAACAACCCCCGATGATGGCCCCACCCCTCCCCAGGGGCACAGGATCTGATGGTAAAAACAGAAGGCATAAAGCCTGGACACCTGGATTCTGTGTGGCCTTGAGCAAATTAAGGTAACCTGTCTGTTCTCTGTTTCTTCGCCTGTAAAACAGGGTACAGCACCTACTCACAGTGACCATTTAATAAGATGACTCACAAAAATCTTCAGGTAAGTGCCTGGCACAGACTAAGCACCTGAACCCGGGCCCCTCTTCTCTTCCTCGGTGGTTCAGAAGCTGTCTAAATTGTTCATCTGAACCTTTCCACGTCTTACAAAACCAAGAGAACTAAAAAGGTGGTAGGCCCATGTAATACTTTCTAAGAACAAAACCAGAATGAACTCTTTATCAACAGGAGGGTCCTTTCCACAGGCAGATTTAGGCATGTCTACTTAAAAAAGATCTGTCCTGCCCCAGCTGGTTTCGCTCAGTGGGTAAAGCGTCGGCCTGCAGACTGAAGGGTCCCAGGTTTGATTCTGGTCAAGGGCACATGCCCAGGTTGTGGGCTTGATCCCCAGTAGGGGGCGTGCAGGAAGCGGCCAATCAATGATTCTCTCCCATCATTGATGTTTCTATTTCTCCCTTTCCCTTCATTCTCTGAAATCAATAAAAATATTACACAAAAAAATAAAAACAAATAAAAGCTGTTTGTCTCCTGCTGAATTATTTAAAAAAAAAAAAAAAAGATCTGTCCAACATGCTTCCTTTCTAGGGAAATGGGCTCAGAGACAGCAAATCCCTTCTCAAGGTCACACTGCACAGCAGCAAGAGAGACAAACAGGTCTTGGGATGCATGACCCCTGAACTGGCCTCCCCTCTTAAGCTTCGTCCTCATCTGTTTCCCGGATATAGGCTGCGGGTGAGGTGAGGAGGAAATGCACGTGTCCCATGATGTGCTACAATTCTGTGAGAGAGCCAACAGTGTGGCATAGCCTAGGCTTGCTGCAGAAACAGTTGTGATGTCAGTCTCAACCAAATAACTAAAAATGGTACAGAGTGCCCGGTCATTCCCACCACCAAAAGCCAATCAACAGATCAAAAGCAAGCCTGTAACTTGTTTCATCTGTACTTCTATAAAGCTTACCAAGTAATTCTGAGATGCAGCCTAGTTTGGAAATCACTGGTAGAGAAAACCCCATGGGGAGGACAGTCTGGACTTGCTTCTGCCACACGTTGGTGAGGAAAGGCCTCACCATTTCCTTCAGAGAGATGCTGCTCCTTCTTTTTAGAATGTGTTTCCTTTCCCTTCCTTGTCTACCTATAGGTAGACTATAGTCTATAGGTAAACTCCTATTCATCCTTCAAAACCCAAGTAAGAAAACTTCTCTTAAAAGCCTTCCCTGACAATCTTCTCCCAAGTTCACCCACCGGCACCTTTCATCTATCCCTACAGCTGTGCTACTTCAGTGCCTAGTACATAATTTCAATTTGCCATTCACCTACCTAGAATATTAATTCTAATTCTGTAATTCTCAAACTTTGAGGTATCATGACACCCTTATAGTCTTAAAAATCAAGCAACACTCAGAAACTTTTGTTTATGTGTTTTATCTATCAATGCTTACTATATTAGAAATTAAAACTGAGACATTTTTAAATGGGGGGGGGGTGTAATCCATCATGACACTGACATAGGCCATGAAGTCTCTGGAAAATTCCACTGTCCATTCACATGAAAGGATGAGAGTAAAAAAGGTAAATGAATTCTTGGAGTGATTACATTAAAAAAAAAAAAAATTGGTATCACAGACTCCTTGAAAGGGTTCCAGGGATGCCCAGACATCCCCAAACCAAAATTTGAGAACCACTGTTCCAGTTAATTCATTTGCACACCTGTGTTTTCTTATTCTGGAAGCTGTTTGAGGGCAGGGTCTGCATCTTACGACTCTGTTCCTGAAGCCCAAACTGGAGAACTGCCTCGAACCTCTCCCTTCCTGACTCTACCTAAGGCCCAGGAACCCCAGCAAACTAACTGTGGCTCCCCCTCATTGGAGAGCTTACTGTACTTTCCACCTCCCACTTGGCCTCCAGGACTGGGCTCAGCTGGAAGGGGATGGTCTGGCCGGGGTGCGGGGCCTCCAGGCACTGGCCTATCCATGGGGAACCCAACCCTCTCGGTGAGCTTCTCTGCAGATAAGCACTCTCTCCATTTATTTACAAAAGGCTGCTCCCTAGGGGATGCAGGACACCTTCAGGCAGGAATTTAAAATCTTAAAATCTTCTGATCTGCTTTCCACTGACACCCCTTAACAAGCCTCCCAGGTTGCAGGAGGAGAATGAGGCAGCACTGAGGAGGGGCCTGTTCTGGGCCAGGTGGGGGAGGCCACAGAGCCCAAGGCTTCTCCAACGCCCCACACTCTCTAGAACACTCAGCAAGGCAACCATCACAGTGACCAGCCCTCCTGGAAATGGCCCTATGCAAATGCCCCAAATCATGTCTGTGCCATCCCTGTTGCTCCTCCAGCCACTCCCCACCTCCCTCCACTCCACACAGGGAGTATTTCCCACCAGCCACCAGTTTCTCGTTTCCTCTCCTCATACAACTTTAAAAAAATCACGATTCAGGAAAACACACCCACACCTCTTGCTCACAGAGCGTGAAGCCATTCCCCTCGGCATGGCTGTGTCTCTGCTCTACAAGTGACGGTGAAGAAGGAAATGCCTTTTTATACCAAAATGCTGCCTCATGCTTACCCTACAAGGCCCCTACCTGGGTGCGCGTTTGCAAGTCTAATGTTGATATCACTATTTGCACGCTGGAGCTCGGAAAACAAGCCAAGAGCTCAGTGGATCCAAGGCAAACTCAATCTGACAGCCACAGCCCTGCCGCCTGCCAAGTCGGATTGACTAGTTGGATATATTTAGATATGGGGGAGGCGGGGGCTAAAACACTGTTGTGCCACTGAACTCCAGAACACTGTGTTGGTAACGACAGACTAGCAAGTAAACAGCCAACAGCCATTCGACTACATCATCTGGCATCCCAGGCACAGAACCCTCGTCTCCATAAACTACACAGATTTCAAAAGCCACCCACACTATCCTGGTGTTTAAAAAAAAAAAAGGCAATTAGAAAGAGTTCTGCAGCAGCAATCCCCACAATTATTCTCTGGAAATAAACAAACAAAGAAGTAAATATGATCTGTTCCTCAGCTCTCCTCCGCCCCCCACCCCTGCCTTCCTGGTCTAGGACAATCAGAATATTAAGCAAGAGCACAGTCAAGGTTGTTCGGGTAAGCCTTGCATGCTGGGCTTCTTTTGCAGAGGTTCTTTTAAATCTGGCCCTCCCCACCATAGCTGCTACATGTGTGGAAATCAAAGTTAGTAGGTTTGGTCTTATTTGTTTCTTCAGAGAGATGGAAACACTGAGAGTAATGGGGTGGTCACAGTTATTCATTACAGACCCCTTCACCAGATAGTTCGTCTTTAGAGGAAGGGAGAGGAGCTGAGAAGGACCCAGGTGGGGAACCAGACTCCAGCACAGAGGCCAACCCTACCATAAGGTGGGGACCTCAGGCAAATGGATTTATACCCTGTGGTCTCCGTTTACCAACTGCAAGGTCAGGAAAATAATACCTAATCATTGGGGAGGACCCAGTCATTCATTCCATAAACATTTACAGAGATTCTACTATGTGCCAGGCACTGTGGGAGATGCCGAGATGCATCCACAAATAAAATTTAAAGTTGGAAGATGGGCTGCATGAAGCTCTGACCACCGTGAGAACCACAGTAAGTACTCAAAGCCTGGGGGCTATTCTGCCACGAGGACCCCTCCGTTGCTCATCTCCAGCCTGTCTCACACTGTCTCCTCCTTCACATGGCCTTCGTTTGGCGCTTCTAGTACACTGAGCTTTTGAGCAGGCCATTCCCCCCTCTGCCCGGAAGGCTCTTTCCACCCCTCCTGACCTAACTCCATTCATGCTAAGTCAGTCCTGGATGCCTCCCAACGGATGCCCTTGTACCACACTCTCTGTCACCCTCTGCTCTTCCCCCAGCGCACTTATCACAAGTTACACTGGGACATTTATTGGTGGGATTATTTTAGTGTCTCTCTCCCATAATTTCCTGTAAGCTCCATGCAGGCACAAGTGTCTTCTTTCACCTCTGAATTTCCCCTTCGCACCTAGAAAAGCACTTGTGGGTACCTAACTAATGCCCATCTGTCGGTGGGATGGATGGATGGATGAAATAAGCACTTAATGGAGGTAGCCCAGATATTCTCAAAGGCCTCTCCTCCACCTCTAGACACATAATTCCATGGAATTAGTCCCCAGGTATACAAAACTACTGTGCGCACCTGTTTTTTTCACCTGCAACATAAAGTTCTAGAAAATGTTCCAAGACCTTCGGGTTTTTGTTTGTTTTTAAATTAAGCCTCAACACAGGATACATTTCTCTGAACATGAGTGGATCTTTAAAGACATTACAGTTCTTATGAAATAAAAATAACTTAGGTATACACTGTTAACAAACAGGAAGTGCCACAAGGTCGTGAAAACAGAGGTTCTTTCTTTTTTTATTTTTAAAAATAAGTAAATTGAGACTCTTGGGGAAAATGCTGTGCTGTGAAGGATAAAAGCCAGCAATACTAAAAGGGAGTAGAGATAGGTAGGTAGGTAGGTAAGTAGATGATAGATAGATAGATAGATAGATAGATAGATAGACAGATAGACAGATAGACAGATAGACAGACAGACAGCCTGCCCAGGCATCTCTGAGCAACACATCCAGGTTAGTGGACCAGAAAGGTCACACAGACCCGAAGAAATCCTATAGTTTCTGTTTTTAGGACGAGATTCAATCCCAAATGGGAGCTTTGGGATCACAATGAAAGGAGCCGGAGACCTCTCACACCAGATATTCAAGACCCCATCCTGCTGTTGCTGGGGCCTGGTGTAGGTTCTGCTTGCAGGGGTGAGGGAAGCGACGGTTATTGTATGGGTGGAAAACGGCTTAAATGCAAGGCCATTAGAGAAACAGAGCCTTAATTTATCAATTAGACGCCATCTGTGGATTGTGTTCCTTGAAATAATTGTTGAATCTGACAATGCACTGCAGCTTTACAAAGTTTCTGCCATCCTTGATGCCGTTTAATTAAATTTCTGCACTTAACTTTGATTGCGCTGAAAGCGCTGATGCCTTCCACAGATTGAGTTCCTCGGCCACCTGCTGTGAGGGAGCCAAGCGCCTTGCCAGAGCAGGAAAATATGTATTTTTCTTTTATTTTTAAGCCTCGACTTTTCTCAGTGTTCACCCAAAGGGAACCAAGTCTCCTGCTGCAAGGGGGGACCGCATCTCCAAACCTCGCCCGCAGAGCCTTCTGTCCCACGCCACCTACACAAGATCTTTCTGTTCTTTTATTGTGTCTCACGGAGAGAGTTAACAAAACAGAATCCCAGACGGTTATCAAATGCAGAGGAGTGGCTTAAAATAGAACACACAATAACTGTCACAGAAAGCAACCAAACAGAACACACAATAACTGTCACAGAAAGCAACCGGGAGCATAGGCTCCAGGGAGAGGGGCTTCTGCCCCACCAGGAGGGAAAATGCAGGTCAGCACAGGGGTGGACCCCACACCGGGAGGAGGCCTGGGACAAGGGATCCACATTAGCTGGTTAACCTTGATCGATGAGCCCAGGGAATGCTGTATTTTAAAGCACATCTGGAAGGCAGTTTCTCACCAGCCCGGTCTGAGAGAGACAACCCCACCCACACAGGGCTTCCCATCGGCCTTCATTTATTCATTCTGTGCGTGTGTGATAAAATATGCAAGACCTAAAATCACCTTCTTATGTTCTGTCTCTATGAATTTGACTACCCTAAGAACCTCAGATAAGAGGAATCACACAATATGTCTCCTCTTGTGACTGGCTTATTTCATTTAGCATAATGTCTTCGAGGCTCATCCATGTTGTAGCACTGATCAGAATTTCCCTCCTTTTTTTAAGGCTGAATAATACTCCGTTACATGGATACCGATTCTGTTTATCCATTCATCCATCAATGGACATTTGGGTTGTTTCCACCTTCTGGCTATTGTGAGTAATGCTGCTACAAACACTGGTATATAAATGTCTGTTCAAGTCCTTGCTTTCTATTCTTCTGGGGATACAACCAGATGTGGAATTGCTGGATCATATAGTAACTCTATGTTTAACTTTTCTAGGGACCACCATACTGTTTCCATCGCAGCTGCCCCATTTTACATCTCTATCAGCCATGCGCAAGGGCGCCATTTCTAAATGGAAACTTTATCATTATAATTCATGCACTTGGGTTGAACGTTGCCCCCTCCAGATTTTTTTAAATACATTTTTATTGATTTCAGAGATGAAGAAAGAGGGAGGGAGAGATAGAAACATCAATGATAAGAGTATCATTGATCAGTTGCCTCCTGCATGTCCCACACTGGGGATCAAGCCCGGAACCCAGGCATGTGCCCTGACAGGAAATCAAACCATGACCCCCTGGTTCATAGGTCAATGTTCAACCACTGAGCCATACCTGCTGGGCCCCCCTCCGGATTTTTTTTAAATACAAATATTCTATGAGTGGTGTTACATAAAGGCAGACACTGTAGTATGGATTTCTTTCAAGTAGAAAATATCAGAGGGGTGGCACATAAAAAAAGAGAAGAATGAGGGGAAGGCCAGGCTAACAGGTGTAAAAAATGAACTTGGCACATTGTTTCCCTCTATAACCACATGGCTCCTCTAACTCAAAACCTTAAGTTCAAAAGATTTATGGACTAGAGCTTCAGAACTATAAAATAAAATTCTCGGGAAATGCAGTTGCAACAGGCGATGGATCATTACAACAGCCACTTATGCAAGCCATAAACTCGCAGGGCACACAGAATTGGGTCAGATATTAATTTCCACAGCAGGCCGGGTAACTAGAGACGCGTTACTTCACCATCTCCCCTTCCAGATCAGACGGCGGGCATTCATCTCAAGAGAGCCAAAGGATTCTCAGTTTAGGGAGTGGAGCCTGCAGTCAGTTCCCCCAAATACAAGCAAAGACTTCCCATATGCAACACTGATACAGAGCAACATGAAGATAAAAATCTAATATTAATTCAAATATCTGGTCACAACTCTACAAAAGACAATTTGGTTTCCAAATTCATTCTCTGACTACTGAAAGTCAACCTTATGTTGTTTACAAAGATCCTTCCTCCCCTGGGTTCCACGGGCCATCCACATGCTGCCACAGGCCAGCCGCACGGCTCCACGGGCCATCCACATGGTTTCACGGGCCATCCACACGACTCCATGGGCCATCCACACGATGCCACGGGCCATCCACATGCTGCCACAGGCCATCTACACAGTTCCACGGGCCATCCACACGGCTCCATGGGCCATCCACACAGTTTCAGGGGCCATCCACACAGTTCCACAGGCCATCCACATGGTGCCACGGGCCATCCACACGACTCCATGGGCCATCCACACAGTTCCACAGGCCATCCACACAGCTCCATGGGCCATCATATGGTGCCACAGGCCACCCACATGGTGCCATGGGCCATCCACACAGTTCCACAGGCCATCCACATAGTTCCCCGGGCCATCACATGGTGCCATGGGCTATCCACACAGATCCATGGCTCAGATAGAGTGAAGGGTCCACTCATTTCCAAAAGGGAAAGTCAGGATCACGCTCACCAAGGTATACCCACTTTCTGACAGCCAAATATCTCAACAACAGAGATCAATTCTGGCTTTTCCAAGAGCGCTCCGATTTTACTTAATTTTCAGGAAAGATCATCTACGGACTATATAAGGAGGAGGAACTGCACTGTTCCACCTGCATCAAGCTGACTATATACTTAAGAGAAATCAACTGACAGAGGGGAGGGATCTTAGGTCAGACCATGAGCTCCAATTTGGGGTTCAGAAAGTTGTTTAACTTACATCAGTGCAACTGAGCTCCCTTCAGAAGGGAAGCAATGTGGGAGCTGCTCCAGACCTCCCCCACACAGTTAATCTTCCACTTGTTAGGGTCCATAGCAAATTTTATGGACAAGTTATAACCGCGAGGATTAAGCAGTTCACACACAAATCGCGTCTTCACCTTCACCGCACGGCACCCTCGTACCCTGTAATTAGCCTCTGCCGAATGACTATTAATTAAGTCCTATGGAGGGATGAGGGGTCAATCATCTCACCAAATGGAGAAGAGAGAAGACACTTTGTCTTGGCCTCTGGTTTTGTCTTAAGTTAACTTTTAAAAGGGACCAAAATGTTATATTCGCTTTTCTTGTATTCTAAAATTTCTCTTCTGTGGAAACAATATGGTATTTTAAAAATATAAGAGAACTGAGAAACCAGAGAGGAATCACACCATGGGCACAAAGCTTGGTTCTAACATTTTCTCTTCATGGGTTTACACGAACATCCGGGAACAGCACCAACCCAAGTACTACTACATTAAACTAGCTGGGACATGTGGCCCCCCCAAAGCGGGAAAGGGACAAGGGGCCAGTCCCCTCTGTGGCTCAGAGCCCCGGGACAGGTGCTCCTCCCCAAGCCACCTCCTGCTCTGCCCTTGTTATTCTCACTGAAGCCAACCCCAGAAGGTGAGAGACCCTCCACCTACCACTGTGAGTGCCAGCCTGTGACGGCACCCAGATCCTTCCCCGAGTCCCGAACTTCGGTCTAAGGAAGGCCCAGGACCAGCTCCATGTGACTTCCTGCCCTGGCCGGTTTAGCTAGCTGTTTAGAGCATCAGCCCGAGGACAGAATGGTCATGGGTTGGATTCTGGTCGTACCTCAGTTGCAGGCTGGATCCCCAGCCCTGCGTCCAACCAATTGATGTGTCTCTCTCACATCGATGTTTCTCTCTCTCCCTTCTTTCCACTCTCTCTAATTCCTCTGGTGAGGATTAACAACAACAACAAAAAAAGTCCACTTCCTCACCGTGATTGAGGTCAAAGAACTTCCTGAAAAAAACGCCATCTATGGCACTTCTCTGGTCCTAAGCCCTACAACACCCCAAGGGGATTTCCTAAGAGATAAGCTGGAGGGCCAGGCTGCCTGAGTTACCTGCGAGGAGGTTCCCAGAATACCCCGAGTCACAAATAAAAGTGCTGAGTGACACTTGGGGTGGGAGCTTAGCATAGGGGTGACAGGCTAAGGCAGTGACTAGGAGAACATTAATAAAGGTACTGAAAACTATATTCAATGCAAAAGAAAGCAGAGTAAGTCAACTATAGAAGAAATGGCAGCAGGTGTCGCCCAGGGCCCAGCAGGGCTTTGGTACCACAACAGGGATTTCCCAGAGATGGGACCTTGTAGCTTAGGGTGTCACTGGCTGACCACAGCCATGCAAAGGCGGGTATAATTCCCCCGCCCACCCTATCATCCATTAATATTAATAATGCCACTATCACCTTTTCTTGAGGGCTCACTCACACAACCCCAGGGATGGGGCTGTATTGGGAGGGCCATTCTACAGATGAAAAAACTGAGGCTCGAGCAGGTAAGTCCCTGTCCAGAATTACAAAAGCTGGCCACTGAATTTGGAGCCCTTGTCTTTCTGACTTCAAGGCCCATGTACTTAATGATCAGCCCTTTTTATCTCCTTTGCAACTGGATTCCAAATAACATGAAAATACCCACAGTGAGTCAGAACAAAAATTTGCTTTTCACTAGGAGGCTCTCAGCAGTGCCAGCTCAGGACTTCCGGGTACTGCAAAGGATGGATAAGAAGCAAAACCTTTTCTCCAAGAATGACAAGAAGAATGAGGGGGCAGCTCTCATGGGATGGCAGGACCACTTGTTAATCTGGTCTGAAGTGCAGTCTCCAATCTCCTACCCAAATTCTGATGGACAGTGGCACTGAGGGACTTATATGGGTGAACCTGGTTACCCTCCATAAAACCAATCCCCACGTATTAGAATATCCCTCAAAGGACCCTAGTGGCATCATCCTTGAATTTACTGACACTCTTCTTAAGCATATTTACATTTCAATATGTATACCGCCCCAGGTATACAACTGTCAGCAGTGCTATGAAATCTGGTCCTTCTTTAATATAAAATTATTTTCTTCAAGCCTTGTACTTCTTGTATTCACAGAATCACTTGTATGACCCTTCAGTCTTTTAACCTTTCTGGGCCCATTCATCTGCACAATGAGAGCTTTGACCTTGAATATTAAGGTCCCCTCCAAACTCTTAACTATCAGGATCCCACATCCTATATTCATCTTATGATATATCACTTTGTTGCTGGGCCCAACCCAACCTTACCTTTCCAAAAGATGCTTGTACTTAAGTAATGCCTTTCTAGGATGACTACTGGCCCATAAGACACCCTTTGTGTGAATTAGTAAAAGATGCTACTATAGATACAGCCTTGCGTTGGAGCAAAACTTGGCTTTCAGCCCACAACTGATCAGAAGCCATGTTCAATGAACCACCTGAATCACGATACACAGCAACCTTGCACCTTTCCATTGTACGTTACTAGGGCTTTACTGCTTGTCAATTCTGCCACCAATAACAACAAAAATAGCAACTAATATTCACTGACTGTATTATATGTACCAGGCACTGTAGTAACTTCAGCATTTCTTTAAATGCTACTAAACAGACATCAAAAATATTAAAACATATATGTACACTATAAAGATGATAAAATCAATACCTATATACCTATCAGGCAGTTTAAGAAAAGCAAATTAAATTTGCCTCTTCCTAATCCCACCCCCTTCCCTCCTTACTCAGAGTTAACCATTATCCTGAATTTTCTGTGTACCGTTCTCCTGCTTTTCTATAGGTTAGCCACTATTACTTTTGCATATTCCTGAAGTGTAAGTATTCTTCCATGCCTACTGGTCTCTTTCAAGGTTAAGTTTGTGAGTCGTCGGTGTTGTTGCAGGCAGCTATGGTAATGAAGCAAGTGCCACAAACCATTCAACAACAATAATAATATGAACTCTAATAGCTCCATTGTGCTGATGAGGAAACTGAGGCTTTGAGAGGCGAAATGACTTACCCAAGGCCACATGGTTGGTTAGTGACAACTCTGCGAGTCAAACACATTGATGCAAATTAATAATGCAACCAGTATAAACCAGGCAGCCTGCTGAGAGGAGAGGGGTGCATAAGGCAGGCCCAACCCTGCCCTTAAGGCACTTAGAGTGAGGCCTGACCCAAATGAAGGTCTATCTGAATGCAAAACCTTGGTTTTTCACTCCTAGGTGATGCTACCTCTATTTGAAAAGCCCTAATCAGAACTGCATCTGAGGATTTCATGGCAGAAAGCCTTCAATGGCCAGGGTAGACCACTTCTGAATTCTGAAATACATTCTTATTCCAACATTTAAACACACACACACACACACACACACACACACACACACACACGCAAACTCAGAAAAACAAACACTCCCATAAGGAAAATAGCTCTAAGTTTCTAAAAGGCAGACTGTAGTTGATAAGACTCCAACTATAGACTTCAGTCATTAAACATGCTACCTAGCAAACCCTGAACCTCAAACATCATTGCAGTCTTCAGAAAAACCAACATTAGCCCATAACCAGAACCATCCCAGAGAAAAATGCCCAAAGGAGTCATTCTGGTTTTACAGGTACAAAATGCTATCCAGAAAAAAAAATAATAATAAAAACCACAAAGGTTTTCTTATCTTCCCTTTGCCCTCAATATTTCACTGATGTTTTTCTTCAGGGTCAAATAGTGGCCAAGCTCTGTAATTGGGGAGCCTTGTAACGGACCAGCCCACCAAGTTGTGGATCCCTGAAATAGCAGCCCCCACCACAAGCTACTTCCTGGGGGTTATACATAAGGACTATTCCAGAAAAAAGCAAGAAAGCACTAGCTGATCCCAGTCAGGTGATGGGGATGGGCAGGAATCCTGGCTGAGTTATCAAGTCAGCCAAGGTCAAAGGTAAGGCCAAACACAGACTCAGTCAAGAGAAGCAGTGAAATGCCTTTGGCGCAACCAAAAAAAAATTTTTTTTATTATTTATTTATTAATCTGACAGCAAGCATCTCTCCCTTGAGCGTTTTCTCTCCATATTTACTAATCGAATCTTTGTGAATGAAAGCACCAGCTTCTTATTGGATAAAGACACAGAGGCAAAAGCCCCTCAACTGAAAAATCGAGTTGGGCAGGTCGTGATTTCACCTTTGAGTGAACAGGACGCGGCCACAAAGGGCTGGAAAGGGAGCTAGTGGCGCAGCTCCCACTGGCTCCCTCGTTAATAAGTAAGCAGCAGCGGCCTGTGCAAAGCTCTCACGCCCTGGCAAGCGCACTACCAGGCTGAGTGAGCACAACCCACCGCTGCCAAGGAAGCACAGGGTCTGGGGTGAGCAGGAGAGAATGAGGGTCCCTGTGCACTGCCCAAGTGTGACTATGGTGGCTGGATCCAGCTCTGCAGCCCAGAATCCTTAGCCAGCCCTCTCTAAGCCACCCATCTCCTAATGTTTTTCCCACCATTGCAGACCCTGACTCCAGTGGCCTGGGAGGGTCCTGGAGCTTAAAGCCATCCACAAGTTGTCACTCAGGAGACCAGAGTTCAGAAATCTAAGGAGACTGTAGGAGTGCAGCCTTTGGGGCCTGGGGTTCTTGGCTGCTCTAAGAGGCAACGAACTCCTCTGCCTGGGGCGAGGGGGGCCTTTGTGGCAATGAACGAGGGAGGCTGTTACTAGGAATGAGGCTGTTACTAGGAGTAACAGGGCCAGGCCTGCTTTGTTGCCTTGGGAAGCCCGCTGGTGGGGGACAACTCAGCTGGCAGAATGGGGGCTGGGCCACTGAATGGGGCGGGCAGCTGGCCAGGAGGTGAGCTGCTGCAGCTCACCTGCTCCAAAATAACCACACCAATTTGCACACGAAAAAGCAAACACAAAACCCCAGAGTGAGGACATTCAAAACTGAAAGCAGCTGCTAATCACATGTTCCATTTTCCCCCCCTTAAATTAGCTGCAACTAAGAATTTTCAAACTCTCAAGTACAATACACAGCTTAACATTTTCATACACCTGTAAAAACACTAAGTTAAATCCCATTACAAAAGACTCCAACTTATAAAGGAGCAGTTCAAATACAGTTCTTATCAAATACAAACAATGAAAAATGATTTAGGCAGAGAACATCAGTCACTGGAAATTAACATTTGAAAAACATTTTTTTTACATAAAAATCATCTATGTATTGAGATGGTGCACTCTGCTAAACCACAGGCCTAATTAAGGAACTAGGAGCCAAGGCATTACACAGTGATGCATTAAGCTTTGTGTTTTCTTTTTGGAGTCTTGCTGAAATCTTATCAATAGTGACTGTGTTGTCCTTTCCTCTCTAAATCTAAAATTCTGTCTATATCTCATGGTTAAGACCACTTGTGGCTGACAGAACACATCTTTGCCGGGGCCAGCATTCCCACCCAAGGACGTCTGCTTAACAGTCCACCCAGGGCATAAAAGAAGAAAAAAATGAAGAAGCATGCCCACTGGGCAAGAAGTTAGGCGAAGGGTGTGTGGGCAGCAAGGTCCAGGATTAAAATATAACACCTTTCTCTCCCCCATCACTCTCTCTCTCCTGAGCAAAGGATTAAAAAAGACCAATTAACAGCTATCACCAAAATGGCACTTTACATCTTGCAAAGTACTTGGTGGATATCTTAGTTGATGCACAGAGCAATTCCGTGACATGAAGATAAGGAAACAAAGTCTCAGGAAGGTTAAATGGTGCACCAGGGGTTACAGAGCTAGTTAGTAAGAGACAGGCCAGAGCCTAGAAGCCAGCCAGGCCCTGCCTGCATCATCACTTCTCAAAAGAGCATCGTCAGAACAAGAGAGGGATTTGGGCACAGCCCTTGGAGCAAGAGAAGGATGTGGTCTGAAGAATGGTAACCAAGAAACAGCATGTGGCTCTTCTTCATGAGGCTGTGCTTGGAAGGTAATGACACAGGTTTTGAGTTCTCACATGCTCCCCAATAGAAAGGCCTCAGGAAAAGCAAAAAAGGGAGACAAAGGGAACAGGCTGTTATGTCATGGACATACATTGTTTTGTCTGCTCAGCACCTACCATTGGGGAACCCAGTCTCCCTCACTCCATGAAATTCTAATGGGACTGTCAATCAGACACTGGTTCAAGGGCTGGGTCTGTGATCTAAGGAAGGCCAGTCAGTGAACTTACCCTGAAAGTGACATTCGGATGTTGAAAGGAAGCAGTAATATTTCCACTAGAACTACCAAGCTAATATGTGAATCCAGGATTCTGATGGCCATCTTCTCCAACTCATGGAAAACATTTATCTACAAAAGCAGAGAAAGAGGCCAACCCACAGAGGGAAGGAGAGGGGAAAGATGAGGGACAGAGACAGACATGATGACTTCATTTAGCTCCTGGAACCAACTGAGAATAAGCCAGGAAAACTTCTGGCTTCACAGTTACATGGGTCAACATATTCCCTTTTTTCCTTGAGCTTGTTTGAATGGGGTCATTTGAAATCACAAGAACGCTGTCTTATGACACTTAAGACAGGGTTAAATATATTCTGACCATACAGTGCAAGTTTTTCAGACCATCTCTATTTTCAATTCAGTATTCTATTTTGTGGCCCCATAAAACCACTCCTACTCTTGCCTTCCAGAATTTACTTTGGCCCAGCAGCTGGAGTAATCTTCTTCAACAGTTAATCATATTACATCATTCTCTGACTTAAATCCTCCCAATGATGTCCTATCACAATCTCCTTTTCATGGACTTCAAGGTTCCTCCTATCTGGCCTCTGCCTCTCTCTTCAAATTGATCTCCCACCCCTTCTCCATCATGCCCACCCCCTCCCACCACTAGGCACAAGCCCTTTCCTGCCTCAAGACATCCACATTTCCTGCTGCTTCACCCAAAGTATTGGTGGCTCCCACCATCCTTTAATTCAGATCTCTATCCAAATATCACCTCCGAGAGGCGTCCCTTAAACACCTCTCTGGCATTGTTCATATCCCCTTATCCCACAACCTCAATCACCACCACCTGGAATTGTATTTAATACTTATTCATGTGTTTATTGTCTCAACTGAAGTGTCAGAATATAAGTTCTCCAAAGGCAGTGGCCTTCATCATGGTGCTCACTGCTGTGCCCCCCTGCCTGCCCTCTTTGCCACAATTTATTGAATAAATAAACAGCACCCCCATATTATGGCACTCACACATCTCCCAGACCCTCAAACAAGGCCAGCATGGATTCCTGGGCCATTCCACCCCAAAACTAAGATCCCCAGAGTTTTGCTGTTGACCAGGGGTTGGCAAACTACAACCTGTGGACCTAATTCAGTTTACTGTCTATATTTATATAATCTGTAAACTAAAGATGGGTTTTACAGATGAACATTTCTCAGTGATTTGATTATGGAAAACAACAGCTTTGAACTAGTTCAGCAAAATGTTACCCGCCCCCCCCCCCCCAAAAAAAAATATCCATTCTTCTCATGACTAAGCCTGCATTACAAAAAAGTGTACACGGTTATTGTTATTACACTTTGAATCATCGGGGGGGGAGGGGAGCCTGTATAATGTGCTCTCTCTTGTTATGTAAGTACTTATATAATATCCTCGATATTGCTTCTTGACCCGCAAAGCCTAAAAATATTTACTATCTGTCCTTTTATAAAATAAAAAATAAATGTTTGCCAACCCCTGTTGTAGACTATTTATCAAGAAAGGAAAGGAGATTTAATAGGTCAGTTCAACCTTGGCACCATCCAAGACTGATTGTTAATGAGGCCCAGGGACCCAGAAAGTAACAATCAGATCAAATCTCTTAAATTCAAAGACCCTAGATAGGAAGCAGATATTCTGGTTCAGCAAACATCCCTACAGGAGAAATGGCCCCATCACTTGGCCCACCCTTCATCCCCACCCACCCACTAAATACATAAGGAAATAACTATGTTTTACCGTGGAGTCCAAGAGGGACTTCTCTGTTTGTTCCTGACTGAACCATGCAACAGTGCACTGAGTCTGCCATCAGCCACATGCTCCGTGAGGTCCTCCAGGACACAGAGGTCCTTGGGACAACCCCAGAAAACCACACTTCGAACCACGTCAAATCAACCAAAGACCCTCTATCCAACATAGAAGGCACAGCCCTGCTCCACCCCACAGCTGGTCCAAGATGACTTAATAAACAGCAGCATCAGGCAAAGACTAAAACCCACCCCCATCTTGGCCAGCAAAAGTCCAATAATGGTCTAGGAAATTCAGGAGCTCAGACTAGACTTGAGTTGCCAGAATATAAAGGAGAAAAACGCGCCCTCCCGTGGAAGAAAGTGAGTGGACGGGAGTTGTCTGGGCAAAGATGGGCCAGGGGGCTGTTGGTATTCAACTCATCATTAAACGATTCAACTTTCCAGAAATAAAAGGTGTCACCGTGGGAAATTCTCCATCTTGACTTTTCTTTCTGGCTTCAACAGAATAGAGCTGCTGGGCAGAGAATCAATTAATTTTTAAGCATTTCTTTAAAATTACAAGAGTCACCCTCACCCAGTTCAGTCATTACTAATTTCCTGCCTTCCACACTCTGATCCTTAACACCACCCTGTAAAATTGCTCTATGCCTGCAACCGCATGGAGGTGGCCTAGGAGGGGCTCCAGGCCAGAGCAAACTGGTAGCCTAAGGAATTCCATCCAAATTATATCCATGTAGCGAGAGACCGAGGAGCTTGAACACATGAGAACAACTTCCTCAAGATCTAAAACTAGTCCAGGTACAGCCTTTGCAAGGCAACTGTTACTCAGAGATTAGCGAACATTTATTCCATTGACCCATTATCCCCTTTGTCTCTCATCCAGGGTCCCTCAATACCTCCTCCTAACATTACAGACCCAAGTGAGCAAGAAGAGACACTGGCTACTCAGTGCTGGGCAAGGCCACCTGCACGTGGTCACATCTGAAACGAGTGTCCCAACCACCATCACCATGAACCTTTCTTTATCTGCCTTCCTTCTCTTTTCCACCAAGTCTTAAATTCCTAGTTTCTCCCCTACTTCCTCTCCAAAACAAGAGGAGCAAATCTAGAGCTCTCTATTCAGAAAAAAACAGAATAAATAAGCAGGTCAACAATCGCTTTCTCTATCTTGTGGCCTTAGGTTACAAAAGTAAGAAGGTGGCCTAAGACTTCCTGTTTGAGGGCATCTCAGAGGACATCTCATTAAAGAAGAAACCAGTCAGGTTTGTGACTTAACATCCAGATTCCTACATTTGACAAATCCTTGTTGAGTGCCTACTACCTGCAGGCACTGTGCCAGGACACAACAGTAAACAAGAAATCCCTGCGATCCTAAGATATATCCCTACTGCACTTCGGGATTTGAAAGGTATACAAAGAGAAGACAGCCCACCTCAGACCTTTCACTAACACACAACATATCTTCTCCATCATTTAATGTCTCACTCACCCAGCCATTTGCTCATTCATTCATTCCATCAACACATATATGTTGAATACCAACCTTAGGTCAGTGGGGCTCCAGAATTTAGAGACAAAGGGGGCTTAGGAGCAGCAACATTCTAAGTCCGTGGTCAGCAAACTGCGGCTCGCGAGCCACATGCGGCTCTTTGGCCCCTTGAGTGTGGCTCTTCCACAAAATACCACGGCCTGGGCAAGTATGTTTTGAAGAAGTGGCGTTAGAAGAAGTTTAAGTTTAAAAAATTTGGCTCTCAAAAGAAATTTCAATCGTTGTACTGTTAATATTTGGCTCTGTTGACTAATGAGTTTGCCGACCACTGTTCTAAGTGGAAGTGGGAAGGGAGAGGAGATCGAGACTTGTTTTAAAGCTATAGAAGCACTTTTTTCAGGGGTGGGGAATGTCCAGCCCTCAGACTGTATCATTTGGTCTGGCCCTGCCAAGGCAACCACAGGCAGGACTTGAAAATCAGTAAATCTAGGAGCTTTTTTCATAGCAACATAATTTTTAAGTTGATAATTTTGTATGGCCCACGAATGATATTATAAACATCCAAATAGTCATTAGCAGAAAAAAGGTTCCCCACCCCTGGTTTAGATGTGTACTTATTTGTGGTGGCTGGGAGGCACTGATGGAGGCTGGGAAAGGGACAAGGCCCCCATCCCAGCACACCACTAACATAAGGAAATGGTGATGAGGACGATGTGGCTGGTGTCCTCACTGATATAACACTCTCACAAGAAAATGTATGGACGGGCTGGTCACTCTAGGTTTGACCCTCCAGAACCATATCTGCTCTTTTCCTCTCTGCTTGGTGCCTGGCAAGACTGATCTTTACAGAATGTCTCTCCTGTGCTTCCTCACTCTCTGGCTTCCAGTTGGGTCTGGTCAAAAGATGACAATGTCGGGAGAAGATGGGGAGAAAGAGAAGCCGGGTATGGCCCCCGTCCCGTGCTGGGCCTCAATCCCCTTCCTCTGCAACAGCTCCTATCCAGCAGCCCTGCCCACAGCTTCATTCCAGCAACTGCTCCTTCCTCTTGTCCCTTTGGACTGAGGGTTGGTGACAGCTTAGCACTGCTGAGCACCCCAGGGTGCTTCATCATTCCTCACTGAACCTTTAACTCTGTCCACACCTCTGCAAATCTTCGCAATTATCCCCTTCCATAAGGCATCTGTTTCCCACAGGGACCAAGGCTGACACGATACAGTGGATGAACAAAAAGGATAGAGTGTTGTGGGTATTGACAGAGAGAAGCACAGCCTTCCAGGCAAAGGAGGAGAGGAGAGAGGGGTTAAGAGAAGCTTGTAAACAAGATGATGCTTCAGCTGAATAAGCAAGATGGAGGCAAGAGCATCCCAGGACAAGAAGCCCCATCAGCGAAGGCATAGCAGCACCGAAGCCGACAGGACCCGGGGTCTCCCAGCAGCTAGGTACAGCGTGTGTGAGGGGGGCAAGCAATGATGCTTGAGGGGGGGACCCGATAACAGCATGCAGTATAGCAATGCTGAGGTATTTGGACTTTATCCTGGAGCAACAAGCAATCTCCAAATGCCAATCACATGGCGATTCCATCCAGTACGCCATGTGTTTCCAGACACAGCCCTTCCTTGGACAAACTGAAAACTGGCATTCATTTAGGACAAATAAACATAATCCCTAAAACGGCTATTTCAGAGCACTGTGTCTGGACTCTAAAGCAAAAAAAAATAAAAGCTACTGGACCATGAAAAATGGTTCGCAGTAATAACCCTCTATGAACACACACACACACACACACACACACACACACACACACACACACACACACACACACCCTGGCACTGCTAACAACAGGCTTTGGAGCATTAACAACCTCAGGTGAAAGCACACCAGTTATTAACAACAGATTCCAAGAAGATTACAACCTAAATAACTATCACTGGAACACCTAAGTTACTGAATATAGAGAGGTTCCATATGGTTCATTTATAATTCACATGGCACCCATCAGCAAGAATCCATTCAGGTGACATCTACTAGAGTCACTCGATGTGCTTTTATTTTTCCAAAAGGGCAGCAAAGAAGGGTGAAATTAAAGAGATTTTCAGGTATTACAGGATTGCAAAATTATTTCTTAACTTCCTATAGCACCCATGGGTTCTTAGGTAAATATATTCCTGAGACTGGCTTTAAAAGGCTTCAAGAATAATTTTTAAAGTCTATCTGCTTGATAAGCTCACCACGACCAGTGTTTTTACTCTTTTGGTTGTTCCTGGGTTGTAAGCACACAAGCTGGAACCTAAGCACAAGTGTCCCAATTGACTACCATAACAAAACTGATAATTTATTTCTCTGAGAATTTAAGGTACAACAGTACTCAAACACCAATGTACACAACTGATGCTTCTAAAGCAGATTATTCAGCCCTGGCTGGGTGACTCAGGTGGTTAGAGCGTTGTCCTATACACCAAAGAGTTGCCAGTTCCATTCCCTGTCACGGACATAACTAAGTTGCAGGTTTGATCCCAGGTTGGGCTTTGTACAGGGAGGCAACCAATGGATGTTTCTCTCTCACGCTGATGTCTCTCTCACTCTCTTTCCCTCCCTTTCTCTCTAAAACCCATAAAAACATATTCTCGGGTAAGGATTTTTTTTAAAAAGCAGATTATTCAAATGTTTCACTTCTTCTTTTTTCTGGCAGAAGACTGGATGATAGTACCCTAAAGAGTTATGATTATAACTCACTCTTCCCTCCTATTTTTCAAAGTTTATAGAGTGCTATTTTACTTTTTTAATTTTAAAGATATTTTTGTGGTCACTGAAACATTACTAAAATTCTTCAGAATTTCACTATATTTTCATCACACAACTGTATGATACTGTCAGATGCTGGTCCAGAAGGAAGAGAGCATAACTGTGTGCGTTGACCAAACATATAAAATGAAGAACGGGCAAGCTAGAAGCTCTCACCTGACACGCTGCCAGGCCCCTAGTCCAGATTTAGATCTTCTCCCTCTGACCAAGAGAAAAAGTCATTTTCACATCATCGCTCAAATGCTGCAATTTAATGACGAGACTTTTCTTCACCAGAACTCAAACCTCAGCCAAGGACGTTTCTACTCCACATTGCCCTGTAGGGCTTCCCAGGACAATACCCATAGGTTCCTCTGATCCCAAAGGACAGAGGCCCAACCAGAAAGTTTGGAGGTCAAAATCTTGGGTGGCCCATCAGAGCGGGAGCATTCACCTTGGAAGGTAAACTGAGTTCCAACACTGTTTCTTACTGCCCAATCCTGGGGACAGGATGTCCATGTCCCAACAAGGTGTTTTGCCAACATGTCTCATATCCACATCAAATATAATTTTCAAACCAATTAGCTCAAAAGCATCACGACCAAAGCATTATCTCCCACATCCTCATTACAGGGCCGTCCTATTCAATTCCTAATGAGAGCAAAGACAAAGGCAGTAGATGCAACAGGGTCTACTTCAAAAATTCTTTTTCTTTTAGAAAAGAGATCCTCTTTTGTTCTGGTTAAACACCAATTACTCTGCTCTCTCTAACATGCAAATCAGCCAAAAATAGGGCAATATGTAGCTCACTGGTTGCACTGCAAGTTTGAATGAAGAAAAGGGAAAGAGGACAGGGAGAGAGAGGGTGAGAAGAGAGGGAAGAGGAAGAGAAGAAAGGGGAGAAAACAGATGAGGAACAGAGGCAGATCCCTGGGGGTCTTCAATTCCAAGTACTTTGTGCTCAGATAAAGCTCTTTTCAAAGAGCTTTTTTGTGTTATCTGTGGCCAGTGCCCACAAGCGGTGATTTTGTCATTATCCATAAAAATAAAGCAAGAAAAGAAAAGGCACTCTAAGGTCTACAATATAAGCAAGAAAAGCAAAAGTGGCCAACAAAGCTACGTACCCACAGCTCCCACTTGCTACTAACACTGTCCCCAAAAGACATGTCATCGCTTTCGTGTACCCTGGAAAGAGCACAGAGGCGGGCGGATGCAGAGATGGTGTCCTGGCCTTAGATGCTGCAAGTCCCCAGCCAGGTAACAGTGTCCTCACACCGTCCTAAGCCAGGAAACACCCGATTCCGTCTCTCACCTAAGGCGGTGCTTTGTCCCATTTTTTTTTTCTTCTCATTTTAGTTTCACTGAATTAATTTCAGTTTTCTAAATACATTATTACTTTTATTTTTTTACATACAGGCATGTGGAAGAGTATAATCCTTGTTCTTCACAGCTCCAAAGAAAGTCTAAGGCGGGCTTCCTGGACCTTCCTTTGCACAGGAATCACCTGGGAGCTTGGTAAAGGGCAGACTGGGGAGTCTGAACTGCATTTCTAACAGGCTTCCCATACAGGTGATCTGAGTCACCTCCTGCCCTCTCCCCCTGGTTTACCTGTCCTTCCAGACTTGTCTGCATTTGATCTCCTTCCCTGATCCCCCTTAGCCCCCGTTCTGAGTGGGGAGCCCCTCCCTGGGCTCACACAACATGTATGTTCTAGAGCAGTGGTTCTCAACCTTTCTAATGCCGCAACCCTTTAATACAGTTCCTCATGTTGTGGTGAGCCCCAACCATAAAATTATTTTCGTTGCTACATCATAACTAATTTTGCTACTGTTATGAATCGTAATGTAAATATCTGTGTTTTCCGATAGTCTTAGGTGACCCTGCTAGCGGTTCTCAACCTGTGGGTTGCAACCCACAGGTTGAGTACTGCTGCTGTAGAGCCTAAGACCATTGGAAAACACAGTAACGTTACAATTCATAACGGTAGCAAAATTACAGTTATGAAGTAGCAACGAAAATAATTTTATGTTTGGGGGTCACCACAACATGAGGAATTGTATTAAAGGGTCGCGGCATTAGAAAGGTTGAGAACCACTGTTCTAGAAGAACGAAGAAGAGGACTGGAAAATGTCAAACAACCTTCTCAGACCAGGACTGGAACGGCACGCTCCCCCCAGGAAGCACCTGCATTTATGTACATGTACCCTGTGTTTTACTCCCACTGGGCACCCTCCGGGACACAGTGGGACTAGAGAACAACGCAAATCCAGGCTGAGAAGAGGAGCCTCTTCCTACTGGGGCTCCCTCCTGCATGATGGGGGACAACTGCTGAGGAGGTGCCGCCCAAGGTGGAGGTAATGACCGTATCTGGCTTCTCCTTGCTTATGAGAGGACTTGGTACACTGGGCATCTCTGCAGAGGGCACACACTCAGTTTCCAGAGCCCAATTCCACATCTACCCAAGTCAGAAGAACAAGCACCAACCTCCACCCAATTAGACTCCAGCATCCACCTGCTGACACTTCCTCCTGCACATTCCTTCCCAGGAAGAAGGGCCCCTCTGCCCACTTGCGCCCCAACACTCAGCAGGCCAGCGCTAGGGAGACTCCCACGCTGAAATGACCTGGCTGCATGAGGAGGCTCCCTCACACCTTCCCTTTCTGCTCCTGCCTTCCTAACAACCAAGGCTACCAAGCAGGGCATGAATGTCCCTGTTTCTCATGCCCCATGCCTTGCCCCAGAGGGATTTGCTGGGCTCCTCCCATGTGCCAGGGACCAAGCCACTACATTGCATCTCATTTTATCTTTCAGAAGAACCCTGCAGCATCAACACTGTATCTCCATTTCACAGGTGGGGAAATGGAGGTTCCGAGGGCAAGCCTCTGGTTGTGTTGTAAGTCACAGCACAGCAGTTAGGGTGGGCAACGCAGTGTCGTGGCTGTGAGGGTGTGGGGTCTGGAGGCAGACTCCCTGGGTTTGGATAATGGTCTACCACCCCCAGCTGCGTGAATCTGGGCCTTGATGAGCCTCATAGGATGGGGTAAGAATGAAACCTTTCTCCCAGCGTTGTCATGAGGACTGCATGAGACACAGAGGTAAGGTGAGGAAGCCTGCGGTGAATGGTCAAGAAACACTGGCTGCCATCACTCAAGGTCACACACTAGGAAAGGCTTGGTCGTCGGGGAGGCTGGGTTCCAACACCCATGCTGTACATCATGTGACTGCCAGTTTCAGGCAGGCTTCCAACTTTAAAAAGTAGAACCCCTTTTACTGTTGGGGGCTCCTGGAGAACCACCAAATAGGGGACAGGGGATTTGGGGGAAGTACTCTCAGCTGGGAAAACCGCTTTCCAGGAGACCATGCCAGGAGCACACACTGAGCAGAGACCATGGAAAGCTCCAGGAATGATGGGTCTAGAGGTCCTCACCTGGCGATGGACGGCCACTGGGGGAACATAGGAGCGTGCCCACAATTACTCTACGCGCAGGAGGCCACGCTTCACATCCTCAAGCACTTACATGAAGGATCTTTCCTGGGAGGGAAAACGGACATCCTGACATCATGGACGGCGCACTGTACAGGCGAAATGCCAAGAAACCAAACTCAACCCCTCTCCTCCACAGCCCCTAACCCAGTGGTTGGCAAACTGTGGCTCGTGAGCCACATGTGGCTCTTTGGCCCCTTGAGTTTTTAGCAAAGGCCAGCTTAGGAGTACCCTAATTAAGTTAATAACATTGTACCTACCTATATAGTTTAAGTTTAAAAAATTTGGCTCTCAAAAGAAATTTCAATCGTTGTACTGTTGATATTTGGCTCTGTTGACTAATGAGTTTGCCGACCGCTGCCCTAACCCATGACAGCAGCACAGGTACAGATGAGCTCAGGGCAGCGAAGGAGGGAAGGAGTGGGCCCACCAGATCTGCCAGTCCTTAAACCGAATCACTCAAGTGGAGGCAGACGCTGAAGGCTTGTCAGGGCAGATCAAACACCAGAAAATGGAAATGGCTTTTACTTTCCCAAGTGCTCATGTAAGATGAAACACTTGGAAAACTAGTTGGCTTTGAAGACGATCCTGAATCAATCCTTGAGACAATGACCCAAATATGCCAACTCCCAGGAGGCTGCCCAGAAGCAAAGCCATGGCTAGGCAGCAACGCTGTGCCCGCCCGCCTTTCCTAGGGGCGTGTGTGTGATGGACAGTTCTAAGGAACACCCTATAATCTGCATTTATGCCATTTGTCTCTTTGATACATAAAATACAGATATTTGCATCATTTATTCTAACATGCGTGATTTTCTTCTGAACACCACAAAGAGAAAGCCTGATCCCCAGCTGCCCCCCTCCCCCCGCCTTTCCCCCTCTTTATAGAAGTCTGAAAATTTGACCTGGCACCCCTGAGAAGCCAAGTGGGTCTGGGAAGGATCTTCAGAGGCCAGTTGCCTTAAAAGCACAAATAAAGGACTCTTCTTACAAAAGAGACGAGGAAGACAAAGGAAGGCCATGGGCGGGTCTCCTTCCCCATTCAGAGGCCTCCTGGAGGTGACAGCGGCGGGGGGGGGGGGGCTGCACGGGAAGTCGCTGCGTGAACTGCTCATCCCACATTATCTGCCTTGTGGTAAAACTCAATTACGCACCCTGAAACCACAGCCTTGAACGAAAAGCCATACCAGGGGCCAAAATGAGGAAGAAAGGTTTCCGTGCCAATAGGAGAGAGCGGCCTCCAGGCCGGACAGCGGGCGAGGTCGGTGGATCCCTGCCAGCTGGCTGCTCAAGGCAGAGGCCCTGCTCTGAGTTACGCAGCCTTCAGGGTCCCTGAGCAACTGGGAGCAACAAGCCTTCACTAGGCCTGCCAAGCCACTTAGTCTTTATTTACGCTCTTACGGGCACCTGCATAGAAATATGGGCATGAAAGACCACGTGCCCCATATTTTACCGCCAACGGACTCCAGAGGTGTGAACAGGGCTGCATGGCTGGTACATCTATCTTCTCTGTCTTCCTCTGGGGCCACCTCTGTTTGCCCAATTAGCAGGGCTCTCGGCCTCCCATTACTCCCTGCCAGGCCCCAGGATGGCACACAGCCTTGCCCTGCCCCTACAGGGTGGAATTATCCTCCCCACTCGTCTGAAGAGCAAAATGAGGCCAGGGTGACTGACCAGGACACCTGTGACTTGCCCAAACCTTCTGGGCACCTCTCTTCAACAGCCTCCAGCCTAACTGGTCATCTTCAGACATTTTCCTTTCCTCAGCCACTCACATGACACTCATTTATTGAGCACCTACTACATGAAGAACAGCATTCTAGGCACTGAGAATGTAGTGCAAACTCGGCAAGGGTCTTCTCGAGCCTACCTTCAACATAGAGTCGGATAAAAGGATGAACAAAAACGGCCCAGTGGCACTGTGAATACACACATGGGGACATGTGCTCCCTCAGCAGCCACAGAGAGCCAAGCTGGGCTCTCACTTCCCCCTCATCTCTCTTAACTCAGGACCCGCATACACCCCCACCCCACCCCGACATCATCGTCCCTTCCAGAGAAGCTCCCGCACAATACACAGGCGATGGACAGGCGCAGGATGCTCCCCATTGCAGAGGGCACCCCTCACACCACCACCAGTCAGGAAAGGGCTCTCTCCCCTCCATCACCAAGAGTTCCTGGAGCCACCCACCTCCATCACACTCGGCTCTCTGCTCTCAGAGGGACTGCCATCCCATCTCCTGAGCCAGTGGTCGGCAAACTCATTAGTCAACATAGCCAAATATCAAGAGTACAATGATTGAAATTTCTTTTGAGAGCCAAATTTTTTCAACTTAAGCGTCTTCTAACGCCACTTCTTCAAAATAGACTCGCCCAGGCCGTGGTATTTTGTGGAAGAGCCACACTCAAGGGGCCAAAGAGCCACATGTGGCTCGTGAGCCGCAGTTTGCCGACCACTGTCCTAAGCTATCTCCCCGACCACCATCCCACAATTTAAACATAGTCTCCCCTTCCACGGGTCTTCTAAAGGTGCCACCCAGAGCAAATAAACATTCAAAGCCTGCAATTGCCAAGGCCTGAGAGTGGGACATGCAGATGGCTGATATGGAATGGAACCAGGATTTTAACAAAAAAGAAAGCAACTTGTACTTTATGAAAGATCTGTACAGGCATTTTCTCATTTAATCGTCACAACTAGAGAGTACATAATACTGTCCCTATGTGACAGATAAAGAAACTGAGGCTCAGGGTTTAAATAATTTGTTGAAGAGGCAAAATTGGGACTCAGGCTCAGGCCTTCTAGCTTCAAGCGGCATGCTATTTCGACTCTACCCTGTGCTAACTTGTGTGGTATGAAATTAAATCTTTCCAGATCTTATCCTTGGCAATAAGGTGTATTTAGAATATATCTGTATTTTACAACAAAATGATGGAATGTTATACAGCAATTAAAAATCATGTTTTTACAACCACCTAACGCACATGTGAAAATTATTACAAAGTCACTATTAAATTTTAAAGCAGAATACAGCACACACACACACCCATGGCATGATTCCAATTCCGTGTTTTTCCAATTCTGTTTTTAAATATGCATGTACACACTAAAATAATAACGCACCAAAACATTAAACTGTTGCTATCTGTAAATACTGAAATTATGGACCCTTTTTCGCACTTTTCTTTATGTTTTAAACCTTCTGTAAGGAGCAGGCATTGATTTTCCAATTTGGGAGAAAATACTAATAACTGTTACTTATGGAAAGAAAGGAGCCACACTTTTCACTTGCAACAGACCAATCCATAATATAAAGGAGGACCCTCTGACCTAAGTCCCCACCCAGCCAAGGACCCAGAGAGATGCCAACACCAGCCACTTGTTGCCAAGGGGGCAGCCACCATGGGAACAGCCACTGGGGATTTTCGCCGCGCCTCAGCACCAGGGCTCACAGGCGACACAGAAGCAGGCGCCTTCCCAGAGGACAGAACCCAGTCTCTGAGACGCCCCGGCCAGGAGGGCTGGAAACTAGGAAAAGAAAGTGAATAATATGGGGTGGGGAGAGGGAGTTGAAGATAGAATGAGTCTCACAGACAGTAAGATGATTCATTCTCTTAAGCTGTGATGATTAGCATGGACCACACAACTCCATCAAACAGCTGAAGTGAAACATAATGACCCCAACGGGGCTCCTGGCGTCAACCCCTAGATCACAGCAATGGGAAAACAAGGACAACCCTGTGGAGCCTTAGAAAAGAAAATGAAGTTGGAGTCTGCCTTATCAGGGACAGCATCCTGATCTAATCACTGGTTTCTGTGCAGCCAGCCTCTCTGAGCCTCCGATTCCTCTTCTGGAAATCTAGGTTAAAATGCGAGCAGAAAGGATAATTTTAAGAGCTGAGAGAAACTGTGGTTGCTAAGCACAGGGGTAAGTCAGCGGCAATACTGTGAGGACTCTCAGGTACCTCTGGAGAGGTCCAATGCAGGGGAACTGAGGCTCCCAGCCACCAGTCCTGTGCATGAACTTGAAAGACGACCCTCCGGGCCCAGTCGAGCCTTCAGATGACATTAGTCTTGACTGTCTGCTTGACTACAGGAATCCCACTCCAGGTTCCTGAACCTCAGATACTCTGTGAGAGATTAAATGTCTGCTCTTTTAAGATGCTAAATTCTGGGGTAATTTGTTACACAACAATAGATAACTCAGTCAAACTCTGACTCCTGCACATAACAGCTCATGAGATGGTTCCTACAATATTTACTCAATCCTGGTATGTCGAAAAAACCGTAAGACCAATACTGATTACTAACAGCCTATCAAGAAAAAAAGTCACTGTATTAGTTAATATGTGCATTAATTATAAGATGCACCTGAAGTGAAAATGTTCCAACTGCTGATTTCCACCTCAAAAGCTGTTCCTGCCAGTCTGCCCTACCCGAGGAAACAGACTTCCAGCTGCTCAGGCCAAAAACTCGGGCCTTATCTTGATTCTCCTTTTCCCACACTTCAGACATCCCAGTCTTCAGCAAATCCCACTTCTAAGACCTATATGGAATTGAACCACTTCTCACCACTCCTTAACACCACCTGGTCCTTGGACAACTACAGCAGCCTCCTAACTGGCCTCCTGGCTTTCACTTTGCCCCTCTGTTGTCTCCATGCCACACAGCAGTTGGTGGTCCTCCCCAAATGTAAGCCCTCTCTTGTCAGTGCTGTGCTAAAACCCTGCCGTGGCTTTCCCTTGCATGCAGAATAAATCCCATGTCCTTACCAGAGTTTGCTGTAAGCGGGTCTCCCTGCTTGTCCATCCTTGGCTCCTTCTGCTAACTCAGTCCACAAGGATCTTCCTGCTACTCCTTGCACAAGCCAGCTCCTGCCCCAGACCTTTGGCAACACTGTGTCCTTCCTCCACCTGCAGCACCGTCCCCAGAAAGCTCTCTTAAGGGCTTCCACACCAATGGTATCTACCAATAAAGGCCTTGCCTGCTAACCATATCTAAAATAACTCGCCTCCCCGTCTCAGTCTCTCTGCCCTTACTCTGCTTTATTTTTCATCACACTTCTCACTAATTGACATATTACATCCTATCTGATCATGTTTCATTGTCAGGACTTTGTTACATTTGCTGCTGCAACCCTAGTGCTTGAAACAGCTCCTCGGACGGAGTTGGTGCTCATTACATAAATCAACAGTCAGCAAACTCTTTCTATAAAGGGCCAGATAGTAAATCCCTTACAATCTCTGTGACAACTACTCCACGCTGCTGTCATGAAATCAGCCGGAGATTATACAAATGAGAGTGGCTGGGTTCCAATAAAACTTTATTTATAAAAACAAGTGATGGGCCAGATTTGACTAATGGGATGTAATTTGCCGACCCTGACATCTTTGATTAGTTAATTAATTAAAAAACATAGTTGCCTCTCAAATATAAGACTGTTTCCCACCTTCAAGCTGGACAGCACAGGGGACGATGAATTGCAAATGCATCTCTGAAGGCTCTGAGCCGAATTCAACGACAAGTTCTCTCACGGTGAAATGGTTGATGAAAACCCAAATGGACAACAGACTGTCCTAACATTTTTCTGGGGTCTTTCAGCATAGATTGGATACTTTCAACTGCTTTAGAAGGTGGGAGTCTAGCAGCAGAATGTGAGCTGGCTTACTTCTTTCAGACTCATGGGGACTGCAAGGTAGGTTCAGGACTAGGATTCTAACTTATCCCACTGTTGCTAGGATGGTATCAGCCAGTTATTACATTATCCACTTCAGAGGAAAATCTACAGATCCAGGCTTGCTGACTTCCCAAGGATGGGGGGAGGGGGGGGGCGGGGTGTGCAGGGATACACCAACAGAGCCAAAATTCGTCCAGAGAAAAATATCCGGGGCAATGCAAATAAATAGTCATGAAAAGAGACATATGCAACTCTGGCAGCTGGGCCACTAGACAAAGACGATGCTTGTTTTAAATTACTCACCAAGAACAAAGGTGGATAACTACAGGCTCCTTTTTTAAAAATTCACATGCTCAAGGCTTTTTGCTTTAATTGCCCTTAAATTCATAGTTCAGTGTCTCCTACCAGCCTTAGCTTGTTTCTCTTCCCAAACCCTTTTGCTCGGGCTCCATCCATTGGAGGAAGCACTTTAATGAGATCTTGAGCAGCGCTGCTTTCAGAGGCGCTCCCCAGCTGCCCCGTCCTCAGCCCACCCCAAAAGCAGAGCCCCTTTGCACATTCCCCTTCAGCGCTGCCCCAGACAGCCCTCCCCACGAAGCGTGAGGCTTGCCATTTTTAATCGCCACCTACCCAGATGGCAGGGGACCCTGATGTGCTGTTTCATTTCATCCAACTCGCAGATTTTATCAGCATTTTGCTGCTGTCAAAGAGTAGGGAGGAAAGAGGAATCAAACCCCTTCCATGTGAGGGTACTTTTGACTTTCTAAACCCACTCTCACTTCGGTTATCTTATTTCAAACTCAGAAGGAACACACAAGGCAGCAGAGCAGAGACTAAAATCTCCATCTGTCCTTGTGTTCAGCAAACATCTGCTGAGTGGCCATGGAGAGAGAGGGGGTGAAAAGGCTAGGTCCAGGGAAAAAAAGATAGAGTCCTTGCTTCTCTGGGAGGAAACAATGGGGTGGAATAAATCCCCTGGGTACAACAGGGAAACTAAGGCACAGAAGAGCAGAGTGACCTTCCAAGGTGACAGCTTCACCCCACTGCTGAGCCAAACAGATGACTCTGGGCCGGGCAAGCCACTGATACCTCCAGACAAGAGAAAGGACTACATGTTTTCTTGATCTTCAGGGAAAGTATGCCAACCCCAGAGGGCAAATCTTTTATTTATTTATTTTTTCCTTTCTTATTAAAATATATTTTTGTTGTTGTTGTTAATCCTCACCCGAAGGTATTTTTCCATTGATTTTTAGGGAGAGTGGAAGAGAAAGGGAAAGGCAGAAAGACCTATCGATGTGAGAGAAACACATAGATTGGTTGCCTCCTGCACAAGCCCTGACCAGGGCCCAGGCCAGGGAGGAGCCTGCAACCAAGGTAGGTGCCCTTGACCGGAATCGAACCCAGGACTCTTTGGCCCACAGGCCTATACTGAGCCAAACTGGCTAAGTCTAAAATATCTTTTTTTAAGGTACAAACTACATGTTGGCTAATTACACCAGGATAAAGTTGGCTTGGTGAAGAATTAGTCTGTAAAAAAAAAAAAAACAAAGTTAGAGGAACAGAAAAAAAAGAGATCAAATGCTACCGTGGAATTTCCAAGGAGGTGGAAAACACAATGTCAGAAAGTAGTCATTTGCTAGCAATTGAGAAGATTTATAGGCTATTTATATGTGCTAGACACAGTTTTCGGAGTCTTAGGTATTAACTGTCATCTAATTTTTACTGTAACCCCATGAGGAAGAGAATGGTATTATCATCCCCATTTTGCAGATAAGAAAACTGAGGAACAGTAAAGTTACATAATTTGTCCAAGGTAACATAGCGAAGTGATAAAGCCAGGATTGGAACCCTGGCTTCTCAGTCCATGCTCTTGAATATTATGCTAATCAGCGTCAGCCAGTCTCAGCCAGTCTGTGTGTGACTCTCCCCATCTCAAGAAGTTTTTGTATTTTTCTAACAGCATGACATCCTTGTTATTTCCCTTTTATTTATTGTGTTTGTTTTTTAAATACTCTTAACCCATCTCTTTGCACAAAGCCTCTGACATGACTAACAACAGCAGATATAAAACCAACAATAAAATTAAAGAAGATGATGCCCATACAAGGGGGGCAATTTTAATACACCAATAAGGAGGTACATGACCCTTCACATCTGGCTCTAAGCTTCCTGGTGGCCCAGCTAAAGAGGGCAACATGATCAGTTACAGAATTCTCTTTATCAAAAGGAGAAAAGCTTATCTGTTTCTCAGAGAGAACCAGACTTTTCTTATTACTAAATTTACACAACATTTTTTTCACTTAGCAATAAGTAAAGAATACAATGAGACGGTGCACATATGTTCTGATATTTTTTAGTATAATTTTAAAATCAAGGCTGTAACATTAAAAGCTCCTCAGGAGAAGACAAGTCTATAAAGAGCGGGGGTAATATTGTCCAAGTGTGTAGCTTTTCTAGTGGGACAGTACAGGAGGTCCTCGGGTTACGTGAAGATCTGTTCCTACGGTACGACATAACGCGATTTTCGCTGTGAGTCAGAACCCACCGACATAGGCACCTACGTCACTCACATGGAGCACATACACAGCAGTAATGAAGTGAGACAGTAAAAAAAAAAAAAAAAAAAATTTTTTTAAGAAATATAACAATTCCTGACCTTTACTTGTGGTAAATAAATAATAAAAACATAAAGCACATATGTACATACGTCGAAATGACAGAACTTTTTTATATATAAATAAATGGGAGATGGTGACGTAACCATGAAACGACTTACGTAGAGTCCGGTGTAACCCGAGGACTGCCTGTATTAGCTAAATACTCTACTGGTGTCAAGTCACAAGATGGAGAGCATTACAAAAACAAAACCCTTTCTCTGAAATAGGAAGATCCTTGGGATAGCTGATAAGCCTTCATTGCACTAAGACAGCCCCTGAGAAACCTGGGACACTGAGGCAGGTGAAGAAAAGGAAGGTTGACACCAGGCAGTCGCGTGAATGGGGCTGGAGGAGTCTCCGGCGCCTCCATGCTCACAGATCTACTGCACAGATGCGTCTCAGAGAGCTGTCCGCTCTCGCTCCAAAGCTCGAAAGGAAAGCTACATCCCAGCCGTGTGAATGGCTTACCCACAGTGGAATGACAGTCTACTCATCTCACATATTCCCTTCCTGACATCTCAGCTCTCCTACTGAAGGAGCTGCTGGAAACCCAAGTTCCTACCCTCAGTCTGCCCCTTCTCGGCTCAGAAACCTCAAAGAAGGAAGCATCTCCATTTGGTTGAGGGTTCATCAAGAAGCTTCATGGAGCCCGGCCAGCGCGGCTCAGTGGTTGAGTATCGACCTAAGAACCAGGACAGTGATCGGCAAACTCATTAGTCAACAGAACCAAATATCAACAGTACAACGATTGAAATTTCTTTTGAGAGCCAAATTTTTTAAACTTAAACTTCTTCTAACGCCACTTCTTCAAAATAGACTCGCCCAGGCCGTGGTATCTTGTGGAAGAGCCACACTCAAGCGGCCAAAGAGCTGCATGTAGCTCGCGAGCCGCAGTTTGCCGACCACTGAACTAGGAGGTCGTGGTTTGATTCCCAGTCAGGGCACATGCCCGGGTTGTGGATTCGATCCCCAGAGTGGGGCCTGCAGGAGGCAGCCGATCAATGATTCTCTCTGATCATTGATGTTTCTTTCTCTCTCCCTCTTCCTTTCTCTCTGAAATCAATAAAAATATATTTTTTTTAAAAAGCCTCATGGAAATGGAGACAGAAGAATGGGTGGGGTTTCCTGGGTCAGTTCAAGATAGTGCCATTATTTAATTTAAAATGCTTTGAGACATAAAGGAACAAAACCTCTTTGAGTCAGGAAAGGAATATAATCCAACCCTTCATTTTACCAAGAACGGAAATCACAGTCTTATTCAAGGTCATGGCACTCAAGAAACCTGAACTCCAGGGTCCTGCCCCACGCCAGGCTCCATCACCACTACAGGGTGCTCCCTTGAAACAGACAGAATGAAATCCAAGTGTGTTTTAAACTACCCACCTCCTTCCACACTCTGTTAGGTTAGAGACAAAGGGCTCCTGGGTCCGTGGAGAAGGGACACCTGAGACAAAGTCTTATGAGGATCAGAATCATGCAGGTATGCTTTACCTGCATGCATCGCCAGAATTAATTAGAGGCCTTTCCGAGTAAAAGCAGGGAATAGGACAGCAATCAAGAGACACAGGCACGCTGTGTGTAACAGTCACCAAACCCAGAGCCACAGTCAACCACAGCAGCACCGAATGCTCAAGCCCACAGCCTGCCTTCGGACTGGCCGTCCGTCCAGTTTTGTGACTGCAAGAAGCTGGAAACTCTACCATCCACCCTCCCAAGTCATTATTCAACAACAAACAGGAGCTATTTTTAGAACTTTTTCCATGAAGGCGCCATAGGCCAAGGCCACCAACCTCTGAGGCACAGAAAGGTTAAATAAGGCTATCTAACCAAAAAAAAAACCTTCATAGAAAAGTTCCATTTCATATTCATCTGCTCAACACAGCTTCTAATTTTATAAATGGACCTTCAAATTAACAGGAGAACAGGCAGCTTTTCCCAGGAGCCTCTGTGTCAGTTCTGCAAAATTACGTAACTCAGAAAACCAGGGTCTGATTCGATTAAGCTTTCAACAGCCTGCTGGCCGAGACGGATTCACTGCGCACATCAGCTCCAGGCGAGGGACCCAAACACAGGGAGACCATACAAACCCTTTTCACTCCCTCCTAAAAGTAAATAAGTCTTTGAGAAACCTCTATCCACCCTCAGTGATCCTCCCTTCACCCCCACCTTACTCCCCAGTCAAACTCCTCCATGGGTTTCTGGCCACCCAGATTGGGTAAGAAATGACACATTTCAGAGCTGGGTTTACCGTGTTGTCTGCCCTTGGTGGAAGTTTACACAAGCCTCCCACATAGGGACATTGTCAGACGGAATCAAATCATTTACTGTTGAGCATTCTGAGTTTAAAGGACAGAACATACTCTTGGGAGTGTAAAATATTACCATTCACCTGTGTGTGTGTGTTTTTAATGTATTTACTTGTCTTTTACAACCAAGCCAAACGAAATGCAGCTTTTTCCAAATGCAGTTGGAGGTGCTGAAAACCTCTTCTAATAATCCTAATTCTACAAAATGAAGAGCTGTTTTGCAGGGAGAAATTCAAATAAGGCCCTGGAATGCAGTCTCCTCACCAGGTGAGGTAACACGTCTCTTAGAGTCTCTCATTTCTGGGGTACCACCCACAGCACCATCTCTGGGCGCACACTAGCTGCTGTCTTCCCTCCCTCTCTGCCGACCAGAGAACCACTTCCTTAATCATTCACAAATATTTAAACGAGTTTATATTCCTGTCAGAGAGCCCCGAAGCCAATTGAGTGAGGAATCGGCGAGAACTAAAATTCAGTCTTATAATCTGGCAAAATGTATCAAAAGCCCTCTCACACACACACCCCAAAAATACACAAACTTTAACCCAGCAATTCCACATAGAGAAACGTCTCCTCAGGCAATAATCAAACAAGTAGTTTAAAAAAAAAGAAAGAAAAAAAGGCTATTCAAGGATGTTCCCTGTCGCAGTTTATACAGGCAAAGCCAAGTCACCCAGCTGTCCAACCGCAGAGGATTAGTTAAACGAGGTTATATCCATACAATGGAGCAGTCTGTTACCACTGAAAATGTTGCTGTAGAGGTGTGTACCTGGAGAGAAAAAGGCATTCAGGGCATCAGAAAACTGTGCACACAGTAATGTGATTTAATTTTTATAGAGAAATATACACATAGGACTACGTGAAAGAAACCAATGTGAGATGATTCCAACCATATGACATTCTGGAAGAGGCAAAACTTGGAAAAAATAAAAAGGTTAGTAGTTGCCAATGAAGGGGGGGGGGGGGGGTGGAGGTGAACAGGCAGAGCACAGAGGATTTTTAGGGCAGTGAAAATACTTCTTATGGTGTTACAATGATGCAGACAGGCATTGTATGTGTGTCCAAACCCATAGACTGCACAACACCAAGAGTGCACCCTAATGAAAACTATGGCCTTTGGGTGAGGATGACATGTCATAGGCTCATCCGTTGTAACGTATGTACCACTCTGATGGAATCGTTGATAGTGGGGCAGGGAGTTATGGAAAATATCTGGATCTTCCTCTCAATTTTATTGTAAACCTAAATCAGCTCTGAAAAAAATAAAGCCTTGAAAATTTTGTAATTAAAAAACAGAAATGTATACAAAGTTATGTCCATATTTACACTGGAAAGCTGAAAAGGAGAGAAATACATGGGACAGCTGCATAGATGGGTATATGAGAGGGATGAGAAAGAGAAACTGATATTGGTATTTTGGGAGACTTTCTCATCAAGAAGCAGTTATATTACTTTGAGCCTAATGTATTATACTTTTAGAACATTAACTCTGCTGAGAAAATTTAGATAATTTAAAAATTAATTTAATTACTAAAGAAAATTAGTAAAGAAAAACATCTGTGCCCCACCCCCCAGCCCCCAAGAGAGAAAAGATTTACCTCTCCCATTCCTGGAAAAGCCATTCACCTCTCCCAGGTGAAGAGGAAAGGAATTATTGAATGAGACCGGATCTAGAGGCCTGGCAGTGGACTCCCGGGTACACAAGCAGCCAAGGGTACATTTCCTCTCCTGAGCAGAAAAACGAGCCCCTTACACAGCTCCCCCTTACCTGGCTTTACTCGCAAACTAGGGCCTCCCCAACAACCCCATCAGCTGGGGACCTTGGAGTGGTCAGATTTGTGGCATGATTATAAAAGCATCTGCCACTCTAACCTTGGGAGTAGACACAGTCAATCCTCAGTTCTGCCTACATGAAGCTCAGAGAGTAGATGGGGGGGCATATACAGCACTCCCCCTTGATGCTGAAAGACAGGGCACCTGTTGGGTGGACCTCCTTGTTCTAAAAGTTCGTCTGATACCAATTCACAAGGCACGTGTTCAGCCAGCAAGCTAAGCATCCAACAGTAGAGTTTCCACTGTCCTGGACTGAAATCCATCCGACTCAACTCTCATCCCCAGGTGCCTCCCTGAGCAAGAGAAAAGGCACCTGGTGAGGGGTATCAGATTGGAGTCCCTGCAATGAACACTGGCTGTGTAACATCGAGCAAGTCACTGTACCTCTCTGGGCTGCATGTCTGGCATCTTTTCCAGATGCTGGACAGGATGACTGCACAAGCAGTTATTACTGTGGATGGCCTGCTTCTGTAAGTGCTGCTTTCAATTTGGAGCTCAGTAAAACACTCAATGACATGACCATTGTGGTTTTTTTCTTTTGAACTCCCACATCCAATCATTTTATTACCGTATCAAAAATGCTCTGGTGGGGAGTGGTACCATTCCAACTCTGAGACAGCAGGCAGAGTCCCTAAACACGCTTCCAGCTTCTCCCACAACTTGGCCTGTACGGCTCCACATAGCAACGTGTGCCTCCACAGAGGCAGAACTGCCCAGTGGCCAAAAATCAGGCTATCTGAATACAAAACCCACATCTCTACTTCCTGGATGTGCGATCCTGGGCAAGTTACCTAGCCAGCAGCTGCCTCAACTTTCCCATCTACGAACAGGGATAAAATTAGTACCCTCCGATAGGGCTGTTGTGAAGATTAAATGAGTGAGAGTAAAATATTCAGAACAGAGCCAGGCACACAGTGAGTACATAATAAAAGTTAGCAAGTACTAGCTAGTATTATCCATTCATCCAATAAATTCTTACTGGGTATTTATCATTTATTGTAAGAGTGCCAATTACGCCGAAACTGGTTTGGCTCAGTGGATAGAGCGTCAGCCTGCGGACTGAAAGGTCCCAGGTTCGATTCCGGTCAAAGGCATGTACCTGGGTTGCGGGCACATCCCCAGTGGGGGGCGTGCAGAAGGCAGCTGATTGATGTTTTTCTCTCATCGATGTTTCTGACTCTCTGTCTCTCTCCCTTCCTCTCTGTGGAAAATCAATAGAAAATATATTTAAAAAAAAAAAAAAGAGTGCCAATTACTCTTGAAGACTCCAAGGAAACACAAAAAAGTTGAACAAGACACAGTCCAAGACCCTTACTGTCTAGTGGGAAGAGGCCAACTTGAACCAATAAATACAGGCCCCTGAACCCTTACCCGGAGCCCCTGGGTTTAGAGGTTTCTGATTTCAGACAGGTAGCAGGTACGTGTACCTTTATTGTAAAGAATCCACCTCACCTCCTCCCCCTCCCGGGACCTGGAGCAGGACCTGTGGTCAAACAGGTTGGGATTTCTTCAGCAAAACCCTTGTATGGCCCCAGGAAATGGAATCAAGAAATATAACAAACAGTCTCATGACAGTTCAGGTCAGATTTTGCAGCCAAATGAGTTACCAAAAAAACATGGGTTTTCAGAACGTTTTGCATATCAGGATTGTAGATAAGGGAATGCAGGCCTCAGCCAGGCAGTCAAAAGGTATTGGGGGTCCACAAAGGAAGCAACAGCAAACAGCCAAACGGGGTGACAGGAGAGGTTTCCCAAAAAAGGCACCATTTAGGCTGACACTCGAGGGGAAAATAGGAGCCTCAGTGAACGAGGCAGGTGAACATTTCTGGTGAAGAGACTGGGAGATGCAAAGGTGGGGAGGTGGGAGCCCCCAGAGAACGTTCAGGAACAGCAGGAGGAACCAGGGTGCAACCTGGAATGTGTGTGCAGGAAAGGCAAGAGGAGAGGCCACACTGAGGTGAAGGCAGGTCCTAGCGTGAGCCCTGCTGAAGAACCACACTGAGCAGATTTGCATTTTTGTTAAGTCCCCCTGGGAGGCCACCCTGTAAGGACAGGAAGAGGAAGAGAGGGAGGAGGTGCCCAGCTAGGAGACTGTGTCAGTGGTCAGGGAAGAGATGACAATGATGATGCCAGCTCAGGCAGCAGAGGGGTACAAAGGAGGAACAGCCACTGCAAGCCGGCGTGGTGCACCCACTCAACCCGGAACAGAGCTGAGGACAGTGATCAGTGCCAGACACAGCCCACACTTGTCTCAGTAACAGTCTCATGGAGGTCCCTTTCTAGAGGCCACTTCCTGCTGTACCAAATGACAGTGATGCTTTAAGAGCCCTAGAATCTGAGCCACACAGCCCTCCTCCTTCTCCCCGCCCCCGCCCCCTCCAGGTTATAGCCGGTTGGCAGAGTACACACAGGTACATGTGACCCAATCAGTCCTGGCCCTGGCAGCTCAGAAGACACATCTGAGAAGACGTAGCAGTGGGTCACAGAGGTGGGGACAACACCTGTTACCCATCCTTCTGAGCCACAGGGCTGACACTAGATTTACCAAGCAGGGGACCAGGAGAGGCTGGAGGAGGTGAAAGCCCAGCTCGAAATGAAGCTGGTCGCTGCTGACTCCTGAGGATGACGTATGGCCATCCGTTCTGAAATGGCCACTGCTCCCATATTAGAACACAAAGGCAACGGAAACAAAATACAGGCCTAAAGCCAGGGGAGGGGTGGCGGGGGGGGCGGGGGAGGAGTTATTTCCTGATGACAAGATAGAGGCAGTATCCAGGAGCAGGGGGAGCGACCACCAGGGACTCTGGCAGCTCTTTCCCCTCTTACCTGCGGTTTCCTCCAGGGACCGAAAGGCCAGGGGCTAAAAGGGCAGTGGCCAGTGTCACAGGACAGAGGGGTCATGACTGACCAGGTCAAGGAGGACTAGTAGGGCCACTCAGGGACTCAGAAGACCACCAGCTCACCAGTGCCAGGTCTTGAACAGAACGGCGACTAAATAATTACCAGATAAGTCAAGTAAAACCAGGTCACAAGAACCTGTGGGAAGAATGGTACTCGTAGAGCAGGAACCATGAGGGTGGTGAGTAAGTGACAAATTCACACAAGAACTCAAAGTCTAGAAGTTATTTCACACTAACGAGTGTTTATGGTCTGAAGAGCCACCAAGGAAGGCCTCTCCTGACCCCTACAGCAATGGGAGGCTTGCCTGCTCTGCTTCGCCCATCCTGGCAACCAGAAGTACTCCTGATGCAGTCACAAGGCACTGGCCTGAACAACCACCCCTCCAGGTAGTCGCAGTAGCACAGCCGCGCTGGTGTCGACACTGCAGCCCCTCTGGGAGCCCAAGTGTCGGGGCCCATGTCACAAAAAGGGGGCACATCACCCAGAGACGGTGGACCAGCAGCGAAGGCCGCCACTGGAACTGGATCTTGGATCTTTGGGAGTGCCCATCAAGTGTCCAGCTGATGCCACATTTCCCTGAATATTACGGAGATCCATCAACCTTGGGAGCAGGGAAGACCCAAACTGCTTCTCAGATAAGGATCTCCCCAAGTCCACAGGACAAAGTACTGCACTCTGTCAAAACCCTAAGAAGTCTGTCTCACTTTTCCCCCCATTTTCATGCAGGATTTGAGGCCTGGGTTTTTGTAGTATCAGTCTATGTAACACAGGTGAGGAAACAGATCTACTCCAGATTACAAGGGGTTGATGCCCAGGGGAAAGTCTTGGGGACAACTTCTTCTTCTGTGTTATGACTTTTTATTGCACATTTGCAAAACATTTACAAAGGTATGGAGATCACTGTAATGAATCCCCCAATCCATCACCCATCACCAATCATTACCATCCTTCTTACTTCATTCATCCCCACTACCCCCCACCATATTATTCTAATCAATCACTTCTTTCCCAACCTGTTTCTAACCAACCGGACACACAAGTCCCAAATAGGCTTTGCTAACTTCTGTGCATCCCTTACATTTTCACCTGAAAACTCTCCAGGTGGCAAACTAATCCCAGAGACTGGCAACCACCACACCTGGGGTTCCTAGCTTGAAAACAGAGTGCGGGCATGAAGGAGGCCAGGTGCTGCCAGAAGGAAAAAAACCCAGCACAGCTCCCTGGTTATGCCAAGGTCTCCCGGGAGGTCCAGGACCAGCCCAGCTGCGTGATGCTGCGAGGGTACGCGTGTACATGTTCTGCGGGTGTGTTTGATTAAGGGTTGGTTTATGTTTCCTGGAGCAGGGGTTAGTTTTTATTTCTGGACTGTTATTTCACCCCTCAAAGTCCAGAATTCTTCCGCCTGGTTTGAGTCAACGTACTCCCTCCTCTTCCTAGTCTGTGAATGGCCAGAAATAGTTTCCATTGTCATTGACTTAAATTTCCACTTTGATGATGGGAACAAATATTTTTCTCGCCCTTCCCTGAGGAATAAATTTTTCCATTCAAGTCCTTCTAATCAGTCTGTGGACCAAACCCTGAGCAGAAAGTGCAGAGGACAGCGGAGCAAACAGGACAAGCCTGCCTCCCTCCAGCGCCTGGGGTCCAGGAGCTGGCATTGGCGCCCTGCTTCATGGCTCCCGTCCTGTGTCCACTCTCACAGATGCTCCCCAAGCTCTGGTCTAGGGTCTGTAGGTACAGCTGTGAACAAGACAGAGCCTGCCCTACCTTCATGGAGCTTAACATTTACAACCAGGGCCCAGCTTCCCAGCCCAACAGGGCAGGATTTCTCTGGAGGCTATTTCCCGACACTGACAAACAGGAACAGCCCACAGTGCGGCCTTCCCTCCTGTGACCACATCTCCCTCTCCCGCTCACCTCCTCTCCCCTGTGCTGCTTTAGCACAAATCCAATGACTCCCCAGGGAGCAGACACAAACCAGGAGACAAATCAGCCCCTTGGCTGCAGGGAAGGCTGCGGGCCTCGCCCAGGAAGAAAGCACAGAGCTTTCTGTCTTCGGCGAAGCTGGTGGAATTTCCATAACTAATATTCTGAAGCGCTAGAATGCCAGGAGATCACAGGAGGGCGGGGTGGGGGCTTCCTCAGACCAGTTTTTTTCTCCTTCTCTAATTCCGATCTAATGTTCTGAGTCACCTTGCCAAGCGAGGCGAATGGCGGCTCTCAAAGTGTTGATAATTACCGTTGCTATCTGCTTGGTGGTGCACAGTAACAACTGAGCAATTAGGCCTGGAAGCCATGAGAGCGAACACCACAGTCACAGCAGCTGAAATAAGGGGCTCCTGGTTCCCCTTTGCAGCCTGCCTGGCCAAGCCATGTGCAGGGGGTTCAGGGTACTGTGAGTCAATGGGAAGCAGCTAGAGCCCCCCCAGAGCCCAATTCCATGGTTCCCCATTACAGCTCAGAGTAAGAGAAAACGCCTTGCCTTGGTCCAGGGGGCAGTGCAGAGTCAAGAGGGCTAGAGGAGGGGCAGAGGGAACAAAGGGGACCCCAGTGGAATTAGGGCAGAGGAAGGAGAGGTGAGGGGGAGGCTTTGATGTCCCTTTTCCATCTCTGGGGAATGACTATAGGCTGAGACAGCTGTCAAAGCCTTTCATGGCCCCAGGGCCCTTCCTTCTTTCTGGCTGGGCCACCCTCTGCAGGGAACAGTCCCTCCCCCTGAGACTTGGTTGCAAAGACAGCTAGAGTTGGCTTAACATTTCTATCTGCACCTTAAGATGGGGGGGGGGGGGGAGGGGAGGAAGATAGAGGCATGTAGAGCCTGCCAGAGACAAGTTGCCTATTTCAACAAGAAGAAAACAGAGAGGAAAGCTGTGGACTCAGAATTCAGGAAGAATTATTCATCCCCTTTGGGCATCACTCAGGTCTTTGATGAGACTCGGAGGGTAGGAACCTCTGACCTTCCCAACAGTCTTAAAATACTACCTCCAAGTGCTCCGCACACCAGGGAGGAACATCTGACCGTGCATCCCCCTCCCCCCCAACCTTCCCCTGGAGGGTTCAACAAACAGCCAGGCATTCCTAACAATCCCCTCAGCTCCCTCGCTGCAAATTGGCTCACACCTGAAAGAGGTGAGATCTCACCTCTGCCCTGAATTCAAGTCCCCACTTTAACGCCTGGATAAAAATAACTCTCCCCGCTCCCCAAGAGAGGCAGCAAGCTGACCATCCCTGTCCCTGCAAGAGAGCCAACGCCCTCTAGCTCCAAAGATGGCTTTCCAATCCTCTCAAGAGAGACACTCCAAGAGAGTATTGAACCACAAGGCCGACTGCAAGTGTTCACAATTGCCCTCAAGTCTCAGAGAGTAATTGTGTTTCTTTCGATCGGAACACAGTTCAGCAGAGAACGTCCAGAAAACTTGCAGGCGACCACTTGAAAGAAGAAAGCGGTCTCGTTCCAGAGAAGCTGAGAGTGAGAAGGTGCAGAGGAAAGGGCCTGGCGAAGAAGGGCTGGAGGACTCACTGGAGGCTGGCATTGAGCAACAAGGTCTGAGAGCTGAGCGAGCTCTCTCCCTGAGAAAGGAGGCGACCAGAAGGGGCACAACAGGCTGGAATCCCGCTCTACCACTAGCCGGCAGTGTGGCTGGAGAGGAGCTGAGCTTTTTGTTTTGGGGCTGGTTTTCCTCAACAGAAATGAATGCATACATGGAGCAGTCCTGTCCAGAGCAATCTGCACAATACTACCATAAAGGAAGCTCTCAGTGAACAGCCTCTATCCTCTCTGATTGGATCCACAGGGGTGGTAAAGGTCACCACTCTGGCACAGTGCCATCCATCTGTAAGACGCACCCTGATTTCCAAATGCAAATGTGAACAAAAATGCAGCTTGGATTGAGGAAATATGGTGTTCCCAGAGGGGATCTGAAGGGTCAAGTTCTTGTCCTGGCTGTGCCACCGGAATCTTGTGTGACCTTGAGAAGGTCATGTCGCTTCTGAGTCTCAGTTCTTCCAGTGTGAGGTGAAGGAATGAACTAGATAACCCTTCAGCCCTAAAAAATTATAATAAGGGTCCCCAGTCACCAGTGACAGCACAGGCTTTGCCTATTTCTGAACACCTGCTTCATAACCATCTAAGGAACTTTCTCAGCCACCAGCCAGAAGGCCCCTACCCATGTTCTGCATAATCACCAGCTGCCCCAGCTCAGAAGAAAGCAAGACCAAGGCCACAGTTCCTGGGCCCTCTTTGCCCTGGACACAAGCATTGTCCTTCCAGGGTCCACACACCCCAAATCACAGGCCAAGGCTGGGGAAAGAGGCATGGAGAGCTTGGCCTTGGTCTTGTCTTCTTCGAGGTTGGCCCTGGAGCCACATGTACCATTTGAAGCTGAGTGGAGAGAGATGTTTCCCAGCCAACCTCCCCACATCTCTCCTTCAACAGCTCCATACCTACATTAGGAAATTTACATTTAACAAATCAGCCACAGAATCCTAAGGAGCACAGATGTTCCCGCTGTGAGGCATCTTCTTTGCACTTAAAAGGCAAAACAACACAAGAAAATAGCAAAGGGGAAACTCTCAACTCAGACATTCCCATTCCTCTAAGACCTGGATTCAGGGAGGTGTTTTAGGTGCTTTGATGGCTGACTACCTTTCCTCCTGCCCCCACCCCCACAGCCCCTGCAAACCAAGACCCCCACAGGCACCTTCTCCAACCTGGGTTTCAGATAGGTCCCCACATCCTCCTCCATTCAAACTACTCATGAACATCACCGGCGCCCCAACCTCAGTCCCCACCACTAAGCCCTCTGGCCCACCCTGGATCCTCCGCGATAACATGGCCACCCTCTCTGAACAGGTGAAGAAAATGAAACTGAACAGACCCCAAGTCCAGGACCCAAGGGTGACCTCAGAGGTAAAGCAAGAGCCCTCAGGTTATCGTTCAGAATATGTCTCATGAGGAATACTCAGAACCAGTGAAGAATTTAGAATTGGGGGATGGCATCCAATAAAAGCACATCCAGAAGAAAAGGCCACCCCCCAGCAATGCAAACCTCACTGGACCTCCCACCTCATCTTCACGGCCCTCCTCACCCAATCCCAGGCACGCTCACCCCTGCTCACCTTCACGCCCTGCTTTAAACCTTTCCCAGGACACAGGACCGTGGCCAGGGCTCCAGTGCCCATGAATGCCTTGGTTCTAGGTTTACCAGCTGCATGGCCTCAGGAAATAAGTCCCTATCTCAGAGCCCTGACTTCTTTGTCTGCCATGTAAGTTCATTTCTGTCCTATCTACTCCATGTCTCAAAACTATAAAATGCGATACAGTGTTAGAGGGCAGTTATTACTAAATTATGCTAATAATGCTAATTGAGATCATTCAGATTCTTTAGGCATTAAGTCCTCTTTGTGCATAAATTCTGCCTCCCTGATGGGATTGTAATTTTCCCCAAGGACAGAGGTTATATCTCTTTATTTTTTCAAAATGCCTAAAATAGGATTCTCCACACATCATAATCTCAGTTGGTGGTAGAGGCCAAGCCATGGCCATGGAGAGCAAGCACACCACCACCATCACCCCCTGGCCCTTGACAAGCATTGACTAATCGAGTGCACACCCCGCCCCCTGATCAGCAGTACTCCAATAGGCAAGCCACTTCCAACCAAACATCGGAGATGGCAGCGGGGAAATCTAAACCCCAAGTCTGGATGGCACCCATCTCTGACACACACAGGCCCTTAATGACTGGCAGGCACTCAGAAAACAGCACTCCTATGAACGGTGGAGACACCAGCCTAATTCTACCTACCTAGCTCCCCTTTCTTTCTTGCTGCCTCAAAGCCTTTTGAGAAGATCAGCAGGATGTAAATTATTAAATTATGATGCCTGGTGTCATATCACTAACAAGCAGTATATAATCTCTGACACAGGAGAGGGGAACAAAGGACAGGATCTGTGATGAATCCATAAAACTGGACCCCAAGCTGTCACTCAGTTCTTACAGATGCCTCTCAAACATCCACGCATTCAGATTAGCCTCCCTCCCTGCAAACATGGAGGGGGAGGGCAAGTATACATGGAAAAAGAAGAGAAGCATATGATTTTCCAAACAAAAAAGTAGAAATGACCCTTGGCCTCAGTCTTCTGGGCTTGTAAAATGAGGGCCCGGCTGATTGACTCCTCAGCACCCTCCCAGTTCTAAGAGGTCTGGGGCTTGTAGATTTATCGCTTTGCATTATCCACCACTTTACACTCTCCAAAGAGATTTCCCTTCTCGTTAATGTTATAACCTGGAGTTGACAATACGACAGGTCATGGGCTGGATTTCGAGAGGCATGTAACAAGGCCACTGTGCAGCCACGCGAGGCCCTTCCTCTGAAGAGCACCTCTATCCACTCGGCAGGATGTCAGATATTCCATAACAATGATGATGATGACAAACGGCGACTTCAAAGCCCTCTCCTGTTTACTGTCTCAAGGCCTCTCAGTCCCCTGCGTGAGTTGATGTGCACATATCCCCTGCACCGCCTCCTCCATAGCAAAGACCTAATTTAGACAGAGGCAAATTAGCTCTGTGGGGTGAAATGCATTAACCAAGTCTCCCAAACAGCACAAATCTAATTAACTGAAAATCAAAATTGCAAAGCTGCCGAAAAAGATTTCCACGGAAGAAGTCTCCTAAGGATTGAAGAAAACTTGTGGGCCATGTGACCTGCCTAATCCAAGTCTCGCCGCTTAACGGGATAAATGCTGTTTAGGGTGTTTGGGTCTCTTTGCTTTTTCACTGAGGTTTGTTTTCTCTAGATCACCTACATCGTCAGTGGGTTTTAGAGAGTCTATCAGGTACATGCAACAGCCATGAAAAGCATCCTTTCCGAGGGGTGGGCCCAGTCTTCAAGACCCTTCGGTGCCTGGTTGGGAACATATCTCTCCTCCTGAACATCTGCCAACCTCCCCTTTTAGAAGCTCCTTCATCTGGTCCCCATCCCCCAGAAATGTTGGCAGCATTGGGGTTCTCTCTCCTCCTGAACATCTGCCCACCTTCCCTATTAGAAGCTCCTTCATCTGGTCCCCATCCCCCAGAAATGTTGGCAGCATTGGGGCCAATGGCCCCCACATGGAGTCCTTGAAATAACCAAGTCATATTCAAGCCAGGATCCCCTGGGACAGGCAGGTGAGTTGGCCTGCATTTTGTCCCTCACTCCTCTGAGCCGCCCCAGGCCTAAGACAGCAGGACAGTCACTGGGGTAGAAAGGCTTCCTTTTAACTCCAAAGCCCATAAGCTCCAGCCCTTGGAAAAAAGAGCACAGAGGCCTTCTACCCCACATCACATCCTGCTTTCAACTCTCCACGGCTCCCCACTGCCCAAGACAGTGGTTCTCCATCTTGGCTACACTTAGAATCACGTGGGGAGCTTTAAAAACAAACAAACAAACAAAACCGAAAGCCCAAGCCACACCCCAAACCAAGTACATCAAAATTTTAGAAGGAAGAGCTCCAGGCAACCAAGGCTGAGAACCACCACTCTAGACCAGAGCTTCTCAAACTTGAATGTACACTCAAATTTCCTGGGAATCTTGTTAAAACATGGAGGCTGACTGAGCAGGCCCAGGGTGGGGTTCCCGGCTCCTGTGACCGACCCAGAGACCACTCTCTGAGCCGCAAGGCTCTAAACCAAAGTCCAAACTCTGTGGCTCTAGATGCATGTGATCTAGCCCCTCTATTTACCCTTTCCCATCTCTTGCCACTGCCCAACTCGTATGCCCCCAAATGCAAACAGCTCCCCCAACACACAGGGCTATTTCTCCCCTTGGTGGCTGTGTCTTCCCTTTGGCAGAAAAGTCCTTTTCACAATCACCTCATCTTCCTGGAGAACTCCTACCATCTGCTATGGGCTGACCTGTGCCCCCACCAAAAAATCATAGGTTGCAAGTCCTAACTGCCCCCATCACCTGTAAGTGTAATCAATTGGAGATAAAGTCTTTAAGGGGGTAATTAAGTTAAAATGGGGTCATCAGGATGGGCCCTAATCCAATAGGACTAGTGTCCTTGTATGAGGAGGAAGTTTGGACAGACATGTGCAGAGGGAGACAATATAAAGACACGGTAGAAGATGATCGTCTACAAGCCAAGAGGAGAGCCTAGAACAGATCCTTCCCCAAGACCCTCAGGAGGAACTGGCACCGGGAAATCAGACTTCTGGCCCCAGAACTGTGAGACTAAAATTTTGGTTGCTTAACTACCCTGTCTGTGGCACTTTGTCACAGCAGCCCTGGGAAGCCAACCCACCACTCTTCAAGGCCCAACGCAAGTACCGCCTCCTTCGGGAGCTTGCCCTGACCAGCCCCTGCAGACCCCATTGCATCAATGGCCATCTCTTGTGCCTCCAGGGTGCCTGGTCCCGCAACTCCCAACTATGGGAGCTCTTCGAGGGCAGAGGCTCGATCTCCCCATGTCTGGGGTCCCAGCACCTCCCACGGTGCAGCATGTGGATGGTGGCGATGGGTGTCAACCAGATTGAGTTTAAGGAAAGCAAACCTCACTTCACAAGCAATCACTTCCCAGTGAGTTCCACTGCCTGCCTGCCCGCCCGCCTGCCTGCCCACCTGCTCCCCGCTGCTCCGCAGCCTCCCCTGCTCATGTTTCCCTCTAGGCAGCCAAGAATGAGCACTGTTTTGAACTGGGTTTTGTTGTTACTGTGTGTGTGTTTTAAGCCACCATATTGAAATGCAAACTGCCAGGTGTTAAAAATGGTGCCCCAAGCCATGAGGGGCAGCTGGTTCATATAGACCAGCATTTATCACATTTCAGTAAATACACAAAAGGTCCTCAATTCAAAGCCAGGAAGAGAAAGTAATTCTTTTGTCCAAAGGCATTAGTAACTAAACCAGGGAGTGAAGGCAGGTTCAGACTGTTGCTTCACTATCCCCTAGAGCGTGGATGTGTTTTATGCTGGGAGAGGAGACCAAAAAAAGCATTTTGAGCTTGTACCATATAAGACCCAGCACTTTCCCTAGCCCATTGTATTTAAACTTCGCTGTCATCCTAAAGGAGGGCTGAGACCTCGGAAAAGGATCGCCTACCTTTCCAAGAGGGAAATCCCAACCCTGCTTTGAAACTAAGATGGGACCTGGGAAGCTGTGCTGTAGAGGAGGAGGATCCAAAAAGGTCTGTGAATTCAGACAAATAGAAGAAACGAACTCCTTCATGTTCAGAGAGCAGAGAGGAGAGAGTCAAGTTAAAAGTTACGGTGTCCTCCAACCCTGTGAAGAGAAGCCCAGGCATCTTGGTCGATTTTTTTTTCCTTTTCACACAGAACCTGAAATATGAAAGGGTCACTTTCTATTTGGGGTCGATTTATAGTCCCTAGACTACAGAGTTCGCTCTTCTGAAGGTTATGCGGCTGGCCAGCCTTGAAATTCCAGCACAGCGTTTCATCCCTGCCGGGGCCACCCTGGGGGAGCCTTTCCAACCTGTGCCCTGGGAGCCTGCGGCCTGGACTCCAGAGGTCAGCGTCCATCCCAAGCCTCTCAAACACCACCACACCAGGTTCCTCCACTTGGTGGTTTGAAAAGAAAAACTGGGAAGGGGATGTAGAGGGTAGGCAGGAATTGCTACATAGCCCGACACTGGCTTTGGATTTAAGGCACTTTCTTCCTTGCAAAGTTGCCTGCAGACACTAAGAAACCATTAAGTGGGGTTCATTTCTCCCAGACAGGGTGCTCCCCATGACCCTCTGACAGCCACACCAGGTGCCCCTCCACCAGCACACTCTCCACCCTGGCTGCTACCACATGCTCTGTCCCCACCTGAACTCAACAGCAGTCCTTCCCGAAGTAAGCATGGTTGCTTGCCCGTCGAGAAAGCCAATAGTCAATTCTCTCCTCCAGCCTTCCCACGGTTCTCGTGCCACAGGCATTATACCACTAGCCCTCAGTGGTTAGGGTCCCTTCGGGGACCTCCTAGGACAGTGATGGGTTGCTTAACTGCTTCTAGAGCTACTACGATGTCCCTCTTTTATCTCTTATACTTTGCATAACAGGAGTTCAAAATACAGGAAAGCCTGCTCCTGGCAAAGAAGCAGGTCCATCCCCAAGCTGTTCAAGGGCCCAGCACCCTTTATCACCTGCTCAGCCGTCGCCTCAGCCGTGCTGCATCATGCAAGCCCACGGTTGATCGCAATGGCCAAAGCCCTCCTGTAGCTTCACCTAGTGCCAAGAGCTCCCCGGCCGCAGCCCCCAGCGGGGGACCTGCAAGCCTGATTTCCTACAGACCATCCCCTCCACCGCAGTAACAATAACAGTAACAAGGGCCACCACGGATTGAGCATCTGCTGTGATCTGGGCATTACAGGAATTTAATGTGTTACATAGAAATCCATTGAATCCTCACAGCATTGTCAAGCAGGTGTCATTGTTCTATTCAAAACATTTTATTATTCCTTTCATAGTGATAAGAAAACTAGGGCTAAGAAAAAACAAGCAACTTGCCCAGGGATCCCCAGATAATGATGAGGCAGAAAAGGGTTTGGACGCAGGTGTATGTATCTGATGCCAAGGCTCTCTCTTCAGTGTTGCCATGTCAGCTACAAAGATTCTGTGGCCTCTCCTGGTCTGGCCTCGATCTGCACAGCACCCAGGTGGAACACTCATTAATATCCCCATTGCACTAATGGATAAACTGCGGCCTAATGAAGAAGCAGACTGCCCCCACCCTTCCTTTAGGGAAAGAAGACAAGTCTCTTTCTTACAAGAGACAGGTCTGCAGAGACCCAGCCTCTCCACTGAGTTCTGCTTTTGACCTACAGTGACTCACAGGTGATCTGCTCCTGCTCCATTCCGGAAGCGGAGCAATGTGCCAACTACCCCCAGCAGCGTTTCCTCAGGAGGCAGCACATGACCCATAGCCTACGATGCAGAAGCGGGATACAGGCTCAGGCAGATCTGCAGACCTCCTTCAGGCGGGAACCAACATACAAATCCTAGTTCCTTCACTCATGAAGGCTCAACCCTTCATCGTCCCCACCACCACCCTCTGCCAGGAGGCAGGCTGCAGCCTGGTGGTCAGAGACCCATTCACCCACGTCTCAAGGCAGGCCGGCCCGCTCTCGAGTCCCCTGATTACTAATAGCACTTAACTCTGGCCTTAAGAACCCTTCTGCCACCGAGTCGTGATGTCCTCTTTCCTCCACGCTGGCTGTCATGCAGCGAGACTCGCCCAGCAAGGCCCTCCCCGCCTCCCCTTCCCCAACTGTTCCTTCCTGAGCTCAGATCTCAGGGAACTGACACGTGACCATCTGGAGCCAACACCTGCTTTTCTGAGAAGGAATTCCCCTCAAGGACAATCAAGTCATAGCAACTAAATCCACGCTTATTTGTGCAAACATTTCCTAATATTTACAGCATACACTTTTCTTGCAAGACCACACACATGCAATATGCATGACATGTACAAATTCCTCCTCTATATATTTCATGGTTTACTACACCCTTCTCCCAGGATCTAGAACAAGTGGCCGACGGAGGTTTGAAGCCACTTATTCTGAAGCCCCTCTCGGAAGCTGACTGGTGGCGAAGGGAAATCTAAACTGTCAAAGGTCCAAAGCAATTTCAGAATAAACTGGCACCAGGCGTAATCCCTGATGATCTTGTGAGCCAAGTACAAGAAGGGGCTTGCTCTGAACACAGCTTCCGGCTCGCAGGAAAGTGAGATGCACTTAGAAGTTCCTTAGCCCCAAACTTGAGGCTAAAATTCTCTGTGATGATTAAGCCCAGCAGAACAGCTGATCTATAGACTTGCTTATGTTCAAAGAGTCTCTGTGCAGGGCATTTTAACTTATTAAAGAGCATTAACATTTCTTTTCAAAGGTTTTCTCCCGTTCACAGGAAACCTCGGTTGATATACCCAGGACTCAGTCAGTCCCAGCCTATAGGATCACAATGGCTAAGAGCCCAGGATGTGATCTCCCCACACCAAGATGGGAATACAGGCAGCCCTCAACTTGGGGAACCTGCCAGTGACCTTGGCCAAGCTTCAGTTTCCCTTAGCTCAGCTTCAGTTTCAAGTTCCTCAATGGTTCCATGAGACCAATAAAAAGCCCAATCACCCAGCTGGTATGGCTTAGTGGTTGAGCATCGACCTATGAACCTTATAGCACATTTTCATAAAGCGATCACAGTTGTGTACACTAAAGAATATGAAGGCTGGCTGAGTGTTTGAAAGTGATGAGCAAAAAAAGAAGGGCACGTGCATGCATCTGTCAGCAGAGGTCCCCAATTCCTGGGAACTTGAGGGGACAACAGAATCTCCTTCCTGCCTTTCCCATCCAGTTAAGACAAACAGCAGTGACTTAAATGTCAGTTGACTCTTCCCCTCATCCTCATTTAAGAGCGCTGCAGAACCTCGCCCAGAGTTCCCTGCTTGATAGCTGAGGTTTGGAGAACAATGGGGTGGCAATGTGTCCCCAGAGGAGACATATGGAGGCTAACAGGACTCTGTTCTGTTACTCAACCACTGTAAGGTCATCTGTTTGATGAAACGACAGACAAGTCTAACTTTTTAACAAGCAGCTCTCAGTGGAAATCGCACCCTCTCTCCCTCTCATTAGCAGGCAAGGAGGTTCCTCTCTGTGGCAGCAGTGAACTCCAAGCCCCAGAAGGCCTGTGGGTGGACAGGGACAGGCAGAGGGAAACACTGGAGGCAGCGAGATGAGTGAGTCCTCATCAGGCAGAGGACCAGCTGGGACCTGGTCTGGTATCCCCCGAGGCACAGCTGCTCCCCGCCCCGGCCCCCACCCTAGGCAAGCTTCTCTCTACTCCATGCGGATGGCTAGAAGGAAAACCACACCAGGTTGGGATCCCTGTTGGTGTTACTCACGGAGCAGACATTCAATACATATCTGTTGAAGGAATGAGTGTATCTAGACCTTAATAGAGTATCAGCACCATATTCTCTTTAATATGAACAGAGCAGAGGTTTGGAAGTGACAGCTCATAGAGCCTTTCACACTACTGTGTGGGTCACACTACCCATTTATAACAAGCTGGATGAGGGGGGTCATGGAAGGCCATCTAAATGGTGGGAAAGGAGCAGCACGGGCAATCCTGGCCTCCATGGAACAGCAGCTCTGACCTGAGCAAGTCACTCTTCAGCTGTGTGTCTGGCTCCTTGTCTTGAGATGGAACTGTCTCCTCATGGGTGGTTGAGGGCCGGCTTTAACCCCCAGTGGCTGCCTCCCTGTCATGAACTGACGGCATGCTAACAATGAGGAGGGACCACTGTCCAAGGCGTAGAGCCAGTTGCCCCAAACCTCATCAGCAACAACACACAATCATCAACCACTCTGGCCAAGTCCGGCCCCGGCCGCTGAAGCCTTGCTGGTGCTGCGGCGGATTCTTCTCCCAGAAGACTAATTATTGGCTCTTCCTGAAAGCTGTTTGTTTGGAGGCGCGCACTACCAGGTGAGTGTGTGTTGCTAAGAACAAAGGCCCAGAACGCAATTCTTCTCATCCTCTTCCCCTCATTCTCCACGTGGGAGGCCCCAAGGACACCTGGCTCTCTCTGAGCCTGGACCAGTGCCTCGTTCTGGCCCGACAATGACAGTGAGAAAATATACTACACATACCCAAGGTCCCTTGAGGGCGCCCCATGGGATTCAGCACAACCTCACCCCCACATATCCCAGCCCTGCATCCTAAAGGGGTCTTTTCTTGCATCAAAGAAAGACTCCTCCCAATGTCTGGGCCTCTTGCTGGCTGCAGCCCACTTCAGGGTTCATCCTTCCCATCAGACTGGAAGCTCCCTGATGGCAAAGGCCTGGCTTGTCTATTCCTACTTTATGCCCAAACCCCACAAAATACCTGGCATGTCTTAAGACATGTCTGATACACTGAACTGGGATCCCCAAGGATGGGCTGCAGGGAGTCCTTTGAAACCGCAGGCACAGTCCTCTGCGTGGGGGCCTCCTGTGGTTCTAAGGATGTGTGCATGTGACCATGGTTCTCAAGAGAAGGTCCAAAGGTGTACCAGACGCTCAAAGAGGGCCCAACCAAAAGTGCCTATGCCTGCTGACAGAGGGTGAGGCCTCGGCAGGAACAGAGGGTGAACTCTTAACTGTCACCCCTCATCCTGATAGTCCATGAGTCCTTGATGGCCTCGCCCCTTCAGATAAAGCTCCCCCTCCATCCTCTCTCTAGTTACTCAGATCCTCCACCCCCCACCATGCTTCCAGAGCTCCCTCAAGACCATCTCCTCTGAGAGGTCCTCCCTAAAGCCCCCAAAAAGAGCCTGCTTTCTTGTCCTTCTGCGTTGGCAATGACCTGTGTTGGTCACTTCGCATGACACCCATTACTCTAGCAAATCAGGTCTTATGTTGTGGGTATGTACATTCTCATATCATACAACTTTTTGTAAGCTTCTTAAAGTCAAAAACTAGGGTCTTCTTCATTGAAGTACCCATATTAGGAACTGAATAAATAAACATGCTGATATGAATTCTGAGGGGTATAATCCTATCCAATAAAAAAGTAATATGCAGAGAGGCCGAATCCAAGATGGCGGCATAGGTAAACACCTAAACTGCTGCCTTCCACAACAATTTAAACTGCAACTAAAAGACAAAACGTCTATCACCCAGAACCATGGGAAAGCTGGCTGAGTGGAAGTTCTACAACTAGAAGGAAAGAGAAAAGAGCATTGAGACATGCACGAGCGCTGAAAAGCTGAGGTACAGAGGCGCGTAATCCGGGCTGGTGGCGGGCGTTGCTTTTTTCAATCCGAACGGAGTCAAGCCCCCGATTACTCTGAAATCCAGTCTCTGGGGAGACGCGGGGGACCCAAACTCCTACGGGGAGAAGCTGGACTCTCTGCCAGTGAGGGTGTCTTGCTTGCAGAGCTGCGCGCAGGAATAATTGTTTACTGCACTGGGGCACGGGACTCACGGATGCCCTTGGGGACTCAGAGCCGGCTAACTAGCAGCCATTGCTGTTTGCCACGCCCTAACCTAGTGACACCCTGAGGCCCCGCCCTGCACAACCTACAAACCCACCCAAGCTCCAAGCAGCTCAGTTAGCATAAGAAAGGCCTGCCCTATCACAGCTTAACCTAGCAAACTTGCAGCCTGGGTCAGACAGCTCCAAAACCTCCAAACCCCAAGCAAAGAGGAGAAAACTGCAGCTCTCACTGTAGCTCCTGTTGAGTGGCCTCAGACAGTAGCTAACCTGCACCCCATTGGAGATCCAGAAGCCAGTGTACCTAGTGGTCAGTGTGAGACACCAGATTTCAACTCCTCACATCCATAAGTGACACATTCAAGAGGCAAACTCAGTGAGCACCGAAGCCCCACTGAAACAAGTCCTGCCCCATAAGCGTGTCTTCAGCGCAGCAGTTCTTCCATTATAGACACAGGGAGTGCTCACAGCTAATTGGCCTGGAGGTCAATTCCTCCCAGTGTACCAACAGAAATTAAGGCTTAACTACACCAAGACTTTGCACTCAGCCCACAAAGGGGTATACCAAGAGCATCCACCTCATGTGATTAAGGAGGCTGAGCTACTGCCCCCTATAGATCACCTACCACACAAAGCTACTCCATCAACACAGGGAAGCAGCCAAAATGTGGAGACAAAGAAACATGTCACGAATGAAAGAAATGGAGGAAAGCAAACTACTGGATGACATAGAGTTCAGAACCACATGTATAAGGTTACTCAAGAATCTTCTTAAAACCGCTGAGAAACTTGATGAGACCTTCAAGGAGCTTAATGAGAATGCCAAAAAAATGGAAAAGGATCAGTCAGAAATGAAGCACACACTGTCTGAAATAAAGAATATGCAGAAACTCAACTGTAGATCAACGTACCCCAAGAATCAAACCAAAGATCTGAAATATGTGGAAACAAAAAACATCCAACCAGAAAAACAAAAAGAAAAAAGAATCCAAAAATATGAAGATAGTGTAAGGAGCCTCTGGGACAACTTCAAGCAAACCAACATCCGAATTTTTGGGGTGCCAGAAGAAGAGAGAGAGCAAAATATTGAAAACCTATTAGAAGAAATAATGACAGAAAACTTTCCCTACCTGGTGAAAGAAATAGACTTACAAGTTCAGGAAGCGCACAGAACCCCATACAAGAGGAATCCAAAGAGGACCACACCAAGACACATCATAATTAAAATGCCAAGGGCAAAAGACAAAGAGAGAATATTAAAAGCAGCAAGAGAAAAACAGTTAATTACCTACAAGGGAGTACCCATACGACTGTCAGCGGATTTCTCAACAGAAACTATGCAGGCCAGAAGGGAGTGGCAAGAAATATTCAAAGTGATGAACAGCAAGAAACTACAACCAAGATGACTCTACCCAGCAAAGCTATCATTCAGAGTTGAAGGTCAGATAAAGAGCTTCACAGACAAAAAAAAGCTAAAGGAGTTCATCACCACCAAACCAGGATTACACGAAATGCTGAAGGGTATCCTTTAAGAAGAGGAAGAAGAAGAAAAAGGTAAAGATAAAAATTATGAACAACAAAATGACATCAAATACATACCTACCAACAAGTGAATCTAAAAATCAAGTGAATGAAAAATCTGAAGAACAGAATGGACTGGTGAATATAATAGAATCAGGGACATAGAAAGGGAGTGGACTGACGATTCTCAGGGGAAGCAGGTGTGAGGGGTGCGGGAAGAGATTGGACAAAAATCTTACTCCTATGGATGAAGACAGTGGCAGGGGTAAGGGTATGGGGTGGGGTGGGGAATCAGGTGGAGGGGAGCTATGGGGAAAAATAAAAGAGGAACACCTGTAATAATCTGAACAATAAAGATTTATTTAAAAGAAAAAAAAATAAAAGAGTAATATGCAAATTGACGTACCATCACTACACCCACAAGCCACGCCCACCAACCAATCAGGAGCAAGGATGCAAATTAACCCAACCAAGATGGCTGCAGCCACGAAGCGAGCAGGAGGCTTGGGTTTCCCCAGAAATGGAAGAAGCCAAGCTTCTTGCACACCCTGGCGGGCCCGGAACTCCACTCAAGGCTACAAAGTTTCAATTATAGAAGATAAATAAATCCCAACAAAAATGGTGGCAGCCACGGAGCTGGAGAGAGCAGGAGGCTTGAGTTGCCTCTGGCAATGGAGGAAGCCAAGCTTCAGCAGGCCTGGCCTGCCTTGGCCTCCGCTCAAGGCTACAAAGTTTCAATTATAGAAGATAAATAAATCCCAGATACCAGGGCCTCTGCTTGGGTCGCAGGAGTGGGGCGGGGGGGGGGGGGGGGGGGGAGGGAGAGCATGGCCAGCCTGCAAACCACCACAGGCCCCTTACCCAGGTCGCCCCACACCCCAAGGGAACCCCCACCCTGATCTGGGACACTCTTCAGGGCAAACCAGCTGGCCCCAACCCGTGCACCAGACCTCTATCCTATCTAATAAGAGTATTATGCAAATTGACCATCACTCCAACACACAAGAGGCTGCTCCCATGTGGTCAAAGATGGCTGCCCCCATGTGGACACAAGATGGCCGCCACAAGATGGCCAGCAGTGAAGGGCCGTTGGGAGGGACCAGGTCTGCAAGGGAGGGCAGTTGTGGGTGATGAGGCCAGCAGGAGAGGGCAGTTAGGGGTGACCAGGCCAGCAGAGGAGGGAAGTTGGGGGCAACCGGGCCTGCAGGGAAGGGCAGTTGGGGGGGGACCCAGGCCTGCAGGGGAGGGCAGTTAGGGGTGACCAGGCCTGCAGGGGAGGGCAGTTAGGGGCAAACAGGCTGGCAGGGGAGCAGTTAGGCATCAATCAGGCTGGCAGGGAAGTGGTTAGGGGGTGATCAGGCAGAAGCAGTTAGGGGCAATCAGGAAGGCAGGCAGGCGAGCAGTTGGGAGCCAGCAATCCTGGATTGTGAGAGGGATGTCCCAGATTGGAGAGGGTGCAGGCTGGGCTGAGGAACACACACCCCCGTGCACGAATTTTGTGCACCAGGTCTCTAATAAAATTATATTGCCCAGTCCAAACTCATTTGCAGTAAAGATTTTTTCTTTTTTTTATACAGTAAGGATACAATTTTGAAAGCACTATCCCACCACACAAACAAAAGCAACTAATATTACAGTCCCCTGTTCCCTCCCTGACCCTGTCCATAAGCACAGGTAAGATTTATAGAGTTGTACTCATAATAGCAATACAATGTTAGCCTCAATATTTTCCCCTTAACACTGTGTCTCTAAACATGCTTCCACGTGGGACTAAAAGCCTGTGTTCTGTCCTGTGATTCTCCTCGTGGGGTTATTCGAACAACCAAACCAGCATATGTCAAGCTGTGCAATTCCATTCTTTCATAACAGAACGTTTCCCCCCATAGGCAGCATCTCTTCCCCAGGTGTTACAGCAGATTGTCTTTCTCATTTCCCAGCACATCAAAGGTATGTTTTCACATGAAAGCACTCAACTGAACATGGAGTGATACCCACTGCCCTCCGACAGGAGCCTCACCCACGGCAGGGTGGTCCTGGCCAACAGGTCCCTCAAACAGATTTGGAAGTCGCCCCATGGATTCCCAATGGGGACCCTTGTCTCCAGCAATCCTGCCCATCCTTTCTGGACCTCTGAACACACCTGGAAGCCTGGCCCTTTTCCTCTTCTCTCCACACCACGAGTGTTAGGTCTCCCTTTCTCCTCTCCCTCACAGGGCAGCCAGCCAGTCACTACCTCTGCTGCTGATATTCACCTGGAGCTGTCCCCAGTGCCTCCCCAAAGCCACTCCCTTGCCCAAGATCTGCTGCCGCCAAACACCTAGGGACCTTGCCTGAGCTCTCATTTACTTGCCTGTTTGTGTGAAAAGAAACAGCATGCTCCCAGCACACACAAGGAGCCTGCTGTCTTCCAGGAGCTTCTCATACAATGAGGGTCAACAGGCCCAGGCATCAGCGAGGTTCTCCAAACACGGTACACAGAACCTAAGAAAAGGCTCGCAAGCTAACGGATGCTCCCCAAATGCCCACAGTAAATGAAAAAGTATTGTGTCTGACTCTGCCCCAGGGCAGGAAAACAGCACAAGGAAGACACGGCCTACCAAAGTGGTGGTTTCTGTGTCACTGAATAAGAAGTATGTTTTAGTGCCCGAATTTTTTTTTTCCTCAAAAACAAGCATGAAGTCAACTTCATTGCTGATTAGAGAAATTCAAATTAAAACCATACTGAGATACCACCAGAATGGCAAAAATTCGTAAGTCTAATATGCTGGTAGGAATACAGAGCAATGAGAACTACATACTACTTGTGGGGCAGCTCCTAGGAGGAGGTCTTCAGGACAGAATTTCCAGGAAACATGAGTTATACATACCCTAAACTCAGTGATTCCACTCCTACATGTACATTCTGATAAACTCTCACATAGATACAGCAGGACATATGTACAAGAATATTCACAGCAACTCTGTCTGAGTGGCCATAAAAATAAAATTGAGAACTCAAATGTTCACTGAAAGGAGAAAAGATCCCACCCACATGAACACTATATATCCACAGGCAAGGGGAGTGAATGTCAAAGACATCAAGCTGAAGGAAACAAAATATTTCTGTGAGCAAAAAGCAGGCAAATCTACACATGGCCAGTGGGTGGGGCTTAACATTGTGAAGGAACACACAGCAGTGGGGAGTGAATGTCAAAGACATCAAGCTGAAAGAAACAAAATATTTCTGTGAGCAAAAAGCAGGCAAATCTACACATGGCCAGTGGGTGGGGCTTAACATTGTGAAGGAACACACAGCAGTGTGAAAGGTACCGGCAATATTCCACTTCTAAGCCATGCGGTGACTATGTGGGTATTCGTTCATTGCTATTCACATCTTACACGTGCATTTCACATGTTTTTGTACGTATGCACTATTTTATATGTGTGTGGGGGACTCAGCTCAATGCAAATAAGCGCCTCTCCTCTGTGCAAACAGTTTTCCTCTGGGACCTATCATTCTCTCTAAAGGAATTTACTTGTTAAGAGCTCTAGCACTTACTAGCACCCTTTTCCCTTGAGTCAAGTCAAAATTCTAACGAGGAGCAGCAAACCCAAAAGGGAAATGAATATTCATGCCACAGAGTAAGTTCTACTTTAGAAAAATCTCTGCATCCCCAGCATATGTGAACTGGGGCTGTAACAGCACGGTGCTTGGTGCTTCTGCTTGGTGCTTCGGGATGTCTTTCCTAACAAGGACAATTCCCACCTCAGGGCACTCCACACTGCCATGCCTCTTCTGGAGGAGAAAGGGGAGCTTCCTGAGACTTCCCGGGGCCCGCCAAGTCCGAGACAAACTCTGTGAGCACACATTGTCTTGCAGGCAACACTCGGAGCTCCCTTCTGCAGGCTCCCTTGTGGAGCATGACCAGGAGAAGTGGGTAGTTCCCTCACCAAGGAACGCTTCAAAGGACTCACCCCTTTTTAACACCAACAAATTCCCAAGCTTCAGCTCAACTCACCCTTCAATCCAGCACAATCTTCTCTGTATCACTATTTTTCCTTTCTGTTCCAGAAAAACCCCCAAGTGACTGGTGGCCAGATGTAGTCCTGCCCCTGCTCAAACTGCTCCCCTTCCCCATCTCACCCCCCAAGCCCACCCTCTACCCATCCGATTCACACACCACCTTGGACACCCCCTACACCTCATGCCATCTTCTTGAACTCCCAATAATCAACCCATACACCGCCATCTCTGCTTCCACCAAGCCAGGTGATCTGGGACTCAGTTCCTACTCTTCCCTCTCCCAACTCACTCTCCCACTGCGGGTCACAACTCTACCTCCTGAAAGTCTAATGCTGTATCTGTTCAAGGAAGCTGGCCCCAGGAATCGAGCAGATAAAGATGACTCCCTCCCAGCCAAAACAAAACTATATCACAAACCACCCCTATATCTACATCACCTTCTCTCCGCATCCAAGCATACACACTATGTGTTCTGAACTATGACTTTCCAAGCATACACACTATGTGTTCTGAACTATGACTTAATCTGATATCATAATGCAAACAATAATATATAATAATACAAGCAGTCACAATAACACATACGTACTGTATGTGTACAATGTGCCCTGCACTGTGCTGGCCAACATGGGGGTAGACAAAAAAGAGAGACATCTCTTGGTGGTGAGTAAATCATACATAGCCAGGCGAAGAGTGTTTGTTACCTGAAAAGGGGAGACTGTAAAATATGTGTAACAGGACCTCACATTTGTAAATCATAATATATATCTGTAGTAAATACAGGGAAAACTATGGAAGACTATGCTCTCGTTCGTTAACAATGGCTGGGAGGGGGCAGTCCCCGTGGTAACCTTTATTTTGGATGCAATAAATGTTCTTACGGTTAATTTCTTATATAAACATGCATTATTATGCAATGGGGAAATTTTCTAAAGTAAATTCTAAAAGAAAAAGATCAAGACAAAATTCCAGCTCTTGGGAAGCTTCCAATCTGGCTAAAGTAAAAGTTAACACACACGAATTGAAAGTGCACAAAACGGCCTTTAAAATCCCATTACCAGCTCCTTCCAGGAGGACACGATATCAAAAGATGCCAGCTGCCCATCTCCAACAACAAATGCCAACAGAATCAGGAGAGATCTTCGGGCCATAAGTTATCAGGATGGTGTGCAGGCAGGGGGACCTGCTATGTCGCTGGAGGGAGAAGGGCAGGAATGGACAGCATGACAAGGGGATGAGCCAGGCTTGAAGGATTCCCTGGCTACTCTCAGGCCTAGTTACCCATTTCCAAGGCAGTAATGGAATAATTTGCTCTTCCTATAGGTAGAGCATTTTGAATGCACATAAGTCAAATATAATCTCAACTAAGCCAAAAGGAATACTAGAAATATAACACATTTTTAAAAAACACTTATTTTGTGGAAAAAAAATAAACTAACAAACAAAATAGAAACAGACTCGCAAAGAACACACTGACAGCTGTCAGACACAGACCACAACAGTAGGGTGATTACCAAGGGGAAATGGGAGAAAGGGAAGCAGAAGAGGGCATAGGAGGGATAAATGGTGATAGAAGGAGACTTGACTTGGGGTGCTAAACACACAATACAATATACAGATGATGTATTATAGAATTGTATGCCTTAAACCTATATAATTTTATTAACCAATGTCACCCCAATAAATTCAATGAAAAGGTAAAAATAAAAAAACTTATTTTGAAATAATTTTAGGACAGAAGAAATACAAAAATAATCTGGAGAGTTCCCCTACACCCTTCATCCCAAGCTTCCCCTAATATGAATATCTTACATAACCATGATATACTTACCAAAATTAAGAAATTAACATTGGTTTAATATGTTTTTTGGATTTTACCAGTTTTACTACTGCTATTCTTCTCTATCCCAGGAGACTATCTCGGATACCACCTTACATTTAATATAACTGGTTCTTAAACAAGCAAACATTTTATGATTATTTATTCTCTCTTGGTAAGAAAACGTCCTGGCACTCGGAGCAAAGACTTTGTCCTTATCACCATCAAAGCAAGCAATCTTTGACACAAATTGACACCTCCAAAAGGAAAAGAATTTGATCTCCAGTGAGATAAAAACCCAGACAATGACCAAGCCTCTTAACCCTCCATAAGCAACCACAACCCTGGGCCTCTCTCCACAGCAACTAACTGGTATTTAAAAGTAATTTATGTTAATTGCAATCGAGCACATATGAACATTACAAAGCAAGCTGGCTTCAAACAAAAAGGCTCCAGAGGAGCCTAACAAAAAATTAATTTTACAAAAGACCTATTTCTTATTCCAACTTGTTTTTAAATATATGTTCTGAGTCACACACCATTAACCATCTCAATTTATTAATAATCTCAGGGCAACCAACTATCTCAGATCATGCAAAAATGAAATCTTGCATAAAAAGGAAAATGAAATATCTACACACAAACATTAAGCAGGTAGTCAGCTGTGATGACCAGAGAGGATTATTACTTTTTAACCAGAATTTGTGGTAGGGCAAAAAAGAGGAAGGTTGCCAGAAACCAATCATTGTCCCACTAATAGAGAGATGTGGAAAGGGAATCCGGAAGGGTGGTCAACCTTAAATGCTCTGAAAGGTCGGAGCTAATCACTCATTATTTAGTTGAGATATTGGTAGTTGAAGCAGCCTCTACCTATTAGTCTTATGTAAATTCTTACTGATTGGATATTATTGGAATTCCCTGCCTAAGGGCAATGGGTGTATCCCAAACCTGAATAAAAGGGATGGCAAGGCCAAAGCAAAGGGTAGTCCTCCCACTAGAGGACTACCGCCTGGCCCCCAATATTTCCAAATTAATACTTTTCAAGTCTCTTTTCATTTGTGCGTGGCCTTCTCCAAAACCCGAACCCTGAACCACATGGGACGTGAAAGGGGTTCCCACATTTGGCGCCCAATGTGGGGCACAGACCCTCACCCCCCCCCCAACATTGCAGGGGCTTGAACCCTCGCCCCTTCTGAGGGAGGTCTCCTGCCCCCATGGCTGCTTCGCGTTTCCCACACCTAGCTCAGATAAGGACCTAGGCAACAGACAGAGACTTGGCTGACAGCAGCTGCCCTATATCTAAATCCAGCCTAGCACCAGGAATGCTCAGGGCCTAATCAAGAATGCAAATAATCCTTTCCACTAATATTTACAGGGTAAACTAAGATTGTTAGAGTATTAAATTTGACAGTAAAATAGTAGTCAAGTTTTCAGATTAATTTAAATAGGCTAATTGAAATAAGTGAATATTCAAGAAAATTTAATTGTACTGGACAAAAAGCTGTTCCTAAAGTATTAACTAAAATTTCTATTGGTAGTTCATCTCATGGTAAAATTGCTTAACATGTAATGAACCTAAAGCAGTCATATTTTGTGCAAAAAAAATTAAAGTTATCAAGACTGTATTATAAAATTTCCAAAAGCCTCCTTTAATCAAAAAAAGGGGAGATGGTGGGAAAATAGCATGTAAAGAAAAATATCCTGTAAGTATATTATATCTAGAAAAAAATTTTACTTTGAAAATTTTCATTTGTAATGCTAACAGTAAGACACCAATGAAAAACACACATGGTGTCGAAATAGGCCAAAGGAAAATTGTTTGGGCAAAAAATAAAAAGGATCCCAAGTCAAATTTATAGAAAAGATTCCTTTATTAACTTTTGGTTGAGAATATGTTTGTATATTTTTAGAAAACAACTCCCAAAACCATGTGGATTCCTGCAACAGAGGAATTGACAGGAATGCTCCAGCCATGAAGACAAGAGGAGAAACAGTCCAGAGATGGAAGACGCTGACAACGCCTTGCCATGCTAGCAGTCAGCAGCTGTGCTTCGCTGCAGGTTGCCCAGGACCAAACCAGAGAGGGTCGGACCTGCATTACCACCATTTGTCCACCATCCAGAACCGAAATATCATTGCTGACATGTACACATAAGGAACTGTTTGACATTGAAACTGGGACTCAAAAACTATTGGACATTGAAACTGGGACTCAAAAACTGTTGGCCCAGAAAGAAACTTACTACAGACTGATTCATTTGCCTCTCAGCATAATCATTATTGCTTGTCTCATTTTTTTGTTCTTATATGTTTATTTCTAGTTTGCAGATGGAAGATTTTTTAAAGAAAAGAAACGGGGGAGATGCCAGAAACCGATCATTGTCCCACTAATAGAGAGATGTGGAAAGGGGATCTGGAAGGGTGGTCAACCTTAAATGCTCTGAAAGGTCGGAGCTAATCACTCATTGTTTAGTTGAGATATTGGTGGTTGAAGCAGCCTCTACCTGTTAGTCTTATGTAAATTCTTGCTGATTGGATATTATTGGAATTTCCTGCCTAAGGGCAATGGGTGTATCCCAAACCTGAATAAAAGGGATGGCAAGGCCAAAGCAAAGGGTAGTTCTCCCACTAGAGGTGGGCTCCTGCCTGGGCCCCAATATTTCCAAATTTCAAGTCTCTTTTCATTTGTGTGCGGCCTTCTCCAGAACCGGAACCCTGAACTGGAACCCTGAACCACGTGGGACATGAAAGGGGTTCCCCCAGAAGGTTATATGAATCGGTAACTCCAACTTCATGAAAATTTTTCCCTCTGAGCTTGAGATTGTTTTAGAATTGACCAGTTCAAACAAAGTTCTTTGGAATTTCACCCTAACACCCTATGGAATTGTCCCCATAACAAAGGTTCGTGATGGGAGGGGAGAGGTTCCCCATATTCTCAAAGAACCTTCTTCTAGCTAAGAAAATGAAGGGGCATTTTGGCATTTTAAAGCAAGAACAAATATTTTAGCTATAAAATCCACTTTGTACATTGAATCAGCAAGACAGCTGTTTATATAGAAACCCTTTCCTCTCTCCCTCCAAGCCCCTCAGTGATTCATATCAGTAATAAAACACTGGCTGGAACAAAGAAAAATTGAATTTGAAAAAGAGAGAAAGGCACCAACGGTACACCCCACCATTTTAATCCGAACTTAGCCCGTTTCTCTGAATGAAGCTTCTCAACCTATTCCACTTGTAAAAGAAAAAAGAAACTCTCCCCAAATCAGCCCAACATTTTGTTGCAGAGCCAGAAATTAGGTACTTATTTGCGTAAAAAGCATATTTAGTGTGACACAGTTCATCTTTCATATGCCCTAGGCTTTGAGATTTGCTTTCTTTTTAGCCGCAACCTGAATGACTCACCAGCACCCCAGTCTCCCTCCTCTCCCACTGTGAGACCTCTTACTAAGCAAGCAGGGTGCAGGCCCACCAGGTTAATTCCCTTAAGTGACAGAGGCTTGAGGAGGGAAGGAGGGCCAGGAAGCCATGTGACCATCCACCGTGAAAAACAAGCCCTCCCCCAACCCAGAAGGGTGTTTGCACTTTCCTCCACTTCAATTCTCTTCTCCTGTTCACTCTTCAAGGCCCAAATCACACATCACTTCCTCTGTGAAGCCAACACTGACTCCCCCTTGGTGGTCCCATAAGGCCTAGTGCATCCTTCACCTGTAGATTTAGCACCTCCACCCGTTGGTTATCGGCCTTCCCAAACACACTGCACACTCAAGGGCAAAGAAAGTCCCTTCCTCATCTCTGTAACCCTAGCGCCATGCGTGCCCTGCAACCCAGCCCAGAGCAGGGAATCAACAAATGTTTGTCCAATGAATGAACACAACTCAACTACCCCCCAGAAACCACATCACTAAATGCTAATTACCACTAGCTGCATGAATAATGAATAAAGAAATGAACGAACAACTGTCTCCTTGTTAGCCAAGTTGCAGTCCTTCGGGAGCACAGAGGAGGGATCAACTGACTTGTGGCCGCGGTAGCAAGACAGGACAAGTGGTCTTGAAGGGGCGTGCGAGAGGCAGGGAAGGAGGAGGGCCACACTCACTCCAAAGCTGGTGGTGCCCTGAGATTTCACCAATCAGGCTCACTTCTTCACCTTCCCCATACAGCAAGTCCCCGGAGCTCAGCAGGACAGCCAAGTTGCCCAAGGACAAATTCATGTCCACCTTCCCGCACAAAGCCCACCCAACAAGGTCACACCTTGACTCACTCATCTGCCACAGCCCTCTGCACCCACCAGTAAAACTCAAAGCCAGATGCTCAAACAGCACCCAACTGGAATGCTGTACGTGAGCAAACCACCAGGCAAGGTGCAAGAGAAAAGAGGCACAAGATTTCTTCCCACTCGCTAGGACAGAAAGATCTCACAAATATATTCAGTTTGGTGCTAGTCAGAGCTGGATGCTGCCAGCTCTAGGGTTCATTCTACCTGAGGAAAATAAGCCAGGCTCAAAAAGCCTTCATTAGGGTCATCTCCACACCCTGGGGAAAGGCAGAAACACAGGGACAGAAAACACTCAAGGGTGACACAAGAACATTTTTAAGTTTCCCTGAACAAGCCTCAGAAAAAGTAAACACGCAATGCCCATCCATCTACAACATCTAACATCCTGTATTCCTTTAATATAATAATAATAGAGGCACTGATTAGATATTCAGAGGATGTGCTGTATATCCAGGAAAAAATAATGATCAGACACTTGAGCCTTTCCTAATTCTGCAAATAATCAAGTAATGGCAACGTACAGCTGAGCACTGTCCCAGTTTCAGGAGGAGGCGGGGACAGAAGGAAGGGCTCCACCATCGGGCACCCGTGGCCAGGAGCTCACAACAGGCCTCCACCCAACAGCGCCTGGCCCCTCGGTCCAGGGCACAACCGCTCAGTGACAACCTCTCGGTGGGCCTCCACACCAAGCCTGAAGCAGCACTTGTTATGTGAGGTCCTTCCAGCAGTAGGGCCCTGGGTCCCTCGCCCTGCCCTGACCGGTGGGCTTAGGCTCTGGCACTCAGGAGCGGTTCTCAATGCCACTGACCAAGCACAGACTTTTTTTTTTTTTTTTTGTAACCTTGTGCAACATAAGCAGTAAATTGTTCAAATGTCCTCAGTTTTGCAATAGAAGCCCTCTACGGAGAAAACAAAAATCTTATTTTTTGGTTTGAAAGAACAGTTCATTACTTAAAAGAATCTTATTCTGAAAACCCTGGTACCGGGAATAATTCTCTCTCCTTGTCTCAGCTAGTTCCAGAAGTTAAGGTTTTTGTATAAAGGGTTTTCTTAAAGTGGGGCACACCTAAGAGCTGGAGGGTCCATTTCTCAGTGTGAAGGGGTACATTTGCATGTCCTTCAGCTCCCTGAAATCTAAAGCCCCAAAAGCAATTCACAGAAAAGCTGTAGCAACTCTTCCACCCTTCCTGGTGCTTCTCCCAACATTCTTTGTGGAATAACTCCCTCACTCCCAAGGGAACCCTGGAACCACCTCTCCAAGTGAGACCAGATCCACAGGTTCGGCATGCCTTGTGGACCTCTTTACAGTCCCAGACATGGAGAACTCCAGCAGTGGGCGAACCCCAGCAATGGGAGAACCCTAGGGATAAGAGACACCCACCTCTGTTTCTAACAAGCACCCCCGGGGGCTCTTACACCAATACTGTCTCAGCACTGATGTACCCTCTCTCCTTGTACTCCCCACCTCACCTGCTGGAGTCACCAGGTATAAGGCATGGGGGGGATTTCATCTCTCACCCCCATCCTTTCCATTTTTTTTTTTTTTTAATCCTCATCTAAGGACATGCTTAGAGAGAGGAAGGGAGCAGGAGAGGGAGAGGGATAGAGGGAAACATTGATAGGTCGCCTCCCTTACGTTCCACCTGCCCAGCCTCCTCTCCTATCCAAACCCTGACCTCCCCCACCACCCTTCCCCCAGGTTAAAGCCCTACAGCTCTGTCCGCCCTCTCCCACCTCTGCCTCGGTTTCAGCAGTTCCCACAGTCTCTCTGCCATCCTGCACTTAACACACTGGCCTCCCCCAACACCCCCTTGAGGAGGGGGGCTGTTTTGCTTCTTGTTTTCATCTCTGTCTCCCCATGCCCAGCACAGAGCCTGGCCCATGGCAGGGGACCTGGATCAGGGAATTTACTCTGTGAGCCAACCCTCAGTTGCCTGGCCAGTTAGTGAGCACAGAGTGCTAATGAGGCCAGGTCATGAGTTCCATACTCCTCAGCTCCCTTGCCCTTCACTCAGAAAAAGCGTGTTCAACCGCCAGCCACCTGACTGCTGGTCACAAGAGGGGCGAGGCCAGACTGCGTAGGCAACTCAACGCAGCCCAGTCCTGGCGCAGGCAAAAGAGTTCCAGTTCGTGCCCTGCTGAGAACGGGTCAGGCGTGTCATCTCTGCACCTAAGAAAAAGCATCGGGTCGGTCCATCTTTCAACATCCCCTAGTGGTACTACGCGGCATGTTTAGCTGTTATTTCAATAAGCCTTATTAAGACCCAATTTTCTTGGGTCTTCTTTCAGATTCTGCAGCATTAAAAGCCTCGCTGCTTAATTACATTAGAGCACCTGTATATATTATGTGCAATAAATCAACTTTAATTTACCACCACACAAGGCTATTCATCTTCTCTGGGTTATTTATTGCTCAGTATTATTGGTGCTGAATTGTACACTCTCCGCTGTTAAGAAGGAACAGTTGGGGTAAGAAAAGCTGAAACGCTCCAGGATGCTGATCACACATGTACACAGCAAACAGGAAAGAAAAAGAAACATATAAGCGAATCTTGGCAATCTGCTCCTTACTATTTTCCTAAAACACTCCCCAAACATTTTGATGTTTGCTTCTGCACACATGCACACACATACCAGTTACCCACTGAAACGACACAACCTGCAAAACAGGCCGGCGGCTCTCGTCAGCAAAGGGAGAGCCGAGTGTGGGACGCAGGCTGAGCCAGGAATGGGAGCTCTGGGGGCCAGAGCACATGAGGCTTCCCTCGCCCACTGCCACTGGTATTGGCCCAGTCCAAGGACTGCGTGGGCAGGACTGACCCACAGGCAGAGGTGGGCAGCTTGCAGCCATCCACACCCACCATGCCCACCCAGGGCCCAAATAAGGCCACTCGGAGTGGACAGAACTGTTTCTAGATAATCCAGGGTGGAGGACATTGCGATGCCATTTAGGACCCTTATTCCTCAAGATTCTGATAAACGCTATCATTGAGGAGACACTAAGTTCTCTCTGGACCTCCTGCATCAGCACCACCTGGGATGTTAAACACAGATTTCTGGGCTCCGTGACCGAGACCCCAATTCCAACACGTCCAGGGAAGGGCATGTGATTTTCCTGCACAGTGAAGTGTGAGAGCCACTGTCATAAAACCTCAGGAGCAAGGTTAACCATCCGTCCCAGCATAACATAACTGCTAATAACGTAATTCAGAGTGACTTCCTCACTCCTTGCCAGGCTCTAGGCTCAGTCCTTTACATCCATTCACTCCTCACAACCACCCCCAAGTAAGTACTGTAATTTTCATCTCATTTTCTAGATGAGGAAACTGAGGCAAAGACAGATTAAATACCTTACCCTATGGGTCCCACCTTTACACCTGGCTGGGCAGCCTAGTCCCTGCGTCTGTTATCTCAACCACTAGGCTACACTGCCTCTCCAAGCCCAAACTCCCCACACCCATTCCAACTGGACAAATAGGCACCTTTTGTTCTAAACAAAAGGGAGGCAAAAGTCACCGAGACATCACGGGCCCATAAAGCCATCTGGTTCCCCCAAGTTCAGTAGCTCAAGCTACTGCTTGGCAACTTGCTGGCAACACCCAGCCTTTTCTCGGAGCTTCCCACCAATCAGTTAGCAAGCGTCTCTCTCACTCACTCACTCACCAAGAGCTAGAAAGCAGGATCTCAGGACACTGTGCCGACCAGATACCTTCCCTCCAGCACGGAAGCCAAACCACTGGAAACTAAACTCCCATCGGGAAGTACTTCCCAGCCCCCCTCCTTCTTACCAAGGGAGCTACGATGGATTTTATGGCACACAGATGACTTTTTTACAAGCACAGCAGCAACATCCAACTTCCATTTGATAATTTGCTTTAATCAGGGCCTCGAAAAGCACAAGCCAACCAATCTCACCAGACAGCACTTCAAGGCTCTCCGGACGACCGAGAAGGAATGAAATAAAAGAGGGGACGGCATAGTCCTGGCAAGAAAACGTGTTTTGTTTTAACGGATTCATTTCAAATAAAAGTGCATGCAGAGGAGCCCGTTCACATGCAGAGGAGGTCAGGGCAGATCAAACGCGTGCACTAGGAACCAATGTCCTGAAGCCCAAAACACGGGACCCTCGATGGCCCCTGAGCACGAAGTCACTGCAAAAAGAGGCTCCCCCCACGAAAACCTCCTCAGAAAGGCTGGCCCGGAAAACGACCTTCTCCTTGCCCTCCACTGGACCACAGCGAGGACTGTCAGGGGCCAAGGCCAGGCAGATGACTTCTCTGGGTGCCGTCCTGCTCTTGATCCCACAAATATTTCATTGTCCAGGTTCCTACCTACACAGACCAGAGTCTCAAGGCACACACAAGCCTCTACCCACCTTTCTGTACACAAGCCCTGGGGGGCTCGACCAGTGATTCTCAACCAGGGGCAACTGTGCCCCCAGGAGACCTTTGGGAACATCTGGAGACATTTTCAGCTGTCACAATTGGGGAGGGGTGTCACTGGCATCTAGTGGTAGAGGCCAGGGATGCTGTTACGTCTCTTACAATACACACAGTGCACCCTACCTTTCCACCCCTACCCCCCACTCCAGCAACAAAGAATTATCTAGCCCAAAAATGTCAACAGTGCTAAGATTGAAAAGCCTGGGCTAGAATGTTGAAAATAATTAACATTCACACACAATCTTCCCACAGCCTCGGCTCCTACCACCACCCTCTCCCACCACCCAACTAAATCAAGCAAGAGTGAGAAACCTAACCGAAGCGCTCTATAATCTGGAAGTTAAGGTCTAGCCTCAGCTGAGAGCTGAGGGTCTGCACCGATCTCAGCCAACCTCCCTCGTCTCTGGCACAAGGTGTTCTCAGACCGGGGCCAGAGAAAAGGACGACCCACGAGAAGCCAGGACTCTTGTCTCCAAATGACCCAGAGGTTGACCCTCAGTTCAGCAGACCCCTGAGGGCAGAGAAGAAAGGAGTGGGGGATTGTGCTGGGCCGTCCTCCTTCCTAAAGGAACCCATAGATGAGACAGATCCCCTTCTGGAAATAGCAGTAGGGTAGATGTGAGAGGGCCCACCCAGGGCGGTGCCAGGAGCAGCCGGAAGAGCTAGGGGTGGATTTGGGGCTTCTTCTATCCCTCTGTGGTGGGGTGTTTGGGAAAAGAGAGGCAAGGTGAGGTGATATGGTAGATAGGGTCGGTTTTTAGAGACAGTTCTGGGATTGAATCCTGGCTATATGACCTGGCCAAGTTACATAACCTCTCTGAGCCTCATCTATAAAATGAAGATAGTAAGGCTTGCCTGGCAGCTTGCACAATGCCAGGCACCCAGTAGGTGCTTACTCAGCCCCGATTGGTTAGCCAGGCGGATCCAGCTAGAACAGAGAAGAGGTTGTACAGACCGGGGCCAGAGAAAAGGACGACCCAGAGAAGCCAGGACTCTTACGCCACACCTTACACCCGTCTGTTATTTTGTTGATTTGGATCAAGGGGCCACGGTGTGCTACAGAGCAAGGTGAGCACAGGACTCTGGTTCTATTCACAACCCGCTGAGACGGACATCCTGCCTCCCTCTAGGCAGGGCCTCAGGATGGAACCCACTGACTGTTTACAACTTACAAAAGGAGGGCTAGGCTCTCAGCTGACCTGCAATTGCGTAAGTGTAAATGAGGCTGGAAAAGGGCTTTCCAATGCCCCAGGTACCAGCAGAAAGGCCGAGAAGGGCAGGTTTACTGGGAGGTCATTTGGAGAAGCACCAAACGGAAGACCCAGTGCCCACCTGTGTTTGGACGCCCAAAGCAAGGCAGAACATCAAATGCGAACACAAACCAACTCAGTGCAGAATAGAAGCATGCAGTCAACCGAGGTGGGAGGATCAACTCAAGCCCCTGGGGTGAGGAGCCACGTTAGGACTGCGATGTATACATGACAGTCCTCCCTCTGAAAACTGTTCCTAACACGCTCTCCTGTCCGCATCATACCTGCTCCCCAGGCCTGGCCTCCAACGATCTGTGGAAACCAACAAATCACATGTTACCAAACTCGGATACAGTAAGGTCTCCAAACCCATCAGCTTCTAAGACATTGAGGATGGCCCCGCAGAGCTGGGTCTTCATTGAGGGACGCAGTCTTGTGCTTCCTTTTCTCGGGCTGCACAAATTTCCCACACTAACATTGCAAGGAGGCATTCCTGGGCTCCTCGTGAGGCCCCTGGGAAGGGTCTCATTATGAAGGGTTAGCCAAAAAAAGAAAAGAGCTTTTGGAGATCACTTGTTTACAGAGTACTATAGAGACCATGAATATGGAGCAAGTGGGGTTGCTTTTTGTTTTCTTCAATTCCCAATGCCAAGAGAAATGTTGCTTCAAAATCTCAGCAGTTTCTCTTGGGGCAGCCCCCCTCTGGGCCTCCACTTTGTTCCTGGGTCCACTCAGTTCCCTGAATGTTGCATTCTGACCTCAGGACCCTGCACTTTATATTAACCAACCCCACCCCAGCATTTTAATGAGAGGCTAGTGGTGTCTCCTCCCAATGCTGCCTGCACTCTGCTAGAACACACCTTTCCTAATTTTGTTCACTGGAAAAAAAAGGGCAGGTTTACTGGGAGGTCATTTTGCCTTAGGAAAGGAACAAATTAAGTTGAGGCCTACACTGTTGGCTGGGGAATACACTCTCCAGCAGACAAGCGACCTTGGGAAAGGTCACTGGCAACCCCTTGTTTATGGAGCCCGGATACCAGTGGCGTGGTCACCTCTGAGAAGCACAACTAGCAACTGTGGCATGCCAAACTCTTTTATTGGGTACCTCTTAAACGCTCCAGAAATCCACAGAATAGCGGAAAACAAAAGTGCTCTCAGCAGGAGGGGGAAACCGGGCCTCGATTATGAGCAATTAGTGAATCAATGATTCTCAGAGACGCTGATTTAGGCCAGCAGTTCTTATTAGCGACCCCTGAGAAAAAGGCGAGGGCACAGAGCTCCAAAGGGAGGGGGTGGGGGAATTGCCGGTAACCACCTTCAGGGTTTTCCTCCCTCAAACTATTAAAAACTATGTTCAATCTAAAAAAAAAAAAATTTAAAAAAATCTATGTGTAAGTTGTTTCCTTATGCAAAAAAAATGAAGTAAATAAACTACAGCCAGCAGTTGTTGGCCCATGTGAAAGTACTCTCTCAAAACGCAGGAAATGAGACAAAGAGCTGGTATCAGTCAAAAAAAAAAAAAAAGAGAGAGAGAAAAGAAAAGGGAGACGGGAGAAGGGAGGGAAGGAGGAAGGAGTCGGTGGCTAATGTGAATAGCATGACCCTTTTCTTGCCCTCATCAAAGGTAGGAAGAGAAAACTGATTGCGTCCCCCAACTCCCCTGCATGCACGCAGGATGAAGAGGTATTGATTCGTGTGACAAAAAGTCTCCTGCAGTATTTTTTTTTTTCTTAATAAAACCCCTCATCCATCCAAACACCTGTTCAGGAAATCAGAGCAACATGACACAAGGTGCGACAAGCCTCGCTAACTGATGGGCAATGAGCAAAGAAGACATTTCTAAAAATATAATGATGCTTGCTGGGAAAACAGGGCTCCTTTTACCCAGAAATTCTCAGGAATACCTCTTTGGGGAGACGTTCCTGTAACCGGTTTTCAACGTTCAGTTCCATCCCACAGAAATCAAAACAACTACGAAGAACACAAGCTTCCCAGGCACAACTGTGGGTGCCCAGATCTCCCACAAGCGACTTTGTTTGAAGGCTGCTAACAGCACACAGCTATGCATACTCTCCCCACTCCCCTCAGTCCTGAAAAGTGTCATATCCACACCTCAAGCTTTTTCTTTTTTCTCTGATTTTCAAGTGCCAGGAGCAGCCCTAAGAGAATGTGGGTCAACATGAAAATGTAGAGGTGCAAACTGGCCCCCAAACAGAGCCCTGTCTGTGTCCACTGCAAACTTCTGTGTTTGTGCATTTGTTTAGCTTCCTTTGGTTTGGGCCCATTTGCTAATCTATTCACTCTAAGCAGTTGAAAGAAGACAGCAAAGGAAAACAAAAACAAAGGCTTTCTTCCTAGGAGGGGAAAAACCGGTGCCCTTGAACTCAAACAACTCTCCCTCCCTCCCTCCGTACGCCTCCCTTGAAAGTTTGTTGCTCCCTAACCTTGAAAACAGAGGGTGTTCAAGGCCCTCCAGCAACCCCCTGTGCTTGGCTCTGACAACCACGAGGAATCTTTATCTGAAAAGGCGAGTCCCAGCTGAGGGATGTGAACCATTTTTTTAAAAGTTGGAAAGAAACTTCTGAGGCACTGAAGCTGATCTATGCACAGAAACCTCCCTTCCTCCTCCGAGGCTTCTAGAAAAAAGGGAGCGGGGTTAAGGCAAAAGCAAACCCAAGAAATGTCACTGCTCAGCTCAGTAGCTTCAATAAATTGTTACCAACTCGCCTCCAGAGGCAAAAAGGCCGTTTTAATTCCAGCTGACTGAGGGCACAGGAGAAAGCCATCTTAACCTCTCTTCTCCCATTTGCCCACAGGTGCCACTTGGGTCCAGCCTCTCCCCAGTGGGGGAAGAAGATGGCATCGTTAAGCCCACTTCTCACGTCTATGGTCACACAAAAAAGAAAAAAAAGAAAGAAACCCTACAGTAGGATAAACAGAATCCCAAACTTAAAAACTTTCTTCTTCTCAATAACTGTCTTGTACAATATTTTAACTAAATGCTTTCTTTAAAAATTGGGGGTCAGAGTATTTAATCTGTTACTATAATCAAACCACACCACCCCATCTCTTCCTACCCTCCCACCAGTTGCTTTTTCAAAAAACAGTTTCCAGATTTCAAAGGCAGCTGTGTCTGCACAACTACAGACAACAATCTTGTTAAGAGAGAAACACACACGCGCACACACACATACACGCCCCTAACATCCATACACAGGTTTCCTTTTCGTTTGGAGAGACACAAGTGTGAGTTCTGGGCCAGCGGCTGAACCACAAACGTTGGGGATGCGGGTGGAGGACACCAGCACGGACAGGGGCCTTAAGGAACTGCTGATAGGAAGGCCACCTTGGATCCTCTGAGGCCAGGTGTCACCTGGACAACCACGCAGGGTCGGGGGCCACAGGGGGGCTGGCTGGGCACTTTCATTAAAGAAGAGAAAAAGAATTCGACAAGGATGTTAAGAAACCAATACTTGAACCTTGCTCAACTCTGCGGACCCTTTTTTAGAATTAAAAAGGGAAGATAAATCTTGGGCCGGGCTGATCCAGAGGAATGAGCAATGGGCTCCCCTGTGGAGAGTCTCCCCACACACACTTGAATCTCCTGAAGCTGGCTATTTTTGTTGGCACCACATCCCTTTAAGATTGTTTACAAATACAGAGCAATCGATATTCCCTAACTCAGGGGCATCCTGGAGAGAAACATGGTCCCGCTGGGCCCTGTGTGAAAGTGCCCCGTGCATCGCCACCAACCTGCCCCCTCCACCAAGCCTGGGGCCCGAGTGGCCCCCGGACTCTGGGAAAGCACCCCCAAACCCATGCTTCTGGGGCCACCACGTGTGTCCTCCACCCTTTGAACATCCTTCACCAATTTTGCTGACTCTGGAGCCAAATCTCTTCCCGTGCTTTTTGGGGGCCTGGATTGAGTTGTGCTGTTGTTGTTATTGTGTGTTGCCGTTTCGGGATTTGTTTGTTTGTTTGTTTTGTTTTTGTTGGGGATCTGGAAGAGCCCGTTTCTTTCCTCTCTCTTCCTTCCTTTCTTCTGTATGTAAATATACTTTCACATGCTCTTCAAGTGGCTCATGGCTTGGCATCCATCTCAAACACGTCTATAATGGATCAGGAGCCAAAATCTGCTTCTGATTATCACAGACAAATCAAGCCCCCTGAAGTTGGGGGGCAGGGGCTGAGAGGAAAAGATACGGAATCTTGAAAGGGCTGGGGACAGAAACCGACTTCTGGGTTTTGCCAGGAGGAAGCACTTGGGCCCCAGGGGCTGCCATTACTCACTGACCCCCCTCGGCCTTTGCTTATAAACCTCCCAGCCACTCACTCTGGAGGGTTTGTGGGTGGAGATTCCACACCTAATGGAACCTGCTTTCTAGACACCCCCGCCAGCTTGAAAGGGAAAAGGAGAGCAGGGGTGGGGAGGGGCACCGGAGCTCCCTCTCCCCCCAAAAAGGGCCAGCCCCCACACGGAGCACACAGCTGCAGGAAGATGAAAAACACTTTATTGTTTGAAGAGTAACAGAGGGCTGCTGGACATGGGCAATTTAAAATTAAATACAACTCCCGTCACAGCCGTTTGCAGTTAAAGGTGAACACGTTGTTTTCAAAGCAAACGCCTCTCGGCCAGAGGGCTGCCTGCCTCGGAGGGGCACAGATGCCTCCTCAGTTATTAAACCTTTAACAGCGGCCACCCAACCGCCCAGCCGGCAAGCCTCTTCCACAGACAAATTTTCCCCGGAAGAAGAGCGTCTTGCCCTCTCCCTGCCCCCACAGAGCATAAAGGAGGAGCTTTTGAGGCGGTGAGTAATACCTTGTCGCTGAGGTGAAAGACTCAATTAGAAAACCTTCAGGATTCTCTAGGAACATCTGCCTAGAGTGACAGCGACGGATGCAAAACCAGAAGACAAGCTAAAATATTTCCCTTCTATACAACCCCTACCCTCCTCCCATCTACAACACACAGGAGGGGAGGGGGGAAGTGGGGAAATGGGGGGACACTGTCATCAAAAATCAATTCTGAGATCTGAACACTCGTCCGACAGAAAGCAACACCCTCCACTCCTGAAAGCCAAGCGGGCCACGCACACGCTTCCTGGGCACCTGAAGCAAGAAGCAGTGTTCAGGGGGCCGACTACTCCTAGCGGCAGATGTATCACCCCGCCGGCAGGGGCAGGGATTCTTCAGGCCTGTCCCTTGCCTCCATGCAGAACGAAACTGCCTCCAGGCAGCCCCTCAGAGGAGCAGCAAGGCTAACCAACAGAAACGTCCAGACTCCTCACACTCAAATCCGGCAGTCCTTCAAAAACAGGGAATGGCTGTCCGGGCTGCTTCCCCCACAAAGTCCTTTCCGGGCGTTTCTAAGAGCTCCCTCTGACTTCGAGACTACCACACGCCTCCCACCCATGTTTGAAAGCAACCCCGGTCACCCCATGCAAAGACACAAAACACCAAGGTCACAAAGCAAGGGACACCAACGGGGTCTGATACCAAGCCCTGGAGTGGCAACTTGTAGTCTCCCTGCTTTGATCTCAAAGGAAATACGAGTAAAGGCAGGGACGTGAGAGCGGGGAGAGACTGTCAGTGTTGATGCTCTCAGCCAGCTGCTTCCACCTAGCTCTGCGGACATCCGAGCTGAAGACGTGTCTCCAGGCCGTTTTATCTCAACCGGGCCTCTCAGCTCTGGTTCTGGGCATCCTTTTGTGTGCTCTCAGCCCTGGTTCTCCTCGGAGTCACCCACGGAGCAGGTGTGTCACTGGGCAGCATTGGCAGTTGTCAGTCAGCCTGCCGCTTCACTCCAGAAGGTCCTTTCTACACAAAAGGCCTCACTGAGGCAGAACGGGCTCCCCTTTGATTTGCTCACCTCTCACATGTAAAAACAGCTTAGCAGCCTCCACCCAGCATGGCTGCACTGAAATGCAGTCTGTTGGTAAACACGGCTTTTCAAAGCACTCTCCGGAAGGCGAGATCCCTGGTTGGGTTCTGCTCGAAGGAAGCGCTAAATGGAGCGGGCTGGACCAGAATCAGCCTCCGAGAACCCAGCCGTAGAGTGAGAGCAGCTGTACCAAATTGCTGGGAGAGGCAACAAGAGGAACATGGGGATTGCAAAGACAGAACAACCCATTCCGTGTCCTTCGCAGCCTCTGGAGTTGGGTAGGGGAGTATTATTATCAACCCAGCAGACAAAAGGGAGAGAGGCCCAGGTGGGCTTGGAAGTGGCGAGGTGGCACTGCATTCCTTATTCAGTGTTCTCTACATGAGACCTGCTCTTTCATGGACAACTGTGGCCTTCGGCCCTCTGGACAGGACAGGTACCCGCTGGACCACAAAGGAATAAACCTGGTCACATGTTCCTGTGAGATGAGCACACACATCAAGCCCCAGGAAGCCTTCACACACCTCCTAGGACCGTGGTCGGCAAACCGTGGCTCGCAAGCCACATGTGGCTCTTTGGCCCCTTGAGTGTGGCTCTTCCACAAAATACCACGGCCTGGGCGAGTCTATTTTGAAGAAGTGGCGTTAGAAGAAGTTTAAGTTTAAAAAATGTGGCTCTCAAAAGAAATTTCAATCGTTGTACTGTTGCTATTTGGCTCTGTTGACTAATGAGTTTGCCGACCACTGTCCTTGGATATTGTTGCCAAGACCACTTCGAGGGAGAGGGGAAGTGGGAGGAGATTACACTGTAGTCTCCTTCCCCTGACTCACCAGCCCCCACATGGTAACAAGACCATGTGGACACCTCCCCATGGACCCCTGGCCTGAGCAGAACTCACCCAAGGACCTCTGGCTTAAAGAACGCTCCTCCCCAATAGCCATCTAACCAAGCCACCCCCACCCTAAAACTCATGAATGGCTCCCCGGGGCCTAACGCTCTAGTTCCCAAAGTTGGGTTTGAGGGGAAAAGACTAGATATTTTATTTGTGTTTAGCTATTTTTTGTTTTCCATCCTTTTTTATTTTTAATTATTTGTCTATGACTTATAAGGTATGTAATATTTTAGCACAGTAGTATATGTGTGTCATTTATAAATAAAGTCTGTAAATGCACACTCAAAAAAAAGTTTACCCCCAGAGGTACATCCAAAAGTGTGCAGATTTCCAGCCAAAGGGTTAATTTCAACCCCCTTAGCCAGGCTCATACCAAGGCAGAAGCTGGGGGCTCCATCCACAGAGGACAAGACCAACTTGCCCGCCCTTTAATACCTGCCACTCAGCTGACCAAATCACCCCACCACTGCTCCAATCCACACGCACACCTCAAATCCACCCACTGGGCTCCACCTCCAAGAACCCAGCCTGGCCACCATCTCCTCTCACACAGAGCACTCACCGATCCCCCCACATATGCCTGGGGCTCTGTAAGTCATTTTCCACATAGACTGTCAGTGATCTCTCTTCAAAACTCAAAACTGATCATTTCCCATCCCTTCTTAAATCCTCTTAGGACAAGATCAGCACAGGGCCCAGCCTCACCTGTCCCCACCTCCCGCCTGCACATAGAATGCACCCTGATCCTCCACCCTCAGTTCACACCTGTATTCACCCTTCAAGCTCAGCCTCAAGATACTTCCCCCGGAAGCCTTACTAAAAGCCTACAGGAGACCCTGAAACAGCCAACGCATATTTACACCATTTATGGTAACTATTCTCCAATAATGGATCCTACATCAAGTGGTTTACTGAATATGTCCACTGCTCGATGCAAACCCAGGAACTGTGTCATCCTCATCACAGCAGATCTCAATCCCCGCTCCCAATCCCAGCTTGCAGCCTGGTTGAGAACCGGAGGTCCAGAAATCTGCTGTGTGGTGAGTCTCTCGCTATGGGAAGTGCTGCCCAATCAGAGTCAGTCTGTGCAGCTCAAATGTGTTCTTGATGTGGCCCTGTCTTCACCACGTCTTGGCTATCGTCTCGGGAAACTTCTTCAATCAGGTCGCTATGTGGCTGGTAACAGGAAAAGCAGCTCCCACATATAAAGCGCTAGACACCCCGAGGCACTGTGCTAAGCACTTATGAACACTGTCACACATAATGGCTGCCACGCCCCAGTAAGGTGAAGACTGTATTATATTATCCCACTTGACAGATGGGAACATCGAGGACTAGCAAAGTCAGGTCATGTAGTAATTATTAGGCCAGAAATAAAACGCTAAGACTGCCTGCTTTCTAAGCCTATTCTCTTAAACCCGAAGCACCTCTGCTTCCCAGCACTCACCCCCTCGTTCTTCCTCAGTCTACAGAAGAGGAAACCGGGGCATGAAGCTGTGAGGCAACCAGCCTGGGTTCACATTCAGTTTATCAGTACCGAGCTAAGAACCAGAAGCCGGGTCTCTCCCACCATGCCTGGAACACACACCCACGATCAGCCACCCTCCCTCCTGCCCAACCACCCTGTCAGAAAGAAAACCAACCCAAACCCAGGGGCCAAAGGAAGACCCTTCATGTGATCCAGCCTGAGGAGAGCAGGCCACCTCCTCCCCAGGGCTCCTGCTTCCTAACTGTGCCGCAGAGTTCACTGGCTCTCTCCATCCTTACCCTGTCTGCCACCCTCCCCCAAAGGACCGAGTCAGGCTTGGAAGCAAGGACCCCATGGCTCAGCACAAAATGAAGCATCTCCCTGTGACCGGCCCTCACAGGGGACTCCCCTCAGAAAAACTGAAATGTCACCCAATTCAGAAACCAAGGAAATGAGTCCTGCCTCTTTTAGGAAGCTGAAGAAAGAAACGAGCTTTAGTTACTGCGAGGGAAACTGAGGCATGGAGCAGCGGCAGCAAACTGGTCAGGGCCCCACGCTGCTGGGAGGGAGTGGGAAATGGAGGGAGAACATCCAGACTCCCCTGCTCTCTCCTGTTCCTATCTGAAGAGCTAGAAGCTGCTGCATTTCTTGAGGGGTCAGGCCCTCAGCTTTCTCTCTACATACTTATTCCTTTAGCTTTTACATCAGAAACTTTCTCTCTCACATACACACACACATACACACACACCCCTCAGCTTTCTCTCTACATACTTATTCCTTTAGCTTTTACATCAGAAACTTTCTCTCTCACATACACACACACACACACACACACACACACACACACACCTCAGCTTTCTCTCTACATACTTATTCCTTTCTCTCTCTCTCTCTCTCACACACACACACACACACACACACACACACCTCAGCTTTCTCTCTACATACTTATTCCTTTAGCTTTTACATCAGAAACTTTCTCTCACACACACACACACACACACACACACACACACCTCAGCTTTCTCTCTACATACTTATTCCTTTCTCTCTCTCACACACACACACACACACACACACCTCAGCTTTCTCTCTACATACTTATTCCTTTAGCTTTTACATCAGAAACTTTCACACACACACACACACACACACACACGCAGGCGAAAAGGAGCCACATTCGTCACAACAGCTGAAACTCCCTCATGGAGCCACGGAGGTCGAAACCGGCTCCTAATTAATATTAACCCTCCAAATCAGAGTCATGCTCAGAGAACCTGGAGGAAGAGACACAGGACGGGAGGGGAGTCGCCAATTTTCTTTTTACTTCATCTGGAAAATTAAGAGCACCGCTGATTTGAACAAGAAATCATCAAGGAAAGCAATCACAACTCCACACAGCCCGCAACTCGGTAGACTTGGCTGTGCAGCCTGCCACGTTCACGCGCTGAAATTAAAATGACTGTGGCAAGAATAGCAATGATGGCACGGGTCGGTCCCTCCTCCTTCATCCCGAGAAAACGTAAAAACCCTACAGAAGGTTCTGAAGGGATCAGGCAAGATTGGGCCTCCTTGTTTGCCTAAATAAACCAGCAGAAAACTGGCCAAGACTCCAACTCCATCCTTCAGATGAGGGTGTCCCCAGACCCTTTACCTCAAAAGATCATGGGGGGCAGGCGGGAGCAGTGGGTGTGGAATGCTGAAGGGGGTGGGGGTGCCTGGAGACCCTCACGCCAAACACAACACTTATTTGCTGTTTCTTCATTAATTACAATAAACTGCTTCATAGCCTAGCGATCACTTAATGGAGCAGCAAATATGGCTTTTTCCCTATAATTAGTCAATGTAATCTACTATTTCCCTCCTCCGGACCACCCCTTTCCATCCTCTGCACACTAACATTCACACACGGCCCATCCCTTCCCAGGATCCACCTATAATCATAATCTTGTTCCGGGCTCCCAGTATGGCCTGGTGAACTCCAGTCAGCCAACAGGAAGTAGAGGGGACTAATTTGGAAGTGAACCAGGAGATCTGGACAACTGTGGATGTGCGAAGGCATCTGGGGCTTTCCCAGCCCTGACAGTAGATCTGAGGGTCAGGCACCAACCAGCCCCACGGCTGGACTGTGGGCATTTCCTGGAGCTCTGCCCAACTTATTCCACTCACACGACGGGGCTCACGGGTTTGTAGTTCACAACCTAAAGTCCCGTGTCCCCAAGTGAAAGGTTTTATAAAAAGGCAACGCTTATCCCCCATCCCAACGTTCTCCCACCCTCCCAAATATCCCCACTTGTGGTTGGGAATCTTTCATTTCCTTGGAGTTATTCCTCCTTCTAAGCATCTCCCACACCTCTTCAACCATCCAGCCCTACACTTCCAGTCCCACCAAATGGCAAAGGAACAAACCCACCTTCAAAGACTGGACACCGTCTAAGGTATTTCTCTACCGTTGGAAATTCGGGTTTTATGAAATGAAGCCCCTGAAACAGCCCTCACGCATGTAGATTAAGGATAGCCACACCCTCTTCTCATGGTCTGCTTTTCTCTACTCCATCTAAGGACTTACTAGCTAACGTCAGGCCTCCTCATCTCCAGCAAGAGCAGAACACTCTGTCTTTCTCATTTTCAAGATGCAAAAACAAAACAAAACAAAAAAAACTCTCTGGTTATGGGGAAAGGAATTAGCATGTTCTAAGTGTCAACGGCACCTTATTTATAGTGTCTCATTTCAAACCCTCAACTCTGTTATCTCCATTGCTTTAGGAGTAGAATCAAAGCCCAGAAAGGTTAAAACAGCTTCCTAAAGTCACAGAGGAAGCACCAAAATTCAAAGTAGGTCCCTTGGAGCCCAGAGACTGTGCTCCTACCAAACCACAGGCTTCATTCCTTGCAGCACACACACATATCTCAATGCAAATTACACAGCAATCCCACCTGCTGTCTATACTCACACGTCCATATATCCATGTGTGTATACATACTCTTTTGCATCTCTCAATACATAAGACAAATATAAGTAAGGAAGTAGATTCCAGCACCTACAGTTCTCCAACCACAGAGAAAGGCAGGCGATCAGCACTTGGCCGAACTTGCCATTGGACGTCACTCTTCCTAACAACACTATAACTCACATCCACAGCACTTCATGTGTGTCAGACACCCTTCCAAGCACTTTATATGTCAATTCATGTAACCCTCATGACAAACCCATGAAGGAGACTACTATCTCCATTTTTCAGATGACAAGACTAAGGCACAGAATATTTAGATAACTTGCTCAAGGCCACACACCTGGCAAGGGGCAGGGCAAGGACTCCCACTCAGGTTGCCTGGTCCCAGAGCCTGTGCTTCAGTGAGAAACCGTGCCACCTCAATAGAAAGGAAGAAAAATGATGAAGTCAGTGATTGGATGCAAGCAGGAGGATGGGGTGGGATCGTGCCTACATCTGGAGCTTTTCTTTTCCTGTATTTTCAGGCCCCAACCTGAATGACAGCAGCTCATTCACAAGATGGTTTTGTGATTTCTCTATCACCAACAATTGTTCACTTCAAGCTCTCCTGTTAATATCTGAGCCGACAGTCCCCAAGGCCGGAAGAGCTCGTCTCTAGGAGGCTTTTAAAGGCCCTGCATAGAGAGAGATGTCTGAGGATTCGAGAGTTCAAACCCACAAAGCACTTCCCCGACACGTGGGTGCCCTGGGTGCCCTGAAAAACAGTCATTTCCCATTAACACAATCAGTCCTTCTCCTGGGACGCCCAGGGGGGTCTGGCGTCCTCTCTCCATCACCTCCTTACAGCCTGGAAAAGAACTTGGGCAACTGTCTCCACAGCACCTTCTCCTCTAAGCCGCTGGGGTCGCGCTGAAGAGGGGCAGCTGGAAGAGCTCACCCTGCGGCTGCGCAGGCTCTGAGCAAACAGGATGATGTGGTGATAACATGCTAACGTGGCAGCGTGCCAAACACAAGCCACCCAGGCAGGACTTGTGCTCAAAAGAACTTTAATTGAATTCTTTCAGCAAGTGCAGCAGAAAAATTCATAATGAGGTCCTCCTCCCGATCCCCCACCCCCAACTATGTCAGGCAGTTCTACAGTTGTGTGGATCCAGCGAAAAAACACTCTTAACGAGGACATGGAACATATATGGATGTTAACCTGAACATCCTGTACTGCGGGGAACAACAATGATCAAACCCGTGGATTTTTATTTTCCAAGCAATGTGAGTAAGGCACTCTGCCATAGTCAGCTTTACTACCCCTATTAGTACAGGAAAACAAGTTCTGAACCTGGCTCCCCAGTGAAAAACGCAAAATTTGTATAATTAAAATTATACTTGTGAAATTCAAACACACTTTAATTTCCTAAGGGCCCCCTAATCAAGTCAGAAGTTCTTACTAAAACCAATTATCTGCTTGGAAAACAGAAGAGGAAACATATACACGTAGCAGGCTTGTGGAGAGCCACCGCCCAATGTTTTCCTAGGTTCAAGCATCCTCATCGGATCCTTTCTTCCCAGGTGGAACAGACGGTGAACCTACGGTTGGTTTTTAAGTGTGATGTGTATAAGCTTAAACATTTTTGTTTGTTTGTTTGTTTGCCTTTAGCTACAAAAGTGACATACTTGAGAGCTCTCCCAGAGGAAACTGAGTTGAAAAGGATTTTTACCAAAAAGATATTCATCAATAAATGCACCCTGTCTTTCTAGCCACCCACCTCACCCCCACCCCGGTCCTATCTAACTTTTTTTCTGAAGGTCTCACAGCAGTTTTAAACACTTGCCCATTACTATTTAGAATGCTCACTCCAAAGCCATGACAAGGAATAAAGTGGAAGACAGCAGCCTCATTGCTAGAACAGGCGGAGCCAGGTAATCCCAAGGTCCTCTCCAGCGAAGCGGCAATGCCCAGGTTTCTCGCCTCCTTAGCAGGTTATCTACCCGAAATGTTGCAGCTTTTCTGGAGTAACTGAAAATTCTTGCACAAGAGCAACATGAAAACAGGGAATAGTCTCCAAGGCATTAAAATATTTAAGAAGCCATTGTTGCAATGTTTCATTTATACCATCAATATGAAATGATATCAGGCTAGGGCCTTAAAAAAAGAAAAAAACAATGTACACCAACAGGTTTTCTCTTCCCACCTCTCAGGAACCCGTTTCAGAGATGAGGCTATTGACTTTTCGCACTCTTGGCTTTGGTGTTCCAACAGCACTCAGCTCGTGAGCTCAGCTTCCCAGGCCACCTACCCCAGCTCCAGCAAAGTACCTGGGAGGTAAAACAAAATGCCTCTCCATTTAAAACTTTACTTTTCAGTAGGTGGGAACAGATGGAGAATACTGTAGCAAACTGAGCAGGCTTTGGTGTGAAAACTGTCATCAGAAGACTTAGGAACAAAGGGCGGTCACGCAAAAACACGCAGGCACCCATGCATGCAACAACACGCAGCCACCCGTGCATCCATGCAAATGGAAACAAACTGGGCTGCGAGCAAGGCAGGAGAACTTCTACTTCCAGGGCTCCTTGTCCTGCTCCCACCAGAGCGGTCACCTCGCTAATGTCACTCAGCTTCACATTTGGCTACAGTAGGTCTTTCTGCACTCTGTTCCTGCAGGCAGCCAGAAGACGGAAAAGAAAAAAACTTTGATAGGGCCTCTCTTCTCACTCATTCCCCTCCTCCAGTTTCTTCTCTTTGGTGCTTTATTCAAAATCCACTACACACGCAAACCATGCTCTGAAAGTAATTTACAACATGCCAGCTTAAAAAATAAAAAAATAAAGGAGCTAGTGATTGCAGCGGCCCGTCTATTTGCAATTGCCCAAAGAGAATAATTCATTTCGGTGGAGGATATGGCTGAAGCGCTGAATACATTCCAACACTGTTTTCTGCCCTTCAAAACAATAAAAATGTAAAAGCCCAGACGAAAGAAGGCCCGAGGTGGCAGGAATGAGACTCTCTTGACCCCTGAGGAATTTATTCTCCTGGATCTTCTAAAGCACTCTCTCCCCAGAATGCATCATCAAGACCATTTTATTAGATTTTTCTAAACCCTTGAAATTGTCACATAATTGAAACAGAAACAGCAATTTAGAGCTCTGAATGGATTTCTTAAAAAGAAGATGCTCCCTTGCCCGCTCTCAACCCTAACCTAAATTTAAGGCCCTCACACACAAAACCCTATTTATCTTTTAAATCCTCCCCTACCATAAAAGTTACACATTCCCCTAATGCCTTAGATTCAGGACATTGGGGAGAAACTCATCCCAGACAACAGGCTAAAAAAAGAATCCATTAGCATTAACTTGCCTGTCACAGCCAGTGACAAATAAATGAATGTGATGCTTTCAGATCCCTCATTGGTGGACCTGCCCCCAGGCAGATAAGACCAAGACTGGGAAAGAGAAGGCTCAGGGGGAGACCTCTCACACAGCGGTGTCTTAGCTGTGCCCGAGCTGCGCCCCAGGACTTCGCTCTCAGAGGCAGCAAAAACACAGCATCAGATATGGAAAAGGAAATGAATTCCCAGTGCCTACTGAGCATCCCCAAGATAAAGTATGCAAGCCATCTCCCCTTTGAGAGCCAGGAGCCCAGGAGCAGGCCAACCCACCGACACATGCTGTTCTATCATCATCCCTAGAAAGCAGCAACAGTACCACTCAACCCAGAGGCTACTGGGTAAGGGCCTTCTGTGATCTGGGCAGTGCCATCTGGACCTACTATGTGCAGATATCACCCAAGGACCTTCACGTAATCTCCTATAATAAAGGTACTGTTTAAAAGCCCCATTTTATAGGTGAAGAAATGCAGGCAAAAAAAAAAAAATTATGTGATTTGTCCAAAATTCCATAGCCAGTGTAAGGACATTTAACTATGCTAATCAAGTTTTTATAAAACAGGCAACAGAAACTAACCTGAAGCTTCCGGGCCAGATGATAACAAATTTTATTCCTTGGCCTGAGCACTTTTACAACAGTCAGGCAGACTCCAAGAACCTAAAGTCCACTCAGTCGTGTTAGATGTAGCCCCCCACCCCCTAGCAGAGGGGCTTAGAGGTTAAGGGAGCCAGGACACAGAATTCAGATGGCCCAAACACCAACCCAGATCCTTACTAGTTCTATGGCCCCAGGAAAGCTGCTTATCCTCACTAGGCCTCAGTTTATCCATCTGTCAAGTGGAGATAATATCAACAAAGGACTGCTGGTAAGGGTGAAATGAAAGGACATTAAGTATACAGAGGCTTAGTACGGTGCCTCGCACACAACTGACTCACAATAAGCAACAGCCATTATTTTGAGTTAGAATTCTTCTTTTGGGTTATTCAAGGTCGCAAAGCTAAAATAGAGAAGGATGGCATCCAGGAACGCAACCTGGAAAATAACTTCACAGCTTGAGAGCCTAATGCTATCTGCCCTTGAGAGAGAGGGAGAGTGGAGACACCTTGTTGTATTTGGAATGCCTGTTCCGGATGAACCATCACCCTGGGCTACAATGTACCATGGGTGCTCAGTCCGCAGACCACAAGTGCTCACGCCTCTCACTCCACACAGAAAGCAGAGGGTGCAATTCCAAAGCCTCCTGCTCCCCACAGGCAGCCACTCAACCCAAGGTAACGCCAGGCAGACACCACGTATGAAGTCCTAGGTCAGGCTGCTCCGAGCCACAGGGAACATGCATTCATGTCATGTAGACAACCTGTGATTTCCATACCAAGAAGTGACATCTCACTGCCTACATACGGGAAGGTCAAGAGCACAGCTTGGACAAGGACAGAGTACTGAACTTTAGAATTTTGTCTGCATCACGGCATCTTGTTAAGGAGGTGGAGAGGAAGATGGAAACATGAGAATGACAGAGCTTTTTGTAGCTGCCACACACCCCAAAGAGCAGGGGTGGTACCTGCCAAGAACATCACTCCCAAAGAAGGGTCAACAGCCAGAGCGAATGCACTATGAATTTCGCTGAAGGCACAAGCTCAGGACAAGAAGCTCTCTGCAAAACTGCATCGGCCACAGTCCTATGTGTGACCCCCAGCTTCTAGATTGGTCCCAAAGAGCTCCTAACGTGGTACGGAGCCTCCCGGTGATCCCGCACACACACAATGGGCTCCCGGCACCTACCAAGTAAAGCACAAACTCATTTGCTTTGCCCGGCATTCAAGGCCTTCCACAGCCTGGCCCCAACCTCCTCTCCATACCTCACCCCAGAGCATTCTGCAGCACACACCCTCTGCGACAGACAGCCGCACGCCCAGACCTCTCCTAGCCCCTTAGGAAAACTGCATTCCTGCCATTCTTCCTTCCTACCTGTTCTTCAGGATCTGGGGCAAAGAGCGCCTCTTCCAAGAAGCTGTTTGCACTCTTCCTGCCTCTAAATGCTGTTCCTACCTTTCTTACTGTGCTCCTGCGTCCTCTCCTGCAACACAGGCCCCTCCTCCCAGCAGGGAGGTAAGACCCCTGAAGACAAGAACGGTGTTTCCTGTGTCACTCTGCATTCATTCTACCTAAATGGAGACCCAAGGTGTGCAAAAGAGCAGTATTAAAAGCTACGGGTTTTTTCCTAGTAAAATATGCTTGTACCTTTAGAGTTTATGGTCCAGCAGAGGCAATAAGGCATGAACCCAAATAACCATAAAACTCAGAATGAAGCGCCTACCACAGTCCCTGGTGTGGAGCAGAAACATGGTAAATAAAAACGGAATACTCAAGTGGCAAATGACTGTACGAAAACATCTGGACCAGGCCCACCCCTTCCATCACTCTCGCCCCGCGTAGGTTTTTACACCCACTGGCATGTTATGTGCTTGTCCATTTACTCGCTGCTAACTTGACCCACTAGGAGTGAAAGCCCATGAGGGCAGGGACTTTGTCTTACTCTCCACACTGTCCCCAGAACTGCACACAGGGCCTGACACAGTAAGAGTTCAGTAACGTTTGGGGAGTAGGTGAATGAGTGCGTGCCTAGCACAATGCCTAGTGGATGTTTTTGCTAATTTATGATGGTCAAAAGGGTTATAACCAAAGGAAAGCTGCGGAAATCCAGAGGAAGAAGTATGATGTCCACGAGGGAGCAGAGACGGCTGTGCGGAAAAGGTAACGATTAAGCTGGGCTTTGAAAGAGGGTCTGTTTTTGACAGTAGAGAAAAGAAGGGCAGAGCAGACGGGATCCACAAAAGGACAGCTATTCGGAGAAGGGAGACACTCAGTTTCAAGGCAGCAGAAGGTGGATGAGTCAGGGAAATAAGCTGAAAGAAGACCCTGCCCCTCCCCCCCGACAGATACTGAAGGACATTCCCTATAAGGCTAAAAAGTTTACAGACTGTTCGCTGGGCACCAGGAAGCCATGGAGGGTGTCCTGAACCCCCCGAAGCGGGCACACACAGAGCCAGCAATGAGAAACAATTAAGCGAGCTCTTAAGATATAAATACTCGGGATCCAACAAGAGGCCAGAGATGATGAGCTGCATCTCCCTGTGTGTTCTCGGTGCTTTAGGCCAAAGAATGTTTAGGTTTAAAAATACAAAAAAAGGACAGGAAGAAGGGGTGCTACCTCAAGGGGCACCCAAGATGGTCAGCTGGCTCCTCAGAGAGTGCCTTCCTCCTCCTGCTCCCTTCATGCAGGACAGGTAAGTCTCACCCATCTGCCAAACCCTCTAACACAGAACACAGGAGAATGACCTTAACACTGAAAAGCACGTGAGGAAAGGCAGAATCCGGGAAAGGACATTTGTAGGACGGGATGCCCCTCCCCCTGAGCTGACACCTGCTGCTGGCAGGAACGCAAGAAGGAGCTGCTGTCCCCAACAAGAAAGAGGCTAAGCCACTAACCCCCGGGGTCCTGGCAGTGTGGACAAGGGCTGCAGACACACCGCCACCTCCCCCCACTGGGAACCAGAAACCCACCATAGGTCTGTTAACTGTGGCTGCCCAGATGACAGCTGCAGATCATCCAAGATGATAAGACGCTAGCATGACCCGACCCACAGCAGTGGGGAAGGCCAGATGCCGAAAACTCACCCCTCGCCCTTGAGAAGCTGCCAAGAAACCACTCCCCCGGAACAGGAGGCGCGGAACAGGAGGTGCGCGTGGAAAACACCCGTGCTGCGCTGCACCCATCTGGATGCCTGCTCAACAGAACCTTTCTGAGAACAGAAAAACCTGCCTTCCAGCTCAGCCTTGCCGCAACATAGCCGTGTGACCATGGAGCAAACAGAACTTCCCTGGGTGTCAGCTGCATCCACTGTGAAGAAGGCAGGCTGGGTTCCACTCATGCACTTAACAGTTACCAACCACCAAAAAGCAACAGCCCCCTGCCATCGGGGGGCTTGCATTCCTGTTAAGAATTTTCTTAGGGCATTTTCACCATCATGTTTTTTATTTCACAAAAATAATTCAATTAATAATAATATCAGCAGACATTTTTGCCAGGTTCCAGACAGAAACTTCCTGCATTCACCTTGGAAACAGCTCCAGGTTAAGCACTACACGATCCCTGTTTTAAAGAGAAGGAAACTGAGGCTAGAAGGGGCTAGAGAACTCGCCTGGGCTCACCAGCTGCAACAGAAGGCAATGGAAAAGGTTCTGGCCTCTAAGACTTAAGGAGCAAAATGGCAATAGAGGGGAATACTTTCTTATACACAAGGATAATGAAGGCAGACAGTGAGTTATGCCCAGACTCACTCTTGCTCTCTTCATTTGTCCTACAAGAAAAAGAACCCACAAGCTTGAGCAAAACTCTTCCAGGCTGCCAGCACATCAGTCCAAAGGGACGGAAGGATATGTGACATGACTGATCCCAATCATCTCCGTTTCTCCAACGGCTTCAAATTAAGTCATCTTTTTAGAGTAGCATGACCATTTTAATTTTTTAAAAGATAGAGGGGGAAACTCTTACATATTTCACAAAATGAAATGATCATCTGGAGAAATAGGAAGATACAGAACAGACCCATCTTCTGGTCAAAATGCACTTCACTAATTAGCGGCCACTAGTCTCTGAAGAGTGGCCCCTCGACTGGTTAATAAAGCCCCATCGCACTTCACTTGAGACGTGAACATTTACATCGCAAAGGGGGATAAATGAATGGCGGGATTCAAAACCCTTCCTTCGGTTGCTCATTAAAATTCTGGTCAAAACAGATTTTTATTTATGTGATACATTAAAGAATATTATGACAGTACTAATACGAAATCTGTTCTTCACTGCCAGGGATTTTCTTTCGTCTTAAGTTACAGTTTCTTTCCACTGGTCTTGTTTTAACACCTCCATGGAATATTTCTCTGGCGAGTGACAGCAAGGAGGGGCGGCCAGAAAGCACTGAAATGAATTGTAACCAAAACGCACGCTGACATATCATCTACAAGCTCCTCACCCGGCGGAGGAGGAGGGGCACAGCTCACCTTGCCGCTGGGACCTTAACACGCACACTCAGAAGTTTTCTTGAAGGGAGATAAACAAGAAATAAATAAGTCTTAACTTAAAGTTCTCTATTCCTGCCAGCGGGTTTTGGCCTCCAACACGAATATGAGTCTGAAATCCCCGTGGCTGGGCTCAAATTGTATCAGAAAATAACTGTGGACAAGGAAGGTGCTTTCTCCCCACCCTGCCCTGGCTCCCAACCACCACACACCTCGCCATTTCCTCAGCGGCCTCCCTGGGGGGTCAAGTGGAGAGCTGCTAGCAGACAGTGCCACACAACGGGATGATATCATAGGGGTTGCGCTAATCACCCAACCATGGCACCTCGAAGTCCTGAGATGCTGGCTGTGGTTCTGCCCCTCACAGCCTGATGACCACTCTGTCACCTCCTGCCCATTACAGAGAGGGGATACATACCCCGCCCCCCCTCCACCCAGGCCAGCACACTGGGAGAGGGCCCAGCGCTGGAGCCTGGTTGCCTGGATGGGTTCCCTGTAACACTTCTCAACCCACGTGTACGTGGGTTTCTTCATCTATAAAACAGAGATAGTGCTACTATCCACCTCACAGGACAGAGGTGAAGACAAAATGAGTTACTATATACATAATGTCCCTTCCACAGTGCCTGGCACTTCAATTCATATCATTATTATTACCAGCCCTCTCACTGAATTGGGGTGAGGGGCTAATTAAAATAACAGTAAAAATAGCAGGTAACACATAGGTATTACACTGCACCAGGTCTTTTTTTAAGTACTTTACCTTTATTAATTTACTTAATCTGCACAAAAACTCAACAAGATGGGGAAACTTGAGGTTCAGGGAAGCTCAATGATTTGCCCAAATTCATACAGCTGATGAGAGGCACAGCCGGGATCAAAAGTCAGGCTGTCCAGCTTGAAAATATCAGTAACAACAAAAATGATTAAACCAACAATAATGGTGGTGGTGGTGGTGGTGGTGGTGGTGGTGGTGGTGATGGTGAGTTACAAGGCCCTCACCCTGTGCCAGGCTTTTATTCTTCACAACAACCTTCTGAGGGAGATACTGTCATCACTCCCATTTTACAGATGAGCAAACTGAGACTGAGAGAAGGCAATTTGCTCAATGTCGCAGGACCGGAGATTCAGATGGAGATAATGGATAGGAAAGTTCTTTGTAAATTGTGTCATAAAAAACAAGGTATTGTTATAAAATCCCTAGAATCCCATGGAAAGATGTCCCTCCCCAACTGGTTTAATGTTTCTTCACATCTACGTGTGACATTCATCTAACACATCCTAGACTCCCGGTTGGGGGGGAGGGAGGGTGATGTGTGTGTACTAGTACACACTGACAAGCTTAAGAAATATCCTGTCTCGTGTTCAAGCTGAATGCATCACTGAAAAACCAAATGCCATGATACAGTAAAATGAAATATGCCCTCGCTGATGTGGCTCACTTGATTGCAGGTCATCCCATGCACCAAGAAGTCACCGTTCGATTCTCGGTCAGGGCGCATGTCCAGATTGTGGATTCAATGGGAGGCAACCAATCCATGTATCTCTCTCACACTGATGTTCCTTTCTCTCTCCCTCTCACTTCCTCTCCTAAAATCAATAAAAACATCATTTAAAAAGCCTCAGTCTTTAAGAAGTATCTAAAATTGCTAAATCCTGCCCTAACTGGTTTGGCTCAGTGGATAGAGCGTCAGCCTGCGGACTGAAGGGTCCCAGGTTCAATTCCAGTCAAGGCCATGTACCTAGGTTGCAGGCACATCCCCAGAGGCAGCTGATTGATGTTTCTCTCACATCAATGTTTCTAACTCTCTCTCTCTCTCTCTCCCTTCCTCTCCAAAATCAATAAAATATATTTAAAAATAAAAAAAATTGCTAAATCCTTCATCTAATTAACAAAAATAAACACTGCCTTCTTGTAAAAAATAAAAAATAAAAAAATGGGGGGGAGGGGCAAGGGGGAGGAGAAAACAAGTCAAACCCATGGTTTGACCAAGTCAGGGATTTTTCCAGTTTCCCTCTAGAGTAATCTGACCCTAGTTCTGGGTGATCAAATGACTAACCTGGAAATATGAAGATTCACACTTAGGGAAGAAACAGCAATTCTCCCAAACCCAGGAAATGCTGCTTATTCTGGAAGCCTTCTGCAATGTCAAGGGTCACTCAGAGTTCAGAAAGCAACCTTTAAGCAGTTCAGACAGTCCCAAAGTTTGTGCTCAGTAGAGAAATAATCAAACTGCTTTGGCTCGTTAATTCCTATTATTTGCTTAACATTAGGGGAAAAAATGCCTTAAAAAAGTATTTCACTCTATTTAAGGGATTTGTGCTTCCTTAGAAAGAAAGGAAAGAAAGTAAGAAAAAAGGAAAAAGAAAAAAGGGAGGAAAGGAAGGAATCGCATGGCAGAATCAGACCTGAAATTCTCAAAATACCATCCATAATTCCAACTTTTTCCTCACTAATGTGCAAAACCATTCCTCCCTGAACACAAGAAGTGAACAAAAGGTTCCACTTCTGGGAGACGGAGCTTAAAGGAATAAACTGAGTTTGCCAAAGCCACAGCCCGTTCTCTTTATGACCTACAATCAGAAGCTTCACCTTTTCCCCTTTCCTTAAAAGAATGCCAAGGCCACAAGGTGCAGATAAAGTCTTTCTTCCAATGTTATACAGGAAAGAAAAAAAGTACAATGCAAAAGTGCAAATTTAAAGGTAAGCCATAAGCCCTTCACATTTCACCTCAGACTCGGGCAGCTGTGTTCCCACAGCCACACCTGGCAAGCTCAGTGAAAACTACTAGCAACACACTTCTGAGAAAGCGAAGGCCTATCTCAAGCCTTTAAGCAAGTCTTGTAGTACCACTCGGACAAGCTTACAACATTTTCAGGACTTCTCTGCCCAGGCGCCAGCACTTGCAAGAGCAGTAGCACAGCGGATTTCAAGTGTGCCCTTATTTATCCAACCAACCCGAAACCCAGACATCCACAGACTCCCCAGTCAGATTTAGGGCTTTATGGATCTACGAAGTTGTTTTTCCCAAGAGAGGACAAGCTACTAAAATTCTCCTCCTCTCCATAAACTCCAAGTTGTGAGGCCTCAAAAGAGTACCCTCCAAAAAGGGTCACAAGGAAATGTCCAACTTTTCCTGATATGATCTTGGCAATGCTTAAAAAATGAATAGAACACTTGCATAAATATTGCACCAGACAGAGCTGTGTCCTCCTACTAAGGATTGGGCTTGTCCCTGCCTCAGCTGTATGCTCAGAACCCACCTCCAGGTGGCTGACTCGAAGACGCAGGTTATCTCCAAGTGCCTGGCCTCTCACAGCCGCGTGCTGTCAACAGGAAGGAACTGTGTGCACCAGGATTCAGTGCTGCATTGCCAGTGCTGTGTTTGAAACCTGGAATCCTTGGCAACTGTGTTTGAGTGCTACAATCCTATTGCCAATTCTCCTACTTACCTTGGGTTGCGCTCGACGAGGAAATGCAACCTTGGGGTCAATCTAGGAGAAAAAGGAAAAGTGGGAGTCAACTGCAATACTTGCAGGAGAGGAAAAAAATTATGATTAATCACCTAATTATTAATCACTCATTTCTCAGGCTTTGAACCCAGCTTTTAGTAACATCTCGGGCAATCCAAAAAAGTTTTTAAACTTGGATCCAAACATTCTGGTTTCTCCCCAAAAAATGTAATAAATAGTGCTAGCCTTTCTGAAATGTCCTACCATGTTATTCAATGTGTGATACTGTTAATGAACCAGATCTCATGGATTCTTATGTAGGCCAGGGCCGACAGATACTGAATCATACAGATACTGAATGCATCGATCTAATCTGCAATGCATGGCTAGGAGAAAAAAATGGGAACGTAATCACTGAAAAAAAATCACAGTCTGAAAATTAAAGGTAAGAATCTTCCAGCAGTAGCTGGATGGTATTTCTTCTCCCCAGTGAGAACTAAACAACACAGGAGGGGACGGGGATTCCCAGAATTTTGAAAATCAATGACATCCAAAAACACCCCACAGACATCCAATGCAATACTCTGCTTGAATTAATTCACACATTTTTGCACGAGTTATCTAAAATTAATCAAAGGGATAGTTTATTCTGTAGTTATATCTCAAAAAAAAACAGGTAGTAAAAGCTATGGAGCCCAACTTGGTTCTTAAAAATAATAATAATATTAACATAAAAGAAACACATGAGCTAACATCCACCTGGATTTTAAAAATCACAGAGGGGTAAAAAAAAAAAAAAATTCTATAAGCAACCTAAACCCAAATAAACATCATCAAGGGGAGAGGGTAAAAAAAATTTTACTAAAAAAATAAATCAGAATGTAGCATAACAATCAGGGCACTCTCCTCCCCTAACCCCAATCCCAGTGGGAAAACAGCCTCAACCCTAGATTAGACCACGGACAGAACACGAGTCTCAATCAGGGACCAGCTTCAAATTCAAACAATCCCCACGGAAGTGTTTGAATCTAATAGGCTGGGGAAAAGGTGTTGAATAGAAAATATGGGTAGGGAAGGAATAAAAAGATTCCCAATGTTGATTTTCATTAAATTTCTAAATGTCAGGAGTCATTAGGTGAAATTCAATGGGGAAAGTGGCATGAATATTGCTACCATGTAGTTATTTATAGGCTTTGCCTCTCATATTAAGATTTCCTCCTTGCCCTAACTGGTTTGGCTCAGTGGATAGAGTGTCGGCCTGCGGATTCAAGGGTCCCAGGTTCGATTCCGGTCAAGGACATGTACCTTGGTTGCAGGCACATCTGCAATAGGGGGTGTGCAGGAGGCAGCTGATCTATGCTTCTCTCTCATTGATGTCTAATTCTCTATCCCTCTCCCTTCCTCTCTGTAAAAAATCAATAAAATATATATTTTTTTAAAAGATTTCCCCCCCTTTTAAAATGTAAATCTGAACCTTGATTTCAGTTCTGCCATGGGGTTAAATAAATAAATAAATAAATAAGAGTAATGCTCTGGGAGAAAGCACAGAGGAAGGAAAGGCACACGACAGATCATTCTTATTCGCAGACTTCACATCCCTTAGGACCCCAGCGGGTAAGACATACAAAGACCTACCACTTTTATTAAAGTGGTTTAAAGACCTAACAAAAGTCTGCAGCGTGTTTGTTTTCTACCTTTCAACATCACCTGAGAAATGAGAGATTAGTTTTCAAACACTAAAAGAGAGAAATCTCTGATCTAGGAAACTATCCTTTCATCAAGATTAACATTACCGCATCTACAGGTGTATTCAGCACTGACTAGAGCTGTCTACAAGAGAAATACAACAGGTGTGGATTTCCATTCTGTTGACCCAGCATAAGACAGATACGTCTCTTCGTAAACACTCTCAAAGTCTTTTTTTTTTCTTTTTTTTAGCTGACAGGCACACAATTGCAATAATAAGTCATCTTGTTTGTCGGGTAAAAGGTGAGGGACGTGTTAAGGAAGAGGCCAGGAGCTGGAGGGGGCTGAGAGCAGGGAATAATGGAGCACTAAAAAAATATATCTAAAAATTACAAAACTCAAAGCCAATTCGGAATTCCTGTATTGGATGTTGCGATAACAGCATGTGTTCCACAATGAGAGTTCTTCGGTGTGCTGAGATCTCTAAGGGAGAGGACAGGTCAAGGTAAGCATGGCAAATCCCAACCTTTTGCACGTCCCTGTCAACTATTTTTTTAAAACGAACAAGAAAGAAAACTACTAAAAATTAAAACATTAGTTAGTTAGGTTCAGCTCTACTTACTGTAGCTACAAATCCTCTAGGAAAAGACTAGGGTACTATTTTGGATGTGAATGGCCATTACCTAAACAAAGCTTTTAAGGTAACGGTAAACAAGATCCTCTGTTTCCATGTCAATAAACCAACCGCTTCTGCCTCCTGCACTGAACGGTTGAAACAAAGTCAAAAGCTATGTTATACTAAATCATAGTAACTAAAACATGTCTATAAACAATTAGGGAGGGGAAACTGCAGGCTTTGCACCTGATAGTAAGGGATATGACCCACCAGCCACTGTAGAAACCAGATACTCTTTCGCCTACCCAGGGTGGGGAGAAGGAATGGATAATACATTCCCGAATTTGCTTTGAAATATTTGCCCTCTAATTTTACTAGCTTTTTGAAATGTCTAGCCAAAAATCAAAGAGTACAATAATTCTTCAAATATCCATTATCATCCTATAAATGATCGTCCCTGAAATTATATGACCTAAAAGGGCCAAAAGGCCGGGCCGGGGCTATGACAAATCCAGTACAATTAATAAAGCAACTTAGAGGGTGTGGAGTCTTATCCAAAGAGGGTAAATCTGCAGGCACACCAAAAGTGGCCAGGTTTTTGTTTCATTTTTCTTCTATTTAATGTTAAAGTCAAAAGGAACGTGGAGCCCTCGTCGGTTTGGCTCAGTGGATAGAGGATCCACTGAGCCTCCGGACTGAAGGGTCCCGGGTTCCATTCCGATCAAGGACATCTGCCCGGGTTGTGGGCTCAAATTCCCAGTAAGGAGCTTGCAGGAAGCAGGTGATCAGTGATTCTCTCTCATCATTGATGTTTCTATTTCTCTCTCCCTCTCCCTTCCTCTCTGAAATCAATAAAAAAAAAAAATTGTTTTTTTAAAGTGACTTGGAATATCATCTCAGTTCCACTCCTTTATTTTAGAGAAGAGTAAAGTAAGGCCTGAGGTAGAGAACAACTTCCCAAAGTTTGAAAGGGGCAGCTGGGACTAAAACCCAATCCCTTGCCTTGTCCCACTACCCCACCAGAGAAGTGCATCCCAAGTAGCAGAGCACTGCATCCCAATGTCACCTCAGGTCCCCTGCTTTGGCAAGACGTATAAAAACTGTGGGAAAATTCTAGAAGATATAAAGGGAAGGGAGATGAGCACAGAGCCAACACAAGGGTCTAAATAAAATACTACACATACCCCATTAAATGTATTATTCTATACCAATACTCTTTCTTCCCTTCCTCTTCTGACTTCTAACTAGAGACTTCCCCGCCCCTCAACACCAGGCTTCAAAACCTTCTAATGCTATAAAAGTACCCACACTCAGAATAAAGAATCTGCGAAAGAAAGAGAAAAAAAAAATCACTTTAAAACCCAAGGCCTTATCAGCCTTAGATTTCACGCCATCTGGAGTCAGCCACTAGATGCCCAGTTTGGCCCTGGGAGCGTCTCCTTTCCTTCTCAAACCCCATTCCAAAACGAAAGTGCCCCAAGAGGAACCTGTTGCCTGGACCTGGATTAACGCCCCCTGGATTCTTCCTGACCCCTGGCCCCTGAGCCAGGAAGCAGGCTGTGCCTTCTGAAAGCCAGTTCCCACAGCCACAGTTGGTTAAGCATGCTATATGCTCCCTCTCTGCTCCCTCCGCTGACAAAGAAAAGTTGCCTTTGCTCAGTGGTGGAGTTTCTTTGCATGGTCCCTTGGCCCTTAAAATAGCACCCCCCCCAACCGACCCCTCCCCCAAGTCTAGCTTGGCAGCAATTGGGACAGGCTCTAATAAGAAAACCCCAACCCGAGCGATGGTAGCAAACTTTAGTGCCAATTCACAAGCTCTGCTTAAAAGTACCTGGCTCTCAGCACAGAAGCAAAAGAAGGCACTGTCCCTTTAAGTGGGGCTGTCAATGCTCAGATTGGTCCTGAAAAGGGGCAAACAACAACAAGGAAAAGCAACCTACCGTCTTGGAATCTAACTCATGGTGGGGCTGACCTAATACTTTATCTACACTTGCTGGGTCTGCGAACGTGACGAAACCGAAGCCTCTGAAATGAGACAAAGAGGGAGAAAAACAAACAAGAAAATGTGACACCATTGAAAGCAACAGGGAGTGAGCCCTACTGCAGAATGGGGAGCAAAAGTTCCTCCGCGCCCCCCAACAGTCCTCCTCCAACCGCCCTCGGGTCTACAGCCCTCCACTTCGCAAGAAGCTACACCAAGGTTAATGGGGGAAGTGGAACGGGGCAGAGCTGGAGAGGTAACTTGGAAAAAGCTGGTGTCTCCACTCTCTCGCCACCTCAGTTTCCTCTCCTCCTCCTCCCCTTTCCTTTCTTAACGCTTTGTTTTATTCCGATGAAAACCCGGCAATTAGGAGAGATTCGTCCAGCTCCCTCACAGGGGTTTAAGAGTTTGGGGAGCTGGGAGTGGGAAGAAGCATGTATTTAAAAAAAAAAAAAAAGAACTACGTGGAAAGTGAATGAAGCTGAATGTCATTTTAAACAGGAGAAAAAGAAGCGACGGGAAAATGACTTAAAGACGGAGAGCTGGGGATCTCTGTAACCAGACAGAGTTCAAGTCCCAATTTATAATAACCTTTGAGGTTATGGGGACGGGGGTGGAATAGAGCGACGTTCGAAACCAGCCACATGCCTGAGCCCCATTCTAAATCCGCTTAGCTACTTAAGACACCTCCAAAAATAACACTTAAACTTTGTTCTAAAATAAAGGCAAAATCCAGAAGGGAATGGTTTACCTGGAGCGTTTCGTAGTGGGATCTCTCATGACCATACATTCTCTAATTTCTCCAAATTTGCTAAAATAGTCTCTAAGGCTATCTGTAGAGAGAGAAAGAGAGAGATGGGGGTGGGGGGGGAGAAGGTGTGGGGGAAAAAGCAATGCAAATTTTGATCAAGGACAAAAACCAAAAGTAGTTTTCTGTTGTTATTCTGTTTTGTTTTTGCATTTTTTGCACACGCGAGGAAAATTCGGCAACAGAGGTCGCGTAGAGGGCTCAGAAAGGATTTGCTATTTAAAAAAATAACCTTGCACAGGAGAAGTGGGGAGCCAATGGCGGGGGGGGGGGGAGAGTGCTCCTACACTGGGATAACAAAGAGCAATAAAGAAGCCAAGAAGGGGGGGACCCAGGCGTCCCCCCCTCCCTCCCTTACCTGGTGAGGTCTGCCAGCTCAGTCCACCGATAAACATTTTACTAGAGGGAGAAAACATAACAGAAGTGAGCACCGATGTCAGATCGGCCATTTTGACGTGTAACTTACAAAAGCTAAAAGGAAAGCGGGGGGAGCGTTCAAGCGAGAGCCGGGAGGTGGGGTGGGGGAGAAGGTGACGGCGAAATGCAATCCAAAGGTGTGTAACTTCCACGGGGGGAGGGGGGCGCGCGGGAGGGGCGGGGGGGGGGCGCGGGAGATGCCGGGCTCCGCGCACCGCCGTCCCCGCCGCTGCAAGGAGAGCGAGCCCGAGGCGGCGTGGTGGGCAGCGGCTGGAAACTTACCCGGGGTCGTGCTGGGAGTCGTTGGCGCTGCCCGAGGTGCCTTGGCTCCCATTTGCCTCCATATCTGAGCCCCCCCGCCCCCCCACCCCCAAAAAACCGAGCCCCACAGCGATCGGAGCGGAGCGGCGGCCGACTCCGAGCCCCGAGATCTCCCGCTCCCTCCTGCCCCTCCTCCTCCTCCCCCCCGCCCGGGCTCCTCCGAATCTCTCTGCGAGCGGCGGAGCCGGGGCAGCGGCGGAGCCGTCACACGTGGGCTCGGCTTAGCTCAGCCCTGCTGCTCGCACACCCCCCCCCGTCCCCGCCCCCCCAGCCCATCCCCACCTCTCCCCCTCCTCCTCCCCACCCCCCTCGCCTCCTCCTCCTCCCCCCTCCTCCCTGGCGCACGTGGGGCGGAGTTCTATAACGTCGTGTAACCAATGCCGGTGACGTCACGCACCCCGGTGCAGCCCCCGCCTGCCCGCGCGCGCACAGGCGGCACCCCCCCCTCCCCAGCGGTCAGACTCACGGGGGCGGTGCACGAACCCCGCGGCCCGAGGGGGCCCCGCCTCCGGACGGGCCGAGTCGCCGGGCGTGAGGAGCGCACCCCGACTTTCCTGGATCACATGGGCTGCGAGGAAAGGGTGGGTCGGGGAAGGGGGAGGCGCGGGAAGCTAGCGGCCGATCCTCAGTCGGACTGGGAAGAAGACGACCCCCACCCCCGCTAGGTCGGCCTCTCCATTCAAGTTCGCTGGCCGCAGCAGCTGGGATCCGGGGATGGCACCAGACGCCCGCCCGGTTCTGCGCCCTTTTTCCAGCCACCGCGCAGAAATTTAGGTCAAGGACGTCGGGATCAAACCCAAACTCTGGCTCTCCTTGGGCGGCCCCCGAGATCTCCCAGGATCCGGGGGCTTCAGGATTGCCGAGACCCTCTCGCACAAACACCAGCCACAAGTTTTATTTTCCTTTCGCGCTGAAGTTCTCTTTGGCTCTCGCTCCACACCGGCAAGTCTTGCGCCGCTCCCCGCCCTTCCCCGGCAGAGGTACGAATCCGTGCCCGGGAAAGGTTATTTTGGAACTTTGAGAAACTGACGCGATTCCAGTGGTGAGAAAGCGCCGAAGAAAGGGTTTCCACGCTAATCATACAGCGTTTTAAAAAATAATAAAATAGGTTTATAGGGGTCAAGGTCAAACGATTGAGATTCAAAGCAAAATTTTGTATATAGTAAAAAAAAAAACTAGTTTTGAAGGGTTTCTGGGATGACTGGGAAGGGTAGTTATTTTAGGAAATTCCTCTCCCAACTTTTCCATTATACTTTAGTTTATATACCAAGATAGCATGCTTGCGATTAAAATAGCCCAAGACCCCCCACCATCTGGGGAGGTAGCTGAGGGTAGTAGCTTCAGGTACACCCCCCGCCCCCCATCACTCCTCTCACCCATCTCCTGCCACCTTAGGAGCTGTGTGGTGCAGCAGTAGGATCTGGCACACAGTAGGTGCTTAATACTGACTTCATCCCTTCCTCACTGAAAATTCCAAGATGATGATGTTTGTAGCTTCCCACAGGCATCTCACACTTCTGCAGATTCCAGGCTGGCCAAATTCAGGCTGGATCGATTTATGGGGTATTTAAAACAATTATCCTTATTGTTTTAAATTATTACAATACCCTGACTTAATGTAGCATGAGGGGCAACAAAGCTGTGGTTCACCGAACACTCAGACTAGTGTTAAGCATGAATCGATGCCCAGTAAACACTTTTCCATTAAACTGTCATAGGATTAGGACACAATGGAATACACCCAACACCAAAACTACCAAACCCACTGCGGGTCTTGGAAAAGTGGAAGATTTGAAAAATCTCAACACCAAGCCAAAGCTTGTATCACCAGACTCTTAATCTCCCTGTTTCCTAAACTGAGATCATTTCTCCGTCAGGATTGATGGGTTGAGAAGAGGGGCTGAAATAAGCAAATGTAAAAGTCCCCTTTTCACCGTAAACCTAGACGGGTCATGCTTATTATCAATCATTACTTCACATGACTTTTAGAAGGTGCTTTAAAGCTTTTTCTGTAACTTCAAGCTGCTTCCCAAATCATCTAGGGTCTCACATGTTGAAGAGCCCATTGTTATTACAGTGATTGTTTTTTATTATTATTCTCAATAACAAAATGCAGACAACAGAGCTAAATGGATTGTGTTTGGGATGTTTATGCTAGAACTGCAGACCATCTGAGGTAGAAAGGCCTTTCCTGACCCAACCCCCTCAATTTACATCAGGGTCCTGGAGAAGTTAAGCTCATCAGGCAGTACCCTGCCTCCACCAGTCAGTTCCTAAAAGGGGTTCTGGGCACCGGTGCAATGCCCTTTGGCTCTGCTGCCTGCATATTTATTCTGTCCTTCACGAGGCAAGAGTAGGGTGTCCTTGTTCCCTGTTGTGGACCTGCCAAGCCGACAGTGAACTGAATTAAAAGCCTGAGAGGGGCTAACATTGCAGTTACAAAGTCATTGAGAGAGCGCTAGATTTTCTATCTCCACTACTACATTGTTTTTACTTATTTTTAATTTATATGCAGTAACATTTGCTCTTTGTATTCTATAATTCTGAGTTTTAGCAAATGCCTAGAGGTGGGTAACCACCACCATAATCAAGATCCAGAAGACTTTCATTGTCCCCCAAATTATCTCCTGCTGTCCCTTTCACTGCATGGATTATAATAGATGATGATGATGATGCATTTCTTCTCCAGTTCACTCAATGTAGCTCCTGGGTCAGAAGAATTACAGGAGCACGATATCAGTCCTCCACCCTTAAAATCTCGACAGCTCATGATACTGTTGGACAATCCTTTCTTGTAACTCACTCTTCCCTTGGCATCTTGATGCCCACATTCTTCTGGCTCTCCAGCCATTCCTTCTCTGTTTCTTTGCCCTGACTCCTCTTCTGCCTTTCCTTTCAATATTAGTGTTCATTCCCAGCCCTCAGCTTCACACCCACTTCTGAGTGAGCTCCTTGAGATGGGTTTAAATACCATTTATGTGCTGCTGCCCCTCAAAATCTTCAGCCTGACCTCCCCACTGAGCTCTAGGTTCTGGTTAATTTCCTATTCAACATCTGCACTTAGCCTTCCTAAAGGTCCCCAAACTCAACATGTCCAAAACTTGTTTTCCCCCCTCTAAATCTGAACCTCTTTTAAGGTTCCTTCTATCATCCTAAAGACAAGGTTGACCCCTCCCCAGGTTGACCCCTTCCCATGTGCAATCCATCATGAAAGTATGTAGTATGTGGTATTTAGGTCTTCCTAAATATCTCTCAAATTCATCTTTCCTGTTACTGCATCCCAGATCTCCCACTTGAACCCCTGCAGTAGCCTCCTAAACATTCTTCCCACACCCATTCTTATTCCAGTAATATGTCTAGAAAGCTTTCCCTAACCTTTCTGACCAGGTCAGATATCCCTTAGTATGTACTGTTATTATCCTGCCAGAATGTCCTCTGTGTACCTTACTCTTTGTGATCATTTGCTTTATTGCTCATCTCCTCCCTCAAGCCCTAAGCTCTCCATTTATTAGCACAGTGCCTATTGGTGAACACTCAATAAATATTTGTTGAATGACTGAAAGGGTGAATGAATGAATGAAGGTCAACACCTAATTTCATTATAGGTTTTTTTTTTAATCCATGTCATGAGTCAAATTGGCTGTAATTTTCTCTTCTTGTATTGCCTTTGTCTGGTTATACTGGCCTCATAAAATGAACTGGTAAATGTTCTTTCTTTTTCCATTTTCTGGAACAGTGTGTATAAAATTGGAATTATGTGTTCCTTGACTGTTTGGTAGAACTTGCCGGTAAAATGTCTGGCTCTGGGATAAACATTTCCTAGGCTGATTTTTAACTACTGATTCCATTTCTTTAATGGTTATGAATCTCTTTGGGTTTTATACTTTGAGTCAATTTTTACACATTAAATTTTTCAAAGAAATTATTATCCATAACATCTTGGTTTTCACATTTATTGACAAAATGCAGTTCATAGTTTTCTCAATATATTTTATCTGCTGCATCTATCCATAATGTCCATTTTTTCATTCTAAATATTACGGTATATGTATCTTCCCTTTTCTGAGTCAGTTGTGCCAGAGATCTCCCTTTTTTAACTAGTGTTTTTTTCCTACTTTCTACTAGTGTTTTCAAAGAATTAACTTTTAGTTTAACACTGTTTTCTGGTGTTAATTTTTGCTTTTATATATTATTAATATATCTCATATTCTTATATATAAGAACATATACCACATATAAGATATAGAGTATTATTAATATTTACCATGTATTATTTTCTTCCTTCTGTTCTCTTTGAGTTTGTTCTGTTGCCTTTTTAAAAGTTTCTTGAATTGGTGGCTTAAGTAATTACTTTTCAGCCTTCTCATTTTTTTTTAATGTTTTTATTTCAGAGAGGAAGGGAGTAGAAAGATAGAAACATCAATGATGAGAATCATCAATTGGCTGCCTCCCACACGCCCCCTAATGGGGATATAGCCCCCAATCCAGGCATGTGCCCTGACCAGGGATCAAACCATGACCTCCTGGTTCATGGATCAATGCTCAACCACTGAGCAACACCAGCCAGCCTCATTTTTGAATTTTGACATTTAAGGCTACAGATTTCACTCTGGGTACTACTCAAACTACATTTCACAAACTATATAAAATTTTCATTATCATCCCAGGCAAAGACTATTTAGATATCAAATATGATTTTTTCTTTGGTTTCACTATGTGTTTCCATTTCTAAACACACGGGGTTTTTTGTTTTGTCTTTTATTTATTTACTAGAGGCCCGGTGCATGAAATTTATGCATGGGGGGGGGGGGTTCCTCATCCCAGCCTGCACCCTCTCCATTCTGGGACCCCTTGAGGGATGTCCGACCACCCTTTTAGGCCCAATCCCAGTGGTCAGACATCCCTCTCACAATCCAGGACTGCTGGCTCCCAACTGCTCGCCTGCCTCTGCATGAATGCCCCTAACCACTTCTGCCTGCCAGCCTGATCACCCCCTAACCACTCCCCTGCCAGCCTGATTGATGCCTAACTCCTCCCCAGCAAGCCTGATTGCCCCTAATTGCCCTCCCCTGCTGGCCTGGTCGCCCCTAACTGCCCTCCCTTGCCAGCCTGATTGCCCCCAACTGCCCACCCCTGCAGGCCTAAGCCCCCTCAACTGCCCTCCCCTGCAGGCCTGGTCCCCCCAACTGCCCTCCCCTGCAGGCCTGGTCCCCCCAACTGCCCTCCCCTGCAGGCCTGGTCCCCCCAACTGCCCTCCCCTGCAGACCTGGGTCCTCCCCCAACTGCCCTCCTCTGCTGGCCGGGTCACCCCTAACTGCCCACAACTGCCCTCCCCTGCAGGCCATCTTGTGGTGGCCATCTTGTGTCCACATGGTGGCAGCCATCTTTGACCACATGGGGGCGGTCATCTTATGTCTTGGAGTGATGGTCAATTTGCATATTACTCTTTTATTAGATAGAATGTCTAACAATTGAATTCAGGCCAGAGAAAGTGGTCTGTATGAAGCAAATTCTTTGTTACCTGTTGAAGCTTGCTCTAATAAATGGTCAGTTTTTCATAAATATTCCATGTGGTTTTGAAAAGAATGTGTATCCCTTAATTGTTAAGTGTAGCCTCCTATATGGGTCTATTAAATCAAGCTTATTAATAATGTTATCCAGATTTTCCATAGCCTTACTATTATTTTGACTGTTTCATCTATCATTTTTATAATGATACATAAGAATCTCTTTACCTGACTGAATTTGCCAATTTCTCCCCTAAATCTCTCAAATTTTCCTGGAGGAAAAAATTATTTTTAAAATATGGTAAGGTACATCAAAAAGGGCTATTAAAACCTATGACTGTGCATTTTTCTCATTTTTACATTTTATTTCTCTTTCTGCTTTATGTATTTTGAGGCTATGCTATTAGAATTATATAAGCTTAGATTTACTATGTTTTCTGAGTGAACTGTTTTCTGAGTGAACTGTTTAATATATGCACAGATAATCTTTAAACCTAGTGCTTTTTGCTTTGAAGTCTATAACTGTGATAAATATAACTACTCACACTTCTAGTTAGCATTTGCCTGGCATATCTTTTTTCATCCCTTTACTTTCAGCATTACTCTGTGTCTTAAAGTTTTAATTGAGTCTCTTGTAAACAACATATAGCTGAGTTTTCTGTTTTTATTTATTTCATTGACTGAAAGTTTAGTCAATTTACATTTAATGTGATGGCTGATATATTTTTTAATATATTTTTATTGATTTCAGAGAGGAAGGGAGAGGGAGAGAGAGATAGAAACATCAATGAGAGAATATCATTGATTAGCTGCCTCCCGCACACCACTACTGGGGATCGAGTCCACAACCCAGGCATATTCCCTTGACCGGAATCAAACCTGGGACCCTTCAGTCCGCAGGCCAACGCTCTATCCACTGAGCCAAACCAGCTAGGGCGATGGCTGATATTTTTAATGGAACGTAGGGGCACAAGAATATATTAATCAGAATCTCTGGCATAAATATACTGTCATCATTGGGTATATTCATGGCCTTGTTTTATTTTTTGGTATTATGAATACCTGTAAACCTACTCAACTAGCGAACTAAAACAGTAACAATGACTTACAATTACCTATGTGCTCCTCCCCATCTGTTCCCCCTTCTGAAGTAACCACCAGTCTCAGTCTTTTATATATTATTCTTTGGCTTTTAAAAAAAGTTATATCAAGTTTTTATCACATATTTATTTTAAAATTTTATGAAGAATTTGAGGCTTTATTTTTACCCAGTTGGTAGTATTAAGATTCAACTAGATTGCTGCATCTGGTTGAGGTTCATTATTTTTCATAGTTGTATAGTATTTCATTGTATGACTATGCCACAGTTTAGTTTGTCCATTCAACTATCATAGGCTTTTGGGTTGTTCTAATGTTTTGCTTTCATGAGCCGAGCTGTCATGATCATTCTCTTCTAGAGTATGTGGTATTCGTAATATCAAAAAATAAAACAAGGCCAATAATCTCTCTTGGGAGTGATTACTGGTTTGTAAGATATGTGACTATAAAACTTTACAACATAATGCTAAACCATTTTCCAAAGTGCTCTTCCAATTTGTACTCCCACTAACAATGTATAAAAGAGCCTACTGATATACTGATTTCTGACATATTTAACTTGTCTTCTCATCTTGCACCTTATATTTATTCTTTCTCTGTAAGTTTTTTGTTTACTTCCTTTCTTCTCTTCTATTGAATTGATCAAGAATTTTTTATTTCCCTTTCCTCTTTCACTAATTCAGAAGTTGTTAGTTCTATTTCTATTCTTTTAGTGATTACAATTTTTAACATGTACATTTGATCCAATCCCCCCTAAAACTATAATAAAGAATGATCCAACTTCAACTACATGCTCCCTTTTACATGTTACTGTTGCTTGTTGTTTTAGATCCTCCTGGTTTTTACACCCCTAAATTTAATCACTGTTGTCATTTTAGTTTTATATAATCATTGTTCAGATGTACACGTTTACCATATTATTCACCTTTGTCTCTAGCATACTATTCCTTTTTTTCTAGGTATCAGCCTTTTTCCTTGAAACATAACTTTCAATAATTCTTTCAGGGAGGGTATGTGAGTGACATCTTTCTCCATTAGTATAAAATTGTCTTATTTCACTCTTATCCTCCAGTGATGAGTTCTCTGGGCACGAATCCTAAATTGAAAGTTCTTTTACCCTCAGCACATTTTCACTATCTTCCTGTTTCTCTATTTATTGCTGAGACACTTGCTGTCAGTCTAAATGTCATTCCTTTGTAGGTAATCTGCCTTTTCGTTCTGGTTTTAAGATTTTTCTCTTTGTCTTCGGCTCCCTGCATTCTTACCATGCTGTGTTCAGGTATGAAGTTCTTTTCATTTACCTGGTTCAAGATTCATTGTACATCCACAATTTCAGGATTCGTGGTGTTTTTTAAATCCAATCTGGAAAAGTTTTAGTTATTGTCTCTATAAATCCTGTCTCCCTTGCGTTCTTTCCGTTTTCTCCTTCTACTACTGGTAGTAGGTACATAATGCACCTTCTCCCTCTACGTAACATATTCTGAACCTTTCTCCCAGACTTTCCTTCACTTTGTCTCTCTCTGCTGCTTCCTGGGCAATTCCTCAGGTCTATTTGCAGTGTTTCCTTCAGCTATGTCTAATCTGCTGTGTTAACTCTCCACTGAGCATTTCATTTCAGTGATTATTTGTGTGATTTCTAGAAGTTGTATTTAGTTCCCTTTCATACCTACCTTCTTTTTTTTCTGTCATGATCATCAAAGGGCTCATAGGGAAACTGAGGCAGGAAATGGCATTTCTGCATGGGTGAGGGAAGGCACTTGCTCCTTGTCCCTGAACTTCACACTGAACTCTTGGAAGGCTTTCCGTGTGAAAAACTGGGAGATCAAGGCAGGAAGACCTTTCCACCCGTCCTGGGATTGGGGACAGGCCATGCTGCCCAGCAATCTTAATCAGAGGGCCTGCGCCCGCCTGGCACGTGTGTGATGCCTTCCATACTGTGCCCAAGGCAGACATACTAATCAATCCTGCTCTGTCCCCGATTCAGGGGCAAGCCTTGAAAACCTCCAATCCCAGAGCAGCAGGTAGAGCCTCCCTGTCTGTGCACTAGGCTTGTTCGCTACTCAGCATCTTCTAAGGAAGCTTGTCACAATCCTGGCCCAAGACACTACAGGTATGTTTGGGGGGGTGGATGAATTAGAGACCACCTTTTGGTCAGTGACCAGAGATAGGGCTCTCTATCCACATCTGTTGGGTTAGCAGGCCTGGTCTAAGAGCAAGGAGGGCCCAAGCTCTGGCCGGGCCCCAGGTCCCAGGCTCAGGGGGTGCAGGTCCCATGGGAGCCATGAAGGGGTGGAGGGCAGGTCTTCGGCAGCCTGAACAGCTGGGGCCCTGCCCATAGGCCCATCAATAGATCTCCTTCACTCTCTTGTTGTTGGGGTCAAAGGAAGATTTCAGGTGAGCCCGGGCAAGGTAGGCCACCCCTATCCTCTCCAGGCTACAGTCCCCACTCTTCATGAAGTCCGGGGAGACTAGGTGCCTGGCGGCTCGCACCAGCTTGTGGGTGGAGAAGGAGAAGGCCTTGTTGCTCAGGTATGCATCCAGCACCTCCTGGAGGATGGCCCTGCTGGTAGGTCCTGAATGCTGATCATGCCCAGGTCCTCTGAGCTGTCACTGAACTGGCACCAGAACTGGTGGTCCTGCAGCACTGAGGCAATGTGGTGATGTGGGACCAGTTATGCTGCGCCACAGTCCTCCCCACAGCCAGGTAGAAGCCGTCCCCTTCAAAGGCAGGGGCAAGGGGCAAGGTCTGGGAGAGAGGAGATAGGTCGCTCTTGGTGCCGCCCCGCGGGTTCAGCATGCAGGTGTACCCCTACTTCCATTTTTTAATACAGTTAGGCTATTTTCTCATGGTTTCAAATATTCTTTTATGTCTTTAATAATTTTTAACTCACTTGTTTTATGGTCTGATAGTTCTATTATCTAAGATTCCTAGGATTCTTGTATCTACCACATCTTGGACATGGTGGATTATATCCATGTATATTTTGTAGTTTAGCATTGGGTCTGCATTTTTATATTCATTTTTCAGCTTCGGGGTTTCTAGACCATACAGGTAGGGGTAAATTCCAGCCCCAAATTTACATGAAGGCTGGGCTATAGTCCTAAATCCCCAGCAAAGACTTTTTTTCTTCACTTTCAACTCATGCCAAGACAGTTAAATTTTCTTGTCTCCCTGTGCCATTGGGGAGATTTTTTTCCAATGAATTATTTCTGTAATGATTCATCCTTTGGAGGGTTCCAACTTTATGTGGGGATCTCAGTTCCATCTCCCCATTTTTAACAGGCCCAAACCACAGTCTTTTTTCCATTCTGATGCCCAACCTTTAGAATGTCAAGACAGGCAAACCTGCCCAAGACCAGCTCTGCCTCTGCATGCTCGCTCACCATGTCATCTCCCTCTTGCTTCTTGCACTGGGGGCCTTTCCTTGCTGTCCTATGAGCTCATTTCAATAGGTGTTTATTGCATTTTGACCAGTATTTATAGATGATTTATAATGGGAGGATTTTCAAGTTCTTTCATCAGCAATATTGCCATAAATGGAACTCACTTCAATTTAATTTGTAATACCTTCACTTTGAATGCACTTTTTTTCTTAGAGTGCTGTAGCATCTAAGATTTCTGAGTAATTTTGCTTCTGAATAATCTTTTATGGGTAAGGCAGCACTAAATGAACTCAAATGAGGCAAACACAGGTCTATGCAGCTATATTACATTTACCTGGGAACTTTAAAAAGTACTGATGCTTGGTTCTACCTAGGAGATTTGGATTTAACCGGTCCGGGGACAGTCTGGGTAGTGGCCTTCTTAAAAACTTCCCAATGATCTGAATAGGCAACCAAGGCTGAACACAATTCTTTTACAACATACCGATGAAAACAAACAACCATAATGATCCCTGGGCTCCATCCCAGAATGTCTGACTTGTTTTGCTTGGGGAGGGCCCCCAGGCATCCTTTTTTTTTTTTTTTTTTAATTCCCCTGATTATTATAATGGGGGTCAGAACCAATGAGTTACCGGGCATGTCCTGTTGGAAGGGAGGAGTTCAGATAACGTTAGTGCTGGAAGCATGAGAAATCATGTACTCCAGCAGGGCATGCTGCTGCATAGCAGCCCATCAGACTGCTTTTTAATTATGCAGATTCCTGGAGGTTGTGAGTGGGTAGACTTAATGTAAGGCAGTAGTAAGTCTCTCGCTCCCCAGAGGTCTGTGATGGGCAACCATGTTTGGGAACCATTCAGTTGGCACCTCTGGTTTTACAAAGGAGGAAACCATCCCTGAGACAAGTGGTATTTTCTCAAGGTCACGGAGGTGGATTGAGAGGAAAAGAGACCCTTACCTTCCAATATAGTGTCCATTTCACTCATTTCCAAACATAAAGCCTCCTAATGCCTTCAGACAATCCTGGCCATTAGAAAGAGGCAGATTTTGGATTTCTAGGCAGTGATTTCAGGAATGTGGGGTTTTCTGTTTTGCTTTGTGTGTGGATAGCACAGCCAAAGGAAAATAAAATGGCCTGCTGCCTTGCATGTGGGTCTTACTAGGAGTTCGGTGACCTTGAGCTGATAAGCCACCATCAGTCTCAACTACCCCTCTGGGTTCTCAACAGTTTTAAAATATATCCATAAATCCGTTAATATGCCTCCAAAAGTCCCCGCCCCCGAGTGTGGACTGTACTTAGTAACTGGCATCTAATGAACAGAGAATGGAGGAAATGACGGTGGGTGACTGCTAAGGCTGGATTGCGGAATGCATGTGGGTGTCATCCTCCTCTCTCTCTCTCTCTCTCTCTCTCTCTCTCTCTCTCTCTCTCTCTCTCTCGGCTCTTGCTTTGGGGGAAGCCAGGTGCCATATCCTGAAACACTCGGGAAGCCCGATGAAGGGGCCCACGTGGAGAAGAATGGCAGTTTCCTGTTGACAACCTGAACTAATTTGTTAGACACCTTAAAAGTGGGTCTGCCAGGCCCAGCCAAGCCTTCAGATGACAGCTACCATGGCCCACGTCTCAACTATTATTTCATGAGAGACCCCAAGCTACGCCTTTCAGCTAAGCCATTCCAATTCCCGACCATCAGATACTGTGTGAGATAATAAATACTTGTTGATAGAAGCAACTGAATTTTGGGGGTAATCTGTTACACGAAATAGATGACATTAGTATTAACAGAGATACTACAAAATGCACTGAAATAGAGCTGCTTACTTATAGGTCTGCAACAGGATTCACATGCTAACATTTATAGAGTGCGTAAGTTAGACCTTAGCCAAATGAACTGCATATTAGATTTAAAGTAGTGATTGCGTATTATTAATGTTATCAGATTGCAACACATTTCATGTTCAATTACCTACATTGCTCTTTCCGGAGCATCTCTTTGCTCATCTTCTTATCCCCACTGCACACTTATAAAAGGTCACTGTCAAGATATGAAAGTATATGTATGATTTAAATGTCTCCACTCAGTTACTAACAACTGTGAGCATGTTTTCAAATTGGAAAAGCTAGGTTAATTTAAACTCGCTTTTTCACACAATGCTCTTTGTTTACTTCTTGGTATTGCGTTTCACTGCCACGCTGAGCACCTTGCTGATTAAGGAGTCTGTTCACTTTATCTGTCTCCTGGAGTTACAAGCCTCACTCTCAAGAACTGCCATGGGAGACTTGGCACCAAAAAAAAAAAAAAGGCAAACCATCTTTTTACCAGAAAATATTTAGTGAAATGAATTTTTACTCCTAAAAATTCCAGCAAGTATAAATTCCATGTCTAAAAGTAATGGGCCCTTTGTATTACCTCAAGAATTAGGACTTCTGAGCATGCTCTTAAATTTGGAGCTACTTTGTTTTCTTCCAAGAAACAGAAAATAAGCCCATGTGTTTAGCTCCTAAGTCAGTCCTCTTCTGGACTGTATAATATGGGAAAACCAAGATGGTATCTTTCTAACAGAGTCATAACTGGAGGCATAAATTATCTGGGGGAGGGGGGAGGACATGAAAAAAGTGTGTGAGGCCAAAAGTAAACTTCTATTTTTCAAACACTCTACTGATCTAACATTCAACTATTTTTATGTGTAATTTACTTACTCCTAACTATTTGATATATACAGAGACATAAAGGTCTTCGTAATTTAAATGACAGAAAAACATTTGTTTTGTTTTGTTTTTATTTCTTTTTCAAACCGGGAAAGGAAATGCAAAAAGCTCCCTAAAGGAGGAAACAATAAAAATAAAACATGTTCAGCTAAATGTTTCCTTTTGCATGTTCACACTGGACCCAGCTAGAAGCCTGGTGTTGGGGGGAAGAGTTTTGCTCCCTTTTGTCTTCTCTGCCTTCTTCTTTCCTGGTCTCCACCTCAGCATTATCACACCTAACCAAGGCCAATGCTGCAAACAAATCCAGCTGAATAAGAACAGAGCAGACTCCTCATTAGTATCAACATCATTCATTGACCACAGCTGAGGAGCCTTCTGGGTGTGATGGGGACAGGGATCAGAAATCTTTCATCTCTGTGAGTTACAAGAGGTGGACAGGACTTGAAATTGGAAGTGAGGCTGGCTCCAGTCCCTTTGCGTGGCAGTTTCCTGCAGGGGATGCTCTATGCCAAGCAAGTCAAACTCATGGCTGGTGGGCCGCATGCCTCCGGCTCTGAGTTTGACATGCTTGCCTGTGCCATCCTGATAAGCCCTTCCCCAGCCATAGCTCTCTCATGAGTCTGGGTATGGGAGCCACAGGAGATAAGCCTCAGGAATTACACAGAAAGTTAACATTCTCATTACAAATATCCCAGAGCTGCTCTCCCGTGTACCGCAAAACTGTTTAACTGCTGTTTGTCATTCTGTCATTCTTATACGTGCAGGTAAATATTTTATTAAACATCTTCACTGCTTGGCAGTTGGGAGCCCTTTGCCTCCTAGAGCTGGCAGTCGCCCAGCACTACTAGGGCGGGTGGGAGCACCATGGGCTGCCTGGACACCCGGTGGTGTTAATAGAGTAGCAGTCCTTCCCACCTGGAAACCATTTTCTCCTCTGGCCTCTCCGGCTTAATCTTCCATTTCTTCTTTTTTAATCAGTTACCAACTTAGTCTTGATGAAAGGTGCCGGGGCCCCCAAAAGAAAATGGCTATGCCTTTTAACTCCACCTGGAAACGGTTGACTCAGGGCCTCCATCACCTTCCCTTACACCTCTACACCCAATTAGGAACCTGCCCCACCCCCAGTGTGACCCCCTTGCCAAACAGAAATCTAAATGTCACAGCTGGAAACATGCAGGGCCCCTTCACCCAGACTCCTCATAGAGTCTGCAGTTTCCATCTGGGAACTCCACACACCTCACAGTCATTCCCGCCTTCAGCCTTGCACCCCCACCAGCCTGCCAATTTCCCAGTAAGCTCCTAACTCAGGCACATAAACCCACCCATTAGTTTGGACCAACGTTGGGTCCACCTCTTGAAAACTCTTTGTCTTTTGACCAGTTACACACAACTGGAGGTGGCCAAAGCAGAACAGTCGCTTGGCTGTAGTGTCATCCCACCCTACGTTTGAGTCAGCAGGAGGCCACCCAGACAAGATCCCTTTCTGTGAGAAATTCCAGCATTGGAGGACTGGAGGTATGACGCCCTCTTCTGGCAGATGGTGGGAACGCCTACGTGTACCCATGCCTTTCAGTTCCCTCTACTGGAAGAGGAAATAAGCCTTCTCACCTCACGGCCCCAGATTCCAGACTTCAAAGTCCTGCTATCAAATTCTGAGACCCACACCCCACAGATCCAGGGGTTTCCTAGAGTTGAATCCAAGACCCGCCACAACCGCCCACACTGCAATTTCTACAACCACCAAACAACTAATTCCAAGTGGCTGCAAAAAAGTAATGCAAGAAAAAGAGGGAGAGAGGGGAAGCACTATAATTGCTGAAAGGAGGTATTCAGGTAGGTGGAAGTGAAATCCATTTAGCCAAACATGATACTGACACACAGACAGAGACAGAGGGAGGAAAAGAATAAGAGAAAATATTAGATGTGGGGACAATAGAGGATAGACTGTAGAGCAAATTGCTGAGTAAGACATTCATGCTAAAAATAATACCGCATGGAGAGAACATAAGAAATAAAAATGTGGCTGTGCCCATGGGTTGGAAGAACAAGAATCAGAACAAGATAAAGAAGGGATCATAATCCAAGAGGAAAAGGAATGAACGTAAGAATTTGAAGCCAACCAGAAAAGAAATTTCATCACCATCCTCGTGCTTTTGTGGATGGGATCGATGATGCTGGAAGTCTCCTCAACAGTGGCTGGCCATGCCTCTGGCTTCTGAACAGGCCCCAAGACCCCATCACCCACTCAGCAGATGCCACGTAAGAAAGGAGGGCAAGACCTTTGTCTGTATCTTCTAGTCTGAGTCATAGATAATCATGAGCATTCAAAAAAAAAAAAAATCAATTGCCCAGTGGCTGATGGGGAGGCCTGGCTTGACAGAAGGCGTTCATGAGGAAGACCCCAGGGGGGTTAGCTGATCACAAGCCTGATGCAAACCTACAGTGCACAGAGGCTGTTGAGAACGCTAATGCAATCTTAGGCTCTATTAATAGAACAGCAGAGAGTGGAAGGAGGGAAGCAATAATCCTGGTGTGTGCTGGCGGGTCAGGCCACATGCAGTTTTATGCTCTGTCCTGTGGGCTATATTTTAAGAGAGGCACTGGCAAATTTAAGGCTGCTCAGAAGAGCATGAAAAGGATTGGACGCTGGTATTTATACAGAACTGAGATGAGGTTGACAGTCCTTTTGCAATTGGCACGATCAGAATGCTTATTGCACTGAAGACACAGAATCTCAGGCGCCAGTACCAGGAATCATGTTTCCAATGTTTACTAAACCTCCCTGAGCATTTGAGGAGGCCCCTTTCGATATAACCTGCAAGCATAGTTTGAAGGATAGAGTCTGCTCCTTTGCGTTGGAGTGTACCGAGCCTCTAGCTGCTAGCTCTGTGCCAGGCACTGGGGCACCAAGAGAAGCTTGAAACCTAGGTGGACAGAGAAACCCGTAAATAGGTACTTTTGCATATAATATGACAGATGGTGATAGATATACACATTGATTTGAAATGAGATGCAATTAATTTCTTAGAGGGACAGAGTGACAGGAGAGACAAACAAGAGTCTCAGTGTAATGTGTACTTGCAAATGTGGAAGGTGGGAAAGGAATCACTGGCAGTTAGGGAGGAAAGATTAGAACCAGAAAAACTCAGAGTCACAAAAGACAACTGTGTCAGATGCCACAGAGATGTCCAGGAGGAGGAAAACTCCAGGCCGCTCCCTAAAAGTGGAGATCAGGAGCTCATCCTTAGTGGCCAAAAACACATTTTGGGGAAAATGATAGAGACAGAGACAGACTTCATTTAGGAAGTCTGTGGATGGATGCATTTATTGAACACCTACTACAATACCCAGCATGGTGCTGCACACCATGGAAGTTCAAGAAACACAAGTCCACTTTGATCATTGGTTGGTGAGTTAAGACTAACACGTCCATTAGAAAGTAGTGGAAGATTAATATATGGATTGTTCAACTGGGTGAACCAAAAGATGGTGGTTCAAATGGCCAGCTGGTTGACCCAGGATGTATTCCTTATGCTTATGAATGCCAAAAGAGGATGGCATTAGTGCCCTTCAAATATGGCCAACCTGATGCTAGCTTCCCCTTCCCCTTGTTTCTTGGGACATTTCCTTTCCCAGAGGTGTTCAAAAATACAATGCCTGTCCTAGCATCGCTCATGTTTGCTCTGGTTTTCTTATTTACCAGTGAAATTAATATTACTCTTTACTCTGCTCGTATTCTAGATCCAACATGCGTGTGTTTTTTCATCAGTAGGTTTGTGTTTGGTTGATTAGTTATTCATGTATAATGTAAGATGATAAGAGCCGTAATACAGAGGAATAATTGTGGAGGATGCAGGCGTACAAACTCAGGAATTGGCTTCTGTTTTTCTGTGTGTGTGTGTGTGTGTGTGTGTGTGTGTGTGTGTGTGTGTGTGTTGGGGAGTGGGGGGTGGGCAGGTTAGAAAGGCACTTGGATTACTTACAGATGGTTGAAATTCTCCGCTTACCAAACTGGTGACTGAAGCAAAATAGGGGAAATTAAACTAAATGGTGTTTGCGGCACATGCCCCTTCTCCTTGATCTGCATCATAAGCCCCCATGGATTGCTGATCGGTGCTGTACAATCGCTCAAGTCACCTGACTTCTCTAGACTTAAGTGTCCCCATCTGCATCATATCCAATGTACCATTTTATTTGTTGGCTTCTTTCATAGGTTAAATTTTTGCAAAGGGAATCCACCTTGTAGACTAGCTCTTCCTCTAATGTGCCCTCTGGGACTCCTCCAGAACCGCTTTCCCTCCGAGTAGCCAAAGCAGTCTCTGTGTGATGCAGACTAGATCCCCCAGTGGCTTCCCGCTGCTCTCAACCTCTCTAGTATAGCCTAAAGGGCCCTATGTGATATGATCTTGGCCTGCTTTTCCAACCTATTGATAGAGATTTGCCACCATCCCTACCATGTCCATAAAAAAAAAAAAAAAAAAAAAGGATTTCCCTCCTTAGACCCTTTGCATATGCTGTTCCTTCCTCCTGCAAAGTTTTCTCCACACACTGCATGGATATCTCCTTACTGCTCTCTAATTCTTAGTTCAAATACTACCTCTTCGAAAATGCCTTTTTTGACCAAGCTCTAAAGTCACCTCCTAGCCCACTGCTTTCTAGTTCATTGCCTTGTTTATTTCCTGCTGGGAGCTCAGCTGAGGGCCCCAATTATCCTCACTTTGGGTCTTTCCCTGTGGCAGCATGGGCTTCCTAACAGCATGGAAGCTGGATTCTAAGAAGGAGGAAGTAGAAACACCAAAATCTACCCCACCTATCCTCAAATTATTTTCTAGCACATCATCTTATTTTATCGCCTTCCTAGCACTTATAGTTCTCTGAAATTGCTGTGCTAATTTATGTTTCCTTGTTAATTGCTTGCTCCCTCCTCCCATCCATGAGGATGTAAAATCCATGAGAGTTAGAAACCTTGCCTACCTCATTCACCACACGTGCCCAGGGTAAAGGAGGTGCCCAGAAAACATTCGTTAAATAAATTTTAAATGTTTAGAAATTAGAAGAATCAAGATGGACATGAAATGCAATGTAACACACAAACATACTATAGTATACATGTTCACCAAAAAATCAGCTGCAGAGAACTTCCAAGGCAGGATAAGAACTGGGACTGAGGGTGGAGAGCCCACCACCCAGTGATCCAGACATGAAGGGGATCCTATCCGCAGCTCCCCCCCCCCACCCCGCCCGGCCTCCTGCTGTTCAGAACTCAGCACAGAGCTGGACAGGGACAGTGGTGATTCAGGCAGAGGCCCAGGACACATAGGACCCTGCAGGGGACCAGGATCAGAATGCAAAGCCTGACCCTAAGAGGAAATAGATTGTGCCCAGATATCGCAGGTCACCAGCAGGACAATGGTAGTAACAATCCCCTGAGTCCAGGGCCTGGCATGGGAGGGCTTTGGTTGCTGTACTTGAGCCTAAGCCAGCAGAGGGAGATGACCTTAGTTTAACCCAATTCAAATCAGCACCTACTATGTGAAAAACACTGTGCTGCATGCCATGGGCGATGGAGAGGTGAGAGGCATGGGGCCTGTGCCCACGCTGAGGAGGGCCTACCAGTGGGTCAGGTGGGTGCAAAGATGGCTCTAAAACAGAATGGAGGGGTTCAACAGCAGGGGAAGGCGGCCAGCAGCCCCGAAGTTACAGACAAGGGAGAAGCAGAGGGGCCCCTGAAGGATGTGGCTTGCAAGAAGGGCCTTCCAGGGTCAAGGAAGCCAGGGCACATCTGGGGACCCCCCCTCCCGCAAGAGCTCCATTAGGCTGGAGGAGGGTAGGGTCTGCAGGTGCGTGCAAGAAAACAATTTATTATCAAAAATTCCAGTAAAGTCCCTCAGAACCAACTCTTGGAGACAGAGGCTGGGGTCCTGGATGGAGAGCGAAGGAGAGGTGGTTTTCTAAGCGGGAGACTGGAGAGCAGTTTTACAGCTCCATTCGAAGAAGGGGAAGGAATGCTGGGCAGGCAAAACCACAGGCGGCACCGCGGGCAATGGAAGAAAAGCCCAGAAAGGTATCTGGGCCGTGCTGTGATAGAACCAAATAGTAAGTGACTCTTGGGAGGTATGTGGATTGGGGGGAGGGGGAGGAGGGGAGGGGAGAGGATAATTATAAACACAAAGATTTTCTTGTTTGGACCTGAATGAACTAATTCTGGAATTAATGTGGAGTGCACCTATGTGTATAGCAGTATTATTCACAATAGTCAAAGGGTGGAAACAACCCAGTGCCCATCAACAGATGCACAAATAAACAGAATGTGGCATCTGCATGCATCAGAATTTTATTCATCTATAGGAAAGAACAGCTTGGTGTGGCTCGGCCGCTTGAGCATCATCCCATGCGCCGAGAGGTCACTTGTTCAATTCCTGGTTAGGGTACATGCCCAGGTTGCAGGCTCGATCCCCATTAGGGGCGTGCAAGAGGCAGTTAATAGATGTTCCTCTCTTTTTCTCTTCCTTCCTCTCTCTCTAAAATAAATAAAAACATTAAACAAATTTTAAAAGAAAGGAATGAAGAAGTGATATATGCTACAGTGCAGATGAACCTTGAGGACAATATGCTAAGTGAAATAAGCTAGACACAAAAGGACAAATACTGTATGATTCCAGTTATTTGAGGTACTTACAGTAGTCAAATTCATAGAGAAAGAAAGTAGAATGGTGGTTGCCAGGGGCTGGGGAAAGAGGAGAACAGGAGCTATTGTTTAATGGGTACAAAGTTTCAGCTTGAGATGATAAAAAAAAATTCTGGAAATGGATGAAAAATAAATTCTGGAAATGGGTAGTGGTGATGGTAGCAAAACAATATAAATGTACTTAATATTTCTGAATTGTACACTTAAAAATGGTTAAGTGAAAATTTTACACTATGTATATTTTCCCACAGTAAAAAACAATTAATGTGGAAAAATAAACAAGTCGGGAATATCCAGGATAGTTCTGAGAAAGTAATGAGGAAATGAAACCCTACCAGACAGTAACACAAATTATAAAACCTCAAGAATTCAAACAAATACTTTCAACAATAAAGAGTTAACTAAAAAAAACTCAGCCCTGGCTGGTTTGTCTTAGTGGATAGAGCGTCAACCTGCAGATTGAAGGGTCCTGGATTTGATTCCAGTTAAGGGCACATGCCCAGATTGGGAGCTCGATCCCCAGTAGGGGACATGCAGGAGGCAGCCGATCAATGATTCTCTCTCATCATTGATGTTTCTATCGCTCTCCCTCTCCTTTACTCTCTGAAATCAATAAAAATATGTAGTTTTTTAAAAAAGTCAAACAGTGTGGCACATGATCACACAGAATAAAGTCTGAAACAGGCCACGTCACTCAGCACTTGTTCACGTGGGGAAGTGGGCATCAGGAAACAGCTGGGAATAACTGGAGCCACCAGGAAAAATGAAGTTGGATCCTTATCTCATACTTATAGCAGGAAGAGCTCCAAATGGAGGGAAGACTGAAACGTGAAGCACAATGCCACACAAGTACTGGAAGGAATCAGGGAAAATTCTTTTTGAACCTCAGAGGGGGAGCACATTGAGCCGTGACTTTGGGTCAGTCCTTTTGTGTTTATCTCCTGGGATTGTTGTGAACACTGGAGGAGTTAATACATGCAAAGTGCTTGGGACAATTCCTGGCACACACAAAGGACTCTGTATGTGACCACCATCACCATCACCATCATCATCCAAAAGAATGAGGACATTTTACAAACTGATATGGAAAAAGTATCAAGATATATTATTAAGTGGGAAATAGGTAAGGTGCAGAGCAGTATATACAATATACTATGCTTCACTTTAAAAGCTGGGGGGGGGGTTAGAGAAACACACACACACACACACACACACACGCACACGCACATATAAATCTACATATATTTGCAAGTGTATATACACACACAATAAACCTTTTTTGTTAGGCCACTGCATCGCACAACTCCAGGGGGCACAATTCCAGTGTAGTCCATGTCGATGGCATTCTAGGGACTCAATATAAATGGTGTCCCTTGGACTTGTGCACCACAGGGGCCCTGCTAACTTGGGTGCACATGGTCACGTATCTCTGGGAGTACACAGAGAACCCAATAATAGTGGTGGCTCATGGCGAAGACGCAGAGGTGGCTCAGAACAGAGGTAGGAAGGAGACTTTTGACAATACAGCCCTTGTGTCTTTTCGGTCTGGAACTATGTACATGTGTGATGGAACACTCCTCCCCCAAGAAGATAAATAAATAAAAGGAGTTGTAAAAATAAATGCACACATATAAAAGCAATACATAAAAAAAATACATGTTAGAGAATTTGGAAAATACAGAAAGTATGAAGGTGAGAATTATAATTAAGCATGATTTTTCTGGTTGTTTCTGTGTGCCTGTCTGGAAGGCTTTGAAAAGTAGCATTGCATGTAGGCAGGAATGAGTAAACTATAAACACAGGCCATATTGGGCCTACCACCTGTTTTGGTAAATAGTTTTATTGAAACACAGCCTCACACATTTGGTTATATGCCATCCTCTGGCTGTCCTGCTACACTTAGTTACTGAGTAACTTTGATTTTGGTAAGTGATTTGTTGCTATTTCTAGTTCAATCTACAAATCTAATTCTATCTATAAATGCACTGGCATGCTCCCACTAAAAGGCACAGGGAAAAAGTAAGATGCCAACAACAAGTTATAATGAACATATTACTTTTGGATTTAGAATTTAAGGAAAACAAGGAACAGAGGTGTTCACCACAATGAGTGTTGACAATACGAACCAGGAAGTCGCGGTTCAGTTCTTAGTCAGGGCACATGCCTGGGTTTCGGGCTCGATCCCCAATAAGGGGCATGCAGGAGGCAGCGGATAGATGATTCTCTCTCATTATTGACACTTCTATCTCTCTCCCTCTATTTTCCCCTCTGAAATCAATAAAAATATATGTTTTTAAAAGAAACAGGCTTATAATTTTAATTAAAGTAAGAATAACATACCAAGACAAAGTAAAGATTATCCAAGTGGAGAAAATAGGAAAGATAATCTCATAAATGAGCTAGGCCTTATGGGAAATACAGTTTTTAAAATAATTCCCTAGGTTATGACATGGAATAAGAACATAAGAGAAAAAAAAACACATCTCCTCTCTTGAAATCTCACCAGATATTTAGTCTCTCAATGTCCAGGGGGATATTCAAAAGCCATGTGAGAAACAGGACAATTATTCTTGGAGCAGGACTGTCCTATGCATTGTAGGAGTCTAGCATCCCTGGCTCTCCCACTAAATGCTGATAATGGCCCCATTTATAATGACAATCAAAACAATTCCTTCAACTTTTCAAAACTCCCTTGAAGGGCAGTACCACCCCCCTTGAGAACCACAGATACATGTGAAAACAATTTGAAAAGTTAAAAGCACTTTCCAAACACACAGTATGATTAATCTATAAAAACTGCAGTGAATTTTCAGTAGATGTTGCATATCTACACTATATAAAAGGAGACTATTGAATTATAAAAGATGAGTGTTTTCTTTTTCTATAAAACCTATTTCCATTTCTGGAAACATGGCAAGTGAATCAATACACTTACTAAAAACACCTAAGAATTCTGGATTAGAACAATTTCTTAAGAGGGTCAGCGAGTGAGGAGAACAGTTAAGGATCCATAGCCTAGGGACTGAGTGACGAGGAGCTCAGTGACAGAGGTGGAAGCGCCCCACTCCAGGGGCATTTGTTGAACCTGGAGAATTTGAACTTTGGTATTCATGGCCTCATAAGTCTTGTGAAGAAGGAGCTAAAGCCTCAGGTCTGCCCAAGGTGGGGAGTGTAAAAAGAGATCTCCCAGCATAAAGATGGGGCTCTCCCAAGGCCGAGCCTGTCATGGAAGGGTAGTTTTAGCAACACCTCCCACACCCTCCTAGAGCCTGAAGGAAAATCTGCCTCAGACTTTGCACTGGGAAGGATATGGGATGTGTGTGTGTGTGTGTGTGTGTGTGTGTGTGTACACATATGCCAGGAATCACCACAAAACATTCAAACTGCAAGCTGTCCATGACACAATTTATAGCAAAAAAATCCACACACTTCGGGTGGTCTAAATACCCCAAGTAGAGAATGAAACTGGAGTCATCCCAGGAAATAGTAATGCCTCCAGCACCTGGCAGAAGACAAAGTGAATTGTCTATAGAGGAAGCCAAATTTATCCCAGACCTCAAAGTAGTCCCACACATAAAATGTCCAGGAAAATTATCAGGTTAAACTTAAATTACAGAGAGGGGTTGGGGAGAGAGAGAAAAAGGAGAAGGAAGAGGCAATGGAGGCAGAGAAGGAAGGGAGGGGGAGGGGAAGAAAGAAACTAAACACAATGGTATCTATACTAATAAAAGGATAATACGCTAATTAGACCAGGTTGACCAGACATATTCCAGACGTCCAACTTCCTTCCGGATGAAGCCATGGTGGGGGGGCCGAGGCAGAGGTGGTTAGGGGCGATCAGGCCAGCAGGGGAGCAAGCAGTTAGGGGCAAGATCAGACCGGCGTGGGGGGAGCAAGCAGTTATGGGGCAATCAGGCTAGCAGGGGAGAGCAGTTAGAGAGTGATCAGTCTAGCAGGGGAGGGCAGTTGGGGGCGATCAGGCCAGCAGGGGGAGTGGTTACAGGGCTATCAGTTTGGCAGGCAGAGGCAGTTAGGGGCAATCAGGCAGGCAGGCATGCAAGCGGTTAGGAGCCAGTGGTCCCACAGGGATTGGGTCTAAACCAGCAGTCGGACATCCCCCGAGGGGTCCCAGATTGGAGACGGTGCAGGGCAGGCTGAGGGACACCTCCCTTCCCGTACACGAATTTTGTGCACTGGGCCTCTAGTAAGGTACTAAGAACTAAGAACCAGGAGCAGCAGACAGTTGAAACAAACCTGCAAGAACTTCAGACCCTGGACAGTAAGATGAAGACTATAAAACAACATGTTTAATATGTTTTTTTTTAAATCACAGTTTACACTCAATATTTTGTATTAGTTTCAGATGCATAGCCCAGCAGCTAGACAATCATATACTTTACAGAGTGTTCCCCATTATTTCAAGTACCCACCTGGCACCATCTACAGTTAGTACGATAATAAAATCCATGCATGAAAATATATACAAGAAAAAGAAACTATAAAATATGTCCAAGCAATTTTGGGGGGAAAAAGAACTCAATGGACAGATTTACTAGAACAATCACATGTGAAGAGAATGTGTAAACTGGAAGACTGGCCTGAAAAACATTTTTATAACGCAGCATAGAGACACAAAAAGGAAATATGAATGAAAGGGGAAAACATGGAGGATAGATCAAGAATTTTAGCAATTTTAAAGTCCGTAAAGGAAAGGAATAGGGATGGTACAGAGGCAATAGGAAGATATAAGGGCTGAAAATTTCCAGGATGGATGAAATACATCAACCCACAGAATCAGGAAATCCTAGAGATCCCAATTAGGATATACATATCCATCTCAGTTGCAGAACACCAAAGACAAAGAGAATATCTTAATACAGTGAGGGAAGAAAGAAAGATTATTTTTAAAAGTGTAACAGACAACTTACTTCTTCTCAGCAATAGAAATCAAAAGACAATGGGTGATATTTTAAATGGGCTGAGAGAAAACATTTGTCATTTTCAATTCTATATCCATAATGAAAGATGAAAAGTCATTTTCAGACATACAAAAACTGAGAGAAATTGGTACCAACAAGCCTTCACTTAAGGTATAAGAAGAACGAGTCCTGATGGAAGGTTTGAGGAGCAAGAGGAAATAATGCACATAAAAATTTTAAAATATTGGGTACATACAGCAATAATAATATAAATAGGCTTGTGGGTTTTCAAAAGAAAAAAATTAATAGAATTAACATTCACAACAATGATAGCACATAAGGCAGTAAGGTATAAATGGAGGTTGGAGAGTTTTATATTTTTCAGAAGAATAAATTTGTTGAATAACTTTGATTTTGGTAAGTTATTTGCTGCTATTTCCAGAAAATCCACATATAGAAAAGAAACAGAGTTTGTAAACCAGTGGAATAAAAAAACTAAAATGGAAAAACAGTAAATCAATCTAAAAAGGGGCAAGAAATGATAGAGATATGAATGGAACTTCTGAGAAAAATAGAAAACAAAAAACATAGTTATAAACCTGAAAATATTAATAATTATGACAAGTATAAACAAATGAAATGCCCTACCCAAAATATAAAACTTGTCAGAATGGATTTTAAAAAAATCTAACCATATGCTGCTCATAAAAAAATATGTCTTAAGCAAGAGCATATAGAGAGTTTGAAAGTGAAAGAATGGGAAGAAAGTGCTAAGAAAAGGTGTACTGGCTTTAGCTATATTAATATTAAGCAAAACAGATTTAAGGGAAAAAGTATTGCTACAGACAAAGGTCACTTCAAGATGTTAAGCAATTACATCAAACAGGAGGATACATTGATATAAATTTACATACTCAATAACTTTCCAAACATGTGAAGCAAAAATTGACAATTACCAAGAGAAATAAACAAATCAGCAATCATAATGGGACACCTAACCCACCTTTTCCAGTAACTGGTAAATAAACCAGTAAAAAAAAAATCATCAATAAGGATAGAAAACTTTTGAGCAACACAACACACTTAATACAATTGACCTAAGAGACATTATGTCAGTTCAGGAAACATGCCAAGATGTGATTAGATGTGCCAGAAGTTTATCGGGGGAAAGTGCCTATGAAGGATATAAATAAGGAAGCAGGAGTAGATGGGAAGAGCCTTCTGACCACAATGCAGGTCTGAAAGGAATGAGAGAAAGAAGGAGAAATGAGTAGGAAGAGTTTCAGATTACAGTGCAGTTCTACAAATGGTTTGGTCAGACTCATGGCATGGCTTTGAGCCAAAGTTGCCCATTAGAGTTTCACCTCCCATAGGAATGGACCTGCCCTGATACCCCCAACATGCTCAGTTATTGGCTGGGAACAAACCAGGGGAAGAGTGGTCTCAGCACAAATATGTTGGTGAAGCCAGAGGAGTAGCAGTTAGGGCTCCAGTCAACCTTGCTCCCCACAGCAAGAGAGCTGAGCTACCCATGTTTATGATCATCACAGACATGTTTAGCAGAAGAGCTGAGTGTCACATTTTCACTTTACCCCAGACATACCCCCAAACTGCAAAAACACATTCAAGTACACACATAACCTTTATAAAAGTTGACTATATACTAAGTCATAAAGCAAATCTCAATAGATTTCTTTTTTAAAAAAAATCTTTTTATTGATTTCAGAAAGATGAAGGGAGAGGGAGAAGGAGAGGGAGAAGGAAAAGAAGAGGGAAAGTAAGAGGGAGAGACAAAAACATCAATGAAGAGAGAGAATCATCCATGGGCTGTCCCCTGCCCTGGCGATCAACCTGCAACCTGGGCATGTGCCCTGATCAGGAATCGAATCATGACCTCTTGGTTCATGGGTAGATACTCAACCACTGAGCCACACAGGCCAGGCTCTGTAAGTATTAAAATCATACACACTGTATTCTCTGACAATAACAAGAAGTTACCAGAATCTTCTATCCCACTATATACTTTGAAATTTAGGTGGGAAGTCTAATAAGAGATCAAATAATCAGGGAATCAAAGAAGAAAATATAGTGGAGACTAAAACATATTAAGAATTGAATTACAATGAAAATACATAGTAAAAATTTTGAGATAGAGCTAAATAATGCTGAGAAATATATGGCCTAAAACATCACGTAAAAACACTTGAACATTAATCAGCTACGCATCCATTTTATGAAATTAGAAATAGATCAGCAAAATAAACTCAAGAAAGGTAGGAAATGAAATCATCAACATAAGAGAAGGAATTAATGAAATAGAAACAAACACAATAGAGAAGATTAACAAAGCCCAATGAGACCAAAGATAAATAAATATGATAAACCTCTGGTAAGACTGACCAAGAAATAAAAGGAAATCATAAACAATATCAGAAATAAAATAGTAACATAAATACAGAGACTACAAACAATGAAACAAAATAGTAAGAGGACATTGTTGAAAATATTTAGGTTACTAAGTTTGAAATCTTATACAAGGCAAACACATTCTCAGGAAAATCTTAAATAACTCAAGAAATAGAAACCCTGAACAATCCTATAATCATGAAAGACACTGAATGTATACATGAAAACCTTTCTACATTTTAAACTCCAGGCCCTAAATGCATCACTAGTGAGTTCCAGACATTCAAATCCTATCTAATAAAAGGATAATATGCAAATTAACCATCATTCCATCACAAAGATGGCGGCACCCAGTCCCGTCAGCCCCGCTGGAGTCCCCCAGTTCTTTCAGCCCCGCTGCTGAGAGCGGACAGCAGGGCATGGGGGCTTCCTTTGCAAGGCAGCGGTGGTGAAGCCCCCAGGCCCAGCAGACAGAGAGCAGAGGGTGGGGCGTGGCAGCTTCGTTTGTATGGCAGTGGCGAAAAAGCCAGGCCCCACAGAGAGCATCCCCTGACAGCTCCTGGATTGGAGAGGGTGCAGGTTGAGCTGAGGGACCCCCCCCCCGGCCCAATGCATGAATTTCATGCACCGAGCTTCTAGTAATAAATATTTATCATCTTATTCAAGCTATTTTAGAAAGTTAAAAAAGAGCTCCCATTCCCCAAACTAATTTTATGAATCTAGCATTAACTTGATGCCCAAACCTGACAACATAAGAAACAAAAATTTCAGGCTAATCTCTCATGAACATAAATTCAAAAATCACAAACAAAATATTATCAATCTTAATCAGCAATATATGAAAAGGATAACATATCATGAGCAAAACAACATAACCATATGCTATAAGTGTAGAAGCATTTGATAAAATTCAGCATCTATTTTTTTATTTTTTTTAAACTCTGAGAAAACTTGGAATGGAAGAAAACTTCCTTAACATGATAAAGACTATATACCAAAAACACTGTAATGGAGGTACTACCAATGCAATAAGGAAAGAAAAAGAAATGAATAGTATAATGATTATAAAGAAATAAATTATCTGCAGACAAATTATCTGCAAATAAAATATTTGCAGACAACATGGTTGTGTACTTAGAAAATTCAAAGGAATATGTACACACTAGTAGAGTTAATAAGTTGATTTAATAAAATTGCTAGATACAAAGTAAATCTTGCAAAAACCAACTGCATTTTGAAAATTTAGCTGTAAGCAAGTTGAAATGAGTTTTTAAAAGATGTTTAAATAGTACTAAAAACATAATAAACCTAGGAATAAATCTTCATTTGGTGTACAAAAGTTCTACTCATAAAACATCCTAATATATAAAAAGCCAGGGGCTGTCACAACCAAAACAACTGGACAGACGACCGAACACAGGCTGCGTGGGGCAACCAGGCTGGCAAGGGGGGTTAGTAAGGGACGACCAAACAACTGAACAAGCAGGATATATGGGGCGACCAGGCCGGCAGGGGGGGTTAATGAGGGACGATCAAACAACTGAACAGCAGACTGCGTGGGGCGACCAGACCAGCGGGGGGGGGGGGCAGTTGGGGGCAACCAGGCTGTTGGGGGGGCAGTTGGGAACGAGACCGTCAGAGGGGCAGTTGGGGGCGACCAGGCTGACGGGGGGGGGCAGTTAGTGGCTACTAGGCTGGCAGAGGAGGGTAGTTGGGGACAACCAGGCCAGCAGGGGGGAAAGCTGGGGGCTACCAGGCTGGCAGGGGGGGATATTTGAGGGTGATGAGGCAGGCAGGCAGAGGAGCAGTTAAGAGCCAGCAGTCCTGGATTGTGAAAGGGATGTCCAACTGCCAGTTTAGGCCCGATCCCTGGGATTGGGCCTAAACTGGCAGTATGACATCCCCTGAGGGATCCCAGATTGGAGAGGGTGCAGGCTGGGCTGAGGAGACCCCTTTTCCCCCATGCACGAATTTTATGAACCAGGCCTCTAGTTATTAATAATGTTAAAGAAGATCTAGTATATGGAGAATTATATCATGTTCATGGATTGGAAGACTAAAGTTAGTAAAGATGTCAATTATCTATGGATTAAATTAAAATAATCTATAGAATCAATTTACTCCTAATCAAAATTTCATTAGGATTTATAAGTTTCAACTTTTTGTTGCTAAAGATATAGAAATATAATTGATTTTTATATATTGAACTTGTGTTCTATGACCTTTCTGAACTCATATTAGTTCTAATAACTTTTTTGTAGATTCCTTAAGATTTTACATAAATAACCATGTTATCATGAATAAAGAAAATTTTATTTCTTACTTTCTAATCTGTATGCATTTTATTTTTCTCTTATTTATTCTCTTGCCTCCATTAAAGTATTAAATAGATTTGGTAAAAGCAGACACAAGTGGACATTCAACATTGCATCATCAAATATAATGTAGATCTTTAAAAATTAAAGTATTTTTCAATTACAATTGACATTCAATATTATATTAATTTCAGGTGTATAGCAGAATGGTTAGACACTTATATACTTTATGAAGTGATCCCCACAATTAATTTATAACCCCCTTGACACCATACAGTATTATTAAATGTATTTCCTATGCTGTATCTTATGTAGATTTTTGAAGACACCTTTTATCAAGTTAAAAGAGCTTTTTTATCCCAATTTTGCTGAGAGGTTTTTATTATTATTATTAATATATAGATGTTGGTTTGTAACAAAATTCTATTTAGATGATAGTATGGCTATTTTTTACTGTGTTAATATGAATTACATTGATTTTTGAAGGTTCAACTAATCTTCCATTCTCAGGATAAACCCCACTTAATCATGATGTATTATTCTTTTTACATATTTCTGGCCTCATTTTGCTAAATCTTTGTTAAGGATCTTTGGGTTCTATGTTCACGGGGAATATTGGTCTGCAGTTTTCTTTTGTTGTAATGTTTTTGTCTAGTTTGAGTAGCACGGTAATGCTAGCCTCATAAAATGAATTGGGAAGGAAACCCTCATGTTCTATTTTCTGAAAGAGATTGTGTATAATTAGTATTATTTCTTCCTTAGGTGTTTGTTAGAATTCATTAGTGATATTATCTAGGCCTGGTGTTTTCTTTATGGGAAGATTTTAAGTACCCATTCCGTTAATATATTTAGAGCTATTCCAGTCATCTACTTCTTGATTGTGCTTTGGCTGTTAGTGTCCTGTAAGGAATTTTTCCACTGCATTTAAATACTAAATTTTTTTTTTCAGAAAGTTGGCATAATATTCCTTTATTATCCTTTAATGTCTCTAGAATAAATAATGATATCTTTTACTCCTGATATTCTTTTATTCCCAATGTTGATAATCTATATCTTCTTTCTCTTTTTTATTCATTAGTCTGGCTAGATCAATTTTATTGATCTCAAAGAACCAGCTTTTGGTCTCATTGATTTTTCTCTATTGTTCTTTCATGTTGTATATCAGCAATTTCTGGTCTTATCTTTATCATTTCCTTTCTTTAGCTTACAATGTATTTTATTTGCTTTTTTTATCGTTTCTTAAGATGGAAGCTTAGGTAATGACTTTGAGACCTTTCTTCTTTGCTAACATAAACATTTAACACTGTATATACTTCCCTCTAAGCACTGTCTTAGCTATTTCCCACAATATTTCATAGGTTGTATTTTCACTTTCATCCAATTCAAAATATTTCTAATTTTCATTCTGATTTCCTCTTCGACCCATGGATTATTTAGAAGGATATTGTTTAATCACCAAATGCATGGAGATTTCCCAGATATCGCTGTTATCCAGTTCTAGTACTATAATTCCATTGTAGTAAAGTAAGCATACAATGTATGACTTCAGTCTTAAAATTTATTGAGACTTGCTTTGTGGCCAACAATACATTCTACCTTTGGTGATTGTTCCATGTGTGCTTGAAAAAAATGTATATTCTGCTGATTTTGAGTGGAGTGTTTTATAATGTCATTTAAAAAGTCAAGCTGGTAGACTTCTATATCATTAATTATTTTCTCTACTTGTTGTTCATTACTAATTTAAGATGTAATGCATTCTCCAACAGATTGTAGATTTGTCTGTTTCTTCATTAAACTCCAGTCGTTTTTTTATTATTATTTTCTAGTTTAGTGAGTTATACTTCCATTCGTGTGTTTTTTCCATCAGTTTTTTTATTCAAGTATTTTGAAGTTATTTTATCAGTTGCACACACATTTAGTATGTCCTCTTGATTTTATTATGCCCTTTATCATTATGAAATGTCCTTATTAATCTCTGATATTATTTCATATTCTGAGGCTTGCTTGCTCTGATATTAATGTTTTGATAGTATTTGTTCTTCCACTTGTTTCCTTTTAACTTGTCTATGTCTATTTAAGAGGATTTATTGTAGACTACATATGTTGGACCTTCCTTTTCCCCCCAAATCTGAAAATCTCTGCCTTTCAGTTAGAATGTTCACCATTTATATCTAAGGTAATTATCAATGTGGCGGGGTTCAAATCTACTAACTTATTATTTGTCTTCTAGTTGTACCATCTTTACTTTGTCCTTTTGATTATCTTCTCCTGCTTTCTTTTGAATTGCTTGAGTATTTTTCAATGATTCCATTTTAATTTTCACTATTGTCATCTTAGGCATATCTATTATTTTTTTAGTGATTGATCTGAAATTTTTAATATGCATCTTTAACTTAATACAGTCTGTCTCCAAATAATACTAATTCATTCACATTTAGAGTAAGAACTTCACAATAGTATACTCTATAATCCTCTTCCCATCCTGTGCTATTTTTGTCATATTATTTACTTCTACTTATACTGTAAACCCCACAATACATTATTACTATTGTTATTATTATTTTGCTTTAAGCAATTATATTTTCAAGGAATTAAAAAAAATGAGGGGAATAAGACAGTTATATTTTTCTATACATTTACCATTCTGGCAGGCTTTATTTTTTTGTATAGATCTGAACTTTCACCAGGCTTCATTTTTCTTCTGCCTGAAGAACTTTGTTTGTTTGTTAATCCTTACTGGAGGATATTTTTTCACTGATTTTTAGATAGAGTAGAAGGGAGGGAGGGAGAAAGAAATAGAGAGAAAGAGAGGATGAGCAAAACATAAATGTGAGAGAGACACACAGATTGGCTGTCTCCCGTACATGCTTCAAGTAGGTCCTGGAATCGAACCTGCAACACTTTGGTGTATGGGCAGACACTCTAACCACTGAGAAACACCAGCCAAGGCCTGAAGAACTTCTAATAGTTCTTATAACACAGGTTTGCTTATGACACTTTCTCTCAGTATCTGTGATAAAAGTCTATTTATTCTTAATTTCTCTTTATTTATTAACTAGAGGCCTGATGCATGAAATTCATGCAAGAGTAGGCCCTCACAAGCCCAGCTTTGTCCAGAAGGTTGTCCAGAAGGTCTTTCAGAAGGTCGTCTGGACAGTAGTTCCACTGTTCGGCCATTCGGTCTATTTGCATATTACACTTTCATTATTACAGATAGGTATTTAAATTGTCTATTCAATTCTTCAACTATTTAAGTCTTTATTTCTCAGAAAAGCATTTCTGCTGGCAATGGAATTTTAAGTTGGCAGGTGTTTTTTCTATCAGTAATTTAAAGATATTGCTCCACTGACTTTTGGCGTGCATAGTTTCAGAATTTTTGTACACACTGGTATCTCCATTTACTGGTAGAATGTTTTCTGACACATCTGTCAATCTGGACAAACTCTGATTCATCTTTTATGACTCAGTTCAGACATGCCTTCTTCTGTGACTGTCAGTCACTCACTTCTTGGTGTCCTCATAGCACCTCGGACAGTCCTTGTGGCAGCACTTAGCACATGGTCCTGGGATCACGTATTTATTCACATCCCTGCCCCTTCCTGGAGGATGGGGACTAAGTAGTTCATCTGAACATCTCCCTGCCCTGCATGTGATGCTGGGGGAATAAACAAAAAAGTAACTAAGTAATTTATCTTGAAGGATCAACCATGGGAACACACACACACACACACACACACACACACACACACACACACGAGGAAACCACTGAATTAAACAGGAGATTGAGGGCAGCTGTCACTGAATCTCTCTGAGTCATTCTATTTCCATGGCTGTGGTGAAAGGAAGAGGTAGGGAAGTCAGAAATGGAAGCAAGTAGAAGGGGTGGTAAACTGTAACAACATAATGAACATCTCACCTTCCCTGAGCACCTGAAGGATCCTACCATGTACTTTACTGAGCTGATCGGAAAGTGAGTCTTGCCTGTCTCTCTGGGAAGAGAGGAACCAAAACATGCACTGGGTGCCCGTTCAGTGCCAGTGTGACACCCCCACCCCTACCCAGCCTGAGTAATTGAGGGCCAACCATGCAAATGAAATTCCCGGTGTCCTTTACATCATTGTCCCTTTATCACTTCATCCCCTTTCTCCACATCCTGTCAGGAGGAATATTCCATTGGGATTCTTCCTAATAAAGTAGGTCTTTTCAGATTGATCAAAATGTGCTGTTTGATCTGTGCCGTTCAAGCTCCTGTTCCACGTGTCCATGTGTCAGCTGCTGGCTCCTTTTGGTCAAGGTCACTCTGCCTGTCCTCATGTGCGGGAGTTGAGCATGGCTATGAGCAGGCCTCAAGGAGAGTGCCTCTCCTGGGTGGCACTCTGAAACCTGACTTCACAGGTCGGGAGGGTAGGACCCCCAAAAGGAAGGGAAGGGAATCTAAATTGTTACGTGATATCACTGAGTTCTGTTTTTCCCATGAGGTAGCTTAATTCTTGTTGACAGGTGAGGAAACTGAGAGGCAACAAATTCCCCATGATTACTCCTCTGGTCAGTGCGAGGGTCAAAGTCCAAGTCCAGATCTGTCCACGCCAGCATCTGGGTTCTTGGTCCTTCCCACCTTTCCACCTCTGGTTGTGGGAGTGGGCCGCCCACTGGGCTGAGGGGCAAAAGAGGGAGCAGACATTTTGAGTGTCCAAAGGAGCAGGTGCATGTAGATCCAAGTGAGGCTCATGTCTGGGTCCAAAGGGTTCGGTCTGGCCATGGGATTTGATGGTGCTCTTCCCATCAAGTCTACTGTCCATCAGGCCCTGGTATTAGAGAGCTGGGAAGACAGGGCACCAAAGGAAGCCCCCAGCAGAGGTAGTTTGGCAGGGAGTTGGCAAAACCTAGGCCCCAACCAGTAAATGGAGATGGACTAAGGCCAGGCTCCCACTCCTGGAAATGGAGTTAGAAAGCAAGTCATCAGATTTGATTAAACTTCTTCATGTGTACCATACAGTCATGGTGACAGAGAATCAAATTCTGAAGGTAGAAGCTCTTCTGTAGCTATAGCAAATCTGCATTGGGAGAAAAGTGCACACACTTACAAAACTGAACACAAACCAAAGAAAAGGAAATAAATCAAGTCATCAGACAGGACACTCTAGTAGGGATTTGGAAAGGCCTCCATCTGGGGACCTGGACACATGGGCTGGAGGCAGACACAACATCGCCGGGGGGGAGCTCCTAATACCCATCTGGTTTCACCAGGATGAAGTTCAATGGCAACTCACGCGGGACTCTGTTTTTCATTTTCCCACTTATGTTCTGGCATATCTGCTTTGCTGGTGGTGTAAACACATGTGCACTTTACCCACAGGAATGTGAAGCTGGCTGGTTGCAGTACAGTGCTCATCTGTGCAAAGCCACAGATTAAATTCCTGTATTTATTCATTCAGCAAACATTTGAGGGGCTACTATGGACTAGGTGCTGGGAATAACCAGATAAATAAAACCAAATCCCTGCCAGAGAGGAGGCCACAGGTAGCCAGGGAGCAGGTATGTATGTGAATACTCACAACGCAAGAGATCAGTGACGTGCAGAGGTGTGTCTGAGGTGCTGTGGGCACAATGCATTCCTTGGGGATACAGGTAGGAGAAAGTGTTTTCCTGGGCCATGAGTGATGATAGGAATTTGCCAGATGGAAAAGGATGGAAAGGGGTTTTTAGGCAGAGCAAATGGAAGAGCAGAAGTAAAATAACAGAGGTGAGAAAGTAGGTGACATGTTCAGAGAACAGAGGGAAGCTCAGTGAGTGGGACGAGAGGTGTGCTGGTGACAATGCCAGGCCTTCGTCAGGCCTGAGAACTCCATGATGAACATGCTTGATGGTGCAGTAAGAGTTAAGATATAGAAAGGTGGAGCTAGCACAGAACCACCTGGTAATAAGGTAGACTCTTAAGTTTTGACATGACACTTCTGTGAGATCCGGGTCACCTCTGTGAAATCCAGATGGGCACAAGGAAGCACATCCACTCAGGCCATCACATATGCTTGACTGGATCATCATCTTTTGCACTGCTTATGTACAGGTTAAAGAGTAACTCCAAATTGAAGTAAAGCTAATAGGGTCAGGGCAATTTTCATTCTCAAGCTTTGCTGTTGGGCTAACCCCTGTTTCCGGCCTAGTGTAAATGACAATGTCAGTGCTCTGCTCAGATACCCATTGGGGCATTTCTGAAGTGAAACTTATGCTCCCCACTGGGGTCAGACTGATGCTACTTCTGCAGGACCTTAAGTCTGTACTTCACCCTTGCTCAGCTCCTCTCCTATCCTGCCCTGCCTTATTCTCCGTCTCTCCTACCAGTCTCCGATGGAAGCACTTCTTCAAATACATTACTTGCACATGAATCCTCATCTTAAGATCTGCTTCCTGGGAACCTGACCTAAGACACTTTTTTAAAAATATATTTTATTGATATTTTACAGAGAGGAAGGGAGAGGGATAGAGAGTTAGAAACATCAATGAGAGAGAAACATCGATCATCTGCCTTCTGCACACCTCCTATTAGGGATGTGCCCACAACCAAGGTACATGCCCTTGCTAGAATCGAACCTGGGACCTTTCAGTCGGCAGGCCAATGCTCTATCCACTGAGCCAAACCAGTTAGGGCTGAACTAAGACATTTAGTTGAAGGAGCATGGGAGAGAGGGCTGCAATAATAGTTGGTGCCAGCAAGGGCCACGTTATGCCTTTCCTGTAGCATTGCCAGATTTAGCAACAAAAAAAACCCTGAATTTTAATAAACAGGATGCCCAGTTCATTATGTGGTTCTGATATCTTTTCCAAGTTCACCGTTAAAGGGTTTACCAATTTCAGATAAATAACAAATATGTTTTTGAATTTCAATAAACAATAAATATGTTCTTTAGAGTAGGTATGTCCCAGGCAATATTTGGGGTATACTTATACTAAAAAATTACTCATTGTTTATCTGAAATTTGACATTCTGCATTTTATATAGCAATTCTTAGAAAGGACACAGGGTACTTTTGCCTCCACGAGCCCCTTCATTGAAGAAAAATGTTTTTAAATTATATTTATGATTGGATGAGTATAAAGACAAATAAAATTCAGGCTGAATTCACCTATACCAGTGGTTCTCAACTTTTCTAATGTCGCGACCCTTTAATACAGTTCCTCATGTTGTGGTGACCCCCAACCATTAAATTATTTTCGTTGCTACTTCATAACTGTAATTTTGCTACTGTTATAAATTGTAATGTAAATATCTGTGTTTTCCGATGGTCTTAGGCGACCCTGCTAGCAGTTCTCAACCTGAGGGTTGAGAACCACAGGTTAAGAACCGCTGCTGTAGAGCCTAAGACCATCGGAAAACACAGATATTTATATTAAAATTCATAACAGTAGCAAAATTACAGTTATGAAGTAGCAACAAAAATAATTTTATGGTTTGGGGTCACCACAACATGAGGAACTGTATTAAAGGATCATGGCATTAGAACAGTTGAGAACCACTGATCTATACTAATAAAAGAGTAATATGCTAATTAGACCAGGAGACCTTCTGGACATCCTTCTGGACAAAGTCATGGTGGGAGGGCCAAGGCAGAGGCAGTTAGGGGTGATCAGGCCAGGAGGGGAGGGCAGTTGGGGGTGATCAGGCCGGCGGGGGGGGACAGTTGGGGGTGAGCAGGCCAGCAGTGGGGAGTAGTTGGGGGTGAGAAGGCCAGTGGGAGAACAGTTGGGGGCGAGCAAGCTAGCAGGTAGAGTGGTTAGGGGCAATCAGGCAGGTAGGCAGGTGAGTGGTTAGGAGCCAGTGGTCCCAGATTGTGAGAGGATGCAGGCCGGGCTGAGGGACACTCCCTCCCCCTCCCCCCATGCACAAATTTTGTGCACTGGGCCACTGGTTATCATATATTCATTATTATTATTATTATTATTATATGTATTTTTCTTCTACTTTAAAAGAAATTAAAATAAAAACATATTCTTAGGCCCCAGGCACCATGCCTTCTATGCCTAATGGGTAAATTAGCCCATTATCAGCTTAGGCAGAGCACTGAAAACCATGATTAGATATGACTGGACTTTCTTCATCAACCATTGTTCCAGCAAGAGCTCTAGGATTAGACTGTGTTTCAGAAAGTTATCTCAAGTGAAGACTGTGGAGAAGAGGCCAAAAAGAATTGAATTTTTGGACCAGGGAAAAGATGCTCATCAAGAGGGAGCTGGGACATTTGGAGGGCCTCAACAAGGGAACTAGCAAGCTCATTAATTTGAGGGTCTACTGGCTATAATGCTCACCAGCTCTCTCCATCATGGAAAGGTGTGGCTTAAGCACAGGTCGGGTGTGTGCACTGGACTTGCCTGTAGAGGTCAGAGCCACTGCTGGGCTCACCTCTTCATGACAGCAGGCAGGACACCATTACTCAAAAAAATGATGATCTGGGTCCCTATCAGGGGAAACACTGAGGGATGCCCCAAGCCAAAGGTTCAAGGCTCACTATCCATTTTTGTAAGGTTTTATTAAACACAGTCATGCCTATTTAGTTCCATGCTGTTTATGGCTGATTTAGTGCAAAGTTGAACAGGTGCAACAGAGACCAAATGTCCCATAATGTCTAAAATATTTACTATTTGGCCCTTTACAGAAAAAATTTGCCAACTCTGCTCCAGGCTATGGGGGAGATTCACAAGATGGGATTTTTATGTGAAACTGATGTTCCTGGGTTATGTGAAATTTAAGATGAAGCCCCACCCCTCAGTCTATGCTGGCTGCACTTAGGGTAGGCTGTGTGCCCCCTCCCCGTCCCCACCAATTGAAACAAAACTCTTGTTGGTTATTGGGGAAATGCAGCAGAAAAACTTGTCCAGATGGTGTGTTTAAGTCCAAATGAGAAACCTACCTCATGAAGACTGGGACTAGGGAGAGGAAGAGGAGAGAGATGGGGAGAAGGGTGGAAATTCCTGCTTGCCCTTTGCAATCACTGAAATAATCTGTGGTGTTCAAAGGGTACTTCGCCTGATCTAATTAAAAATCAGATCACTATTTTAACTGAGAAGAGTAGTGCTTCCAATTGTTTTGGAAAGAAGAAACGAATAAACGTTATCAAGACCATCTCTTAGACGATTAGGACAAAAAATCCGGGAGGGGAGGCTTCAAAGCTGTTTTTGTTTTCCCTGGCTTTGAAATCCGTACACAGTCCTGATAATTTTATCTTCTTCAAAATATAGCAAATAAGGTCTATTTATTACTCCTGGGCAATTCCATACATAAATTAAAAACAAAACAAAACACAAAGCACTTTAAATGAATCCTCCTGTGAGTCTCAAATCCATCGTTTCTCTTCCTGTGGCGAGGGCTTAATGCCACAGATCAATGCAATTCAAAAGTTTGGGAGGCGATTGTGTTTTCCCTACCTCGCTATTTGATGAGCTTTCAGATGGCCATCTGAGGAACAGCTTACACGCTGTCTTGCCTGGATCCCAGGGAGGCTTCAGAGGAGCTCACACGTCGAGAGATGGTTAGTAGAGATATAAGTATATTTCCTTTAGTTTCTTTAAGTCAGCTTTTAAAGTTAGTTCAAACACACTACTTAGTGAACTGATGAAAAATCTTTTTAACCCCTGAGAATGACATTTCTACTTCTCGTCTTCACATTTAATGGGAGAATTGCTTTAGAAAGAAGCCTCATCTTTCTCATTGGGGGGAATAAAAAGGTTTCTAGGCACAAACAATGCCACACAAAGCCCATGGAAAGGTGGGCTGGGTTCCTCTTAAAATGTATTTTTGAATGTGTTGGATTTTAAAATGGGATGAGATATTCCAACATCCCTAATTAGAATTTCTCCTGGCAGAAAGTATGTTATCCTGTGGCCATAAAAATCACCTACTTGTGGCAGGGTATGCATTTTTAAGTTATTTTGTATACAACTCATTCTTTCTTTCAATAAATCATCTGTATGGGCCAGATCCTTTGCCAAACTTAGTGATACAGAGATTAGAGATGTAGTTCTCGCCATCAAGTTGCTCACAGTCCAGCAGGGAAGACGGTGTAAACAAAAGAGGGGATGCTATGGAAAGTAACCTCACGGAATGACTTGATCATAAATGCCTAATTGGTCAGGTCATGGTGAGTAGTCACACTCCAGTGATATAATTTATTTTTCTCTTTTTTTTTCTTTCCATTTTAGTTTTATTTTTTAATTGATTCTAGAGAGAGGAAGAGAGAGAGAGAGAAACATTAGAGAGAGAAGCATCAATTGGTTGCCTTTTGAATGAGCCCTGACCGGGGATTAAATTTGCAATCTGGGCATGTGCCCTGACCGGGAATGGAACCTGCCACCTTTTGGTGTACTGGATGACACTCCAACCCCACACCAGACAGGGCCATGCATATAACGTCTTTAGTAAATGTTTGTTTTTGCCGTAGGCCAGTCATGTTTACTGTTTCTGTGCATCTAGGTCAACACCCCTTTGAAATGGCCCCTTTTCAAAGTAACTATCCTCAAGAGAGCACAAAATCTTGTTAACTATCCCATAATTCAACCCTTCTTTGCTTTTCCCCATCTCCATCTATATAATCTTTCTTAGGTCCTCCTTAATTCCCAATAAGCTGCAAAGTGCCATTCTCAGAAGCTCTTTTCTGTCTGTTGAAATCTTGCTTCCAGACATATTCTCTGTTTGGCTCAATTACATTTTTATAAAAATTCTCTATAGGTTTGGACATTCTTATGCTGACAATAGACATAGAAAAAAATAAATAACTACAATAGAATGCAGCTACTATGTCCATAGACCCTCTCCCTGAAGTTACCTCGTTTGTTTTTTTTGTTTGTTTGTTTAGTATATTTTATTGATTTTTTACAGAGAGGAAGGAAGAGGGATAGAGAGTTAGAAACATCGATGAGAGAGAAACATCTATCAGCTGCCTCCTGCACACTCCCCACTGGAGATGTGCCCGCAACCGAGGTACATGCCCTTGACCAGAATCGAACCCGGGACCCTTTAGTCCGCAGGCCGACGCTCTATCCACTGAGCCAAACCGGTTTCGGCTGAAGTTACCTCTTGTTACTGAAGGTGTGTATCAACAAGATTGGTTGGTTGTCTGCTTGACTGATAGACAGCCAACCCTCATTCCTAAAAGGGACAGTATCAATATGGCTAATCAAATGGTATACAAGAGAGCAAACAGACAGATTAGGTAGAAGTTAGCTAAGTCTCCTATTTCTGCCAAAGAGGATAAATTTCTATCTCAACTCTTCCATGAAGAGCAGATACCGCACAGCGATAGAGCCACAATCAGTTCCTTTTTCAGGCACAGATGTTAGATAACATGCCTTTGCCCTACCACTAGCACTATGTTTTTAAAAATATCTCAGGGAGCCAATGCACAGAGAAAGACATTATTGTTACCTAACAATTTGGGGTGGGGGAGAAGGAATAGGACAGGTGCTGACAGCCTCTAAAGCCTATAAGTGAAATATGCATGTGCATAGTTTAGACATGACCCAGTTTCCATGACTCCTAAGTGTATCACTCAGGATGCTTTGCGCTGCAAGTAACTGACTATCTGACTGATGTGACTTAAAAAATAGGGGTTTATTTTCACTACATAACAATTAATCCAGAGGCATTGGTTCCAAGTGAGGGCCAAGGATGCTTTTCTAAGTACCTAACAATCCATATGGCACAGGTACTGAGTAATCAGAACTACTACCCGACCAGTCAGCACAAACCCCAGCTATAAATCACTGCTACTGCTACATCAGTAGACCTGGCTGAATTCCCTCCCTGAGTCCAGATTGGCTCTATAGCTCAGTGATGTCAGAGCCTGCATCTGCTTCAAGAGGCTCTCTTGGTCTTCCCTTTGTCCTAAGAAATTGATTGTCATGCCTCCAAACAGCACTTCCTCTTCTAACAGTGGGGTCTAAAAGCAGGAAGAAAGAACGGTTTCTCTTAGTGCATCTTTTTATCAGGGGGAAATCTCAGAAGTCCTCATCAGACTTTCTCCTAAGTACTATTGGCCAGAAACTGGGTCACATGTCCATGCTTAAACCAAAAAGCACAGGACAATGGGAGTAAAGTGGTTAGCTTAGACCTATCATTGTTCAACCTCTGGCCATCCCACCAATGCTGCTCCTTTTCTCTCAGAGATGGAGGCAGGTGGCCCTAGAGAGCTCCAGATCAACTCATACATCCAAATTGAGTGCTTGAAAGAACTAATCTCAATAACTGTGGAAGGGGCACCATAGCTCACCTCTGTCCTTAGTAGGTCACATTTGTGTCCTAGATTTCTGAAGCTTAATTTATAGCCTTTAAGCCACAAAGCTGTGGTTACTCCTCCCATCTCTATCATGTGTGCAGTATTTGAGAAGGTCAGCAGGAGCCCAAGAAACTACAGAGCTGACGCACTGGGATCAGGTGTTTCCAAAAAAGAAGGCTTAGTTAGTTCAAACCTTGTTTCAAAAAGAAACATTTGAGTCCAGCCTCAGTGGCTCAATGGTTGAGTGTCAGCCTATGAACCAGCAGGTCATGGTTTGATTCCTGATCAAAGCACATGCCCGTGTTGCAGGCTGGAACCCAGTGAGGGGTGTGCAGGAGGTAGTCGATCAATGATTCTCTATCATCATTGATGTTTCTATCTCTCTCTCCCTCTCCCTTCCTCACTGAAATCAATAAAAATGTATTTTTTAAAAGAAACATTTGAGGGGGGCAGGGGTGGCCTGATTTTCTGGTCTCTCTATAAAATGCAGGAGACACCAATGTACTGAGAAGAGAAAGCCTATGCAATATTTAATTTAATTTTATTATTATTTTTTTAAATAAATCTTTATTCAGATTATTACAATTGTTTCTCCTTTTTCCCCCCATAGCTCCCCTCTACATGGTTCCCACCCCACCCTCTGCCCTTACCTCCCCCCGACCTGTCCTCATACATAGGTGTACGCTTTTTGTCCAGTCTCTTCCTGCACCCCCCCATACCCCTTTCCCCCTGAGAATTATCAGTCCACTCCCTTTCTATGCCCCTGATTCTATTATATTCACCAGTTTATTCTGTTCATCAGGTATTTAGGTTTACTTGTTGATAGATATGTATTTGTTGTTCATAAATTTTATCTTTACTTTTCTCTTTTTCCTCTTCTTAAAGAATACCTTTCAGCATTTCATATAATACTGGTTTAGTGGTGATGAACTCCTTTAGCTTTTTCTTATCTGTGAAGCTCTTAGTATCTGACCTTCAATTCTGAATGATAGCTTTGCTGGGTAGAGTACTCTTGGTTATAGGTTCTTGCTATTCATCACTTTGAAAATTTCTTGCCACTCCCGTCTGGCCTGCATAGTTTCTATTGAGAAATCAGCTGACAATTATATGGGTGCTCCCTTGTAGGTAATTAACTGTTTTTCTCTTGCTGCTTTTAATATTCTCTCTTTGTCTCTTGCTCTTGGCATTTTAATTATGATGTGTCTTGGTGTGGTGCTCTTTGGATTTCTTTTGTTTGGGGTTCTGTGAGCTTCCTGGACTTGTAAGTCTATTTCTTTCACCAGATGGGGGAAGTTTTCAGTCATTATTTCTTCTAATAGGTTTTCAATATCTTGCTCTCTCTCTTCTTCTGGCACCCCCATAATTCTGATGTTGGTACGCTTGAAGTTGTCTCGGAGGCTTCTTACACTGTGTTCAACTTTTTGGATTTTTTTTTCTTTTTGCTTTTCCGGCTGAGTGTTTTTTGCTTCTTTGTATTTCAGCTCTTTGACTTGATTCTTGCGGTCCTCTAGTCTGCTGTTAGGTCTCTGTATAATATTTTTTATTTCAGTCAGTGTATGTTTAATTTCTAGTTGGTCCTTTTTCATATCTTCGAGGGTCTCGTTATATTTATCGGCCTTTTCTAGGATATTCTTGAAAAGCCTTATAACTGTGGTTTTGAATTCTATATCCAGTCATTTGTTTTCCTCCATTTCTTTAATTTATGATCTGTTTCTTTGTCGCTGCATTTTCACTGCTTCCCTGAGTTGGTAGGGTGGCTTTGTGTGCTAGGTTTCCTATATGGCCCAGTGGGTCGGCCTCCCCAGTTAACCTGAGGTGGACACTCTTGGTGCACCCCTTTATGGACTGTGTGTACAGCCTTGTTGCAGTTAAGTCTTGATTGTTGTTGGTATCACTGGAAGAAATTGACCTCCAGGCCAGTTAGCTGTGAGGATCAGCTGTGTCTATGCTGGGAGAAGTTTGGTGCTGGAGACAGTCTTATAGGATTAGACTTGCCAAATTGCATAAGCCTCTGTACTCAGCTTGGATGGGGTGGAGTCTCAGGGCAGAGCAGACAGTCTTGGCTTCCCGTCAGCCCTGCCCTTGCGTGCACGCACGTCCAGACCTCTGCCTTCCCCAGCTCCTGAGCCTCTGTCCGAGAGTCCAGATTCCCCCCGCAAGAGCATGGGTCCCCAGGGGCTCTCCTGGAACTGGGGTCCAGTGCAGTCAGAATTGGAACTCAGTGAAGTCAGGAGCTTCCAACTCCCTTCCGCTAGGGAAAGCCTGTGGCAACCTCCATAGTCTTTGCGCACGCACACGCGCGCCTCCAGACCTCTGCCTTCCAGGGCTCCCTAGTTTCTGCCTGACAGACCAGAATCCCCCCTGTAAGAGCATGGGTCCCCAGGGGCTCACCTGGAACTGGGTTTCAGTGCAGTCAGAACTGGGGTTCAGTGCAGTCAGGAGCTTCTGACTCCCTTCTGCTAGGGAAAGCCTGTGGCAACCTCCGCAGTCTTTGTGCACACTCGCGCATGCACGCCTCCCAATCCCTGCCCGCTGGGTTTCCCTGGGTCTCCGAGTCTCCGAGTGCCTTTCTCTCTACCTGAGAGTCCAGACTCCCCCTGTATGAGCCTGGGTCCATGGGGTTTCGCCCAGAACTGGGGTTCAGTGCAGTCGCGGGCTTCCTTCCCCCTCCCGCCAGAGAAAGTCAGCCAGGCTCTCAGCCGCCCTTCCTCTCTGTGCGCACAAAGACCCTTTGCCATACCTCAACCCTTTGCCGTTCCTCCAATTCTCCGTGAGCTTTTCTCTTTCCTTCTAGTTGTAGAATTTCCACTCAGCCAGCTTTCCTGTGGTTCTGGATGGTGTCCGTTCTGTCTTTTAGTTGTAGTTTTGAAATTGTTGTGCAAGGCAGCAGTTTAGGTGCTTACCTATGCTGCCATCTTGGTTTCTCTCCCCTATGCAATATTTTAAATGTGGGAAGCCCTTTGGCCCTACAATTACTTGCTTAGAGACACAGCCCCATTGAGGTTAGGACTTTGGTCTGATTCCTCCATTGGTCTACTCACTTCGCACAGAGATGGGTTGGGTTCCAGGTTACATGTCACACCCATGGCCTATGTCAGCCACATCACAAGTACAACCAATCTATTTGTGCAGACCAGTGATTTTCAACATTTTTCATCTCATGGCACATAAACTAACCACTAAAATTCTGTGGCACACCAAAAAATGTATTTTTTTTGCCAATTTGACAAAAAAAAGTACATATAATTTTGATTCATTCACACCAAATAGCTATTGTCATGTTGGCTGTTGTCTTTTTTAATTTTACAATCTAAGGCAAAAAGAGGTCAGTGTCCCTAACTAAATAGTCAGGTATTGCATGTCTTAAAAATTGTTGTGGTGCATTGATTGAAAATCACTGGTGTAGATGGATTACAAATACGGTCCCAATTCTATGTATCTGTCAGCACCTGCACGACTGAGAATGCAAAGGCAGCTCCTCCCATCAAGAGGCCGAATCAATTTTCCCAGTCCTTGAATCCAGATGGACCTCCTGTCTTGCTTTGGCTGACAGAACATGGTACAAGTGACACCAAGCTCATCTGAGTCTAGGTTTCAAGGCCTTTCACACTTCTTGTTCTGGTCTAGCCTACTGGATGATGAAACTTATGACTCAGTTATCCCCATTGCTACAGCCAAAAGCCAGCCAATCCACTAACATGAGTGAAGCCATCCTAGATCAGCCAGTCTCCGACCAACCCACCAGCCAACAAGAGGGACATGAGCAAGCCAAGCTACTATGAACCTAGTCTAGCCTAGACCAAAAGAACCACAGTTTTTCTTAAACTTATGAGAAATAACTAAGAGTTGTCATAAGTCACTAAGTTTAGCAGTGGTTTATGATACAATAGCAGCTAACTAATACCCCATTATAGAGATGACTTCAACCTCTTCTCAACCCACCTTCACTTTGAGAGAAAGTGCCTTAGACACCAGGGAACTGGGTACATCATCTCCTGTATCAGGACAGCACTTGGTGATGACTCCTGCAGAAAGTCTTACAGGTGATATTATGGGTTTCTTATGCCTTTAAGAGGCCCAGGAGCTCTAAAGAAAGCCATGCCTCCAAACTGGATTAACTTCTTAGTGCTAGGGAACACCATTCTGTTAAATCTATTCATGGCTAATGGATTAGGGTCAAAGGCTGAATGTGAAGAGATTACTGCTGAGTTCAGGGTAAGATGCTATTAGGGAAACCAGGCTCACTCATCTAGGCTTCTGTGATCCATCTTGGTGTCAAGACTCTAGACGTCTCTTAGCATCTGACATTTTAAGCTATTTCAGAAATCTTGATCCAAGTCCAAATCCGCCTCTCCCATGGGTGAGCTGTTAACACTCCCTCCTCCACCAGGTAGACAGCAACCCAAACACGTCAAGAGATTCATCACCTCTGGGCTTCAGCTGCTATTCTTGGTATACTCTCATTTCACCCTTCCCAGCCCACCAAGTTATTCTCCCTGTTCCCTAACCTAGGCCTTCGCCCAGGCTGGGGGATGGTGGTCCCTAACTTGCACAGCTCAAAATAAACATGAAGATTAAGAAGAACCTTGATCAGAAAATGACACAATCCCTCTTTGAAAGGGAACTTCCAAGAGGAGCAGGAAGCAATAAATCAACTTCTGAGAAGCGGGGCTTTTGAATGTGATTTGGTCCAAACCAACACTTTCTCATCACTAACCATTCCCCAAATTATAGCCTGGAGATCCTGAAATCCATTCACATAAAAGCTCAGGTAGGGAAAATGTCACGATAAAAACGATAGGTCTGGTCTATGGAACTTTGGATGCTTTTCCCTGCTTCCCCACAACCCCCACCATCAGCTGATACTTGCACAATGTTCTTGTTCATGTCCAGAACCATCAAGGAGTTTCTTTCTTCTCTCTTCTGCATTTGTTTCCCACCTCCTCTCTTTCCCTCTCTCTAAGGTCCTGGGCAAAAATCTGTGCGGGTGCCCTGAATGGTTAGGTTTATGCCGGTGTGAGGTTTTTGGACGATTTCTTCCCTCTCATGAAAGGGGCCCTTGAAAATGTTTTTCTCTCTCCTGGGGAGGTGGCTGGGGACTGCCTGGGTTTCCTGGAGGGGGTGGCCACTCTGCCAAACTCAGTGTGAAGCAGAGACAGTCAGCCAGTCCCCGACTCCTGGATAATGGAGACCCTGTTCTACGCTCATACAACCCTGAGATCTGTATCCAGCAAGAAGTCTCGAGCTACCACCCAAAGGTGAGGCGGAGGATCACCTCCCCCTGAATTCAGGAAACAAATTACCCAGCCTCTAATTCAGACAGTATGGAGCACTTAAACTAAACATTAATTTTTATGCCCAGTTTGGTAGTGGGAGTTGGGACACTGACAGTTTTCTTTCTTTTTTTAAAGCGTGGGAAGTTTGCAGGCTGGAACATCCTTATTTTATGACAAATCAGTCAGACTCCAAGGATAACAGTCAGAAACCTAGTACCATGTACCACTCCAGCTAAAAAGGGAATTGAATGAGAAAACCCCAAGCGGGAGACACAGCGCCTCATGAACTTTGGTTGTGACGCCAGGCAGCTGCTCCACTGTCCCGTGAGGCAGCTTCTGGCAGTGACATGAACAGGGATCTAGTCCCAAGTTTGAAATCTGGTGCCTCTCCTTACTGCCCATGCGGTTCTGGGAAGGTGACCTAATCTCTCCATGTTCCCATCACTTTGTCAGAAAATGGGGTTAATTATAAGAGTCCAGGGTGGTGATTAAATATCAGGTGGCATGATGCATTGAGTAAAATTGATTTCAGGCACAAATACCAGTTGCTGGCATTGTGTTTGACAATTGTATCAGTCTGAGCAGACTAGGTCACGTGTGTTGACAAAGACTCCAAAATCTCAGGGGCTTGCAAGATTTGGGTTTCGCTCAAATGATGGTCCCTTGTGGTGGGCCTATGGCTCTGTACCATTTGCCCTTCACTTTGGGGTCTGGGCTGTCGGAGCGTCTTTTTACCTGGATTGTTGCCAGGCTCATGCACAGAAGAGAGAATATGGGGGAATGGCACCCTGGCTCTCAAAGCCTCTGCTCAGGACTGGCACAGGTCCCTGCAGCTATGTTTTCATTGGCCAAAGCCCATCACAGGACCAAGTCTGTCCTCAATACAGTGGGAATACCTAAGCCTCCCACTGGGACAGACAGGAAGTGTTTGAACAACACTGTTGATCATTGCTGCACATAACAGAAAATCCCAGGTATCAGAGGCAGACACGGAAGCCTGCCTCTTTCCCTCTCTCCCTCTCTCTCCCTCTCTCCCTCTCTCTCTCTCTCTCTCTCTCTCTCTCTCTCTCATAAAATAAGCTCCAGCCTGGCCAGTGTTGCTCAGTGATTTGAGCATCGGACAGCACACCAAAAGGTCGAGGGTTCCAATTCCTGGTCAACGCACATAACTGGGTTGCAGGTTCAATCCCCGGCCCTGGTCAGGGCGCATGCAGAAGGTAACCAATTGATGTATCTCTCTCACATCAATGTTTCTCTCCCCCTTCCCCTTTTCATTCTATCTAAAGCAATGGAAAAATATTCTCAGGTGAGGATTTTTTTAAATAAATAAAATAAAATAAGCTCCAAAACAGGCATTCATGGGTTAACATGGAAGTTCCCCCATCACTGGGGACCCACACCTTCTATATTTCTGTTCTATCATCCTCAGTTGGCATCTTATTTTCAAATTATAGTAGAGAAATGTGAATCCTTTCAGGAACGGAAGGAACAGGAGGGTCCCCATATTTAATTGCATTTCCTAAATAGGAAAACACAATGGGACTTCTTAGCTAGGCAGGTGAGAAACAGAATGGAATGAATAGGGACTTGGTCCAATCCAAGCCAGGAAATAGAAAAAGAGGAAACAATGTTAAAACAACAATCCACATAAAACGGAAGCAATGAAAGCACACATGTGGACTATGACACTAAACAGGGCGCCGTGCAGAGAATGTGGAGCGGAGCTGCCAGGCTCCAAGGGACCTGTAACGTGAGCACGATCACACCTTTGTTGTTACAGCAGCACGATTGAAAGTCACTTCATCTTCCTACGTCCCGTGGTCCCCGTGGATTCATTTGTTGTTTTGTCCGTCTTTCTCAAGTATTTTTCATAGATGGGGATGTGAGTGATGCATCCTGGAGCTCTGCACATCTGCACCTATCTTTTGTGCTCCTCCTGTCTTCTTAAGTATGCTTATTAATTTTGACTGAGGTAGATGCCTGGTCTCCATTTCACTTGGCACAAATTCTGTAGGTTCTGACTGATGTTCCCAGGGGGACCCAAGGATCCGGCCCACCCATCTAGCTCCCCCCTGGCCTCTGGGCCGTCACATGTGGACAGCAGCCCAGGAAGCCTCTGATCTCTGAGGGCCAGTCTCTCCACAAGGCCCCTGGGGGGGGGCGGGGAGGGATTGCTTCTGAGACCTCATAGCTACCTGATGCTGTACTCCCCCCTCTCACCCAGCTCTTAGGAGAAAATCCTCTTCTATTTCTCCCAAAGCCCAGAATCCTACCTACGGCTCATTCTCCACATCCCCAGGAAATCCTGGCTGAAGAATGCAAATAGGCCAGGGTTGGGCGTACCAGGGTGACAACCTAGTTCAGCTGTCACCTCCACAAGAGACATTGTTCAACAGGCAGGAGTTCTGTCCCTTCAAGATGTACATAGAGCCCAGGCAGCGTGGCTCAGTGGTTGAGCAACTACCTATGAACTAGGAGGTAACGGTTCGATTCCTGGTCAGAGCACATACCCGGGTTGTGGGCATGTAGGAGGCAGCTGATCAATGATTCTCTCTCGTCATTGTTGTTTCTATGTCTCTCTCCCTCTCCCTTTCTTTCTGAAATCAATAAAAATATATTTTTTAGAAAATATGCACATAGAGACAGAGCCCAAATGTCATGTAGCTCCTACAAAGAGATGTATCAGTAACTATTCTCGCTTCTTGAGGCAGCTTGCTGAGAAACCCAAGGCTGGGCAGGCCTACTAGGATATACCAGCCAACAGCCTGCGCCTCAACATTCAGGCCATGCGTGTTCCTTTCCCTTCTTTGGAAAGTCTGATCAGTAAAAGGATGACCCATGGCCCCCATGACTGTGCCAGCTCAGCATGGAGGGCAGGCCTGCCCTGATGGGTCTTTGCATGGCCCTCAGACTCCAGGGGCAGCGAGTGAAGGATCCAGTGTCTTGGGTGACCAGGGCAGAGACTGAAATGCCTTTTTTAAATGGCCTCACACAGCAGCCCTTGTTCACACAGCTCCGCCCAGGCCTGACTGGCACACACACCGTCAACAAGGAAGAGGAGCCATCCAGCTTTATTAGTCTCCGCATAGAGGGCTGCGTTTTATTTTCAGGATTATGCAGTCAGCGCTGTCCTGGGGTACTGACTTTTGAGAGACATGTTCAATGAAGTAGGAAAACTGAAAGCATCTAACCAGACGTGGCATCACTCCAACTAAAGTGGCCTATGGGTCATACTTTAAATTCCAGCACTGAACGTCAAGGTGAAATGCACCCTAGGAAGCCAGCACTAACTCAGTTAAGCATCATTGTATAACCAGAGGTTCGAATCCCCTTCCCACCATATAACATCATTCAATAGAGCACATTTCTGCTGGGGCCAGTCCTCCGATATTATGTCTTAATCCTAATCTAAAGTCTCTGCTTGCCTAGAAATGTCACAGGCAGGAGGGCTCCACATACTTCTTGCTGACCCTTCTTTCAGATAAAAAGTTGGTTGTTCCTACATCTCCTGCTTCTTTGCCTCCTCTCAGAAAGGAAACCAGTATTCCCTGGCTCCGGCCCCTTTCCAAGAAATGAGGCTGGAACTCCCCTGGACAGGGAAGGAGGAACTCTGAGGGAGGATCCACACACCAGAGCACAGGGACCTGCTGCAAAGACAGATGGGGTGGAGCTGAAGTTCATGGGCTGTATATGAGTTAGCTTTGCTGTGTAACAAAGCACCACTAACTTAGTGGTGTAAAACTACACACTATTATCTCACAGTGCCCATGGGTCAGGAGTCCAGGCATGGATGGCTTAGCTAGGACCTCTGGTCAGGGTCTCACAAAGCTGCAATCAAGCCATGTTCTTACCTGAAAACTCAACTAGGAAATAATTGGCTCCTCAACTCATGCAGGTTATTGGAAGAATTCATGCCCTTGTGGCTGTATGAATGAGGGCCCCAGCTTCTTACTGGCTGTCAGCTGGAGATGGCCCTCAGGTCCTAGAGGCCACCCACAGTTCCCTGTCACTTGGCCCTCTCCTTAGGCAGCTCGCAACAGGGTGCTTGCTTCTGTAAGCCATTAGGAAAATTTCTCTTGCTTCAGTTGCTTCAGTCTTATATAAAGGAGCATAATCATGGATATGACATCCATCATCTTAGCATTTTTTATGAATTAGAAGCAAGTCAGAGGTTCTGCCCGTACTCAAAGGGACAAGATTATTCAAGGACATGACTCACTGGAGCTTACGCCACGGTTTGCTGCTCTGTTGACTAATGAGTTTGCCGACCACTGCCTTAGGGTGTGTCTACCACCACCTGCAAACTGCTGCCTGGGTTTGTATCTTACCTCCTCCACTATGAGTTAGGTGACCTTGAGCAAGTTGCTCAGCCTTATTTACAAATAAGTTTCCTTACTTGTAAAAATAAACCCCACAGGATTCTTAGGAAGATCAAATAAAATATTCCATCTCAAGTGTTTCACAGAGTGCCTGGCACATAGTAAACACTCAAATATTAGCTATGATGATGGTGGCAATGATTAATATTAATATTATTGGCACTCTCAGGTCTGTGTGGATATTAAGAAGCAGAAATGTAATTCAAACGGCAGCTACTTCCACCCGGGTTATAAAACCCTCTGCTCCAGAAATCTCAAAGAGAGATCAGTTTCAACCTCAGCTGGGAGCTGGGGCATCATGGCAGGCAACAATGCCAGTCTCCTAACTCTGGAAATCTGTGAGGTGATGAGCACGCCCAGAAGGTTCACAGGTGCTTCTGAAAGAGGTTCTGCTCATCTCTTGTGAGCCTCAGGATAGCCGAGCTCCAGGGGTGAGTGGCCTTGCTGGACCCTATAGGACAGGCCAAGTTGAGCATCTCCCCAAGTTAGCTATGATTGGTGTCTCACCTACAGGAAGCTCTCTTATGCCCTAATCATCTCTGCATATATAACTCTATTCACACAGAATAACAATAGCCATTATATATTATCACCAGACTTCGATAAATCCCATGAGAAGAATTTTAAGATAGCAAGTACTAGTATAAGATACACTCAACCCTACATCACTGCAACAACCCAAACACCCACACCTTCAGGTACACAAGCCAAAGACAATCCTAGTTCAAATAAATCTCACCAATAATCTATATGTATATAAAAGCCTAAGCGACTGGACCGGCTGACCGGCAACTATGACACACAATGACCACCAGGGGGCAGATGCTCAATGCACAAGCATGGAAACATGGAACAGACTGATGAATTTCAGAGGGAAGGGGTCGAGACAGGGGAGGATGGGAAGAGATTAACCAAAGATCTTATATGCATACTAGAGGCCCGGTGCATGGATTCATGCACCGGTGGTGTCCCTCAGCCTGGCCTGCAGGGATCGGGCCAAAACCGGCTCTCTGACATCCCCCGAGGGGTCCCAGATTGTGAGAGGGTACAGGCCAGGCCGAAGGATAGCATTAACCCACAGTGAAATTTTCAAGTTTAGTGATAATACACTGATCTGGACATTGGCTCACAGAGGAATACTCTGTTATCTGGTCCCTTCCTGAATAATGCATTATGGAAGCTCAGTTCTGGTGGTGTCTTCATGTGGTGCCTCATTTGTTCTGAAGGATGTTTGGAGGCCTAACTCAACGTTATTAGCTTCTTACCCCTATAGTGTCCCTGTGCCAGGAACACATACAGGACACTCAGTACATCTTAATATTTTCTTAAGGAAATTTTTGAAACTTTGAGTTATTTATTTCTCAGGGAGGTAAAAGTATTTTTCTTATTATTTCTGTGTTTTGAAAGAACAGCTGCACCACCTCTGGAACTTGAGGGGGTGGCTGTTTTGAGACTCATGATGCTTGAAAGAAACCCATCTTGTTTTATTTCAAAGAAGGAAATTATCCTTTGACAATATCCAAAAGAACTGGATGAGTGATAGTCATCAGTTCTTTTGGAATCTGCAGGCAGCTCTATTTTGTGAAGGGGCAAGGATCTATGGTCTACTTAGCTTTCCATTGGGGAAATTTCCTCTAGAGCAGTGGTTCTCAACCTTCCTAATGCCGCGACCCTTTAATACAGTTCCTCATGTTGTGGTGACCCCCAACCATAAAATTATTTTCATTGCTACTTCATACTGTAATTTTGCTACTGTTAATGAATCATAATGTAAATATCTGTGTTTTTCGATGGTCTTAGGCGACCCTGCTAGTGGTTCTCAACCTGTGGGTCGTGACACTGCTGTAGAGCCTAAGACCATCAGAAAACACAGATGTTTACATTATGATTCATTAACAGTAGCAAAATTACAGTATGAAGTAGCAATGAAAATAATTTTATGGTTGGGGGTCACCACAACATGAGGAACTGTATTAAAGGGTCGCGGCATTAGGAAGGTTGAGGACCACTGCTCTAGAGCATTTTCTTTAAATCCTTAAAGCTCTCCTGTTTATGAGATGTGGAGTTATATATACCAAATAAGCTAAGACACACAGTTGAGGGCTGAAGCTTGGGTTTTTGATGAGAACCACATCTCTCTTTCCTTCATTCTTTTGTTCAACAAATGCTACAGGCACTTCCCATGTTTCCAGCCATGTACTAGCCTTTGGGGCTAGAACCATGAAGCCAGGGTGGAAATAAACTTGGCTCTTGTTCCACTAGCTCACTATCAGAGGAGATGCACAGGAAATTCTCAATACCATGTCACATGAGGTGAACTTGGGGTCACACAGAACACTGGAAAAACACGGAGAAGGGAAGGATACCAAACTCAGCTTGGAAAAGGGAGAAAAGAAGGCTTTCAAGAGCAAGTAAGTTCAAGGAGGACAGTAAGGGAATAGGGCAGAGTCCAAGACAATACTCCTGGCAGAGAGAGGGAAAAAAGAGTGAAACGTCTCTTAAGCATGAGAGAGGAAGGTGTATCAGGAGCTACAGGAAGTTGGAAAACAGTGATGGAGAGGGAAGAGGGAATCATCTGGAGAAGTAGACAGGGGCCACCTCACAACCCTTCCTTGGAAAGCTGGCTCAATTGCAGCTTGTGGAAACCCATAAGAAAAATAAGGCCATGCAGCAATTGTAAAGAGCCTGGATTGAGGGTTAAGGTTAACATTTAAAGCAGAAAGTTCCCTTATTTTTACATTATTAAGCTTTTAAAAAAAAAATCTTTATTTTTTTTATACATGCTGTTTTAACAAGTTCAAATAGTACAAAAAACTACGTGAATTAAAAAGGGAACATGTCCCCAACCTTCTTCTGATCTTATTCTTCATTAGAAATCCCTGTTAATGATTGTCTTTCCTTACAGACTTTTTTCTATGCGTATACCAACATATATCTGTACATCATTGTTGTTATTAAATAAACAACAGCAATTTGACAAGTAATTACGATGATCCTGAGCATGGTTCTAAGCCCTTTATACTGGTACTAGAGGCCCGCTGCAGGAAGATTCCTGCAAGAATAGGGCTTCCTGTGGCCATCTCCACCACCCCGCCTGCTTCCCTCCCTTCTCCACCGCCCCACCTGCTTCCCTTCCGTCTCAGCCGCTCCACTTGCTTCTCTGCAGCTTTGCTCCCTTCTGCAGCACTGGCTTCCTTCTATGCTGTCTTCAGTCTTCGCTCTGTGCCTGGATATGCAAATTAACTGCCGCATTGATTGGGTTAATTTGCATACTTGCTCCTGATTGGCTGGCAGGCGTAGCAGAGGTATGGTCAATTTGCATGTTTCTCTTTTATTAGGATAGATATGTTGCCATTTCATCCTGGTAGCAACACGAAGAGGCTATTACCCTCATCTCAGAGATAACAAAGTGAGACACAGCAGGATTGGGTAACTTGCCCCCTGGCTGTACAGTGGGAAGTGTCAGGACACAAACCAGGCATTATTATTCTAAAGTCTGTGCATCCAAGAGAAGTCTGAGATGATGGCAGCATAAAAGGAGGCTGAACTTGTCCCCTCTCATGAGCAAAAATTATGTATATACATAGCAATCAGTCCTGTGAGATAACTGAGTGCTGAATGAATGGCTTCTGACAACAAACAAGAGAAAGAAACCAAATAGAGGAAGGTGGGAAGCCTAAGGAGCCCTCTGGGATCTGTAGGAACTCCCTGTGCTGGATGATCCGGTTAGCCACCACTGTTTATGGTACCCTCCACTTTGATAGGGCTGTAGGGGCTCTGTTCAGGGGCTTAGGCCTACCTGCAAGATTCCAGCACTGCTCGGCACACAGGACCTCTGTACAGAGAGACTGTGTACAGAAGACTGGAAAGCCACAGGAGCTCTCCAGGGACTGCAGGAATTCTCTGGGGTCAGAGGGCCAGCAAGGGCCATTGCTCACACACACACACACACAGTGTTTACTGCTGCCAGATCATAGTATACATATAATTATTTTCATTTAAAATACACCATAATTAAAAAATGAGCAAAGGACTTGAATAAACATTTTCCCAAAGAAGATATAAAAATGGCCAATAAGCACATGAAAAGATGCTCCATGTCATTGGTCCTAAGAGAAATGCAAATCAACACCACAATGAAATGTCACTTCACACTCATTATAATGACTATATATTTTTTAAGTGGAAAATAACACCTGCTGGCAAAAATGTAAAGAAATTGGAACCCTTGCTGATGGAAATATAAAGTGGTTCAGCCACTGATGGGGGGGGGGGGGAATGGTGTTTTCTCAAAAAGTTAAACTTAGACTTACCATATGACCCAGCAATTCCATTCCTCAGTATTACCCAAAAGAACTGCAAAGAAATACTCAAACAAATGCTGGTACACATATTCACAGCAGCACTATTCGTATAATTCAGATATTCAGTTGGTGTTCTCAGAAAAGTTTTGCCTCTGAAAAGTGGGGCAAAATTAGCCCTAGACTACATGCTGCTCTGGCCCCAACTGACAAAGCTTAAAAACGAGCCTGAAAGCATCAAACTGTGTCTAAGTACTTTAATCACATCATAGAACGAAGGTCAAGAATATTTATAGCAATAGAAAAACAGGTAGTAATTTTTCTAGTAATTGTTCATTAAACTCATGGTATTATGATAGATGTAGCATTGAGGCTCTGGATTTTTAAACATCTTTTTCTACAGAGTGTTGAATTTTATTATTTTGGAAGGCAGTAAGGGTGACCTTGCCCTTGTTGAGGCTTGGTTTGAGTCTCTGTTAAGGTAGGTCTATTTCAGTTTGCCCTTATTCCTAGGACATAGTGCTTACCCCTGGGGCACAGTTCTTACTCCTAAGACACAATCTTTCTCCACTGAATGCCCTGTGTTTCTCCACTCCAGATGGGTCAGAACTCTAAGTTCTCTCCAGTATTCTGCAATCTCCATTCAACTTTCAGCTCCTCATTAGCTGTCCTAATTATTAATTTTTTGTTGTTGTTAATCCTCACCTGATGATATTTTTCCCATTGCTTTTCCATTTTTTAGAAGGGAGAAAAGGAGAGAGAGGGAGAGAAACATCGATGTGAGAGAGACACATCGACTGGTTGCCTACCACACATGCCCAGACTGGGGGTGAGGAGCAAACCCGCAACTGAGGTAAATGCCCTTGACCAGGAATTGAACCCAAGACCCTTTGGTGTGCGGACTGACGCTCTAACCACTGAGCAAACCAGCCAGGGCTCACAACTTTATACATAATGGCCAAAAACTGGAACAGCTCAAATATCAATCTATAGAGAATAAGACAACCCTGGTCTACAAACAAACAATGAACTACTGCTCAGCAAGTCCACTCAAAATGCCATAGACTTGGGTGACTTAAATAGAAATGTACTTCTCACAGTTCTGGAGGCTGGGAAGTTCAAGATCAAGATGCTGGCAAAGTAGGTTTTGTTCTGAGGCCTCTTCTCCTGGCTTACAGGTGGCTGCCATCTTGCTGTGCTCACATGACCTTTTCTCAGCTCCAGAGAGAGCGAGCTTGCTGGTGTCTCTTGTATAAGGACAGTAATCCTATCATATTAGGGTCCCACCATTTAATCATAATTATTTCCTTAAAGATTGCATTTGTAAATACACATATATTGGGGGTTAAAGCTGCAACATAGGAATTGGGGAAGGGGGGCACAAACATTCAGTGTACAATAGCAACAAAAAGAAACTGTTACTTTCAACAACATGGCTCAATAATTAAAAAAAAACCACAACCCTCCCCTTCTTTTTTAAAGAAGAGACAAAATGAATCAATGGTGTTAGAATCAGAATAGGGGTCGCCTCTATGTGGATGGGAAGGGACTGATGGAAAACTGGCATGAGGGACATTTGTAGAGTAATGGAAATGGTTTTTTAACTTGATCAGAGTGATGGTGACAGGTGAATACACTTGCCAAAATGCACAGAGCTGTGTCCTAAGAATCGGTATGTTTATTGCATGTCAAGTTTGGCTCAGTAGAGTACATTTTTCTGTATCAGCTCATATGGATTTCCCTTTTGAGCAGCTATGCTGTCATCTATCGTATGAATGTATCATAATTTATTAAACTATTTCTCCATTGATAGGCATTTATATTTCTTCCAAGTTTTTGCTATTATAAGCAATGCTTAAAGGATAGATTTCTAGATGGAACTGGTACAGCCTCTTCTGTAAAGATGAAGAATTTGAAGGCCAGAAGGGAGAAGCAACTTCTCCAAAGCCTATTGCCATGATGCAATATGGGTTATGGTGGTAGAATCTGGAACTGAAGAGGCTTGTGTTATTACACAGAAACATGGATGGGGGCAGCAGGCCAGTGCTGGGCTTCCAACGAGAATAAACGGAATCATTTAGATTAATTCTACTTCCTTCTTTGTCTAATTCCTATTCATCCTGTGAGTAGTCATGCTTTTGGGTAGCCTTAATTGAACATGATGTTAAATAGTTCCCTGGGGTTAAATAATAAATCATGATGTGCCAAGCAATGTGCCAGCACTTTACACATATCATCTCATCCAACCCTCACAACTCCATAAGGTACAGCTGTTATTAATTGCACACCCATTTTGTAGATGGGAAAACTGAGACTTAAACCATTTAAGTAACTTGCCCAAAGTTAGAGCTAAAAAGTGTTATAAACAGATTTCAAACCCAGGCCTTACTCTTAACTGTTATACTACACTTCCTCGAAACAGCAGTACTTCAGAGGGGTGGTGCTGTGACGCTTACATGAAATGGTAGCAGTTTGGTGGTTACTGCATCTTTATTTCTGTGTTCCTAACATCTGGCACACAGTGGAGTTCAAAGGGCTCAGCACTGGGCCTGACACATGGTAAGCACTCAATGACTGCTAATTATTATCATTATTGGAACTCAATAAGTGTTTGTTGAGTCAGTAAGCATGTGCATGAGTGACTAATTATCCAAAGTATTCTTTTAGCAAATAAACAATGAACATGGGGACAACAGGTTGCAGTCCTCCTCTCCTGCCAAGCATCTCATTTGGAGGCAGCTGAACCGTGAAGGAATCGCCAGCCCTCTTCTGTTCACACGTCTGCTCCCCCATGGGACACAGGAACAGGAGGGCATCTGATTCCGTGTTGGAGCTTCAGCCCCAGCTCAGTGCTGGCACAGGGTGGGGCAGACTCCCAGCATATCTATGTGTGAAGGAGAGAATCAGTTGACGTGGTGCTGGTGGTGTGTGGGTGTGTTTGTGTGTGTACTGCCTATTCTGTTTCCTCATCTTCATTAGAGGAAGGCCCTGCAGCATAGAGGTGACAGGTGTAGCTCGGGGATGAGCCTGCTCAGCGCCATGAGCAAGGTGAGTGCTGTTTCTCTTAACCCAGATGGCCTTGGGCACCCTGTTAGCATTCAGGACCTCTGTCAATTTCTTAGCAGACCCTGACATTCACTCAAGCCTAGCACTGTGCCCTTGCCTGAGCCGGATTCTCTTTTGTTTGCCCCACTCCTGCTTTCCTCTGCCTAGTGCCTTGATCGGCTTCTGTCCTTGTCAAGACCCGCATGCCATTCCCAGTCCCACTGCCTTTCTCAGGGAACATCCCATCACAGACTGGGGATTTGACTCTCAGCTCCTTTCTCACACTGGCTGACCAACCCACTTGGTAGTAGGGCGGGGAGTAGAGGACAGCATGCCCCCAGTGCCTGGTGACCCTGGGGAGCATCTGAAGCACTGGCTAAGATCACATTTTTCTTTGTCCTGTCTCCTGCCTCACCTAGTTACTGCAATCTTCATCTAATGCCTCTAACAGCCTTTACTTTCATTTTGTAGTTGTTTTCAGAGCCTCACTCATTGAGGCAGTTGTTTTTTTTGTTGTTGTTGTTAATCCTCACCCAATGATATTTTTCCATTGATTTTTAGAGAGAGCAGAAGGAGGGGGAGAGACAGAGAGAAAAAAACATCGATGTGAGAGAGACACATCGACTGATTGCCTCCTGCACTTGAGCCTGCAACTGAGGTACATGCCCTTGACCAGAATCAAACCCGAGACCCTTCAGTCCACGGGCTGATGCTCTATCCATTGAGTCAAACCGGCCAGAGCTCATTGAAGGCAGTTTTGATTTATGTTTTACGGTAATCCTTAAACTCTTAAGTAAAACTTGTTTGAAATGTCTGTCACTCTTTTATTTATTACAGAAATAATATAACAAGGAATACATTTCTATATAACTTTGTTGAAAAAACACATTATTCTCAAATTTAAATATACTATCATGATTTGAAAATATCAAGACAAAGAAATGGGGGTGGGGGAGGAGAATGAGCCATCAGATAAGGAACATAGAAGACCAAATCAGGATCCAACCAACAGGAGTTTTTTTAAAAAGAGGACAGAAAAAAAAAACAGGGGAGGAAATTATCAAAGAAATAACATAGGGAAATTTCTCAGGGGTGGAGGATACAAGCAATGTGCCAGCACTTTACACAGATTATTGAAATAAGACGCACACCTGGGAACAAAATTGAAATAATAGGTCACCAAGGATAAGGAGGGCACCTTAAAAGCTTCTACTGAAGGCCAGGGCCCTCATAAAACAGTAAGAATGAGAATGAAGGCCAGGTTTTCAATAGGAAAGTCAATTTGGAGGACAATAGAGCAATGCCCTCAGAGTTTTAAAGGAATTTTATTTACAGCCTAAGGTTCAGTGCCCTAAGATTATCAATCAAGTAGAAAGGCTAAATAAGTTTCCAAACATAAAAGACTGGAAAATTTCACCCACCACACACCTCTATATAGGATGTTACTCTGGCAAAATAAGGAAGAAAATCAACAGCAACCCCAAATCTCAGAAACTGTGGGTTGAAGTCAGGAAATCGTTAAAAGGAAGTTCCAGGTTCTCTCAACAGAAGTGGGGCACAGACCCTCACCCCCCAACATTGCAGGGGCTTGAACCCTCACCCCTACTAAGGGAGGTCTCCTGCCCCCATGGTTGCTTCGTGCTTCCCACACCCAGCTCAGATAGGGACCCAGGCAACAGAAAGAGACTTGGCCCAGCTCAGATCGGGACCCAGGTAACAGACAAGAGACTTGGCTGACAGCAGATGCCCTATATCTAAATTCAGCCTAGCATCAGGAATGCTCAGGGCCTACTCAAGAATGCAAATAATCCTTCCCACTAATATTTACAGGGTAAACTAAGATTGCTGGTAGAGTATTAAATTTGACAGTAAAATAGTAATCAAGTTTTCAGATTAATTTAAATAGGCTAATTGAAATAAGTGAATATTCAAGTAAATTTAATTGTACTGGACAAAAAGCTGTTCTTAAAGTAATAACTAAAATTTCTATTGGTAGTTCATCTCATGGTAAAATTCCTGAACATGCAATGAACCTAAAGCAGTCATATTTTTGACCAAAAAAAAAAAAAGTAAAATTTAAAGTTATCTAGACTTCATTATAAAATTTACAAAAACCTCCACTAATCAAAAAAAAAAGGGGGGGGGGATAGTAGGGTAATATCATGTAAGGAAAAATATCCTATAAGTAAATTACATCTAGAAAATTTTTACTTTACAAAATTAATTTTCATTTGTAATGCTAATAGCAAGACACCCATGAAAAACAAACATGGTGTCTAAATAAAACAAAGGAAAATCTTTTGGGCAAAAATAAAAAGGATCCCAAGTCAATTATATAGGAAAGATTCCTTTATTAACTTTTGGTCGAGAATATGTTTGTATATTTTCAGAAAACAACTCCAAGACCATGTGGATTCCTGCAACAGAGAGGAATTGACAGGTCTGCTCCAACCACGAAGACAAGAGGAAAAACAGGCCAGAGATGGAAGACGCTGACAACACTTTGCCACACGAGCAGTCAGCAGCTGTGCACCACTGCAAGTTGCCTAGGACCAAACCAGAGAGGGTCGGACCTGCATTTCCACCATGTGCCCATCATCCAGATATCATTGCTGACACGTACACATAAGGAACTGTTAGACATTGAAACAGGGACTCAGAACTGTTGGACATTGAAATTGGGACTCAAACATTTTTTTTCTTTTTTTTTTTTTGATATTATATGTTTATTTCTAGTCTTCAGAGGCAAAATTTTTTAAAGGAAAGAAATGGGGGGGGGAAATAGATACAGAGGCAAAGAAGCAGTGAACAGACTGTGAAACTACATCCGGAAGGCAGGGGAGGTTGGGCGAGGGGGGCTGTAAGAGATCAACCGAAGGACTTGTACGCATGCATATAAGCATAACCAATGGATACAAGACACTGAGGGGGAGGGGAAGGCTGGCAGGTGAAGGCATCTACTGGGGGGTAGGGGAGGCTGAGGGGAGGTCAATGGGGGGGGGGGGAAGGAGACATATGTACTACTATTTGTAATACATCAAACAATAAATAAATAAATAATTAATTTAAAAAAATAAAAAAAGGAAGTTTCAGGATGATTACCATCCAGATTGAAGCAGGAGGACAGAAGGTTCTAGAAGGTAGATCTTGGGGAGGAGACAAGACTCAATAGAACACCTGTAGGGATGGAAAGTTAGGGGGAAATTGAGAATAAGATGAAGTCGAAAAGTGCTAGGAAAAAAAAAGAAAAATGTTTGAAATTCCAGATCAAGAAAATTATCCCAAGGAAGCAAACATAAGCAGATATGCTTCTGGCCGGGAAAAAGACATGTCTCAGTAACGTAAATATTGTTTATTGATTATAATTTTTAAATATATTTTTATTGATTTCAGAAAGAAAGGGAGGAGAGAGAGATAGAAACATCAATGATAAGAATCATTGATTGGGGAGAAACCAAGATGGCGGCATAGGTAAACACCTAAACTGTTGCCTTGTGCCCTAACTGGTTTGGCTCAGGGGATAGAGCGTCAGCCTGTGGACTGAAAGGTCCCAGGTTCGATTCTGGTCAAGGGCATGTACCTTGGTTGTGGGCACATCCCCAACAGGAGGTGTGCAGGAGGCAGGTGATGGATGTTTCTCTCTCATCGATGTTTCTTTTTTTTTTTTCTTATAAATCTTTATTGTTCAGATTATTACAGGTGTTCCACTTTTTTTCCCCCCCCATAGCTCCCCTCCACCTGATTCCCCACCCCACCCCATGCCCTTACCCCCCGCCACTGTCTTCATCCATAGGAGTAAGATTTTTGTCCAATCTCTTCCCGCACCCCTCACACTTGCTTCCCCTGAGAATCGTCAGTCCACTCCCTTTCTATGTCCCTGATTCTATTATATTCACCAGTCCATTCTGTTCTTCAGATTTTTTATTCACTTGATTTTTAGATTCACTTGTTGGTAGGTATGTATTTGATGTCATTTTGTTGTTCATAATTTTTATCTTTATTTTTTTCTTCTTCTTCCTCTTCTTAAAGAATACCCTTCAGCATTTCATGTAATCCTGGTTTGGTGGCAATGAACTCCTTTAGCTTTTTCTTGTCTGTGAAGCTCTTTATCTGACCTTCAACTCTGAATGATAGCTTTGCTGGGTAGAGTAATCTTGGTTGTTCTTTTTTTTATTATATTTTATTGATTTTTTTACGGAGAGGAAGGGAGAGAGATAGAGAGTTAGAAACATCGATGAGAGAGAAACATCGATCAGCTGCCTCCTGCACGCCCCCTACTGGGGATGTGCCCGCAACCCAGGTACATGCCCTTGACCAGAATTGAACCTGGGACCTTTCAGTCCGCAGGCTGACGCTCTATCCACTGAGCCAAACTGGTTTCGGCTCATCAATGTTTCTAACTCTCTATCTCTCTTTCTTCCTCTCTGTAAAAAAATCAATAAAATATATTTTAAAAATAAATAAACTGCTGCCTCACACAACAATATCAAAACTACAACTAAAAGACAAAACCGACACCATCCAGAACCACAGGAAAGCTGGTTGAGTGGAAATTCCACAACTAGAAGAAAAGAGGAAAGCACATTGAGACTCAGAGGAGCTGCAAAAGGCTGAGGTACAGAGACTCCCACGCGGAGAGTACGAGTGGCTGTGTGCACAGGCGGCTGAGTGCGCGACTGACTTTCTAAAGCAGGAGGGAGAAGGAAGCTCCCGACTGCACTGAACTCCAGTCCCGGGCAAGATGCTAGGAAACCAGACTCATTCGGGGGGAGTCTGGACTGTGAGGAAAAGAGAAAGCACACTGAGACTCACACACTGAGACTCAGGGGAGCTGCAGAAGGCAGAGGTCCGGAGGCGCGCGCGCAGAGTGGACTGACTGCTGAATGCAAGGGAGGCTGAGTGCGCGGCTGGCTTTCTAAAACAGGAGGGAGACAGAAGCTCCCGACTGCGCTGAATTCCATTTCCGGGCAAGTTTCTGGGAACCCCAACTCATTCGGGGAGAAACTGGACTGTCTGGCAGCAGATGAAACTCAAGGGTGGCTTTCTCTCAGAGGTGCTTACAGCGATTACCAAGGGACACTGAGACCCAGGGGCCTCATAGGGCAGGGCTGACAGGAAACCAAGGCTGTCTGCTCCACCCTGAAACTCCACCCCATCCAAGCTGAGCACAGAGGCTTTTGCAATTCTGCAAGTCTTGTCTCATAAAAGTGTCTCCAGCACATAAGTTTTCCCAACGTAGACACAGCTGATCCTTACAGCCAATTGGCCTGGAGGTCAATTCCTCCCAGTGATACCAACAACAATCAAGACTCAACTACAACAAGGCTGAGCACACAGACCACAAAGGGGTGCACCAAGAGTGGCCACCTCAGGTAACTGGGGAGGCTGAGCCACTGCGCCCTAGAGGACACCTACCACACAAAGTTACTCTACCAACTCAGGGAAACAGCCAAAATGCGGAGACAAAGAAACAGATCACAAATGAAAGAAATGGAGGAAAACAAACAACTGGATATAGAATTCAAAACCACAGTTATAAGGTTTTTCAAGACTTTCCTAGAAAAGGCCGATAAATTTAGCGAGACCCTCGAGGATATGAAAAAGGACCAACTAGAAATTAAACATACACTGACTGAAATAAAAAATATTATACAGAGACCTAACAGCAGACTAGAGGACCGCAAGAATCAAGTCAGAGCTGAAATACAAAGAAGCAAAAAACACTCAGCCGGAAAAGAAAAAAGAAAAAAAGAATCCAAAAATTTGAAGACAGTGTAAGGAGCCTCTGGGACAACCTCAAGTGTACCAACATCCAAATTATGGGGGTGCCAGAAGAAGAGAGAGAGCAAGATACTGAAAATCTATTTGAAGAAATAATGACTGAAAACTTCCCCCACCTGGTGAAAGAAATAGACTTAACAAATCCAGGAAGCTTACAGAACCCCAAACAAAAGGAATCCAAAGAGCACCACACCAAGACACATTATAATTAAAATGCCAAGAGCAAAAGACAAAGAGAGAATATTAAAAGCAGCAAGAGAAAAACAGTTAATTTACCTACAAGGGAGCACCCATACGATTGTCAGCTGATTTCTCAACAGAAACTATGCAGGCCAGACGGGAGTGGCAAGAAATTTTCAAAGTGATGAATAACAAGAACCTACAACCAAGAGTACTCTACTCAGCAAAGCTATTATTCAGAATTGAAGGTCAGATAAAGAGCTTCACAGATAAGAAAAAGCTAAAGGAGTTCATCACCACCAAACCAGTATTATATGAAATGTTGAAAGGTATTCTTTAAGAAGAGGAAGAAGAAAAAGGTAAAGATAAAAATTATGAACAACAAATACATGTCTATCAACAAATGAATCTAAAAATCAAGTGAATAAAAAATCTGATGAACTGAATAAACTGGTGAATATAATAGAATCAGGGGCATAGAAAGGGAGTGGACTGACAATTCTCAGGGAGAAAGGGGTGTGGGAGGTGCGGGAAGAGACTGGACAAAAAGCATACACCTATGGATGAGGACAGTGGGGGAGAGGTAAGGGCAGAGGGTGGGGTGGGAACCGGGTAGAGGGGAGCTATGGGGTGGAAAAAGAGGAACAATTGTAATAATCTGAACAATAAAGATTTATTAAATTTTGAAAAACAGAATCATTGATTGGCTGCCTCCTGCACAACCCCTACTGGGGATCAAGCCCGCAACCCGGGCATGTGCCCTTGACCGGAACTGAACCAGGACCCTTCAGTCCGCAGGCCGACGCTCTATCCACTGAGCCAAACCAGCTAGGGCTGTTTATTGATTTTAGAATTCACCTTCAAGCGAAGCATGGAAGACTTCACTACAGTTAGGAGACAGAATGAGTATGTATCAATGAGACGATGTAAAAGTCAAAGTCGTATGACAGAAGCTTGGAGGGGGTAGGAAGAGAGAGGGAAGAGAAGACTGTGGCACTGGCTGCCTCTTTTGAAGCACTGGGAGGGAGCATCAGGAGATAAGAAGAGGAGTGAACAAGAAGAGAGGTAGTAGTATATTCTTTAGTGGCAATCGTAGTAGCGGAAATGACATAATTGTGTTGGGAGAAGGAGATAAAGGAGGTGAGTGAGCTAAGCCCTTTCTAATGTAGCAGGAAGTCAGTGAATATACAGTGAACAGGTAAAATAAACTGCAGTGTTTACTTAGCGAAATGCAGATAACATTCAGACGAAACAGCTAAGAAGATGAGAGGGTAGGTTGCTCCGGGGATTGGACTGGAAGAACCCGGAACTCCATCATTTTGACTACAAAAAAAGTACTTTAAATAAAAGCACATTTGTATTGCATACGTTCTATTTTTGAAGGTATGTATATAAGTGCGCAATACATACGTTTGTGGTTTCTCGAGTACAGATAGCAGTCAAAAGGAGAATATAGGCAGCAGTCAAAAAGAGAAGGAAGCAGGAGACAGGGCAGTTAGCTGCTCACTGCTGTGGAGCCCTCCGCCCCCTGCAGTGCTGAACAAGGGAGGGGTGCAATATGCAGTTGAGAGACCTGGAACTATATTTACTTGGTGGGATCCAGTGGGCTTGGTTCTTCCACATCCACTATCGCATCCTCCCAACAACATAGTGAAGTAGGAATAGAAGGCTAGGGAGCAGGACAGACAGAGCAAGGCTTCTGCTGGAACAAAGCTTCCTGTGGCTTCACTCCCCAGTGTCCAAAAAAAGCCAGGGGGCCTCAAGCAAGATTCAAGCGCAGGCTGTCCCCAAATTACCCCCATCACACCTACTTTTAAAAATCATATTCTTACTATAAAACAACGTAATAATGACTTTAAAGAAATGTGTTTCAATCACCCATAATCCTCCCCATGCCTATGCACAATAATTACACTTTATTGTAATCCTTTCTAGTCTTTGTCCACATTCTGTAACTGTGCATCGCTCTGATTCTCATGTATGTGTAATTTTGTAAATATCCTACCTCTCATAAGCGGTGTTGTTTCTTCCACATAGTCTGCATAATTACCCATTTTAATGGCTGCATATTATGCAAGATCGTTTTTAATTAACAACAGTACCCTGAGCTAACAGTTCATCATTATGCCAAGTATTTATTTATTTTTTAATCTCCATTTTACTTCTGCATAAGGCTGTCCCACTTACAGAACCCTTTTTTTTTTTTTTAAATCAACCTCACAACTTAAGAGCAGTGGTCAGCAAACTCATTAGTCAACAGAGCCAAATATCAACAGTACAATGATTGAAATTTCTTTTGAGAGCCGAAAACCGACTTCTGCGCATGGGCAACGAAGTTTCAATCGCACTGTACATGCGCGCCCGCACATAGTTATTTTGTGGAAGAGCCACACTCAAGGGGCCAAAGAGCCGCATGTGGCTCGCGAGCCACAGTGTGCCAACCACTGACTTAGAGTATCACGGGGGCAGGTGTTATTATCTCCACTTTACAGATGGGGAAACTGGAGTCCAGAGAGATAGGTGCCTTGCCCAAGGTCATACTGATCGTGCGGATGGGGCCAGGAGGAAACCTTCCTCTGGGTCTTTTCGCTCCAAATCTAGAGCTCCTTCCAACCCATGGCCCTGGTGTGGGCACTGCTTGCAACAGTCTCTCATTGAACCAGAGCTCTTTGCAGGAAGGAATTATTACCACCTCATTTTGGTGGTGAGGAGGCCAGGGACCAAACAAGGAAGGTAACTGGCCTAAGATCACATGGCAGAGCCAGGAGTCAAACCCAGGCAGGCGGACTCCAAAGCCAGACCTCTTTCCAATAATCTACACAGTTATTCCTGTGAATAACGCTGCTATGAGCATTGGTTTACAAAGACCCATTCGAGTCTCTGTTTTCCATTCTTTTGGATATATATAGTCAGAACTGTGTGAGTTTTTAAAGACAAATCAAAACTCTACTTAAATACCCTCTGTTTCCAGCTTTTCAGGGAGCAGGGACAGGCAGGCAAGTGCTACACAGGAGTGGGTGTGTGAGAGAAAGTATTTGCAAGTCATTAATCTGATAAAGGCTCTGCATCCCAAATATATAAAGAATGCTCACAACTCGAGAATAAAAAGACAACCCAATTTTTTTTTAATGGGCAAAGGATCTGAAGAGACATTTCCCCAAGGAAGGCATGTATACAAATGACCAATAAGCACATGAGATGCTCGGCATCATCAGTCACCAGGGACATGCGAAACAAAACCGCAGCTACCACTTCACACCCACGACGACGGCTAGAATAAAAAAAAAGTTTTTAAGCCAACCCCAACCTAAACTGCGTGCTCATCATTCCCAGGTATTATTAACATTGTTTTTATCACAGGTGTGCAGACATGCACAATACGGTGTTTAGGCTTTTGCCCCCTTTTTTTCTATTAAGGATTAAGCAATAAACTTTAAAAAGCAAACATTAAGTTCTATGCTCCCGCTCCCCAAAAAAACACACCACATTGAATGGTTAAACACTTCTCACCTTGCTGGAGAGAAAGCTCCCGTTCAGCACCGAGATGAGGTGGGGGGCCCTTGTGGGGCCTGGGCCTGACGCCCCCTCGAAACCTCGAAGCCACGAGTGCGCCCTACCTCTGGGTGCTCCCCTTCTCCTCCTCAGGGGCCCCGGCCCTGCGGCCGCACCTTTAGGTGCCCCGGGAAGTCCTCCACCACAGGCCGAAGTTGGTATGACCTCCAGCGAGGCGTTGAGAGGCCTCGGACCTCCCCCTCAGAGGCCTGCTCAGCCCACGCAGCTGGCGCAACGCTGGCTGCCGTCGCTACTTTCCGGCCTGTCGCAAACGGCGGGTGCCTTTGACGAACTTTCTGCAAACAGAATTCTATTAGATGCATTCACCCATCATAATGTGCTTAAGAATAGGTTTTCTTAAATATGGGCATGTGGGTGTCTGTTGTACTCATCCCTTCATTTTCAGTGCTGAACAGTATTCCTAAGCATGAATCTATCACAACTTTTAAAAAAATCAAACTATAACAGGTGTTGATGATGCAAAGAAATCAGAACCGCCATACACTGCTGCTGGGAATGTGAAATGGTTCAGTCACTTTGGAAAACAGTTGGCATTTCCTCAAAACAATTCAACATAGAGTTACCATGTGACCCAGCAATTCCTTCATTAGGTATCTACCCAATAGAACTGAAAAGGGGTGTTTAATCAAAAACATGTACAGGAATGTTTATAGCAGCATTATTCACAGTAGCCAAAAGGTGGAATCAACCCAAATGTCCATCAACTGATGAAAGGATACACAAAACATACCTTGGAATACTACTCAACCATAAAAAGGAATGATGTCTTTGCAGCCTTATTCATAAGCTCTGATTCATAAGCTTTATTCATAAATTCTTGTCCAGATGTGGAGGCAACCAATATGTCCTTCAGTAAGTGAATGGGTAAATAAGCTGTACCTCCAGACAATCAAATATTATTCAACCATGAAAGGAATAACTCTCAAGTCATGAGAAGACATGCTACTAAGTGAAAGAAGCCACTCTAATAAGGCTACACACTGTATGATTCCACCTACATGACATCCTGGAAAAGGCAAAACCATGGAGACAGTACAAAAATCAGTGATTGCCAGGAGCCAGGCGTGGGGGAGAAATGAATAGGTGGAGCACAGAGGATTTAGGGAAGTGAAACTATTCGTATGACTCTATAAAGGTGGATGCATATCATCATATATTTGTCAAAATACACAGAATGTCAACACCAAGAGTGAACCCTAATGTAAACTATGGACTTTGGGTAATGATGAGGTATCAGTGTAGGTTCATGTATTGTAACAAATGTACCACTCTGATGCCAGATGTTTATAGTGGGGAAGGTTGTGGGTGCAAGGGGGGTGGGCCACGAGGGTATATAGAAACTCTATACTTTCATCTCATTTTTTCAGTGAACCTAAAATTGCTCTTTAAAAAATGAATGAAGTACTGACACATTACAACATGGTTGAACCTTGAAAACGTTAATGCTAGTTGAAAGAAGCCTGTTGCAAAAGACCACATTTTATATGATTCTATTTATATAAAATGGCCAGAATAGGCTAATTTATCCAGACAGAAAGTAAATTAGTGGTTATTTAGCACTTTAACTGATAAAATGTTCTTTCATAGGTCTAACTAAATCTTCCTCCCTATATGTTCACCCCTTGATCTCATATAGGTACTTTAGAGTCATGAGGAGCAGGCCTAATGTTTCGGTCATGTTTCTTTTCAATCTTCTCCTCTCCAGAGAAGTATCCTGTCTGTCAATCATGTCTCAAATAAGTCCTCACCATCTTACTTATATTGGCCAACAATGGCCAGTTTGTTATAATGCTGTATAACAAACGTCTCCAAAAATTCAAAGGCAAAAGCTTCAGGGTGGATTCAGGTCTGCTTTTAATCTCTCTCCTCTTCCTTGGACTTCCCAAGACTTGTTTGTTTGTTTGTTTGTTTGTTTTTAATGACAAAATGCAAAAGTGCAAGGGATTATACTCAACTGTGCAAGCATATTTCTTTTTTTCTCCCTTAGGTCCATGGCCTTTACCACCACTGCTTGACTAGTTTTTTATAAGGATTTGCTTTCATGACTTGTTTTGCCTAGATTCTTACTGAAAGGAATTCACACTCTCTGAACACATTCTCACTGTCCAGATAGCTGACCAGATGTGCACCAGGTGTCTTGGGATCAAAAACATGCCACCAATAATTCACTGGGAGGATAACTGACAAGGGTCATCCTAGGGGAACTACAGATAAATGGAGGTCCATGATGCACATCGCTGCTTGAGAGGCAAAGATGTTTGGCCCAATGGCAGTATTGCTCTACCTGCTAAAAGTGCCCATGCCAGTCCCCTCTTTGAAATCCTTCTCTCTCCTCCCACACAGCCTTTCAATCAGACATTGCCCTTCATCACCCCCACAAATTACTGAACCAAGGAGAAGCCTTTGTCTTTTCTGTCTGTGGCCTTTTGAAAACATCTCCACCTGTCCAATGAAGCCATCTGTTGCTGGAGAAACAAGCACAACATGAGCCAGAAAGCCAAGTTTCTGAGCCCTCATCCCTCTGCCCCTTAGCGGCTGGGTGGTACAGGCAGTTGACTTAACTTACTCTCCAAACCTCAGTTTCCCCACTTGACAAATGGGCATGGCCAAAACTACTTGCTGAGCAGTGATGAGGATTGGTCAAGACAAGACCAATCCTAGACTGTGAAAGATCATTTAAATGTTAGTGGTATTATTTACCTTCTTCCATCAAGTAGGGTTGTGTTGTGGAGCATAGAGGGTTAAAGATTCAGGAACCAAAAAGTCTTTCTACAACAGAAAAGAAAAATAACACCCACTCCAGGATGCACTTGAAGGACAGATTGCTTAGGATGGGATTGCAATTGGCTCTCCAAGTGGAAGAAAATGATTGCCATCTTCATCAATATTACTGCCGGCAAAGTCTACATGCAACTCCATCAGGTAATTGAGGTCCCAAATTTAGTTTCTATCCAGTCACCAAGATGAATAGGAATGGCTTCTGGGGATTAACTCTTTGTAGCTTTCTAATGCACAATGAACACACAGAGGATACATTCACGTTTTAGACCGGGACATTTGGAAGGTAAAGGTCTCTTGTCTGGTTAGGCTAGTCCAAATGTTAAAAAGGTCAAGTTCATAGGATTCCTGTAGAGTTGTCAGTTCTGGTTTGACTGGAAGAGTTTTAACTGCCTGAACCCTTAGACAGCCAGTTCCAAGAGGTTTTTGTTGGTCAAAAGGACCACTGGGACAAAGAGCAGTGATGACTGGGGCAATCCACCTTAGATACTATAGAAACAACAACAACAAACCAACAACACAGGCACACACAACTAAGACACATAACAGTACCACTTTGCTGTTGTTAGGGTTGTGGCATTTGTACCATTAACTCAATAAATATTTACTGAATCCATAGCATGTGTCAGTACCATAGTAATAGAAAAAGAGGGGAAACTTACATGTATCTCAACAGATGCAGACAAACCATTTGAAAAAATATCCCAACACCCTTTTATGATAAAACACTCAACAAACTAAGAATAGAGGAAAACCTTCCTCTACCTTTATAAGAGCACCTATGAAAAACTGTCTGCTAACATCATACTTAATGGTGAAAGACTAAATGATTTCCCCCCCAAGACTGGGAAGTAGACAAGGAAATCCACTCTTGACACTTCTATTCAATATTGTACTAGAAGTTCTAATCAGGGCAATTAAGCAAGAGGGTGAGTGGAGAGGGAAGGAATGCAGATTGGAGAAAGAAGTAAACCTAACTCTATCTACAGATGACATGGTCATACATACAGAAAACACTAAAGAATTCACACACACCAAAAACAGTATTAGAGCGAATAAAAGAGCTGTAGAATCAATATACAAAAAATTAGTTATATTTTTATACGTTAGCAATGAACATCCCAAAAAGAAATTAAGAAAATAATTCCAGCCCTGGGTGGATGGCTCAGTTGGTTGGAGTGGATTTGATTCCAGTCAGGGCATATACTTGTGTTTGGGGTTCGATTCCTTGTCAAAGAGCACATACAAGAAGCAACTGATTGATATTTCTCTCTCACATCTATGTTTCTCTCTTTTCCTCTCTCTCTAAAATTAATTTTTTAAAGAGCATATCATCTGGGGAGGATGAAAAAAAATTCCATTCACAATAGCATCAAAAAGAATAAAATATTGGGAATAAATTTAACCAAGGGAGTGCAAAACTTATACACTGAAAACTGCAAAAATGTTATTGAAAGAAATTAAAGAAAATTAAATAAATAGAAAGACATCTTGAGTTCATGGATTGGAAGACTTAATATAGTTAAGATGGCAATACTCTCCAAATTGATCTATAGTTTCAATGTAAACTATCAAAATTCCCATTGGCTTATTTGCAGTAATGAAAAAATTTATCCTAAAATTCATATGGAACTGCAAGGAATTTTGAATAACCTAAATGGCTTGAAAAAGAACAAAGTTGGAGTTCTCAAGTTCAAATTTTACTACAAAGCTACACTAATCCAAATTGTGGTACTGGCATAAGATAAATACATATGTCAATGAAATCAATTTAGGGATCCAGAAATAAATCCATTTGCATATTATCAATTGATTTTTGACAAGGGGGCCAAGCTCATTTGATGATAAAAGAAGGAAGGGTCTTTTCAACAAATGTTTCTGGGACATTTGGGTATGCATATGCAAAAGAAAGAAGCTGGACCCCTGTGTCATACCATAAGGAAAAATTAATTCAAAATTAATTGAAGACCCAAATGTAAAAGCTAAAACTATTGAACTCTTAGAAGAAAACATAGGTGTAAATATTTGTGAGCTTGGCTTAGGCAATAGCTTCTTAAATGTAACAGCAAAAGCACATGCAATAAAAGAAAACATAGATAAATTAAACTTCATCAGAATTTTTAAACTTTGCATATCAAAAGACACTATTAAGAAAGTTTGGCTTAGTGGATAGAGCGCCGGCCTGTGGACTGAAGGGTCCTGGGTTTGATTCCCGTCAAGGGCACATACCACGGTTGCCCGGCCCAGGTCCTGGTTGGAGCTCATGCAGGAGGCAATCAATCGATGTGTTTCTTTCACATCAATATTTCTCTCTAACTTTCCCTCTCTCTAAAAAAAAAAAATCAATGGAAAAATATCCTCAGGTGAGGATTAAAAAGAAAAGAAAGTAAAAAGATAACCACAGAATAGGAGAAAATACTTGTAAGTCATATATCTGATAAGAGTATGGTATCCAGAATATATAAATCACCCTTACAACTCAACAACAAAAAGATAATACAATTTAAAGATAAACAAGAGACCTGAATATACATTTCTCAAAAAAAAAAAACCACACAAACACACCAAAAAAACACATACAAATAGCCAACAAGCACATTAAAACATACCAACATCATTAGTCATTAAGAAAATTAAAGTCAAAATCACAATGACTTTATCACTTCACACACACTAGGATGGATATAATAAAAAAAAAACAAATAACAACAGTGTTGGTGAGGATGTGGAGAAATTGAAACTCTCATAATTTGCTAATGAGAATGTAAAATGATTCAGCCACTGTGGAAAACAGTTTGGCAGTTCCTCAAAAAGTTAAACATAGAATTACCATATGTCCCAGCAATTCCACTCCTTGGTCTATACCCAAAAGAATTGAAAACAAATGTTCAAACAAAAATTTCTACACAAATGTTCATAGCAGCACTATTCACAGTAGCCGAAAGGTGGAAACAACCCATATGTCCATCAACCGATGAATGGATAATCAAAATGTAGTACATTCATACAATGGAATATTATTCTATCATAAAAAGCAATGAAGTGTTGTTATATACTGCAACATGGATGAAACTTGAAAATTGCTAAGTGAAAGAAGCCAGACAGAAGAGGATACATGTTGTGTGATTCCATTAATATGAAATGTCCACGATGGGTAAATCCATGAAGACAGAAAGTATATTAGTGTTTGCCAGGGATTGGGAAAAGGGAAGTGGGGAGGTGAGTGTTTAATGAGTATGGGCTTTCTTTGGAGGGTAATGATTATGTTCTAGAATTAGATAGTGGTGATGGCTGCATAACATGTACACTAAAAATCACTGAATTGTACACTTGGAAGTGTTTTAAATGGTGAATTTTATGTAATGTGAATTTTATCTCAATTTCTTTTTTTAATGTAAGATAAAAAGTTAATGGCAGGTCATGATGGTTGCTGGTGGAATCAGTTTTGCCAACAATAAAAGGAATCAAACTCTTCATTGTATATCACAAGGGCCCTGTTATTAGCCCTGTCATGACTTGACCACACACAGCTCTCTTCACAAGACTGTATGCTTTATGAGGGCAGGGATAGTCTGGATCCCAGAAGTCTATTACAATGCCAACAAAATGCTGGACACTATGGGGCCTCAACACTCAGAGAAGCCACAGAGATGGCCAATCAACATTTGACGAAGGTGGTGGTGATTGGGGGGAAGATTCATCCCAAATACATGATTGCACAGAAAAGCAATCGAATTACTTCTTTCTCCTCCCTTCTTCCAAACTAAAACATCAGGAGTGAAGAAAAACTCCTCCCTAGTCACCCAAATGAATGCCAAGGTTACCGAAGGGAAATCAGGTTGATGATTGAAATGTGAAGAACCATCCACTCCAAGCACTGGGAGCTGGTAAAAGCAGGGTCAGCCATTTCCATGGAGGAATCAGGCAGCTTTTCAGAGGTTATGATGACAGAGCTTGGAATACTCATTTCAGAGCAAGTTTGAAAAAAATAAAAAGCCAAAACTGTATTTCATCACCTGACATTGTCAACCTTTTCTCCTCCGGGCTTGGCTAAGCTCCCCTCTCAGATTCTCAGACACTTAACTCACCTTTTCCTGCACCACAGTGAAGATACATCCTGGGGTGTGGGCTAGAGTTTCAGCCACATGGAAATCTCCCTGTTTCTCACTCAGTCTGGGAGCTTTCAGGTTCTGTACCTGGTTCAGTCGCACAGCCTTTGTAGTTCTCCAACCACACCTGTCCCCGGGGCCTTGGCTGAAGCTGTGCCTTCTTCCAGCATCACCGTTCCAGTGTCTGACCGCTACTCCTCTATGATTCAGTGAGGATTCCTCTCCGGAGGGATGTCCTGCCGGGTCCCAGGCTGCATGAGACCACCCCTTGTCCATGCTCACAGCCTCCTGTGGTCAATGTCATAACCCACCCACTTCCTGCTTTTCCCTCACCAGACTATGAGCGCCATGGAAGGAAAAGAGCTCTGAGTTAACTGCCTTAATATAAATCAATAATGAGTAAACCCTAGAGTATGTTTCCTCCTCCGTAAAATGATGGGGTTGGACCAGATCATTGATGTGGTTTGAATACAGCCCACAGACCTACTTGGTCCACCCATTACTTATTGTATTTAAGCAATAATTTTTAAGTCAGGAACATTTATCTTAAAATCTGGATTTCTGTTCTTCTGAAAACTCAGGCAATTTGGCAGCCTTGGGCCCACAGTTGTGGATGGAGCAATCAGCCCCTCTCTGTAGGTGGGGCACGTGCTGGGCCTTCACTCATTTCAGCTTCTGTAGTCAGTGGACTTGAGCCTGATGGTCTAGATGCCTTCTCCAGCTCCAAGGTGAAGCTCTGCCAATCCATGATTCAATTTATTTTCCTCTCCTCCATCCAGTCCACATCGTCACCATTGTTGTGTTCATTTTGGTGAGAGCCAGTGAATTAAGACATTCAACTCTCCTTGTTTTGCTTTAACTTTCCTTGTATTTTTGTTGTTGTTATTAATCCTCACCTGAGGATATTTTTTTGTTGATTTTTAGAGAGAGTGGAAGGGAGGGACAGAGAGAGAAACCCTGATGTGAGAGAGAAACATTGATTGGTTGCCTCCTGCAAGCACCCTGACAGGGGCCAGGAATCGAGCCTGCAACTGAGGTACATGCCCTTGAATCAAGCTCACAACCCTTCAGTCCACAGGCCAGCGTTCCATCCATGGAGCCAAACTGGTTAGGGCTCCTTGTATTTGCCACCCCCTCCCCCTTTTGTCTTTCCTTGTATTTTAAGGCAGCAACCACAAGCCTACCCAGTTATTTCTGAAACAATTAATCACTAGATACAATTGAGCCATCTTTAGAAATAATTTATGCCCGCTCTATAAAAAGCCCTGCCACTTTTAGGTTAACAGAGCACCCTCCTCTTTCTCATCATAGAACTAGAAACAGCAAACTCCAATTTCAAAAGCGCATTTCTAAGGTAATCCAACTGAACACAGGCTTCTTAAAAGCACATCAAATGCTTGAGCAAACCCTACCTATATATAACCGTTTAAGCAATTTCAAACACACTTCCGTTGCATAATTGCGCGAGGACTTGGGTCATAAAACATGCTGCTGCAAACTTAAGTGAAATCACTGCAGATTGTCATTTGTAAGGAAAATGCCCAGTTGTAAGGTAGACCTGTCATCAGCTTCTCCATGGATTTCCACCTGGTCATTTCCCACCAACCAGTAAAGCATCCAACCATCTAGCTGGGCCTGAGCAGAGTGGCTCGTAATGCTGGAGAGCCTGAGCTTAGTCAAAGCAGAAGTCATTCTGTTTCTGTATATTAGTGAAAAGGGACCATTGTTTTCCTCTGGAAACTTGCTATTCTGCCTGTATTCCCTACTGACAGTTTAGAACGGTGGTTCCCATCCCTGGCTGCACATGAGAGACATCGAGAGATTTTTATTATTTTTAAAAATATATTTCAATTGATTTCAGAGAGGAAGGGAAAGGGGGAGAGAGAGAGAGAAACATCAATAATGAGAGAGAATCATTGATAAGCTGCCTTTTGCACGCCCCACACTGAGAATAGAGCCCACAATCCTGGCATATGCCCTGACTGGGAATTGAACCGTAACCTCCTGGTTCATAGGTAGATGCTCAACCACCGAGCCAAGCCGGCCAGGCACACCCAGAAGGTTTTTTTTCCCCCACCCAGAAAGTTTTTAAAGAAAATGCCAAAGTCCAGACACCACTACAGACCAATACAGTTAGACTTCTGGAGAGGAAGAGATTAGCATTTCAATTGGTAGGCTGAGTAAAGACTGCCCTCACCAAATTCGGGTGGGCATGATCTAATCTACCAATGGCCTGCAACAAATGAAAAAGCTGAGGAAGAGTGAATTTGCTCTCCTTGCTTGAGCTGGGTCATCCATCTTTTTTTTTAAATATATTTTATTGATTTTTTACTGAGAGGAAGGGAGAGGGATAGAGAGAAACATCGATGAGAGAGAAACATCGATTAGCTGCCTCCTGCACACCCCCTACTGGGGATGTGCCTGCAACCAAGGTACATGACCTTGACCATAATTGAACTTGGGACCCTTCAGTCCGCAGGCTGATGCTCTATCCACTGAGCCAAACTGGTTAGGGCTGGGCCATCCATCTTTACCTGCTCACAGACATTGGTGCTCCCAGTTCTCAGTTCTTCAGGCTCAGACAGGGTCTCTAGCTTGGAGAGAGCGGATCCTAGTTCACATGTGACAATTCCTATAAAAAATGTCCTCTTTTATGTATCAGTCTGTATATATATATATCCTATTGGCTCTGTTTCTTTGGAGAACCCTGACTAATACAGGCAGTTCCTAAGACAGAGCAGGGCCTCTGTGGAGTTTTTTTATCAGATATGGACACAGTGGGACACTAGGAGGCTGCCCAGACCTCAAGGTGTCCTACTTAAATGTTGACATCTCTCCAAATTACTGCATTCACAGAGAGACACTAAAAGGATGGAGGAAGATGCCATTCGCCCCCATCCCTACATGTAGATGTCACACCCTCCTGTGCTGCTGGGAGTGATCATTGGCATAACTATTTTAGAACACTGTGACAGTATTTTCTAAAACGGAACCCACCTCTGCCCTATCCAAGGGAAGTGAGGTAATATGGCCACCAAAAAGCACATACAAGAATGTCTCAGCCTGTTTGGGCTGCTCTAACAGAAAAGCCATAGACTGGGTGGCTTATAAGCAACGGAAATGTATCTCACAGTTCTGGAGGCTGGAAAATTAAAGATCAAGGTGCCAACAGATTGGGTGTCTGGTGAGAACCTGCTTCCTGCTTCATAGGCAGCTGTCTTCTTGCTGTGTCCTTCTATGGTGGAAGGGGCAGAGGATCTCTCTGGGGTTTCTTTTATTTACTTTTTATATTTTTTTATTGATTTCAGAGAGGAAGGCAGAGGGAGAGAGAGATAGAAACATCAATGATGAGAGAGAATCATTGATTGGCTGCCTCCTGCACATCTCCTACTGGGGATCAAGCCCAAAACCTGGCCATGTGCCCTGACCGGGAATCCAACAGTGACCTCCCAGTTCATAGGTCAACGCTCAACCACTGAGCCATGCTGGCTGGGGTGGGGTCTCTTTTATAAGGGCACTAATTTCATTAATGAGGGCTCCACCCTCATGACCTATTTATTTCCAAAGACCCAACCTCCAAATATCATCACCACACTGGGGATTAGATTTCCACGTAGAATTTGGCAGTGGGGGCATAAACATTCAGACTATAGTAAACAGTCACACCAGTTTATTGATAATAGCTCCAAATAACTGAAAATAACCCAGATGCCCATCAGCAAGAGAATGTATAAATAAATTGTGCGTATTCACATAATGGAATGCCACATAACAATAAAAATAAACCACTGCTACAAGCAACAACATGGATGAATTCAGACATTACATTCAAGGAAAGAAGCCAGACACAAAAGAATATATACACTGTATTTATGCCATTTATATGAAATTCAAGAATAGCAAAGCCAACCAATGGTGATAGAAGTCATAATGGTGGTTACCTCTTGTGGGTATTGACGTCCAAAGCATATGAGAGAACCTTCCAGGTGCTGTAGAAATCCAGACCTGGGTGGTGGTTACAGAGGGGTATACATATGTAAAAACCATCAAGTTATATACGTAGGATAGTGCACATTCGCTCAATAAAAATGAAAAAATAATTCCATTCCTTTACCAGATTCTACTGTCTGTGAGCTATGAATGAATACATCCAGCAAATGCCTTGGGAAAAGCACACATATTGCATTATATTATTTTTTGTGCTAATGGCCTTAATTTTAAACACATACCCACTTGAAATGCACCACAGTTGACATTTCTTTATGGTTTAATAAAGCAAAGCTTCAAGAAAGGGCAAAGGTCTGGCCCTCTCCAGACCTCTGGGAGGCCCCGTCATGGACAAAGCCACAGGACCAGTGAAGATGGCAGGAGTGCACTCAGGACTCCCAGCGTTCGGCCTGAAGATGGGCAGGGTTTGGCCAAGTAGGGCAGGAAGGTGGCCTCAGGGTGCCCAATCCAGGCACTGAACCCTGTCTGCCTCCTGCCTGGAAGGAAGCTGCAGCTGCCCAAGGCCTTCTAACGCCCAGGGGCATGCTTCTTGTCAAGGCTTTCAGGGTGTCCCAAGGCCCAGGTGATTTTGTCATTGTGAGAACAGTCTCAGCAAAGAGGCCCGGGGAGCTGGAGAACACCAGGAAAATGCCCAAACCGGGTAATCAGTGCTGACTTCCTGGGTATGTGTCCCATGCAGTCACACTCAGAAGAAAGGGCCCCACAATCGGTTAATACTCCGCGGTCATCGTCTTGAAATCCTTAATTGTTGAGCGAGGGGCCCACATTTCCATTTTCCTCCATAAAGCTGATGGCTGGTCCTGGAAGTAGCAGAGCCTGGTGTTAACAACTCAGTGTGCAGAGTCAGGGTTCCAGTCCCAGGTCGGCCCCTCGCTGGCTGGGGCCCCTTGGGCAAGCTGTTTTACTTCAGCACCTCCATTCCCTGTCTTTAGGGGGGATGGCAATACCTCCTGAGAAGGTGTTAGGAGAATGAAATCAGTCTTCAGTAGCAGGCCTGGCACAATATAAGTGCTCAATAAAATTTCGTGATTAACGTTCAGGTGATTGAAGGATTATTGAGGCAGAAGTCTCGCCCGGCCCTGCCTCCAAAATGCCTGTTCTAAAGGCAGGAGCCGGAGAAAGAAGCTTTAGGGTTAACTCTCCTGAAACAGCAAATGCTTCCTCTTCGACATTTGGTCAAATGGCAGCGAAACTATTACCCTCCAGGAGAAACGCATCCTCATCAAGTCACAAAAGCCTGGTTTCAACCATAGAGGGAACGAAAAATAGTCTGCAATCCTGAAAAAGCCCACAGCGTCAGGCACACCTCTGATTGGGGGTTCACCGGAGCACGGCCAACAGGTGTGGTTATCTTGGGTCCTCTATGTGGCTTCTGTAAACAGACTTTTGTTTTGTTTTTTAAAAAATGGACTGACGTGGAAAAACGGAAAGAAACTTGAGGAGCGGCAAGAATACTTTTTCCTCTATATTCCTTCCCACGAAATTGAGAGGCCTGAGAAATTCAAGGACCCCGCTGTTCACACATTAACTCACCGGTGGCAGCCTCAGTTTCTGCCCGTGTGTAAGGGAAGTCCACAGCGGGATCAGGGATGCAGATGCTGGAATCAGACTCCAGGTGTGTCTCAACACCATCATTGCCAGTTGTGTGGTCTGGGACCAGCCGCTGGGCCTCTCTGTGCACACTTCCTCATGCACACATGGGGAAAATAACGGTACTGACCTCCCTGGATTCTTGTGAGGATGAAGCGAGATCATATATGCAGGGTATATAGAATGGTGCCTAGCACGTAGGAAGTGCTCAATAAAGGTGAGCTGCGGACCAGGGGCCTACAGCACCCAGTCATGCAGAATCACAGGAGTCGTCACAGAAGTAGCTGCTGTCATTGTTGTTCAGACTGCCCAGGACCTTTGGTCTTGTGAAGGGTCCCTCCTAGGGATGGCCTCAACCTAACAGATCTTTTCAACCTTCTGAGGGCAGCAACGACAGAGCTGAGTTCTGTTCGTGTCAGAGTGGGAAAAGCTGGCCTTAGAGGTGAGTCCACCTTCGTTGTTAATATATGAGGAACCAAGGCTCAGAGGACACCAATGACCTACCCAAGGTCACACCGAAAAATAGGGGCTGAGCTGGGAAGTCAGCTCAGGGTTCATGCTTTTCTGTAGCCCTACCCTGCTCCTACGGCTCGTTCTGCCAAACTTCCGGCTCCTCACACAGTCCACCCCACCTCTCCATCTCCCCAGTGAGCTTTCTATCAGGTTACAGGCTCATCTAATTCTTGGCCACATCCTGCTGAAGACCCATTTTTCTTACTGAATCAGGCCGCCAGTAGGTCCTGAAAGCCCCATAAGTCTTCTATGGATGAGCAGATCCCTTAATCTATTATTCTACAGTCCTATTTATATATATTTATCCATATGGCTATATAAATAGGGCTCTGAGACATATACGTGGCAGGTTATTGCTGTAGCATAGTTGTTCTCCCCAAGAGGAAAACAAAAATGATGTATGGCTGAGGCTCTTTTCCATGCAGAAAGCTCCGGTCTGATTTATGAAGAGCGAGGTTGCAGCCACATGCTCTGAAGGTAGAGAATCTATTGCAAAGTTATCTAAGAACAGGACACTCTCAGCTCTGGATGCCAACAGGCAATGGAGGGTGTGGCAGGAACGCAGAATCTTAGAGCAGTTGTTTGTAGGTGCTTGCCATATTCCATTCTACTAAGTGGGATTCCTTTGGTTGCAAATTTAAGTAAAAAAGGGGAGTTTGTTAGAAGGATCCTGGTGTCTCCAGGAACTGAAACCGAGGCATGTGGCTAGACCACCAGCATCTCTCATTCTCTCTCTACCCCCACATCTCTCTCCACCTCCTTTTGCCTCCCCCCACCATCTCTGTTTCTCTCTGCCTTGGCTCTTCTCCTCTCTCCCTCCAGCGTACAATTGAAATTTCTTTTGAGAGCCAAATTTTTTAAACTTAAACTTCTTCTAATGCCACTTCTTCAAAATAGACTCGCCCAGGCCGTGGTACTTTGTGGAAGAGCCACACTCAAGGGGCCAAAGAGCCGCATGTGGCTTTCGAGCCGCAGTTTGCCGAACATGGATATAGAAGAAAACATGGCCGCCAACAGCTTCCAATTTGGCCTCTTAGGGCTTCCACTCACGGACTTGGTCCCAAGCACAGAAAACCGTGAAACGGAACTCATGTGCCCTTCTTGGTCCAAGGATCATGAGCAAGGTCATGGGAGACCAGAGCAGCCACTGCAGGCATCGTATGGAGGGACCGGGCATAGGAACTTGTCCTGTGCCTTTGGCCTAGTCACTGTGTGAACTCAGAAAAGGCCCTCCACTCTCTGGGCTCCAGCACCCTTAAGTGTAAAATGGGGCTAATGACCGGCTCCATATGGCAGAGACCTGACATTGTTTTATTCCCTGACACAGCCCCAGGACCGAGTCAATGCTGTACACATGGTTGTGCTCCATGGATATCTATTGAATAGTTGAGTGACTATAGAGCTCCCTCGTAAGATCGTTGGGAAGATTAACTGAGGCAGTAAGAGCTAACTAACATTTAGAGAGCACTTAGGTACTAGGCACTGTGCTAAGCATACTAGTGTACGTTAATATACAAAGTGCATTTAGAATCATGCCTGAGGTGTGTGTGCACATGTAGGAGAAAACTGGTGTCCCAGAAGTTAAACAACTCACCCGAGGTCACACCCCTAGTAAATGGCAAAAGCAGGATGGATGCAAAGCCACAGTTCTCTGAAGCCACGATGTTGCCCTCCCCGTCACGGACAATCCAGCTGTTTCCGTGGGTGGAGATGGAGACCTATGAACACATCTGGGCTATGGAGCGTGAGTCCATACATGTAGAAAGCACTGTGAATGCTTCATAAACTGAGTAACTACACTGATCACCAACGCATGTACGACCACTGCAAAATGCATTCTGTGTCACGGCACTTAATGAAATACAAATTCATTGTAAATCATCCCTGAACTCTCAGTGGCCCAGGATCTTTCGTATTTTCTCAGTTATCCAATGCTGCAAGAACATCTGTTTTTAGGGGTATGAAAATTTAGTTTTGAGTAAAAACACTCAGATTAGGAACCTGATCGAGGCCCACCTCCTCATGTCACAGATGAGATTCAGGCTGGGGGTTGGGGGGTTGGGTGGAGCGTGACTGGCCAAAGCCGCATACCACAGAGACGGGGGACACTGTCTCCTTCCATCCTGACCATACCAGGTACTGGTGATTCTGGGGACACGCAGGGAGCCACACTGCTGCAGAGGGGGTACATTTCTCACAAGAGTAAGTTGGCATTTCTAGTGATGTTGAGGGGGTACACACCGATCACCTAGCAACTGCACTTCTAGGATTATGCCCTAGAGAAGCAACATACATGAATAAGGAGACATATTCGAGATAGTTCACTGGAGCTTTAAAAAACGGAAAGAACGTAAAGAAATAGTTTTTAAAGTTTTAAAGAATGGACATAGCATAAATGACCATCAAGAAGAGAAGAGAACTCGGCCAGTGTGGCTCTGTGATTGAGTGTCCACCTATGAACCAGGAGGTCACGGTTCAATTCCCGGTCAGGGCACATGCCCAGGTTGCGGTGTGCAGGAGGCAGCCGATCAATGATTCTCTCTCATCATTGATATTTCTATCTCTGTCTCTCTCTTCCCTTCCTCTCTGATACCAATAAAAATATATTTTTTAAAAAAATAAAAAGAAGAAGAGAAGAGAGAGACTGAAGCATTCGATGACTTTCGATTAGCCGTTAGAAAGAATAACCCAGTTGCATCCATCCATAGGAATGAATCTTGTGATGGGAAAAATGAGGTTGTCTTGTGGTGAGACCTTAGTCTCATCCCCTCTCTAGGCCTCAGTTTCTTCATCTGTAAAATGGGAACTGTGACTAGACCAGTGGTTTTCAAGTTGTGTGTGGCGAAGCCCCAGCAAAGCTTCACGGGTTCTCCAAAAGCGTTTGATTCCAGTGCCACCTTTCAAATTTATTTTAAACTCTTTGACAACTTCAGGGGCAGCGTGCGCACACCCATGCACTCTGTGGGAAATGTTAACCCATTGCACACCAGCATGACACCAACTGGACCGCCTGCTTCACTCATTTCCTACAAGCCTCAAGCTTTCCTGGTTTAATTGGAGCACCTCCTGAGACCACCAGGCGAGCAGCTGGTAAAATCCGTTGCCATTTTCAACTGTTTAGCTAAGAACGTCAAGGTTTTTGTTTTGTTTTTTCCAATATTGGGTAACCCAAGGAAAACAGTGATCATTTTTATGTTCTGGAAGATGTCACTTGTCATCCATAATTACAAAGGCGTGGGTGTGTGTTCTTCGGTTTGCTTTTCAAATGGCATTGTGTAATGCAGTACAAATTTTTAAATAAACCTTTTCTGTTGGTAACTTTGCATTCACAGAGAAGTCATAAAGATAGCCCCGATGTCCAGCGGGTGTGGTTCAGGGGTTGAGCATTGACCTGTGAACTCGAGGTCAGGGTTCGATACCCAGTCAGGGCGCATGCCGGGGTTGCAACCTTGATCCCCCAGGGTGGGGTGTGCGGGAGGCAGCCGATCAATGATTCTCTCTCTTTGAAGTTTCTATCTCTCTCTTCCTCTCTGAAATCAATAAAAACATATTAAACAAACAAAAAAAGATAGTCCCGAGATTTCCTGAATACCCTTGACCCTGTTTCAGTTTCTCCTAAAAGCTGCTGCTGTTCATCACCACGGCACGTTTATCAAAACGAAGCAACTAAAGGGGTGTGTTACTGTGACATAAGCTCCACATTTCACGCAGCTCTCGCCGGTCCTTCCCTTCTCTGTTCCAGGAGCCGGTGTGCATTGCGTTTAGTCAAACTGGTCTTTTCATTAGCCTCAAGGTTCTCATTTACACAGTTACATGTTACCAACGTAAACTGATCGCTCTAGACTAATAAAGTATCTATTTAATCTATTTTGCATAGTGGAATTACAGGAAGATCTTGGGGAGCGGTGCAGGGGTGGGGGGTGAGGAATACGCTGTTTTTTTTTAAAGTTTGCAAACTGGAGGAGCTGTTCTTTCAGGCCTCCACAGCTCAGCCTCAGGGACACACAGGGTTGGTCCTACCAGAACTTGCCAAAGAGCTCAATGCCCTCATATCTCAGTATGGGAGCATCCCACCCATTTTAGGTTAGTCATCCTGCACAGATGGGGGTGCTCTTCTCCAGCACAAGGAGCCAGGTGTTCGTTTATTCATTCGTCCTTTCGACAACTACTTAAGCACCTGCTATGTGCCAGGCTCTCTAGGAGCTGAGAATACTGATGAACACAGTAGACAAATGACTGCCCTTGGGGAGCTTCTATTCTGGTGGGGAGACAATGATAAATAAGAGAGAGGAATAAACTATATGGCGCACTAGATGGTGATGCATAGAAAAACACACACAAAGTGTTGGGTGAAATTGCGGGTAAGAAAGGAGAAGTCGTCTGGGGGAAGAGTATTCCAGGCAGAGGGAACAGCAAGTGCGAAGCTCCTGAGGTGCTCCTGTGGCTTGAGGATCAGCAAGGGGGCCAGTGTGGCTGTGGGGTACTGAGTGAAAAGGAGAGGCCAGGTAGGAGGCTGGAGGGAACATAAAGGGCTGCTCCTAAGAAAGCCCAGAACCTTCCAGAAGTAACAGCTGGGGTCGTGGGGGCAGCACCGAGTCTCTAGGCCAGCAGTGGGGCTGAGCATTCGTAGAGAGAGCTTTCACGTGAGTGTGAGCACATGTGCAACCCGGGAGGCCTGGAGAACACCCCAACAGAGTCTTTGTCCTGGAGCAGGGCTTGCCTGGACACTGCGTGGTGGCTCTGGGACCTCTCCTGCCCCAGGTCCCCAAGGAGCCACAGACACAAGGAAGGCATGTTGGCCTGCCTCTCATGCCCAGGCTGCCTGTGCTGAGGGGGCGATGGGGTCAAACTGAGGCAGCACACAGCCCAGGGCAGGTCTCCACGCTGTCAGCAGGTGCTGATCCAGGGAGAAATGAAGCCTGCAGCCTTGGGACTCTTGAGAAAGGAGGGGAAACCTGGGAGGAGAGAAGAACTTCTTGCATTTCATGGCCTGGGGGGCGTGGAGGTAGTGTCGTTTGAATGTTAAACCCAAATATCCTCCAACAGGTGGCTGGGTAAACAAAGTGAGGTACATCCATTCAATGCAGCTCAGCAATACAAAGGAGAGACTACCGATATGTGCAACCACACGTGCAACCACACGGACGAGTCTCAAAAATAAAAAAATGCTGCGAGAAACCAGGCAGAAAAGAATACACACTGTACGGTTCAATCTATAGGATTCCAGAAAACACAAATGATAGGAAGCAGGTTATTGGTTGCCTGGGCCAGGGAGTGAGGCAGGGCTGGGACAGGAGGCAACACAAGGGGATCGACTAAACTTTGGGTGGAGGTGGATACGTCCATTATCCTGACTGTGGTAATGGGGTCACAGGTGTGTACGTAGGTTACAGTGCACCAGTTGTACACCTTCAATATGTGCAACTTTATTGTATGCTAATTATATATCAGTAACATTAAACATGTAAATAAATACTCCCCATAAAGGTAGGTTGTCAGAAAGAAAAAAAGAAAAAATGTGACTAAATTTTGTAACACAAGATTTTTTCTATTCTATTTTGTAGATAGTCTATAGCTATATATTTAAAACATGATGACATCTCTATTTTATGCATATTATCATTACACTAGTGGCCCGGTGCATGAAATTTGTGCACAGGAGGTAGCAGGGCCTGCATCTTCTCCAATCTGGGACCCCTTGGGGGATGTCCCAGCCTGCATCTTCTCCAATCTGGGACCCCTTGGGGGATGTCCCAGGGATTGGGCCTAAACCGGCAGTCGGACATCCCTCTTGCAATCTGAGACCACTGGCTCCTAACCATTCACCTGCCTGCCAGCCTGCTCATCCCCAACTGCCCCCCCCCACCAGCCTGCTCTCCCCCACCTGCCCCCGCCTGCTGGCCTGCTCGCCCCCTACTGCCCCCCCCCCCCCGCTGGCTTGCTCGGCCCCAACTGACCCCCCCTACCAGCCTGCTCGACCCAACTGCCCTCCCCTCCTGGCCTGATCGCCCCTAACCACCTCTGCCTCAACCCTGCCACCTTAGCTTTGTCCAGAAGGACGCCCAGAAGGTCTCCAGAAGGTCTCCTGGTCTAATTAGCATATTACCCTTGTATTAGTATAGATACATGGTTATGTACTATAAGTATACTCTATGTATTGTACTTGCATTACATACGTGTTTGATTTTATATATTTTCTATTTTCTCTTATATGATGTTATATCTTTATAACTATATTTAACACACTGTACATAATTTATGCATATTTGTTATGTATAATTTTGCACTGACACATTTTATATGAAAGCACACGTGTGTGTTTATGTAGATAATACCAGATGTTGGCTGGGGTCTCTTGGTTCCCAATTGTGGGGTAACACTGATTCGAGCCCCCATTCCACAGGTCAAAGCTCTGGCCAAGCGTCCTCTCAACCCCCAATAATTGGAAGCTCTAGATCCCCAGCCTCCTCCTAATCTGCTCTCAGCCCTGTCTCCTGGCATCAGTTCACAAACCAAAGGCACTTCTCTCCCCTCCTCCCCACACACTCCTAGCAACTTCAGAGACAAGGCTGATGCCTAAAAACCACATTATCTGTGAACAGTGAGGAGTACAAGCAGCACCTCATAGCAGACAGCTTACAGTGGCACGGTGCTCCTTGGGCCACCCAGCCTCCCATACGGCTCCCCGCTTCCTGTCCCCTCCTCTTTGTGCCCTCCCTGTTGGACCATCTTCTCTGCCCCCAATTCTTCTCTTCAGAGAAGGACATTTCTGCCTGCCCACACCTCCTCTCAAACTCTCAGACTGCTTTGCATAACAAAAGGCTGACAGAGACAGTGGTGGCCACTGACAGCTTTCTCCTGCCTCCCGCATGTACGTACAGGTTTGTCACTCCACGGGCACATGCACGCGTACTTACATGGTAAAGAACTGGACCAAACTGCTAACCCAAAAAGCAGCGCCTGGCCGGGCACCCCCCCCCCCCACACTTCCTCATGGGCCCTGCAAATTCCTGCCTCTCCCCCTCACTCTCTGAAGTGTCTTTCCTTCCTGTCCTAACTGTTGCTCTGGGTCCCCACTCTCTCCCTCTGGGGGCTGCACTTCCTGAGTAAGTAGCAAGCCAGCCGGTTTCAAAGGCTGAATAAACAGTCAGTAGAAATTAGCAGAAACGTTCAGAGAGAAGAACAAAGACTTCCGATGTGAGCTGGGGATGGAATCATAATCGCCCGAGAGGAGCCGCCGGGCGCCAGGCTGCAGGAGACACAAGAAGCGGGGATGTTGACAGTGGCGGAGACCGGCAGGTGCGCCACAGATTTAATAAGTGGAAGGCGAGAATTCTAATGGAATGAAGATGCTGAGGGAGAGGGGAATTGGGACTGGGGAGAGGACAGACACATGAGGAGTCCTGAAGGCAGCCAGCTGAGGACATGTCTGGACAGGGGGTCCCAGCCTCACTCCCACCCCCCAGCCCAGCTCAGAAGGAAAGGGCCCCTGGAGGCAGAGGCTTAGCCAGCAGGTGTTTGGATGGTTGTCTCACCCTGGAGCCATAATTACAGTCCAGGAGGCATTCCATGGTGGTCCCAGGGGATGAGCAGAGGGGAGACCAGCAGTTGGGTCTTCAATGTGGAGGAAATGATGAGAATCCCTGGTCCAGAAGGAGGTAGACCCCGCCCTGGAAGAACTCCCAAAAGCAAAGATGGCCTTGTCTCAGAGACTTCTACGGAGAAACATCCAGCACATGCTCCTGTCCTCATCCCCACCCAAGCAGCAGCTGAAGGACATAAACAAAATACTTACCCAGCACATGCTGGGTGCCAGAAACTTCACATGTAATTCTCCCCACATTTGAGGTGGCACCATTGCTACTGACCCTAGGTTTCAGGTGCGCAAATGGAGGCCCAGAAAGGTTAAGTAACTTCCCTGAGATCACAGAGCTCTCAGCGATATGCCGACCCTCGCTGTCCCTGTGGGCTGCCTTCACAAGTTGGGAGGGTTCAGCCTTCGTGGTCAGATACCTTGGTGTTCAAGGGTCTAAAACCCAGCAGGATATGGCCTTTCCTCCATATGACCTCATACCATGTCCTGCCAGACCCAGCATGGATCCCCTGGAGTCTAAGCCGGGATGGGCCCCACACGTCCAGATCTCCTCGCCATGGTGGGTGGGCGGTCAAGTGCTCTGCCCGTGTTTCCTCATTTAACCTCCTCCTGCTCGGCCTGAACACACCTCCCTCTGGTTTAACGGGGATCTGAGGAAGCCCTTCCTGACACAGAGCTGTGAGAGGCTGGAACCCAAGGACAAGGAAATAGTCATGGAGTGACTTTCTGGGCATTTCATCCTTGTTCACTGAGTTTTCACTGACCAAATATTTTTGAGGGCCTATGATGTTTCATATGCCAGAGTTTTAGAAACTTAAAAAACTTACGTCTTGCTTTCAAGGGATTCAATACCAAGAGGTGATGTCACAGCAAAAGGATACAAGGTGTGCTCTGAGGACAGGTGGAGGCTGAAGGTGTGGTTTTGGAAATACTTCTTGGAGCGGGACCTCGCCATGTGTTAGGGAAAGAAGGAAGAGCCAGCAGTGGAGAGAGTCCTGGGAGGCACAGAGGTCAGAGACCTTAAACTTTCTTCTTAAAAAAAAAAAAAAATATATATATATATATATATACACTATATATATATATATATATACTATATATATATATATATATATATATATATTTTTTTTTAGTGATTTCAGAGAAGAAGAGACAGAAACATCAATGATGAGAGAAAATCATTGATTGGCTGCCTCTTGCACACCCCAAACTGAGGATTGAGCCTGCAACCTGGGTGTATACCCTGACTAGGAATCGAACCGTGACTTCCTGGTTCATAGGTCGACGCTCAACCACTGAGCCACACAGGTGGAGCGAGACCTTAAACTTTGTGAGGTTTGGAAGGACTGGCATTGAAGGCCGAGGGTGGGGTGAGCCCGGAGGCCCACAGGGGGCTCCGCCGCCTTTCAGGACAGCATCAGTGATCTCCCCTGAGTGGAGAGGTCGACTGGTGCGCGCGTCAAACCTGGAAATGAGATGAAAGAAACCTCCCAGAGTGATTTCCCTGAAAGAAATGGAGATGCCCTGCCTCCCCCAGGAACATGCGCGTTCCTGTTGCTAAGTCGCTCTGTGTTCTGTGTGTTTTCAGGTCCGTGGACACACTATAAATATTCATGGCCGGGAAGTCAAGGGGAGGCCCACCTGCTCCTGGAGGAGACTGTCTGAGGCTCCTGACTTCCGTCCTCCTGCCTTTAAATGCTAAGTCAAAGCCCAGGCAGGGCTACTCCTTCTAAAACCCCCGCTTCCCTAATTTGTTTAACAAAAGACATGTCCATGCTCTGTGGCCTCTTAATTTCTGTAGATGTTAAAGTGCAGAGAATTAAAGAATCAATGGGCAATTAAGGAGGCACTGGCAGGTTCTGGCCAAGAGCATATTATTTATTTATTCAGTCAGCCACGCTCATTTTTAAAGCCTTAACTTTCCATTTTGTTTCTGACATCAAAAATAAATCAAACTAAACTGTACACATAGCAGAAAAAAATTATTTGCATGATGCATTGCCCCTATGAAGGCTCGGTAGCCACCTGCAAAAGGAATTTTTGTCTGTCAGGAAAAAAAATAAAAAGATGTGAGTTCATTCTGGCACTGGCCTCCCCTCAGGACACAGATTGGATTGGAAAGATAGAAATAAGGTTTTAATTTGCTAGTGATTTTTCCACCTGGTCTCAAGCTTCTTTTTCAGTTCTGAGCATCCATTTTCCTGGATCGTCTTGAGAGGGTTGCAAGATTTTAGTCCATTAGCACAGCGGTGCTTTGGTGAAATTTCAAAACAGGCAGAAATAAACAGCCATTAGTGGGCACAAAGGCTGCCCAAAGGCTCCTGGACTGGGGCCTTTGCCCTAAAGTAGGGGTTCGCCAGGGGCACCATTTGACATCCCTTATCTAAAAAGAAACGTACAAAACCACCAAGTCTCTTGTTCCTTGACTGCTCCCTGATGTGTAGTTCTGTCCCCATGTGGACAGTTTGGAATTGTTCCTTCACTCTCCCCTCCCCCACCGTCCTCCTTGCCCCTCCAGCAAGCCCTCTGTGCAGCGCATCCTACTCGCTCACCCAAGCTACCCCAAGGCCAATTCTAGGACAGCGATTCTCAAACTTCAGTGTGCAGCAGAACCTGGGTGGGTGTTACAACACTGTTTCTGATTCAGGGGTCTGGGGTGTGGCCTGAGAATGAGAACCCCTTGGAGAACCTGTTCTAAAGCAACTACTGTAGGAGGGAATAGTTCCAGAAACTTGTGCTGTGGCGCCATCTAGTGGTTTGAAAACAGAGAACTTCAGGACTAGGCGTGGAGTGTGTTTGCTTGTATGTTTTTTTAGGTAAGTTTTTTATTGAAATTAAATGAACTCTTTTCACCCTCTGAACAAACACAGGGCAGAACTAAGACTGGAGGACAGATCTTTTGAGGCCATAAACTCTACACAGAGCCCCCAATTTGAGAAACGCTATCTGAAAGGGTGTGACTCTAAATGGTGTTCCCTTACCCAGCCTTGCCACCCTTTAGAAAAAAACAAGCGGTACTGCATTTCATTTAACCTGCTATAACCACAGTATTCCTCTAACATGTAACCATTTGTCTTCTCATAAAGTATATATGTATTTTCCACTGACAACACAGCTCGTCTTGGACGAGAAACATTTCAAGAGCTCGACAGCCCCGGTGGCCAGCGCCTGGTTTACTGAAAGTGGCGCACATTCCATCTGAACTCAGTGACGAAGGAAGCGTTCAGTGATCTGCAGGTCAGCATCATTTGTGAGCTCTTTCCACCAGGGCCCATACTAAGTGCTTGACATGCTTTATGTCAGTTCAGCCTCATGTCAACTCTGCTGTGCTCTCAGGGCTGAGGATGCTGTGGATCGACCACTACCATGTCCACATGTCCATGTGGCCTGGAGGGCACAGAAGGAAGAAAGGGGGCAAGAGTCCGAGCTGGGCTGCTGCAGGTAGTGAGGGCTCTGCAGGGAAGACAGAGGCTGGAAAGCTGGCACCCAATCAACAGAGACGATGGGGATGAGAATTTAACTCTGAAGCAGATTCGGAGTGAAGATTGGAACTACACATCTGGTTGGACAGGGCTCACTGGTGGCAAGCAACAGACACAGTTTAGGGATTTACTGTAGGGCAACTGGGCAACCTGGCAGAACTCAGCAGGCCTCAGGAGGGGAGCTAACTGGGCAGCAAACATTTAGTGCTATCTATCTGGACCAGGGTTCTCCTTCCCAGATGCACATCGGAGTCACCTGGTGAGCCTTTTAACGTCTCAATATGCAAATAACTACTGAAGCTGAACATATTCCTACCCCGTGGCCCAGCAGTGCCAGGTGCAGGCCCAAGAGAAATGAAAACAAATCCACCAAAAACACAAGAATTAATCATAACAGCTTCATTCATTACAGCCCCAAACTAGGCCTAAATGAACATCAAAGAATGGGTAAATAAGTTGCAGTGCATTCATACAGCAGAATGCACACAGCCAGACACCATGGTGAGCAGAAGCAGCAAGTGTCCTTAGTGGATGAGTCCATTCAAACGATGTTCCAGAACAGACAAAACTAATCTCAGAGCGATAAAAGAACACTGGTCGCCCTGGCCAGTGTGGCTAATGGTTGGATAGTCGTCCTGTACACCAAAGGGTTCGATTCTCAGTCAGGGCACATACCTAGGTTGCAGGTTCAGTCCCCAGTTTGGGCATGTAGGAGAGGCAACCATATCCTCAAGTGAGGATAAAAAAAAATTTTTTTTAAATAAAAGAATACTGGTCATCGGTAAGAGGGTATAGACCAGAAAAGGGCATGAGATAAATCCTGGGGTCCAGAAAATATTCCTCCATCTTCATCTGCTGATTACCCATTATAGGTAAAAATGCATCCCATTCCACACTCGAGATCTGTGCACTTTATGCACTGCAATGTATATATATTATACTACAAAACTAATTTTTAAAAATATACCTCACTGCTTCATATTCCACATCACTGGTTGGCTGCATCTCTGTTCTAGTCTTCACGCTGGGACCCAGGTGCATGGTCTAGTCTGCACCTGGAATGTGGCTGACACTGGGCCAGAGGGAGGGCACATGAGCCACACACTGCCTCTTGCAGTGTCTGCCTTGGGATGCACGCCACCTTTACCCACCTGTCCTTGACCATGCCCAAGTTCAACAGCACTAAGATGTACAATCCTCCTATGAGGCAGGAAGCCGGAAGTTCTGGCAAGGAGACAGCCACTCCAGCAGGGATGCTCAGCTAACAGCTGCTGCTGTGTCAGGGCAGAAAGGAAGGTTCAGATGTGCAAGGATGCATGTGTGTTCTGAGAACAAAAAAATCCAAAGAGACACTCCAAAAAAATTAGAAGCGAATCATAATTACAAACTCAGGAACAGGTACACAACAAACAGATGAGCAAGGAAGCTGGTGAAAAAGGAGGTTGGGCCAAAACATTTTTTGATAACATGACTCAAGTTTAATGTCACCATTAAAAGATCCTTGAGAGAAAGGTTTATGTGAGAAGTTTGGAATTCTGAACTGTATTCTATATGTTCCAACAAAACCCAGGAGACAATGTGTGGTGGTGTGTGCGTGTGCGCGGGAACACGTGTGCGCACATACTTATAGGAAGGGCAGAAATCTGACATTCTGCTGAGTTTTTTATTTTTTTAATTTAATAAATCTTCATTGTTCAGATTATTACAATTGTTTCTCCTTTTTCCCCCATAGCTCCCCTCCACCCGGTTCCCACCCCACCCTCTGCCCTTACCTCCCTCCCACTGTCCTCATCCATAGGTGTACGATTTTTGTCCAGTCTCTTCCCATACCCCCTACACCCCTTTCCCCCTGAGAATTATCAGTCCATTCCCTTTCTATGCCCCTGATTCTATTATATTCACCAGTTTATTCTGTTCCTCAGGTTTTTAATTCACTTGATTTTTAGGTTCACTTGTTGATAGACATGTATTTGTTGTTCACAATTTTTATCTTTACTTTTTTCTTCTTCTTCCTCTTCTTAAAGAATACCTTTCAGCATTTCATACAATACTGGTTCGGTGGTGATGAACTCCTTTAGCTTTTTCTTGTCTGTGAAACTCTTTATCTGACCTTCAATTCTGAATGATAACTTTGCTGGGTAGAGTACTCTTGGTTGTAGGTTCTTGCTATTCATCACTTTGAATATTTCTTGCCACTCCCGTCTGGCCTGCATAGTTTCTGTTGAGAAATCAGCTGACAATCATATGGGTGCTCCCTTGTAGGTAATTAACTGTTTTTCTCTTGCTGCTTTTAATATTCTCTCTTTGTCTTTTGCCCTTGGCATTTTAATTATGATGTGTCTTGGTGTGGTGCTCTTTGGATTCCTTTTATTTGGGGTTCTGTGCACTTCCTGGACTTGTAAGTCTATTTCTTTCACCAGGTGGGGGAAGTTTTCAGTCATTATTTCTTCAAATAGTTATTCAGTATCTTGTTCTCTCTCTTCTTCTGGCACCCCCATAATTCTGATATTGGTATGCTTGAAGTTGTGCCAGAGGCTTCTTACACTATCTTCAACTTTTTGGATTCTTTTTTCTTTTTGCTTTCCTGGTTGAGTGATTTTTGCTTCTTTGTATTTCAGCTCTGACTTGATTCTTGCGGTCCTCTAGTCTGCTGTTGGGTCTCTGTATAATATTTTTTATTTCAGTCAGTGTATGTTTAATTTCTAGTTGGTCCTTTTTCATAACCTCAGGGGGGTCTCGTTGAATTTATTGGCCTTTTCTAGGATATTCTTGAAAAGCCTTATAACTGTGGTTTTGAAGTCTATATCCAGTCGTTTGCTTTCCTCCATTTCTTTCATTTGTGATCTGTTTCTTTGTCTCCACATTTTTGCTGCTTCCCTGAGTTGTAGGGTGGCTTTGTGTGCTAGGTATCCTATATGGCCCAGAGGGTTGGCCTCCCAGTTACCTGAGGTGGACACTCTTGGTGCACCCCTTTGTGGACTGTGTGTACAGCCTTGTTGCAGGTAAGTCTTGATTGTTGTTGGTGTCACTGGGAGGAATTGAACTCCAGGCCAATTGGCTGTGAGGACCCGCTGTGTCTATAGTGGAAGAACTGCTGCACTGGAGACACGCTTAGGGGGCAGGACTTGCTTCAGTGGGGCTTTGGTGCTGAGTCTGCCTCTTGAATGTGTCACTTATGGATGTGAGGAGTTGAAATCTGGTGTCGTCTCACACTGACCACTAGATACACTAGCTTCTGGATCTCCAATGAGGTGCAGGGCAGCCACTGTCTGAGGCCACCCAGCAGGAGGTACAACGAGAACTACAGTTTTCTCCTCTTTGCTTGGGGTTTGGAGGTTTTGGAGCTGTTTGACCAGAGCTGCAGTTTGTTAGGTTAAGCTGCAATAGGGCAGGCCATTTATATGTAAAAGCTGCTGGGTGGAGCTTGGGTGGGTTTGTAGATTGTGTGGGGCGGGGTCTCAGGGAGTCACTAGGTTAGGGCGTGGCAAACAGCAATGGCTGCCAGTCAGCCATCTCTGTCTCTGCGTTTCCAAGTCCCTGCGTCTCGCACCCCAGTGCAGTAAACAATGATTGCTGTGCACACCTCTGCAAGAGAGTCACCCTCACTTTCCGACCCGATGGCAGACAATCCAGCTTCTCCCCGTAGAAGTTTCGGTCCTCAGCGTCTCCCCAGAAATTGGAGTTCGGAGTAATTGGGAGCTTGTCTCCCTTCGGGTTGAAAGCAGCAGCACACCCAGACACCCACCGCCAGACCAATTCACGCACCTCCGTACCTCAGCTTTTCAGCGCTTGTGCACGTCTCAATGCTCTTTTCTCTTTCCTTCTAGTTGTAGAACATCCACTCAGCCAGCTTTCCTGTGGTTCTGGGTGATAGACGTTTAGTCTTTTAGTTGTAGTTTTGAAATTGTTGTGCGAGGCAGCAGTTTAGGTGTTTACCTATGCCACCATCTTGGTTTCTCTCATTCTGCTGAGTTTCTTAATGTTTAAGGAGGAAGGATGCTTTAAGTGATACTGAGAGAAATATAAATCCAAGTTATCAGAGTTATTGGCATAGAAATAAGATGTTAAATTATAAATTTACTAGAGAGAAAATTTTTAATCAAGCAAATAAAGAGAAAAGGAAAAAAATTAGAAAATAATAGGAAAATGAACTAAATGGCAAATAATACTACAACAGTGATCACAATTAACAAGTTAAACTCACCTATGGACTTTGCAGATTTCACTTAAAAAATATTCCTAGCCCTAGATGGTTTGGCTCAGTGGATAGAGCATCGGCCTGCAGACTGAAGGGTCCTGGGTTCGATTCCAGTCGAGGGCATGTACCTTGGTTGCAGGCTCCTCCTGAGGCTGGGCCCTGGTCAGGGCTCATGGAGGAGGCAACCAATCAATGTGTTTCTCTCACATAGATATTTCTGTCTCTCCCTCTCTCTAAAAATCAATGGAAAAATATCCTCAGGTGAGGATTAAAAATAATAATAATAATCCTAGCCCTGGCCAGGTAGCTCAGCTGGTTAGAGCATCATCCGATACACCAACACTATGGGTGTATCACAGTGATTTGGTGTATGGGGATGTAACTCAATTGATTTCAGAGAGGAAGGGAGAGGGAGAGAGAGATAGAAACATCAATGATGAGAATCATCAATTGGCCGCCTCCTGCACGATAGAGACTGCAACCTGGGCACATGCCCCTGACTGGAATTGAACCAGGACCCTTCAGTCCAAAGGCCAACGCCCTAGCCACTGAGCCAAGCCAGCGAGGGCAATAAAAACTTATTTTAAAAATAAAAAGTAATCCTAGCAACATGTTTACAAGCCCCTCACCTAAAGTGACAGAGAAAAAGGATATAAAATTCAAAACAAAGCACCAAACAGGATACCAAAGCTATTTTAATGCTGATGAGGAAATATCTTTCATGAGCTCTTTCACAAAAGAAGCTGTAAAGAGAAACTGAAAACATGACAGAATCCTTTTCTTACAAATGAACAGATATTACAGCCCCTCCAACCACCACCCCCCCCCCCAAAAAAAAAGGGTGGAGGGAAAGGGCAAAAAACAATAAATTGGATAATTTACAAGCCAAATTTCACAGGTTACATAAAACTTTATACCAAGCCAACAACATGCATTATTCTTCAGAACATTGACCATGATCCCCTTCCCCAAATCGTTCTGGAATTCATCTGGGAAAATGTGCAGAAGAACCCAGCACTTCCTCAATGATATAAGAACATGCAGAAAGAAGGCTGTTAGCATTTGTGTGCCTGCAATCAGAGGACTATCCTAGTCCTGTGCTGTCCAGGATGGTTGTCTCAAGCCACCTGTGGCTACTGAGCACCTGAGCTGTGGTTAGTCTGGACAGAAGGCTGGAAGTGGGACATATACACACCAATTTCAAAGACTGAGTAAAGTAACTCATTAATATTTTTAATGTCCATTACATATTGAAATGAGATAGAGGGCCAAACTATTATTAATTACAGCTGTTTCTTTTTCCTTTGTATTATGGCTCCTAGAAACATTTACACTGGAGGCTCTTATATTTCTACTAGAGGCTCGGTGCACGAAATTTGTGCATGGGGGGCAAGGGGTGTCCCTCAGCCCAGCCTGCACCCTCTCCAATCTGAGATCCCTCTCACAATCCAGGACTGCTGGCTCCCAAGTGCTTGCCTGCCTGCCCTCCTGATTGCCCTAACCACTTCTGCCTGCCAGCCTGATCACCCCCAACCACTCCCCTGACAGCATGATTGATGCCTAACTGCTCCCCTACAGCCTGTTTGCCCCTAACTGCCCTCCCCTGCAGGCCTGGTCCCCCACAACTGCTCTCCCCTGCAGGCCTGGGTCCCCCCCTGCAACTGCCCTTCCCTGCAGGCCCAGTCACCCCCAACTGCTCTCCCTTGCAGGCCTGGTCCCTCCCAACTGCCCTCCCCTGCTGGCCATCTTGTGGTGGCCATCTTGTGTCCACATGGGGGCAGTCATCTTTGACCACATGGGGGCAACCGTCTTGTGTGTTGGAGTGACGGTCAATTTGCATATCACTCTTTTATTAGATAGGATAGAGGCCTTGTACATGGGTGGGGGCCAGCTGGTTTGCCCTGAAGCGTGTCCCAGATCAGGGTGGGGGTTCCCTTGGGGTGTGGGGTGGCCTGGTCGAGGGGCCTGTGTTTTGCAGGCCAGCCATGCCCCCCAGTGACCTGGTATCTGGGATTTATCTTCTATAATTGAAACTTTGTAGCCTTGAGTGGAGCCAAGCCTCCTGCTCACTCTGTGGTGGCAGCCATTTTTGTTGGGATTTATTTGTCTTCTATAATTGAAACTTCGTAGCCTGGAGCAGAGGCCTGGGCCAGCCAGGGCAGGCAGAAAGCTTGGCTTCCTCCATTTCCAGGGGCAACTCAAGCCTCCTGCTCTCTCTAGCTCTGTGGCTGTCATCATTTTTATTGGGGTTCATTTATCTTCTATCATTGAAACTTTGTAGCATTGAGTAGAGGCCTGGGCCAGCAAGGGCAGGCAGAAAGCTTGGCTTCCTCCATTGCTGGGGAAACCCAAGCCTCCCTCCTGCTCTCCAGGAAAAGCCATTGCTGGACAGAGGTTGGTGGCCTGGGGTGCCGAAGGGAAATGGTATGCTGGGCGGAGGAGGCTCCAGTTCCCAGCTTGTTCTCACTTCAGATACTTGTGTTAGCGACCTCCCCTAACACAGCCATCTTGGTTGGGTTTATTTGCATATTCGCTCCTGATTGGCTTGTGGGCGTAGCGGAGGTATGGTCAATTTGCATAATTACTCTTTTATTATATAGGATTGGACAGCACTGGTCTAGAAATACCCCAATTCTCCATCTTCCTGCCCAAATGTCTCTACATTTCCCAATGAAGACTATGCTTTCCTTTGAGATCAGCATCCATTAGAAGGCTCACCCTGGTGGCTTAGATGCTACAGGTGTTTCCTGATCTGGTTTACATTACTAAAATTTTAATTTTTCATATAAGCAAAATGACTGATCTCTCCTGTTGTAATATTTTGTTTTTTTTTCATTCCAAGTTTCAAAACTTTCCCATGAGCCAATCATTTACCCACAGTGGCATTTATCTGGGGTGACAGGACAAGGCACCGTCCTCCTATGGCTTCAGAGGAGCCATGGCTGAGAGAACCCAGCAGGGGCAAAGCCTGGTTCTGCGCCTCAGCTCAGCTCCTTCCAAAACCCACTTTCTACCGTTACCACCTTCCACCTCCAGGGTCAGTCTGCCTCACTGGGTTGTCATGAGGACCAAGTCTACCTATAAAAAAACAGCAGTGTCTGAAACAGTGAGCACTTCATAACTCTGGCTACTGTTTCATCCTAAGCCTGTGATGGTTAGAAATGCCGCTATGTGGCATAACCGAGGCTGTATGAGGTGTACCAGCACCCTAGAACCCAACCTCCCATTTCTAGCAGGGCCCCAAGGACCAGAAGGGAGGTCGCTAATACAAGTATCTGAAGTGAGAACAGGCTGGGAACTGGAGCCTCCTCCGCCCAGCATCCCACTTCCCTCCGGCACCCCAGGCCACCAACCTCTGTCCAGCAATGGCTTTTCCCGGAGTTTTCAAACACACTTAAGCTGTCCCCTGGGTGCTGCACAGGTAATTAATTCAAAGAACAAGTCTAAAAAGTACACGCCAGAATGGTGGAGCTGGACCTCTATAAATCTGTTCCTCCGTAAAAGCAACAAGATTGTCCCAGCTGGTTTGGTTCAGTGGATAGAGCGTCGGCCAGCAGGCTGAAAGGTCCCGGGTTTGATTCCAGTCAAGGCAGGTACTTCAGTTACAGCTCCCAGCCCTGGTCAGGGGCATGCAAGAGGCAACCAATTGATGTGTCTCTCTCACATTGGTGTTTCTGTCTCTCCCTCTCCTTTCTGCTCTCCAAAATTCAACGGGAAAAATATCCTCAGGTGAGGATTAAAAAAAAAGCAACAAGATTACTGGCAAAATGGTCAAAAATCAACTTTTCCAGAACCCTAGAAAGTAATCAAAGGCCCACACAATTGGGGAAGTGTTTTTCCAAAGAGTACATGCCTTCAGCAACCTCCAGCATGTTCAATAAACCATCCCCAAAGGCTCAGATGAAAGAACCTGAGACACATGGGCAGCCTACCTCCTTTCCCCACTGCTTTCCCCTCTCCATGGGACCTTTATCCAGGGATGCTGACTCCATCGCTTGTCACCCAGGAGACATCCCAGAGGAAGCCCCTGGCTTTGGTCTCTATTCATCCATCTATCTTCCTCTCTGCACCAAAACTGTGTGGTTCCCTCCATTAAAACCCCTCGATGACTCCCGAATATAAGTCCAAATCTGTACACCAGGCTTTACAAGCTCTCCCCAGACTAGCTTGAGGTCTCCCGTATTTCCTCGCTGCTCCAGTGGTGAGGGCTGCACAGAAAAGGCCAAGGCCTGCTGTAACACGACTTGGCTGAAAGCACACCGATCACCGCTGGGGCTGGGGCTACCAACAGCCTAGACTGCCTGAGAGCTCGTGTGGCCCCTCTAAGCAGCAGGCCCAGGTCCATGATTTCACTTCATTGACACCATTCACCACCTCTTCCTCAAATGAGGGAAACTGAGGCTTTAATCATGGGTTATCAAAGCTCTGCAGAATTCCGTCAGTGTGAAGGACCCTGGGGCTCTCTCAGCTCTCTAGAGACCCCCAGGGGCCTGAGCCTGCCTTTGAGGAGGAACTAGTAAGTCAAGATTTATCATCTGCTCTTAATACGTATGTATATTTTATATCATTCTTAGCACTACATAATAATAACTTAATAGACCTTTAAGAATGCATAACCAGCCCTGGTCAGTGTTTCTCAGTGGTTAGAGCATCAGCCTACACATAGATGGATCGTGAATCTGATTCCCAGTCAAAAGCATACACTAGGCCCTAACCAGTTTGGCTCAGTGGATAGAGCATCGGCATGCGGACTCAAGGGTCCCAGGTTCGATTCTGGTCAAGGGCATGTACCTTGGTTGCGGGCACATCCCCAGTAGGGGGCGAGCAGGAGGCAGCTGATCAATGTTTCTCTCTCATTGATGTTTCTAGCTCTCTATCCCTCTCCCTTCCTCTCTGTAAAAAATCAATAAAATATATTAAAAAAAAAAAAAAAAAAAGGGCATACACAGGGTTGCGGGTATGCTCCCTGGTCGGGGCACATGCGGGAAGCAACCAGTTGATATGTCTCTCTTACATCTCTCTCTCTCTCTCTGTCCCCTCCTCTCCCTCCCTCCCACTCTCTTTGAAAAGCAATGGAAAAAGTATTCTCTGGTGTGGATTAACAAAAGAAGGGAAAAAAAAAGCATAACCAAAGAATTCTGGAAACCAGCACTTTAAATTCAAGCTTGGCTGTTTGAGATACTCACTGAGGAAGCCAGAGGACGCTTGCTGCCACCTTGTGGGGCATGGAGGGGAAAAGGCCAGGTGGAAATTTGAAGGCCAGTCTTCAAAGAGCCATAGCTCTCCAGCCCAACCACCCTACAACCACCCTCTTTACTCCCCAACCCTTTTCACCATGGAACAAATGAACTCAAAGCTCTAGGGTATACAATTCAAGATTTATATAAGCTTAAGTTACTTATTTAAAATTGCACAACGCAGGAGAACAGTTTAAAAAAGAATCAAACACACCACCGCAAGGTAATTCAATGAGCTGCTTTTTTTTTAAACAAATTTGTACAGAAAAAAAAAATCCCCAGATCACAATCTATATCATACAGTCACCCTGTTCAGTATTCGGGGCACCACAGGAGCCCCAGCGGAGGAGCTGATGGGAAGCTGGACTGCGGAAGTGGAAAAACCTTGAGTTCCCTTTGTTCTCCAGTGTATCTTGTATAAAATATTACATTTTTAAACACATATTTACATTGTTTGCACAAATAGAAAATGGTTACAAATCACAACCAGGCTTGGCCAGGTAACAAACACTTCCCTTCTCCCACGGACCAAGGCCAGAGAGAGGTCTGATTGCTTTGTATTTACATATGCATTAAAAAGTCTGCCTTCTTAGACACGTAGGTGAATTTATAAAAACTGGGTTAACATCATAAATTCATTTATGTCAGCTGTACAAATAATCAATACCAATTAGTCAGTTCATGTCCTGCTCTCTGAAGAAAGATTTTGAAGCAAAAGAAACCCTCTCAAACAAGCAACACATCCCTTGGCCTGTCTGCTCCAATCAGTTTGGCTTGGGGGTGAGGGGGAGTGGAAAGGAAGAGGAGAGGAATGAGGGAGAGGAGGAGAATGGGACAACTGGTTGAGACAGTTTTTCTTCCACATTTTTTTTTAACAGCTTAGAACCAGGTTAACCCACCTGGCTTGTTAAACACCATCCTATGGCTTTAAAAAGAACCCACAGCTCCTTCCTTGTCTCAGAGACAAAACACCTTTCTCAACATGACTATAATATTTTTTTAAAGAGAGAAAAAAAAAAAAAAAGACTTTCTGAGAAGACAATATTTGTTATTCTGATGTAAAGTCTTTGCCTTGAGTGTCAAGCCCAATTTCAACAGTGCAAAAAAGACTCGAGCGGCTGTGGCAGGGGTCAGAGGCTTGTGTAGTAGCTGTCTACCCACTGAGCAAGTCCTCGCTCCACCAGCGACCGGTTTATCAACACCACCTAGAAAAGAAAGTCCCCTTGAAATCTCTGCCCACGGCACCCAGGGGCCATGTCTCAAGCCAGCACGATGCTCCCTCTTACAGGTCCTGGCAGCCACCGTAGGCAACAGGTGCACCACTAATGGCGGTGGGAGTGTGACTCATTTTCTGGGCCAACAGGGACATTTACTTCTGTATTCTACTGGCATGAGGACAGGCTTTCCAATGCACTGAGAAATCTAAGCTTTAATACCATGTGATGGAGGAGAGGAAAACGCAATGGACAGAAGGTCCAGCAAGGCCCACCGACATTTTGGGCCAAATAATTCTCTGTTGTGGGAGCTCGCCTATGCACTGTAAAATGTTTAGCAGCATCCCTACCTTTTACCCACTCCCAACTGTGTCAACCACAAAGGTCTCCAGACATTGCTAAATACCCCTGGGAGACCCTGGTCTGTAGTTACATCCTCTGATTAGCTCCACGTTGATCATCACTGCTGGCCAGTAGCACAGGGAAATAGGACAGAACTTACTTCATCTCCTACCACGCTCCACAGCTGGATCAAAGGAATGCCAGTCGGACTGTAATTTGTCACCTGAAAATAAACAAAAAAACAAGTCTGTTTACAAGTGACCCCATGTGCCTCTCTGTGAAGACAGCTGGCCAGCCCAGGGCAAGAACCACAGGAAGGCAGGCAACTGAAAGGTCGGCTCCCAAGAGGCCCAGATGCTGGATGCATGAGGCCGGTGGGCCCTGCAGAAGCTGGGAGGTTCCTCAGACAGAGCCTGTGCAGCCTGCCCCGCCTCCACCTCCCCGCCACCAGCCACATACCTGAGCCAGCAGTGCTGTGTTTCCAGTCATCTCACTCACAGCTGCATCCGCCTCGGGTGAGAAGTGCTCATCGTCTTTAGAAGGAAAAGCAGCATTTAGACTCTCACTGAGGCCAGGTGCTCTTGTCACCTACACACTTCTAGGTGTGTTCCAAGTAAAAGGCCTCACATACTGCCACGGAGCCTGAGACCTTCACCTGAGAGAGCCCCGGTGTCAAGAAAGCCCAGATCTCTACACACTCAGGGTCCCTGCTATGTGCTACCCACATACAGAGGACCAGATGGACAGAAATTCTGCCTTCAATGGAAACATCATCACCACTGCTTATCTGGGGGCTGACGGGGCTGAGCATGTTGGATACGTTCTTCCACTGAATCAGTTAACACCTTACGAGATGGCAGGTGCTACCCTACTTTATAGGTGGGAACATGGAAGACAAAAGCAGAAGTTCAACCAGCTCTGAGAGTGGTGCAGGTGGAATTCAAACCCAGGCAGTGGCCACACAGCCTAATACGGGCAGTAACTATAGAACAGCAGGCAGGGCACTGAGGCAGCTTTCTTCATCAGATTATAGAAGTTACATGCAAGAACACACCCAAGGCAAGAGATGGTAAGGAAGTGAGAGGCAGGTTTACGAAAGTCTGTGAATATCTTATGGAGAAGGGAGCCTTTCAGCTGGGCCTGGATAAGTCCTGAGATGGATAGAAATGGAGAAGAAGGCTGGGCATGGGCAAAGTAATAAAGAGAAATAAAACTGAAGACCCTAGCCCTGACTGGTTTGGCTCAGTGAATAGAGCATCGGCCTGCAGACCGAAAGGTCCCAGGTTCGATTCCGGTCAAGGGCATGTACCTTGGTTGCAGGCACATCCCCACTGGGAGGTGTGCAGGAGGCAGCTGATCAATGTTTCTCTCTCATCGATGTTTGTAACACTCTATTCCTCTCCCTTCCTCTCTGTAAAAAAATCAATAAAATATATTTTTAAAAAAACAAAAAAAAAACTGAAGACCCTGCCCAGCATTCTAGCCAACAAGACCACAGCCAGACTGTAGTGCTTCTAAAGTATTTTATTGCTTTATGCAAGAACAAGATTAGATGGGGCAAACCTGGAAAGGAGGAGCATGAAATCAAGGGACTAGTAAATATAAAACTCCTGGTCATAAGTAGCTGCTACCTGACCAGAGTCCACATCTCAGTTTCTAGGTTCATGTAATTTCCTTGGCCACTCTGAAAAAACAGGTAAAGCCCCATTTTCCAGAGTAGGGAGTTAGGAATTGAGGCTAAGTAACTTGCCCAGGATCACACTGCCAGTCCCCTTCCCTCAGGCAATGTGATCAGTCTAAGATACCACAGTGGACAGGTGTGTGGTAGTGTGATCCCCACAGGGGCCGCAGAAACTGAGGCCCAGCTGAGGAGTGCCGATGGCCTCACTGCCTGCCCTCAATCTCAGATGCTGGGACTCTGGGTCTGGACTACATCTGGAAGGCACCTACAGCAGAAGCCTCTCTAAGTTGGAGGCCTAGGTAAAGTCTAAAGCAGTGGACCTAGAAGGGTGGTCCGTAAACCAGCAGTATTAGCCTCACCTGAGAATTTAGAAATACAAGTTCTGAGGTCTTGGCCCAAAGCTATCAATCGATCAGAAACTGACAGTGCCAGCAATCCATGTTAGCATAAGCCCTCCAAGTGAAAATGAGGCTCTCAAAGAAAAAGACCTACTCTCAACTGCCCCCCACCACACACACCCCCCCTGCCAGAAGCCCACACCTGTTACCTGACAGGGGCATCACGCTATCCAGAAGGACTTCTGCTCCCTGGAAAGGCAGGGTCACAAAGTCAGACCTAGAGCAACAAGAAAGGAACACGTTGATCATGTCCCTGAAGGCTGACTCCACTCCAGGCTGTAGTTATCTTCTGTTAGTGCCATGAGCCCAGTTGCCCAGGGTGAAGCAGAGCAGATACTCGTGATGGGCAACAGATACCCATGATGGGCTCAGCCCCCATACACCTGAAGGCAGGCTGCCAGTTCTGCCACAAGCCTGACCTCAGAAGGTCTTCTTGCATCAAACTCCTAAAAAAAAGCCTGCTTTGCTTTTGCCATATGATACTCAGGGGAATTCTTCTAAGATAGGCCTATCTGGTTTAGTTTGGCTGAGGTGAGCAATGGAGTTTGTTTATATCAGACTGCTAAAGCAGAGCAGGTAGCAGGAAGAATTAACCTGTGTCCCAGGCTTAGAAGAACTGAGCCAACCAACAGAAATCCATCCCCTCCTAAGCAGGATGTGTGCCTGTGCGAGGAGCCTGGACTCACCGGATTTGCCGGAGCACATCTACTTTCACTCTCTTATATCCCCCGTAGTCCACATAGCGAATCTCGACTTCGTTTGTCTCCTCGTAGGAGGCCACCACTTGGGCTCGCCACCAAGCACCATCGGCACCAGGGGCTGCACAGATGACTGTTACTGCAGAGAAGGAGAGAGCTGTGGGCAAGCCTGGACCAGGCCAGGGCACCAAGGGCTGCCCAGTCAATGCTACCCACCTGCCCACTTTCCTTCCCAGAGGCCTGCACCTCCAAGTTGCAGGGAACCGGAATGGCAAGGAGTCCCTGAAGCCTCCCCAGAGCCTAAGACTGGCCAACAGAAGCACCTGGATGTGGGACATTCAGCCTAGCAGGGTGCCATCCAAAAATCATCCAGACCAAAAGCATTCACCTACATCCATGTACTCTGAAACTTACTGGAGCCTCAGATGGACACAGATGAACCAGAATAAAAAGTAAAATACAGCCCAGCCAGTGTGGCTCAGTAATTGAGCATCGACCTATGAACCAGGAGGTCACAGTTTGATTCCCGGTCAGGGCATATGCCCCAGTTGTGGGCTCAATCCCCAGTGTGGGAAGTGCAGAAAGCAGCTGATCAATGATTCTCTCTCATCATTGATATTTCTATCTCTCGCTCCCTCTCCCTTCCTCTCTGAAATCAACAGAAATACATTTTAATAAAAACAAAACAAAAAACTCCACTCCACACCTTGGCTTCGTCAGCCAGTACAAACAGCAGCTTGTGCTAGCCAAGCAACTGAGCCCAGAGTACTCCAAGAAGCCAGAAATGCTGGTCCATGAAGGATCCAAGGAGCAGAAGAGGCCACCCCCAAAACTCTTCCCTGGCCTGGCTCCTGCCCACCTTCAGGGCAGCACTTACTTTCTACCGGGGTGGGCAAGGTGGGAATTCCAGGCTGGGAGTAGCAGAGGTACATCTGCTGGTCCAGGCTGCGCAGTGCATGGAAGGTAGGGTGCGTGTGCTGCTGCACAAACAGGTGCCCCGCATTGACCTGGTTGACCACGATCACTTCCACAGTGATGCCATCTGGGAGCATGAGCTGTGGAGAGGGGAGGGGTAGCAGGCACTTCAGTAATCCTTCTCTTCTCATGTTTGGGTTAAGCCCTGAGGTCCCAGGACAAGTCTCTGAATTGGCACCTCTTTGAAAAGAGCATGACAACCCAAAGCACATGGCACCCAGTTGGCAGGGGTTCGAGGGAAACTACTTGAGCATGCAAGTGCTTAGACATCACCATGGCCCTTGTCCTGCCATACCATGAGTAACCACTAGAGGTGACCTCACACAGGGCTGGACAGGGAGGCTCCCAGGATCAGGCTCTGGAGGTCGTGTTGGGCCTCCCTCTGACCTGACCAAGGTCCATTGGCCAGAGCTCCCCATCCCTCACACCTCCATCATTCTTGAGTCTATATGACCCCAGGAAGGCCAAAGAGAATGAGGCAGCCACTGAAAGCAAGGTGCCAAGGTGGATAGGCCCTCAGGTCCCTCAGCTAGCTCCTCTGGGCCTGCAGCCGACCCCAGGAGCTTATGGTTTGACAGCATCTCTCTACTCTACCTTTCTGTCAGCAAGGGTCCACTGTCAAAGTCTGCAACGGTCTGAGTTATATTTGCTCTTCTCTAGGCTCCACAGACATCCTCCCAACTCATTCCCACGCTGGGATTTGGAATGTAGGGTTACTCTGTGGCCAGGCCTCACCTTAAAGGCCCTGAAGAGGCCAAGACTAGTCTCTGAAAGAACTGTCCTTACTTACTAGCTTTCCCGATGCTAAGCTACAGAAACCATCCTGGTGCTGTGGACACAGCAACGCATCTTGTCCATCCTCCATCCAGGTGGCACAAGAGGCTTGGCTGAGAGTCCTGGCCTCCACCCCTCCGGTCCCACTGAGCCACCCAGAGAACAAGGGAAGGAAGCCACACCAACCACTCAATCATCTAAAAATAAAGAGTGGGTCTGGGGCCAAGCCTCCTGAGGAAAACACTGATTCAGAAGTGAAGGGTGGAGTGAGGTTCAGCCCACTCCCAAATATCCATGGGAAAAGAAAAGGGCAGCATCCCTTCCCCCTAGGCACCAGGGTCTCTGGAGGGGGCAAGACACAGAACCAAGAAGTCCATTGTCCTAAACAAAAGCCAGGCAGGCAATTTTCTTGAGGCAACATGTTCAGCTCATGTGTGAAATGCAGTCCAGCCACACGCGTCATAGTGACGTGCTGGTCAGTGAGAGACTGTATAGACAATGCTGGTGTCTCACACAGCCCAGGTATAGTAGGCTGTACCATCTAGGTTTGTGTGGTTATAACTCTGTGTCCACACCAACAATAACACATCTTTCTCGGACGAATCCCTGTCACTAAGTGGCACATGACTGTAGCCTCAGTAAGATGAGTCCCAAATAGGGGAGAGGTACACTGTAGGACATGAGTGACAAGCCCCAGAGATTCTGCAATTGCCCAGGACACAGGGACCCCTGAGATGTCAGCTCCTTCTCTTGCCCAACTCTCAGGGCAACCTCCAAAGAGTCACATGGCTTCCTGGGCCTGGTGGGGGTTACTGCTTCTCCTTTATACTCTAGGTACCTCCTGGGAAGCGGGATGGGGAAGGGAATCCTTTATCAGGGCCACCACTAGATTTGCCTTAACTAAGGGAAAGCCCATCTTGAGCCCTCAGCAGGGGCCTCATTCAGACACTGCTCCAGCTTCAAGGAGTTCCACACCAGCCTGGACCTGCCTAGTCTACTGGGTGGACGACAGTCCTTTCTAGGCAAATGCCTTGAACATAAAGGGTGCCCAGGTGGCAGAGCCAGGGGAGAGTGTCCTTCCAATCAGGGACTAAGAGGCCTCTGACTAAGAGGCACTCCAGCTCCTAAGCCTTCCTCAGAGGACACAGGCTAGAAGCAGAACAAACCAATGGAGGCTAGAAGTGAGAGGGCAGAGGCATCAATGAGTTTTTGGCCATGGTCTTGGGAGTTTCTTTTTGGGGGAAAGGGATGCAAGAAGTCCTGGTCCCCCAGGAGCATGCTCACCCAGGAAGTCAATGGAAGAGAAGGCAGTGCCAGTGAAGGCAGTGGGGGAGCGTAGATATTGGTAAGGTTCAGTTCCTTGAACTTCTTCCCAATCAAGTTCAGCGCCTTGTCTACATGATGCTGAGAGCCTAAGAGAAGGAGGAAGGAGGAAGGAGGAGTCATAGCAGGTAAGACAAACAGAGCAAAACCACACCCCATTCCACAGGAATTCTCCTAGAGTTCAAGTGTGCCTTTAAGGTGTTAAATTTTGTCTCAGAAAGAAAGGCATCTAAAGGGGCTTGAAACCCACTGACCTTCTATGTGGCAGATCTGGACATTCTGGGTGTAAGGCAGGGCGGAGATGTAGATCTTGGCACCAGATGTTTGCTTCAGAAAACTCACATACCGCCCCTGCTTGCCAATTAGCCGACCAACTAAGTGCTGAGAAAAAGAGTTAGTTAATGGGAAACCAATTCCTCCAAAACCACTCCCAAAGACCTACCTTTGTTTTTCACAAGGTCAAACTCAAACATATTATCTGTTAACATGTCAGCACTCCTTTCCCTGGCACTATTCTAAGCACTTGCATTTACTCACAATACCTATTAAATGGACAGCTTTTTAAATCTCCATTTTACAGATGAGGAAAACAAGCCCAGAGAGGTTAAGTAACTCACCCAACATCACACAGCTACTAAGCAGCTGCACTGCAAGTCTGGCTCCAGGACTCAGCAGTTCCCATTTCATCCCCGACAATGTGGTCTGAATCAGAAAGCTGCAAAGGCAGCATTTTCTTCTCCCAGATCCAGACTATGAGATGTTTCAGCACAAGGGTGAATTTACAACTCTTCCACCTCCTCAGGTCTACTCAGGACCAAAGATAATCTCGATTTGAAAATAAAGGTCTAAGAAAGACCCTTTGGGCTCTGCTGCCAACTGACAGCAGGCTGGCGCATTCAGAGTCTGTAGCTCACAGAATGCCCAGCACACCAGAGTTCAAGGCAGAAAGAAGCAGCCAAACTTAGCCATGACATAAGAAGCTCTGAATCACTCCCAAACGACCCCACCCCCATGGATCTACTAGGGCCTTGGTCCCTCAGCACCCAGAGCTGTTCCGGTATGCCTTTTGCAGCTAATGAAGGAGAAGAGGGCACGGTGGTTATCAGGATCACTGGGGGAGCAAACAACTGAGCGAGCCAGTACCATGAGTCTGAGCTGCCCGCCTGACCCCGAGTTCAAAGCCAGCAAAGTCTCCACACGGCAGGAAGCTAAATGCCCCTGGAGAATGAAGTGGGCCAATTATTTCTGAGCCCCAGAGATAAACATCAAGACTGAGCTAATAAGTTATAAGTCAGAATAGCAAGAAGCTAGAAACCACTTAAGCACCCCGGAATTGGGGAGTAGTGAAGTAAATTGACATTCACACAATGAATAATGCAGTTAAAATTACATTTTCAAAGAGTAGCACAGGAAAATTAAATTGTTAAATATTTAAAAGCATTAATTAAAGCAACATAATCTCAGTTGTGTTTAAAACCACAGGGTATATACAAGACTAGAAGGAAATAAGCCTTCCCAGTCATTCTCGGGGGTATGATTAGAGCTGATTTTTATTTTCTTTATACATTTCTATACTTCTCAAGTTTTCTAAAATATGGATTTATGCTGTGCTCAATTATAAAATACTTTGCATTGGAAAGCTTGGGCAGAGCACAGTGAAGGACTCCTTGCTGGCCCATGTCCTCTACCTGGTTTTGCTAGCCATCTCCAAGTAGATCGGAGCCCCAAGACACACAAAAAAACCCAGGGGAGATTAGAGGCCTGGAGTTAGAAGAGGACAAGAATAGGACACTCACAAGGCAGCTGGAGAAATTCCATTTTGTAGGAAGTTCTTTGAACCTTGGCAAAGTAGAGCACTCCCTTTCCCCTCAGCCTTGGGCTCACGAGGGAGCCGCCATTCCAGGTTGACTGTCCCTCCCCTGAACCCCACACCCAAGCCCAATGAACCTGGGAACTTTGAGCTTGCAGCCCTTACCTTTGGCACCTCAATCTCCCAAATGATGAGGTCGACCTTCTTAGGATTAGAGCCTGCCTGGGCATTCTGGAAACCGTCAGTCTTCCTGAGTCCACAGCAGCCGTCCACTGAATCCATGCTGTTCCCGTCCGAGCCTGCAGGGGAGGAAGCAGCATGCACAGACACCCAGACACCAGCTCAGAGCAATTAATAACGCACAACTCCCAAACTCACATTCCTGGGAGGCCCAAGGCCCCCATCCCCCGCCCCCTCCTCAAGCTTGGCAGGTGACTGTCAACTGGAAGTCTAGAAGGCTCAGAACAACCCCAATGAAAGGAGGGCTGGGGGTGTAGATACACCTAATTTTAGCTTGTCATTTACAGTCCAACTTGCTTAATTGGCAGCCACACCCAGCCACAGCTGCTGGAGCAGACAAGTGGTGAACTGGGAAGAAAGACACTGGCCCAGGAAGGCGGAGTCCTGCGGGTAGGGGAGGGGATGGGCCAACAGGTTCACATGTTTCCAGGAGCCAGATATTAGATGCAGGCCTCCCCGGAGAACAACTGGTCACAGCCAGTCCATACCCTTCTAATAATGCCAGCCCCTCAGACCAAGGGTCCCTAGGTCCCAAGGCCCCTGGCCTAGGCTCACGGTCAGTGGCCTTCAGCCAAGTAGAGCTAGAAAAAGTCCCCTCTCGCTGGTATGTCTGATTATTCTCCATCAGGGCCCTGCCAAAAGCGGACACAGGAATGAGGCCCTCCTTTTCCCCTGCTTAGGCCCGACTTGTGCAACTCTGAATGCTCTTCTGAGCTCATGGCGGGTCTCTTAATGCCCTGGTCCAAAGACTGAGCTAAAGCTCACTCCCAAGAGGACAGGGTGGGCAGCAGGAGCCTAGCATTGACTTGGGCTGCTCCACTCTTGACCAAGAGTGTGCCAAAGGGACCATAAAAGAAAAACAGAGGACCAAACCCACTTAAGTGGCTCTCATTTAAATATGGACAACTCTATTGCCAGAAATAGAGGACTCCTGAGATTTTACTAATTAGGTTATCTTGCACTGGTTTTTCCAGACCTTGGGCATAACCCCATGTACTGTCTGGATGCAAAGGAGTAAAGCTTAGGAGATTCACTCCCAGCTAAGTCACTATCAAAGTGACCTCCTCCTCCCTTAACACAAGGTGGGGGAGGTGATGGCCCAACAGGTCCATATGGCCCCTGGAGCCAAATATTAGATGCAGGCCTCCCCGGAGAACAACTGGTCACAGCCAGTCCACACCCTTCTAATAATGCCAGCCCCAGCCTCTACCCAACAGAGCAGGACTGGATGGTACCTTCCACCCCGATGACACTCAGAGGTGGCTCAGACCACGCCAGGACTCTAGCAGGCTTCACTCAAAGGCCAGCTTCCAGCTTTCTCACGCACAAGGCAGGGCTACCATGAGAATGGAGGTGGGTCGGTAAGACACAGCCTGGTACTTGGCACAACTGAGTGCTCAGTGATTGGCACTACCAGGCTTTTATCTACCATCCCCAACGTCCCCACACATCACCATGCTCAGTCACAGCCTCTTCTTCCACGAGGCCTGAACTCGGAAGCCTTCTGCATAGCTATTATCAATCTAGAATTGGCATGACAAGACCAGAGGGCTTGTTAATTAACCTGAGGGGCAAAGGGAACCCCTTTATTCTTAAGATTTTCCACCCATTTTAAAATGCCTTAAAAAAAAAAACCCAACTTTTAACATCCTTAAAGTTAGAGTGCATCTTACAGTCTCTGGCGTTCTATATTCATGATCGGCAGCATTTTTTTTTTTTCTTTCCGAGGAACATAAAAAAACAGTAATGTCATAATCAATAGCACCTTAGAGGTGGTAAAATGTGATGTGTGGTACACACCAGGAGCTGCTCGAAGTGCTGAATTCCAAAGAAACAGTCCCAACCTGCCAAGGTGAAATGATAGGAAAAGGTTCCAGGGCAAGACAGTCAGAGACCCGAAGGGGAATGCCTCTTCCCAATAAAAATCAATGAAAATGCCCCAGGGGTAGCTGCAAAAACAGGGTCAGGAGCTGCTGACCTGGAAGTTAGCGGTCTGAACTGGGTTCAGCACTCGAAAAACCCAGTGGGCACTTCATTACCCGAGTGCCCTTCTTTCCCGGGGGTGGACCTGCAGCTGCACAGAAAGAAAATGGCTGAGGCGCTCTGCAAAGGGTGACAGCAACACACAGCAGAGTGCGAGCCTCCCACAAGTATGCAAAGCTGGGGCCAGTCTCTGGGCACTTACCAGGAAAGAGCTTCTGGAGAAGGAAAGCAGGTGAAGACATGGGAACAAGCACATGGTTAAAAGGAAATAAACCATTAAAAAAAAGCTCACACCTACTCTCGGTACTCAAGGAGGCCTCTCTCTCCATTAAAGCTAAGGAGGCCTCTCTCCATTAAAAAAACAAAACAAAACAAAAACAAAAAACAAAAAAAATTAACAGGTTAGGGTTTAAAAGAGAAAAAGAAGCACATTTAGGTTAATCAGTCAACCCAACCCAACTTTGATCTGATTTTGTCAAATGGGCTAGGGAAGGTCACTGGCTGCCAAAACAAGTTACAACTCCCATGGCTTTGGGTTTAAGGCAGCCTAAATTTTCAGTTACCCACCAGCTCTTTCTGCACGCCAATTGAGACACAGAAGTAGCAGAGAGAGAGGCAGCCTTTCCTACTACATAAAGGGAGACGCCCGTCCTCCGAGTGAGGAACACCCAAGACCCTCCTACCTCCCGAATGATCTGCTTCCACATCCATGGTCCATCCATCCTCCGTCCCCAAGTCTGACAACTCCTCCTTCAGCACCCCATTGCTGAAGGGCACAGTACTTTGTGGCAGTGGTGAGGTGGTAGCCTTGTCCCTAGGGCTTGAGTTGGTCTCTGTACAAGAGTCTTCGAGCCCTGAAGTGCTGACGGAATCTGAGCATTGCCCGGAGGAGGATTCTGAAAGGACACCCTGGCTATTGTCAGACATGCAGGTGACACAGCCAGCATCTTCCACCAGGACACTTGTGTTGTCCAGCGACTCTCCGAGGGGGGCAGCTGGTGGTGGGCAGGAGGCCAGGGCGATGTGGTGCACAGAGTTCTTTGGCTTCGTGTCCTTGGTGGGGCTGGACAGAGGGCTGGTCAGGCAGCTCACATAGGTCTTTGGTGGTGGTGGCAGGTCCTCTGCTGGCAGGCCTGGCAAGGGGAAGGCAGCATCCGACAGGCCTAAGGCTGACTTCAACGGGTCCAAAGCTGACTCTAATGGGTCCAAGACTGCCTTCGCTGTGGCCACCTCCATTGTGGCCTGAGTGGGCTCCAAGGCATCTTGCCCGAGGGCAGTTTTCTGGCAGATTGGGGCACACCTCTCCTCCTTCTGCCCTTGGAGCTGACCGGCTGAGGCCTGATACATGCAACCTGCCATCTTGCCCATGGTGGTGGCCAGCACTTCTTCAGTTGCATCCAAGATCACTTTGGAGATGATCTGGTAGGCAGCTTGCTCAATCTCCTCATTTTTATTCAAGGTCTCCTCATTTTTATCCAAGGACTCCTCTTTGCTCAATTTTCCATCCCAGAATCGGCCACCTCGGACACAGGGTGCCAGTGTTTCATCATCCTTGGCCTGCTCCACATGAGCCAATTCATTAAAGCTACTCATCAACTTCCCTGCTGTGTCCCCCTCCACCTGAGGCGGGCTGCTCTTCCTTTCCTCTCCCCCTCCTCCTAAGGGAGTCATGCTGGGCGCCTTGATGCTCTGTAATGCAGAGCCACGCTCCAGGGACAACACACCTTCTTCTAGCCCACTTTCTCCCAACACTGCGTCGCCAGTGCCTTCAGCCCCCATCTCTCTTGCCTTCTCCACAGGGCCATGCTTCTCTGTGGGAGTTGCAGACTGACCTTGCTGGCCCCACCCTGCCTTGTGCCTGCACACCTCAGTGGCCTCGCGGGGGAACTGAATAGCCTTTGGGGATGCAAGGGCACACTCTAGAGGAACAGGCTTGGCTTCATCACCTGTCTGGGCTGGTTCCACCCTTGCACTACCATCTCTGCATGTTCCTGGTCGAACTCTCGTGTCTGTGGTGTTAGACAGGCTGCCTGAGGACTCTGATCTACAACAGGCTGGATGTGACCGCAGCAAGGCCGGGGGTTCTGTGGAAGGTTTGTACACAGTGGCCAGCTCCTCTTCTGCTGGTTGTGTGACACTGGAGGGTGTGGACACTACTGCACGACAGGTATCTTCCACAGGGGCCAGTTCTTCGATGGCAGGGCCGGCCCTCAGCTCCACAGCACTAGCCTCCACCTGTTTATCATGGCTGCTGACATGCTCTTTTTTACGAGAGAAAAACCACCACCAGCCAAGGAGTGCTAGCATTCCAGGCAATGCCAAAGGGAAAAGTGAACGGAATTGGATGGCCATCCTGGAGGCTTATAGTAGTTACACCTGGCAACAGAAGGAGAAAGAGATGCCATGAGAGCCTGGTAAAAGGTTCCTGATGTGACTGCACAGGAAAGACAATAGATAGGTGACAGCAGAGCTGTTGGCTCTCCCTTTCCCTGCCCCTGAAGGGATCACCACCCCTTCACACCATGACTCTGGGTGAGCCACTGGAAGTGGGTGGGCAAGAAGAGAGACCCCCTTCTGCTCCCTCATCCACACATACTCCCTTGAAACAAGCTACTGCAGAGTCTCGACTTTATCCTGTAGACAATAGAGAACTAGCACAAGTGGAAAAGGCAGACACAGCAAACTGTGTTTGCAGATTTGGGGAGCAGGAGAAACAGTATATGGAGCAAAAGGGACCTGGAGACCTAGGTCAGTTAGAGCCAGGAAAGGAGAAATGATTATGGCCTAGAACAAAGCAGCAGAAGATGACAGGTATGAGGATTAGTTTAGATATATAGTAAGTGCTTTGCAGAGCAGGGTGAGCTCATTAGAGGTATGTAACAGACTTATTGAGAATGCTTGTATTTAGTACCTCCCATGCCAGCAAATTTTATTCTGTATGCAAAAATTGTAAGTCTTCTTAAAACCTCAAATCCTTCATTGACATGGTGAATTACACCTTAATTTGGATTTGTGTTTAATTGTAAATGCTTTACCAACTCTTACTGGTTGTATCTACTTATCTAAATGTTTTCTGGCAAAAGCAGAGCATACAGCTCCCCAAGTGAGCCTGATGATCAGCAGAGGCTGGAAACACTGCTCCAGGACTATGCATCTCAGCACAGTCTGTGGACCAGAAGCATTGAGCATAACCAGGGAACCTGCTGGAAATACAGTATCTCAGTCCCTTTCCAGACCTACTGTACCACAAGCTGCATAACAAGCCTCCAAGATTTACAAGCACGTTTGTGAAGGTGCTAGGAAAAGTGTTTGTCTAAATTATAGGGGTGGGCAGGTCATCTCCAGAAAGTCCCTCATCTTTAAAGATAAACCATCCTGCTAATATGTAAAGATGAAGCAATGAGACTGGAAAGTACAAAGCAGAGCTAAACAGCAGCCCCGGCTCAGAAGGCACTGTATTATACCCTCCAGGTGGAAAGCTTCAATAATGCTGTCTAACAGCTTAAGATTCTAATGAGGAACCTCACTAGATACTTGTCTTGCATCACCTAATCTTCAACCACCTGGTTTGGAATATACTACCATCTTAAAGATTTAAAGAACTCAAGGTTAGAGGAGAAACCAAGATGGCGGCATAGGTAAACACCTAAACTGCTGCCTCCCACAATTTCAAAACTACAACTAAAAGACAAAACAGACATCATCCAGAACCACAGGAAGGCTGGCTGAGTGACAATACTACAACTAGAAGGAAAGAGAAAAGCACACTGAGACTCAGAAGAGCTGCAGAAGGCAGAGGTACAAAGATGCCCACACGTAGAGGACTGGCAACTGAGTATGCGGTGAGCTTTCTCAAGCGGGAGGGAGACAAAAGCTCCCGAATGCGCTGAACTCCAGTTCCAGGCAAGACTCTGGGGACCCAGACTCATACGGGGAGAAACTGGACTGTCAGAAAAAGAGAAAAGCACACTGAGACTCAGAGGAACTACGGAAGGCAGAGGTACTGAGGCGCGCGCACGAGGAGAGGGTGGGTAACTGAGTACGCAGCTGGCTTTCTCAAGCAAGAGGGAGACAAAGCTCCCAACTGCTCTTAACTCCAGTTCCGAGCGAGACTCTGGGGACCCAGACTCATTCAGGGAGAAACTGGACTGTCTGGCAGCAGGCGGAACTCAAGGGCAGCTTTCTCTCAGAGGTGCTTGCAGCAATTATCGTGGGACACTGAGACCCAGGGGCCTCTTAGAGCAGGGCTGATGGGAAGCCAATGCTGTCTGCTCTACCTGAGATTCCACCCCATGCAAGCTGAGCACAGAGGCTTCTGCAAGTCTTGTCTCAAAGGGTGTCTCCAGCACAGAAGTTCTCCCATTGAAGACACAGCTGATCCTCACAGCCAATTGGCCTGGAGGTCAATTCCTCCCAGTGATACCAACAACAATCAAGGCTTAACTACAACAAGACTGTGCACACAGACCACAAAGGGGTGCACCAAGAGTGTCCACCTCAGGTAACTGGGGAGGCTGAGCCACTGTGCCCTAGAGAACACCCAGCACACAAAGCCACTCTACCAACTCAGGGAAGCAGCCAAAATGCAGAGACAAAGAAACAGGTCACAAATGGAGGAAAGCAAATGACTGGATATAGAGTTCAAAACCACAGTTATAAGGTTTTTCAAGAATTTTCTAGAAAAGGCTGATAAATTTAGCAAGACCCTTGAGGATATGAAAAAAGACCAACTAGAAATTAAACATACACTGACTGAAATAAAGAATAATATACAGAGATCCAACAGCAGACTAAAGGATAACAAAAATCAAGTCAAAGATTTGAAATACAAAGAAGCAAAAAACACCCAACCAGAAAAGAAAAAAGAACCCAATAATATGAAGATAGTGTAAGGAGCCTCTGGGACAACCTGAAGTGTACCAACATCAGAATTATGGGGGTGCCAGAAGAAGAGAGAGAGCAAGATACTGAAAACCTATTTGAAGAAATAATGACTGAAAACTTCCCCCACCTGGTGAAAAGAAATAGACTTACAAGTCCAGGAAGTGCACAGAACCCCAAACAAAAGGAATCCAAAGAGGACCACGCCAAGACACATCATAATTAAAATGCCAAGAGCAAAAGACAAAGAGAGAATATTAAAAGCAGCAAGAGAAAAACAGTTAGTTACCTACAAGGGAGCACCCATACGATTGTCAGCTGATTTCTCAACAGAAACTATGCAGGCCAGACGGGAGTGGCAAGAAATATTCAAAGTGATGAACAGCAAGAACCTACAATCAAGAGTACTCTACCCAGCAAAGTTATCATTCAAAATTGAAGGTCAGATAAAGAGCTTCACAGATAAGAAAAAGCTAAAGGAATTCAACACCACCAAACCAGTACTATATGAAATGCTGAAAGGTATTCTTTAAGAAGCGAAAGAAGAAGAAAAAGGTAAAGATAAAAATTATGAACAAATACATATCTATCAACAAGTGAATCTAAAAATCAAGTGAATAAAAAATCTGATGAACAGAATAAACTGGTGAATATAAATCAGGGGCATAGAAAGAGTGTGGACTGACAATTCTCGGGGGGAAAGGGGTGTGGGAGGTGGGGGAAGAGACTGGACAAAAAGCGTACACCTATGGATGAAGACAGTGGGGGGCAGGTAAGGGCAGAGAGTGGGTGGGAACCGGGTAGAGGGGAGCTATGGGGGGAAAAAAGAGGAACAATTGTAATAATCTGAACAATAAAGATTTATTAAATTAAAAAAAATAAAGAACTCAAGGTTATACAATTAAGGGAATATTAATTGTTCTTCTCCACATTAAATCTGGAATCCACTAATTAATGGATCTGTAGGGATAAGACATTTTATGGGCCAAGGAAAGGGGAAGTTTGTACTGCTCTTAAAACTTTATGACCATACCCTAAGACCCCCAAATTCCCACACCTGGAATCTTTTCTTAAAAAGAAAAAAAAAAAATTAGAAATCTGCATAGGCAGAAGTCTACATTAAGAATATTCGCCAGAGTATCATTTGAAACAAAAACTCATAGAAAAATTGCTAAATATATTGTAGAATCTAGGGACAAATCATTGTTAGAGAAGGAAGCTGACTTTATGTACTGACTTGGAAAAACTGCTGTGATGCCAAAAATAAAAGCTGTAGACCACCATGTGCGTGTGAGGTCTGTGTCCATATAATTATCCCATGAAAAAAAACTGGGATCCTATTGAAAATGGATAGTCTTCCTTCTTTTTGGGAAGAGAGTTTTTTTAATGATTTCTCAGTGGTTCTCCAATTTGGCTGCCCATTAGCACCACTTGGGATGCTTTTAAAATCCCAAGATGGCACCCAAATCAATTAAATCAGAATCTCTGAGGGAAAGATCCAGGCACCAAGTTTGTTAACCGAGGTGACTCCAACGTGCAGTCAAGTTGGAAAATCACTGTTTTTTAACAACTTGCACACACCCAAAAAGTGTTAGATTATGGGATATTAGCTTTGTGTCCGTTGTTCACATAAAAATAAATAATATTTGAGAAGGAAAAGGCTATGGGGGAAGGGTGCTCTCAGGAAAAAGTAGTATACAGGAGACATAGCCTATTGTCAGGAAATTAAGTCCCACCCAACAGGTCACATGCAACAGGAAGTGGGGCTGGGGTCTGAACTCAGGTTTTCTTCTTGTCAGTAAATTTAAATATCTGATTCCTTATTAACTAGACAATCCTATTTCAGCAGGCTGTATAGTTATGAGTCCCATAGTGTTCTAGCAATTCTCTGATCTCAGAAAAAAGATTAAATGGAAAGGGGTAGACAGGAAGAAAAAGAATCCTATCTCTTAACATCCCATAGGTGGCAGTCTCCCATTTTACACAGCAAGGGCCCAAGGCCATAAACTCAAATTGGGGTGTGTGTGTGTAAGGGGGGTATTTGTTATCCAAGACACAGAACTGCCTCTCAAAACACTGGAATACCACCCCACACACACATTGGAACTAAAAGTTGAACGAAGGGGTCCAGCAGTTGATCCCACCCCACCACTGGAGATTGAAGAAACTGGCTGTAAGTCATACATACATTATAGCCTGGCTTTGGTCCTGAATCCCAGGAGAACCATACCGCATGCCAGACCCTGGCCTGCCATGTCACTGGCCTCCCCCAACTTCACGTGTTCTGCTCCCAGTCCTAGTTCACGCTCAACACAGAACCAGCTGCCTGGGGCCACTATACATACTTCCTGCCTGCTGCTCTGTAGCTCAGAGACACCGCTACCACTCACCCACCTACTCCTCCCTGCCCAGCTTGTTCCCAGAGACTGAGGCTCTAAGCTCCCAGACCTACCATCTATAGCCCCCCTGCAAACAGGCAGCTGTAGCTACTTCCACTAATTACAGCTTAGGAAACTTTCTGTACCATTTCCAAGCCAGACACCCCTGTTGTTGTGCCAGGAGGGCCTCCTAGAAAGCATTTAATACTGCTACCCTAGTGCCATGTTGCTTTCTGACAAGTCCTACATGGGTCTCCAGTGCCCACCATTCACATGCTGGACCAGAGCTGAGAGACCTTCCCTCTGCTGAGGAACCAGAAGCCAGCTGCCACTATTCTTCCAGGGAAAGCCCTCCTCTCCACAACTGCCTCTAGGGACAGAAACTGCTCTGGACTGGAATTGAAGTGCTCTGGGCACTTGAGATAAGAGGTAAGAGATCCAAGAGGGGATGAAATGGTTTATTTTTCCCTTGCCACTAGGGGATTGTGATTAGATATAAGCTTCTCCACCAAACATAGAGCCAAGAGCCCTTGGAATAAGCAGCCCACACCACCCAAAGGTGATGTGAGAGCCTACTTGGGTTTCACTAAAGGCACCTCACAGGGAGCTCCTGGTGACTGAAGCCCCACTTCCTGCCCATCAAATAAAGTTCCTCACTTCCTTAGCCCCGCTTCAGTTCCTAGAGTCCTACGCTAGCCAATCTCACCTCACTCAAACAGACTTCTCTGAATTGGTAAGGTGCCATTTTCCCTGACTTACGTGAACACAGAGTCCTGGACTTGTGGCGCAGGATGTACCAACCTTTCCTGAATTCTCAGACAGGGCTGCCCCATGTGCACGCACACGTTTCAGCCGTACGAGGCTCTCTGGTACTTTCCTTCCCAAACAGACTCTTGAGTTGCTCTCTCTGCCCTCTCTCTTTTTTAAACCTGTACCTCTCAGAAATGCAAGTGGCTTTAACAGTAAGGATCTAAAAGCCTTCCCACTCACAAGTAAACTGAATGAAGGTGGCTGCCTCCCTCCCCCACTCCGGAGGCCCAGGCCTCTCAGGCACGCCTGCCCCCAGTCAGGGAAAAGGATGCAGAGCCCTGGCTTAGGGTTGGTGGGGAGGAGACTTGGCTAGTTTGAATCTGTTGGAATGAAATAGCTGCCTGCTTATTTTTAGCAGGTCCATTTACCCGCAAATAGATGCACGCTGGCTGGCTGCCCAGTAGTCACACAGAGCTGAGGACAGGCACGTGTCACAGCCCCATAAGATCTTAGTGCCCACCTACTCACTCCAGGTTCTGAAAGGATTCCTTCTTTCTCCCAGAGGAACCTGCAGCTTCTCAAAACAGCTTACCTCTGGAGAAGTAATTGCTTCACTCCCAACCCCAATGACCAGCTGGGGCATTGCAATCTAGGGCCTTCTGCTAAACAAGAAAACAAATCTCTGGGAATGGTACAAAGAGTGTTGGTCCCAGTGAGTCAGCCTATTTGTCTGCAGTTATTATGGAAAAAGAGCTGCAAGTAATTAATCAATGGGAAAAGTCCATCATAAAAATAAGAGCTTAGGTGCCAAGAGTCTCTTAAGTCCAGTATGAGCTTGGGCCTGGTCAGTGAAGTCACATCCACTCTGTGTTCTGAATGGACTTTTACACAGGGGTGGGCAAAGGTAAGCTTACATGGAAAATAATACAATAATAAATAAATGATAATACAAGAATAAGCTCTGTGTTTTACATACTCACAAGTGTAAACCTACTTTTGCCAATCCCATCTGATTGAAATTTGAACATTTCTTCCATTATCCCAGGGTTATGTGTTCACCAACAGAAGAAAGCTCAAGACACTCCATCTCCTGAGAGCTTCTTGCCGAGGGGGGTAGGCGCTATTCCCCTTGAAGGGGGTCTTCTAAAGACACGTAATGATACAGAACCTAAAGCCCAGCACTTGCTGCCACTGCATTGGGAGAATAACATCAGGCTGTGGACCAGGCCAAGGCTCCTCCATTCCTCCCCACAACCCTAATACCATGCCCCTCACTTGCAACCCTTGAGTTTGCTGGAGGAAGACAAGAGTGCCTTTTGGGTTGCATTAACCCAATTTTTCATCAGGTTGAGGATATACACATATATTCAAATGTGTTTAAGTTTCCGCAAGAAAAAGCTTCTGACCACCAGAAGCTCACAATCCAGATGGAAGAGCCAGTGTCTCACTCACACATACACACATATCAGCGCCATGCTGAGCCCAGTTGCAGAAACAGGCAAAGAGGACCCAAGGAAGGTTGTCTCAAAGGCCAGAATTCCCTTAGGTTGCAATGGTGGGTTAATGACATCAATTAAGGTTCTAAACCCAATGTATCTTTGGGAGTGAGAGCAGAACAAGTCCTGGGAGAAGAGGCTTAAGAGCTGGCTGGGGGCCAGACAAAGGGAGTCTGACCTTTACTGTCAACGCAATGGGCAGTTGCGACATGGCCAAAGCAGAGCAGGTCACAAGAGGCAAAGGCCTGGCTAACCTCCAAGTGGCAACTAAAGTCCAATATTGGCAGCCACTTAGTCACAGGGAGCTACTGAGCACTTGAAATGTGACCAGAGTGACTGAGGAACTGAATTTTAAATTATATTTAGTGTCAATTTACTTTAAATAGCTATATACAACTGGTGCTACCTAGTGGACAACACAATGCTAGACGATGTTCCCTGAAGACCTGAAGAAAACACAAGAGCTGCATAAATGCTGAGAAAGCTAGTTAGTGCCTACCTTGCTGGGCAATGTTTGGTCCTGCCGCTGAGGGTGGGGAACGATGGCAAACTGGGTCACTCACCCTCAGCAGCATGGCTGGGGGCCCAGGAATCAGAGTGCTGGAGCCATGCCTCAGGTGTGTTGGTCTCAGCCCAGTCTCGGTGTTCACAGAGTTATTACCTTCATCCTTAGGGTGCGTGAGTGAGCTGTGATTCATGTTGGCACCCTAAAGATTCCAAATTAGCTCACAGTGGGGCTGTGAGGTCCTCCTGCCCAGGGCTGTCCCCCACACCCTTCATTGTGATGGCCCCACAGAGCAGCCCGGTCAGCCACCCTCCCAGTTCTGGATCACAGGACACTCCACAGCCTGTTCTCCAAGAGACTGGAGGCTTCACACAACAATGTCTGGATGGATGGGCCTACTCAATAAAGCCTTTTCTAACCAAAATGGGAACCAGAACCTGGTACCAAGAATTCCAAGTAGAGTCAAAAGTGAAAAATCCCATCTCTGAACATAGTCTCCAATTGAGAGCTCTTCCTCCTCCAGTTCAATTAAAAATTAAACTCCCAGTTTGGAAAAGTTGGTTAAAGAGGAAACCACACAAGTGTGAACTATCCAGCCTCCCTCCTTCTGTGCTGACCACTCATGGCAGGTCCAGTCTCATTAGGCTTCAAATGATAAAGGGGAAAAAATAGGCACCTCCTACAAAGGTCTTTCAATTACTTTATTTGGGGGCTAGGGTTATTGTTTAAGCTTTTTTTTACTATGGTGATAAAGCAGGTGCCACCAGTGTTCCTGGGTACACAGAGTTCCTGCCCATGACCACAGAGCACTACACAAGACTACCCAAAAGGTATGACATTCTGATCAGACAATAAGCTTATCTAAAAGCTAATAAAGATGACATGTGACTTCAAAAGGAATCAGAAAAGATGGTGTGAAGCAAAAACCCTTCACAGCACCATTTCAGGGGACAAAGCAAAGAGGTAGACACTGATTTTACGAACGGCAAACAGTGCACTATAACCAACTCAGAGATCACATAAAGGCATAAGGAATTTCTATTCACCAAATATGTATTGGTACCTACAGGGTACAAAGCACAGTGGGACACAGAAATGAGTCAAACAAACACACTACTTTCGAGGCATTACAAGTCCTTTTGGGGCAAAAAAATACCAATGACTTCTCCTCTGGTAGGCTTATTACTGCCACTAACCAACTGGCAAGTTTGGTCCAAGAGTCAGGCAAGTGTCCTGGCCAGGGTGGGGAACAAACATGAACCAGGCTGCCAGTTTCTCCAGATTAAGATGTTCTAATAATGCCCTGGGGTGGGAGATGAGAGGGTAGCAGCTCAAATGGAAGCCAAGGGAGATTTGGTTGGCCCATTCAACATGCAGACTTTCATTTAATACCCATTTTTACCACTACCTGCTGCCCAAATCCACGTCCCTTCTCCTTTAAACTACTCCATAAAATAAAGCCAGATATACTGGCATGCCAGAGGGTTATGAGGGCCTAGTTGTCCTTGCCAACTTTGTAGCAACTCTCCTGTCTCTGGCCACACCTCAACCCAAGCCTTCAAAGGCTTTTCTTGTGTATGAACCAGCACACTTTCTCAGCAAGCTACTAGAAGACAGGCTCCACAAAAACAAGGGAGTAAATCAAGAAAAGCTAATAAAGATAATACATAACTTCAAAAGGAATCAGAAAAGGGAGGGGTAGGCACGGATCCAGGAAGCAACACAAGAGAAAGGAAGAAGGAATTTCCAGGATGAAGGGGAAGCAGAGCCAGGGGCAGTGGTACATCCCAGGAGCAATATGGAATGCTAGTACCTGGTATGTTTAAGCAAATGAGAGGAGCTTGACAGCAATGGCTAAGGATCAGGGAAGAGTCAGAGAACTAATGTGAGAGACACAGAAAACAAAGCTAAACAAAATAAGTTAGGAGGAGAGGGAAGAGAATGACAAGAAAGGAAATATGGAAAACTAAGAACTTTTCAGCTATAAGCCGTATCTATACTAATAAAAGGATAATATGCTAATTAGACCAGGAGATTGGACATCTTCCTACTGTCTGACTTCCTTCCGGACAAAGCCCTGGTGGTGGGGGCCGAGGCAGAGGCAGTTAGGGGTGATCAGGCCAGCAGGGGAGGGCAGTTGGAGGCTATGAAGCCAGCCGGGGAGGGCAGTTGGGGACTATGAGGCCAGCAGAGGAGCAGTTAGGTGGCAATCAAGCCGGTAGGCAGGCAAGTGGTTAGGAGCCAGCGGTCCCAGATTGCGAGAGGGATGTCCGACTGCAGGTTTAGGCCCCATCCCCTAAATTGGCAGTTGGACATCCCCCAAGGGGTTCCAGAATGGAGAGGGTGCAGGCTGGGCTGAGGGACACACACCACCCTCCCACCCTATGCACTAATTTCGTGCACCGGGCCTCTAGTTTATATCATAACAATGCATACTACCTCTATACTGAGGATGAGGGAAGAAAAAATGTAGGAATGAGCCAAGTCCTTACCTTTCAGAGTAGAAAAGCAAATCAGATAAATAAAAAGGAAGAAAAGATGGAAAGGAAGAAAGAAGTATACTATTTAGAAATACAGAGATAGGAAGGACAATTAGCTGAAAGCAGCTGCCTCTGGAAGAGAACAGGACAGGAGGGAGAGCACTCAGGGCAAATGGCTGTTCTTTCAAACCTGTGAATAGTCAAAAGTCAAAACTTCCTACAAGCAATACTTTCATAGAAAATTAATATATTCTCAAGTATTAAGTAGCAATGGATATTCTATTACCATACAGCTTTTAAGTTTCTTTAACCATCATAATAAATATGTATATCATCTCATCTATGTATAAATTTATAATGCTTTATTTCCCATAATAACTGATGCTAATTTTGCACCCCCCTCCCCAACTGCCCTGCTGACAACAGTAATAATCACAAAGAGAATATGCTTATTAATAGACCCTTCGGAGTAAGGCATCTGGTTCCCACACCAATGAGGCCTAGCCAGCATCAGGTAAGAGGACCCCCTGGACCTAGTCATTTCATAAAGATCTGAATACCCAGTGTGAGCCAGGTTCTGCGGAAGATGCAAAAGCCCTCAGGAAGCCAAGGTGGAGGAAGGGGCAGGTAGGGAGTCACATTTCAGATCTCAAGATACTACAAAGATGCAGCAAACAAACGTAATAAACCTGCAGCCTCTCAACCACTTCTGAGAACTGAGCCCTAGGCATCCCTTGTACATGATGAATTAACTATACTCCTGGGCATCTAGTACTGTACTAGTTGGGAGAGTTGAGAAACAGTCACTCGGCCATCTTCCGTGTTCTGCGGTTTAGACGAGGAACCAAGGTGGAGAAAAGCTGGATAAAGAGCATGTGGGAGAGGGGAAGCTTTAGACAGAACAGTCAGGGAATGCCCCTCCAAAGAGGTGGCAGCAGAGCTAGAACAGTAAGGGGCAGCCATGCCAAGGTCTGGAGGACAGGGAAAGGAGAGGGGAAGAAAGTTCCAGGCAGGGAGAACATGTGCCAAAGTCCTAAAGGAGGAATAAGCTTGGCTGACTCAAGAGGCAGCAAGAAAGGGAGTTGAAGATGAGGTTGGAGGGCTGCTGACAGAGAAACTGCTCCCCAGCCTCACTGGGCAGAGGCAGTGCTGAAGGTCAAGAACCCGGAGGTACAAGTTCACCAAACTTCCTCCAGAGAGGGAAACCAACTTGCCCCAACAGCCAAGGGGCTATAGTTTCTAGACTAATAATCAGAGGCTGATTCCAAATCTATGCCAGAAACAGGGTGCCTCTGTAGCTGGTAGCACAGCAGGTGCACACTGTGTGAGTAAACAGGCCTACTTTTTACTTCAAGTTCTCAGCAAATACATTTGTATGAAGCCCTGGGGTCACACCACTTATTAGCCTGGTGGATGGGAACAGGGACACACACACACACACACACACACACACACACACACACACACTCAGCCCCACAAAAGCCCTTGCCACTTCTTTGAAATACACTTTGCAAAAACAACCTCGCTCTCCAGCCAACATAAACCATAGGCAACAGAAGGGGCCTTATATGGCTTGAAGCTTTCTTAATCAGAAACAGATAGATGGGCTGGAGTTGGCACCTCCAAGTTAGAGGAAAGGAGGAGCCAAAAAAACAGGGCGGGGAAAGAAAGGATTGCAGTGTGGAGCAGAACTCATTTGTCAAACTCCTTTTTCATATCTCATCAGTCTCCTTCTAACTGGCTCCCTGTAAGAATTCTTCCTGAGGGACATTTGCCTCCTCTCATGCTCTTATTTTGGTTACACCAGTACTCAAGCTGCCAGCACATCCACAGTTTTACAATTTTTTAGTGTCTGTTTGGTGGCCTGCCCTTAGGTTGGGTGACTTCCCATGAAAATAGGTTGATTTCCTTAGAAATTGGCTGCTGGGGCAACAAGTGGTGTCATTCCCCTGGACAGCAGTCCTGAGTTCCCCCGCTCACTGGGCTGTCTTGGTCACATGCCTGCCTGGCCCAGGAGGCAGGGCTGGGCCCCAGCCACAGATCCAAAATAGAAAAGGCAGCCCCAGGGACCTCTTAAGCCTACCTCTCCCCCACCACCACCAGCACCAACACCCCATGATAGTTTCTAGAGTGGCTTTATTCTCCTTCCTCCCAATTAGAAAACAGCAGCACTCAGGACCTGCTCTGTACAAATGAAGCCACATGCGCTTGGTCCTCCTAAAGGATACCAGCTGCCCAAAATAGCATGACAGCCCAGGCTTGGCCAGGTGGGCCTCAGCAAAGTCAAAGGACAAAGCAAGGAGGTTTTTCTCAGCACAGCCTTTTCTCACCAGAGACAGAGCTCAAGGCACATCAGACTGCAGGCCTCCTTCCAAGGCAGCTCAGGGCAAGTCCCTCCTGCTCCTTTCTCCTTGGAAGGCAGGAAGGAGGGGCAAGAAGATTTACAGAAGACTGGACTGGTCTTCAGATCTGCTGTCTGGGGCCAAGGTTGGAGGAGAGGGGGGGTGGGAGTGGCAATGGAGAGTGGGGCTGAGGGCTGGGCTTGAACAAATCCTGCTACCTCCTCCAACAGGACCAAGCTACTGAAGGTAACAACCTGTTGAGGGCCAGGGGATGGTCTCCTGACCTCCATGTGAGGTCTGAGAGGCCACATTATTATTAGCCAGAGAATGATAAGTGACTTCAAGGTTGTCTTCTCAACCAGAGAACCGAACTAAACCAAAATCTTAAGAGCGTTTTCCAGGCCTTCAAGCACAGCTACTGTCTACAAGGCTTTCTTAGTCACAGTCTTCATTTGTGCAGCTCAAAGGCACCGGATGGTTGCATAATTCTGCTGATAAAACATGGCTTTGGAAAGAAAAAGCATAAAAGAGTAGGATCCTGAACATCAGTTTCCTGACAAATGAAAATGTCCTGTAAAATGGGATACAAATATCTCCATCATGGGGCTGAAAGGACTCAAAACACCTAACAGTCTGACTCAGACTGTGAGTCAAATAATTGTAATCTTTTAAAAATCCAGTTTTGTTTTCTGGGTGAGGCTGGAGGGTTAATGGGGCAGTAAATAAAAAACAGCCTCTAAGCATGGAGCTAGAAATACAGAACCCTGATCCAGGTCCAAAGCCAGCCCAGCCCTGTATCCTGCTATTAGAATACCTTCCTTGGGGCCTCAGTTTCCTCATACACAAAGTAGAAATACCTAGCTTCACAGGAATGAGAAACAATAAGAAGGGAACAGTTCAGAAAAAAAACCTCCTATGATGCCAGGTATACAGTAAGTGTTCAATAAGTGTCTGTAATGCATCTTATGCTGTCTGGCTCCAAGAAAAGAGTCTCTCGCATTATATACCAAAGGTTGGTCTATCAGGGTTCATACTAAATATGCCCAGTACAAGAGAAGGGGGCATCTGGAATTAAAGCCCACTCCCCAGAACTGGCCCCACAACAACATCTCAGGATTCCTACTTTACTGCAGCTCTCCCCACCACCTTCTATAAAAACAGGCCTCCTAACATTGACATGGATTGGAGGGATGGAATGAAAATGAGTTTGTATGGTCTCTGCAAACTGTTTAGCAAAGGACCCACACTGGGATCTTACAGGAAGTATTCAGGTGGGTGAAGGACAAATAGGTCAGTTGACATCTGAAGACAGGCCTTAGAGACTCAGCAAAGACCGTTATAATAAGCAGGCTCTCAAACCAAAATGGCTTTCCAACGGCTTAGCATTTGGCTCTTTGCTTCATACATTCCCAGATCCCTCACTACGCTCCTCAGACTGTTTCATAATTGATCACTGCCCTCCAAACTGGCTGATCACAATTTCTCAATGTGCCATGGAGAGAGCTGATAAATAATTTGTCACCAAAGCTATCTGGTTTGTGGATTATGAAAAATGAAACCCAAGCACACAATGCTTTAACCTTTAGAGTTGGACAAAGAACTAAGACCTGTGCTGTCCAACAGAAACTTCTAGGATGATGAAAATGTTCTAAAACCTACATTGTCCAATACTGCAGCCCCTGGCCACATGAAGCTACTGAACACTTGAAATCTGACTAATATCACCAAGAAACTAATTGCTAAATTTTATTTTATGCTTAAAGCTTAAATTTAACTAGCTACACATGACTAGTTAATAATACCCTAAAAACAAGGCAGTTCTAGACCCTCTCCTCTAAGGATCAATTTAGATGAGACTAGGAAGAGTGTAAAATATAAATATAAAAACATTTAGCACAGTAGTACCTTAGAGTTAAGAGAACTTAAAATGCACCTAAAACCTGATTGGGGTTTTTTAAGTCTTTGACTTGTACTATCCACTAAAGCAAGCATCCTAGCCCCACACCACTCCTCCCCATAAAACAACCCTGCAGGCCACTCTATTCTTCCAGGAGCCCCCAGGCACTTTAGTCTTAACAAGGTCCCAAAGAACATAATCTGAATGCCTTTGATGTTGACCATCCCTGCCTAGAACCACATCCAGGTTTCCCCCCCTGAAAGCTGTACCAAGCCCTCACCCCTCCAATCCAGGGCTCTTGCCAGCTAAACCTAGTGGTGAAACAATCCTAATCAGCCTGCAGCACTGTATACCTTTACTTCCAGAATTCACCTGGGGCCCCACTTTGTTCCTAAGTGCATGGGCCTCAGTGGCACCTGGTTAAGTGAAGTCAGCCAACCAGTATTACCAGATGGGGACAGAATGTTTACTATCGACTGTTGCAAACTATCAAACTGAGTTGTAGAAACATCCAAATGGTGGGGACCTGGACAGAACAAAGACCATTTAGTAGGAGGAAAGGAAAGCTAAGGAATAGGACATCTTGAAGGTTGCTTATTGCTAAAAGCCAGTCCTCAGAAGGCTGGATGACAGACACACTCCTTCACTCTCTAACAATCTGCTTAGAAAGCAACAGAAAGATTAGGAGTAACGCCCATGGTTTTGACTATGCCTTGGTTCTTCTCACAAAACTAAGGGCCCTAGCTTAAGTCCAAACCCACACTTACCAGTTTCTCTACACCTTAATTTGTATTTCAATTGACCACTGAAACAATACCCCAGCTTCACCCACCTCACTTGTATTCAGAGGTATGAGGATGAAAGGAATAGGGAGGTGTTTGCTCACAACTCCCCCAACACAGTAGCTATCAAGGAAAGGCATCCTCTAAATTTTAGTTCCCACATCCCCACCAATTACTTCTCCAGCCAGACTCTGTCCAACTCAAAACACTGTCATTGACCATGTTTTCCACTGTCTAGGTTTTAAATTAGGTGCCAGGGCCAGCAGGTTTGCTCAGTGGAGTGCCACATATGATGGATACTTAATGTTAAATGATCATAAAAGTGAAACCTGGCACAACCAGAAAGGGATGTGGAAGAAGCAGAACTTGCCCTAGGAAGCAAAGATTAGGATTAAAATGCATCCCATATAGATAAACAACTCAAACAGTATGACTTGATTTAAATGGTCAAGCAGCCTAAACTTCAAGTAGGGGAAAGACAGGTAGTTTAATCTAATTGCTTTGCCCATGCGCTCTACCCAGCTTGAGAGGCCTCCACTCACACCTTAAATGGGACAAGAGGCCCATAGGGTTCAGCACCTCCCAGAGCAGAAGAATACTCCTCATAATGGCAAGCTGAAGGTATTAACTTGTACACAAAACTGTCGACTTCCTGCACAGTAGCATAACAGACCAAGCTGCAGAGAAACCCTTCCATTCTAGACTCACAGGGAAGATTAGGAAGGAGTTGCCTGGGGAGAATGGGCTGGAAGGCACCAGCTCACCAGGCACAAGGGGTGCCCACTCCTCAAAGCCCTGAAATGAGCATTCAATCAAGTCGTATTTGTTGCAGGCTAGAGCCAGGAGGCTGGCTGACAATGTGGGGAAACCAATTTGTTTTCCTTTTCCTTCCAACCAAGTTTCCAGGCCAGAAGCCGGGGGAGGGTACTTTTAATAAAATTCAAATCACTCAAGTGATTCAAGAGAAAATGTCAGTCTCAGAGATTCTTCAAGAGGGAATAAAAACAAGGTTTGAGAACCCATCATGCACAGTGCTGGGTTTCACAAATATTTCAACTTGTCTTTAGGGTGAGGAGAGGGAACACTGTAAAGGCCAAAACTAGCCTTCACCCAAGCGAGGACACGAGTCCAAAGCCCACCAATATTTGGGTTACCAGGTAGAACAAAACAAATTGCTTTAAAATATTGATGCTCAGCAACCTTAGACTGAGGACACATCCACTTGGCACCTGAGCAGGCCACTTACAACAGACACTCTCACTGGCACCCTGCAGTGTCCACGTGTCAATGTATTTCCTAGATACAGCTGGGAGGAGGAACTGATAGTCACAAGACTCCAGCAAGACACAAATCCATTAGACCTGTCTCACTCACATGCTTGAATGGGATCAGTTACCTGAAAATTCTAGGCCATCATCTAACAATACTCATGACAATAGAGCCCATTTAATTCAGGTTGGCACTGAAGCTTCAGTGATTTGCATACCTGTAGGATCCAGAGGACCTCATCCAGCCAAGTGACAACTTCATCTGCGAATACACACAGGAATCACCTACCCAGAACCCACAAAACTAGTTAAGAGGTGAAAGAGGAATGATTCAACACAAGTCAGAAAGCTCCCGAAGCATAACTTCACATGCTTCCAGTGCTCAGAAAGTCTTAAATAAGCAGGTATACCCCTTGAATGCCAAGAACAGAGGAATCTGATATATGGCCCTACATGCATGCTGCTCTTCTCTTCGTTTCAAAGATGCTCTGTACCTTTAAAAGCAAAGAAGATGGGATGGTGCTTATTAAAGTCCAAGTTTTGCTTTCTAAATAGTTTTTAATTTGGGAAGGATTTAGTTACCAGAGCACGCTAAGGTTACTGTTTGCCAGAATTAATGGCTTACTGTGAACAGTGTTACTTCATCAGTAATTGCAACAAAAATTGGGGGGAGGGAGGTAACGGCAAACCAATGAACAGATAGAAATGCACCGTATCCAGCAGCCCAGATTTCCCTGCAGTAGATAAATTTAAACACCAAGCAGCATGAACTTCAAGTAGGGGAAAGACAATTTAAACTAATTGCTTTGTCCATGCACTCTACCCGGCTTGAGAAGCCTCCACTCACACCTGGAATGAAGTGCACCAGGTTTGTGTTAGCAGCGGCCAACCAGGGCATCACCGCTGGACAGGAAAATCGCGAAAGGCCCAGAGCTTACTCGCAGTCCGGGGTCGATTCCGCACCGCCCACCACCAACAGCTCCCTTCTTCCCCGTGCCTCCCTTGGGGTGGAAATGGAAGGAAACGTACCCTAGAGCACAAAAGAGCTGAACAGGAGAAAGTGCCCACCAAGTGGGTTAAGACAAGGGCCTCTCCAAGCATATTGAGACCGGGATCCACGAAACTCGCTCGGTCCCTCCAGACCGCAGGCGGGAAGGTTGCGGGGTGCCAGGGGAGCGCGACACGTGACCTATGCGCCGCGGGGCAAGAAGTCGGCGGGCGCACCAGGCAGGACCCGACGGCCTCCGCCCCTCCGGACACCCTTTAAGGTGTTGCCAATGCTAAACCTCTCGAGAGACACCAAGCTTTAGACTTCAGGATTCTCTGTTCTAACGGTCCCTCCGCCCAAAACAGGGATCCAATCACAACCGGTCGCTAGCCCACCTTCCCGGTTCAGCAAACAGAACCCTGCCCTGGGCTCCCCACACTGAACTCCCAGGGGCTGGAGTACCTCCTCAGGTTTGCCAACGCCGGGCCTAGGAGGAGAGCAACCCAGAACCAAGCAAAAGGGCCCAGAAGTTGGATGAGGTTCCTGAAGTGACCAATTCAATTCCATCCTCTCAGGAGGGAGAAAGGGGTTGCCCGCGGGCCTTGGGGCACCTCTTCGCCCTTGTGAGCACCTGGCCCTGCCCACAGCCCGCTCTGCCACCGCCTCTCCCGGCTCAGACTGGGTACACACGACCTTTGAAAAGTAAACGCGTGTGAGTTAGGCGACCTTGGGTGGGACACGCTCAGCCTCCCAGGAAGGTGTGCGCGTTCGGGGAAAGTTAAGCCGCAGAGCGGTGGCCCGGGCATCGCGTCCTCACCCCCGCCTCCGAGGATGGTGACGCGCGTGGGGGGCACCGCGCTGCTACAGAGCGCCGCCCCAACCACGCACACGCGATCTGTCAGCAGGAGCCGCCGGGCAGACAACCCAGACCGGGGAGATGAGGGGGCGCGCAGGCGACAGAAGGGAAAGAAGGGCCTGCTTGACAGCAGGTTGCGGGCCGGAACCTCTCCGTCCGCACTCAGGGTCGCGGGCCTCTGGCAAGCAGAGCACCTGAAAGCGCATCGCACTCCGCACCTGCACCCCAGGCTCCCCATCACCCCGACGCCGTCGTCCTCCCGCCCCGGTTGGTGGTCCCCAGAACAGCCGCCCTCATCGGCTCCAACTTACCAGCTCCTCGGCCACCGTGGGGATACAGAGTCCTCGCCCGCCGCCGCCCCCCGAACCCCGCCTCAGCCCTGAGGCCCAGCCCCACAGAGCTGCACTCCGGCCGCTCCCCCACGTGCTCGCCCAGGCCGTTGGAACACAGAGACATTAAATACTGAGGACGCGCAGCGACGTGCCCGCGGCGCAACGCAAGGCCCCGCCCCCCGCCCTCAAGCCCCAGCTCTGGCCCCGCTCACCTGCGCGTGCGCGCCGCGGGCCACTCCGCCCTGCGCCTCTCCCAGCTGCGCCAGAGGGGGCGCGGTCTGGAGTGCTCCGCCAACATCCCGCGGCCGCCGTCCGCAGCAGGGACTTGCTCGAGCTCTCGCGAGATTATCTGTAATAGCGGCTGAGCCCATAATGTGGGCCCGGCTTTAACCTTACGAACCCTGAGAGCCTTCGAAGCCCTGCGTCGCAATCCCACCGCGGGTTCTCCTGCAATGAACACTCTAACGCCTCTAAGCAGTCTCGGAGCGGTCAGTTAGACCATTTATTTACCTGCCTTGGCACCGAGAGCCCCCTGAAAAAGGCGGAGGAACCGGTGAGGGGCTAAGCTCCCCGTGCTTCCCCTGAGCCATCATTACCTTGTAATACAAAATCAGGTGATCATTAATAATTGCTCAATTGCATAATGGGAGTACCTGGTGCCACTCTAATGCAACTTTCTTGCCCATTTTCACAACTTGATAATGTCGAAGTGAAACAAACACTTTTCTCTAAATGGGTTTGGGTTTTGGAATACTTCCTGCCAAGAAATAGTCACCGGGAGTCACCGAATTCTCCAGGAAACTTGAAGAAATAAATTGCCCCTGACAAATCCACAGGATGGGGTTCTGCTGGCCAGGCCTGCTCTTAGTCCTAAGAATAGGGACTTTAAGTGAACATTTATTGAATAAAATATAAAAAAAGAGATCATGCTAAAAACGAACCATTACTTGGGATAAATGCTTAATCTTCACTAGTGATTAAATGCAAATTTAAATGACAATGAGATATCATTTATTGCGTTTTAAGTATAAATTCATATATATATATCCCAATTACAGGGTATAATTAGTGCCATGAAGGAAACAAATAGGAAACTGAAATAGGAAAATAACAAGAGGAGACCTTTTTTAGGTCCTGTGGTTTGAAATGGCCTTTGGTGAAATTTAAACCTACTGGATGAGATGTTGGCCTTGCAAATTGGGCACTTAGCTCTATCTACATACTATATACTTCATTTATTTCATGACAGTAGGCATTATTGAGGGCATGGCACACACAGGGCACTCAGTAAAAAAATATGTTTAGTGAATAAATGGGAAGACATTCAAGAAGGTTTACTAAAGACTGGCACAATATAATTTCTGTTTTTAAAAGGGATCTGTTGCTACTGTGGAAAGAAAGAACTAGAGGAAGACCAGCGTAGAAGCAGGGAGAACAGTTGGGAGTGGTCCGGGTAAGAAATGATGCTGACCTGAGCTAAGAGTCATGGCAGTGGGCATGAAGAGACTGCTTTGGACTCAAAATATATTTTGGAAATAGTAGCAACAACACTCGCTCATGTTGTTGGAGGTAACATGAACAATGCTTCCTCTGGCTTGAGTTACTGTGTGAAATGAGAAGCAGTTTTTTGAGATGGGGGAAGACAGTGGCAGGGAATTATTAGTTTCATTTTGGACCCATTAAAATTGGTACCCTTTTGTGACATCCAAGTGCAAGTAGTAATTAAGTTGGTTATGCAAGACGAGCTCAGAGAAGTGGTCTGGCTGGGAAGTATAAATATGTATTGAAAATCATGTAAAAAGTGGATATTTTTTAAAAGACAATGTCCTGATGGTGGTGCAGGTAAGAAATGTCTAAAGAAGAAACTGAGAAAAAGATGTATTTTGTGAGGGTGCAGGGGGAGAGACAGGCAAAGTCCTAGAAGCTTTGGTAGGAAAAAATGGGGAGAGAGAGGTAGAAGAAAGAGGGAGTTGAGGCAAGAATATGGTTATGAGAAGGAGGGACAGAAAATAGGGGACAAATAAGATCAATATGTCAGTCATATCTTATGTGTGAGGACATGGGCAAAGCCTGCCAGGATAAAAGGAATGAGGGGACAACAGAGATGTGGAATACTAGGTAAAGTACAAGACACAAATCAGCCCAGCCAGTGTTGCTCAGTGGTTGAACATCCACGCATGAACCAGGAGGTCACAGTTCAATTCCTGGTCAGGGCACATGCCCAGGTTGCGGGCTCTATCCCCAGTAGGGGCATGCAGGAGGCAGCCAATTGATGATTCTCTCTCATCATTGATGTTTCTATCTTTCCCTCTCCTTTCCTCTCCTGAAATCAATAACAACATATTTTTTAAAGTTTAAAACAACTAATCCTTAAAAAAAAAAAAAAGACACAACTCAAAGGGGAAAAGGTGAGAACATAGAGTTAACTGTATTCACAATTATTCAAAGGTGTAGCTGAGGAGGTGGCCATAAAGTCAGGGCAGTTCAGAGGTCACAGGGTGACCCTAGTATAAGATTAGAAGGTGGAAGAGTGAGAAGGAAGGTGAGAATGGAAGGTAAGCCTAAGAACTGGCCTTGAAGAAAGTAAAATCAAGGCCAGTTCTTAGACTTAAACTGTAACATCAGCTAAAAGTGGGTAAAGGTCTTCTTAAGGCAGGCATTTTAACCTAGGATGCATAAAACAGCAGTGCCCATCCAAGGGGAGAAGGTACCCAATTCTATCTAATCAAGAAGATTGATTGGAAATGGTCAGATCAGAACCCAACACTATTATTCCTCTAAATCCTATAACTCACAGCGTCATTCTTTACCTGCCAAGCAACTTCCTGATAATTCTGTCCAAGGAGAGAGGCTGTGATTGACCTATGGAAGGCACTGGTCCACCTGACAGGTCGATGTTTATGTAACTGGCCTTTCCGTTTTCTACATCTTGAACATCTTGTGAATGTTTTTCATTTGAGTGAACTTTCAGTTCTAAGATTCAAACATGAGGAAATCTCTGAACCTGTCATGAAGCTGAGGGAGGTCTTGACATAGGATCCTGAAGGAATTTCACGGAAACATCATCTTGGGAGGCTCTTTTAAAAAGTTGTCTTCTCTTGGAAGCCCCTTCAACTTCAGGGAGTACATACTTGAGAAATGTCCTACCTTTCCTACTGGAAGCATCTATAGAAAGAACTTACTTTTAGTGCTAACAAACATGAACTGCCTTTACTCCTGCTTAACTGAGTAAACAAATGAAACTAAATCCTTCTCTCTATATCCCACTCCCTGTTCCCTAAACTGAAGAGGCATTTGGTTCTGGCTCAAGAACATGAGTATCTACAGGGAAGAATAAATGATCTACTCCTAGAAAAGTCAATGGAAAGAGTTGGGGAATAACAACACTAATGGCTAATCCTATATAATAAAAGCCTAAAATGCAAATAGATGGAACAGCAGAACGAAGGGCAGGACTACTGGTCACTATGCTGCACACTGACCACCAGGGGGCAGACGCTCAATGCAGGAGCTGCCCCCAGCCCACAGGCCTCAGGCCAGCCAAGCTGGGTGCCAGAGGGGCCCCCCAAATTGCCCCACTGGTCGCCCCACAGATCAGCCCTGATCACCGGCCAGGCCTAGGGACCCTACCCATGCACGAATTTTGTGCACCAGGCCTCTAGAACTTAATAAGCAGTTAATGCCCAGCACTGTGCAAAGTACTTCATCCTAATCCTTCACCAACCTCAAAAACTGGATACTCTTATTTTGCTGTATTCCTATTTTATAATGCTTGGTTACACAGCAGTAGAGGCAAGAGTTTAACCCAAGAAATCATGGATTAACCAACTTACCATACTGCTGCTGAAGACAGACCTGGAGATCCAGGAAGCAGTGTTATATAGGAACATGTATGCTATAGACTGAATTGTGTCTCTATAAAAAAAGATGTGTTGAAGTCCTAACCCCCAGTACCTGAAAATGTGACCTTATTTAAACACAGGGTTATTGCAGATGTAATTAGTGCAGTTGAGGTTATACTGGAGTAGACTGGCCCCCTATACAATATGACTGATGTCCTCATAAGAAGATGGGCATGTGAATACAGGGAAACACAGAGAACACCACATGATGGCCAAGGATTGGCATTATGTATCTACTAGGGGCCCAGTGCACAATTTTGTGCACCTTGAAAGGAACTGTGGGCCACGAGGCTGTGGTGGGCACAGGGGTGGGTCTTGGCCCATCCTCCGTGCCCCCCTTAGCCCCTCCCAACACGGCCCCTAGTCCCCTGTCTGCTGTCAGCCCCCCTCCCACTGCTGCTCCCATGTGCTGACCGCGCCAGCCCCACACTTGCACCCACTGAGGGCTGGCACCAGCAGCAGTGCAAGCGGGGCCAGGCCATCAGCAAGTGCAATCGGCGGCTGCTGCCCCGATTGCCCCTCAGGAGCAGGGGGAGTTGGAGAAGCCCTCAGGAGCGATCGGGGCTGGCAGCTGCAGCTTGCACCCACTGACTGCACCAAACAATCGGGGCCAACACCAGGCACTGGCAGCGGGTGTGAGTGGGGGCCAGTGCTAGCATCAGGTGTGAGTGCTGGGCAGGATTGCAGTACACGGGAGCAAAGAATTTCAGTAACCACCAGAGGCTCACCCTGATGACAGCGACCAGCACCCCGCCTTCATCTGGCACCCCCGCTCGCCTGCTCCACCATCTTGCCGTGGCCAACACCCACCATGTTCCGCACTCTGTCGCCTGCTGCCAACAACCACCATGTTCTCCATGAGCGCCCCCTGGTGGTCAGCACACATCATAGCCACCAGTTGTTTGGTTGTTTCTTTAGTCAGTTCTGCCATTCAGTCTATTTGCATATTAGGGTTTTATATATATAGATGCACCAAGAAACACCGAAGATTGCTGGCAAACCACCAGAAGCCAGGAAGAGGCAAAGAAGGACTCCCCTCAGGTCTCAGAGGGATCAGGGCCCTACTGACATCTTGTGCTAATTTGTTATAGCAGCCCTAAGAAACTGATACAGAATCCTCCTCTCTTGAACCCATAGATGCCAGGTAGTAAACGGAAATGTAAAGTCATTCAGCAGGTGATCAAAGGGGCTGTCCCCTTCCTGCCCTCTGGACCCAAAATGACATGGCTCCACCAGGCAGAGGCCCTATGGCTTTGGTGAAGGGCCTCAAATAGGCACTCACCATCACCACCACATATTTCTTGGGAATTTTCCAGCTGTATAGTATATTTAAGATCTTAATTCCAGTTCTGCTCAGTGGGTGCTGGTGGGGGGATGGCTGCCATTTCCCAGAGCCCCCTCCACTCTTCCAATGGCAGTTCAGTTTGGAAGTGGAGCCCAAGAAAGTCTGTAAACTACTTCAGGTGGGGTGAATGAAGTTCTACCCAAAACCAGTGTACATCCTTCAACTAGCCTAGCCTGTTTGGCTCAGTGGATAGAGTGTCGGCCTGTGGATAGAGAGGGTCCCGGGTTTGATTCCGGTCAAGGGCATGTACCTTGGTTGCGGGCACATCCCCAGTAGGAGGTGTGCAGGAGTCAGCTGATTGATGTTTCTCACTCCCTATCCTTCTCCTTCCTCTCTATTAAAGAATCAATAAAATATGTTTAAATAAATAAATCCTTCAACTTTAGCCAAGCTCATGCATGTAGAGAAACAATGAAATAATCAGAGATTGTTACCTTCTTCATTTTGCTCCGTGGGAGATATCTCCTGGTCCAACTGTTGGGATCCTCCCAGGAGGCCACTTGTCTTATGCTGGATGCTTAGCTATGGATGTTTGAATTGCTTGGACCCTATAAGAAAACTGCAGCGAGCCCTCTCTGGCAGGGTTTATAATTTGCTGTGCACTGTTTATTTTGTTAGTTTGCATATGTTTCAGTGCGTCATTGCAAGTGAGGTGGCCTGAAACAACAAGATCTAGAAATCTCAGATAACTGCAAGGAGATAGTAACTTCCCTGAGGATGGGGCTCAGATACTGCACCCAAATTTTCCATTTTCCCCAACCTCCGCACATCCCTGCATCTCTCTGGAACCATTTTTCTTGCTCTATCCATTCTAAAACATGGCACATTTCTTAGTAATCTCTTTTTATGATGAGGCACTCCAGTTTCCCACAGACTAACTCCCCCTCAGGTCTGCCACTGCTCATAGGGGCATTGTGCAAATTGGGCAGATAGAGATCTGTGCTCGGCTTCATGGTGAGCAGAGGGCAAAAGCACAATTTAGATTTCAGTCCCTCCTTGCCCTTGGGCTGGATGTCCTTGAACAAGACATGACCTGCACAACCCTCCATGACATTCCTGCAATTCAGAGTTTGTCCTAACAGAGCTGTCCTACCATGGCACAATCAGCCAACCAGGCCTCTGGGGGTTTTATGCACCACGCTGCATTGGCTTCATTCATTTAATTGCTGCCAAAGCCTAGAGTCTTGCCATGCTCGGCACAGATACTTAAAAAAACTCTTGTAACCTCAAGTAACTTTACCTAGCCTCTCAGTTTCCCTGTCTGTAAAATGAAGATAGTAATAGGACTTATTCATGGGGTGTGGAGATTAAATGAAATAATTCATATAAAGTATTTTACACAGTGCTGAGCTCAAGAAATGAAAGCTATATTCTATTTCAAGGGCTTTTATCAATCCATCAAGAGCAAGTCAAGATTCATTCAACCAATATGTATTAGCAGCTATTTTGTGCCAGGCCTTACTACTGTGGTTACCAAGGTGAATACTCCCAAACTTGTAGGAAAGGCAGATGTGAACACAGATAAAGGCCATGTGCAGCGGGGTCAGTGCTGTGACAGAGGTGAGTACAGAGAAGGGATGAGAAGTAATAAATGTTAGTGAGTTTCATTCTGCTTGTGTTAGGGAAGCTTGAGTGTATAACTCACTGGTACTCTTTCTGCATTTGACATTCACCAAAATAAAATGTCTTGCTCCAGTGATATATTGTTGCACAGCAAAACATCCCAAACTGAAAAGGGCTTAACTCACTGGTTATTAGCTCATCAGGATGTTTTGTTTCAGCTCCATATATTGTTGGCTGGGTGATTTAACTGAGATTGGAGGATCCAAGATGGTGTCACATGTCTAGTGCCTTAGCTTCAGTGGTAGGAACAGCTGAGCTGGTCAAGCATTTATGCCTCTCTTCTTGTGGCCTCTCCAGCAAGGAAACTAGACCTCTCTACATAGGCCCAGACCTAGGCTGCATGACTCAGGTCGCATTCTATTGGTTAAAAGAAGTCACTGGATCAGCCCAGATTCAAAGGAAGCAGACTCCAGCCACTTCCAAATGGCAGAAGAGGCAGGGAGTTGTGGACATGGTTAACCTACCTGTTCTGTTCTATCATATTCCATTTACAGCCAGTTTATGACTTAGAAGGCATCCAATTGGTGAGATTCTGTGGCTGCTTCAGAAATCAATGATGTGAAAATGCAGTGTGGTGTATATATAGCAGTTGTCAAACATAGGGTTCAAACCCTTATTTCAGTACTAACTTGCTGTATAACCCTTGGGCAAGTAATTCAACCTCTCTCCCCACCCTTTCCTCATCTGTAAAATGAGGGGCAGTAAGATCTAACTTGCCAGGGTTATTTTGAGAATTAAAATGCAAGGACCGTGCTGGCTCATGATAGGTGAGATATCTGAGCAGTGCTGTGACACTGCTGTTGGTATCAGGTTTCTCCCCTTTCTTCTTAAGACTGGTATATTTGGACATGTTGCTTCCACCTGTCAGGGGAGCATCCCAAAGACCTCTAGTATTGCCAGCCCTTCCCTGAAAACCTCAGCAGTTATACAATGGACTTGGGGCTTGGCTTTGTGAATTTGTTCAAGCGTTTGGAAAGCAATTTAGTAATTATTAACAAGAGTCATAAAAAACGTTCATATCCTTTGACCCAGATTTCCAGAAATAAAAACCAGATTTTCAGAAAATTATCCCAATGGAATTGACTCAAAAGAAAAGCAAAATCCATACACATCAAGTCCTTCGTTGCCATTTTCTCTAGAACAACTAAAAATAGTGAAACAGCTTAAATGTCCAATTGTACAGAATTGGTTAGCTAAATTACGATACAAATAAATACTTGCTGGAATATTATATAATTCCTAAAATGACAATTATTATCACTATAGGTTAGCATGGAAAATTTTTAAAATAAAATGCTAAGTGACAAATTCAGAATTCAAAGATTTCTTTACATGGACAAGGACTAGAGCCAGAGATGGAAAAACAACATTTGTTAGTGTTTGGAAAGTGGTTTTGGAATTAATTTATTTTCTTTAAAAATATTCTTTGTTATTTTAAATCAAAATCAGGAGAAATATTTAGGCAAGGCCATATGGGAAAATTGTTTATTAAAAAAGAAAGGCCACATATGCCTGAAACCTATAGAATTTTATTAACCAATGTCACCTCAATAAATCCAATTAAAAATAATAAAAATAAAAAGGAAAGGCCACAACATAAATGCCAGAGAATAAATTGCAAAGCTTTTAAGAATACATGGGCGTGGCCCAGCCAGCGTGGCTCAATGGTTGAGTGTCGACCTCTGAACTGGGAGGTCATGGTTGCGAGCTCAATCCCCAGTCGGGGGCATGTAAAAGGCAGCTGATCGATGATACTCTCTAATCACTGATGTTTCTATCTCTTTCTCCCTCTCCCTTCCTTCCTCTGAAATCAATAAAAATATATTAAAAAAAAAAAAGAATACATGCACATAAGCTTCTCCCTGGAGGTTCTAATTCAGAGTTCCAGATAGGGCCCAATTATTTACAGTTTTTCAGAGCTCTGCAAGTTAGTTTCATGTACACCAGGGTGAGACCCACTGAGATAGACACCCATTATCCTTTCAAATGATCTAGTAAATACTCTGATCAGAAATAGCAATACAAGGAAAATGTACATAATTAGAATGTTTTCCCTCCAATAAAATATGTTCCTACTGGTAGGCCTCTTCCATTTCCATGTACTCAGTTGTGCTCTGATAAATTTGTAGCCAGTGTACATAATCCAGAACACAGAATAGACAGCTTTCGGTAAACATGTGTGGTTCTGTACAATGTAAGGTAAAAACATGGCATAAGAGCTGGTGGCCTGGGATTTAACAGGATGAATAATAGGAGCAGGAAAAAAAATCTCATCTCCATATCAGTCAAAAGTATTGACGGAATTTCAAGGGTGATCTCCCACTGTGACCACCTGTGATCCTTTCCTGAGGACAGAGTATTGGGTAGTCTCATGAGATTTAATATGCATATTTTTCGTTCATTTTGAATGCTGGCATTAATTGTAGAGAGTTATTGTTAAAGAATGAAGACTAGAAACAGAAAAAAGCCAAATACAGCTTGTTCTACCCAGTTTAGCTTCCATAGAATATAGTGAGACAGTAGATTCTTTGAGAAAATCCTGGAATTAACCAGTTTCATGAGGAGTATGTTTCCTGAGGCCATTATTTCCCAAACTGTGCTCTTTGTAAAAAGTAGTTCTTCAGAAGGCTGGAAGGTATTGAAAAAAGAGTTCCATGATGTCAAATCACTATATTGTACACCTGAGATTAACATCACTAATGTAGCCCAGCCAGTGTGGCTCAGTGAGTGAGAATCAACCCATGAACCAAGAGGTCACTGGTTTGATTCCTAGTCAGGGCACATACCTGGGTTGCAGGCTCAATCCCCAGTAGGGAGCATGCAGGAGACAGCCAACTATGACGTTTCTCTCTCATCGATGTTTCTATCTCTCTATCCCTCTCCCTTCCTCTCTTTCTAAAAATCAATAAAAACATATTTTTAAAAAATATCACTGCCCTAGCCAGTTTGGTTCAGTGGATAGAGCATCGGCCTGCGGACTGAAGGGTTCTGGGTTCCATTCCGGTCAAAGGCATGTGCCTGGGTTGTGGGCTCCATCTCAACTAGGGGGCATGCAGGAGGCAGCCGATCAATGATTCTCTGTCATCATTGATGTTTCTATCTCCCTCTCTCTCTCCCTTCCTCTCTGAAATCAATAAAAATATGTTTTTATAAATAAATAAAATGGAATTCTCCCTTGATGATCAGTTTTTGTGTCAGACTCAGCTGCTTACATTTCTTTTCTTTTTGTTAGAGTCCAGCACATCTGAATTCAACATTCAATTATATTTCATTTTCTGAACTGAATTTCTCTTCCGCTTAATAACAGCATCAGCAGCTGACTTTCTTTTCCAAATGAAAAAAACACTATGGTTATTGTTATTTTTTAAATCACCTAAGAAAAGGTTCTGCATGCCCAACCACGAGCAAAGAACCACAGTCATGGTGAGCTGGAATATTGGTCATTCATTCAACTATTATTTACACACTCAGGTGTTTAAGGTGTTTGTCCTGGCAAAATGACAAGTGACTGCATGTCATGGATCTTTGGAGTCACTCAGAAGTATTTTAAGTGGTGATTGGGGCACCGACAATGCCACAGTTGATCATTTATTACCTGTTCTGTTGCTATCCTTTAGCCACCGCTTGTCCCTCATGCCTTCTATTTTACTAAACAACTGCTTATCATCATTGCCTTGCTCCACAGCTTCCATTGCTGCCTGCCAAACTAGACAGCCTCCCAGCACCCACACTTGTGGGCTGCCTTTCCAGGACATACCCTGAGTGGGTGTATCAAGTTCCAGGTCCCCACCCCTTCCAGTGCTCCTTGTGTCTTCAATACTCCGCACCAGGTTAGCTAGGATGACCGCATTACCAATAATGCATTGAGCATTGGATGTACTGACTCATGGAAGCAGTTTTACATACCTCTGCTTGCTCCAGGGAACTACACCAGGAGAAAAGAAAGGCATCTGTGAGATATCTTGCACCATTAAATGATCTCAGATGAGTCATCCTAAACTCTAACAAGTTGAGCAAGATTATCATTGACCACATTATGGCCATCAGATTCAGCTGTGGTTCAAATGTTTGATTCGATGGCACTTTCACGCTCGCTTCAACTCATTGGACCCCTGGCCTAATCATTGTGTAGAGTGCATTTAAGTCCGTTTTATAGAAGCGGGAGCAGCTGCTTTTATTGTTCTAGGTCTGTGGTCAGCAAACCACGGCTCGCGAGCCGCGGTTTGCCGCTCTGCTGACTAATGAGTTTGCCGACCACTGTTCTAGGTGATTACGGGTTTTATCGTCTCTCCTCTGAGGATCTATTTTGACCATATCTCTGACTCACTGTGTGCTGAGTCCTTGGTTGGGAGCCCACTGTTCCATTGTAATAGTATTTCTTTGCGAAAATGAAATACATGTGTATTTTTCATTCAATAAATGTCTTAACTTTTAAATGATCCACTCTACCACTGAGGACGTCATGAGAGTTCTGCCCCGATTTGTGCACTGAGGGGTGTGTGTGTGTGTGTGTGTGTGTGTGTGTGTGTTGCAGATAGTGAGAGACGAGGTGTGTAGAACAGATATGATCCTTGGAAGACAAGGTCTGTTCTAGGACTTATAACTGTGACAAATTCCCTAAATGACAATAAAAGGGAAGGATCCTGCTGGTTGGGATGACTTTGAGCCAGGTTTTCCCCCAAAGACTCAACACCTTCAGCTTCCCCTAGTTTTCCTCCTATGGAATTTCAGCTCGTTCTTTCCCCCTCCCCCCCTCCAATTACAGTGTACCTTCAATAGTATTTTGTATTAGTTTCAGGTGTACAGCATAGGGGTTAGACAGTCACATATTTTACAAAGTAATCCTCCCTATATTTCATCAATTCATTCTTGCTCTTACTCTGGACAAAATGGAGCCATTCCTTCTTTTCCTGACCCTACTTTGACTAGAGGCCTCAGCACCTTTCCCTTGAAGGCTCAGGCTCTCCTAAGCACCCGTGGTAGGCCAAATAATGCACACACACACACCCGCCAAAATGTCTACATCTTAATTCTCAGTCTTGACTGTGCTACCTTACACGGTCATTAAGTGAAGGATCTTGAGATGAGGGGATTAATGAAATCCTGGAGTATCTGTATGGGACCAGCATAATCACAAGGGTCCTTAGGAGAGGGATGCCGCAGGGGTACAGTCAGGGAAGGAGACGTGAGCTGAGGAATGTGGACAGCCTCTAGAAGCTAGAAAAGGCAAGGTAACAGTTTCTCCAGAAAGAAGGCAGCCTGACCAATATCTTAGCTCAGTAAAATCCATTTTGGACTTCTCACCTTCAGAACTGTAAGAGAATAAATCTGTGTGGTCTTACGCCACTAAATTTAGGGGGGATTGTTATAGCAGAAAAAGGAAACTGACACAGTACTCATGGCAGGCATTGCCTGGAAGATAGAGACAGAGGGTTAGCTAAAGCTGGGCTGCCCAGTATAATAGCCACTAGCCACATGTAGCTATTGAGTAATTGAAATGTGGCTAGTCTGAATTGAGATGTGCTGCAAGTGTAAAATGCACACCAGATTTAGGGCCTTCGTTAATATTTTAGATACCTTGAGTTAAAGAAAATACGTTATAATTATACTTTCACCTGATTATTTTTACTGGACTCAACTGTAGCCACTATAAACTTGTAAATTACCATGTGACCTGCATTGTATTTCTATTGATCAGCACTGCTCTAGAAATTGGATGAATGCACTCTTCAGTTTCTGATGTTACTGTGAAATCCAACAGGGTTGGCACGGCCTTCACCTTCCAGCTCCTGTGCTTCTGGTTCCTGTTGAAGACTCCAGGACGCTGCTGGAAGGGGACCCAGACCTGCTAGGCTGGAGCCCTGGTATCAGACCTTATGTTTTCAAACTTAAATTTTGTTGTCTGAAAGCCATCTTTAAGAAAAAGAATACAGCCCAGCTGGAGTGGCTCAGTTTGTTGAGCATCATCATCCTGTGCACCAATAAGTTGCTGGTTCGATTCCTGGTCAGGACACATACCTGGGCTGTGGGTTCGATCCCCAATCAGGGAGAGTACAGAGGACAGCTGATCAATGTCTGTCTGTCTGTCTGTCTCTCTCTCTCTCTCTCTCTCTCTCTCTCTCTCTCCCCCTTCCTTCCTCCCTCCCTCCCTCGATCCCTCCCTCCTTTCTCTCTAAGCATGTCCTTGGGTGAGGATTAAAAAATAAAATATTAAATGAAAATAGCAATAGTATACAAACAAGAAAGAAAGAAGGAAGGAAGGAAGAAAAGAAAGAAAGCACAAATTTAGGCATAGGTCTTGGAGCAACCTGTGCAAATGAGGGACCTTAAAACTGAGCTTCATTAGCCTAATGGGAAATCTGCCTCTGCCCTCTCTCTCAAATCTCTCCTGGGGTGGCTCCTTTCTCCCAGTCTTTAATATGCCAGGAATCCCACTCTCCCTGGATCTCTCACTGGTTCCTCAAACAGCATCCAAATTGGCCACCACTGCCCTTAACCCAAGCAGAAGGGGCCCAGGCCTTGAGCATTGGAGGACCGCACGCACCATGAACACAACAGGTAAGTGTATCGAGGAATGTAAGGATGTCCATCAGTTGGGATTTGGCCCCCAGTGCTGGCACAGCACAGTCTACTAGTATAAACCCTAGAATTTGCTTTGTTACATTTTTAGTCCTATGTCCTTGAAACAGAAAGGGACTGAGACCAAATGCCATGAAGATTTGTAGGTTGTGCTGCTGCTAACATGGAGCTAGACACGGCTTCAGAGTGCGAGGAGGAGGAAGCACTTAAGAATAAAAGACAAACCAATTAACATGTCAAATCCTTCCTCTCAGATGGCATGAATAGACTCTTGTATAACAAGGTATTACCCAGCGGTACATGGTTCTGCTGTTTGCAACCATTGCAAGTGACAGCCAAAAATATTTTGTGACATTAAATAATTCATATTACTCTTAAATTTGTGTATCTGCAGGTCTAGATGCAATAATCATGAAACATTATATGAATTGGCAACTGGATGGACAAATACAGTGGCAACTAGATACATACCAAAGGCAAGAATTATGAATTTTAATTAAAAAATGTAATAAGATGTGAGTTTCCCAAAAATGTGGATATAAATGTCAGCTTTATTTAAATAATTTTGAAAATGAGTACAAGTCAAGATCATCACAGGGATAGAAAATTCAAAAGGGGAGCTCAGAGAAGAAATAGAAAGCAGTCTGCTTACATTTCAGAAAACTGGGAACAATAAAGTGAGCAGACTTCTGCTGAGCATGACCCACATAAAATTTGCAGACAGGACTTTCAAATTATTTAATAAAGATTTCATCACTAATCAAATGAAAATGAACCAAAAAAAGTCTTCCAACCCACAATTTGAGAACCTCAGATAAAACCTCTGACACTTCATATTCTTCAAGAAACAAATACCTAATTATTGATTAAAACAATGAGGACCATTAAAAAAAAGAATTATTTATAACGAAGTTATGATTCAGAAAGCCAAATGCAATTCTGGCCTGTCCGTTAACATCTGAAGAAAATTGCATTTATAACAGCTGCCACTGAATGTGAAAACTAAAAACCTCTGAGCTGCACAATGCTTATTGGATTGTGATTCTGAAAAGTGCCTGTCACATCCTCCTGACAGTGTAAACAGGTCCCTAGAGAATGCAATCCAACTCAAATTAATGACTACAGTTTTTCCATGGCACGAGCATGGCAGAAAATTTAATATTTAATTTTATAGCAAAATGATTTTAGATGGAGAAAGACATTGTAGAAATAGCTTTTATATTTTTTTTATATCCTAAGTCCAAAGACATATATTTTGTTACTGCTGTGACAGCTTTACAATGAATCCTTACAATCAGTTTTGGTCAATTAAGGTATTCATGTCTGAAAACCCTTCTGTTCTTGACTAAAGTGAAACATCTGTGGCTCAGTGGTTGACCATCGACCTATGAACCAAGAAGTCATGGTTTGATTCCTGGTCAGGGCACATGCCTGGGTTACAGGCTTGATCCCCAGTGTGAGGGCGTGCAGGAGGCAGCTGATCAATGTTTCTCCCTCATCATTAATATTTCTATCTCTATTCCTTCCTCTCTGAAGTCAATAAAAATATATTTAAAAAATAAAGTGAAACATCGCGTGCACACAAAAAAATTCACATGCTATCACTAGAATTCATTTTTAAAAGATTGAATAAGCAGCAAAACAATAGTATTCAAAAAAGGCAAACAGTGTTCTTATATGATGTATGGTGTCCTTATAAAATAATATTAGTGTGCAATTTTTAAAATATATACGTTGATTTATTTCAGAGAGAAAGGGAGAGAGAGATATTTGAAACATCAATGATGAGAGAGATCATTAATTGGCTGCCTCCTGCACTCCCCGCACTGGGGATGGAGCCTGCAACCTGGGCATCTGCCCGTGGCCAAATTCGAAACCAGGCCCCTTCAGTCTGCAGGCTGACGCTTTATCCACTGAGCCAGACCAGCTAGGGCATGATCAAGCATAATCATGCATTTGTTCTAAGCTCCTGGTGTCCCCTGTGATGCTGGCATATCCAGCCACTCGTGGAAGTTACAATCAAGGCCTCTCTATCCAGCACTGATACTTCCATACTTACAGTTTGGCTCACACATCTTGCCTCTCTCCGTAGGGGACCATTGCTGGTCCACAGCCACTTGGGAGCACCCTCGAGTTAAGCGCCACCTGTTCTTCCTCCTGACAGTTCCCGGCCAGCGAGTTTAGTCAGAACCTTTCACTTTCACATCCAGCCCCAGCCAGGGAACTGGGTGTGTCCCTCAGACACTTGGCGGGAAAGCTGGTTCCCAACCGTTAACAAGCAATTAAAACGGAGGCCACCCCTGTAGGGAAAGGCAGAGCGCTTTCTAACAGCATAGCATCCCAACCTACACCACGCAATGCCTGGCCAGATCAACGGTGGTTTTAAGTGTGGCTGGATCAGTATTTTGAAGTTCTGCTTCACCAAATTTCCAGAGGGCTTCTTGCACACCCCACCCTTTGCAACTATGAGTCAGCCTCCCTTGGAACCAGAAAACAGGTGGCAAATATAGGCCCATTACATTAAAAAATGCAGCTGGACTCAACAAAGAAAGATCGAAAGGATATTTACACAGTAATATGATCCTGTGCTTTTGTCTGACATTTTTACTTTTTTAGGACTTCAATTTTGCTCATTAATGTGCAGTGAGAACTTGGAGTCAGATGAAATACAAATGTAAAATCCTTCTAGATGGTAAACATTTTCTTCCAGTCATTCATAGTTATCTCACCCAAATCTCATAGCAATGAATTTTTTTTTTTTTTTTAAGAGAAGTAAGCTTTTATTTCCTTGTTTCTCAAATAGAGTTGGCTGAGCTGGTTCCTTTTTGGTAATTAATCAAAGAGACCAAATCCCATATCCTCGTCCGACTCCTCCGACTCTTCCTTTGCTTCAACCTTGGCTGGGGCTGCAGCAGCAGCAGGAGCAGCAGTGGTGGCAGCCACAAAAGCAGATGGATCAGCCAAGAAGGCCTTGACCTTTTCAGCAAGTGGGAAGGTGTAATCAGTCTCCACAGACAAAGCAAGAACTCGCTTGTACCCGTTGATAATGGAATGGGGTACTGACGCAACAGTTGGATAACCAATCTGAAGGCATACGCTGGCAACATTGCGGACACCCTCCAGGAAGCAGGAATGCAGAGTTTCCTCTGTGATGTCGAGCACTTCCGGGTTGTAGATGCTGCCGTTGTCAAACACCTGCTGGATGATGAGCCCAAAGGAGAAGGGGGAGATGTTGAGCATGTTCAGCAGCGTGGCTTCGCTGGCTCCCACCTTGTCTCCAGTCTTAATGAGCTGGACATCACTCAGGATTTCAATGGTGCCCCTGGAGATTTTAGTGGTGATGCCTAAAGCCTGGAAGAAGGAGGTCTTCTCTGGCCCCAGGCCCGTGTTCTGGGCTGGCACAGTGACTTCACACGGGGCAATGGCACCGGCACGGGCAGCAGCTGGCACCTTATTGGCCAGCAGCATGTCCCTGATCTCGGTGAGGTCCTCCTTGGTGAATACAAAGCCCACATTCCCCCGGATGTGAGGCAGCAGTTTCTCCAGAGCGGGGTTGTTTTCCAGATGTCCTCGGATGGCCTTGCGCACCATGGTGTTCTTGCCCATCAGCACCACAGCCTTCCCGCGGAGGGACATGCGAATCTGCTGCATCTGCTTGGAGCCCACATTGTCTGCTCCCACAATGAAGCATTTTGGATAATCATCCAGAAGTTGGATGATCTTAAGGAAGTAGTTGGACTTCCAGGTCGCCCTGTCTTCCCTGGGCATCACGGCGGTGCGTCAGGGATTGCCACGCAGGGTTTAAAGACGATGTCACTCCCATGAGGACGCCTGGCCAGAGGACGCAATGAATTTTTTTTAAGCAACTCGCCCCTATTGAGAAATTCCAAAACATCTAATTTGGAATTTTTTTCTTTCGTCTTTTATGCCTTATCTTTTGAAAAACTTTTTTTATTGATTTCAGAGAAGAAAGGAGAGGGAGAGAGAGATAGAAACATCAATGAGAGAGAATCATTGATTGGCTGCCTCCTGCATGCCCCCCACTGGGGATCCTGCCCACAACCTGAGCATGTGCCCTTGACTGGAATCAAACCTGGGACCCTTCAGTTCTCAGGCTGATGCTCTATCCACTGAGAAAAACTGGCCAGGGCTGAAAAACTGTTTATTATGGAGAAATTTAAACATAGATAGTTCAAAGAGCAGATGGTCAGTGTAATGAACTTTATGCATAAGCATCATCTGCCATACCAACCAGGAGGCTGTGGCTAACCCTGTCTAATCCATATGCTCATCCACTTCTCCTTCCATATTTTAGTTGTTTAACTAGTACTTTTATTAAGGTATGCCTTTATTAAATGTATACCTTTATTATGGTAAAATTTATGTACAATAAGCTGGATTCATTTTAACATACAACTTGATGAGATGTTTAACATACAACAGATAAAAAACACCTTGAAACCATCGCCATTATCAAAATACAGAACATTTCTATCATCCTCCAAATTGTCTTGTTCCTGTTTGCAGTCCATCCCTCCCTCTGCTTCCAGTCCCAGGCAACCATGATCTGCCTTTTGTTGTTGTTGTTGCTAATCCTCACCCAAAGATATTTTGTCTATTGATTTAAAAAAAAATACTTTTATTGATTTCAGAGAAGAAGGGAAAGATAGAAACATGATGAGAGAATCATTGATTGGCTGCCTCCACTGGGGATTGTGCCCACCACATGGGCATGTGCCCTGACCATGAATCAAACCGTGACCTCCTGGTTCATAGGTGGACACTCAACTACTGAGCCATGCCAACTGGGCCATTGATTTATTTTATTTTATTTTTTTAGAGACCGTGGAAGAGAGGGAAGAAGGGGAAGAGAAAGAGAGATGGGGGGGGGAGAGATAGAGAGAGAGAAACATTAATATGAGAGAGACACATCAATGGTTGCCTCCTGAATGCACCCCAACCAGGTACATGTCCTTGACTGGGAATCAAATCCAAAATCCTTTGTTGGTGCATGGGCTGATTCTCTACCACTGAGCCACAACGGCCAGACATAATCTGCCTTTTTTCCGACAGTATGTGTTCCCTCCTGATATTATTTTGGAGCAAATGTCAGATAGCTTATTTTATCTATAAATATTTTATCTAAGAGATAAAACCTCCTTTTAAAAAGAATGATAATGCTATTATGATGCAGAACCCAAGCTACAAGCTGAGTACCCTCCGCCAAGGTTGCCAAATTTAGGAAATAAAAATACAAGGGCACCAGCTCTGTGCACTGAAAGAGTACCTTCTCTGCACCAGGGAAGCCCCACCCACCTGAAACCAAGATGTCCAGTAAGCAAGCCAAGGCCATAGCGGGCCACATCCAATGTCTTTGCAATGTTTGACCAGTCCCAGATCCAGGAGTTTAAGGAGGCTTCCAACATGATCAACCAGAACCGAGATGGCTTCATTGACAAGGAGGACTTGCATCAGATGCTGGCCTCCCTGGGGAAGAACCCCATGGATGAGTACTTGGAGGGCATGATGAGCGAGGTCCCTTGGCCCATCAACTTCACCATGTTCCTGACCATGTTTGGGGAGAACTTGAATGGCACGGACCCCGAGGACATGATCCACAATGCCTTTGCCTGCTTTGACGAAGAGGCCTCAGGTTCTATCCATGAGGACCATCTTCAGGAGCTGCTCACCACCATGGGTGACCGCTTCACAGACAAGGAAGTGGACGAGATGTACCACGAAGCACTCATTGACAAGAAAGGCAACTTCAACTACATGGAGTTCACCTGCATTCTTAAACATGGTGCCAAGGACAAAGACGACTAGGCCTCCCAAGCCCCCATGTCCAGGGCCCTGTCCCAGTCACCTGCTCCACACACACACAGTCTGCACCTGTTCATGCCCATGAGTCCCAATCCGGGGAGGCTCCCTCTGAGGAGTTAGGGCCCTGGTCCCAGTGGAGGAAACAGGCCCAGAGAGAGCTGTGCCAGGCAAAGATCACACAGCCACTGTGAGGCAGGGGTGCCCACTGTGACCCTTCAAGAAAGGATCATCTAGGGAGCTGGGCCAGAGGGCTGGGCCTGAAGATGCCAAGAGAAGGCCCCGAAGGAAAGCCCAGGCTCAGCTGTTCCCTGCCCATCCCCAGGCTGTCCCCACAGGAAGGGCCCTGTGCACCACTTCAAGTGCACCCCATGCGGGGCATGAAGCCCTCTCCCAGACTGCCACAAACTCACGAACCGCACCACATCATGGTCCTCCAGAGGACAGGATGACCGAGCCCTCCCCTCTGCCCTGCTCCAGAGCACCCCCACCCACGTGAAGTGAGCTCCTCCAAGAGAGGTGGCGTCTCTAATAGAAGGCTAAACACTGCGGGGGGACGGGGGGGGGGGAAATACAGGATGCTCAGTTGAATAGTTGGATTTGAATTTCAGATAAAATTTAAATATAACAGGCCTCCACTACTTTGTCTAGCAACCCTCCCTCCCCTCCCTGTTCCCCCATTGAGAGTGGAAGGATGCTCTTCTGGACCCTAGAACACTCCTCAGCTCCTTGTGATCCTGCCTCAGGCACAGATACTCCCCCTCCCCCAAGGTCTAGATATAGAACTGTCATGAACTAGGGGTGTCTAGAGGGCTGGTACCTCCAAAAGCAATGCTCCATCTGACCAAGGTGGGACTGGGTATAATGAACTCCAAGTCCCCAAAGAGGTAGTACATCTCCCATTCCCCATCCCTCAAACTCCCCCCACCCCTATCCTATTCCACCCAGTGGACAGAGACTGGCTTCTGAATCCCTCTCATGCATTTCCATCTGGTCTGGCTTTGCAGAGCCCAAGCTACAAGTCCAAGTCCTCTGCTTTTTTGACAGATTCTGAAAGGGAATAGGAGAAAGCCTAATTAATCCGAGGAACCCGGGAGTGAGCTTTTCTTGCAGCTTTGATACAAAGTTGTTCTTTGGGTTGAGAGATCTAAATGGCTGTTGTGACTATGGGAATCGGGTTTCATTCTTCAGCCACCCTTTCAGGAATGGGAAAAACAAAAGCCAACCTGCTCTGACGCATTGTATCAAATGTCAACACGATCTCACCAAGCACTGTCCTCCTTAGAGTTTATCTTGGGTGTAACACACCTTAAGAACATGTTGATGAGCCAAGATGCAAACCCACCTGTTTGGGAGATTTGCAGGAGGCAGAAAGACCTGATGCTCTTTGTGTCTCTGAAAAGAAGGAGCTCTTTAACCTGCCGTCACTGGTGCCTGCACCTGGCAAACAGCATCCCATTGGGTACAGTTGTTGTCACTGTAATTGTATTTATTGTGAGGTATGTCATACATACAGAGGAGTAAAAAACACCCCACAAATGTACAGTTTAATGCATCATTATACATTGGATACCCCATAACCAGCAACCATGTCTAGACCAATCAGTCACTCATAAGCCTCTGTGGACCTCCCCACCTCCATCACATTTCCCTCCACCTCCAGATATGGTCACTATCCTGACTTGTGGAAGTAATTTCCTTGCTTTTCTCTTTATTGTTACTGCTATCTGTGCACTGCCAAACAAGCCTCTGTTTTTAAACTTCATATGCATGAAATTACATTGCATGTGTTCTTTGTGACTTGCTCCTTCCTTACAGTGGTTCTCAGACTAGCAATGTGTCCAGGCTTGTGAATTCAGGAGTACGCTGTCTTCACGAAAATTACTGGCCTTGAAGTCACATGGACCTGCTTTGGCCACCTAGCTCAACCCCAAAGGCTGTCAGTTAACTGTGTCACTTGTCCTTTCCTCCTTTGCAAAACTGAAACAAATTGAACCTCTATACATGAGCACCTCAAGAGCAGGAGAGTACTTCATTTGTCATTCTGTTCTCCGCAACTCGGAGGGCTGGTCCCGATGAACCTTGGGTGAATAAAGGAGTTATGGTGATATGATGCATATAAGGACCTACTAATACAGTACCCAATTCAGAGCAAGTGAAGCTGAAGTCATTATTATTATCAGTGATGTTTGTTTGAATAGGCACCCACAGGAACTGTGAGATAATAAACATTTGTTGCTTTAAGCTGGTGCATTTGGGGACAATTTGTTACACAGCAGTGGATAAGTAACACACTGTCTCTTCTGGGATGAAAGACGTGCTGGCAGTTTTCAGAGCTTGCGGCAGGTGAGAAGATGTACTGTTCAGATCCCCTTTAGGAATGGGCTCCTGCCCAAATCCAAGGAACGCAATTAACTGACAGCCTTTGGGGTTCAGCCCAGCTTTCAAGATGTAATCATGCTCTTCCCAGAGTGCTCTTCCCAGCCAATGGGTGAGCTGAGATAGTGGGGCAAGGACCTACCCATTTCTGCCCAAAACATGCCCCCTCTAATGGGTGGTCTTTGCGTCAGAGCTCTGTGTTGGGCTGGCAGAGACTTGGACAGGTCTGCATTGGAGTCTTATGTGTCCATGAGTATCACTTCCCAATAAACCTTTCCATTCTCAACCCCATCTTAACCTGTGCTTCCCAGATAACCACTGCTGTAACCAAGGACCACACCTGCTTCATAGAAACCCAAGCGTCCTCGTCAGCCCAGACATATACAGACTCTGCCCCTTGCTAGCTCTGTGACCCTGGGCAAGGTCCTCAACCCCTCTGAGCCTTTTTTTCTCACATGTAAGATGGATGACAAAAAATGTGGGGCTCAAATGGGATATTTATAGAGTGTGTAACAGAATGCACAGTATACAGTAAGTGTTAGAAAAAAGATAACTATTGTCTAGCCACAGATTACATACCAACTAGTGGCTTTACATTGTCCATAAAGTTTTATTGGAAATTAGTTCAATACATTGTCTGTTGTATCTATAGTAGACCTTTGACACTCATGAGGACTATACCCTGTTGTCTATATGAAACCCCAAACTACCAAGTGCCACCATAGCACATACTGTCACCCATAAAAAAAGGTACAACTTGAAATTCTACATGACTTTTAGACCCTTAACAGTTCTATAAATGAGGCGTTAACAAGAAGAAGAAAAGAAAAGGAGTTAAAACTTTATAAAGCTGTCAAGTTATGCCAAAGCAACTTGGTGAACTGTTCCTCTTGATTGCATTATACTTTATCACATCAGAGGGCCGAGCCGCCTATGAGCACCACCCTCTTAATAAACCCAGACATCTGAAATGTGTAACCTGTCCAAACCGGTTCCTCACACAGTGTGCCTCACTTTGGTAAGTAATCCCAAGCCAGAAAACAGGAAGCCATCCATGACGCCTCCCTCTTAGTTCCCACTTCCAATCCAATGTCATGTTTTATCTATTTGTTCTCCCTTCAAAAATATACCCTAAACCCACCCACTTTCCATCTCTACCTGCACCACCCAGTCTTTTCTCTCCCAAGAGCCTCCTTCCTAATTGGCTTCCTTTTCTTTATGCTTGCTTGCTTGATTGATTTGAGAGAGAGAGAGAGAGAGAGAGAGACATTGATTGGTTGTTCCACTTATTTATGCATTCATTGGTTGATTCTTGTATGTGCCCTGATACCCTGATTGAGAATCAAACCAGCAACCTTGGTATATTGGGACAATGCTCTAACCAACTGAGCTACCCGGCCAGGGCTGGCTTCCTCTTGCAGTGAGAATAAAGACCAAACTTCTTGTCAAGGCTGAGAGGCTCTCACTAGCTGGCCCCTCCCCACTATACAATCTCACCTCCACTTCCCAAAGGCTCCCTCCCATTTCAAGCTCGCTCTTGTCTTAGGACCATCCCCGGGCGCTTTCTGTGTTTAGAACTCTCCTCGCCAACTCTTTGCGTTGCAGGCTTCTTTGCCTCCTTAAGGTCTGAGGCTGAACGTCACCTACTAACTGCTGTCTATATTAGGTTCGATCCCTCACAGCCTCCTCCAATTTCAGCCACAGCAGCCAGTCATTTCTTTTGCTGCATGCATCTCCGCTTGTCAGGACATATTTGTCTTGTAAAGGTTTCCCTCAGTTTCTTTGATTGCAGGGGTCTTTTCTCTTTTGTGCATTTAGTGCCAAGTCCACTGCTGGCCACAGTACATGTTTGGTGAGTTCCGGTGGATGAATTTTCTAGGTAAGAATATCACTTTTATTTTTAACAATGATTTCCCCCCTATGGCAAAAGCCGTACCTTGTCATTGTAGAAAAGATTAGAAAGTACAGATTAAAATATAAAACATGCCCGGCCGGTGTAGCTCAGTTGGTTAGGCATTGTCTGGCGCACCAAAAGGTTGCAGGTTCCATTCTCAGTTAGGGCACATGCCTGGGTTTCGGGCTCCATCCCTGGTGGGGGATGTGCAGGACACAGCTCATCAATATTCTGCTCTCACATTAACGTTTTTCTCTTTCCTTCTCTCTCCCTTCATCTCTCTCTTTTAAAAAATAAATTTAAAAAAATACATAAAGTGCCACCCCCAGCCAGGCTGTACTATCTTCTGTGTCCAACAGTAGTGAAGATTTCAAAGCAGAGCTGAGGGAGGGGATCACAATCCACAACCCCCCCAAAACAACAATTCCATTTTATTCTTCATTGCTTCTTTCCAGCCAGCCCCCCATTTGTCTGTCACCAACCCCCCATGGCCTTTCCCCCACATTCCTCACCTGGGGTGGCAGGTGGTGGCCCAAAGAGGACTTCCCTCTTCTCTGGGTCTTTTCCTCTCACTCCCCACTCACCCCTGGACACACACCAATTGCCCTTGGAGTCTTGCCCAGGTTAGCCACCATCTTTTCTTCTCCAGCTCTCTTTCCTGCCTCCCTCCAGTCCAGGTGTCTTCTTAAGCTTTTTATTCCAAACCAGTGCCATCCTCCCCCTGCTTTGAATCCTGGTTAATATATGAGCTCCCTCTACCAACGCAGCCCATCATGGAAGCTCCTTAGAAAAAGGACAATGGAAAAGTCTAAGCTAGAGCTGTGGTGCCCGTGGGAGTGGGGGGTGGGGAGGTTCAGCAGCCTTTGCCTGCACTGGCCTTTCCCCCACTTCCTCCCCTTCTCAAGGTCACTGGTTTCAAAGGTCTCCGCAAGCCTGTCCTGAGTTCCTATTTTTCCTTCTGTGGGTTTCTAGCTCCTTAACAGCAAAGGGGATTTGTCTCTGGTGAAGGTTGCCAAAGGTGGGGGCTGGAATCTCTGAGAAAGCAATTACCTTGAAGAGCCTTCCCTGGAGAACAGGCTCTTTCTCTTCCAAACGAGAAAATTCTCACTTCTTGCCAATTAGTCCAGAGGGCATTTGGAACTTTACCAGCTGAAATGCTAAAGACTCTTAAAGGGAAAGTGAGCAAGGAACAAGGGCAGACTTCTGGGGCTGTGGCAGCAGATAGGTGGCTTTTAAAGAAAAAGCACAAGACAGTAATGAGCTGTTACCCTGGTGGAACCTACTGGAATATATTGTCAAAACCCACCACCAATGAAGTTAAATATACAGAACTCCCCCGCCCCCAACGAGTGTAGATTTCATTGTCAAGTTCTACAACCATCTCATTTACCCTAGAGATGAAATCAACTATTCTGAAACAGACTTGTAACTGTTCTAAAAAAGACTTACCTCAGAAACCTACTAATATCCATTTGTAAATGGCTAATTTGATAAGATTAGTTATGTATCATAATAAAAGAACGGCTGAGGGTGATTGCATGTTTCTTTTTAATCACATTGGCTTTGGACTGCACTACAGGATTTCTTTTGAGACGGGTCTGCTACCTCTCTTTGGCTTTGCCTAAAACAGCACTCCACTTGGCTTGCTTTGCCCAAGTGAACAACTGGACAAGTCCAGAGGTGTCAGACTGGAAGGAGGAAGCTTGCTCGGGTTAACATCTTGCCATGTGTAAGCACGAACTGTGGATGGCCCTCTCCGGCTACCTTGAAGATGGCTGTGCTCGCACCTGAAGCTTCAGTCCCCGGTGAGTTAGGGGGATTTGGGGGGGGGGGAAGGGAAGGACCTTGCAGAAATTGGCCAGGCCCGTGGTTTGGCAGAGAAGATGGTGAGAAGGCAAATCTGGTCTGGGAGAGTTCAATACACCAAAGGACATCTAACTAAACTATGTCATTGATGATGATATTTAATTCTGGAGAAAGTCACCTGGAATCAGCTATTTGCTTTTGAGTCTGCCCCTGATTTTGACTGCTGACAAATTCTAATGCCAGGATTGTAGGTAAACATCACAGCAACATAGTGCATTCCCTTTGCTGCCCCCCAAAATAGCCACTGTTTGAGGAACAAAATAAAACCTGATTCCCCAGGCCTAACATATTGTAGATCTGAGCCCCAAAGTATCCGTGTTTTCACCAGATTTGATTCACTATAACCAAAGTATATTCTAACAGTACTTTCTTTTGACTGGGCACTTTGCTTTTCCTTTTTAGATTGGCATTTTTATTTTTAAAAAAATATTTTTATTGATTTCAGAGAGTAAGGGAGAGGGAGAGAGAGAGAAACATCAATGATGAGAATCATTAATTGGCTGCTTCCTGCACACCTCTTATTGGGGATCAAGTCTGCAACCCAGGGATGTGCCCTTGACCAGAATTGAACGCAGGACCCTTCAGTCCGCAGGCCGAAGCGCTATCCACTGAACCAAACCAGCTAGGACAGCATTTTTATTTTAAAATATTTTCTCAGTGGTTTCTTACTTAGGGCTTGAGTTGAGCTTTAGCAAATTAAAAAAAACTGGTTATTCTTCTAGGAGCAAAGTTAAGTGTTTTCCCAGAGAGATGCCAAATGCCACTTTATTTTTGGTTGCAATTTTCTCAAGAGGGTCTTTTAATCGTTCTTGGAGTAGGGCTGGTAATCTCTGGAAACAAGATAAGCTGGGAGACCTTTACCCTGCCCCATCTCCTCCTTTTCCTTTACACTTGAGGCAACTAAATTGGACGCTGGGTGTCATGAATCCTTGAGTTTTACTTGGAGTTTCCTGCTGCTGACACTGAAGTTTTCTTTGGTGTTGGGATCAGGAATACTTAGGAAGCCAAGCCTAATGACATGGTCTCAAGGTACACTAGAAATGCTTTTTCCCATGGCAGTAATTCTCCCTGGGTTTATGAAAGAGTATAACAATGTCATTCCTAGTTTCTAAAACCACAGTGTATTTAGTTAGAATTCGGTTTGTCTGTACGCGGTCGAAAACCCAAACCACCAGTGGCTTAAGATAGAAGTTGGTCTTGAGATGGTGGAAAACTGGTGGCTCCACTCTTTAATGTTTTCAGGGACCATGGCTTCTTCTAGCTTCTCTCTTCAACACTTCTATGCTTAGATCCTTATGCTCTTTTCTCTTAATGGTGGCATTCACATTCTAGCCAGTAAAATGGAATAAAATGGGGGAGGGGAGGGATGAGGGGAAAGGTATCCACTGGAGGTATCTAGTTGCTGCCAGGGGGGAAGACATCTGCTTATATCGCATTGGTTAGAACCTAATCACATGCTCACACTTAGCTACAAGGGAGGCTGGGAAATGTAGTCCTTTTCCTCTAGATAGCTATGTGCCCAGTTAAATATTTTATTTGTAACCCCGGCTGGGTAGCTCAGCTGGTTAGAGCATTGTCCCAATACCCCAGCATTGTGGGTTCAATCCCCAGTCAGGGCACATGCAAGAATCTACCAATGAATGCATGAATAAGTGGATCAACAAATAGAAATTTCTCTCTCTCAAAATCAATAAATAAAAAATTTTCCAGACCTAGCTGGTTTGGCTCAGTGGATAGAGCGTCAGCCTGTGGACTAAAGGGCCCGGGGTTCAATTCCAGTCAAGGGCACATGCCCGGTTGCAGGCTCGGTCTCCAGTGGGAGGCGTGCAAGAAGCAGCCAATCAGTGATTCTCTTCATATCATTGATGTTTCTCTCTCTCTCCCCCTCTACCTTCCTCTCTGAAATTAGTAAAAATATTTTTAAAAAATTTTTTTTTCTCCAAACAGAATTAAAGAGAGCAACCTTGTTTGGGGCCCAGCAGGAGGTCCCTTTGCTCCACCAACCTTCAATAGTGCTGTATTAAAACCTCCCTTTCAATCCTGTCAATGTCCAGTCTTATTGATCTTCATTTCTAAAGATTTCCACCCTGCTGGGATCAGTTCCTTGGCCCTCCTGCTTCCCTCTCCTCATTCTCGTTAATTAATCTAATGTTTTTATTAGAATCGGTAAAACCCATGAGGGGAAGCTGAGACAGCAATTTCAATATGCTTCTGGGATTATTGCTGATTTTGCAGCATTAAGATTACATTGGGTACCCACGAAAAAGGGGTCACCTTAACCACAGCATTTACCATGACCCGAGTAACAGGCAGGTGAATATCAGCGGGTGAATATCCCAGTCATCATAAAGCCAGTCCCACATGGCTTATGTACAGAACATATCAGCTGCTTCATGTGAGGTGTTTACCAGGCATTTATAGGGAAAGTCAGTCCCCTTTGCCGAGTGAACCGACCTTACAGTGGCTTTCATCCAGTCCAGGCTGGCTGTTTCCTCAGGAATAACGTGCTATGTGTCTGGGTCTTATACAGCTAATTAAAGAAATAATTCAACTGAATAAATTTGAAGATCTGATCGGCTTTACTGAACGATCCATGAATCTCGAGCAGCATCCCGTCTAGCAAGTAGAGAGACACTCTAGAGGAACTGTACACTAGGGAAGGGTTTTGTCCACAGAAACTGAGGAGGACAAGAAAGTTCTTAGCAAAACAAAAGAAAGGATTATTTCAGGCAAGGTTACCTTCCCTTAGGGGAAAGCAGAGATCTTATCAGGCAGGTTACCTCAGCTTCCTTTAGGGAAAATTACAGGCTGACCACTAAGATTACTGTCCTGAAGAAGGTGGAATCAGCAGTTAGGTAACTATTGAGTTTAGGGTCAGTGTCATGGGCTTCAGCACAAGTGACTCCATTTGGGGCCTGTGGTTTTCTCTTTAAAAGCCATCTGTGATTGTCCAATAGTGAGTTGTGGGTCCTACATCAACCCAACTATGCCCTTCTAGTCCGCAGCACTCAAAACCAAAGACACTGCCCCTACGTTAGTCACTTTCACAATCCATTTTAGTAAAGGGCTCATCCCTTTACTAAAGGGTCCACAGTCCATCCCTTACCAACTTGGCACCCACACATGTTGTCTTAAACCACACTTAATCTCCAAACAAAGACAAGACCAAAATGATGCTTCTGCTTGACACGGCACAACTATCCCTCTTACAACCCAAATCACTCTAACCTTCACCCCAGCAGAGCATCAAGTCCCTTTCCTGTCTCTGGAGGATGTTCATTCTTTTCCTAGCTGATTCGCACTCCCTTTCTGACATCTTGCACTTAAATGCTTACATATAAAATTATTTATTACAAGCACATCTTAAATTTTGATAAAAGGATGAGGTTAAATTTTTGGTTAACATTTATTAAAATAAATTCATATCAAAGAATAAAGAAGTGCTCATAACTATTGCAGTCCTCCTTTCTACAACTGATCTCAAGGTCACAGCTAGCATGTATAGCTACCATCATCCACTACTTTTTCCGTATTTCTTTTGCCCTCAGCAAGCACCTCAGTGGGTCATAGTTCCTTGCAAAGAAGAATGACTCAAACCTTTTGTGAAGTATCTGGGAAATTAGCAGTTTAAGTTGGGGTGTCATTTTCTATTGACCTTAATCAGAGGATGTGGGAGTACTAAAGCGGTACCCCAAAGGATCTCTTGCATTTTCCCTCCTTACCCCAATTGAGTAGTAGCAACCCAATTTTTCCTTGATAGTCAGGCTCAGTCACCCAGCCAGTACTTTGTCTGTTGATTCAATGCCCAGAGGCCAGATGGCAGCTCCAAGTTCCAATTCCAGGCAATCTTTGCTGTCTCCCCTGGTGAAAGCATTGCTCCCTTTGTAACTAAGACTTCTAGACCAGCAGAGGCTGAAGTTGCAGGGATGGGAAGCAAACATTTGACTATTGGATCTCTAGGGTTAATAGGGAGAGAAATTACTTTATTATCCCTTGATTCCTGGACTCCTGAATCCAGGCTTTAGGAGAAACATGATGCTGATTTAGAGCATGTACCACACACTGGACAACACTGCCCAGCCCTGCAAGGTGTCACTGCCTAGCTGGCATTGCCACTGAATCTTCAGAAAATCATTCCATCACCTGTCAAGGCAGTTGCTTCATGTTGATGGGGAATGTGGTAAGACCAGGGAACTCCAAGAGCATGAGCCCATGGCTGTATCTCATTGGCTGTGAATACCATGATGGTGGATGAGCCCTTCTGTAAGGCCACAGGTATTAGTTTTAGCAGAAGCGTTGAGGGCAGGGAAGACAAATCCCTGTCCAGAGCAAGTGTCAATTCCAGTAAGAACAACTTGCTGCCTCTCCCATAATGAAAGTGGTCCAATGTAATCAACCTAGCGCCAGGTAGCTGGCTGAGCCCTTCGGGCAATGGTGCCATATTAGGGGCTCAGAGTTGTCTCTCCTGTTGGCAGACTGGGTACTTGGCAGTAGTTTCAGCCAGGTCAGTCTTGGTGAGTACGAGTCCATGTTGCTGAGCCCATGCAGAACCCCCATCACTATCACCCTGGCCGCCTTGTATATGAGTCCACAGGAGCTGCTGGGGAAGGAGACTGTCTGATGGCTACAAAATGGGTCATCTTCCTCTGTCCTTTGGTGAGCATTCAAATAGAACACAAATATCTCAGACTCTGCCATTCAGAATAGTCTGTTCTTATACCTCTTCCTTACACCTTTTGACTTTCCAGTCGTGTTCTTTTCCAGTCCAACTACCTAGCTGAACCATGATTTGGTGCAGACTCTTTCTTCTGGCCCTCTCTCCTCCCAGGCAAACGAACAAACAGGTGCATTGCTCCAAGTTCTGTCCACTGGGAGGATTTCCCTTCACCACCATCGTTCAGGGCTGTCCCAGAGAGGGGCTTTAGTGCTATAGCTGTCCACTTGCAGGTGCTGCATGCCGCTCAGACAGCACTCTCTGTAAACCAAGCCCAAGGCTCTTCTTCCTCAGACAGCTGATCATAGGGAATTCCTATGAAGCCACCGGTGTGAGTTGAGAGAATGCAATGTAGCAGGAAGAGGGGCCTTGGGCAAGTTTGGGAATTGGTTACAGGATCTTAGAGCAAGAGATTAACCTTCTCAGCAAGGGATGGGAGGGCTGCCTCTTGGGGAAAGGAAGTTTGAGGTCCCTCGCTCCATTGGGATGTGCCCGTATGACCCATCCTAATGCTCAAATTTGCATTCCTTCCCAACCAATACCCTACCCAGTAACAAAGAGCCCCTTTGAGGTTGGGAACTCAATTTGTATTGCAAATCAATACCAGAAGGACTCACAAGACTCAGTAACTAGTTATACTCATAGCCAATGTGGTTTCCGGCAAAAGATACCCAGCAACAGCACAGATGAGTCTGCGGGATCCAACCCAAGCCTCTCATGCTCTTCTTGTCCAAGGGCACACAGGATGCTCTCTCCAACAGCGAACCACAGGGCAAGTGTGCTGCGCCTCTGCCCCAGGGAGCCTGTTTCAGTCTCAGATCCGAAGGGGCGGCTCACAGAGGTATAAATTGCTTTCCCCACGTTTTACAGGAACGACTTGGTTTGGTTTTCAAAATCTCAGCCCCACAACTGTAGGAGGCAGTGTTCCTTCCAGGACATCATAGACATTATTAGATTCCTTATGTAGACCTCGAGCCACAAATGAAAACTTAAAAGTCCCAAAGGCATTGCCTTAATTTTAAAGAAATGTTGGAATCCTTTGACTAAACAATTATGCTTTTAGGGATTCACTGTAAGAAAATAGTAAAGATGTGCATAAAAATATAACTGCCAGGGTGAATCACCAGAAGCACTGTTTATTGTAGCAACAAACTTAAAAACTGCTTATAGGAAACAACTGGACATTTGGTACAGAAATGGAATTCTCAGCAGCCATTAAAACTGTTATAGAATGACATTTATTGTGGGAACCCCTTTCACGCCCTGCGTGGTTCAGAGTTCCGGTTCAGAGTTCAGGTTCTGGAGAAGGCCGCACACAAATGAAAAGAGACTTGAAAAGTATTAATTTGGGAATATTGGGGGCCAGGCGGGAGCCCACCTCTAGGGGAGGACTACCCTTTGCTTTGGCCTTGCTATCCCTTTTATTCAGGTTTGGGATACACCCATTGCCCTTAGGCAAGCAATTCTATAACAGGCAGATTATCTTATCAGTAAGGATTTACATGATTATTTGCTGGGGAAGTTGCTTCAGCTACCATTGTCTCAATTAGATAGGAAGGAGTGGTTGGCTCTGACCTTTCAGAGTTCAAGGTTGACCAGCCTTCCAGGTTCCTTGTCTACACCTTTCTAATTAGTGAGACAATGATCGGTTTCCAGCAATTTATTGACATGAAAAAGTGTTTAAGACATTCTGATTTGTGAACAAAGTAGACAGTAAACTAATGACTCAATTTTTGCAAAAAAATATATATGTATATATAGCACACAAAAAAATACTGCCAAGGATATACACTAGTGTATCCCAGGGAAGGGAGTATATGGGTGTTCATTTTGTTCTTTGTTTGCCTGAATTCCCCACTCTACTTTTTAAAAATATAAATTGCACAGCTTGCTTTTATAATAAGCAAAAGTTAATGTAGTTTAACATCTTCATTTTGATTAAAACAAATCCATTTTAAAAATGTTAAGTTTTTTTTCAGAAGCAGAAATGATTTCCAAGCTGCCACAGAGGCAGTGAGTTTGTTCTCTGCAGAAGCTGGCAGGAACCTTCACAATCACAGCCCAAGTCAGAGTCCAGGGAACAATGGTGCTCCCACAGCTTTGGGGTGCTCGCTTCAGCTACCGTGCCCCAAGGCCAAGCAGCTCACCTGCAGCCCAGTCCATCCTACTCTTGCCCAGTCACCAGCTTCATCATCTTCAGAGCTATGTCCCCTTGGTCAGAAGGCACCTAGAACCAAGCAGTATCAGAGTTAGCGCGCCCGGTTCTGTTCCTGGGGCCAGCTTCAGGGGTGACATCCCAGGAAGAGCACCCTGTTGCTCTATGACAGCAACCTGGGAGGACAGCTGCACCTGGGTGCACCCCTTAACAAGTGGGTCGTTTCTGTGAAAAGACCACTGTGCCTGACGAAAGCTCTTCTGGGCCACAACCTGTTAGGTGGCAGGTGCCCGAAGTCTGCATTTAGGAAAGAACTTTCTCCATGTGAGACTGAGCTGTTGATTTGTTGTTCTTAAAGGCTTGTGCTTATGGTACTAGGCCCCAGCCTGTTCAGAGAAGAGGGAAGATTCTAAACATTTTACAGGATTCTCTGTGTAGGAACATCCCAGACTGGGAAGAGAGTAGAAACATGGCCCCAGAGGGAAGTGAACAGCAAAACCGATACAAAGAAGGAAACAAGACCCTTTGTGTGGGTGGTAAATCCCCTTTTTTATATGATATTCAACTTTGTTTTGTTTTCCCCTTAAAGCAGCGGTTCTCAACCTGTGGGTTGCAACCCCTTTGGGGGTCGAACAACCCTTTCACAGGGGTCACCTAAGACCATCGGAAAACACAGATATTTACATTATGATTCATAACAGTAGCAAAATTAGTTATGAAGTAGCAACGAAAATAATTTTATGGTTGGGGATCACCACAACATGAGGAACTGCATTAAAGGGTTGTGGCATTAGGAAGGTTGAGAACCACTGCCTTAGAGATTTTGAGTAATTCCTGTAAAAAAAAAATCTTCCCGCCCTGGCCAGTATGACTCGGTTGGGCAGCATCCTGTGTACCGGAAGGTTGCCAGTTTGATTCCTGATCAGGGTACATGCCCAGGTTTTGGGCTTGATCCCTGGTAGGGGGCGTGTATGAGGCAGCTGATAGATGTTTCACTCTCATATCCATGTTTCTCACTCTCCCAACCTCCCTCTCTAAAAATCAATTAAGAAAATTTTTTTTAATCTCCTTCCCACACACCATCAAAAGCGGGAGGGGCAGAGGCCCGGGGTAGAGAGTAAATGGCTCCACAATTCTCTATGCCACATCACTGTCCCCGACAATCCTGCCAAGCAAGGCCATGCTGGCATGGTGGGGTTTACCAAAATGACATTTAATCAACTAAAGGGGAAGTGGTTGGGGGACGATTTAATAACAGTCTCCAAGAGCTATTTTAAGGCTGCCCCCAACTGATCTCGTGTTCTTTTTGTTCCAAACCAAGAGGAAATGGGTCTGAACTCCAGCTCAGAGCAAGCCTGTGGTTAGCTCCTCCTCTCTTCCCCTCCTACCTGCCTCTGTGGGGACCCCTCTCTTAATAGCGTTGTTCTCTAAGACACAATGTGTGCTCAACACTGACGGTACACAGGTACTCAGAGCCCTTCACAAAATGCCCTCTTAACCCTGTCCAGCTGCCTTGTTAATTCTCGCTTCAATGGTTTCTTCCCTCTGGTTTCTTCAGGAAGTTGTTGTCTCTTTCCCTTGTCCTTTTGCTCAGTCGTTTGCCCCAACCTCTCCCCGCTGGCTTTAGAGCCTGCCACTCACTAAAAAGGATTACACACATCAGTGTACCCAACTCGTTCCTTACATGTCAGTCCTTTATCTGAGTCTTGGCAGCAGGAGACATCACTGGCTCCTCTCGGCTTTGAGGATGCCACATGTCCCTGGGCTCCCTCCTACTTTTCTGGTTGCTTCTTTCTCAAGTCTCATTTGTGGATCCTTCTTTTGCCTCTTATCTCTTCTTCTTTTTAATTTATAAAGACTTATATTTTAATTTGAGAGAGAGAAAGAAACATCGATTTCTTGTTCCACTTATTTATGCATTCATTGGTTGATTCTTGCATGTGCTCTGACCGGGGATCGAACCCACAACCTTGATATATCGGTACGATGCTGTTACCAACCGAGCTGAGCTACCCGGCCAGCGCCTTGCCTCCTATCTCTTAAGTACTGGTGCACCCAGGGCCCTGCCTCTTGCCTTTTCCATACTGGATTCCCAAATCTCTGTCTTCAAGGACAAACATTTGACTCCAGATGCACATGTATACAGGCAGTTACCAAGTCCTGCCCATTCTCCCTTAAACTCCTCCACATCGCTCCCTTCTGGCTGACCCGAAAAGCCTCCTAGATTGGTGAGCTTCCCCAGTCTTGTCCCATGCCCTCTGCTGCTGGGATGTTATTTTGTAGACAAACCTAGTAAGTTCATGCCTTTGCTTAAAACCCCTCGATGGCATCCCATCGCTTTCAGGAAAATCCTTGCCGGGGTGCGCAGTCTCCCTCCCCAGTCTCCTCTCTGCCCAGTGTCCCTCCCGAGGCCTCGGCTGTCTGAAGGCTCCTCTGGACCTGCATATACTGCTCTCCTTGCTCCCACATTCTTCTTTGCCTAGCTAACTCCTGCCCATTGTTCAGGGGCCAGTCTCCCAAGCCTTGGCTGGGCCCCCTTCCTTGGGCCAACCCCCATCTTAGCATTTCACCCCATGTCATGAGGGTGTCTGCCTGCCAGACCTGCATGCCCATGAGCTCCTCGAGGACGGAGATGGTGCGCCATCCATGCACTCGCAGTGCCTGGCACAGTGACACGCCAATGTTTGTTCAGTGAATAAACGAAACCAAAGAGAAACTTCAGTTTCTCTTAGAACTTTCAGCAATTTCACTTCTGGGAAATTCGTAAGAGGAAACTAAAGGTCAGAGAGGTTAAGAATACGTTGTCTGTGCAAATACCATATAATTCACTTATATGTGGAAAATAAAGAACAAAATAAACAAACAAAACGGAAACACACTCAAGAGACAGAGAGCAGCTTGGTAGTTGCCAGAGGGGAAGGGGTTGGGAGATGGGGTGAAAGAGGTGAAGGGACTAAGAAATACAAATTGTAGTTACAGAATAGTCACAGGGATGTAAATAGCACAGGGAATATAGCCAATAATATCGTAATAACTCTGCATGGTGCCAGGTGAGTACTGGAAATTTGTGGGGGGATAGTTTGTAAAGTACGTGATTGTCTAACCACTAAGCTGAACACCTGAAACCAATACAAAATAATATTGAAAGTAAACTGTAATTGGAAAAAAGAAAAAAGACTATGTGGTCTGTGGTGAAATGTGTAAATAAATACAGTATTGTGAGACCTAGTCTACCAGATGCCCCAGATTCCCTTCCTCCATATCAGGCTTTCTCAGCCTTGATACCACTGACACTGGGCTGCACAGTTCTTGGGTGTGGGGCTGTGCTGTGCATGGTGGGATGTTGACCAGGGTCCTGACTTCTACCCACCAGGTACCAGCAGCTCCCTCCCCTTAACTGTGACAACCAAAAATGTTTCCAGTCATTGTCCAAGTCTCTGGGGACAAAACTGATCCCAGGTGAGGACCAGTAATGTCCGTAAGGAGTAGCTTGTGGGAAGGAGTAGCTTGCCCACACTCCCGCCCCAATCTCTCTCTTTTTTTTAAAATATGTATTTTATTGATTTTTTACAGAGAGGAAGGCAGAGAGAGAGAGAGTTAGAAACATCCATAAGAGAGAAACATTGATCGGCTGCCTCCTGCACACCCCCTACTGGGGATGTTCCCGCAACCAAGGTACATGCCCTTGACCGGAATCGAACCCGGGACCCTTCAGTCCGCAGGCCGACGCTCTATCCACTGAGCCAAACCGGTTAGGGCCCACCCCAATCTCTTAACACCTCCTCAGCAATTCAAGTAAACATACTATGTGCTTGCAGTGCCAACACAAGACCAGTCCCCTCAGCCCATTTTCCAGACACTTCTCTATGGAGATTCTGTCCTGAGCACAATGGAACCAAGAGACGAGGGCAGGTCGGAGGGCACCTGAATGTCCCTCTCAACCAACACCTGACAGGAAACCACCATCCTGGGAAGAAGAGAGACTCCGTGTTTATGTGGCCAGACCAAAGCACAGTGTGAGGGAAGCCCCTGGCCCTTCTACCTCCTGGGATTCCTCCCTTTGGCTCCTTGGCTGGGGTGTGTGGACCTGCGCACATGTGCATGTGTGTGTAGTGGATTCGGCCCTCCACCATGTCCTTCAGCCCACAGAAAGCCACTCAACCAACTTACAACCCGAGGGAAGATAGCGGGCTCGCTTTGCACATGAAGAGATATGATAGCCTCCCTGCCCATCTTGGCAGGCAAGGCCTCTTCCAACTGAGACCCTGGAGCCCCCAGAGCCAAAGCTGCTGGAAGGCACTCCCCTACTGTGCACCACGCACCGGCGCCCCAGCTTTACCGAGCACCAAACTTTGGTTTCCACTTCCTGAAAAGGTCAAGGAAAGACAATGTCTCCCCTCTTCCTCTAGGACAAGTCATTCCTTCAGGACAAACTGTTAAGAGGAAAGTAACATAAATTCATTTAAACTAAAGAGTAAGGGACGGCCCAGCCAGCGTGGCTCAGTGGTTGAGCATCAACCTATGAACCAGGAGGTCACAGTTTGATTACTGGTCAGGGCACGTGCCCAGGTTGCGGGCTCGATCCCCAGTAGGTGGGGGGGTGGGGAGGCATGCAGAAGGCAACCGATCAATGATTCTCTCTCATCACTGATGTTTCTCTCTCTCTCCCCCTCTCCTTTCCTCTCTGAAATCAATAAAAAAAAAAATATTTTTTTAAAGAGTAAGGGACAGAGAGCCCAGCTTAACTCTCTCAGGAGGATTTACTCTTTTAAATGAAAACTTCTAGGCTTCAATGAATGAAGCACTAAAGGCACAATTTTGTGACAGACCTTGAAACACTTCCAAGCTCAAAGTGCTTCATGTAAGACCAATGCAGGCAGTGCCCCCATGCATAATCAACTGCCCATGGCGTCCCTCTCAGAAGGATTTAAATCTGGAACAAAAGCAGCCTCTCTCTCACCATGTGTCCAGCTTTGAGAATCCAGTAGAAAGCCAGGTTCTTGTGGCTCTTGATAAAAGCAGATGTTTCAGAAGATGTAGGGTCAGCGTACAGGGGCTTCCACTTCAGCTGACTGAACTTGGGCAGTTCCGTCCACTTAAGTTTCCTTACCCAGGCCTCCTGACCTGATGAGAGGGACAGAGAAGGGCCTGGCATTAACCGTGGGGTTGAGTAGAAAAAAATCTAGGTCCTAGTCCCATCCTAGCCTACATTGATAACTCCCCTATTCCTGTAATCCCTACCTCCCCATGTACTCTAGTCCTTCCCTATATAAGCATCTGGCTTATGGGGGGCTGCAGAGCTTATTTTTGTGAATGACCTGCTGCTCTCCCATACTGCCGGCAGTATTGGAATAAAACCTCATATATGATTAAAAAAAAAAAAATCTAGTTCGTATAACTTGGCTTTTCCCAAAGCATAATAATGTGCATAAAACTCACCCTTGTAAAATGCAAATCAAAACCACAATGAGCCTAGCTGGCGTGGCTCAGTGGTTGAGTATCCACCTATGAACGAGGAGATCATGGTTCGATTCCTGGTCAGGGCACATGCCCGATTGTGGGCTCAATCCCCAGTGTGGGACATGCAGGAGGCAGCCGATAGATGATTCTGTCTTGTCATTGATGTCTCTATCTCTCTCCCTCTCCCTTCCTCTCTGAAATCAATAAAATATATTTTAAAAAACAAAACACAATGAGATACCATGTCACAGCTGTTAGGATGGATATCATAAAAAAGACAAGTAATAACAAGTGTTGGAGAGGTTGTGGAGAAAAAGTAATCCTCATTAATTGCTGGTGGCAATGTAAACTGGTACAGCCACTATGGAAAACCATATGGAAGTCTCTCAAAATATTAAGAATAGAGCTACCATATCACCCGGAAATCCCTCTTCTGGGTATCTAGCTGAAAAGTTTGAAAACATTTATTCATAAAGATATATGCACCCCCATGTGCATTGCAGCATTATTGACGATGGCCAAGACATGAAAATAACCTAAGCATACTTTAGTAGAGGATTGAATAAAGAAGATGTGGTACATATGTATAATGGAATACTCAGCCATAACAAAAGAGGAAACACTGTCATTTGTGACAACATGGATGGATCTTGAGAATATCATGCTAATCCAAATAAGTCAGATGGAAAAAGTCAAGAACCAAATGATTTCACTTGTATATGGGACATAAAACTAAAAGCAACAAACAAACAAAAATTCATAGACACAGACCACAATAGGGTGATTATCAGAAGGAAAGGGGGTGAGGGGAGGTAGAAAAGAGTGAAGGAGGGCATAAATGGTAAGAGAAGAAGACTTGACTTTGGGTGGTGAACATACCATGCAATATACAGATGATGTACTATAGAAGTGTACACTTGAAACCTATATAATCCTATTAACCAATGTCATTCCAATAAATTTAATAAATTGTTTTTAAAAAGGGAAAAAACACTTACCCTTGTAAAAATGCAAGTTCTGACTCAATAGGTGTGGGTGGGGCCTGAGAGTCTGCATTTTTAGCAAGCTCCAGTGATACCCAGGCCTATGGAGAAACCTAACAGCTGGGGAGCCCGACCAGTTTTTGCCTTTTACTCTCCTACTGCTGTATGCTCTGGAGGGAGGCCATCGGGGACCTCTGGAGGTGGCAGCTGTCAGGAGGACTGAGAAGTCTCGGGTTAGACAGAAATGTGGGAAGAACGCAGAATCTTTTCGTGTTGTCCTTAGCGCCCTTGGCTGACAAGTCACAGAATGATTCAGTCCAGCTGATGCTAAGAAACATACCACATCCAGCAGACCCCACGTCTGGTGGGCCTGCTGGTTCTGAGCACCTGCCCCTGTGCTTCTACTGGCCCTGCTGACCCCAGAAGTGGGCATGCGGTGACAGCCAGTGCGATAGTGGCTCTGCAAAGACCACTTCCCCCAGGTCCTTGTTTTACAGAGTCCTTAGGGTTTAATCTTAAATCACCCTGCAAGGTTTTCCCTCAATGAAATAGTCCATCTGTCCAGTGGTCAGAAAAATGTCTTCTTTTTTATTTTTGTGGTAGGGATAGGTATTGTTTTTTTCTTTAACTATACTGAAGGGCCTCAACAGTTGGATGGACCTACCCTTCTCTGAGGGGTCACATGTGGCTCCACCCTCTTCCAAGAATCAAGGTTGGGGGTAGATAGGTAAAACAGGAAATGGCCTTCTTCCTAGCACCTCCAAGTCACCAGCCCAAAGACGGATGTGCCTGAGGCCAGTTTCCTTCCAGTTCAACCTGGGACACCGCCTCCACGTGCCACTCAAAGTGGGTTCTTACCCATGGTGTCCACGATGAGGTCGAGCTGTCCGTTATACACAGTCACATTGACCCCGGCTTCCAGCAACTCGTCCACCACGCTGATGACTGGCTTCATGAAGTCCCCCTCCATGTTCAGGAAGACGTTGTTAGCCTGGCCTGCACATGAGGAAGGAGAAAGAGGGAGCAGCTTGGAATCCACCAGAATAAGAGGTACCTTCCAGCCCAGAGCATTCTGGGCCCTGGCACCCAAATGTAAGCCTGTGCAGTACCCAAAAGACTGAACACACAGATGCTTCACCCACAGGGACCAACCAGCCTGGGTCTCCATGCCCTGAGCTGGTTGTGCAGAAGGCAAGCATAAACAACACATGCTCTGATCTCTCAAGTGTGGTGATGACAGCAATGGCATTTTTGTTTGTTTGCTAATCCTCAGTCAAGGATATTTATTCCATTGATTTTCAGAGAGAGTGGGAGGGAGGGGGAAAGAGAGAGAGGGAGAGAGAGAACACTGATTGGTTGCCTCCCGCATGGGTCCCGACCAGCGCCGGTGATGCAGCCTGCAACCGAGGTACATGCCCTTGACCGGAATCGATCCCGGGACCCTTCAGTCCCTGGGCGGACGTTTAACCATTGAGCAAACCGATTAGGGCTAAGTTCTAAGTTCTGAACAAGTGAGGCTACCCTAGTGATAAACCAAATCAGACCCAGACCAATTTAGAGCTCGCCCTCAGTAAGCCCTGTGGAGGAATAGTCCCAGGCAAGAGGAGAAGGTGACCACGTGGAGGGCTAGTCCCCAGCAAGAGGAGCTGGTCAGTACAGACTCCCAGTGGACTCCTGACCACCAACAACTCCACCATCATCAGAATACTGAACAATAACAATAGTGTATATGTTTATTTTTATTTGCTGGTCACTGTACTTTATAAGCAACATCTCATTTCCTCTTCATCACTACCCTGGAAGGTAAGGTCTTAACTTGTACAAAGGTTCAAGAAAATGAGGCTCAGAGAGGCTACAACACATGTCCAGGTTGGAACAGCCAGTCAATGGCAAACTGGGATAGGAAAGCAGGCCTGGCTGACTCCAGAGTATGTAGGCTTAACCATAAACCAGAACTCAAGACACTGGGGGTGTTGGCCAAGGTCACTCTGTCCTTTCCAAACCATACATAGACACGCCGGAGCCAAAGAGAGTTTGGCTGAAAAAAAGTAGTCACTAGGCCCATCCACCCGACCCACCCTCCCACCAGAGAAGCAGAGGCTGCAAAGCACCACCGTAAATGAAGATAAAATGAAGGGCTTGGGCCGCAAACATGTGCTCACAGGAGCCTGAGCTGGACCTGGCCCCTGTGGTTGCTCACATTTTCTTCCCAGTGCCATGACAGCTCCCCACAGCTGTCCTCATCCCTTGTGGCACTGACACCACATTCTTTTTATTTGATCACATGAACTTCTTTCTTCATTTCTAGAAAACTCTGAGGAGGAGATGAGGACACCAGGTCTAGGATGAGCCTTCAGCTCTCTGCAGGTGGGGAGGATGGCCCGTGTCCCCTGAGGACATCAGGCCAGAGCCCAGTCTCAGCAGCTGTCACAGGGCCACCCTCGAAAACCTCCAGACCATCACTTTGGGGGAATCAATGAAACTCTCCCCAGCATGAAGTGTTTCCTCTCCAGGAGCTTGGATGTTTCACTGGCTCCCGGTCTTTCCACAGGACTAAACAGGTCCTTATCCAAGATTTCCACCTGGTCTGGTCTCTGAGGACACCAGTATCTCCTCACTATGGCCTTTAGGCCAGAAGGCAGTAAACATCTGATCCACATCTGGCACCAGGAGGAGGCTGGCCAGAGAACTGGTCAAACCTGTCCAAAAGGACCTTTGTCTAGAAGTCACACCTGTAACCAACCGTGGCCTCAGGCATGGCTTTTCTAAATCTCAACGTGCTATTCTATGGAAAACTTCAAACTGACATGAAAGTGAAGGGGAGAGCACACTCACACCTGGTTTCAACAATCATCACCTCATAACCAACCATGGCATTTCTCTCCCAACCCACCCCTGACTTTGAACCAAATCTGGTATGTCACTTGCTGTCTTTTTTTGCTCCTCTACAAAATGTGGACAATAACACCATCCTACTTGCAACATATGATCATCACCACCACCAACGAAACCCATTCTACCAATTAAGGCCTTTGAATTTGCACCTTTCTTCACTTCCTCCCCAACTCCACACGTGGCAATTAGGTCGCATAAGTTACCTCCCCAGGAGCAATCCTTGGGAATAATTTTGAGCTTCGTTCTGATGGGCCCGTTCATGAGCTGGTTTAAGTCGTCCCGATTTAGGTGTCTCACGTGGCGTTGGTAAAGCCGAACTGAAACAGACGTACACAGTGAGTCAAAGGAGTGGAAATGGGACCAAGAGGACTTTTCCAAGCTGTTGTGCAAAGAGGGAGGCTTTCGGCTGGAAAATGGAAAGTGTCACCTGGATTCACCCCAGATGAAGGAAGAAAGCAGAAACACATTGAAACTGGAGAGGATTTATTAGTGTTGGTTGCTGCATTTCAAATGCTTTGGGGCCATGGAGAGTAGCCAGCATGACCCAAAGAAACCAGCGAGCAGTGGCATCTAGAGGACTCCTGCAGCCTTGATCTGCCCCGTGACGCTGGGGCAGTTGAAAGACAGCTCAACCCAGCCTGCAGGACTGGCATTGTCATCCAGGGTGCAGAAGCTGGTGTCCAAACTTCAAACATTCTACGTGAGAGAAGCCGGATGTTCCTCAAACTACCTATTGCATGATGCCATTTCTATGAGATACCATGAAAAGGCAAGTCTAGACGAACAGAGAGCGGAGGAGTAGCTGCTTGGTGCTAAATCAGCTGCACATAGACATGTGGGCTCTTTCTGGGAAACAGTCTGGAACTGGATTGTGGTGATGATTGCACAACTCTGTGAATGCACTAAAAACCTCAGAATATACACTTAAAATGGGTGAATTTTATGGCATGTGAATTATATATTAATGAAGCTTTAATATATATATAAATTATATATTAATGAAGCTTTAATATAATATACAGTCCGGTGATAGATGGTTACTCGACTTACTGTGGTGATCACTTTCTAAGGTGTACAGATGTTGAATCACTGTGTTGTACACGTGTACCACTATAATTTAAAATAAATAAATAAGTAGGTGGGAAGAGATCAACCAAAGAACTGGTATGCATATATGCATAACCCATGGATACAGACAATAGGATGGTGAAGGCCTGGGGCGGGAGTGGGGTGGTGAGGGCGGGCTAGAAGGGGTCAATGGGGGAAGAAGAGGGACATATATGATAACTTCAAGAATAAAAATTTAATTTAAAAAATAAAAATAAAAGAGTAAAATAAAGCTTTGAAAAGAAATTGGTTTCCTCTCACACAGAGGATGAGACAGGGGCCAGTGGCTTCCAGGTTCACTCACCTAGGTGGCTCTGGGTGAATTCTAGGCTTGACTTTGTGGTGGACATGGGAGCAGTTTTAGTTAGGATGTTATAGAAGTTCACCCCGTCCGTGTTCTGAAACATAGAAGTATATTTGGCTGTTTGCTGTCTTTATTTCTCCATTATCAACGGTGCAGAACAGAAAGGCACCTGGCACTCCATCGTATCCAAGGCCAGCTTTCTCTTTATAAATCTGCCTGGACCAGAAAGAAATGAAGAAATGCAGCTCGGCAGGCTCAGTCAGCTCAGCCTCTGTGGGGGAGGGTGGGGGGGTGGGAGGAGAGGAGCAGCTCATAGGAACCGAGCAAAGATGCTGCAGGAGAAAAATCACGAGCCATGTCTTAATGTACAGGCAGCACGAGCTGATTTTTGGAGCGCCTCAGGATAGACCTCCCAATCCTCCCCACATCAACCAAGGACCCTTTATTCGTGGGAAAGAAACCCCCGAGCGTGTGCCCTGTTACCTGTTCAACGACCATTTCTGCTTTTCCCCACAGCTGGGTGGCCTCCTTGTACAGCCCCTTATTCACGGCATCCAGGACTTGCTCTGCCACCTGAGACACCTCGGCCAGGCCTTGGTCATCGAGAAGAGACTGCAACGCAAATGAACAGCACAAGGATCCACTTTGCTTAGAAACACAAATCTGGCTTTGCTACAGTTAGGGCTGGGTACCAGAAAGAGTGGGAAGGAGAAAGGGGGGTTTATACATCCGAAAGTGTCCAAGTCACATATCTATTATGGAAGAAACACAACAAAATGTTAACTGAGTCTAGATGGGGGGTATATGGGTGGTCATAGTGATCTTTTCACTTTCCTGCATATTTGGACATTTTAAAAAATATATTTTTATTGATTTCAGAGAGGAAAAGAGAGGGAGAGATAGAAACATCGATGATGAGAGAGAATCATTGATCAGCTGCCTCCTACATGCCTCCTACTGGGGACCGACCCCAAAACCTGAGCCCTTGACTGGAACGGAACCATGGACCGTCGAGGCTCTATTCACTGAGCCAAACCAGCTAGGGCTGAACATTTTTATAATAAAGAGTTGAGGGGATTTAAAAAGCTGTGTTTCTTGTACCTGAAGAAATGGGATAACTGTGCTGATGTTTCTTTAAATTTGTCCCCAAGGCCAGCTATAACTTAAAGTGTCCAATTTGATATGGACCAGAAGTCCCTAAGGAGTAGTGTCGACCACACAGGCACACTCAGCTAGCTTTGTCCTTCCTGAGGAGAGAGCCAGAAGAGGTCTGCTGGGCTCCTGATGACAGAGGGTGCAGAGGTGAGGCCCCACCTACTTACCATGCTGTACAGGTAAGGTCCCCAGGAGAGCACCGAATCTAAAGGAAACCACACGTAACAAAATAGGTCGGTCATGGCTCCGTCGTTCCAAAGAAAAACCTAGCTATCCTCCTTTCCAAAGCTGAAGTAGCCAGAAGAAAGAAACCACGACTGTACATCCCAGGGCCCCTTCGCGCACCAGAGCCCGTGCAGGAGAGGAGCTGATGTCTCCGTGGCTGGGAGGAGGGTGAGGATGTGGGGGCCTGTGTTGGCACATTCATTTGGCCTGATACTGGGACAGTGAGTCAGCCAGAGATGGCACCCCCACAGGCAAGGCTGTTTATGTAGCGGAGGCTCTTATCTGCAGACTTCAAAGCCATTTGACAGCTTAAAATATTTCCCCGCCCTCACATTTCTGCTCTGCTTCCTGCTTGCTCCTCTAATTTGGGGACACTAGCTTCGGCCAAGTTGCTAATTAAGGAAAAAGACTAATGATTTCATAATTCCAGCGTCTGTGGCTATACTGCCAATCAATTCATCTCTGTCCCACAAATATATGGAGAACTGACAAAGGGCCTGAAGCCAGTAAGGAGCTTTATAAGATATAAATATGAGTAAGACTTCAAAGAGAACAGGGGGGCTCGGTTTAGACAAGTTCACTATTACCATGATGCTAGGTTAGGCCAGTGCCATTGAGACATGTGTCAGCCAACAAAGTATCAAGGATCACTCGTTTTAAAGTACATTTAAATATGTCACTCCTTTGCTTGAAAGCCTTCTGTAGTACCTTAAGGCCAAGCATCTCATCTCTATGTTTCAAATAACCTCAGTGCTACAGAATTTTAATCTAGGTATTAAAAGAAAACATTCTTTGGTGAAATAGCTTTGGGGTTATGCAAAATATAACACATTTCTTTAATGCATGACTTCTCAGAGCCTTTGATGTGCTTGTGAAACTGAAGTAGGTGGAGCCAGTGTTTAACACTTCCAAAACTTATTTGACCATAGTTCTTTGTATAGCACCTCATCAGACTGGTATTCTTGAGTACACCCTGAGAAATGCAGGCATACCAGGCCCTCCTGAACCTACCTACCCATTGACCTCTCCAGTCAACCTTTAAGCCAGTGCCTTAGTTTCCTGAAATGCAAAATTGTCTTCAGTTTTCCAATGCATCCCACTCCCTGCTTGATCTAGACCAAGAATTTGACAAACTTTTTCTCTAAAGGAACACATAGTAAATATTCGTGGCTTTGCAGGTCGCTGTTGCAATTACTCAACTTTGCTGTTGCAGCCTCCAAACAGTATGTAAATAAATGGGTGTGACTGTCCCAATAAAAAACTTATCCACCAAAGCAGGGTGGCAAGGCAGACTTGACCTGTAGGTCATAGTCCGCTGACCTCTGGTGCAGACCTGAGATGTCCAAGAGGATTTTCTGCAATGATGGAAACGCTTTGTGTCTGGGCGGTGCCATACAACAGCCACCAGCCACACGTGACTACTGGGCAATTAAGAATTTTACTGTAGCCCAGCGGGTATGACGCAGTGGTTGAGCAATGACCTATGAACCAGGAGGTCATGGTTTGATTCTCGGTTAGGACACATGCCCAGGTTGCGGGCTCAGTCCCCACTGTGGGAGGCAGCTGAGCGATGATTCTCTCTCATTGTTGATGTTTCTCTCTCTCTTACTTTCTCTCTTTCTCCCTCTCCCTTCCTCTCTGAAATCAATTAAAAAAAAAAAAAAGGAAGAAAAAGAATTTCATTGTATTTTAATTAATTTAAATTTAAATAGTCACAAATAGTTCTCTGGCTCCAACACTGAACCAAGGACATGAAACACACCTGTATGTCTTTCCCAGCACCTGACACAATACCTACTACCCAGCAAGCCAGTAATGATTGTTCATGAAATTAACAGTACTTCTTTCTCAAAAGGCAAGTACTTCTGGGATGAAGGGGTGATACTTAAAGCGGTCTGGAAGGAGGGACTAAGATCTGAACAGGAAGAGTCATAAGGGGAGGTGGGTCATGGCAAGGTGAAAAGATTTTGGACAAGATGAACAGCACTTGTAAGGCCAGGAGGTTCAACTTACTGGTCTACTGGAGGAAATGTAGTATAATGGTTAAGTGCATGGATTCCAGTGGCTGCTGCCTGGATTTGAGTCCTGGCTTTAGCTGTGTGACTCTAGAAAAATGGCTTAACAGCATTGATCCTATGGAGCTGTTGTAAGGATTGCATGAAGTTAACACATGCGAAGTGCTTAGTGTTGTTGAGAAACTGATGAGACCCCAGGAGGAAGTGTGGGAGCCAGTGCTATAATTTTGAGTGAGGCATCTGGCAAGAATCCTGCGAGACTCTTGTGCTTCTGATCAAAGCATCCACTGCTTCCTAATGTCCTAGGAGGTCCATCCAGGAAGGACAAACAAGCAGCAGCCCTCCTCTCAATGATGACTCAGATCTCAGTTATGCCATTACTCCCTAGAGATGCCAGAATGAGGGCAAGAAATAACCATTCCAAGTAGCATCAATATGTCCTGAGCCCATTAGGGACATAGCTCTGTAAACACATTTACTCCCATGTAACAACCACCTCAGTCAAGAGATGGAGCACAAACAGCCTGGAAAGGTCCCTCATGTCCCTTTCTAGCTTATTCCCTGCCCTCCTCCAGGGGCAACTCTCTCCTGATTCCTAACTTCATAATTTGGTTCTGCCTGTGTAAGTTAGCTTTTGTTAGGTTAGAGCAGTAGTTCTCCACCAGGGGTAATTCTGTCTCCCAGGGGACATTTGATAATGTCTGGAAATACTTTTGGTTGTCATACTGGAGTGGAAACACTGGCATCCAAAGGGCAGAGATGGTCCTACACTGCACAGGAACTCTCCCCACAAAGAATTATATGACCCAAATGTCAACAGGACTGAGATTTTGAATCCTATGTTAAAGTGAACCCACTCAGGTTTATATATGTTTTCATTGATTTTTAGAGAGAGGGAGGGAGAAGGAGAGATAGAAACATCAATGATGAGAGAGAATCATTGAGCGGCTGCCTCCTGAATGCCTCCTACTAGGGGAGCGAGCCCATAGCCTGGGCATGTGCCCTGACCAGAAATCAAACCATGACCTGGTTCACTGGTTGACACTCAACCATAGAGCCACACCGGCCAGGCAAGGTGACTATTTTAGATGTCTGAAGTCACACCCCGGATGTCTGCAACATAAACAACCTTTATTTGTACTCCCAACAAGGATGCTGATGCTCAAGTTATGAAACTGTGCACCTGAGTTGTAGCACCTGATGCTAATCTTGTCTCATCAACATGAGCAACAGATAAGATGTTCACCCCAATGCTCATGCTCACATCAGGGACAAGATGACAGACCTGGGTTTGACTCCTGACCACGCCACTCATTCTGTGTGTCAGAGAGCAAATTCCATCACCCCTCAGGCCTTTAGAACAAGCACGTCAAACTCAAAGGCTAACGCAGGCCAAATAAACAAGGTTTAAGTTTATGTGGGCCACAAAAACCCAAAAGCTTCAATTTTCATAGATACGTAGGTTTATTTTGAAAAGTATAGAATAAAAAAAAAAAAAGAACAAGAGCCATGATAAAATTAAAGTTTTCTTCCTGGCACTTGGCATCTCTTCTCTGCTACTATCTTTCCTACTTAGAAAAGATAAGTAGGGGGAAATCTTGTTCTCAGTGATTACTTTCAAAACTAAGCCAAGGTGAGTGTCAGTGATACTAGATCTGACAGGAGACTTATTTCCTTTCATAATTGTAAGTAACTGCTCACACCGTTATATTGGCTGGGTTGCAAAAATACTCGTTATGGGCCGCATGTGGCCCGTGGGCTGTGAGTTTGACATGCTTTAGAATGTCTCCAACTGTAAAATTTGATTCTTTTGTTATAAGAATCAAATAAGAGGATTAAGTTCAGTCCATAGCAGCCCACGGTGGATGCTGTGTACATGAGTTCACCTCCCCACATTTCTTGGATGGCCCTGGGGGACACACATTCTGTGTTCACTTCTCCAAGGACTCAGAAAAATTCAATTGCCTCGTTCTTTTATCGGGATAACACAGCCCAAAGTTCCAGGGAAGGGTGGGGAAAGGAAGTAAAATGTCTAAAAATTCCATACTTACCTACAGGGGAGATCCAGGAGTCGCCCAAAGCAACCCCAGAAAAGTTGCACTTGATGGTCCCTTGCTGAATGGCCTGAAAGAGGAGGAGCCAAGAAACATCCTTGCCAAAGAGACTCAACAGGAGGGAGCCCAGTCTTCACACACTGCCTTCCCGAGCCCAGAAAACTTCTGCCCACCCTTTCCAGGAGTGCCCAGTCCCTGAAGACCTCAGACACCCTCGAGAGAACCAGAGTAACTCCTTCCTGACACCTTTTGCAAAATGAGTGGGAACTGCTGAATTTCTCTCTACTCATTTCACAAGAGTGTTGGCAGGGTGTGTGTGGGATCTGGCGCATCCCCAAGGTCCGATTTCTCAGAGGGCTCCCTGGGTACAATCCTCACTGCCCACGCTACAGTCACTGAAGGGCTGGGAGGCCTCCTCAGGGGGTCCCCAGGGTGGGAGGAGGCCTTAAGACTAGGAGCTCATACTCCTTTGCCCCTCCTTTTTTTTCCATTTAACAGTAATACAGTAGCAGGAAATTGGAAACAATCTGCATATCATAGGATAGGCTAAATGAATTATGACTATTTCCATGGTACATGATGTAATTTAAAAAACAACAAAGCCCTGGCTGGTTGCTCAGTGGTTAGAGCATCGGCCCGAGGACAGAGGGTCTCGGGTTCAATTCCCAGTCAAGGGCATGTACTTAGGTTGCAGGTTCCCCAGCCCTGGTTGGGGCACGTGCAGGAGGCAACTAATCAACGTGTCTCTCTCACGTCAATGTTTCTCTCTGTGTGTGTCTCTCTGTGTGTCTCTCTCCCTCTCCTCCCTCCTTTCCACTCTCTCTAGAAATCAATGGGAAAAATATCCTTGGGTGAGGATAAAAACAAATAAACAAAAAAATGAGTTCTTTATAAACTGATATGAAAACATCTCTAAGCTATATTGTTGAATTAAAAAGAGAGATAGTATAGTGTATAGTGTGTACTATCATTTGTATAGAAACAGGAAAAACGAATATATGTGAATTAGCTTTCATAGGCATGACATACCTCTGGAAAGGTACAGAAGAAACTAATGACAGAGGTTGCCTTAGGGGAGAGGGACAGAGGCAAGGGAGAGAGTTGTTACATTACCCCTTGTACAGTTTTGGAATTTTGAATTATGTGATTGCACAAGCTAATCAGATATCTCAAATAAGGAAACAATGAATATCCTGACTTTGAACATTGGTCATGAAAGTGAAAGAATTAGGCATTTTTTCTGGCTTTTCCAGAAGGAACTTAGTTCAAGTTAACTAGTCCCTGATGGTGAGGGCAAGTTCCGCTTCCTGGAGGAACAGCAGCTAATAGAAGTGACAGAACAACAGGAGAAAAACATCATTTGAAAACTCCTAAGGAAATTATCGACCTTCGTGAGAATTAAAAATGGATGTTAAGACAATCCGTTTCTGTGTGAAACCCAGACAACAAAGTCATCTTCCTTGTTACCTTATGAAGTTCCAAAGCAATGCCAGCAGCCATTTTTCCTCCGTAGGACTCCGAGAAAATGTAGAACGGGATCGTCTAGCAAGAAGAGCAATTGACAAAGAACTGAACATCCTGAATGTCTTCTTAGGCACACGAATTAATTTCAAATTTCTACTGCACGCCATAGCCTGACAAATGCGCTTTGCGCTCTCTCTCTCCCTCCCCATATCTGATTACTATGTCTGCTTAGAATACTGGCTCCAGGGTCACTCCTTCAAGCTAAAAACCACCTTGAGCGAGGAGAGAAACCAAAGCCCGCAACCCGATCTAGGGCGTAGAAAGGTTTCCCTGGAATCAGCCCGGCGCTGCACTCGGGGAAGTTGATTCTGGTGGGCACAGTGTCACTACTGCTAGCCCCTTGCTCAGCTGTTCCCGAGGCTTTGCTCACCTGGAACTCTGGGCGACAACTGAAGAAGGACTCCAGGAGAACCATCATGTCCGATGCCACCATGGCAAGGTCTTTGGCATACATGCCGTCCTTGTTCACATAACTGAACCCGGTGCCCACGGGGTTGTCCACAAACAGGAGACTGGCAGACTGAAGCTGCATGCCACAGAGGAAAAGCAAATGTTCCAGTCAGACAGGCAGTCACCAATAATCTTTTTTGTTGTTGTTGTTGTTAATCCTCACCTGAGGATATTTTTCCATTGGAAGGGAGGGGGAGAGACAGAAACATCGATGTGAGAGATACACATCGATTGGTTGCCTCCTGCACATGCCCCAACCAGGGCTGGGGATGGAGCCTGCAACTGAGGTATGTGCCCTTGACCAGAATCGAACCCGGGACCCTTCAGTCTGAGGGCTGATGCTCTATCCACTGAGCCAAATTGGCTAGGGCACCGATTATCTTTTGATCATCTTGTATGAGCTCATCAAAAACACACGCGAGGATATCAGTGTGCTTCTGATCCTCTTGCTAAAAGGGATTTTAAAAAATAAGAGACAGGAGCATAGACTACTGTGGCAAAGAAAAGGAAAGGCAAGAAGGAAAGATTAGCATATACCTGGGATCAGAGCATTTAAGCTGTCACTTTTCACACGATACAAATGTCCTAAATGTAATACATTAGTGCAGGTGGAATCAAGCAGCGAGTCTGAGCAATAGCTGACAATACATCCAAGGTCTGAATACCACACATCCATTTTCTTCAAGACAGAGTCAACTTCCACATTGGCCTGGAGTCCCTGTATACCACGAAGAAAACGTATTCTAATATCCTCTCTAAAGAGGCTTAGAGATATAGACTTTTACATCTGGAAGGACCCTTAGTGATGACACAGACCAGCCATGTCCTTTACTGATCAGGAAATGAAAGTGCAGAAAGGGCCCAGGACTTGTCCAAGGTCACCCACTTGGATGGCATCAGGACTGAGATCCAGGTCTCCTCATTCCTCATTCAGGCTCTCTGCCCCAGTCATGCTACCCTCTTAGTTCTGGGAGGCGTGGGGAGGACAAGCCAGTGAGGCACTCTGTTACTGCAAGCAGAAGTGGAATTTCAGTTGGAAGTGAGTGTAGGATATTCTAGGCTGAGGGAACAACATGTGCAAAGGCCCTAAGGCAAGAGAGTAAGTAAAAGGAAGGCCAGTGTGGAGACAAACAAGAGAATCAAAGGACTCAGAGGGAATATTAAGGAAGAGGGGATCCTGCATTGAGTCTTAAAGAACAGTAGATGTGGATATGGTGAGCTAGATTGTGAATGGGTGGCCACAGGACTCAAGTCCAAGCCCAGGAAACTGCCCATGCAGAGGCCTGAAGGTAGAGTATAGGTGGTGGACAGATGCTGGGAGATGTGGCTGGAGATAAGCAGAAGCCAGCTTATGCCCAGAAATCTGGATCTGATCTTCGGGGTAACCGAAAGATGGTAAACTAAGAAACAATTTGCATTGGAGAGTTTCACTCAAGTAGCATGTGGAAAGTGGACTGGGTGGGGAGACGAGGGACACCTTGAAAGCAGCCACTTAGCAGGGAGACAACATTGCAGCATCTAGGTGATAAGCTCTGGGTAAAGAACCGCAAATACAAACAATTCTTGTAAGAATATTAGCAACACTCTTAGGTATATGCCCAAAAAATTGAACACAGGAGCTCAAACAAATATTTGTACACTAGTGTTCCCTGCTCTATTCACAATAGTCAAAAGGTAACAATCCAAGTGTCCATCAACAGACCAATGGATACAAAAATGGGGCATAGCCATACAGTGGAATATTATTCAGCCTTAAAAAGGACTGGCGTGCTGATATAGGCTATGTGGCTGAACCTTGTAAACATTATAATAAGTGAAAGAAGCCAGACACCAAAGGCCACATATGATCCCATTCTTACAAAATGTCTAAAATAGGCAAATCTATAGAGACAGAAGGTAAATTAGTGGTTGCCTGAGGAGGGATTGGTGAGTAACAGCTAAGGTATAGTATGAGGTTTTTTGGGGAGAGGAAGAGAATGAAAATGTTCTGAAATGAATTGTGGTAATGGTTGTAAAATTCTGACTACACTAAGAGCCACTGAATTGTATACTTTAAATGGGTGAATTGTATAGTCTATAAGTTATCTCTATATATAAAAAGCGAGAGACCGTAACGCTGTAATGACCAGAACAACCAGTCACTATGATGCCTACTGCAGCCAGCAAAGGGCCCAATTAGGGGTGGGGCCAGCCAGGCAACCTCCCGTGGCCCCTCCCTTTGGCTGGCCCTGCCCCCAGTTGGCCTCTCCCACCCCGATCAAGGGCGGGGCAGCCAGCCAACCCCCCAGGAGCCAATGGGGTGGGTGGCCCGATCAGGGGCAGAGCCGGCCAGGTGGAGGGGCCACAGGTGGTTGGCCAGCTGGCCCCACCCCCAACCGCCCCTCTACCCCAATGGGGGGCGGGGCCAGCTGGCCAACCACCTGTGGCCCCTCCACCTGGCCGGCTCTGCCCCTGATCGGCCCACCCACCCCATTGGCTCATGGCCCCTCCCCCAGACTGTGCACAAATTCATGCACTGGGCCTCTAGTATTTAAATAAAACTGTTTTTAAGAATTCATTTTTAGGCAAAAGTGATTGGACAAGGAGCGGGTGGGGGAAGACAAGGATGGCTCTCCTGTTTGTGACTCAGGCACCTGAGTGGATGGAGGTATCATTTACTGAAAACAAGAAGTTGGCTGGTTTTGTGAGCAGATAGAGGGTCTGGTGTAGCACACAGAATAATGACCCCAGTTTGAGATACGTTGAATATATATGAGGGGCATCCACATGGAGACATCTAAGAGGCAAGAGGCGAAATAGTTCTGGGGCAAAAGTTCTGAGCTATAGACACTGACTTGGGGGTCATCACCTTCTATGTGACAGTAGAGGATGGGGCTGCTGAAGAACACACAAAAGCGAGAGTAACCAAGGACAGTGTGCTGGGAGATCGCAGCACCTAAGAATGGCTGCTGCGAAGGAGTCCAGTGAAGATGAATGGCAAGAAGGACCTAGTGGCCTTGGAACTGGGAAGCCAGCATACCCTTGGGGAAAACGGCTATAGCAGAATGATGAGGACAGACTGCAGTGGGTTAGGGCAGTGCTTCCCAACCCTGTCATGGCCACAGGGGAATAATACATGCACCACATCTGAGCGTTAATATACTGGGTTCCCTAGGACCCACTCTTCCCGCCTCAGTCCCCAGCTCTGAGGGTCAGTCAACACTGTAGCATCTGGGTGGTAAGCTCTGGGTAAAGAACAGCAAATACAAACAATTCTTGTAAGAAAGGGGGGTAGCTGGTGGACTGTGGGGTCAGGAGAATTTGTATTTCAGCTGGGAAAGACCTCCAGTTTGGAAGACAGATTAGCGGGAACGTGAAGAAATAGAAAGATGCTAAGTGAGCTCAGCAGGGACGAACCATATCGTTGTTCTGAGATGGGCAGAAGGAGAGTCAGAGGGGCAGAAAGGTAAGTACATTCATTGGCGAGGATAGGAAGTAGCTGGTTATGTGTGATGGCTGTTTTCCCGGGGAGGCAGAGAGGCAGGCTGGCTCCCAATGAGGGAGAATGGCTGGAGCAGGAGCCCAGAGGAAGGTGGGGAACATGGGCAGCCAGTGGTATCGGGAAAGGAGCAGAGCAGAAGCCCAGAGCAGGGCGTGGCTAGGCCCTGAGCTAAGCCCACAACTGGGCAGCAGCCCCACCTTGACAACAGTGTGGTTTTGCCCTCCAGTTTTTGGCAGCCTGGGGGCAGCTCCGAGGGTAGGAGCTGAGCAGGGAGACAGTGGGACCGACCCAAGGTTGGGTGTGGAGAGGCTGCAGAGGAAGAAGGATAAGGGAGCCAGGGGATGGGGGTGGGGTGATGACCTGAGAGGGGTTAGGGGAGGAAGTGCAGCTGGGAATGAAGGTAAGCGGGGGGGGGGGGGGGGAGAGACCAGAAAGACATCAAAAGGGCAGAGGACAGGTGGCTTGAAGTCTTGAAGAAGTCAAGAGGCAGGGCTGAAGGAGAGGAGACAGGGGAAAGGATGGGAGCTTGTGGCCAGAGGGTGGGACCCCAAGTCAGACTGCAGAGAAAGCCAAAATGTGGGTAGCAACAGGGTCCAGGTGTCTGCTAGAGTGGCTTCTGTCGGCAAGTGGCGAGAAAGGTCACGAAGGCAAGAGAGATGGGGGTGCGAGGGGGGTGGAGGTGGGGGTGCTGAGGGACAGTGCTGCTAAACTTGTGACTCCGCCCAGCATGGGGTGAGCCCGGGGTGCGGCCAGGCCATGTTCACAGTACCCAGGTAGTTTTTCGTGGTTTGAGATCACAGTCAAGGGGCCCGATTTCCTCAAAGTTTCCAAATCCAGTGCTGGATCCGCCCGGACCACCCTGTGGAAGAGAAAAGAAACAAACACTAATCCTGAGAAAACGTTAGTAAAATCGTCATCATTACAATGATGACCACACTCACTATAAACGATTTATGATTTAGCAATGGCTGCGCCAACCCTGCTCGAAGGCACAATTTACCTGGCGAACCAGGGACTTCTGCACGAACTGAGCTCCAGAGAATGGCTGACATCTTTCAGAAAGGGACATACCCTGGGCATGCAGGAGGCAGCCCATCAACGATTCTCTCTCAACATTGGTATTTCTATCTCCCTCTCCCTTCCTCTCTGAAATCAATAAAAATATGTTTTAAAAGGTACAGACCCAGGCCAAGAGCCCACAGGGAACCTGTACTACCTCTGATTCCCCAAACTTGAATCCTGGCCAGCCATGGACTCACTGACTTTCCGGCACTTTGCCTAGCTCGTCCCTCAAAGACGAGCAATAAGGCCCAGGAAGGGGACATGGCAATTATAGGGACTCTACCAGGACTGGACTCTGGGACTTGTGTCCCTCCAATAAAGGAGTATTGCCCATTCTCCCACTCTGCTTTTGATACTCTGTTGAGGCTGCGGGAGATGACCACCCCAGCCAAGGGCACTGGGAAGCTGGCTGGAGGACACTTCTGCTCTATTAGAGAACACCTGACTACCAAGCCTTTGTCTGGAACTTTGGGGTGGGGTGCTGTCATGGCCAGGGACACTCCAGCGGCTCTGAAATACGGTAAATGTGTCAGTGAGCCAAGTGACATGCTGAATGGAACAGCTCACTACTCCACTCAGCCGACGTGACCTGGATTCTCAAAGACCTGCCCAGAGCAGTCAGCGCATGTTGCCTCAGTAGGTGGCCAAAATAGATCTTTTAATCTGAATTAGTAATTATTTGTTCTTTAATCATCATCTTTTTCCTCTCCCTTGGGCCTCGGAGGAAATGAAGAGAAGATTAGTTACTTAGCCAGTTGATATCCCTCCAATAGCATCTCTGTTCCCAGGGTCATTCTAAGGTCATGAGAGGAGGCAAATAGGGCAGGGGTCCAGTGAGAAACAAAGGCAGGTAGAACATAGACAGGGGCAGACTCGGCCGTTCAAGCAAGCCTAGTAACAGAAACCAACCATGCTGAAAAAGAAAATGAAATGTTTTTGAATACAGAGTGGAAAGCGTGGGAACCCAAGAGAGGTACGTACACATAGAAACAGAGGAAGTTCAGGTTGGTTGCTGGGCACCAACAATGAGGACATCAACCCGGCAGTGACATGAATAGATATGAAGCAGGCCTGCAGCACATGTATACTCCTAGAACAACTTGCTTTATCGGCAACCCATTCTTTGTGGCCCCTCCCCATTGGGGAGTCCGAATCTGCTTGTAATAAATTACTTTTACTTAAATCTTCTGGTCCATGTAGCTCATTCTTTGGTGTCGCAAGACAGGACCCCGGGAAAACACCTCGGCTCACCGTTCCGGTTATCAGTCACTGGACCATGGACCATGGACCATGGACCATGGACCATGAAGAGAAATCAGGTGCCAGCAAGGGCTCCCTCCTCCAGGAGCTCCTACCCTCTCTGAAAGGGGACCACTGCCACGCCGCTTTGGGACAGGAGTTCAGGCCCCAAGCTGCTACAACTCCTGATTTTTACATGTCGGCAAGTTAATCAGGTAAAACAAGGATCCTGCTCTACAATCAACCACGAGGAAGGTTTGCACCTCCTAAGCTCAGTGGTTTTCAAATTGCATTCAAGAAACCCCAGAATGTGTCTGAGAGCAGCGCGTGACCAAGGGGAGGTCCAATGGGTGGGACTCAGCCCTGGCTCCACCCCAGCCTCAGCACTTCCGCTTTTGCTTCTATGTAAGCTTTCACTCGGGGATGGAAAAGTTCTGCTAATTAATGAAAAGTTGTAACAAAATACCCTGGATTAGACAGCAGAGCCCAGAAAAGGGAAGTGTCTTGCCATAGCTCTAAGTGGCAGGAAGGCATCGGGTACCCAGGTCCCATGAATGGCAGGCCTGGACTTGTCCACTGCAGGGCTCTCCCCAATAACCTGCCACCCGGGGTGGCCAGAAGTTCCCGGGCTACACATATGGGTGCTTCTGCGGCATTTTCATATCTGTATCCTTGGCTGAGCCTCACCTCCAGCTCATCAAAGGAGCTGCTTTGGTAATCCTGAGAGAATGGCCCCTCCTGGCAAACTGTTCATTTTTGCTCTATCTCACCAGAAGGTCAGCATGGACCCAGGGCACTGGGAGGCTGCTTATGATTACTGACGTTTTTGCAAGAAGTGACATTTGCATCCTATGCAAGTGAGTACCAGGGTGCCCTATTTCGTGGTGAGCAATCTGGAGCCACAGCTGAGCCAGGCCTACAATTTCCAGAGCCTGAGCAAGACCATGTTCCTCAATGCCTCCCTGGAGATTGGTCTTCCAGGTGGGTGTGGACCATCTCTGGACAGATGTTTTAGGAATGCAAGGAAGAATCCTCTGCCTGCCCCCAAATGCCTCTTAACCAGTTCCATGCCTTTCACCCTGCAAGCAAACCTCAGGATCAGAATGCAGACACATCTAGGGAGAATGAAAAGGCCCAACGTTTAATGCTAAGATAGAAGAGGCTGAGTGCTTTCAAAAGACCCGTTTTTCTGGGGTCAAGAAGTTATGTCTGGGAAAGGATTGGGAAACAGGGATGGGAGGAGCCGGTCAGGGTACCTCAGCCTTTGCTTTGGAACTGTTCAAAACACTTTCTATCAATATATAGTCAAATTTGTCTTCAGAAACTTCTAGTAAAGGTTTCTACCACTGCCTGGGCTCAAACAAACAAACAAAAATGGTAATAGAAACCCTCACTCTCTGATTTGCCCTCCTTGGTATACCACTGCCTTTGCCTACTTCAGAAGGGTGCCCAATCCCAAGCCTAGGAGACCCCTGGCTGGCTGCTGGGTCAGTCCTTGATCGCTGGCTGAGCTGTGAGCCCTTAAGAGCAAACAACATGGTAAGTGGGGGAAACTTGGCCTCAAACCTGGCCAAGAAGCGAAGCCACTTTTACCTGAAGCCACATAACCAGGGGCAGTTCTGTGAAGTTCTTGCAGGGGTTGGTTGCATAATAGAGCCACCAGAACATGTGGGCATCCTTCCGGACAGTCACATAATCCCATACTTCTTTGCCTTCGTCTGGGGGCAGGTCGACTATGTCTCCTGAAACAGAAGCACAATTTGATTTTCCTGAAGGATGTCTAATGTCTGGATAAATTCCAAGTCCAGTAAAGGTGGCCCTGCCAGACTAGAGATGAGTGGTTTATATTTTAGGCTATGTACTCACTCTAATATATTATGAAAATAAGGGAAAAAAACTTCAGTTATGAAAAAAACAAACCAATTCCTGGCCAGGTAATTCAGTTGGTTAGATAATTCAGTTGGTGTCATCCCAATATGTCAATGTTGCAGGTTCAATCCCCGGTTGGGGCACATATAAGAATCAACCAATGAATGCATCAGTAAGGAGGAAAAGGCTGACTTAGGGATCACCCTTGGTGACTGGAATTTTCTATCTTTTACTTCTTCCTTGCTTAAATTTCAAGCCTCTGCAGCAAGTAAAAGAACAAAAAACTGGTCTTGAGAAGAGAAGGAAGTAGATGAGGAGACAATGCTGTTTGTAACTGGTAAGGCTACAGATTAAGAAAACCAAAAAGTGTCTTGAGGAGAAAAACAGAACTGCTAGGATATTACAAATATGGCTATAAGAGTCTATGTACAAATAACATAAGAATGCGGTCTCTTTGAAAATGACAGATAAGGCTGGGGTCCCTTTTGACCTATGCTCTGATCTCCTCTCTAACCTGGGAGTGACCACTGTTAACATTTGGGGATCAACATACTTGACAACATTTCCCAGACACACACTGAAGGGCATATGATCCCCATTTTACAAAAAAGGAAAAACAGTTGTTAAGCAACTTGCCTAAGATCACAAGGCAAATTTGTGGCCAGTAGAATTCTGTTGATTCAGACCAGGAAACATTTTGCTGGGGAAGGGCGGTGTGTGTGTGTGTGTGTGTGTGTGTGTGTGTGTGTGTGTGTCTGAAAATCTATTTGCAAGTCACCCTTTAAACACGAATTTGTTTTTGCCAAAAAAGACCTTGATGAGGGGAGACATTATTTTGTCCGTTCTGATCAAGTAAAGGGGGAAAAGGCCTTCTCTCAATGAAACAGCCCATTCGGGGTAGGATTTTTCAGTCTTTTGACATCAGCCAGTGACTGCAGGAGGAGGGGGGTGGCGTTAAGATCGTGGAAACCTCATTGATCAGCAGTTTCTCTAAATCATTCAGTTTCCACAACTGTTTCTACCTAGGGAAGAAGGGAGTATCAGACCACCCAGAGCCAAAAAAAAAAAAAAAAAAGGGTGGGGGAAAGGGGGGCAGAAAAGCACTTTCAATGAGAAAACAAACCAACAGAAAGCCGAGAGAGGTTCAAAAGCACAGGGGAAAAGAGATTTGCTTTAAAAGGCACAAACGTACTAGCAGACTCTCATCCCTGGAGAGAGAAGAAGGCACCGGTCACTGATACATCTTTTGCCCGAACCTACCAGTACTCAGGCCCAGAAGCAGCAGCAGTGGCAGGGACAGGAGACAGATCCGCGGTGCCAGCTCCATGACGAATACCGCGCTGCAGCATTAGCAATAGGCTGGACCTGGTGCCCCACCACGTGACGGCGGCAGGCGGAGCCTGGACTGGACCGGGGAGGGGCGTGGCCGGGGTGGAGGCGGAACCTTGGGGTCTGGGGGCGGGGCAGGGCGGAGGGGGCCTGAGCAGTGAGGCGACTGGCAGTGTCCGGGGCGCCCTCTGTCGGACGGGACAACCCCTGCCACGGTTCTGGGTACCATGTTCTGTCTGCCCCTCCACATGGTTCTTTGCCATTTTGGGGGACAGAGCGGAGAGGAAGAGACATTTAATGCATTTGACTTCAGTTGTGCGGCAGAATTGAGACACTACAGAAAAATACCCATGAAGACCGCCCTTCCCGCCGTGCCCATCTCTCCTTTCCCCAACAAAAGTTCTGGCATTTCAAAAACTGCTGCGTCTGCCCCAAATCAGATGAAGCTTCGACCAACTGGTCCTTGAAAACTGTGGGATTCCATTTTCAGAGATTTTTAAAAATTATTTTTCTTATGAAGTTACGTATATTATGGACATTTTGGAAAGTTGAGTGGAAAAAATGTTAGATCCTACATAACCGTTGTTGACATCTGGGATATTTTTTTCTCTAGTCTTTTATGCCACTTTTTATTTTTATTTTTTAAAATATATTTTTATTGATTTCAGAGAGGAAGGAAGAGGGAGAGAGAGATAGAAACATCAATGATGAGAGAGCCTCCTGCACGGCTCCCACTGGGGATTGGGCCTGCAACCCTGGCATGTGCCCTTGACCAGAATCGAACCTGGGACCCTTCAGTCCGCAGGCCGGCGCTCTATCCACAGAGCCAAACCGGCCAGGGCTATTGTCACCTTTTAAAATACAATAATAAAAAGTTATTTGTTGGACGTACGTCCGTGGCGCGTCTTGAGGAGAGGTGAGACCGCGGACCCGCAGCTATGACTGAGGCTGATGTAAATCCGAAGGCCTACCCTCTATCAGATGCCCACCTCACCAAAAAACTATTGGACCTCATCCAGCAGTCATGTAACTACAAGCAGCTTCGAAAAGGAGCCAATGAGGCCACCAAAACCCTTAACAGAGGCATCTCTGAATTCATTGTGATGGCTGCAGACGCAGAGCCCCTGGAGATCATCTTGCACCTCCTGCTGCTGTGTGAAGACAAGAATGTGCCCTACGTGTTTGTGCGCTCCAGGCAGGCACTGGGGCGGGCCTGCGGGGTCTCCAGGCCTGTCATCGCCTGTTCTGTCACCATCAAAGAAGGCTCCCAGCTGAAGCAGCAGATCCAGTCCATTCGGCAGTCCATTGAAAGGCTCTTGTCTAAACCGATGGCCTCTGTCATACTCTCTCTCTTGCCTCCTCCCCCTGGGGTTGTGTATCATATTGTCCGTGTTACCATGTAGGATTTCCAGCTACATTCTATTATAAAATATTGTAATAGTAAATCTTTGTATATTTTTTAATTTAAAAAAGTTATTTATTTTCTCTTGATAATTTGTCATCAGCATTATTCTGTGTTGTTAACATCTTCACAAGTTAATTAATTAACTAATTTAGAACAAATAAGATTTAGTGCAGTATATTCTGCTAACACAGAAGCACTGTAGATGTGACTTTGGGTAAAGATGCATATGTAAAACTGCTTACATTAAATTTCAAAACAAAACAAAACTTGATCTGTTTTGGTTCAGAACAATAGGAATCCAAAAAGATCTTTGATTCCTGGATCTTCAAATTGAAGAAAGGGCTGGGTGCTGTTCTCCACATACTTCATCATCCAAGTTGCTTCCATTCAAAGAACTCAGAAAACACCGCATTCCATTTTGTATCCTTTTTGAGAATTCTATAAAACAGGTTTGACATCATAGCATAAAGGTATAGAGTAGCTAAAACCCACAAAAGGGAGACCACCACTACACAAAACGTGTGTCCAAGTGTCCAAGGTGAGGGCTTCAAAGGGTATCATTTCTTTTCCTGTAGCTTGGTTCGCTCCAGCAATTACCGCACTTGTCAAGAGTCCAGCAGCAATTGGTCCCACGATGCTCATCAACAGGATGCTCACAGACATGAACTTACCATATTTGCGATGCCCAGGGCTGAAGAGGGCCAGTAATCCAGCGGGGACATGAAAGAAGAGAGGGGATACCAGTGCCATGGTACCTCACCATAGCACATCTCCGGGGAAGGAGCAGAAAGGAGAGTTGGGGCATAGTGTTCCTTTGCCCCTGGAGCGGGAGCTTCAGGCTGAGGATCTGCTGCAGGAGCCCAGCGGGCCTCCACTGCTGCTGTTCCCCTGTGTTCTGCTCTCCTTCTCAGCAGTCATTTTAAAGAGGGTATTGGGGGTTTGGGAAGGAGGAAAGCAAAAAAGAGTGTTAGAGATGTTTTTGTGGGTGTGGGTAAAGGTCATGTTTATCTTAGGGTGTACTGAATAGCTCGTCCACTGAGCTAGGACACAAGAATATGCAGGGGCTGTAGGATGGTCAGGTTATACTTCTAATTACTGGTTCAAAAGTGCACGATGAAAAACACAAAACAGAAAAGCAAAGTACATGTGATAAGGCCTCTCTCTATCCTATTCACCTCCCTGTCCTTCCCCCCTACCCCTCATAAATGGACAGATGTTTTTATCTGCAGCTCTGTGAAATGGCAGAGTCTTGCCGGTGAAGGGAGAGGGCACTGAGATTTGGGCCTGAGAAAAGAAATAGGTAACCATCTTAACATGGGTGGTCCTTTACTAGTCCAGTGACCTTGGGGAAGGTACTTAACTTTTCTGAACTTTTAATCTTCAAAATGGGCATAATAATAATAATAACAATTCATATATTTGTCATGAAAACTAAAGGAGTTAATATGTAGGAGAATAGAATGGAATCGAATGATGTAAGATTTCTGATTACAGGTTAATAAGAGGGCTTATTTTTATATTTTAATGTGGATGGTGGTAGGAATTAAACTGCTAAGGTATTTAAGTTCCACTTTTAAGAGAGTGATTAATTTTAGTGTTAATATTTACAATACATTAGGAACGACATCTTTATGACATCTGTGATGAAAAGTTTGTCAACCAAATGTATTTGGGGGTTTAAAAAAATTCTTTGGGTAGACTAGCTAATATCTTAGAAGACAACTGCTGAGAATTGCTTTATCAGAGAGTTTACACGGAGAGTTGCCTAAATTCGCACTCTACATAGTACTTGGTAGGAAAGGATAAGGGGATTTTATTTATTCGTTTTCTTAGTCTCGACTGAACTGAATTGAATCAACACCGCTCGGCGTTGCCATTCACGAAGGCTGTAATAGCCACTTTCCACCCATAGGTGGCGCACGGCGAGCGGCTCCAGGGGGCGGGTCGCCCGGGCACGCCTCCCGGGAGCGCCGTGGCGTGTCTCGGCTTCCGTAGAGCATCGAGCAAGATGGCAGCCTCCGAAACTGTTAGGCTACGGCTTCGATTTGATTACCCGCCGCCAGCCACCCCGCACTGCATGGACTTCTGGCTTCTGGTCGACATGAACAGATGCCGGGTAGTCACGGATCTCATTAGTCTCATCCGCCAGCGCTTTGGCTTCAGTTCCGGGGCCCTCCTCAGCCTCTACTTGGAGGGGGGGCTCTTGCCCCACGGCGAGAGCGCGCGCCTGGTCCGAGACAACGATTGCCTCAGGTGCGCGCGGAGCCGGCGTGGGGTGCGCGGCGGGACAGGGACGCGCCTGCGCTGGTCCAGAGGTGCCGCAGGCTTCTGGAGACCGCGCGTGGATGGGGGTCGGGGGTGGGCATAGGGATGGGGTGAGACCCTGAAACTGCGCACTCATGACCCGCAGAGATTCTGATTAGTCGGAGAGGAGGTTCAGGAATGCGCATTGTAACGGGCATCCTTCCCGATGCTGTAGATGCGGGTGATTAATGGAGCAAGCTGGGGAAAGCCCTGATGTCGCGTATGGGCAGGGCCCGAGTTCCTTTCCGCCGTGGTCTCTTGCTAGCGCTTTTTTATTCAGCCGGGCGCTGCGTTACGTGCCCTTGGTGCAAATCTGCCCGAGGCCGGCCATCCCCTGGCGGCTCAGGTGCGAGAGAGCCAAGAAGAGGGAGGGACAGCCATGTTCTCTTCCTAACGTGCAGCCTGTCCAGACGCAGTGCACCTGCGATAGCCCCCGAGACTCCTGATGGGTGTCATTCTGGGTCTCACTGGGCGTGTTGTGGCTCACTTACCTAGGTGTGTGGACCTTCTGGGTTGTGAATTGGAAAACAAACGTTTTAAGTATGCCTTTGGAAATTAAAAAAAAAAAATGATACTGAGTATGGAGGAGCAATTGGGATGTGAGCTGCCCACGTGTGGTTGATTTGTCTCAATAAAATGGTAAGACATCGTCATTTCAATTCGGATTCCTACCTTGGACTAATTTGTTCAGGGCTTCTTTCTTTAAAAAAATATGTTTTTATTGGTTTTGAGAGAGAGAGAGAGGGAGAAGGAGAGAGAAATAGAAACATCATCTATGGGCTGCCTCCTGCATGTCCCCTACTGGGGAGGAAGCCTGCAACCTGGGCATGTGTCCTGACCGGGAATCAAACGTCACCTCCAGGTTCATGGGTCGCTGCTCAACCACTGAGCCACACCCCCCGGGCTGTTTAGCGCTCTCTTTCCAATGACAATATGAAATAGTCCAAATTTTAAAGGAGTCCTTTTTCCTTTTTATTCACTGTGGAATAGATTTCCACTTTCTTTACATCTTCCGGGATTATTTAAATGGTATTAGAATTGTGAGGACAGCATCCTCTCCTGTTAAGTTTTTTTCTGCGGCCCTGCTCCTTGGCTTGTCTCCCTTGTGTTTTCACATACCTTCTCTGTGTACAGACACGTCTCTTTTCTTAAAAAAATTTATTAAAAAATTATTTTGAGGGAGAGAAGAGTGAGGAAGAGAAAGAGAGAGATCGATTTGTTGTTCCACTTATTTATGCATTCATTGCCTGAGTCTTGCATGTGCCCTGACCGGGGATCAAACTGCAACACAGGCATATTGGGATGATGCTGTAACCAACTGAGCCACCTGGCCAGGTCTATACATCATTCTTTTTAAATGCCACCTAGTGTTCCTTTGTGTGACCATATCAATTTACCAAACCAGCCTTTAGTAATGGGCATTTTAGGTTGTTATATTAGTTTGGACTGCTATAACAAAAATACCATAATCTGGGTAGCTTATAAACAGAAATCTATTTCTTACAATTTAGAGGCCAGACGTCCAAGATCAAGGTGCCAACCGATTTGATGTCTGGTGAAGGCTTGCTTTCAGGTTCATAGATGACACCTTCTCCCAGTGTCCTCATTTGGTGGAAGTGGACAAGGGGGCTCTGTGGGCTCTTTTTTTAAGGGCACTAATCTTATTCATTAGGGCTCCACCCTTATACCCCAAGCACCTTCCTAAAGCCCCACCTTCTAATGTCATCATATCAGGGGTTAGGATTTCAGTATATGACTTTTGGGGGCCACAAACATTCAGACCATAGTAGTTTTCTGTTTTTCACTGTTATATACTGCTGTGAATATTCTTGTGTGTCTTTGTGTACTTGGGCAATAATTCAGTAGGATATATTCCTGGGAGAGGTCCTCTTTGGTCAAATTGGCCTCTAGAAAAGTTGTACAGGTCTATATTTACGCCAATAATACATGAGTTGCTTTTGTTCAATATTGTGTGAACAGTAAGAGAGCAGAGTGATAAAGAGCTCAGGGTCTGGATTCAGACCCCTGCATTCGAAACTTAGCTCTCCAGCTCCTTCACTGTGTGCCCTTGGTCAAATAGTGTTAGCTCTCTGGCAGTGATAATGCAAGCCACTACAAGCAGCAGCCAGACAGGAAGGAGGCTTCGGGGAACAGATGGACCCAGAGAGGGTACAGGTCTATCCTTTCACCCTCCTTGTTGAATTTCACCTCCATTTGATAGGACGTGACATTAAAAACCCACCAACTCCTGTTCTCAGGGCTGAAACATTCATTATATTAATAAAAGAGCAAACACTGAGCCCAGCACTGCTCTAGATACATATAATATCTCCTTGAGTACTATAATTACTATCACTATCTCCATTTTTACCGATGAAAAAGGTTGAGGTGATATTTTAAAATTTAATGTGGCAGAAAGATTTGGACCCAGACAGTCACTTTGGCCTTGGCAGGGAGTGAGTGGGGGTGTTATATTTCATATATATATAAAATAATATATATATTTTAAATGTTTTTATTTCAGGGGGAGGAATGAGAGGGAGAGAGAGATAGAAACATCGATGATGAGAGAAACATGGATCGGCTGCCTCCTGCAAGTCTCCTATTGGGGACTGAACCTGCAACCTGGACATGTGCCCTGATCGGGAATCGAACCAGCCACCTCCTTGTGCATGGGATGACATTTAACCAACTGAGCCACAAAGGCTGGGCTATATTTTTTTATGATAGAATCCTAGAAATGAAATTGCAGATTTAAAGGGAATACCTTGCATTTTGATAATACTACCCAGTTTGCCCTGCAAAGAGCTTGAATTAACAGTGGAGGGTCTTTTAAAATTTTCTTGCACTCAAATCTCTTCCATTGCTAACTACACAGGTAATTCATTTCTCTTTGTAAGAGGGCAGCTACACTTGTTGTCTGATCCAGGTGGAGAAATGAAGGACATTGCCAGGGAAAGTCTACACTGTGAAAGGAATAGTAACAGACCCAGATGAACCATTTCTTATTCTCTGGATAGCATTACGTCTCTCAGTTTTATTATGTCCCATACTGAAATTATTCTTGTCAGGAATAGCAGGTAGTGAGGCTGCTGCAATCACAGGTCATACTTTCATGCCACCTGTGTGCAGATCCATTGTCTTTAGAGTAGACGAGATGATGCCAAGGGCTGCTTTTGAAAGCACCAGAAAGTTGCAAGCTCCTCTGAAAGGCAGGGATCCTGCATATACTAGATGCAGCCCCTGCTGTGTTCCAGTGATTTTAATACACCACCAGCACAGAAAGTCTTGCAGCCATTTTCAAAGTTGATGGAAAGTTTGGTTCTAGTTGGTTGTCCCAGAATTGAAACCTGAATCAAAATAAATTGATCAAGAATAACAAGGAACAATCTGATATGCCAGAAGTTCCCCAGTAGTTTTTAAAGTCACAGGATGTCAAGCTAGCTTTTGCCAGATTGAGGAAGACTTCCTTGCTGCTTCATGCTGATGTCCGTAGCTGGGAACAGAGGGTAAAGTGTTTCTGTAATTTAAATCCCTGTCCTTTCAGAGTTTTATTTCTCTCTTTATTCTTTTCCTGATATCAGTAGCTTTTATTTTACCTTGACTTATATGTGTCTGTGTATTTAGTTATCCTGAGGAAATTCAGGATTTTTTTTCAACTACCACATTGAATGATAAATCCACAGGATTACTATATCTTAAAAAAAATTAAAGAGCATTTATAATATGTCTTCTTAGTCACCAAATGTACTTTATGTTCAAATATGATTGTTACCATCTTTCCCTGGTTACTAAAAAAAAAAATACTTGATGAAATAGCTAGATAATGTAAAGGTATTGAAAGTATGTGTGTTTTTAGCAGGCATTTTTGAGTACCCACTATGTGCTTGACATTGGGGACACTCAGCTTTTCATCATTGGGCGCACATATTAGAATTAGCTGTTTCCAGTTAGTGGAGGAATAGAATTCCTTTCCTATCTACACTAATAAAAGAGGAAGATGCAAATTGACTGTAACTTCGTGGTGCCCACCAGCCAATCAGGAGTGACTATGCAAATTAACCCAACAAAGATGGTGGGTCAATTTGCATACACAGGCACCGAGGGGCGGGGCGCTTTTGTTGTCACCATGGTGATGACACAGGCATTCTGCACCGCCCCAGCTGCTCCAGGCCTCTGGGCATTGTGGGAAGGCGGAAAGGAGGCTCCGGGTGTGAGCAGAGGCAGTGCTGGCAGCCAGGGGAAGGAAGGCCCATTTTTGCACGAATCTTCGTGCATCGGGCCTCTAGTAGTGAAATAATTTTAGATGAAATGTATATTAAGGATCTCCAGAGAAACAGAAACAATAGGAGATGATACAGAGATGGATATATAGATATAGATATAGATATAGATATAGATATAGATATGAGATTTAGTATAAGGAATTGGCTTGTGAGATTATGGAGGCTTAGTGGTCCCAAGATCTGAAGTCGGCAAGCTGGAGACCTAGGAAAACTAATAATGATAATAGTTCCAGTTCAAGTTCAAAGGCTTGAGAGCCAGTAGAGTTAGTGGATAGTGTAAATTCTAGTCCTAATTCGAGTCTTAAGGCAGGAAAAGCATGTACCAGCTCGAAGATGCTTAGGCAGAGAGAACGAATTCTCCCTTGCTCAGCCTCTTATTCTATTCAGACCTTCAGTGGATTGTGTGAGGCCCACTCATTTTGGGAAAGGCAATCTGCTTTACTCAGTCTCTTGATTCAAATGTTAATCTCATTGAGAAACACCCTCACAGGTACACCCAGAACATTGTTGAACCACATATCTGGGCATCCCATGGCCCAGTCAAGTTGACACATACAATTAATAATCACAAAATGTCACAGAATTTTATGATGACTGTCACTAGTCCAGAGAACAAATTGTTCAGTATTTTCCTAAATTTAAATAAAATAAAAATAATATCTGATTTTTTTTTTTTAAAGCAGCCACATTTAAAAACAAAATTGGATACTTGGGATTATCACTATTTGGGGTTGGCAACATAGTAGAGTGGAAAAATTGTGAAGTTAGACAAATCAAGGTTTGAATCCCATTTCTGTTCCTTATTAGCTTTGGTTCTTGGGCAAGTTACTTGTCTGAACTGTAGTGTTGTGATTTGTTGGAAAATCAAAGAAACCTACTTCATGGTGGTGTTTAGAAAAAATGTTTGGGACACAGTAAATAGTCAATAAATAAAAGCAGTCTTTTGAAAGTTGACCATAAGTGATGCATATAAACCATTTTGTCAAAAAGAGTCTTTGTCCTTCAGCGATTTGATGATTTTTCATTGACTGACGGCAGTGACAGTTTGCAGTCATCTCAGTATATATAACAACGTCCTGGAGACATAGTTACTCACTAGTTTTCTCTCTTATTCTTTTGATAGAGTTAAATTAGAAGAGAGAGAAGTCGCTGAGAATCCTGTAATAGTCAGTAATGGTGATAGTACTCATTTCTTACCTAGAAAAGCAAAGAAGCGGTCATTTAAGTTGGAGGAGGATGAAGAAACTGATGACAGAAATTCAAAGAAGCATTGGAAGAGGCGAGAGAACAACAATGAGAACACTTTGGATCCAGAACCAAAAGCTGTCACAGATCAGAATGGGAGGGGAAAAAACAAAAGGAAACACAAAGCCACACGTGATGTAGTAGATGAGGATGACAAAGAGACCAAGAGAAAATCACCAAAGAAGAAGGAGAAACGTGCGTATAGAAAACAGACGAAGAATCCCAAGTTTTCTAAAGCACAGACAGTGAAAGAGTGGACTGTCCAGAAGTATAGTCCTCCAAAAGGTTCTCCTGCTCGAAACAGCCTTGTTAAAGCCAAGAGGAAAGGTGATGTCGATGTCCATACAAAAGATAGTCCCAGTTCCTCCTCAGAGTCTGAGTCTTGTCATGATTCAGCCAGCGAACGTTTGAGCAATGTCATCTTGGAGGTCAGAAAGTCCTCAGAGAAAGTATCAACTGCATTATCAAAGGAAGGGCCCTCTATAAAAAACACAACTGCAAACAAAGTAGCTACAACAATTGCCTTTAACTCTGCCCCCATCGAGGACAAGACAACCAGAACCTCAGACTCCAGTTCAGACTCTAGTTCAGATTCAGATGACCAAAGCGACGCGTCAAAGAGTTCCCTGGAGAAGACTGCGGGGCTCTTAAAGCCAGTAGGCGTGTTTGCAGGCAGAGGTCGTCCAAGTCCGGGGCTTTCAGCACAGACGCTAAGTGCTCCTGGATGGAAGAACTCTGACTCAAATGGTGGCAAACAGACTCCTCCTGGTCCTCCCAACGTGACTTTTCCTACCAGTTTGGGAAGAGGTTGGGGTAGAGGAGAGGACCTTCTTTCTTGGAAGGGAGTTAGGGGCCGGGGCATGCGGGGGAGAGGTCGAGGACGAGGACTTGCTGTTCCCCTTGTTTTAAATAAAGACGCTGAATATGAGAAGCAGCAGCATTTAAATGAAACAGTAACAAACTCATCTACTATTATCCAGGCAAGTAGTCTTTATTGTGAGTTTACCACTTCCCCTTTCCCCACAGAGCGGGTCTGGAGTTGATGTCATGGGTTCACATTTTCTTACCAGTAACAAAGTCACATAACTAATAAGTACTGTTTTTCAGAATCCAGTACGGACACACAAGGACTACAGTCTGTTACCACTATTAGCAGCTGCCCCCCAAGTTGGAGAAAAGATTGCATTTAAGGTATGTTTTAAAATAACAATTACAACAAATAGATTATTTTCCCTCCAAGAAAAATTACTCATTAGAGTATATATATAAATAAATACATGTATACATATGTGTGTGTGTGTGTATATATATGTATACACACATACACACACACACCCTTCCCACCCAGATCATATCTTTCATGTTCTCATACCTAGTGTGTAATAGGTGCCAGTAATTGTTTTCTAAATGAATAAAAACGGTTTAGGCTAGTGTCTAGAGTACAGCAAGTACTTAATAAAAGAAAGCCATACATATCATCCCTTTCCCCAAACCATTGGAACCCCTGTTTTGCTACAGATACGTGGTCAGGCTCTGCGTGTTTTCTCAGAGATTGGGACCATGGGACTTAGGTATTTATGGACTTTTTCTTTTTTTCTTTAAGCTTTTGGAATTAACACCCGATTATTCTCCTGATGTCTCTGACTACAAGGTAAGCCTTTTATTTAAAAACTAGAGGCCCAGTGCATGAATTTGTGCACCAGTGGGGTCCCTTAGCCTGGCCTGTGGGATTGGGCCAAAACTGGCTCTCAGACATCCCCCGAGGAGTCCCAGATTGTGAGAGGGCACAGGCCAGGCCAAGGGACCCCACCAGTGCACAATTGGGGCCGGGGAGGGACGTGGGAGGTTGGCCAGCAGAGGGGGAGGTGGGAGGAGAGGAGGGGACTGCGAGAGGGCTCCAGGGCATGTCTGGCCCATCTCGCTCAGTCCCAATTGACTAGACCCCAGCTGCAAGCTAACCTACTAGTCAGAGCATCTGCCCCCTGGTGGTCAGTGCACATCATAGCGAGTGGTTGAGCAGCCATAGCATATCATTAGCATATTACGCTTTGATTGGTTGAATGGATGACCAGGCACTTAGCATATTAGGCTTTTATTATATAGAATAATTACCAGTATATTAAAGAAGCCAAAGTTATATTAATACTAGAGGGCCCCATGCACGAAATTTGTACACAAAGGTGGAGGTCCCTCAGCCAGGCCTGCACCCTCTTGCAATCCAGGACCCCTTGGGGGATGTCCTACTGCCGGTTTAGGCCCGATCCCTGCAATCCGGGATCACTCACCTGCCTGCCTGCCTGATCGCCCCTAACTGCTTACCTGCCTACCTGATCGCCCCTAACTGCTTACCTGCCTGCCTAATTGCCCCTAACTGCTTACCTGCCTGCCTGATTGCCCCTAACTGTCTCTGCCTGCCTGCCTGATCGCCCCTAACTGCCTGTGCCTTGGCCCCTGTGGCAGCGACTTCGTCTGAAAGGATGTCCAGAATGACATCTGGAAGGTCGGTCAGCTGTCCGGTGTAATTATCATATTACGCTTTTATTATTACAGATTGCCAGTATGAATAATGCAGATTTTTTTTGAGTAAACAATGCTGTAAAGTAAAAAATAAAAACATTACCGAACTGTAAACTTTTTAATAACATCACTGTGAAGTCTCCTAGTGTTGTTTTCCTTACACTTGGGAAGAATATAGAATGAGAATAATGAATTAATTTTTTTATTCATTTTTTAAAAATTAGCTTAGACACACAGACTTATTTGAGTACTCTTCTCCTATATCCTAAACGTTGAAAGAAAATAATAAATAGCTCTCAGTCAGAAAATTGGATTGTTTTCATCATAGGAATATATTTTACATATTTGTGAATTACTGGAAGGAAGTGTAAACAGACCTTTCTTGGGCAAATCAAAATGTTTTGTCACCCTACATAAGTAACTAATTTAATTTTGTGATATATGAGGAAATGGGAATAAATATAGAATCAATACATTTCATAACTCTACAAACTGATTCTAGATGGTATTAAAATTCACATTAAGTGGATGTTAGTCATCATAGTTATTACCGTAGAAAGCTATTTACTTACTTTATTTCTTAGTAGTTTAGAACTTTTTTGAAATTGCTTTCAAAAGCATTTGAGAGAGACCACAAGTTCTGTTACCTGCTTGATCACAGGCTTTATTTATTTTTTTATATATATCTTTTAACCCTCACTGGAAGATATTTTTGAGAGAGAGAGAGTGTGAAAGGGAGCGGGGAAGGAGAGAGAGAGAAACTTTAGTATGAGAGAGACACATCAGCTGGTTGCTTCCTGCACGTTCCCTGACCAGCTGGGAATGGAACCTGTAATCAAGGTACTGCCCTTGACTGGGAATTGAACCCAAGACCCTTCAGTTCGCCAGCTGATGCTCCTCCAGCCACTGAGCCAAACCGACCAGGGCAGATCGCCGGCTTATTTATTAAGCTTGGCTTCAAAACTCAAATCTCCCTGCCGCATTTGTACCCATGGGATTTGAATTTATGAAGGTGGCTGAGTGAGACCCAGAGAAGCCAATGCTAATGAAAGAGGAATTTATTACTTACATTTCCCAAGTGGAGGGGCAAGGCCACACCCTGCAGTGATACAGAGGAAAGCACCTGGGTGTGGTCAGGAGACAGAAGCAGGAGTGACGAGAAAGCCTAGGCCAGAGCCTTAGTGGGGTCTCCTGGATAGACAGGCAGGGTGCAGGAAACAATCTAGGATTGGCTCATTTCAGTAATGAGCAGGCTTTGGTCTGTAGGGCTATTCCTCGTGTGGTTCCTGACCCTGGGGTGATTAAGATTAGGGAAAATAGTGGTTTGGTGTGTGAGAGTATCATTTCCCCTACATACTGATTTAACAAAAAAAAATTATTGAGATAAAATTCACATAACATAAAAATCCAGTTTAAACCAGCGGTTGGCAACCAGTGGTCCGTGAGGTCCAAAAGGTTGGCGACCCCTGGTTTAAACCATTTTAAAGTGTACAGTTCAGTGGTTCTAATATATTCGTAATGTTTTGTGTGTTGATTTTTTACTTCAACTTTTATTTTTGAAAGGAAGGAAAAATATTGAGCCACAATCCAGAGACCCAGCAAGTAGATATAGAAATCCTTTCATCCAGACCTGGTGAGTCTTCTAGAAAATAATTTGAAAATGTCTTTTCACATCTCATTGGTTTCTAAGTAGCTGTGTGCACGGGAGCTGCTGTCTTCATTGGCCCCATGATCAACTGGCGCTCTCCACCACCTCTGTCAGCACAGAACAGCCCGGGCCTGAGCCCCACTGGTGGAGTAGAGTGTCCGCTAAGAGTTACTGGATTTTCCCCCCAAAGCTTTTAGGCAAGTTGTTCTTATTACTGTAATTATGTAATTTTTATGAAATTACATAAACCGATAAAAATTGATTTCAGAAAGAATTCTTTTTTTAAAACCTAAGTTGAATGCTGATGCGGAAGTGTTGCTAAAAAACTTGCCATTAAGTTTTGCGTGGTGGGGTCAGCTATGTAAGAGATTGGGAGGAATTAGGTAAAAATCTGGGAAGCTTTTGCACTTAAATTGCCTTGCTAGTTTTTGCATTCTTGCATCACTTTAAAAAAACTCAAAACTGGAAATTACGCAAATTGCAAGCATACATTAAGGATATGATTTATAAAGAAAGACAGCTCTAGTTGGTGGGCTCATAAGATCTGTTCAGCTCTATTTCAAAAGATTGGCAAATGAACACATTTGTGTTGTTAAATCAAAATAAAGTATCTAAAATATTTGTGTATACACACTCCACACATTATTCTGCCCTATCCCTGATTCACCCTGTTCATTATTGGTTCTGAAATCCTGGAATGAGAGGGCTTTTACTTATATGGCTTAACTTGTGTTGTGTTGTAGGGTCCCTTGCCAGAGACCAGGGGAGATCCCTTTTTCTTTAGAGGACCCTAAGGCAATTAGTTTCTATTTCTGCTTAAATAAGGTAGTAATGTAATCAAAACTCCAGTACACAGAAGTTAGTCAAAAGGGTTTTGTTAATCCTCACCCGAGGACATTTTTTCCATTGTTTTTCAGAGAGAGTGGGAGGGCAAGATGGAGGGAGGGGGAGAAAGAGAGAGGAGAGAGAAAGGGAATAATATCTATGTGAGAGAGACACATTGATTGGTTGCCTCCTGCAAGCTCCCTGACTGGGGCTGGGGATCAAATCTGCAACCCAGCCCTGCTGGTGTTTCTCAGTGGTTGAGCATCGACCTATGAACCAGGAGGTCACAGTTTGATTCCTAGTTGTGGGCTTGATCCCCAGTAGGGGGCATGCAAGGAGGCAGCCAGTCAATGATTCTCTTTCATCATTGATCTCTCTCTCTCTCTCTCCCCCCTCCCTCCCTTCCCCCCTCTCTCCCTCTTCCTCTCTGAAATCAATAATTAAACAAACAAACAAAATATAACACCCTGTAACTTAGGTATGTGTCCTGGACCAGGAATTGAACCTGTGACCCTTAGGTGTGCAGGCTGACAGTCTAACCATTGAGCAACACCAGCCAAAGCCAAAAGGGGTTTTTCAACAAAGTCTCTTTAGGCTATTAAGTAAATGATTAGATATAACATTCACTGGTTTCCTAGCTTCATTCTGATAAGGTTTCATTTGAAGAAATCCCCCTTCTTAGGAATGGTGGTCAAATTCCATGGGCATGGCTGGATCACTGCTTATCAGGCGATTGACAGTGATGACATCTAAGTAGAACTTTTCTTCTGGGCAACAAGGAATGGCTTTATCTGTTTTCCAGTAGAAATACTGGTAGGTCTTGCTTTGCATGGTTCTGGTATCCATGCACTTCAGTTACCCTGGTTTAGTTACTACCACCAGTCCCTCAGTGACATTGGATTTATTAATGAGAGTAATTGCATAAGGTGCTGCCAGCTCTTTAGTCCACAAGTCACTACATAATAACAGATGCCCCTCATGATCAGTGACCAACCACTTCTTTCAGTCTTGATAATCGGTCACTGTGCTTCTGTTACTCATTTCCCATACACACAGCAAGGTGTGTACCTTTGCTGCTCCTTTGTCCCTCAGTGATAAACCCACATGATGCTTACAAAGTGGGTAGTTGAAATAGGGAATTGGTCAACAAAGATGAAAGCACAACAAAGCAAACAGTGACATCCAAATCAAGTTTAAGTGAGATTATAGAAGAAATAGCTAACCATGGGAATAATGATACTGCAGTTTATATGAACTTCTTGACTTAAACGAGGAGGTTATTGGTGATGAAAGAGATGAACGTGTCCCAGAAGTGATATCGACCAAAAATTTCCCAAACTTTCAGAGCTATTTCATGACATTAAAAGCTCAAGGAATAAAGTATTGAAAGCTGATCCAAAGTTAGAAGTGAGTATGACAGTTCTATAAGTAATAGAAAAGATTCTATCATTGTTGCCTGACAAGAAGGTAAGTACTGTTCAAACTACCCTTGATAAGAGTCTTACAAAGAAGCCGTGCACTTTAATTCTCAGTGTTTTTAATGTTTTAAATTACAGTGTGCTACATAAATACTAGTATTCTTTTCATTTCCTTATATAGTAAAGATTTTAATGTTTTGACAGAATTTTTTAAAGATTGTGGAACAATTGTATGGTAAATTTCCCCATGGATTACTTTATTGTTTTTGCGTGATTTCAGCCTACACAGTCATTTTTAGGGTCCCATACTACCATGCAAAGTGAGGACTGCTGTATTACTAAGTAGTAAGCATGTGTAATTTCTGAGGACATAGCAAGATACAAGTATTTTGCAGAATTCAGATTACCTTCCCTTGTTGAAAAATAACTTACTTTTGGGATTATCTTGTGGTTGTACATTCTTTTCTGGGAGTACTAGTGATAGTGTATCAAGCTCGTTTCTTTTTGATGAAGGAAATATCGTCCCTGAAAGGCCAAGAAGCTCCCGTCTGCTGGTGCGGGGTTTTCTCAGGGTCTCCTGTCACGGAGCACTCCATGCTCGCATGTGCATACCCAGCCTCCACATCAATGCAGTTTGTTTGTGATGGTTTTTCTAATGATGTAAATTGCCTGTGGAAGAATATTTTCACTACTGGGTAGTGACTTATTGTCTCTCCTCCCTAACATCTAGTTTCATCCATGAAAGAACCTGGGAAATTCGATTTAGTTTATCACAATGAAAATGGATCTGAGGTCGTGGAGTATGCTGTGACACAGGAGAGAAAGGTAGGCATGCTTCTCTTCTTGGGTTTGCCAAGTCATCCATTCTCTCTTGACTGATTACTGGTGGTCTGTCTGGAAGACTTTGTAGCTTGCTGAACTGCCTATATTAAATTATGAAGGAGCCCAGCTAGTGTTGCTCAGCAGTTGAGCATGGACCAGGAGGTCAGAGTTCAATTCCCATTCAGGGCACATGCCTGGGTTGCAGGCTTGATCTCCAGTGTGGGGAGTGCAGAAGGCAGCCAATCAATGATTCTCATAATTGATGTTTCTATCTCCCTCTCCCTTCCTCTCTCTGAAATAAATAAAAACATTTTTAAAAATTAAAACAATAAAATCATAAAGGATATGGGTCTTGAGGATGTCTATCTTGCCTATAAGGTGGCATATTAATGCCAAGTGTCCAGTTAGGGCATCATCTTGGACCTTTAAGAGCCTCTGTGACAAGATGCACAGAATCTAGATTTCCATAGTCATCTATATACTATATAAAAGCCTAAGCGACCAAATGACTGGAATGACTGGTTGACCAGTCGCTATGACATGCACTGACCACCAGGGGGCAGACGCTCAACACAGGAGCTGCCCCCTGGTAGTCAGGGTGCTCCCACAGCCAACCTCCCACGGTCCCTTCCCCCCAGCCCACCAGCCTCTCGTGGTTTCTCCCCCCTTCCAGACAGCCCCCCCCACCCAGTAGTCCTTGATCACCAGCAAGGCCAAGGGACCCCACCTGAGCACGAATTTTTCCACTGGGCCTCTAGTAGTATATAAGGTTATATAAGGATTTCAGTACAAAAGACTAGCATATCATAAAAGTCTCTTATTGACATGTAGGTTCAGAAAAGTGCATATAAGTATAGCTGGAACAATTTTCACACATGAACATACATAACTGGCACCCAGATCAAGAACATTAACAGTCCCCTCTAGAAATCTCCATCATGTTTCCTTGTAGTTACTGTTACCTCTCAGACATTGCCACAATTCTGACTTAAAACAGCAAGTTTGGTTTTGAAGAATGACATAAAATGATGGTTCTGTCTTTTTACTTTGTTTAAACCTTAAATTGCCATTTTAGAAAGTATATTTTAGAATGTTTTAGGCAGCTAGACTAGTTGCTGGCAATGGCTGGTTCATTAGGCTTTGTGAGCATTAAAGGAAATAGAATCTATATATATATAAAGAGCCAGTGTCGTAATATCCACAATGACCAGAGGCTCGACTGAACACCAGGCTGCACGCGCAGCAGGCAAGCGGGCTGAACTGCTGACCTCTGAGAGAGAAAGAGAGGCAGGGCTGATCAGCAGCGGCAGCAACTGCGGGTGAGGCCTCTCTCTCTCACCCAGAGGTCAGCAGTTCAGTCCACTGGCCAACAGCCTGGGGCAGCTGCTGATCACCCCCGCCTCTATGATCAGGCCTGAAGATAGGCCCAGAGATGCTGACTGGAATAGAAACCGACCAGTCAGAACCAAATCTGGGTGAATTGCGAGGAGCCAATGGCTGCCTAGGAGGTGGGGCTTTTGACGCCTACTGGCGTAGAAACTGACCAATCAGAACCAAATCTGGGTGAATTGCGAGGAGCCAATGGCTGCCTAGGAGGTGGGGCTTTTGACGCCTACTGGTGTAGAAACTGACCAATCAGAACCAAATCTGGGTGAACTGTGAAGGCAGAACCTAAGGTGGGGGCTGAGGAGGGGTTTTAAGGGCAACAGCTGTTGGGTGTAAGGTGTAAGAAAATGATTCAATTTTTTAATGACCAGTTTGGCAGTATAGTGCATATGGCAGGCTATCAATTCAGATATAGGGATTATGTGTTTTTGTCTGCCAAGAGCATCTCCTCCTGCTGAAAAAGGTCCCCTCTCCCCCATTTAAGCAATCCTATCCTTTATAATCTATCTATACTAATAAAAGGGTAATATGGTAATTAGACCGGGTCAACCGGCCATCTTCCAGATGTCCGACTTCTTCCAGACAAAGCCATGGTGGTGGGGACCGAGGCAGAGGCAGTTAGGAGTGATCAGGCTGGCAGAGGAGGGCAGCTGGGGGTGAGATCAGGCCTGCAGGGGAGGGCAGTTAGGGGTGATCAGGCAGGCAGGCAGAGGCAGTTAGGGGCGAGATTAGGCAGGCAGGCAGAGGCAGTTAGGGGTAAGATTAGGCAGGCAGGCAGAGGCAGTTAGGGGAGATCAGGCAGGCAGGCAGAGAGGTTAGGGGCAATCAGGCAGGTGAGGGGGGCAAGGTAGGGGCAATCAGGCCAGCAGACAGAGGGGTTAGAGGTGATCAGGCAGGCAGGCAGGCGAGTGGTTAGGAGCCAGTTGTCCCGGATTGCAAGAGGGGTGTCTGACTGTCAGTTTAGGCCCAATCCCACAGGGCCTGGGGTCAGGCCTAAATTGGCAGTCAGACATCCCCCGAGGGGTCCCAGATTGGAGAGGGTACAGGCCGATCAGAGAAACCCCCCCTCCGTGCATGAATTTCATGCACCGGGCCTTTAGTTTACATATAAGGTGTTTATGTTTGAAACTAGAGGCCCAGTGGATGAAAATTCATGCACTGGAAGGGGGTCCCTCAGACCTCCTCTCACAGTCTGGTAGCCCTTGGGCGGGAGGTGACCTGGTGATCAGGGGAAGATGATGCCCCCATCACACCTCTGCTGCTGCCACTGCTGGCAGCACAAGCCTTGGCTGGCCCTGGTTACCTGAGCCTCAGGCAGCCCTGGGCTGCTGGGCAGCAACCATCCGAGGCTTGCCTGCGCCTCCGGCCAGCCCTGGATGACTGGGGGGCTGAGGGAACTGGGGGACTCTGGAGGCCAGCGTGCGGAGCTGCTGGACCTGCCTGGGGGCGGGCCTGTCTGTGCCACGTGCCTGCCACCCCAGTGGGGCTGAGGTGACTGGGTGCTGCCACCTTGTGGCTGTGGGCATCGCCATCTTTGAGGGCGTGACAGTCAATTAGCATATTCCCTCCTTATTGGCTGTGGGTGCCACCATCTTTGTGAGGGCATGATGGTCAATTAGCATATTCCCTCTTTATCAGATAGGATGTTACAGATATTGCCTTATAAGTTTCAGTATTGTAAACTCATAATTTATCTGACACGTAGAAACACTAGCCAGACTTTATTGCTTTGATTTGTCTCTTAGATGCTACTCTTAGAGGTTTTTCCAAAAACGCATTTTTTGCATCTATGGTAGGATCATCAGATTTGGCCCAGTCAGTATTCTGTACTTGTTCATTTGTAATATACTAAGCCCCATTTTTGAGGTTGAAATGTATTCTTGGAAACTGTGTTGGAAAGTTAAGCCTTTAGAGACTTGCTTCTTTTCTTTCTTCATGGTTTTTCAGAGGTCTAAGGCAGAACCTGTAATTACCTTTTTTGGACACTAGATGGCTCTCATCATTCATCCACATGGCCAAGTGCTCGAATTTGCTTTCTCTTAGTAAAATGTGAAATACCTCCTATTTTTTGGCAGCATAGCAGAACTACAGAGCTGCACAAAACGGCATCAGCAGTCATTTGATAACCCTTTTGGGCCACCTCTGCTTCCCAAGAGGTCTGTGGCCGCCTGTCCACAGAAGCTTGTTAGGCAAATCCTCGTGACCCTTTGTAACCAGCTACCCCTCACTCTGTGCCATCCCCCACAACCTCTGCTCTAAATCAAAGAAGGATGAAATAGGCTTAATGTAAAATTTAGCTGCTTTTGAGGTAAACAAGTTTTTATGCACTAATTAAACTCAGTTTATTAGGACTCAAATTATTCCAGGACTTCAACCATTCTGCACAATGGAAATTTACTTGACTGATGTTTTTAACTGACTAGAACCTATTCGATCTCATAATGAAATCTCTAAACTGAATATTTTGTATTTTTCTTCAGATCACTGTTTTTTGGAGACAGTTGATTGATCCAAGACTGATAGTTGAATCTTCGAGTAACAACTCATCAAGCACAGAGCTTGCCTGACTATGACCGCTCCACCTTGTAGTGTATAAATGCCTTGTTTGTGAAAGTGACTATAACCTGAACTTTAAAAAAAAAAAGATTTGAAAGTTGTTGCAGTTTTCTATCTTCACTTTACTGCGTAGGACAAAATATCTACCTCATCATTGAAAATAACATGGGTGTGTTGCTTTCCAGTCTTTTTTTTTCAGGTTTAATTTTAGTAACAAAATTTTTAAAAATGACATTCCCTGTAGGCATTGTTACATACCAGTATGTATTGTTTCTTCTCTTTTTTATTTTATTTTTTGACCATCAAGTAGCCATTGTCAGAAGCAGTTTATAATATCAAGTATAAGAAAGTGCTGCACATCTTGTCTCAGTAAGTTTTATTAAGTAACATTTTAAAACATGAAAGTATGTTACGTGACTTAATTTTTTACATTTGAGTTCTATTAAATGTGGAACCTCTTACAAATTTCAAGTATTTTATCCTTGTAATTGCCAAGAATTAACAAGTAGTTGGGTTTGTTGCAGGCAGTGAGTTAAGAAATCCTTTCACATTTTTCTCAACTTTAACGTGGAGGATTCTTAGAGCCCCATGTAGAGCAGGAAAATAAGACCAGCTGTGTGTGCCTGGGGCAGAACTGTTTCAGCTGGGTGAGAGGGTTTACTATGGGTTCAGACCAGGAGCGTGTTACCTTGCTGCAAGATCCCGGCACTGGCTGAGTGTGCTGGAGTGAGGATCTTGAACAGAACTTCCTTTCCTATTGCTGTTCCACACAAAGCTAAAATGACTAAATATATACTGTGAAAATTGCTTTCTTTTAATAAAAGATCAGATCCCTCCTTCAGCTTTGCAGATTTTCAAATAAAACCATATTGAACTAAATGTCTATGCTGAGTCATCACATTTAGTTGAGTATTGCAAATCTCAGTTTGTTTGTTTTTTACGACAATGCAAAAGGTTAAAGTTTTCCCGAACAAGATTTGCCTTGAGTGAAGAGTCCAATGTTGCAAAGTTTGGTCAAACAGAGTCTGCTATATCTGGGAGCTATTGGGCCAGTGAAGCTGTTGTCCAATTTTAATATGCATGACATTGATCTGCATCAAAATGCGGTTACTGATTTGTGATAAGTGTTACTCCAGAATGATGGGATCTTGGCACTGGGGTTCTTGTGTAGCATACTTTCCAGAGTTTGGGAAACAAGATTACTAGTAAACGCCGAAAAGTACATGAGCAAATGCCCCGGTTGTGGGCTCGATCCCCAGTGTGGGGTGTGCAGGAGACAGCCAATTGATGATTCTCTTTCATCATTGATGTTTCTCTTTCTTCTCCTTCCTCCCTCTCTGCAATCAATAAAAATATATTTAATAATAATGCATGTGAAGCATTTAGCACAGGATCTGGCACGTAGTAAGTGCCTGATGAGATGTTATCATTTATTTATGTTCCTATTATGTGACTTGCCCAACATCCAGCTCCAAATTTTCGGTAGAACTTGCATCCTCTTAATTTATTTTCATCTGTTAGAAATTACTAATGTCATATTTCACTTTAGAGCTGCTGTGTTTAGACTTTCTTTTTTAAATTTTATTTTTTAAATTCTTTATTGTTTAAAGAATTACATATAGTATTACATATGTCTCCTTTTTCCCTCATTGACCTCTCCCCGCCACCGTAGACTTTCTTTAATTGTATCTTTAGGTAGGAGCAAGTCAGCTCCTATTTCTCATCAATCATGCTTTTATTCTAGAAAGCTTGAAGGTTCAGTATAGTTTTTACCCCAGGGCTCTGGCCATGACCCCACTTTGAAAGAGGTTATATTAAGATAGTCACTCAGATTTTTTGTTTTTCAGTTAACAGGAGAGAAAAATCATTACAAAATGAACTGATAAGGGAGTAAAGGAAAATAAATAAATGAAATCCCAGAGAAAAGCATTTGGGATGTAATGGGATTGGTGATTGGCCTTGTCCTCTGCAGGACACTCTCACAGACACTTTGATAACTTTGCAGTGATGCAACCCCACATGTTAAATGCCTGGATTTGGGGGCACCATTTATAGCTACGATGGCCAACCTTTTGGATCTCATGGACCACCAGTGGTTCGTGGACCACTGGTTGTGACCGCTGATTTATAGGGTTTTGGTAGGGTTTTACTACATGAAATGTGGCTATAAGGTAATGTCTGATTTAATAACAAAATACGCCCTGGCCAGATAGCTTACTTGGTTGTTAGAGTGTTGTCCTGATGAGCCAAGGTTGTGGGTTCAATCCCTGGTCAGGGCACCTACAAGAACCAACCAATGAATACTTAAATAAATGGAACAACAAATCGATGTCTGTCTGTCTCTCTTTCTCAAGTTAGTTTCTTTTAAATGAGTAAAATGTTGAGCCCTACCCAGTTTGGCTCAGTGGATAGAGCGTCGGCCTGTGGACTGAAAGGTCCCAGGTTCGATTCCAGTCAAGGGCATGTACCTTGGTTGCGGGCACATACCCGGTGGGGGGTGTGCAGGAGGCAGCTGATCAATGTTTCTCATCAATGTTTCTAACTATCTCTCTCCCTCCTCTCTGTAAAAAATCAATAAACTATATTTAAAAAAAATAAAAATAAATGAGTAAAATATTGAAAGGAAGTCAATCTAGAATTTTAGATTCTTTGAAATGACAAAGACATTTTGAGATAAAAGCTGAAAGAATTCATTGTTAGAAGGCCTGCACTACAGAATATGCTAAAGTAAACTTGTATCCATAGGAAGGAATGAAGAGTACTGGGAATGGTAAATATGTGAAGAACATATCTCTTTTTATATACAACTATATTTTCTTTGAGGTAACTTTAAAGTAAATCTAATTATATATAGTAATACTGTTAAAAGGTAAACTAAGGCATATACATTTTTGAAGAGTTTATGTAAGCAAACTGATTCAAATCAGCCAGTGCAAAATCAGAAGTGGTTAGGGGGGCTCTATTAGCAGGAGCGAGAGGAAAGTCTTATTATTGGTGCCAGGTGCAGGATGGAGGGGGTCAATGGGGGAACAAAAGGGATGTCTGTAACACTTTCAACAATAAAGGAATTTTTTTAAAAGAAAGTATTTTATTATTTAATTGGCTATAGTGTAAGCAGCTTTCCTATTTAGGAAAGCCGAGTGCTGTTTGTTCTTTAGTTTTGCTTTCCTAACCTTGAGGTGTTTACAGGCAGTGACTCTGGCTTAGATTTTGGCTTGCTCACATAAGAGCCACCTCATTCTGCTAACTTCCTTGTTTAATGATTTTCATAATAGTATGGGGTTTATTATGTGTGTATATGTAAAATATATGAAAACAATAGCAAATGAGATGGTAAAATTTTAATGTAATAAGATTTTAATATAATAAGATTCTCATATGAATCATGAATGCAATATTAATTCTAAATAGACTGTGATAAGCTTAGGATGTATATTGTAATCCCTAGAACCACTAGAGATATAATAAGAAGAAGCATACGTAGCCTGGCCGGCAATGGCTCAATGATTGAGCATCAACCTATGACCCAGGAGGTCATAGTTCTATTCCCAATCAGGGCACATGCCTGAGTTGCAGGCTCAATCCCCAGTAGGGGGCGTGCAGGAGGTAGTGGATCAATGATTCTCATCATTGATGTTTCTATCTCCCATTCCCTCCCTCTCTGAAATTACATATATATATATATATATATATATATATATATGGATGTTTAAATTATTTATTTTTTGTTGTTAATCCTCACCTGAAGATATTTTTCCATTGATTTTTGGGGAGAGTGGAAGAGAGAGGGAAACAGAGAAACATTGATGTGAGAGAAACACATCGATTGGTTGCCTCCTTCACGAGCCCCAACCAGGGCCGGGGCTGAGAAGGAACCTGCAACCAAGGTACCCGCCCTTGACCAGAATCGAACCCAGGACCCTTTGGTCCACAGGCTGATGCTCTACCCACTGATCCAAACTGGCCAGGGCAATAAAAATATTTTTAAAAAGAAGTATAGATAAAAGGCCAAAAAGTGGGAATAAAAATGAAATGTATAGTATATTTGATTAAAAGAAGATTAAAAAGAGGAACATAGGAATAAAAACTTAGTTTTAAATGCCTATGTTAGAAAAGAACAAAGTTTAACAGTAATGATCTGATATTCCAACAATAAGCTTGAAAAAGAAGAGCAAATTAAACCAAAAGTAAATGGAAGGAAATAATAGGTAATAGAAGAAATCAACAACAACAAAAAGGCAGACAAATGACAGAGAAAATTAAAGATAAAAGCTGGTTCTTTGAAGAAAAAAATAAAATTAATCTATTAGGTGGATTAATCAGGACAAAAATAAAATATACATTACCTATATCAGGAATTTAAAAGTGTTATTGCTACAGAGTCTACTGATATTGAAAGAGTAATATGTTGAAATACAAAAAACAAAACATTCATATATACAGCAAACTAATAGTTGACAGATGGGCAGAGGTAGTGAGATGGGTGAAAAAGTGAAGAAGATTGAGAGGTTCAAACTGCCCATTATAAAATGAGTCCTAGGGATGTAATGTAAGAAGGAAATATAGTCAATAATATTGTAATAACTATGTGAGGTGATAGATGGTTACTAGATTTATCGTGGCAATCACTTCATAAGGTATATAAAATGTCATCTCTATGCTGTATACCTGAAACTAATATTCTATGTCAACTATAATTTAAAAGCAAATTTTAAAAAATGATTACAGGAAGAAAAGAAAGATTTCAGGTTGATGAATTCTTAGTTTCCACCAGGAATTTTATTAATGTCTTTTTTGGTTATTTTTACAAATTTAATAATATGATAAAAGGTTATCCTGGGTAAAAAAGGACAGCAAAAATGGTAGAGTAAGGACCGCTGACATTTTGCCTCCATTAAAGAAAACTAACAAAAATTGTCAGGATCAATCTTTTAGTAACTGTGAAAATTAGCAAAGACCTTGCAACAAATTAGGGAACGCTTTATTCAAGAAAAGTGGCTGAATTTTGGTAAGAACAGAAAGCTGTGATGTTTTAACTTGCTCTTTTTCATTATTCCAACCCCAGCTCTATGGTATTGAAAACCAATAGTTTGCAAACAACTCCAAGACCTTAGAAAACACTGGGAAACATTGGTTTCTAGGCATTTAAGGAAATCTCTATCTGGTCATTAATCGCTCATTAGGCTAACGGAGCAGAGACTCTAGTAGCAACGTATGGCAAAATACAGATTTCATGGAATTAAGTCAGAAAAGTCTTTAAACAAAAACAACAAACAGCCACAATAAGAAACTCTGGGAATGGGGGAATCTGGTGTCCACGGTGCCACACTGTATTATTTTATTTTTAAAATATATTTTATTGATTTTTTTACAGAGAGGAAGAAGGGGATAGAGAGTTAGAAACATTGATGAGAGAGAAACATCTATCAGCTGCTTTCTGCACACCTCTTACTGGGGATGTGCCCGCAACCAAGGTACATGCCCTTGACCGGAATCGAACCTGGGACCTTTCAGGCAGGCCGATGCTCTATCCACTGAGCCAAACTGGTTAGGGCTATTTTTATATATCTATATTTTTTATTTCAGAGAGGAAGGAGAGGGAGAGAGAGATAGAAACATCAATGATGAGAGAGAATCATTGATTGGCTGCCTCCTGTAAGCCCCACACTGGGGGATTGAGCCCGCAACCCAGGCATGTACCCTGACCAGGAATCAAACAGTAACCTCCTGGTTCATAGGTCGATGCTCAACCACTGAGCCACACCAGCTGGGCCACATTGTATTATTTTAAATATCAGGTTTTGAACAAAAATTTATGATATACATACAGAAACAAAAAATGACCCTATGAGGAAAAAAAATCAACAGAAATTGCCCCTGAGGAAGTACAGGTATTGGACTTACATAGACAAAAACTTTAAATCAGCTATTTTAAATATGTTCAAAGAACCTTAGGAAACTATGTCTAAGGAAAGTATGAAAATGATGTCTCTCTAAATAGAGAATACGAAGATAGAAATTGTTTTTTTTAAAGAGCCAGTTATAAATTCTGAAGTTGAAGTATAGAGCAACCAAAACAAAACATTCATGAGAGGAACTCAGCAGCAGATTTGAGCAGGCAGAAGAAAGAATCTGGCTAGAGGGCAACTGAGATAACCCTGTCTGTGAAACAGAAAGGGGAAAAAAAAATAAGGAAAAATTAAAAAAGAAAGAAAAATGAACAGAGCCTCAAAGACCTGTGGGACACCAACAAGCACACTAACATCACAGAATTCCTACAGGAGAGGAGAGAGAGAATATTTGAAGAAATAACAAAGGAATAAAAATAGTGAGAAGGCAGTAATGGAGAGAGAAGAACAGAAAAGATGTAAGGCAAAAATATATAATAAATGGCAGATGTAAATCCTTATCAGTAATTTAATGTAAATGTTCCAATTAAAAGACAGAGATCGGTAGAATGCATTAAAAACATGATCTGACTGTATGCTGTCTGTAAGAGCCACACTTCAGATGCAAAGCCACAAATAAGTTGGAACTAAAAGGACGGAGCCCTCGCTGGTGTGGCTCAGTTTGTTGGGCCTGGTCCCACACACCAAAAGTTTGCCAGTTTGATTCTGCTCAGGGCACATTCCCAGGACTCGATCCAGTAGGGAGCGTGCAGGAGGCAGCCGATACATGTTTTGTTCTCTCTCTCTCTCTCTCACACACACACACACACACACACAAAATATCTTGAGAAAATAAAAGGATGGAAAAAGAGGTGCCCTGCAAGCAGTAGTCAATAACTAGATAGACCACATTCAGGTAATAAAACAAGTCTTCATAAATTTTAAAAGATTGAATAATACAAAGCATATGCTTTAACCACATTAGCCTACTAGGTCTTAGTAAATATCTGCATGAAATTTGAAAAATATAAAATATGCCCCTCCCAGTAATTTTTACTGTCTAATCAGCCCTTCTAAACATCTGGGAAACAAAAATTCACAAACATTCTTTTTGTTGTTAATCCTCACCCAAGGATATTTTTCCCATTGATTTTTAGAGAGAGTGGAAGGGAAGGGGAGAGACAAAGAGAGAGAAACATCAATGTGAGAGAGACACATCACTTGGTTGCTTCCCCCAGCTGCCTTGACCTGGGCTGGGAATCAAACCTGTAATCGAGGTACATGCGCTTGACCGGAATCGAACCTGCGACCCTTCAGCCCACAGGCCAATGCTTTAACCCAGCGGAACCGCAAACTGTGGTTCGCGAACCACATGCGGCTCTTTGGCCCCTTGAGTGTGGCTCATCCACAAAATACCATGTACGGGAGCGCACGTACAGTGCGATTGAAACTTTGTGGCCCATGTGCAGAAGTTGGTTTTCAGCTCTCAAAAGAAATTTCAATCGTTGTACTGTTGATATTTGGCTCTGTTGACTAATGAGTTTGCCGAGCACTGCTCTAACCACTGAGAAAAACTGGCCAGGGCCCTTTTTTAAACAATACATTATAATGCTTAGAATTTTAGTAAAGAAGATACATTTAAAAAGTCATAACATGCAGAAATAGAGACCAAATAGAATAACATAACTCACATTCCATCAGCTTTTAACTTTATAATTTTCCTTAGTTTTATAATTTTCCTTGATTTTAATTTTTGCAAAATTATAACCCCTGGGGTCTTAAGTGCTTTTTAAAATTAAACAAAATGTGTATGTGTACACAAAATTAAGACTGTCAGGTAATGCAGAACACTTGTGAAGAAAAATTATGACAGAGTTTTAACTTTACTCAGAGCTTCCTTGGTTTATAGTTGAACAGGTTGATAAAACTCTGTGAAATCTTAGCATTTTTAGCCTCCAGTGCTTGGAATTACCCCTATTTTTAGCTTGTGCATCTCTTTTATCTAGTAGGGCTAAAGTTAATGCAACAGATAATCTGTGGACTCCGCTTCGTTTTGCATGCTATGCAGGCCAACAAGATAATGTTGAGTGCCCTGGCTGGGTGGCCTGGTTAGTTGGAGTGTTATCTCGTACATCAAGAGGTTTCGAGTTCGATTTCTGGTTAGGGCACATACCTAGGTTGCAGGTAAGGTCCCAGGTGAGGACAAGTAAGGGAGGCAACTGATCTCTTTCTCTCTCTCAAAAAACCCCCACAAAAAACAAAAAACAAAAACAAAGCCCAACCAGAACATATGCTCGAGTGACGATTTTTAAAAAAAGGATATTAATGAGCTTGTTAAACCTGGAGCCATGATGGATGCAGTTTCAATCAACGACTCTCCTCCTTTAAGTAGAGCCATTGAGAGCTGTAGACTGGATACTGTCAAATAATTGATATTGGTGCTAAATTCCAGCTGCTCTGGATGTGGTTGTTTACGCAAGATTTGGAGTTGGGAAGCCACCATGGCAGAGCTAATCAGGAAAAGGGAGCTGCGGAGGGGGAAGCTCAGTTACAGTTAGACTTCGAAGATTTCATGATGCCCTTTCAGAAGAACAGAGAAAGCGCAAGCATTGGAAGCCGCTTTCAAGACATGGCTGTGGGGGCTGGTGGAGCAGGCTGTCAGGAAGAACAGATTAAAACCTGATGGACAAGAGATGTGCAAGTGGAATTTTTTCTTCCCACAAACATTCTAGCATGAGTCAGCAGGCTGCCTCACCCATGAGAGCTAGGTCATAGGGATTTTATACTGTTTATTTCCTGGAAACTGCTCCATCCCTCCCCTTGAGAGACAGCATTTCATAGTAGAAAATGCTTGCCTTCTGGAATCAGATAGTCTGGATGCCAATATCCATGGTCTCAAGTAAATTATTCAGTGTCCCTAAGCCTCAGTTTTCTCATCTGTATTGAGATAATTATACCTACCTCAAAGATTTGTGAGAATTAAATGAGATACCATGTACATAAATCTTAATTTCCTACACACCTCATCTTCTGTCTTCCTCCTCCCTATGCAAACAAGCCTATCTAATAAAAGAGCAATATGCAAATTAACCATCACTGCTACACCAACAAGCCACGCCCACCAGCCAATCAGGAACAAGTATGCAAATTACAGCCGTGGAGCAAGCAGGAGGCTTGGATTTCCCTGGCAATGGAGGAAGCCAAGCTTTCCTCACACCCTGGCAGGCCCAGGCCTCTACTCAAGGCTACAAAGTTTCAATTATACAAGATAAATAAATCCCAGATACCAGGGCCTCAGCTTGGGTCACCAGGGGGCGTGGCCGGCCTGCAAACCACCACAGGCCCCTCGCCCAGGCTGCCCCATGCCCCAAGGGAACCCCCACCCTGATCCAGCACACGCTTCAGGGCAAACCAGCTGGCCCCCACCTGTGCAGCAGGCCTCTATCCTATCTAATAAAAGAGTAATGTGCAAATTGACCATCACTCCAACACACAAGATGGCTTCCCCCATGTGGTCAAAGATGGCTACACCCATGTGGGACACAAGATGGCTGCCACAAAATGGCCAACAGGGGAGGGCAGTTGGGAGGGACCAGGCCAACAGAGGAGGGAAGTTGGGGGTGACCGGGCCTGCAGGGAAGGGCAGTTGAGGGGGGGGACCCAGGCCTGCCGGGGAGAGCAGTTTGGGGGGGGGGGGGAGACCAGGCCTGCAGGGGAGGGCAGTTAGGGATAACCAGGCCTGCAGGGGAGGGCAGTTAGGGGTGACCAGGCCTGCAGGGGAGGGCAGTTAGGGGCAAACAGACTGGCAGGGGAGCAGTTAGGCATCAATCAGGCTGGCAGGGGAGTGGTTAGGGGGTGATCAGGCTGGCAGGCAGAAGTGGTTAGGGGCAATCAGGCAGGCAGGCAGGTGAGCAGTTGGGAGCCAGCAGTCCTGGATTGTGAGAGGGATGTCCGACTGCCCATTTATCGGGCCTAAACGGGCAGTCGGACATCCCTTGAGGGGTCCCAGATTGGAGATGGTGCAGGATGGGCTGAGGGACACATGCCTCCCTCCCACACATGATTTCATGCACTGGGCCTCTAGTGTAATATGAAAAAAGAACAAGTGGGCTCATTGGGCCTGGAGGAATAGATGTAGGGGAACTAGGAATTAGAATGTTGACTAAGCAATCCTGAGCTAGAATCCCAGTCCTATTTTATATAAAATTCACGATCCTCACCTGTAAAATGGATATAAGGACTTCTGTCTTGTAGGGTTTAGAAAGTCTACATGAGATTATAAGGATTTTAGAAACTAACATATGTGACTTTTCTATCACACAGTATGTGCCCCATGAATGGTATCTATTATTTTAGCAGTAGTCTATGACATTGACCTTTTTCTTATTTTTGCTGCTCACCCTGTCTCCAATGTGAATTCCAGTTAATTCCTCTTTAAAAACGGTCTTTCTCCCCCCAATCCCCTCTCTGGAACACTTCTTGCCTTCTGTACACCCACTTTTCCTACTCCCTGGCCAGAGGGGGAAAAACAGAGCTAGAAGAATGGAAATAAATCTAAGCAAACAATTTCGAAAAAAAGTGTTTAAGTTCCAACATTATTGTTATCTGAGTATATGTGAGAGGAAAACCTTTGTTAAACTGGGATGTCTCCAAACCCTAGTAAAGTTGAACTGGAAATTAAAAAAAAAAAAATCATGTTATATCGTGGTGGTACGGAAAGAAATCACCCCATTTAAAAGCAGGAGTGTGTGACTATGGGCTCCAGCCTTCAGGAATCCAATGACGAAATGCAAAGTGCAGAACCACGGAAGAGGAAAGGATTAAAAAAAGAAAAAAGAAAAAGGAAAAGGGGCAGTCGTTTAACCGATCCTACAGTTATTTTTTTCAAGTCCTGTCCTGATAAGCCCCCCTCGCTCGCGGAGCGCTAGGGACGTCGCGGCTCCAGGCAGGTTCTAGAAGGAAAGAAGTCGTGGCCCGCGCTCTCGTGCGGAAGCCGGACTACATCTGGGCTGGGCTCCCGCGACCTGGGGTTCTCCACCCGACGCCTCGGTTTCTCCATCCGCGGAGTGGCCTTAAGGATAACCGGAAGCCTCGAGCCTCACCCCCTAGTTCCCATCGGTCCTCAGCGACCCCTGGCTCCCCCCGACTCCCCAGGTTCCCGAGTGCCAGCCCCGCCCCCGCGCCCCACGTGACTTCTCGAAAGGCCGCGGGCCCGCCTTCTCGACATTCAGTTTCATTTCCTGAGCTGCCTCGGGGAGATCGTGCAGCAGTACCCGTCCCTGCACGACTCGTCCGGTCCCCCGAGGAGCGCCATGGCGGACCTGTCCCTGGCCGAAGAGCTGACGTGCTCCATCTGCCTGGAGCTCTTCAAGGTGCCGGTCACCACCCCGTGCGGCCACAACTTCTGCGGGTCGTGCCTGGACGAGACGTGGACCGTCCAGGGCGCGCCGTTCCAGTGTCCGCAATGCCGCTCCGCGTACCAGGCGCGGCCGCAGCTCCGCAAGAACACGGTGCTGTGCACGGTGGTGGAGCAGTTCGCGCAGGCCGAGCTGGCCCGCGCCAAGCCGCCCGACGACTGGACGCCGCCCTCCCGCGCCGCGGCCCCCAGCCCCACCGGCCAGGTGGCCTGCGACCACTGCATGAAGGCCGCCGCCATCAAAACGTGCCTCGTGTGCATGGCCTCCTTCTGCCAGGAGCACCTGCGGCCGCACCTTGACAGCCCCGCCTTCCGGGACCACCCGCTGCAGCCGCCGGTCCAGGACCTGTTGCAGCGCAAGTGCCCCCAGCACAACCGGCTCCGCGACTTCTTCTGCCCCGAGCACAGCGAGTGCATCTGCCATATCTGCCTGGTGGAGCACAAGACCTGCTCGCCTGTGCCCCTGAGCCAGGCCAGCGCAGACCTGGAGGTAGGGGGTGGCGGCGCGAGGCGCAGAGGGGCAGCCTGGATCTGCTGGGTGATGCAGAGGGCGCCTCCGTGGGCATCTGCGCCTACGCTGGATCACCTGAGTGGGGACAGGGGCTTTTCTGAGCCTGAGATCTGGGGCAGAAGACACAGGTGATGTTGCTTGCCTTAAACCTAGTTAGTACTTCTCTGATGGTGTTAATAGAAGGTTTTGAACCCTCAAGTATGAACCCGGGAGGTTACCTCTGCTCCCTCATTAAATCCTGGCAACACGCAGGAGGTGGGTGTAATTAGTTCCATTTATCAGTAGAGGAGATGGAGTTCCACAGAAGTTAACGTAGCTTGAGTAACAGTAAGTGGCCAACTAACAGTTTGCCGGTTCTCCTCAGGTACCAGCCTCATAACCAAGTCTACAGAGTCCAGGGCATGGGACTCCCGTGGAGGGTTGAGGTCATATGAGCAAGAGTCACTGAAGAGCTGGAGAGTTCCAGTGATTAGGGAGGATCCCTGCGAGTGGGAGGGCTTGGATAGGACAGGAATGGCCTGCGGGAGAGCCGGCGCTCTTGCAACATGGTCCCCTCCATTCTGGCTGTGTGACTGAGATAGGCTTTGGCCCTGGGGCTTGAGTCCTCAGTAAAGTGAGGAGGTAGGACCAGGTTGACTTCTAAGGGGTTTTCCAGGTTTGTGAGGATTTTAGAGGCTTCGGGGGCCAGAACCTCCACCTGTGTCAGAGGAAGAAAAGGTGTAACCAAACCACTTTTTGTTCTATCAGTCTAAGCTCCCAAGCGTGCCTTGATGTCCTTTCATTCTCCCAGCACTGTCATGGAGAACAGGGACTGTCTTCATGTTGTCAAAGCGGACCTGAGCCTTGGGGAGGTTTGTAGCGGCACCAGGACCTGGGTGCAGGCCTCGCTTTTCTCTGGCCACAGCCCCTCCCCCACCAGGCCTGGTCCTCCCAATCTGAGCTGGGTTCTCAGAAGTCAGACCTCCAGGCCTTGCGTGGGAGTTGACCTTTGAGGTGCAACCATCTGAGGCCCAGCCACCTGGGTCTTCTCTGTTCGTCATAGGAGCCTGCTCTGCCGTATCAGCTGTGGTTTAGGGCAAGTCACTGCAGTTCTCTGTACAGTGGGATTGGTAGCATTCCCATGGCTGGGAGGCTGCAGAGAGAGGAGCTGTGTGGGAAGTGCTTTGTGGGCCAGGTGGGAGTGGCTGTTGACAGGGCTCCAGGCAGAGCTGGATGTTGAGACCTGGGTTTGAACGCTAGCTGCTTCCTAGCTGGGAAACGGTAAAAGGGAATAATGATAGTACTCATCTCAGAAGGTTATCAGGAGGATTAAATGAAGCGGCCTATAAATAGTGTGTTACAGTGAATGCTCATTTCTGTTACTCCACCCAGGGGTGGGGAGAGCTTGCTGGGCAGAGTGTCAGGTTGCCCAGATCTGTGCCTCGGGAGGGTGCCTGGGCCTGCCCCTGAAGACTGGGGCAGCCCGGCTCCTCCTGCCCAAGCGTCCTTCTGGGAGTTCTTATCCATGAAGGCAGAAGGCAAGTAGGGGCAGGAGGGCCCTTCTTAGCCGCCCCTGACACACCCCTCTCTCAACCTCCAGGGCTCAGAGCTGGAGTCTGCACCCAGTTTATTTGTTTTGATTTTTAAAAAAAAATACATTGATTTTTAGAGAGAGGAAGGGAGAGGGATAGAGAGATAGAAACATCAATGAGAGGAACATCATTGATCGGCTATCTCTGACAGGCACCCCTACTGGGGATCAAGCCCGCACCTGGGGCATGTGTCCTGACAGGGAATCAAACTGGCGACCTCTTGGTTCCTGGGTCAATGCTCAACTGCTGTACAGCTGGGCACATTTTGCTGCTTTTTTTTTCATATTTTTATTGATTTCAGAGAGGAAGAGAGAGGAAGAAAGAGGTAGAAATATCAATGATGAGAGAGAATCATTGATTGGCTGTCTCCTGTACACCCCCTACTGGGGATTGAGCCCACAACCCATGCACATGCCCTTGACTGGAATTGAACTGGGAACCCTTCAGTCCGAAGGCTGTGGCTCTATCCACTGAGCCAAACCAGTTAGGGCACAGTTTGCTTTATTTATTTATTTTAAAATATATTTTATTGTTGTTGTTTTTTTTTTTACAGAGCGGAAGGGAGAGGGATAGAGAGTTAGAAACATCGATGAGAGAGAAACATTGATCAGCTGCCTCCTGCACACCACCTACTGGGGATGTGCCTGCAACCAAGGTACATGCCCTTGACCGGATTCGAACCTCGGGCCCTACAGTCCGCAGGCCGACGCTCTATCCACTGAGCCAAACCTGTTAGGGCACGGTTTGCTTTTTGATTCTTGTAATAAGCCTGTCCCCACCACCTGCCCCCTTTCCCCATTGTCCTGGCTGAGTCCTTTAACCACTCCTTTTCCAGCCCTGCTGCTCTGCTCACTACTGGTGGCAGAGCCAGCCCTAGTAGGGCAGTGCCGCAGCCTTGGGCAGCTGGCTTGTCTCCATCACTCAAGCGGGGCAGACTCAGGACTCTGGTACCTCCCACGTGGAGGACCTAGTCCCCAGGCTGTGAAGGGATCCTTAGAATTTCCTTGAATTAGGGAATTGTGGCTATTAAAGTCCTTGGACCGGCTTTCCTTTTGTCTGGAGCGGTGTGGGCCCCTTTCCACCATCAGGGGACTGTTAAGTCTGATTAATGGTGGATAAAACCTTTCAAAATACAGAGTTTGGGAGTTCACTACTAAGAGTGGCTCTGGCTCTCAGAGGCTAAACGGTTGGAGGCCCCCGCCCCACCCCCCACGTCTAGAGGTTTCTGCCAGCTCTGAGACCTGCTAGGCGTGGCCTGCGCGGGCCTGGCCTTCAGCCTTTGGCCCAGTTTGTCTTGGCCACTCTGAGAGGCCAGCTCAAAGGACATTGTCACAGAGGTCGAGTCTGAAACATCATTAGTGACTTGGGCTTTCGGGGTCGAGTTAGTGTGGCCTTGGACTCTGCATCTGTTCTTTCATTCAAGGTCAGGGTCAAACCTGAATATCTCTAGTGGAGTGGGAGAGGCAGGAAAGAGGAAGGGAGGGTCAGAGTATGTTGAACCAGCTAATTAGAGGAAGTAAAATGTTTTTTCCCCCCTAGAAATTCTGTGTGCTCAGTTTGGACGCATGTCTGTAATTGTAACACTAGGACCTTGTAACACCAGTTAATAGCGATGTAACGACATAACGTGAGTCAAACCGCCTGATTACTCTGTGCTTCAGTGGCCTCCTCTGTAGAGGGCAGGTAACTGCAACTTCACGGTTTTGCCCTTAGCTTCAATACAAGCAAAGCACTAGAGCACTGGTCGGCAAACTCATTAGTCAACAGAGCCAAATATCAACAGTACAACGATTGAAATGTCTTTTGAGAGCCGAAAACCGACTTCTGTGCATGGGCCACGAAGTTTCGATCGCACTCGCAGTTTGCCGACCACTGCACTAGAGCAACGCCTGGCTTGCAGCAGGCACATAATAAACACTGCCTGTGATTATGACGGTGGTGGTGGCTATTTTCCTCCCCATTTGTATGCCCCAACATTTCACCTGAGCAGGGAGGTAGGGACTAAGATATTATGAAAATTGATAGAAACAGTAAGAGGCCTTGGATGATATTATCTTCCTTTGTGTGTAATTTATCTTTGTTTCTGCAGGTGGCTAGGGGCCTAGCAATTCTGAATCACCTTAATTCAATTTCAGGGACTGAGCTGGCAATGGGCTGGTCCTGTGGTCGGCAAACTCATTAGTCAACAGAGCCAAATATCAACAGTACAACGATTGAAATTTATTTTGAGAGCCAAATTTTTTAAACTTCTACTAACGCCACTTCTTCAAAATAGACTCGCCCAGGCTGTGGTATTTTGTGGAAGAGCCACACTCAAGGGGCCAAAGAGCCGCATGTGGCTCACAAGCCACAGTTTGCTGACCACGGGGCTGGTCTATTGCTGGTTTATTCTTTATTCTTAGGGTGTGGCCCTTGGAGGTCCCTGCCTGTGAGGTTTACCAAGTGAGCTCTGGACTCTGATTTTGTCCCCCTCCCTCCCTGAGCTGACAGAGGCCCTCCCAGCTGTCTTCTGGAATTGGCAGGTGGCTCTGGGAGAACAACTCCAGATGCCAGGCTTATCTCAGGGTTTTTTTCTCCTGGATCTTAGCTCTGTAACCCTTCCCTGTCTGCTTTTCTGGTTGCTTGCAGTGGGGAGGGTTGCTTTGAATGACCTCATCTGCCATTGCTGAAGCAGCTGTCACAGCTTGTTCTGTCGCCTCTTTGTGAGCTTGACGGCCTTGCGGTCTTCCTTGCCGTAGTTTTATCACCTGCAAAATGGGTGCTGGTGAAAAAGCTCATCATCATCCAAGCTGACATGTAGTTTATACCTCACTAAGTGGGCTGAGGACTTCTGTTGTTTCTGGGTTGTTCACGTTACTCCCACTAGCTCTGCGAGGTGGGAACAGTTGTATCTTGTTAGTGGCCAAGGAGACTGAGGTGAGAGGCAATTGGACAGCTGGGAACTGGGACTGGAACCCTGGTCTGTCTGGCTCCAAATTCTGTATTTACAGCACTGTCTCCCTAAAAGGATGAAGGGAGGTAGTAAATATGAGAATGTTTAAAAAAAGCTACAAGCAGGCAAGACTTGGGGGTGGCGGGAACACCACCTGTGGGATAGGCTCAGGGGATGGTTCGGTGTTGGGTGCTGGCGGGGGCTGGGCCCAGGTGTTCTCTCACCCTGTTTTGTTTTCTCCACAGGCCAAGCTGAAGTATAAACTGACAGTCATGTACGGTCAGATCAATGGTGCAGTGAGAGCGCTGGAGGATGTGAGATCCAGGCAGAAGGATGTGCGGGTGAGTGACAGGGCTCTCTACCACCAGCTGGAAATTGAACCCGTGACCCTTTGGTGCATGGGACGATGCTCTAACCACTGAGCAATGCTGGCCAAGGCGGGATTATGATTTCAGTGGGAGAAAAACAGGGAACAAAAAGTGTATGCCCACTGGCGTTGATCTCTTTATAAGAAGGGAGTGCATTTGTTTTCCAGGACTAGTGTCACAAGTTGCTGCAGACTTAGCTTACAGCTACAGAAATGTGTCCTCGCAGTTCTAGAAGCTGAAAGTCCCAAATCAATGAGTCAGCAGGGCCTCACACCCTCTAGAGGCTCTGGGAAGAGCCCTTTCTTGCCTCTTCAGCTTTTGGTGGCTCAGGCACTTCTAGGCTGGTGGCTGCATCACTCCAATCTCTGCCTCTGTCTTCACATGGCCTCTTCCTCCCTTGGTGACTTCTCTTCTTTCTCTAACGAGGACATTTGTCATTGCATTTAGGACCCACCTGGCTAAACCAGGATGATCTCATCTCAAGAGTCCTACTTTAATTACATCTGTAAAGAATTTTTTTAAAGTAAGAAGTATAGGAAAAGTATAGTTGTGCAAGTGTTAGAGTGATAGAATCAGGGATAATTTTTTTCCCCTTCTAGTTTCCACAATTTTTATAAGGCTGCATTGCGTTTATGTCAAAAGAAGATTTGATTTTTATTTATTTATTTTATTCTTATTTTTTTTAAAAAATATTTTTATGGATTTCAGAGAGGAAGGGAGAGGGAGAGAGAGAAAAACATCAATGGTGAGAGATAACCACCGATTGCCTGCCTCCTGCACGCCCCCTACTGGGGACCGAGCCCGCAACCCGGGACCCTGTAGTCCACAGGCCGACACTCTATCCACTGAGCCAAACCAGCCAGGGCGAAGATTTGATTTTTAAATACCCTGACCCGGAGCTGCAGCATCCAGTGTTATTGTGGCAGCTGTGGTTTAAGGAGACGAGGCCTGGGTAAGAATATCAGCTCTGTTACATATTAGCCTGTGATATGTTGGTTTAGTTGGCGGATCTGTGAGCCTTCGTTTTCCCATCTGCATAATGGAACCATGACTTTTGGAAGGTGGGTGTGAGGTTTAGGTGAAAGGAAGCACATGAAAGAACCTGTATGGGTTGGGGGGCAGGCTAAACTGCTGTAACAAGGATACCCCCCAAAATTCAGAGGCTTAAATAAGATAGAAGTTTATTTTGCTCACTGGGATAGGTCAAGGCTGAACACGAGCCATCCAGACTAGTGGGTGTCTCTGCTCCACGTGATCATTCACGGATTCATGGTCTTTCCTTCATATTGCGTCACAACTCCTTAGGGTGTTTTCCACATCTGTTTGGTGGAAGCTGAGTCACCATTGCATCGCTGTTCTAGCCTGCTAGAAGGGCAACAAGGAAGAAGAGTGTTGCGTACATCACTTCTGCTCATACCGAATTAGGAGCAGCTTAGTCACATGACCAAGCTTCACTGCAGGGAGGCTGGGAAATGTAGTCTGTGGCTTCACAGCCATGTACCCACCTGAGACTCCAGGGGTGCTCTCTTACTGAGACTGAGCACTGGGGGCCATTCGTAGTCACATTGGAGATGGCAGGGTAAGGGGTTGGGTAAAGAAATAACTGAATTTCAATCTCCCTGTATATTGCCCCTCTCGTGTACATTTCTGTTTTCATGTTGAGTCTGAGCTAGAGCACTGCTGAGCCGTAGAAATACAACGTGAGCCTTATCTGTAACGCAGATTAATTTTAACATCGTGAGAAATTAATTTTGATAATACATTTTATTTAACTTAGAACATCCAAAAAATGATTATTTCAACAGAGTCAGTGAAGTGTATTAATGAGATATTTTGCAGTCCTTTTTTTGTACTCAGTCTTTGAAAGCCAATGTGCATTTCACACTCACAGCACATCTTAATTGGGATGAGGCACGTTTCAAGTGCTTTGTAGCCACACCCAGCAAGTGGCTGTGGAATTGGGCAGTCAGTTCCTGAGGGGGATACTCTCTAGAAATTTTCTAGAGCAGCTTCATACCCTCTCTTTTAAAAAGAAAAATTACCCACGAGCTGCTTCCCAGCTTAAGAAAGAAAAATGTCACCAATGCAGCTGAAGCCCTCACTCTATGCCCCTCCCTTTTTATATCCCCCTTTCTCTCTTCGGAAGTATCCACTATCCTGAATTTATTTCCATGGATTTCTTTATACTGCTTTATGTTTGTGTGCCTTCCTTTGGCAATAAATGCCACTGTCCTGTTTGTATCTAAGCTTTCCGTAAAGAGCATCAGTACTGTGTGTCTTTTTCTACAAGCTGCTTTTCCCTCATGAAATTTATCGAATTTATGAAATGCATCGCCCCAGTTCATTAATTCTCATTGCTGTTTAATCTTCCATCCAATGTACATGCAGCCTGTATGTTCAGTCTCCTCTTGCCAGGGTTCTGCTAATTCAAACCATGTTGCTTGTGAGTGTTCTCGTGTGCATCTGTGGGGATTTTTCTGGAGTATATTCTTTGAGTCATTTGTTGAGTCACAGGGTCCGAGTGCCTTCAAATGCACTAGAAATTGCCAGATTGCTCTCCAAAGTGGTCATGCCCCTTTGTGCTCCACGTTTCACCAATGCTTGGTCCCACAGGCTTAGCTTTGTCAGCCTGATGGATGTCTTCTTGTCTTGGCTTCTTAGGAGGCTGCACAAAAGAAGACAGAACAGCTTAGACAAGAATACTTGGAAATGAAGGCGCTCATTGATGCCTCCGAGGCCAGCTCCACGCGGAAAATAAAGGAAGAGGAGAAGAGGGTCAGCAGCAAGTTCGACAATATTTACCAGATCCTCCTCAAAAAGAAGACGGAGATCCAGACCGTAAAGGAGGAGATTGAAGCTGCCTTGACCAAGGGGGGCGAGTTTGAGTTTCTGGAGGTGGGTCTTGGTGAGGACATTGTTGTACATTCTTCCTGCCCAGTGTGACAGTGTTGATTATAGGGGCAACGGGGCCTCAAGGAGTGGGGTTTGTATGAGGTCATTGAAAGCATCCCTGACACACAGGCTGTATTCGTTTTAGATGCTGTGTGACAACTCGCCACAAGCACAGTGGCTTAGATCAGACATTGCCTGTGTCACACTTTCTGTGGCTCAGGAGGCTGGGCAAGGCTCAGGGGGTTGTCTTCTGAGGGCCTCTCACAGGCTGCGTTCTGAGTGTTGGTAGGGCTGCATTCCTTTTGGAGCTTCCTTGGTGGTTGGTAAATCCAGTTCCTTACAGTGCAGGACCAAGGTCCCCGCTTTCTTGCTGGCTGTGCACTCTCCGTTCCTAGAGGCTGCTGCAATTCCTTGCCACATGGCCCTCTCCCAACTTGGCAGCTTACTTCAAAGCTAATGGGAAATTCTCCCTCTAGGAAGGCCCAGTCCCCCTTTTCAGGCCTTTTACCTGATTAAGTCTGGCCCATCCAGGAGACTCATCTTTTTGATAAACTCAAAATCAATAGATTTGGGCCCTGGCTGGTGTGGCTTACTTGGTTGAACATTGTCCCATGCACCAAAAGATTGCCAGTTCGCTTCCTAGTCAGGGTACATGCCCGGGTTGCCAGCTTGATCCCCAGTAAGTGGTGGTGGTGGTGGTGGGGGGGGCATGCAGGAGGCAGCTGATCGATGTTTCTCTCTCTCCCTCTCTTTTCCCCTCTCTAAAATCAATAAAAAACATACTTTAAAAAATCAACAGATTTGGGATCTTAATTACCTCTGAAAAATTTCTTCACATTTACTGTCCTGCTTGTTCCCAAGGGAGGGGATTATATAGGATGTGTAACCTTGGGAAGGGGTGGGACTCTTAGGAGCTACCTTAGAATATTGCCTACTGCATGTACCTCGCTCTCTTCCCTAATCCCTCCTCCACAGGGTCCCTAGAAGTGTCTCTTTTTTTTATTAATATGTTTTTATTGATTTCAGAGAGGAAAGGAGAGGAAGAGAGAGATAGAAACATCATTGATGAGAGAGAATTACTAATCGGCTGCCTCCTGCACTGGGGATTGAATCTGCAGTTGGGCGTGTGTCCTGACTGGGGATCCAACCGTGACTTCCTGGTTTATAGGTCGACACTCAACCTCTGAGCCATGCCGGCCAGGCTGGAAGTGTCCTTATAAAGCACAGAGCCCTCCGCCCTTTCTGACTTCATGTTCCGTAGCACGGCCCCCAGGCCTTGATGACCAGGCCCTGCCTTTGCCAGCAGCCTCATGTCTTGCTGCCCACCTCCAGCCCATGCTTCGTGCTGTGACCACAGCAGAGCACTCACCATTTCTTCTGGCACTGGATCGTGTCCCAGGGTCACCAGCTTCCTCCGTCCTCCCTGGATCCCATGGTTTGCCATTACTGACAATCCAGAGCATGCCCCCCACCTCTGCTAAAGCTCTTGATGTTGTGCTAGATGTGCTTGTTTTCCTTTCTGTTTTAGGCTGTCAGCTCTGTTCAGTGTGGCCCATCCTTGATGGCCACCTTTCTTCTTCCTGGCATGTTCAGCCCTTGCAGAATGCTTGGCATGCAGTGGGTGTTCTGGTGAGCCCATTGATTGGGTGATGTGCTCTGACCCCTCCAAAGCCCAGATTCCTTGTTCAGGTCCGGGGGAGGGTACAGGAGTGACTGGTCCACCCTAGGCTGGAGGCTGTTAGTTTTTTCTTGTTCAGGTGTGTTGGAATAGCTGCCTCGAACTCTCTGAGAAGGGATCTGAATCTACATTTGGGCCTCTTGATACCCTGTGACCTGACTCTTGTCTCAAAGTTTGTGACAGCCCGGAAGACCCTTCCTTTTCATTGGATGTGCCCTAGCTGAGTCCTGCACCTTGAGACCTCCCTGTTCATCCCAGAACCTGTGTTCACAGCTGGTCCTGAGTCTCCCATGTTGCTGGAGGACCAGAGGGAGCATTTTCCATGGTGGTCAGGGGACCTGGGTCCCAGCTTTGTCCCTGCCACTAATTGGCAGAGTTCCTGGCAGGTCACTTGTCATTTCTAGACTTTAGTTTCCACATCTATCAGGGGAGCAACCTCTGAGGGTCCTTCCAGTTCCAGATCATTGTCTTAAAAGTGGCACTTTAATGCCCAGCAACCTCAGGCCGATAACTGGGAAGGCTGATGGGACTTCCCACTTGCGGGGTGGATGGGGGTGGGCGCAGAGCAGCTCCCCCCAGAGTTCTGGCGGCTGAGCCCAGGGCCTGGCTTCCTGGAGCCACCTGCGCTGACCCCCTGGCTTGTTCCAGAAAGCGGCAAAACTGCAGGCTGTCTCAACGAAGCCAGTCTACGTCCCCAAGGTGGAGCTGAATCACGAGCTGATAAAGGGTGTCTACCAGAGCACAGTGGACCTCAAAAACGAGCTGAAGCGGTGCCTCAGGAAGCCTGAGGAGCCCATCACCTCAGGTAACCATCAGCACCCCCCCCCCCAAGGAGCCCACTGAGACCCCTGAATCTGGATGGGTCCCCTCAGCATTTTGGGGTACAAGAGAGGGTCTTGATCCCGAGCATTGGGACTTAGTTTCAGTGGGCCTGCCAGGAAGACTCCTAGTACCTCCTCACGGAGGGCTTTGTCCCATGGAGGAGCATAATCCGTGGATGAATTAGCCTCCCTGCTACCTCCGTGGTGCCTGGTCTGGGGAGAGGGAGGAGCGGAAACCCAGAGGGAAGGAGCTCCAGGCACCTCTGTGTCATCACTATGAGCAAGGGCCTCCTCCCGCTGTGCGCTGGAAGACGATGAAGCTCAGAGAGGCTGCAGAGGTCACAGAGCTGGATGCTGGTGGAAAAAAACTCGACCCCAGTTACATTTTAAGCCAGAGAAAAGAGGGAACACCCCAGACTGGTCCTCCTATGACCTGTCTTCTAGCTCTTGTAAAGGATGGGAGGCAAGAGTGGATGGGATGTGGGGGTGGCTGTCTTTGTAAACCCACTACTGCCCGCCTGTGGCAAAGCTGGCTCCTGGGGTGTTTGGGAGGAGCCCCATAAATGAGCACCTTCTTTGTTGGCACAGGGGAGTTTGCAGAGCATGCCACGGCGCCCACGCCAAAACCCACACGCCCTGTGAAGAAGGTCCCGAGTAAGTAACCCCACGTCCCTGTGGCAGCAGCATGGATGTGGCTGGCGGGGCTGGCTGAGACAGTCACAGGTGTCGCTGCTCCTTGCAAATGGGCACAGGCCCTCATAAATCACTGCAGAGCCTGAGTGCTAGAAGGGGCTGTGTGCCATCTGACCCGTGAGCATTCGATATTCGAGCTGCCTGGAATAAGAGCTCTGGAGTGGGGCCTGAGAATGTGCATTTCCTAGGGCTCCCAGGGATGCTGGTGTTGCTGGTTGGGCCAACACTTGGAGAAACGCTATTTTCACTAAGTCAGTTTCCATAGGCACATGCTCCAGGTAGTTCTTAAGGACTATTGTGATACTTGGCCAGCACATTGTTTTTGCTGACTCTGTTTTTGCTTTTTGCATTTTTCCTTTTATGGAGGTAAAATTTACGTCCAGTAAAATGCACAGATCTTAAATACAGTTAGATAAATGTTGACCATTGAATTCGTGTGTGGTACTATTACCCACATCAAGATAAAGTATTTCCATTACCCCAGAAAATTCCATCATGCTCTTTAAGCGTCAGTCCCTCCCCCACACCAATCACCATGGAGTTATTTGCCTGTTGACCCCTTATCTTTGTCAAGTTAAAACATCCTAGCTTTATTGGGTTGGGTCACATTCATGCAAATGAATGTTAGTATGGTCTTTTGAAAGTGTCATTGTGTTGTGCTTTACAATGTCTTAATTCTGGGATATTTTTTTTTTCCAGAAGAAGAAAAGAAACCCAAGAAATTTCGTAAGTTATGCGTTTCTGCTCTGTTTCTTTCTTTCTTTTTATTTTTTAATAAACTTTATAAACCAAAACACAAGGGGTTCAGTCTTTTTTAAAATATATTTTATTGATTTTTTTTACATAGAGGAAGGGAGAGGGATAGAGAGTTAGAAACATTGATGAGAGAGAAACATCGATCAGCTGCCTCCTGCACACCTCCCACTGGGGATGTGCCCACAACCAAGGTACATGCCCTTGACCGGAATCGAACCCGGGACCTTTCAGTCCGCAGGCCGACGCTCTATCAACTGAGCCAAACCAGTTAGGGCTCTGTTTCTTGAGACTGGCTGAACGCAGTGCTACATGCTGACCCGTCTCATCAGGATTCGGTGATGGGGCCTCAGTTCTAGGATTATATTCTGTAATAGCAGGTTGGAGGTGAGGACAAGTGTAAATGAAGAGGTTCACATACTGTTCTCAGGTTGGAGGTGAGGACAAGTGAGCGTAGCCCTGTCTGGACTCACTGTGTTGCCCCGGCTGTCCAGGTGTGCGTCTGTACAAGTGACTTTTTAATAAAAGAAAATATAAACCTTTATTGTTGAAAGTATTACATATGTCCCTTTTCTTCCCCCTTCGCCCTCTCCCTCCTCCCCCAGCCTTCACCATTTTTTAAGTTTTTAAAAAATATATTTTTATTGACTTCAGAGAGGAAGGGAGAAAGAGAGAAACATCAGTGATGAAAGAGAATCATCAATCAGTTACCTCTTGCACGCCCTCCACTCAGGATCAAGCCTGCAAGCCGGGCATGTGCCTTGACCGGGAATCGAACTACAGTTCATAGGTGGACACTCAGCCATTGGACCACATTGGCTCGACAGAAGTGACTCTTGAAAATCAGCTTAGTAGGGAGTAGAGGCCTTCAGGTCACTCTGTGTCATGTCCCCAACACATGTTCCTCCTTCCTCATCCCCAGCCGCTGCTGCTGTCTCACCCAGCAAGCTTCCTACCTTTGAGTCTTCGGAGCAGTTAGTGGATTTAAAACAAGCTGGCTTGGAGGGTAAGTTATTGTGGACAAGGAGCAGTGGGAGGTCTACTCTGAATTTGTTCTGAAAATGTCTCTCTGTTACCTCATCCAGCTGTAGCCAAACCCACCACCGTGCAGCCAAACTCGGTGTCTCTCAAGGCCAAGGTGCTGGAGAACTTCTTAGCCAAGTCCAGACCTGAGCTCCTGGCGTGTGAGTAGCACCTGCAGGCAGTGGCTGTTGCCGAAACCCCACCGGTCCCGCTGCCAGCTCTCCTCTGGTTTTCCTTTTGACTCCCTGCCATTCCAAAGCCTTGCCATGTGCCATAACTTCTCCCGCTCCTGCCAAACTTCTGCGTCACAGAAAAGAGAGGTGCTCAGAAGGGGCCTCCCTCATCTTCTCATTGCCATCTCACTTGACTCCATACCCTCTCTCTCCTTTCTCTGTTCACTTCCCCAAGGTCGGTTCCTCGGCCAGGACTCTGGATCTTACCCCTCTTGCTCTCTCTGGAACTTTGTGTTTTCAGTTAGGCCTCAGTAATGAATGGATGGATGCATGAGTGGATGGATGGATGGACAGATGGATAAATGGATGCATGGATGGATGTGTGGCTATATGGATGAATGTATGTATGGATGGATGAATAGATGGATAGATGGATGCATGGAAGGAGGAGGGACGGACAGATGGATAGATGGATGGGTGGGTGCATAGATGGATACAATAGTAAAAGGATGGATAGATGGGTAGATGGATGGATGGGGGAATGGATAAAACAAATGAATAATACTACCAGTTGAGAAAAGGTTGAAAAGTGAGAGCGCCTGGGCTCCTTGTAATTGATTGCTTGGGGTGATGCTTTTGTAGATGCTGTTAAGGTCATCCTGGACTACAACACTGCCTATAGCAAGGTGGCTCTGTCGGAGAACTACACTGTGGCCTCTGTGGCCGAAACACACCAGAGCTACCGGCCACATCCCCAGAGGTTCACATACTGTTCTCAGGTGCTGGGCCTGCACTGCTACAAGAAAGGGATCCACTACTGGGAGGTGGAGCTGCAGAAGAACAACTTCTGCGGGATGGGCATCTGCTATGGCAGCATGGCGCGGGAGGGCCCCGAGAGCCGGCTCGGCCGCAACAGCGCCTCCTGGTGCGTGGAGTGGTTCAACACCAAGATCTCTGCCTGGCACAACAATGTGGAGAAAATCCTGCCCACCACCAAGGCCACGCGGGTTGGTGTGCTTCTCAACTGTGACCACGGCTTCGTCATCTTCTTTGCTGTTGCTCCCGACAGGATCCACGTGATGTATAAGTACAAGGAGGACTTCACTGAAGCTCTGTACCCGGCCTTCTGGGTGTTCTCTGCAGGTGCCACACTCTCCATCTGCTCCGCCAAGTAGGCCGGCCCTGGACACTCGGGCCGACTGCCCGGGGAGTGCCCAGGACTCTAGTGAAAAGGCTGCAGGGTTGACTCTCGGAGACTTTCCCTGACAGTCCCCAGGATGGGAGGGGAGTTGATGGGAGGTAAGAGGGTGGGGAGATGGGATAAGGGAGGAATTTGGCCAGGGAAAGGTGTGGGGGTGATTGTCTTGTGGGCAAGGAAGCGTTTCTATGTCCTGTTGCCCCTCGAGGCAGGCTTGCCCCCTCCCCTGGTTCTGGTAGATCCCCAGGGTGTTGGGTGGCTGGACAAGGTTTTGGGGGTAAAGTCATTAGAGCCCCTTTCCTTTTGGAGAACATCTCAGGCCACTGCAGTCCTTTCTCGGGCCCCTTGGTGGATGCCCCTATGCTGTCTTCTGATCTTGGTGTTTTGATTACTCTCTTTAGGGCTACTCAACTCTATAGAGCAGCGACTTTCAACCTTTTTCATCTCATGGCACATAAGTTAATTGCTAAAACTCTGCGGCACGCCAAAAAATATATTTTTTGCCAATCTGACAAAAAAAAAGATATAATTTTGATTCATTCATATGGAACAGTTACTGTTGTGTTGGCTGTTGTCATTTTTTAAATTTGACAATCTAAGGGAAAAGAGGTCCGTGCTCCTGACTAAATAGTCAGGTATTGCAGTGTTTTAAAAATTCTTGTGGCACACCAGTGTGCTGCAGCACACCTGTTGAAAATCGCTGCAGTAGATTGAAAAAAAAAATTCCAAGTCTTTGAATTGCAATATTATTCACCCTCCCTTCCCGCCAGTACCCATATGTGAGGACTGGGGGTGAATGCTCAGATTCCTGGTTATATTTTGTGCTTGAGGCCAGGTCTCCACCCAGACCAGAGTTTCCTCTTCCTCCACTGGACAATAGCCTCACCTCCCTTCCTGTTTGTATCACCCCTTTGAGAATTTTTAAATGTTTACTCCAACAGGAACCTTTTCTGTCTCGGGCCATCATCTGAATCAGTCGATGTTAAATTTCTTCTTTTTTTTTTAAATCCTCACCCAAAGACATGCTTTGAGAGAGGAAGAGAGAGAGAGAGAAGTACAGACAGACACATCGATGTTAGAGAGAAATATCTATTGGTTGCCTTCCATATGTGCCCCAAGCTGGGACCAAACCCACAACCCAGGTTATGTGCCCTGACTGGGAATCGAACTGGCAACCTGTTGGTGCACAGGACCACACTCAACCAACTGAGCCACTCCAGCTGGGCATATGTTGTAGAATTTCTAATTCACGGTCAAGGTGACCCAGGTCCCGTGTGAATGGAAACCCCTCCAAGTCCCAAGTATTATGAAAGGCATCTCATGACTGTAGCCACAGAACCTCGCTGGAGGCCTTCTCCCCACAGCCTAGGCTTTGGGGCAGGGAATCCTGACCTGGTTGCCAGAAGTGTGTGGCTTTGGTCTTGTTAGAGTATCTTGCCTTCTTATTGGTACCTCTCTTCAGGGTAGCTGCCTCTCCCCAGGATTGTGGGATACATAGTTGAGCAGCTAGCGAAGCCCCATCTCTCAAACCTGTTATCATAGGAGAGGTTGTATGTAGCTGCCTCAGGGACCATACTAGCTCATCTGGAGTGACCACCTACAGCTGGGATGATCTTCTAGCAGATCCCATGGGGAACAGCAACTTCCTGTTCATCCTGGCCACAGGCCGCCGACCCACCGCTGGCTCTTGCATGAGTTGGAGGCCTGTCACTGGCCCTCGCCCCTTTCGCTGTCTTCTTCCTTTGAGCCAATTCTAGATGTGGGCATGGACCAGGCTAGGGCTCAGGAAGACTTTAAGGATCAGCGAGGGAACAAGCTACAGGGTTATAGCACAAGGGGCTGTTTTCCTGCAGTGTTTCTGTGCAGAGAAAATAACCCCAGTCCATTAAGGGGCGGGAGTGAATGGATGGCTGGGATTTCCCGAGCTCTCTATATCCTCATGTCAGGATGTGAGTGGGAGGAATTTCACCTCTTGTGGTGGAATGAGTCCTGCTCTGGGTTTGCCCGAGACAGGAGCTTAGGCCAGGCTCTTTGTGGTATGAAAAAGCGGTCACCATTAGCATCTGGGGACCCCAGGCCTTTTCATGTGGCTATTTGAGAAGGTAAAGCCTCTCTGGCCTTGTGCTGGCATTCCAGGGCACTAGTCAGGCCCAGAGCTCGTGGTGGTCCTGACAGAAGTGTGGATCTGTGTCATCTCCCAACAAGGACTGTTACTTCCTTGGGGCAGAGACCATCTTTGTAGGGGAGGCTTCCCTGCAGTAGTTGACATGTGGTTACCAAACGTTTTCTTCCCTTGCTACCAGGAAGAAAGGTTCTCTGATGATTCTTCTCTGCTTTTGGAGATGGCCAGAAGCATCTTCATTGACCTTCTGAAACAGTAGCCTTGTCTAGAGCCAAGTCATACTTGGGAATCAGCGGGGCTTAGAGGAGAATGCCCAAGATGAACCCAGGGTCCTACTGTGGCTCTCTCCCGCAGAAATGAAGGCAACAGAGAGGGCGCTTCCCTGGCCATTGACTGGGGAAGTACACGTCCCTCTATTTATGAGAGGCACGTAGGTAACCCAAGCTCTGTGCAAGGTGCTTTGGAGGTGTAAGTGAGGCGCACACCTCGCTGTCTCGAACCTTACATCCCCTTGCCTTGTAGGGCTACTGCCTAATCCTGGAGTCCTAGGGTTGGAGGAACCTTTGCATTCATCTGACTTTTCGCTTTGCAGAGTAAGTCAAATGGGGAGGTATGGGTGATGCTTACTGCTCTCGCCAACCCATCCTAGAGGAGATGTTTCCTAGATGCCTCCTGCATGCGTCCTGGCACCCCAGGGAAGTGTCAGAAATTTCCAGAGACACAAACATAAAAATACATCCCAGACGTGGGTGTCAGGGACTGTCTCAGTCACTCTGGCATGATAAAGCAAAGGTCAGGGTCAAGTTTCTGTACTATTCAAGACTGGTTGGCTAGTTCCTCCTGTCTTAATGACTCTGAAATTGATAATTGATAGGTTACCGCTTACCTTATGATGACTCCCATTGATTTTTGTTAATCACAAGTATCTGAGCTGTTATTTCTTGAGCTTATTTGTTTTAGCATTGATTTTTTTTTAAGATATATTTTTTATTGATTTTAGAGAGGGAGAGAGAGAGATAGAAACATCAATGATGAAAGAGAATCATTGATCGGCTGCCTCCTGCACGCCCCCTACTGGGGATCGAGCCCACAACCCCAGGCATGTGTCTTGACCAGAATCGAACCTGGGACTCTTCAGCCCGCAGGCCGACGCTCTATCCACTGAGCCAAACTGGCTAGGGCTTTAGCGTTGATTCTTTATGAGATAATCAGGGCTATAGGCATGGATCTTTTGAAACTTGCAAGAAATACGAGAGCCAAAGCTGGCTGACTTGCCTTAGAAGTTTGGAATGTAGGAAACTGGTGTTTGGTGTTCTTTTTTGCAGCTCAGTGTGTGTAGACAGTGTTACCCATCACACTGGGGTGAGCAAATGAGGTGCCCAGGGGCGTCTGGTCACCCAGGCCCCACCCAGCTGCTCCCAGATGTTGACCTATAGCCCATTTGAGACTGGCCATGTGTAAGAATTCCTGACAGGATGTCCCTCTGGGCTTTGCTTCAGGATAATCCGAGGATGGGTGTAGGGAGAAGGGGTGGGGTGTGAATGAAAGGGTGAGCCACAGCTGGTAATCAATTAAACAGTTACGGGATAGGATAGTTCATTAAAATATTCTTTCTACTGTTGCATATTTTGAAAATGTTCACAATAAAAAGTTTTAAGAATGAAATGAAGCATAGCCCAGGCCAGCGATAGGCCCTGTCGGGTGATTTCATCCTTGTTTGCAGAGGAGTAGGAGTTGTGGGAGGTGTGGGTTTGAGGTTGTTATATCAAGTCATCCCCTCTTATCTGTGGGGTATGTTCCATGACCCCCAGTGGATGCTTGAAACCAAGGACAGTACTGAACCTTATGGATATTGTGCTTTTTCCTATACGTACATACTTACAAAGTTTCATTTATAAAATTAGGCACAGTAAGAGATTAGCAAAATAACATAATGAAAGAGACCAGTTATAACAATACACTGTAATGAAAGTTATGTAAATGTGCCCCCCCCACCCCCAAAGTATCTGATAACCAATCTCGTAACTGAGAAGGCTACTAAGTGACGAACGGTGGGGAGCTATATAGCGTGAATATGCTGGACCCGGGGGGATGGGGTGGGACTTCATCATGCTACTCAGAACTGTGCACAATGTAAAACTTATGAATTGGTTATTTCTGGAATTTTTCGTTTAATATTTTCAGACCACCATTGACCACGGGTAACTGAAGCTGTGGAAAGTGAAACCATGGATAAGGGGATACTATTAAAATAAAGAATTTCACTGGCCTTTGTCCCTGGTTTCCAGAGGGGAGATTCTGACTCCTTGGCATTTCCCCAGTAAAGAGGAGTGTCTTTGTCATTCACGAGCCCCTTGGGTCACACCTGAGTTTATTCGAGGAGTTGAGATGACCAAGGATGGGGCCTGGTCATCAGAAAGGCCAACCATGAGGTTAGAAGGTTGGGACTTCGAGCCAGCCTGACCTCCACAACCAGTTATGCCTTTGTAATGAAACTCCGAAAAAATCTCTGGACACTGAAGCTCTGCTGAAAACAGTGACGCATCCTGATTCCACGGCCATGGGGAGGTTGGAGGGTACAGAAGCTCTGCACTTGGGCCCGCCGAGACGTCACTCTGTGTCTCTTCCTTTGACTGGTCTTGATTTGTAGCCTTGATAAGCAAACTGTAATCATAAGTGTAGCCCTTTTCTGAGCTCTGAGTTTCAGTGAATCATTGACCCTGAAGAAGGTTGTGTGCTATACAGTGGATGCTTGTGTAGCCCCAAGATCCAAATGTTGAAACCTAACCCCCAATGTGATGGAAATGGAGGTGATTAGGTCCTGAGAGTGGAGCCCTCATGAATGGGATTAGTGCCCTTAATAAAAGAGTCCACAGAGCCCCCTTGTCCCTTCTGCCATGTGAGGGCACAAGAAGACACCAGAGACTTGCATCTTGGATTTCCAGCCTCCAGAACTGTGAGAAATAAATTGTTGTTTAAGCCACCAACTTTATGGTGTTTTTGTTATAGCAGCCCAGACCAAGACGTCATGGGAACCTTCTGGATTTGTGGCCAGTCTGTCCGAAGTGTGGGTGGCCTGGGGACCACTGAAGTGTGGCTGGTGTCTGAAGTGAAGACAGTCTTGTTGGGACTGACCTTCAGCCTGTGGAGCCTGACTCTGGGGCCAGGTGGTTAGCCCCAGAATTGTACCAGGTGGTTCAGAATGGGGGGGAGGGGGTTGCCACCTTGAATAGGCCCTTCATGGCCCACCTGTCAGAATAAAACACTGTTCTTCAAAGGAGCTTCCTGTGTTTTCTCTCAGGTCTAGCCCTGGCCAGTTTGGCTCAGTGGATAGAACGTCATCATGTGGACTTAGGTGCCCCGGGTTCGATTCCGGTCAAGGATACATGCCCAGGTTGTGGGCTCGATCCCCAGTGGGGGCGTGCAGGAGGCAGCTGACCAATGATTCTCTCTCATCATTGATGTTCCTATCCCTCCCTCTCTGAAATCATAAACGTATTAAAAAAAATTTTAAACATATTAAAAAAAAAAAAGGCAGGTCTAAGAAGGACCGGTAGATAACAAATGTGATATGATTCTAGGTCCGTTTCAGGTGATTGGCTCTATAGGGATTTCCCAGGAGGTTTATGTCCTAGCACCTCATCTATGGATGGATGTGAGTAGGATGTGAGAAGGTGCTTCACTCCTAACTGGCTCTCACACACCATTTCCAAATGTTCCCATTAGTTTCCAGTGATGAGTTCAGGTTTCCATTGCACCACCGGTTCATCAGTTCAGCTTAGCAAAGCATCCGTGAAGGCCCCTTTTATACTCATCTCACCTGTCTTCCACAAGCGTCCCATGGCCTTGAAGGGTCCCATTCCAACTCAGCTCTCTCAGAGGTGTCTCCGTGAAAGAGAGATTTCTCACTCTTGTACCCGGGCCTATGGCTTCTCCTCACTGGGCCCTGGCAGCGTACCACTGTGTCCATACTCAGGCTGGTCCAGCCTTGACACCAGTTCTTCCAGGTAGGGCTTACCCAGGCCAGTCCTGGGGCTGGGAGCCCAGTGGACAGATGACCAGGTGCCCGAATGCTCTGTCAGTGTTTGCTCACCACCAGGATCCACCCCTTGCTGGCTGGATTGGCCCACTCTGGGACTGGACCTCAAGGTTTCAGAAGCCTCGGTCGGTGGCTGGAAGCAGGGTCAGAAGGTCTATTCTAAAATCACCTGGAAAACAGGTCCGACAGGGAAGAGGGGAATCCTGGGCGTTTTCTCTGGGCAGACACTTTCCTTGTCTGGGACCAGAGAGCCTGGGTGAACTCGGATCGTCGATGAAATAATCCACGTGCAAACACTTCAGACTGGGTATCAAATGTGTGGGCATGGAGTTGGTTATCGTCTTCCCTTGTTTACATTTTAAAGTCCATGGGATCAGTGGTGACGTCTCTGCTTTCATTTCTGGTGTTAGTAGTTTGTGTCCTCTCTCTTTTTTCCCCTAGCTTGGCTAGGGTTTAACTGATTTTATTTATTTTGAAGAATCGGCTTTTGATTTCATTGATTTTCTCCACTGATTTCCTGTTTTCAAATTCACTGATTTCTGTTCTGCTCCTTAGTGCTGCATTTCTTTTGCTCCCTCTGGATTTAATTGGCCTCCTTTTACTAGTTCCCTAAAGTAGGCCCTTAGCTTCTTGATTTTAGATCTTTCTTCTCTTTTAATATATGCATTCAATGCTATACATTTTCTTCTAAGCACTCTTTTCACTGTATCCCACAACTTTTTAAAAAGTTTTTAATGGATTTTTTTTTTTTTTTTTTTTATGAGAGAGAGGAAGGCAGAAGGAGAGAGAAAGAGAGAGAGAGAGACAAACATTTTGTCTCCCACACCCACTCCAACCAGGGATCAAACCGGCAATCTGGGCATGTACCTTGATCAGGAATCAAAAGGGCAACCTCTACCTCTTGGTACATGGGATGACACTCAGCCAACTGAGCCACACTGGCCAGGGCCACACATTTTGATAGGTTGTATTTTCATTTTATATTTAGTTGAAAATATTTAAAAATGTCTCTGGAGATTTCTCTTGACCCATGTGTTCTTTAGAAGGGTGCTATTTGGGGGGGGGGGGGAGGGTTCAGTTATCTTTCTGTTACTGATTTCTAGTTTAATTCGACTGTGGTCTAAGAGCAGACATTGTATGATTTCTCTTCTGTTAGATTTGTTAAGGTGACCCTGGCCAGCTTGCTCAGTGGTTAGAGTGTTGGCCCTTGGACTGAAAGGTCTCAGTTCAATTCTCAGTCAAGGGCACATACCTGGGTTGTGGGTTTGATCCCCACCCCAGTCGGGATGAGTGTGGGAGGCAACCAGTTGATGTGTCTCTCACACTGATGTTTCTCTGTCTCTCACCCTCTCTCTCTGAAAAAAATAATGGAAAAAATATCCTCTGGTGAGAATTAACAACAACAAAAATTTGTTAAGGTGTGTTCTATGGCTGGAATGTGGTCTACGGTGAATGTTTCACGTGCGTTTGCTGCTGTTGGAAGTAGTTTTTAGACGTTTGGATCTGATGCTTGGTCTGTCCTTCATCTGGTGTTTCCTGCCTATTGGTAAGCCTTGTACTTTCTCTTCTAGTCAGACGTGACATGCTGGGTGAAAGGAACTGCTGTCAGTAGGCCTTGGTAGTGTGGTGGGAGGTTGGGGTGGGGGTGGGGGGGTCAGGGAGTGCTCTGTAGCCCTGGGTTAGTCCTCAGGCTTTAAGTGACCCCATGCTTCTGGAGTGTGACTTTCACAGTGTTTCTCAGTTTTCCCCTTTCCTCCCCCAAGCGGGACAGGAAGGCTGGCGTGGGCTGGCATCAGGCATGCCTTTACCCGGGTCCCTTGGGCTCTGATAAAACCCCAGCTAGCCAGGCCGCTCACTAGCTCCTCCTGCAAGCAGACCTCCTTAAGAACAGAAGGCTCTGTGCATTTCAGAAGAGTTTCTCTCCCTCCTCCCACCGGAAGCTGGAGCGGATTTCCCCCGGATATGGACTGTGGGAACCTGGTTGAGCTCTTGGAGGTAAATCTTCCATCTCTGGTTCCCCTTGGAGTTTCTAACGCTGAGTGGTTCGCCCGGAGCCTCAGCAATGCATCCGGTGTTTCTACTCCAGGTTTCGGCTCTCGTCTCCGCTCTGGGAAGCCGAATTCTCTGCATTTGTCTGTCTGTCCCTCCAATCTCGGGAGCGGCAGCTTGCCCCGTGTCCTCCTCTCTCATACAAATCCCAGGAGAGCTGTTGATTTTTTCCAGTCCGTTCCGCTTTTTGCTGATAGATAGGAGGGAGTGGCATCGGCCGAGCTTCTATGCTCATCTGGAAACCGGAGCTCCATGATTTCATGTTCATTCAGTTCAAAAGACTTTCCGTTTCCTGCACTCCGACCCATTGGTTGTTCATTTATTTATTTTATTTTTCAATGACAGTTTATTTTGTAATTTATTTTTACTTTTCAATGACAGTTTAGAGTCAATCTCGTTTTATTTTAGTTTCAGGTGTGCAGCATGGTTAGACAATTATATAATTTATGAAGTGACCCCCCTGATAATTCTAGTACCCACCCGGCACCATACATAGTTATTGCACTACTAGAAGCCTGGTGCACGAATTTGTGCTCAGGGGGGGTCCCTCGGCCTGGCCTGCGATTGGGGATGTCTCCTGCCCTGATCAAGGCCTGGGGCTGGCCAGCCACAGGAGGTTGGCTGTGGGAGCACACTGACCACCAGGGGGTAGCTCTGTGTGGAGCGTCTGCCTCCTGGTGGTCAGTGCATGTCATAGCGACTGATCAACCGATTGTTCAATCATTCGGTCATTGGGTCGCTTATATATACACTGAGTGGCCAGATTATTATGATCTCTGAACGCATAAAAATCTGGCCACTCAGTGTGCGTGTATATATATTAGAGGCCCGGTGCATGAATTCATGCATGGGTGGGGTCTGGCCAGCCTGGCCAGGGGGAGGGGACATGGGCAGTTGGCTGGCCTGCCTGCTGGTCGAACTCCTGGTTGAGGGGACAATTTGCATATTAGCCTTTTATTATATAAGATATACACTGAGTGGCCAGATTATTATGCGTTCAGAGATCATAATAATCTGGCCACTCAGTGTATATAGATTATTGACTATATTCCCTACGCTGTCCTTTACATCCCTACTCACTGGTTATTTAGAAGCGTTGTTTGTTTTTCACATATTTGGGGGGTATCCAGATATCTTTCTGTTGTTATGGGTTTTAAATTTGATTTCATTGTGGTCTGAGAATATACTTTACATGGTTTGAGTTGTTTTAAGTGTATCAAGCTTTATTTTGTGACTCAGAATGTGATCTAGCTTGGAAAATGTTATACGTGCACTTGAAAAAAAATGTATATGCTGCTATTATTGGGTGAAATGTTCTATGTCAATTGGTCAAGTTGGTTGATAGTGTTGTTCAAGGCCTTTATATCTTTACTGATTTATGTCTAGTTGGATCAGTTCTTGTGAGAACAGTGTTTAAATTTCTGACCAAAACTTGAACTTTTACCAGTCTTTGCTTTAGGTAATTGGAAGCTTTCTTAATATTAAGTGCATAAATATTTAGGATATTTATGTCCTTTTGGCAAATTGACCTCTTTATCATTATTAAGTGACCCTTTTTTATCTCTGATAATATTCTTTGCTCTGAAAACTACTTTGTCTGATATTACTATAGACATAGTAGCTTTCTTTTTATTAATATTACCATGACATATCTCTTTTTTCATCCTTTGGCTTTTAATGTGTGTCATTATATATTTAAAATGTATTTTTTATAGACAGCATATAGTTGAGTGTTCTTTTCTTATGCAATCTAATGATCTATTTTTAATTAGTGTGTTTAGACCGTTTACATTTAATGTATCCGGAAGGGTCAGAACAGGCCTTCACAGGATGTGCTGCTTTGGCCTGTGAATTGTCTGGAACTGAAGGCAACTGAGACCCTGTAGGTTCATAAGAAACTTTTACCTTTCCTTAAAGAATTTAAGTTGGAGGCCTTGCCCATAGTAACTTTTTATGACCTAGCTATGGGGCAGGGCAAACATCTAATTACTGAACATTTGCCTGTCTTATCTTCCTGTGAATGACCTTCCTCTCTTTGAATCCCAAGTCATCTTACCTCATCCTTATCTCAGACTGACGTATATACCTCATTTTAAGAGTCTGTCTCTGAACCTGTCATGCATGTAGGTCTCTGATTCTCATGTATGTTCCCATATGTACATATGAAATTAAATTTATTTTCTTTTTTTTAAAAATAAATCTTTATTGTTCAGATTATTACAGGTGTTCCTCTTCCCCCCCCCCCCATAGCTCCCCTCCACCTGATTCCCCACCCCACCCCATGCCCTTACCCCCTGCCACTGTCTTCATCCATAGGAGTAAGATTTTTGTCCAATCTCTTCCCGCACCCCTCACACCTGCTTCCCCTGAGAATCGTCAGTCCACTCCCTTTCTATGTCCCTGATTCTATTATATTCACCAGTCCATTCTGTTCTTCAGATTTTTATTCACTTGATTTTTAGATTCACTTGTTGGTAGGTATGTATTTGATGTCATTTTGTTGTTCATAATTTTTATCTTTACCTTTTTCTTATTCTTCCTCTTCTTAAAGAATACCCTTCAGCATTTCATGTAATCCTGGTTTGGTGGTGATGAACTCCTTTAGCTTTTTCTTGTCTGTGAAGCTCTTTATCTGACCTTCAACTCTGAATGATAGCTTTGCTAGGTAGAGTAATCTTGGTTGTAGGTTCTTGCTATTCATCACTTTGAATATTTCTTGCCACTCCCTTCTGGCCTGCATAGTTTCTGTTGAGAAATCAGCTGACAATCGTATGGGTACTCCCTTGTAGGTAACCAACCATTTTTCTCTTGCTGCTTTTAATATTCTCTCTTTGTCTTTTGCCCTTGGCATTTTAATTATGATGTGTCTTGGTGTGGTCCTCTTTGGATTCCTCTTGTATGGGGTTCTGTGCGCTTCCTGAACTTGTATGTCTATTTCTTTCCCCAGGTGGGGAAAGTTTTCTGTCATTATTTCTTCTAATAGGTTTTCAATATTTTGCTCTCTCCCTTCTTCTGGCACCCCAAAAATTCGGATGTTGGTTTGCTTAAAGTTGTCCCAGAGGCTCCTTACACTATCTTCATATTTTTGGATTCTTTTTTCTTTTTGTTTTTCTGGTTGGATGTTTTTTGTTTCCACATATTTCAGATCTTTGGTTTGATTCTTGGGGTACGTTGATCTACAGTTGAGTTTCTGTATATTCTTTATTTCAGACAGTGTATGCTTCATTTCTGACTGATCCTTTTCCATTTTTTTGACATTCTCATTAATATCCTTAAAGGTCTCATCAAGTTTCTCAGCGGTTTTAAGAAGATTCTTGAGTAACCTTATAAATGTGGTTCTGAACTCTATGTCATCCAGTAGTTTGCTTTCCTCTGTTTCTTTCATTCGTGACATGTTTCTTTGTCTCCACATTTTGGCTGCTTCCCTGTGTTGATGGAGTAGCTTTGTGTGGTAGGTGATCTATAGGGGGCAGTAGCTCAGCCTCCTCAATCACCTGATGTGAACGCTCTTGGTACACCCCTTTGTGGGCTGAGTGCAAAGTCTTGGTGTAGTTAAGCCTTAATTGCTGTTGGTACACTGGGAGGAATTGACCTCCAGGCCAATTAGCTGTGAGCACTCACTGTGTCTATAATGGAAGAACTGCTGCGCTGAAGACACGCTTATGGAGCAGGACTTGTTTCAGTGGGGCTTTTGTGCTCACTGAGTCTGCCTCTTGAATGTGTCACTTATGGATGTGAGGAGTTGAAATCTGGTGTCTCACACTGACCACTAGGTACACTGGCTTCTGGATCTCCAATGGGGTGCAGGTCAGCTACTGTCTGAGGCCACCCAGCAGGAGCTACAGTGAGAGCTACAGTTTTCTCCTCTTTGCTTGGGGTTTGGAGGTTTTGGAGCTGTCTGACTGGGGCTGCGAATTTGCTAGGTTAAGCTGCGATAGGGCAGGGCTTTCTTATGCTAAAGCCGCTGCTTGGAGCTTGGGTGGGTTTGTAGGTTGTGCAGGGCGGGGTCTCAGGGTGTCACTAGGCTAGGGCGTGGCAAACAGCAATGGCTGCTAGTTAGCCGGCTCTGCGTCCCTGTCGGCAGTCCCGTGCCCCAGTGCCATAAACAATTATTCCTGCGCGCAGCTCTGTAAGCAAGCCACCCTCACTGGCAGATAGTCCAGCTTCTCCCCGTGGGAGTTTGGGTCCCCTGCGTCTCCCCAGAAACTGTATTTCAGAGTAATCAGGGGCTTGTCTCCCTTTGGGTTGAAAAAAGCAACGCCCGCTGCCAGCCCGGATCACGCGCCTCCGTACCTCAGCTTTTCAGCACTTGTGCACGTCTCAATGCTCTTTTCTCTTTCCTTCTAGTTGTAGAACTTCCACTCAGCCAGCTTTCCCGTGGTTCTGGGTGATAGACGTTTTTTCTTTTAGTTGTATTTTTGAAATTGTTGCGGGAGGCAGCAGTTTAGGTGTTTATCTACGCCACCATCTTGGATTCTCCCTATTTTCTCTTTTTTTAAATTTTAAAATGTATTTGATTGATTTTTTACAGAGAGGAAGGGAGAAGGATAGAGAGTTAGAACATTGATGAGAGAGAAACATCGATCAACTGCCCCCTGCACACTCCCTACTGGGTATGTGCCCGCAACCAAGGTACATGCCCTTGACCGGAATTGAACCTGGAACCCTTTAGTCCGCAGGCCGACGCTCTATCCACTGAGCCAAACCAGTTAGGACTGGTTATTTTCTCTTGTTAATCTGTCTCACATCAATTTGATTATTCAATCGGCTGATAAAAAGGAAAATGTTTTCCTCTTGTGCATAGCTTAGCATGTAGAATAGCAAATAATACTACGCTAACATTTGAAAAAAAAGAAACACCATAGTTCTCTCAGTTCATTTACTGTTCTGTGAAGTTACTGGTGTTCTACTCTTGAGGATAAGGGAATGTTTATATGAAAAAAATCTACTCAGTTTGCAATTTTATACTCATCTCTCTCTATGTAAAAAGATTCATGACTTAGATAATAGCATTTGAACTGCAGTACCCATATCTATGAATAACATTGGATTACTTACCACCTGATGGTATAACCCTTGAAAAGGCACAAAGAGTAGTGTCACTTGTTTAGAGAACAGAAACTCAGTTCTTAAAATACCCAACCACATTAGTGTTTCTTTCACATAAGTGGCTTCTTTTTTGTTTGTTTGTTTGTTAATCCTCCTCCGATGATATTTTTTCCATTGATTTTTAGAGATTGGAGGGGAGAGATGAGGGGGAGAGAGAGAAACAGAAACATCAATGCAAGAAAGACACATTGACTGGTTGCCTCCCACACATGCCTCTATTTGGGGGCTGGGAATCAAACTCACAATTGAGATGTGTGCCCTTGACCAGGAATTGAACCCAAGACCTGCAGTCCGAGGGTCGACGCTCAAACCACTGAGCAAAACCAGCCAAGGCATACGTTGCTTCTTAAAAAAAAAATCTCAGAAACTTACTTCCACCTTGTAAAGCTTTCATTGCTTATTTGTAAGGAAAGGCTGAATGTAATTCGTGCTGTTTCCTTTTGAAAAGTTTTAAAATATAAATCTAAATTGACTGCTGATATAGGAAGTGTCAACTCTCTGTAGTTAGAAATAGATGCCAGCAAAGAAATCTTAAAAACTTCTATGAAATGTAAACAAGCTTCTGCACGTATTTCCCCGCTGTGGGTTCCTGCACATTTCTGTTCTATTCCAGGAGAAGCCCTTTGCTCTATTGCAGAGGCCACACCTGATAGGTGGGGTGTTTGTTTTGCATTTCCATTCCTTAATGAGTCACTACTCGTTGTGTCTAACTGCTTAATATAGCTCAAGTCAGAGGTCTTCTGCTCATTCCAACAGTGGCACACAATGGCCTTTCATCTGTCACCTCTCAGAAGGGAGCCGATAACCAGAAATGAAATACAGCAGGACCAGCTTGCACACGTTTAGGAAACAGCAGTCTTTACCATGGGCAAAAGGAGAGAACCCTAGAAGTGATCATGCCCGACTTACGGCAATTTGGTCACTGAAAGAAGGTGCAGAGCCCTAGCCAGTTTGGCTCAGTAGATAGAGCGTCAGCCTGCATACCAAAGGGTCCCAGGTTCGATTCTGGTCAAGGGCACGTACCTTGGTTGCAGGCTCCTCCCCGGCCCGGGCCCTGGTTGGGGCTCATGCAGGAGGCAACCAATCAATGTGTCTCTCTCGCATTGATGTTTCTCTCTGTCTTTCCCTCTCTCTCAAAATCAATGGAAAAATATTCTCGGGTGAGGATTAACAAAACAACAAGTAAGGTGCAGAGTAGATGCTGGAATTCTGTTCCACAGTGGTCTCTTTTTGTTTGTATTTTTGGTCTTTCCCTTTTTATGCGGTAGTTCCTTCCCTTTATGCTGCCAGTTATGCCCCAGTGTTCCTTAACAAAGTAACAATATTTAATGAAAAACCCCACTGACTTGCTTAGTCTGATGTAGCCCCAGGTCATGGGTCATCTTCTGTTGCTCTATTTAGGACGACTGCCCATCTGCATATCTTGTCCTGTCTCCCCTCGCCCTAGTGTTAGTACATGCAGACCCAGGGGAGGATCCCAGGACTGAAAATATGCTCCGTAAGTGGAGGGCAGGGAAAAACAAATGAAACAGGCTGGCCACTCCAGTCTGGTAATTAATAGAGTTTATTAAGCGAAACTTCCTTACAAGGCACCTTGGATGGTTAGAAGATGAAGTGGATCCCTGTGCTGCTTGGTAGGTGCCCAAGAATTATATACAGGGCGAAAAGAGGGAATGGTTGCAGGTACTAGCATGTGAACGCTGCCAGACACAGGAAATTACATGTTTGGCCAGATCAGGGCATCAGCCTCTTCCAGGAGCCGGGGAGGGATGCTGATTTATGTCAGAATGAACATTGATTATGATCAGATAGTCCCTAAGGGCGGCTTTGTGGTCAAGCAATCTCTGTTCTGGCCGGGTCCAGCTTGTGGGTCCAGCAGCGGTCACGCTATGGAACAATCTCTCCTTCACAGCTTTTCAAACTATCTATGGTGAAGAATCAGGTGTTTTGTTGCATTAAAAATTTTTTTCCAATACGTCATGTATTGACATTTTTATAAAATAGAAGAAAATGACATGAAAAAGACATACAAAATACAAACCACATTTTACTATGGTTAGATTCAGTAGTTGTCAAGATAGCTAGAAACATTTCTAGACTCTTATTCTCAATTCTGTACTTCTTTCCTGGTGAGCCAGTTCCTGGGCCACACATGAAACAAAGTCTAGCAGAGACTGAATGGTTGCCCGTCCATTGATGGGCTCCCTGGGACCAATCAGCCACAAGGGAGGAATGATCGCATGGTCTGAACACGCCCCTTCGGAAGATACTTTGGTTGGGGGCACTTTCCAGAGAATGGGGCATGAGATATAGGAGCACAAAGCTTTGCTGTTTGCTTGGCTGCCCTATGAACGCAGTACCTCAGATGGTTGAGTGCCCTACCTGCTCATTTGCTGGAAATTGGAGGCTGAGAGCAATGTCCTCTAGAGCAAGCATGTCAAACTCAAAGGCTAACAAGGGCCAAGTAAACAAGGCATGCGGCCCGCGAGTTTGACATGCTTACTATGAAGTAAGGGTTCCATAACACAGAACAGGATCTTCACAGAAAATATGAAATACTCATTAATTGAATGCAAAGATGAACAAGGTAAAGCTCTCTGCCCTCAAGAGTTCACAGTGTTTAGAGCTTTTTCATAGACTAATTTACTTTTCTATCTACTCCCATGAGAAAAATGCTGTTTCTATTTCCTAGTCCCAAACCCTGCTGAAAAATTTAATTCTTTATAGGCAATGCATTACATGGTCAGCCCATCAAAGATCTCTGAATTCCTCCCACAAGTAATTTATCTGCATGTGTATGACCAGTTTCCTTGTGTGGGGAGTTGCTTTGAGGGCTGATTTATAAACCCTGGCATTCCTAGTGCCCAGCTCAATAGCATGTCTGACTGTAGTCAACATTTTTTATATTGTGGGCGGTGGCTGTGTTGATGATGAAAAAGCAGCAGGGAGGAGGACTTGGGATCAGCAGCTCCTAGTTAGTTGCCAATCTGTAAAATGGAGTTAGTAATACCTACCTCACAGAACTGTACTAAGAGGCAAAAGTAAGTAAAAGCATCTGGCACCACACCCAAATGCTCACTGTGTGTGTAAAGCTGCTTAAAAAGTCAGAACATGGAATTGTCAGGGGTTGCTTAGATAATGGGAGCCTTCCTTAGGAACTTTGGTGGTTAGCACAGCCAAGCATAATTCATGTTTAAAATTACTAAGAAAAGGTGCATTACGCCTGGCATCATTTAAAAAATAAAGCAGGAAAGTGAGCAATGGATTTTCAAGTTATTTCAAAAAATTTGTAAAAATGGACTTCTGGGTAAAGATGACTGAAGCTGGACCACAAAATCCCCTTTCTCTAATGCCTAATGAATGAATTAAAAAACATTATATGCAGTGAAATGTTAGGTGAAATCCAGACCAAAGCTGATAAAAACCTTAACAATTTATAAAAATTCAAATGGAAGGAAATGCATATTTTTGCTAGGTATAGTAAGATGTCTCCACCCCCCCCGCCCCACACACACACTATACTCACTCATCACATGACCCTGTAATCAGTTGTTGCCAACCACTATTTAAAAATTAGATGACAAAAGGCCGTGTCTCTCTCTTCTAAGAAGATGAGTTTTGTCCTCATGTCGCTGCTTTCCTGCCAGCAGCTGCTCTCTGGCTTACTGCGGTCCCCCACACTCCTGCCCTGGTCAGCTGCCTTGTTCTCTAAGCATTTGAGTTTGCAACCCCGAGGTGGGCATGAACTACAAGTTTATAAAGAAAATTGAGGCTCAGGCAGAACAAGGAACTTGTTCAATGTTAAATAGTGGCAGAGGCTGGGTTTTTAACCTGGATATTTCAATAAATTCTATACTCTTTCCACTGTACCGACAGAAAATGAGATGAATGCACCTCATTTATTTTATATGTTTTCCCTGTGTGTCATTCATGTGTGTCTGTACTGTGCCCTTAGGCCAGTGGTCGGCAAACTCATTAGTCAACAGAGCCAAATATCAACAGTACAATGACTGAAATTTCTTTTGAGAGCCAAATTTTTTAAACTTAAACTTCTTCTAACGCCACTTCTTCAAAATAGACTCGTCCAGGCCGTGGTATCTTGTGGAAGAGCCACACTCAAGGGGCCAAAGTGCCGTATGTGGCTCACGACCCGCAGTTTGCCGACCACTGCCCTAGGCTCCAAGAGCCATACAAAATAAAATATTTTTTCATCCAAAAGTGAACCAGAATTTGCCACAAATCATGTTTGTCCAAGGACCCTCTTCCATGAAATTAATTCAAAGCCACTTATTTTCTCATTGTTGTGTCAAAAAACATAGGATCATATTTTTAAAAAAGGTTTTTATTTATTTTAGAGAGAGAGGAGGGGAGAGGGAGAGAAACATTGGTGGGTTGCCTTCTGCATGCCCCCTACTGGCAACATGGGCATCGAACTGGCAACTTCTTGGTGCATGGGACAACGCTCACCCAGGGCAGGATCATACGTTTTAAGTGTTGCACTTTTAATTTTATTAAAAAACAAACATCTTCAACATTTCAAATGCTTTAATTCACATTTCTGTCTGTAGGCAATGACCACAATACAGACCCAAACACAACAAAAGCAATTAGCACAGGGTAATTAAGTGGTAGGTACACAGCATGTGGCCAGAGGGGAGAAAGTGCAAGAGGCCAGCTGGCTGCTGACTTGAAGCCTCACAAGCGTGCTCAGTACTGATGTTCAGAGATCTGATTCAGTCAGTTCTCCTGCAAGAGTGATGAGGCCAGGGCCCAGGCTGCTCTAACTGTGCATGAAACAGAATTACAGATGAGTGCCCATTTGCCTGCAGGAGATCAAAGTAAAGAGAAAGAGCCCAGAGTGGAGAAATGAGAGCAAATGTCCTATGAGTCATTGCACCCACGGCACAAAGGCCTTTTCTTACTCCAGGAATTTTCTCCCAATCTCCTCATCTGACCTGGATGCCAGCTTGCCTGGACAATGCTAGAGGAACAAGAAAAGCAACCTAACTACTATGTTTTTTAAAAAAATTTCTAAATTTTAAAAAGAAATCTACCTACATCTCACTGTCTACAATTAGGCAGAATTAAAAAAAAACACCTGAATATAAAGTGCTGGTTCTTGCTTCAATATTATAATTTCAAGGGAAAACCATCCAAAACTCTCACCCATTCTATTGAGCTTTTCAGCTGAACAATGCAGATTATGTATTCGGGTCCACAGGAATCTGTAAATTAATATAACCTTCAAAGTTTAGTTGGTGCCAATTTAAAATTCCATAATGAATGTTAAATACGATTTTACTTTATATTACAAATGCAAACTATCTTTGCTTTGACATGCTGGTAGTATTAATTTTTACAGTGCAAAAAGGACTTTACAATTTTTGAGTCAGTATATTTTACAACTCTAAGTAGGCAAACACATTTCAAAAGCAAATACTATACATGTTTCTGACACACCTTAAAAAATAAAAATAAATACTTTTGACTATAAACTTTTTATAAACATTAGTGACATTAAGGTTCACAGCTAATAGTTGCAGAAAACCTAAAACGCACTTAAGGTCATGTACTCTTCCCATTCGACAACCTGTATTTTAAAACACAAGTCAGTCTGGTTTCTATTAAACATAACCAAGCATGGAAATGATCACCATTTACTTATATAAGGGATCCATGAGAGCTGCCAGGTATTCAGTATTTAAGCCACTAAGTTTACCAGGAGTTACGAATGTGTGAGGATAGTAAAAGATGAGAGAAGTAAAGACAGACATGGAGATATGCTTTACCTCATAAATTTCTTCCTGAGAATATAGAAGCTATTAAAAAAAAAAAAAATCAAGCCCAGCCAGTGTTGTTCAGTGGTTGAGCATCAACCTATGAACCAGGAGGTCACAATTCGATTACCAGTTGGGGCACATGCCTGGGTTGTGGGCTTGATCCCAGTGTGGGGTGTGCAGGAGGCAGCTAGTCAGTGATTCTCTCTCATCATTGATGTTTCTACCTTTCTCCCCCTTTTCCTTCCTCGCTGAAAAAAAAAAAATCAAGACAATTTCCAATGGAACAGGAAAATCTTGGGGCAGCTTATCTTTTGCAATGTATAGAATCCCTGGTAATGTAAACAATTGATACCCTAATATATAACTTGCAAACATGAGTCTTGTAAATTGTAGATTATTTAAAACAAGACACATGCCTATATGTGTATTTAAAAGTGAATTTAATAGCATACAGGGGTGGACAAAAGTATGTTTACATTAGTTTATATGGAAAATAATACAATAATTAATAAATAATAATACAAGAATGAAGTTTTACCAACTCACAACTATAAGCTTACTTTACTTTTGCTCACCCATATTTGTAAAAGGTGATATGTGTAACAATTTTGACCATGAATTAAAGAATAAAACTCATTATACTCAAACATGATGTATGAATAAGGTGAGACCAGATCTGCTCACAGAAATCTCTCAGTCCTAGACTTTAACATTTCCTGATGAGATGTGGGAGTTAATGTAAGCAGAATGAAGTATTTTATATAATGTACTAACTATTGTTTCAGCACTAGGTTGTTCCTGGGCCTCACCTTAGGTGACTGAAATTTAAATTTACAGTAATTCATGGGTGACAGATTCATAATAGATCCTTAAGGAGAGCTAATGTTGTTTTGGGGGACACATTTTAATCTTTCAGAGATTAATGTTCTGAAAGACCAGTAAGATAGGCCATTTGTTAGAGAACCCCAGGATGGAGGCCCAGTGGGTCTGCTGAACTCCGGAAGGAGGGAGCAGGTTGGTTAGCAACAGAAGAGCACCCCCTAATGGGTAACCATGGGACTAGCCCTTCAGTAAGGTTTTGGCAATTGAGGGTCAAATAAAACAGTGAAACAAAACATTCATTATCGAAGAGTAGTTTGTCAGTGCTTTCACCACCCCCTTTTAAATTATAGAGTATTTCTGAAGAAAGAGAATATCTGTCAGGAGAATTAAATTATGGGTTTTACTTAGTCAGTAGGCTACATTTCTCATTGTGACTAGAATTTATGTGATCAATAAACTTATTAAATAAAGCTATATACTATAAACACTAAACACAGGTTACCACAATAAAGAAAATAAATAAGTAAAAAAAATACATCTCTCTCTTAAAAATAAATACGATAGAAATATTTTTAGCAGAGGATTCTGTCATTGTCCCAAGGGGAAATTCTGTTAAGTACTTTGGCTACAAAAGACTACTGTAAGAAGACCACTTATTACTCATTATTAAACTGTTTTTGAGAAATTAACATGACTAGTAAATTTTCTACGTTTTTCTTGGATTACATTGTCTTTTAATCAAAAGAGAAGTGTGTGGGTGAACTGTCCAGCGTGGAACCCATAACTTTCAATCCAAAGTACGTATTCTGATGTTAATTTTCACCAATTTGCCTGTGTGGTTCTCTCTTGGCTGCCTTGGGTTCTAACAAGATGCTGAATCTCAGCAGCTCAACGTCGTCATTATGAGGGTTAACCAAACATTTGGGGGTCTGAAAGTGCTCCTAAAATACAAATTATAACAAAAATTTCAAGTGTAGTCTTTCCTTTACATTTCTCTTTTTAGGGTTTCCTGGAAACAAACACTATGGACCCACTAGATGCTGGGCTGTAGGAAATCGTAGGAGGCACATGCTGCCAGAGGGCCCAGCTTAACCACACTGGCTGGAAACCAACCATTCCCTTCCAAAAAAGCAAGTTAATTTTGAAAATGTTACGGTGTCACCACATTAAAAATTAAGATGGAAGTGATTTTCCCACCCACATCTTGTTGGATGTATACTATGTCCATCAAACGTGTGGTTCAAGAATAAAGAAGGAGGGATACCCTTCAGTGAGCCTTACTCTCAAGCATAAAGCCACGAAAAATACACATCACCTTCATGTACAGTTCTGTGACTTTTTAAATGAGGACCATATGGTAAAAGTGTTTGCTAAAAACAAAAACAAAAAACAGGCATTAGTAAACAAGTGGAAGTTTGGCTGTTTTTGGAATGATATTTACAGAAATGTATACTCATACTACTGGTGAAATGAAGACCTAATAGTTGATAGAGAATTTCTACTTTTGGATGAGTATGTATTTACTTGTTTGTGAGCATTCTAGGGTAAGTTTTCATTTCCTCATCCAGCTACTCAGTATCCTTGATGTCCTCTTGATCTGAGTTACTAGAGATGTCATCATCCGTTTGTTCTCCGGAGAAATACAGCATCAGTGCATGTGTCTTGTGAGTGATAGTAACAGTGCAGGGCCCTTGGGCCCATGGCTCCCCATCCACCTGCATTGGCATCATCGAGTGGCACTTCAAAATCAGCTGGTATTAGGGAACAAAGAATTAGAAAAGCTCAGAAAGGTCTTCCTTGAAACAACATCCATAGTCCTTAAACCTCTTTAGCATTTCATTCTGAGAAAATGAATCTGGATATATTTTTTATTCCTTGTTTAAAGGATTCTTTTCCAGTGAACACTTTATTTCTTCAACTGGACTGAAGGCCCTATTTCCTGTTTCTTCCCCATCCCACTCAAGCCCCTCATGGAGGCTGATCAACAGCACAGGACTAAAGCACTGCTTAAGGAAGGCTACAGATCAAGGGCTTAGAAATGGACGGACCGATTAGCCTGTTAGAGCACTTTCACCTACCCGCACTGTGTGTGCCTGTCCTATTCGAAAAGGGTTTGCCAATTTCACTTGAATCTGAGCACAGTGGAAAGACCCGTATACTCCAACGACTTCCAGTAAACCATCGTCATGCCTAAAATTAGGAAAAGGAAATATGGATTATACGATGCAATAAAATAAAATCAGCCATGTTAGGACAGTTATTTTTTTTAACATAGGTGGACCATCAACTTATTAAATATTTGTATTAAAGAGGTATACAAAAAGAAAATCTGAGGAAAAAAAGTCTATGAAGAACAGACTGCTTAAAAGCAGAAAACAGTGACATAAACAGCAGATAGCAAATGTACATACCTGGCTAGGGGGTAAGTCTCATCTCCCATCCCTTCCCATAGTCTGCAGCCGCCGCCCCAGTATCCAATGTTCAGAACAATAATACCTTCCAAATTAGGCAGTTCTACTCGCTCACCATCCAGTTCTAGCTTTAAAGAAATCCAAGCAGTTAGTTACTACAGGGCACATGATTTGCAGACATATCCACTTAGAATTCATGTCCACTTTCATATACATGAGATGTGAGAGATGCATGTGTAAGAGAAGACTACTTCCTCACTCATGGTAATCTGGCCTCTCACATCTGTTCAATGTTTACTATAATAAACAAACGGTAACAAATGGATTTTCCCCCACAAGGTCATCAATCACATCCTTTTTGTTAAACCCCATTCTTTTACTGTATTGCCATGTGGTTTGAATGTCTTTCTTCTCTCTAGACCAGCGGTCGCCAACCTTTCGGATCTCACGGACCACCAGTGTTTTCTCCTGGCTTATTAAAAAAAACACCATCAAAATTTCCACAGACCACTGGTTGGCGATTGCTGCTCTCGACTATAAGTTAGTGACAACAAGGGGTTTATCACTATATCCCCAGTACCTAGGACAGTGAATTTTGTAGGTGGCTTCACTAATATTTTTGTATAAATAAAGGATCAGACAAAAAAAATAAAGTGCTACCTCCTGTGCTTCACTCTACCAACACTATCACAGCCTAAGACAAAGGAAATATGATAAAGCAGGAGGAAGCTTTTTTAATGGGCAATCGTGCCATTCCTCTGTGCTGTGGCTGCAGAGGCTGTGAGCTCTTCCCTTTTTACTTACTTTACTAGTTGTAGGTTTCTCTGTATTAATGTCTTTGCCAGTGCTATTAACGGTTACAAATTCTTTTTGGAAGCAAGCAAGGAATATATACAAGTCTTTGCCATATTATGATGTTAGGGATATTGTAGCAGTAAGCAATCATTAATATCCTATTTTTACTGCTCATATATTTTGTAAGAGAGATGCATTATCACCATAATATGAATTAAAATTTGGGTTAAACCTCCCGAGAGTCCATGATGAGTCAGCACTGTGTTAAATAACTTCACACTTGTCATCATGTATGAATGGAAACTGTTTAGCATAGAGTTAAACAGACTCTGGAGTTATATAAACCCGGGGTCAAATCCTGATTTTTACATGTGTTCTTGTAATTATTTAATTTAGTGGGATAATGTGTATAAAGCAGTTAGTAAAGTGTCTGGCACATAATAAATACTCCATATATGTTAGCAAAATAGGTCAAAAATTCAGCATTTCTGTTAAAACAATGTTCATTATCCAGAGAGCACCTAAACTTTAAAAGCTTACCTCAACTTTCTTACTCAGATCTTTACATTCTTGCACTAAACAATCTTTGGTTCCATAGAATAAGTAAACAGCCTATGAGAAATAAACAGAAAATATGATAGTAAAGCAATCTAACAAGTCCTGTAAGCAAGAAAAAGACACAGAACCAAAGCTCCCTGCCCTGAGTGCTGAGTCATGTTTCCTCAGAGTGGATTAGACACTGTGGGAAGAGGGGCACAATTACTTTTGAGTTCAGCCTGTTTTTCAGGGACAATATGAGATAGAGGTGGTTTGTGCCTAAACAGTGTTTTCTCCTGACTTATTGAAAAAAAAAACACCTAAATTTTCACCATGGCTGGTGTTGCTTAGTGGTTAGAATGCTGGCTCGTGCACCCAAGTGTCTTGGGGCTTTTTTTAAAAAACAAATCTTTATTGTTCTGATTATTACAGATGTTCCTCTTTTTTTCCCCCATAGCTCCCCTCCACCTGATTCCCCAGCCCACCCCATGCCCTTACCCCCCGCCACTGTCTTCATCCATAGGTGTAAGATTTTTGTCCAGTCTCTTCCTGCACCCCTCACACCCCCTTCCCCCCGAGAATTTTCAGTCCACTCCCTTTCTATGTCCCTGACTCTATTATACTCATCAGTTTATTCTGTTCATCAGATTTTTTATTCACTTGATTTTTAGATTCACTTATTGATAGGCATGTATTTGTTGTCATTTTGTTGTTCATAATTTTTATCTTTACCTTTTTCTTATTCTTCCTCTTCTTAAAGAATACTCTTCAGCATTTCATATAATCCTGGTTTGGTGGTGATGAACTCCTTTAGCTTTTTCTTATCTGTGAAGCTCTTTATCTGACCTTCAATTCTAAATGATAGCTTTGCTGGGTAGAGTAATCTTGGTTGTAGGGCCTTGCTGTTCATCACTTTGAATATTTCTTGACACTCCCTTCTGGCCTGCATAGTTTCTGTTGAGAAATCAGCTGACAGTCGTATGGGTATGCCCTTGTAGGTAACTAACTGTTTTTCTCTTGCTGCTTTCAAGAATCTCTGTCTTTTGCCCTTGGCATTTTAATTATGATGTGTCTTGGTGTGGTCCTCTTTGGATTCCTTTTGTTTGGGGTTCTCTGTGCTTCCTGGACTTGTAAGTCTATTTCTTTCCCCAGGTGGGGAAAGTTTTCTGTCATTATTTCTTCTAATAGGTTTTCAATATTTTGCTCTCTCTCTTCTGGCACCCCAATAATTCTGATGTTGATACGCTTAAAGTTGTCCCAGAGGCTCCTTATACCATCTTCATATTTTTGGATTCTTTTTTCTTTTTGTTTTTCTGGCTGGGTGTTTTTTGTTTCCTCATATTTCAAATCTTTGGTTTGATTCTTGGGGTCCTTTGGTCTACTGTTGAATTTCTGTATATTCTTTATTTCAGACAGTGCATGCTTAATTTCTGACTGGTCCTTTTCCATTTTTTGGCATTCTCATTAAGATCCTTAAAGGTCTCACTAAGTTCCTCAGAGGTTTTTAGAAGATTCTTGAGTAACCTTATAAATGTGGTTCTGAACTCTATGTCCAGTAGTTTGCTTTCCTCCATTTCTTTCATTCATGACGTTTCTTTGTCTCCGCATTTTGGCTGCTTCCCTGTGTTGATGGGGTGGTTTTCTGTGGTAGGTGACCTATAAGGCCCAGTGGTTCAGCCTCTCCTATCACCTGAGGTGGACACTCTAGGTGCACCCCTTTGTGGGCTGAGTGCAAAGTCTTGTTGTAGTTAAGCCTTGATTACTGTTGGTACACTGGGAGGAATTGACCTTCAGGCCAATTGGCTGTGAGGACCCGCTTTGTCTATAATAGAAGAACTGCTGTGCTGGAGACACCCTTATGGAGCAGGACTTGTTTCAGTGGGGCTTTGGTGCTCACTGAGTCTGCCTCTTCAATGTGTCACTTATGGATGTGAGGAGTTGAAATCTGGTGTCGTCTCACACTGACCACTAGATACACTGGCTTCTGGATCTCCAATGGAGTGCAGGTCAGCTACTGTCTGAGGCCACCCAGCAGGAGCTACAGCAAGATCGGCAGATTTCTCCTCTTTGCTTGGGGTTTGGAGGTTTTAGAATTATCTGACCAAAGCTGCAGTTTGTTAGGTTAAGCTGTGATAGGGCAGGCCATTTATATGCAAATGCCACTGCACAGAGCTTGGGTGGGTTTGTAAATTGTGTGGTGCGGGGTCTCAGGGAATCACTAGGCTAGGGCGTGGCAAACAGTGATGGCTGCCAGTCAGCCGTCTATGCGTCTCTGAGTTTCCGCGTCCGTGCTCCAGCACAGTAAACAATGATTCCTGTGTGCACCTCTGCAAGAAAGCCACCCTCACTTTCCAACCCGATGGCGGACAGTCCAGCTTCTCCCTGTAGGGGTCTGGGTCCCCAGAGTCTCACCGGAAACTGGAGTTCAGAGTAATTGGGAGCTTGTGTCTCCCTTCAGGTTGAAAAAAACAGCGCACCTAGTCGCCAGCCACCAGCCCGATTCGCGCCTGTGTACCTCAGCTTTTCTGCGCTTGTGCACGTCTCAATGCTCTTTTCTCTTTCCTTCTAGTTGTAGAACTTCTATCAGCCAGCTCTCCTGTGGTTCTGGGTGATAGACGTTTTGTCTTTTAGTTGTAGTTTTGGTGTGGTTGTGAGAGGCAACACGTACAGGTGTATACCATGCCGCCATCTTGGTTTTCTTGGGGCTTTTTTAAAAAACATTTTTTGGGGGGATAATCCTCACCTGAGGATATTTTTCCATTGATTTTTAGAGAGAGTGGAAGGGTGGGAGAGATACATTGATGTGAGCGACACATCAACTTGTTGCCTCTTGCATGCTCCCTGACTGGCTTGGAATCAAGCTGGCAACCAAGTCATGTGCTGTTGACCAGAATCAAATCTGCAGCCCTTCAATCCATAGGCCAAACCAGCTAGGGCAGTGTCTTGGGTAAGATTCCTGGTCAAGGGCACATACCTGGGTTGCAGGTTTGATCCCCAGTCCTGGTTGGGGCATGTGGAAGGCAACCAATTAATGTGTCTCTCTCACATTGATATTTCTTTCTCACTCTTCCCCCCTCCCTCCTTCCCTTGCATTTTCTCTTAAAAAATCAACGGAAAAAATATACTTGGGTGAGTAAGAATTACCAACAACAACAAAGCTACATTTTATGAAGAAATACTTCATTAAAATTAAAAAATTCCACCTTTTCCTAGAATTTCAGATTACTTAAGGAAAGTCATACAGATAAATCTAGGAGCATTTTATAATCACTTCTGAATATAAAAAGTGTGCAAAGTTGATTGGAAGCACTGAAAATGTTGTTTATTACCAATGATATAAATAGCAGTACTTACTTAGTACCTACATTAATAAAAGGAAACTATTTGTAAACCTGAAATAGTTGTAAAACACAACCAGGAACAAAATTGTTTTGCATTTATTTTTCATATCGTATTGCTCAATCACAAATAGTCATTAAAAAACTCCAAGACCAAACTTCCACCAAAGGAATCACCTGTACTAGAAACCAGAGTGATGCTTGTGGTTGAAAGCATGGTACACAAACTGCTCCTTCTCTTACCTTACCTGCCTTTCCCAGTTTTTCCTGTAGAATCTGTTTTTCCATTAACAACTTCACCTAAAATGTATCCTGCCTAAAATTTCTTTTCAATATCAGTTGCCATTTAAGTAAGATAAGCTATTGTATACTCCACTTAGTTGCCTCTAAGCAAAATATGCTGTAAAACATTCCAACTTTAAATAAAAAAATTTTGGCATAGTTATAAAATACTTTAATCAAATACACTTAAGGATACAATTTGACAGTCTTACACAAAACAGAGCAGGCCAGTGTTTCCCTAAGTTAGTTCTGTCTGAATCTACTTGAAAAGGTACTAGATATAAGGAACTATTGATTTTTACTGTACCTTCGGTGTAAGCAGGAAATGTTATTTTATCCAACACACCTTATTAAGAATTCTGCTAGAAAACAGAGATGGTGCCTTCTCACGATGAGCGTGAAAATTGAGAGCCATGAGAGCGTCAGGTCCAATAGAAAAGTAGTTGTTCATTGTGAATTCCTGTGGAAAAGGGTAAGACTTAGCAAGAGATTTGCTTCAGTCTAAGTCTGTGTCATGTATTCAATATGTAAATCTGTTTCTATGCTCTTTATGAGAATTTAATACTTTCTGCATTTCCTGTCCACATAGAGCTATTTTATGCCATCCAGTACATTTAGAAAGAAAGCTTCAGTTCAAAGGCTGATAATTATAGATGTGAGTTTCCCTTCCCTTTTCTGTTTAATAGGCTACATCTCAGATCTCATCATCTAGAGTGACTCTACTTTGCACTTGGGTTTTCCACTCCCGTGTTCCTGTTACATTTGCTTCTATCAGTCTCAACCCAGTCTCCTAGCAAGCACCTCCCGGCCCAACCTGGATTCCTCAGCCTACATCTCCAGCTCTGTCTTGTTCCTGAGAATAAGCCCGAACATCCAACTTTGTGTTCAGTGCACCACAACCTCAAGGTTGAGAAGCTCAAAATCTAACTCATTTTCTTCCTACGCAAACCTGATATTTTTCCTATCTCAATGTCATTTCCATGCACCCAGTCATGAAAACTAAAAATCTGGTAGTAAATATGTACTTTTTCTCTTCCCCTAGTACCAGTCGGATGCCAAAGTCTTGATCAATTCTACCTCAAAATAGTCGATTTTCTGGGATTCTTCCCTTGAAAATGTGGCATTTGATTTTGAAAGACATACCAGGCCATACATAGTTGCCAACTATATACCAAGTAGGTGAGAGGCTGAAATCTTAAAATGTTCATCTTTCACTTCCCCCAGTCTGTGGTCTGTCTTTGGATCAGCAATAACTGCCTGAACAGCTACTATGGCTCCATTAATTTGTGTCTTTGGCTCTTTGAGCTCTTCTCTGTGTAGCAATCGAATTAAAAACTGCATCTCCTGTGTCAAAACCAAGAATATGCTTGTCTAAAGCAACAGGCAACCCCCCCTTTGTGTGATGCTTAGCAGCAGCATCCTGTGTCAGGCTCCTGGGCCAGAATGAGAGTTACATTAAACATTGTCAGGTAATCATCAAGATACTGAATCTGAAGGTCAGCCAAAGTCGTTCCACCAGCCGTAAAATCGGGATTGTTTACACCCCAACGGATCAATGGCTCTGCGTTTTTAGCCGCATTGCTGTATTTTTTGTATTATCAGGAACTGAGTCCCTGTGTTTTGCAGCATTATCTCCACATTCAAGTCTAACAGCTAAACTAAGAAGCCAGCCAACTGCTTCTTGTCAGTCTTGAATCTTGAAAGGACAGCTAACATCTGTGAGATGCTTTTCAAAGAACTTGGGTCAGTCACTGTTTTGGATGTCTCTTAAGTTACTTCTGTCTTCAGTCTTGAAATGTCTGATTTTCTGGTCTTCAAGCCAAACAATAAAGTTTCTAAATTCTGTTTCATCTTTGCAATTGAAGCCAGCAGGGTTGTGGTAGTCAAGGGCCATCAGCTTGTGTGGGAACATGGTCCCGGCTTCTCGCTCTGTTTCCCCAGACTTATGCCAGGAGAGGAGAGGCGAGGAATGGCCCATGCACCAGTGATGTGGTGAGAGCCAGAGCATCTTTTTAAAAATACAGATCTGCTTTCTGTATGATTTGCTATTTGCTAACCATGATTTGTACCCTCTGGTCTCTATTCTTCTGCCTGGAAAGTACTGATCCTTTCTCTGTTGATCTAAATTGTATTTACCTTTTAAGGATCAACTCACATGTGGCTTCCCCTGTCTGAGCTTCAGAATTAAACACATTGTGCTGCTTCCACCCACAGCACTCTGTACAGTCCAGCCGGGGAGCTGTGCCCGACTCCCAAGCACACAGGTCTCTTCTGCTCCGTAAGCAGCTCCCTACAGAGAAGCGCTCCGTCCCTGTGCCCCACCAGTGCCACATCTCATACTGTGGAGGCTCTCTGTCATGTTTGCTGAAAGTACTCCCAACTGGAGCCCTAAAAATATACCTTGGTTTGCCTGGCCGGTGTGGCTCAGTGGTTGACCTATGAACCAGGAGGTCACAGTTTAATTCCCAGTCAGAGCACATGCCCAGTTGGGGGAGGGGTTCGGGAGGCAGCTGATGGATGATTCTCTCTTATCATTGATGTTTCTCTCTCTCTCTTGCTTTCTTTCTGAAATCAATAAAAAACAACAACAACCCCCCCCCCCCCCCCGCCACATACCTTGGGTTTTCTCAGGTTGTAGTATCCTTTATTTGTTACTTGAACTTTCCATCTGAAAAACAGAGAAGTTAAAAAAATTCATGATTATTTCCAAATTAACTGCTAATTAACTACAATTATAGCAATCAACTCTGGATGCCTGGGAGATGAGGTCCTTCTATTAAAATAGCATTTGAGCCCTAGCTGGTTTTGCTCAGTGAATAGAGTGTTGGACTGCAGACTGGAAGGTCCCAGGTTTGATACTGGTCAAGGGCACATGCTTGGGTTGCGGGCTCGATCCCTAGTAGAGGGTATGCAGGAGGCAGCTGATCAATGATTCTCTCTCATCATTGATGCTTCTATCTCTCTCACCCCCTTCCTCTCTGAAATCAATAACAATATTAAAAAAATAAATAAAATAGCATTTGGAAAAATAAGCACATCTGTTGAGTATGCAAATTTTGAGATAAGTATTCAGCCTAACTTGTGACTTCAGTCCTTATCTAATAAGAAAATAAAACACCATCATCTATGTATAACTAACATAGTCTTTCACTTTTTTAAAAAAATATATTTTTATTGATTTCAGAGAGGAAGGGAGAGGGATAGAGAGATAGAAACATCAATGATGAGAGAGAATCATTGATTGGCTGCCTCCTACATACCTTCTACTGGGGGGATCGAGCTCGCAACCCCAGCATGTGCCCTTGGCCGGAATCGAACCTGGGACCCCTCAGTCCACAGGCAGACGCTCTATCTACTGAGCCAAACCAGCTAGGGCCATAGTCTTTCACTTTTAAATTACATTTAACTTTATAACTTATACAAGACTTCATTTATAAACCAAACAAAATTCTCAAAGATCAAAGTTCTATTTTTGGGGGGAAGTATCACTTACCTGTCCAGTTTAATTCTATCTGCTTCCATCACATTTCTTAAAACCTGGGCAACTGGGATTTCACCCGTGTAACTTGTGCCCCAGCCCAAAGTATTGGATAGATCGTTGCCTGTTCCCAGAGGCAAGACTGCAACTTGCGGAATGTATTTTTCTTGCCCCTAGAATATGGAAGATAGAGTTTAGGTTTTTCTCTCCTGTTTGTACAGTAATAACATTTGGTAAAAATTAATGCCGAAAGCAATAAAGATATAAATATAACAACTGAATGTTGTTTTGCTAAAGTTGATGCTAACTGCTTAATCATAATATACCAAATTGGTAGTCTTCTCATATTCATCTGCAAATAAAAAAATATAACCAAAATTTTGTATAATTATCTTAGTGCTCCTGTGAAAGGTAAGTACTCAGCCTAATGTATGACTTCTCACTCAGATCTTAGAGATTGGTACCTTAATCTTCATTTCATCAACTGCATCCAGGACCCAGCCCACAGTCCCATCACCTCCACAAACAAGTACTCGAGCTGAGTGATAAGGAAGAAGAGTACAAAGTTGCAGGGCTTTGATAGGGGGAGTTTTAGTTACATCAAAAACCTAAAAATGAAAGAAAAGAAAACAATTATTTTTATCTCACACTGTCCTCCAGTTGTCAGCATGACTTCCCTCTAGATGGTATAGACATGGTTAAATAAAAGACTGGCTGCATGCATTGATCTGTAACAATATGCCAGGCTTCATGTTAGACTTTTCTTTTCCTTTCCATCCTTTTTACTTAATGTGTAATGTTGAAAGGGAAAAATACACATTGGAAGGAAAAACGTCAGTGCATCTCTGATTGTTGCACAATGAGTTGTTTAGTTTTTCAAAGCGGAATATGCTAGCACGAAACCTCAATTTCAATGGCGCAATCCTTTTATCCTTATTTTTTAATTGAGGTATAATTTATATCTAATGAAATTCACCCATTTCAAGTGAACAATTCAATGATTGTTTGGAAGTTTACTGAGCCGTGCATCAACACTTTAGAACTTTTGTCGCTCTGATAAGATCCCTCAGTGTCCACGTGCAGTCACTTCTGCTTTCCTATCTCGGGTGACCACGAATGTACTATTTCTACAGATTTGCCTTTTCCGGGTAGATTATAAATCAAATCATACAATATGGGCCCCTTGTATCTGGCTTCTGGAACAGTTGGGCTGTTTCTATTTTTTGGTTATAATGCTGCTATGAATATTTGCATAAAAGTCTTTGTGAAACATGTTTTCATTCCCCTTGGGTAGACTGAACCCAGGCATGTGCTCTGACTGGGAATCAAACCATGACCTCCTGGTTCATAGGTCAACGCTCAACCACCAAGCCACACCGGCCAGGCTATATGTTTAATTTTTTAAGAAACCACCAAACTGTTATCTAATATGGCTGCACCATTTTATACCTTCACCATGAGTTCCTTTCTCAATGTATTAGAATAGTTTGATACTTTTATAATTATTACTAGTGGCCCGGTGCACAAAATTCGTGCACATTAAAAGGGGATTAATTAGAGGAAATAATTTAATATTGCTATTTTCCCTTTTTCTATAATAGAAGTGTCAGAGATGAAAGAAAATTAGTAAAATGTATATGAAAACCTTACTCCTGTCAGAGTCTGGGGCGCACCACAGGACCCAGAGTCAAGTCCCCGCCCACCCACATGCACCTCAAAATCGCGTGAGACCCAGACCCGGCCGGCCCACCCCCCATTGGGCTAGATCCAGACCTGGCCAGTCCCACCCTTGTCAAGCCCTGCCGGGTAGGGGGCGTAGCCTCAGGTCCCCTGGCCCAGTGCTGGGGCAGGGGGCGTGGCCTGAGGTCACCTGTCAAGCCCCATGGTGGCAGGGCAGGGCATAGCCACAGGTCCCTGCTGATTTCTCGTTAAGGCTCCTTAAGGGAACTTGGCCTCAGCTGTGGGTGCAGCCATCTTTGTGATGGAGTGATGGTCAATTAGCATATTCCCTTTTTATTAGATAGGATTCTTTCCTACAATCAGGTGAATACTGGTTGAAAGAATTAATAACCATTACAATTTAGGGAAAATGAAAAGCTAAAATGAAAAGATTAACACAGAAAGGAAGGTTTTTCTCTTTAGATACCTGGACTGGGTTTAGAAGAATCCTGAATTCTCCCAACAGTCCATCTCCCATGTTAGTTCCACTACGAGAGTTGGCCAGGATTATTAATGGAGTCCATTGCTTCCCAAGCTTAGAGGCTAGCTAAAAAAAATTTAGGCGAATGAAAGGGTTAAATATCTCATCTGTACATTGTATTGTATTCAAGTCAAGTCTCCTTCCATCACCATTTATCCTTTCTATACCTTCCCCCACCTACCCTACTCCCCAATTTTTCATTTCTTGATAACAACAGTGCTGTAATTTGCTGAGAGAAAAACAACAATCCCAGAATAATAAATACAATATAAAAATCAAAGAACAGGACAGGACCTTAAAGATGAACTAATTTAACTTCCACTTAATGTACAATTCTCTTCTACATTATTCTAGCTAAGTCCTCCAGTGTATGCTTAGATACGCATATAAGAACTAACAAGGCAGCTCATTCTACTGCTAAATTATTAGACAGTCTTGACTGAAATGGAGTTGAAAATCTCTTTCCATAATTTTTATTTATTGTTCTAATTTCATTTTCTGAAGCAACTAGAAATAATTTCATTTGTCTTTCCCTATAATGCTGTGCTCAAACATCTGAAGCATATTATCTTTCATTAGTCTTGTCTCCTAGACCAGTGGTTCGCAAACTCATTAGTCAACAGAAACAAATATCAACAGTACAACGATTGAAATTTCTTTTGAGAGCCAAATTTTTTAAACTTAAACTTTTTCTAATGCCACTTCTTCAAAATAGACTCGCCCAGGCCGTGGTATTTTGTGGAAGAGCCACACTCAAGGGGCCAAAGAGCCGCATGTGGCTTGCGAGCCACAGTTTGCCGACCACAGTCCCAGACAATGCATTTCAAGTTCTTTTAACCGTTCATAGAATGGCAATGATATTCTCTGCTCTTTTATCTTTACTGTCCTTTTCTGGATATAGTCTAATATATTTTAGTTTGCAAGTTTATTTGTTTTTTTCAAATGGGTACTCAGAAATAGATGAAAGAATCCAGATTTGTACAGTGCCCAAAGTCAAATGAAAATAAAGTTTTTCTACCTAACAATTTATTTCCTCTCCCCTTCTCCTTGTGGATAGAAAAACAAATAGAGTTGTTTTGTGGTTTTTCTTAGCGATTCTCACTCCTTGTAATCTCAGAGTGAATTAAAATACATAGGGGTTGTACATTTATTTACTTATTTTTATTATAATTTTTTTAATCCTCACCTGAGGATATATATTTTTTTATTGATTCCAAAGAGAGGGAGAGGAGAAAGAAAGACAGAAAAAAAATCAATATGTGAGAAAAACATTGATTAGTTGCCCCCTGTACTTGCTCAGACTGGGATTGAAGCTGTAACCTAGGTATGTTCCTTGACTAGGAATCAAACCAGAGACCCTTCAATGTATAGGAGACACTCCAACCAACTGAGCCACGCAGGCCAGGGCTGGGGATTGTGCATTTAAAAATATGTATCACAGCCTGGCCAGTATGGCTCAGTGGTGGAGCATCAACCCATGAACTAGGAGGTTGAAGTTCAATTCCTGGTCAGGCTCGAACTCCAGTGGGGGGCATGCAGAAGGCAGCAGATCAATGCTTCTCTCTCTGTTCCCCTCCCTATCTAAAAAAGAAATCAGTAAAAACGTATTTTAAAAAATATACCACAACATTAAACATAATGTTTTTATATTTTCAAATTCCCCTTTCTTTTGCAGTAATATTGACGAAGATGACATTTAAGATATAAAATCCTAACTTGGAAAAGATACAATTTAATTTTAAAATAAAATAGTTTAATCATTTTGGCATATTCATGTAGAAAATCAATGCCAATATTTATAGTTATTCCTTCAGGCTACATAACGACTGATACATCAGTTTTCATACACATACTGTAAAGTGCTGTTAGCAGCTTCAATGTTCAACATTATTTGTGGGACCATATAATGAGCAATGTAAATGCATCTCTAGACACCCTGTGTAGAGTCCCCAATGGAAAAATTCTTCTAGAACAATGTGTGAGGAAATCTACATTTTCTTTTCACTGACAATAATCATAAATCCCATTCCTAGCTGTTCATCAGAATCATCTGAGAACCTTAAAAATACATGGATGGGTTCCTGGGACCTACTTACTAAATCAGACATGGTCATGGAAGTGGGTTCAGGAACCTGTATATTTAAAAAGCTCCTCAAGTGATCCAGAAGCAGGCAGTGATTTAGAAACCACTAATATAACATTTCCTTTTAGACATGAAAGAACTCAAGAGCCCAAATTTGTGGCACACCTCTAGGATCTGGATAGGGATTTATGGCTTACCATAATGATTCTTCTCACGTACACATAGTTGTAATGGTCACACAATGACTTAAACCACTTCTTGGAAATCAATTACATAAGGACAAATGAACTCTGATTACCATTGCATAATCTGTTTTTTTGTCTTTACGCATCTGATTAATAGAAGTTAAGTAACTGGGTGGAATGATGAGGTTTCTGAATTCTCCAAAATCACACTTTTCGTTCTTTAAGCTACTTCTCATGCATTTGTCATGGACAGTTTTCTGACACCAAATGCACCTGAGGGACGGAAGAAACAAAGAGAATAATGAATAACTTAAAACCATAGCTTACTGATCTGCAGACCAATCATTTTTGTCAAAAAACCTAAAACAGTAATTTCATCACTATTGAGCATAAAATCTGGCAAATGAAAGATTTATAATTGTACCTACATAGTGAAAATAGAGCAATAAAGTTTGAACATACTTGGCAGTTTAACAGTGTTTTTTAAAGATGGTTTAGGGCCTCTAAGATCCCTTCAGGGTGTCTGTGAGGTTAAAATCATTTAAATAATAATAATATGTTATTTTTACCCTCATTCTCTCAAAAGTGTGCAGTGGAGTTTTCCAGAAGCTGTATGACAGGTGCTACGTCAATAAACTGATGCAGAAATAGATAGGAGACTCTGAGCTGACTTCTAAGCCAAAGAGATGTACCACAACTAACATCACTCTTCTCTTTAGATTTTCATTTATTTTATTTTGATAAAAATGCAGTATTTAGCCTGGCCAATGGCTCACTGGTTCAGTGTTGACCTATGAACCAGGAAGTCACAGTTCTATTTCCATCAGGGCACATGCCCGGGTTGTGGGCTTGATCCCCAGTGTGGGGCATGCATGAGGCACCTGATCGATGATTTTCTCTTATCACTGATGTTTCTATCTCTCTCTCCCTCTCCCTTCCTCTCTAAAATTAAAAAAAACAAAAATAGTATTTGTTATCATGATCAATCTTTTAAAAATGAATATTGAAACAAGTTCTCAGTTTTAATATATAACATGGTAAATATCAGATCTGATCCACATAAACAAAAGCTGATCTAGAACAACTGTTCTGTGTATTATTCATTTGTGCTTTGATTGAAGCAGGTTCGTGAGGCCTACAGTCCTTAGTGCTTGAATGCCTCACTGGCCCGGGTTCTTGAAGCATTCCTCAGGGTCCAGTGTGAAAATATCTTCACTTATACAACCATCTGTGAATATTACAACTACAGTAAAATAGTCCATTTCTTGGTGGCTGTTAATACAAAATGAATCTATATGTTTGCATTTGAAATACGGACAGAAGACATGCACATTCAGATCAGCCTTTGTTTGGACCAGTGCAGAAACCAGCAGGGAATAGTGCTCGTCAAGGTCCCGGGCTCCTGTCATTAATCTGCTCAGTAGTTAATCCTCTCCCAGATAAGGCAGCTCTGGCTATCCAGATGACTGCAGGCTGGCTGAAAATAAATGTCATAGTTACATGAATAATTTTAAAAAAGGACAATTACTCCTTCACCCCAGATCAACAATTTAGCCTTCTATTTTAAGGTGGGTTTTTTTTTTTTTTTTGGTTGGATGTTCAGATTTGCCAAGTAATTACTGCTATTTACTGCTGAAGAAGAGTTATCTGCATGACCTGTTAGAGAAAACTGTAAAATAACTTGCCTGATAACCTTTGTTGATGCTTGCTTTCAAACTATAAAAGATGGTTTATGCAGCTGAGGTACTGTACCTCCGCCCATTTAGTTAACTTTAAAATAGTATGTTATCATTGAAAATAATCTAAAAGGATACTCACTGATTTATTTCACAGTGGTTTCCTCTGGGAAGGAAAGTGGGACTGAAGGATGACAACATTCACTTTTTACTCTATATTCTTTTTTTTTTTTTTTAATATATTTTATTGATTTTTTACAGAGAGGAAGGGAGAGGGATAGAGAGCTAGAAACATCGATGAGAGAGAAACATCGATCACCTGCCTCCTCCACACCCCCTACTGGAGATGTGCCCGCAACCAAGGTACATGCCCTTGACCGGAATCGAACCCGGGACCCTTCAGTCCGCAGGCCGACGCTCTATCCACTGAGCCAAACTGGTTTCGGCTACTCTATATTCTTTTGTAAATTGCCTGAATTTCTAAAAACCAGGATATCTTTGTGTATTGGTATACATTTTAAAATTAGATAATATCAGCTTATTCTTGAAAAAGACATAAAATAAAACTCATCCAGAGATAGTCACTCTTAACTTTTAGTTGTGCTTTCTCTCGATTTTTACAGTGCATAAATGTTTGGTTCCCAGGTTAGGGATATGATGTATATATTTCTGGATAGTACTTTTTTTCTTCCCACATTGTATGATGAATATGGCCTATGCCATGAAATATTTTTAAAAAACATGGTTTGCAAAGAATGAGTAATATCATATGGATATAATTTATTTAACCCCTTTTCTGTTTTCCCTCCCAAACGTATAGTTTATTTTTCTAAGTATAAATAACATGTTGAATAAAATGAGGCTTAAATATAAATGAGGCTATTTTTCTGGACTCTTAGAAGTCAAGTTACTGAGTCACAGGCCATGCATTTTCCTAAGGTTCTTGATATGTCTGCCCAATATGCTTATCAATGCACGAAGGTGTCCATCATATCTAACACTTGCTAATACTGCTCATTAGGACTTAACATTTTTTTTTTTGACAATTTGATAGGCAAGGAAAGTACTTTGTTGTTTTCATTTGGATGTCTTTGATCACCAGGTGAAGTTCAGTTTTTTGGGGGGGCCTTTTGTTAATTGATTCATGCCCTATATTTTAATAAATGCATGCATTTTTTATGTATGTAGGATATCAATATTTTCCTGTCATATTTATTGCAAACTAGTTTGTTTTTTTTTAAAGTTACTTTTTAATGTACGTAAGTTTATTTTTTGATAGATCTATATTTCTTTTTGTGGTTTATTCAAATGTTTTATGCTGTGAAGACCTATACCCCTGCCACCTGATTTTGTGAAAACAGCTACATTCATTCATTTATGTATTGTCCACGGCTGGCTTTGTTCTACATTAGATAGTAGAATTAAGTAATTTTGACAGAGCATACGATCTGCAAAACCTAAAATAATGTAGTTTTGGCTCTTAACAGAAAAAGCTTGCCTACTTCTGTTCTAGAAGATGATTTGCTATTTTTCACTGTTTCAGATAATTAATAAAACGTATTAACACATACCAATAGAATACAGAGATATAAAGGGATGTAATGAAGAAAGACCTTATAAATAAAAAGGCACCTTACGTTTTCTTAATGACACAGAACACAAAAGGAACAAAGGTTTACTTAATAACTGTAATGAATACTTAAAAATATAAACTAATTTTCTACTTAGTTTAGAAGAGAGGTGAAAAGATTAAAAGGAAGTAGAAGCAGGAAAACAAAAAAAAGGAAAAAAATCTACAGGAAAGTAAGAATCCAGCAGTGTGTGTGGCAAGAAACAGATGCTTACTATGTGAAAACTAAATAATGACTGAGCATAAATTAAAGGGCCTTTGTCATTTGTCTGTGGAGTTTAACTGGGCTGCAGGCATCACTTGTCATTACTGCCCTTTGAAATGCTAACTTGTTGTACAGCCTTCACAGTTCATTGAAAATCGCAGATATCCCAAGAATAGGAGCCCCCAACAGTGCTTGATAAAATCCAGAGACAGGGACAGTCTGGCCTGTGTTTAAAAGTTCTAAATAGCTCTGGCTGGTTTGGTCAGTGGATAGAGCGTCAGCCTGGGGAGTCGGGGGGTCCCAGGTTTGATTCCAGTTGGGGGCACATGCCCAGGTTGTGGGCTGGATCGGTGGGGGGCGTGCAGGAGGCAGCCGATCAATGATTTTCTCTCATCATTGATGTTTCTATCTCTCTCCCTCTCCCTTTCTGAAATAAAACAAACAAAAAAAAAGTTCTAAATAGATATTTATCTTTCTCACATATTTCATTCCCACAGAAGGTCATAGCTGACTGTAATCCTGAATAAAATTACTGGCTGAAATAAATCAGAACATTGCAGAACATGTGCCACTTCAGGGCATTGTGCTCTTTTCTCCTGGGAATAATAAACCCTTCCTAAATTATACAGAGACCATTTCTACCCGGATGAAGGGTTCTAGCATGCTTGGACAGACTGCTCAGTACTAGTAAGAACAAGGTAATGAGGAAAAAGATTTATCAGCACAAACATTCACTGTGCTCAAGGGGGTGGGGAGGGGACACAAGATTAAGGATAGAGGCTCATGTTTAAAAAAGCTACATAAATATACAAGTGGTTCTCCAACTGTAGAGTTACCTGCAGAGCCTGTTAAGACAAGAATGCTGGTCCTCAGCCCAAGTTTCTGATTCAGTGGGTTGCCAGGAAAAATAGAGGTTGCTCAGTTAAATCTGAATTTCAGATAAGTAATTTTTAGGTATAAGTATGTCCCAAATACAGCAAAAAATTTTATTTTGTTCGCTAAATCTGGCAACTCTAGAATTTGCATTTCCAACAAGTTTCTAAGTAATGCTGCTGCTGGTGGTTGTGGGGACTTTACTTTGAGAACCAGAGAGAAACAGGATATTATGTTATCATCAAGAGGGAAAAATTTGAGGGCAAGGATTCCTAGCGGAAAGGGCTCAAGGTGAGTCTTTAAGGATGCATAGAAGTTAGCCAGGAGAAGGATACTTAAGACCGAGAGGAAAGAAAGCCTTGAGAGAAAAAAAAAAGGGGACAGGAAAAAAAAGGACAGCCTGCCTGATGTTGCTTACACATAAAAGTTTAATGCAGGTGGTGGTAGGTAAGGTTAAAAGGGCTGGCAGGGTCCGGAGAATATGTAGGACTGTGTTAACTTCGCGTTTACTCTGAAAGACCATCAGTGCATGTGATGGGAGCAATTGAAGGGTTTAAAATAGAGCAGGTACTCCGTCTGCTCCTTCACAAATCAACATAGTGCTCTGATCCTCCACCCTAATGATCTTTCTAGAAACACAGTTAAGATACTTATGGCAGCCACTTTTATCTAATTCTGCACCAACACAAAGAAGGGAAGGAAATAAAACAATACTAAATTCATGTCTTCTTTCCAATTAATCCCAGGTCTTGAAGACTGAAGCTTACCTACAGGGTGAACCATAAATGTAAAGACATTGGTAACCTAGCTCTCATGGATGCCAAAAGGACAAAGAGACCAAATAAAAATGAGTGGTAACAAAACTCTGTTTAAAACATATTTTTTTTTGGAAGTTAATTCTTAAATCTAAATCTGAGGGGTAAAACTAAAAAAATAAGACTTAAAAAATAGGTGTTGAATACTGCCAGTGTGGCTCATTGGTTGAGCTTTGAACTATGAACTAGGAGGTCATGATTCAATTTCTGGTTAGAGCACAAGCCCGGGTTGCAGGCTCAATCCCCAGTTGGGGGGTATGCAGGAGGCATCTCTCTCTCTCTCTCTCTTTTTTTTAAAAATATATTTTATCGATTTTTTTTTACAGAGAGGAAGGGCGAGGGAGAGAGTTACAAACAGCGATGAGAGAGAAACATTGATCAGCTGCCTCCTGCACACCCTCCACTGGGGATGTGCCACAACCAAGATACATGCCCTTGACCAGAATCGAATCTGGGACCCTTCAGTCTGCAGGCCAACACTCTATCCACTGAGCCAAACCGGCTAGGGCAGGGAGGCATCTCTTTCATCTCTCCCTCCCTCTTTCTCTCTGAAATCAATAAAAATAAATTAAAAAAAAAATAGGTGTTGACCTAACAATGCTCACACTAGTTAAGAAAAAAAAAAAAAAAAAGGATTAAAAAATAACAACAGACATCAAAAGTCACTTGCTATCTAGTGCCTCCTTTCTATATCAGTTCTTAAACATCTGCTTGTCAGAAATGAAACCTATCACAATGAAGATGTCCATATTTAAGGCGGAGACAAGGCTTCGCAGTAACAGCATTCCTAACCCTGTCCAGGGGGTTAGAATTCTGTTTTACTACTGACTACAGTTCTCTCAACTGTAAAATAGGTACATGATCTGCAAAGTACCATTCCCTTTTATTACCAATCTCTAACATGACCTTTACCTAGTTTCAGACAATATTTAAGAACACAAGTATGTTGGTCAGTGTATTTAAAGCCATTAAAACATTTTTGGCTTAGTCAAAGTCACTCTTCTAAGATGCTACATGTCCTGAAAGACCACTGACAAAAGGAGTATACCTTTAAGTGTTATGTGTCACTATAGTATCCATACCTAAATTCGAAAAAGGTACTTGAAGTGCTGCTTTGGAATGACACTTGTCTTCCTTGTACACAGGTAATACAACGCTGAGGATGAATCCGTTTTACGACTCTAGGGAAAAGTTAACTTATCCGTACTTCATTTTTTTCTTACATAGAGTGGAGGTAATAGCAACAAAAGCTAAACTATAACGTACAGTGGCCATGAAGGACACAGCACTTAGAGACCTCTGGATGGAAGTTGAGAGCTTACAAAACGGCAGACAAAAGGTCAGGCTGGCTGAGGAGTGAGACGCTATAGCATCATCCCAGCAAATGCCTATTGCAAAGCTGCCCTGAATGTTTATTAGCGTGCTTCCTCCAAGTGGTCACTTCAGGCCATTTGCAGAGATCAAAGCGGGCCTCTGCACCCACGCCCTAAATCCTGACTCCCATCTGTACCCACAAAGGCCATACCTGTAATCGCAGAGCTTAGGCTGACTACCGCACTGCTGCGTGCAAACCACACAGCAGCTGCACAGGGGGACGTTGCCCCTTATCCAGTGGTGGGGCATGGCGTCCAGGGCCCTGCCGTCCTGCTTGAGCACGATCTCCTTGCACTGGAAGCGCTTGTCGGCCTTCTTGAGGCAGCCCTCGTCCACGCGCAGCCCGCAGCAGTCGCAGAAGGCGCCCTGCAGGATGTGCTGAGCGCACACGCAGCAGTAGGTGGGGTGGCTGAACAGGTCCGTGTCGTGCCACCCGTGCTTGCTCTTGCGGAAGATGTCCCTGCGGTGCAGCTGCCGGCGCGACCGCTGAAGGCTGCACCAGAAGGTGATGAACACGGGCAGCAGCACCGAGCACAGCGTCCACAGGACCAGGTGTCCGTCCGCAAACAGGCCCGAGTAGGGCTCCGGCCGCTTCTCTCCTTCCATCTTCTCCAGGGACGATTCCTAAGTAGAGAAACACGGGCGGTCCACCTCGGGTTCCAATGCACGCCCCGCCCTCCTTCCTGCTTCCAGGTGGTATCCGAGGGGGGGGACGCGCACCTACTTCTCCGCGGCCCAACCCCAGGACAGGAGCCCTAGTTCTCCAGGCCCGCGGACCAGCCCGCCGAGGGGGCGGTGCCCCGCGCGGTCACGCTCCGCCCCGACCTCGCCCTGCGGCCCGCGGTCTCCCCTCCCCTCGCCTGGTACAGGCGGAGCGCGGAAGACTGTACCGGCCGCCCTCCGCGGAAAGCCCTGTGCTCCCGGCGCGTTGGCACACGTGGGCCGCGCGGTGCCGGCCGGCATCCGTAACCGTTAAGTTATCCCGCGCCCCGCATGCCCTGCCACCCACCCGGCCACCGGGCCGGCTACCCATGCATCCAGCTGCTCCAGGCCCGGCTTGGCTCCCCGCAGGCCCCGCCCGTCCGCCGCGGAGCCCCGCGCCCCCACCTCTTCGGTAGGCCTCCTTGACCCTGGCCTCCCGCACTCGGGCTCTACCTCGTGCGGGGCAGAGGTGCGGTCCCGGGGATCAGGCCTTGGGCGCCCTCCCGCCCTCGCGCGGCCGCGCGCAGGAGTCCTTTTCCGGGCCTGCTAGAGGCGCCGACGTCAGCGAAGAGGCCGAGACAGTCCCCACGCACTCCGAGGAAGGTGGCAGGGACCGCGGCGGGGGCGCGGGGCGGGGCGGGGCGGAGGTGTGAGGGATGATGCACAGGCCGACTGGCCGGAGGGGGCGGGGCCTTGGGAAGAGGGCGGGGTTGAGCAAAAGGGGCGGGTCTCCAGGGGCGTGGCTTAGGGAGAACTTTGGGCGGAGTAACAAGAAGGGGGGGCATTAGAGAGGATGGATGGTTGAGCCCTGTCAATCTGCAACCATAGAAAGTTCTAGTATGAATGATTTACAGTATTAGTCAAGTTTATCTCAGACCTTCAACCTCCCCTCCTCCTCACTATCTGGTGGAGGTGGGAGGTTGGCACAGTTTTGAATGTTGGAAGGGAGAAAACTGGCCGTTTTGAAAGTGTCATCCTCCTATCCTATATAATAATCCTATATAATAAAAGGGTAATATTCAAATTAACCCTAACAGTGGACCGACCAGAATGACCGCTCGACCAGTCACTATGAGGCACACTGACCACCTCTCGGTCCCTTTCCCCAGCTGGCAGGCTCCGATCACCCAATGGCGAAGAGGGAACTGGGGGTGGGTGACTTCGGAGGACAGGGCCGGCTGCGGACAGCCAGGGAAGATGGCCCTGATCACAGGCCAGGCCTAGGGACCGTACCCGTGCATGAATTTTGTGCACTAGGCCTCTAGTATAATAAAAGGCTAATATGCAAATCGACCGAATGGCAGAAAGACTGGTGGCTATGATGCGCACTGAGCACCAGGGGGCAGGTGCTCAATGCAGGAGCTGTCCCCTGGTGGTCACCGTGCTCCACAAGGGAAGTGCCACTCAGCCAGAAGCCGGTCTCGTGGCTGGTGAGTGCAGCGGCAGCGCTAAGAACCCCTCAAGGGATGCCTGCGTGCTGGCTTAGGCCCGCTCCCCGTGGCGTAAGCTGGCAGGCGGACATCCCCCGAGGGGTCCCGCACTGTGAGAGGCGCAGGCCAGACTGAGAAGATCCTCCTCCCAGTACACTAATGTTGTGCACGGGGCCTCTAGTATACTAATAAAATGGGACGATCCAAGTCAAACATTGAGAGAGGTCACCTGAGCTCTTATTTGTTAAACTTATAGTGGCAGAAGGCTTCCTGTGTGCCAAGCAATCACTGACCGAGGGGCTCCAGCCCTCACAGAGTGCCAGGCCTGTTGAAATGTGCCTAACAAGAAGCATTTATCAGCCCTGTTTATGAAGCCCAGCTTCCATCTTGGCACTTGATAGCACCTGGCTGAGTTTATCATCCCCACTTTACAGATGAGGAAAACCAAGGCAGAGAGTGGTTGAGAAACGTGCCTAATGTCACAAAGTCAGTGGGTGTTGGAACTGAGATCAGTTTGTTTGAACTTGGCCACCCAAGTTACCGTCCATCTAAATTAAGCCATCCAAAAGAGACTTCTTTTTTTTTGTTGTTTCTCTCAGACACTTGCCCCAGGGTTCTTGTTAACATGCAGATTTTGATTCCCTTTTTTGGGGGAAGAGGCCTGAGGGTCTGCATTTCGAACAAGTGCTGCTGGTTTTGTTGGTAGAGTATGTAACAATCTGGATTGTGGAGATTGAGGGGAAAGTGTGAAGAAATGGGAAAAGTGTTAGGTGGCATGGTTAGGCCCTCACATGTCTCTTGTGCTTGTTGGTTCACCTCTCTGGGACTCAGGTTTTTCACTGGTAACGTGGGAGGTTGAATGAGTTCTCTGAAGCCTCTGTTCTGTTCTGACAGCCTGCACTGGCTGGAAATGTCATGGTCTTGGAAATGTCATTGTCTTTTATGATCCTAGGCGAGTCAGTGCCTTTAAATTAGTTTGGACTTGAAAAGATAACAAAAGAATACACTTTTAAAGAGTGAAATTAAAAAAAAAAACCCTGTTACAGAACATTTGGAGACTATAGAAAAGTAAAAAGGAAGAAAAAACAATTATCCATCTCTCACCCCAAAGACAATCTATGTTTGAACATTTTGGCCTATTTTCTTCCATTGTTTTCTATGGAAACATTGGTTTGCTTTGTATGTGTAATATTGATCACATAGTAGATATATTCTCTGTCTGGCTATTTTTTAACTTAACATTACAAAATGACTTTTACACATTTTTATAAATTTGTATTTAATGGTTGCATAATATTCCATTCTATGATAGTACATAGTATATGTTAACCTTACCTCTATTATTGGCTATTTAAGTTGTTTCTAATATTTTGCTATTATATATAACTCCTCTGTTTGGGGTTTTTCTTTAGAGTCTCACATTTCGCTAAAGGTATGAAAAGTTTAAAGCTTATGGAAAAGTTTTTAACAAAATAGTCTCTCTTTTCCAAGAGAAAATCATCAGGGAAATTTATGTATATAAGGACAGATTAATAGATATTACTGCATCTGGGGAAAACACTCTTATTCCACAAGAATTACTATTATTAAAGGCAATAGTAATAATAATTCTTATCATAGCCATGCAGATCCTAGGCTCTGTGCAAAGTTTGTCATCCTCATTTTACAGATGAAGAAGACTTGCTTGATGTCACATAGCCAGGAGTCATCTGAGTGGGGGCTTTGAACCCAGTCAGTGAGATGCCAAAACCCGTGATGCTCATAACCCAGGTAGGTATCGGAAGGTGGTCTTCGATCCCCTGCATCAGCATCATCTAACCAGGTCTTGACCAGGTCTCTCGAATTAGAATTGTGATGGAGCCAGGAATCTATCTGCCTTCTTAACAGTTTCCCCAGGTAATTCTCTTATGTATTTATTAAAACTTTTTTTTGGGGGGGTTTAAATTGTGAACTATACTACATATACAACAGATTTTATAAAACATATGCATAGTTAAAAAATAATAAAATAAACACCTGTGGACCCATCACGAAGGTTGACCTATTGGACATTGGGAGAGGAGGAAGAGGAAGGGACAGGAAGGGGGGTGGCCTGGGGAGAAGTGGGCTGGGAGGAGACCAGAGACGGGGGTGTCCTGGGTGCTGTCTGCTGCAGGGGGCGCTGAGGAGCCCTGGCTCTGGGAAGAGAGGGCACACAGCATGAAGGGGCCTCCAGAACAAGGCGTGACAGCCAGGCACACTAGCGAGGAGGGGGCCATTCACGCAGCTGCTGCCACTTGGTCTGTGAAGACACTGGCTCCAATTCAAAGGGAAACTTGCTCAGAAAAACACAACAGACACTCACACACCCTAGCCCCATGGAGTCCTGACTGTCAACATGCTCAATTCCTGCACTTGCCTGAAAGGTGATGTCATCGGGGTCTGTGTCCCTGGCTCCCTCAGTGGCTCAGCCTTATTTCTGCTTTGCAAGGCCTCTGGGACTGAAAGAGGAGCAATCTGCTTCACTCAAGACAGGAGAGGACCATGATGCCTGACTTTTCCTGGCAGCCTCGGCCCCCCTGAGGATTGCCCTGGGAACATCCTGAAGCTTATTCGTGAGCCATCAAGGCACCATCAAGTTACCCTAACTTCTCAGTTACTTGGAAAGTAGTGTCCCATTTTAAAGGTGCAATTCGATAAGTTTTGGCAAATATGTACACCTGTCTGATCAGACAGACTTAAAGTCTCCCAAATACATAATTCCTTTGGGTTTTGATCCTGGGAGTTGAAAACATAATATTGCCATGCGTTCCAGTCGGGGAGGGAGCCACCAAGGAGATGGCCAGACGGTCACTGAAACCTTTAACCTTTGCACAGTTGGAGGGAGCTGGAAAGGGAGCCCGTGATTTAGTGAGGCCCGTTCTCCATTTGGGTCCACATATCTTTCCAAAGTGCCTTTTTAGGGATCAAAACCATGCAACAAGTATTAAGAGAAAACTCAGAACCAGGCTTCTGAATTGCTGCATCACAAAGTGTTAATCGAGGTTTTCAAAAAGAATGAAGCATGTTTAATCACATTGCCACTCACTAAGAATATCATACTTAATATGTGGGTAACAGCAAAATGATGGTTGTTGTGAGTAAAGAAGTTATTATTATTATTTTTTTTTTAAAAAAGAACATTGGGAGCCTCTCCCGTGCCCACCTGATGGCTACCCTTCCTGCCCCGGCAGGAAACAGCTATCCTCATTTGTGTGTTCTTCATTCCTTTGCTTTTCTTAATATTTCCCCACCCCTGAAAGTATCCCTAAACAATATGGCTTTGTTTAGAAAAATAAACCCAGACCTGCCCCAGCAGGAAGTAGCTGTGAAGCCTTGTATATAGGAAGGCTCTTGGAGGAGGTACGCGGAGTGGGGTCTGGGTCAGAGTCTGAATCCAGCTTCCCTGACAAGATCCCACCTGGAAAAACAAAAATCAGTGGGCAGATCCTGGGACAAATGGGCAGGTCTGTAGTTGGAACGCCAGGTGAAAACGTGGCTGGGAGAGAGGTTGCTATTTTGCCTTCTTAGCTCACTAGGACCTCCCTCAAGTTCTTACAAAAAGGTTAACATGGCATGCTCCTTGGGGAGAAATGAGGATCTTGCGCTGATGCAGGGGTTAGGGAAGTGGAACCTCACCAGCTCATGGCTGTTAAGATAAATAAAATATGTGTAATCTGTCCCAGGCTCACCCAGGCAGTCTGTGCTCAGCATGTCTGTACCTCACGGTGCCCCAGCCCATGGCACCTTGTGCCTGTCTGGATCCCCCGCCCTTATCCTGGGGTTTTCCTTCACCACTCTCCTGTTTGCATCCTGTTTCTTAGCCTCGTGGCTTCCCCTTTCTTGGCGAATTCTCTTGTGTTTTTTTTTGTGGGGCACATCTGTCAGTAACTTTTAGAGTGAGGGCACAGGGGAGGCATCATTTGAGGCCCTGCCTGCCCATGCATTTCTTTAAAGTGCTGGGCATAGAATTCTGGGTGGGGAATGATTATACTTCACGACGTTGAACACATTGTTCCATTTCTGCTACTCTTCGTGTCACGGAAGAGACGTCCGAGGTTATTCTTATCCCTGGTCCCTTGAGTGGGACTGGTTTTCGCTTTCTGGAAACTTGTAGAACTTTCTCTTTTTCTCTAGTGATCTGACAGTCCACCGAGGTGGGCCTGCCTTCCTCTGCGTTGGCAGGTTTACTGGGTCCTTCCAGTCCAGCAGATCACGTCCTTCAGGTCTGCAATTACTTTGTTGACGTACTGCTCGCTATTGTCCGTGTTCTCTTTTTTGATACTTCTGTTGTTGGAACGTTAAACCTAGACAGTCCTCCCTACTTCTCCCTTTTTAAAAATATAAACTTTATTTTTAGAGCAGTTTTAGGTTCACAGCAAAGTGGAGTGGAAAGTACAGAGTTCCCAGATATTCCCTGTCCCCACACATGCACAGCCTCTCCACTGTCACCTTGGGGCACCAGAGGCACATTTGCCACAACTGCGGGACCTTCCTTGACCCACCCTTATCACCCAAAGTCTATCGTTTATCACGAGGGCCCACTCTTGGCATTGTGCCTTCTGTGGATTTGGACAAATGCACCCACCATTCCAGTGTTATACAGAAGGGTTTCACGGGCCTAAACATCCTCTGCGCTCCAGCTTTTCATTCCCCCTCCCTTCTAACCCTTGGCAACCACTGATCTTTTTACTAGCTCACTGCTTTTGTCTTCTCCAGAATATCGGAGAGTTGAAATCACACATGATGTAGCCTTCTCAGATGGGCTTCGTTTTAAGTGCTGTATACTATTCCATTGTCTGGATTTGCCTGTTTATCCACCTACTGAGGGACACCTTGGTTGCTGCTGAGTTTTGGCAATTATGAATAAATGACTGTAGACACCTGTGTGCAGATTTTTTTGTGTGGACATGAGTTTTCAAGTCATTTGGATAAAGGTCCTCTTTACACATTTTTTCTCCCCCCCCTTTTTTTTAAACAGCTCTCTCTTGCTCTCCTTTTTGCTCTGTTTTTCTACAAAATTTCCATAGCTCAAACCATGAATCTTTTAATTTAGTTTTTAATTTATATTATGGCTTCTAATTTTGAAAAACTTCTGTGTTGATTTATTTTCTGAATATTCTTTTTTACAGCATCCTGTTTACATTTTGTGGGAACAAAAAAAAAAAAGATCTGTCAGAGGATATTGTTGGTGGTGGTTGTTTGCCATGTCGGCCTGCATCATCTCTGCCCCAGTTTGCTTTTTCTTTTGGTCTCTTTTGTCTTCATTTTCCACTTCCAAGGCTTTCTCAGATGTCTCGTGAGCCTCCAGGTGGCTCTGATGCGCCTGAAGGTTTGGGAGCCGTTGCTAGACTTTCTCTTATCTCACTGAAGCTTATCGCAACTGAGCTCCCACAGAGAAAAACAACACACATTTCAGTACTTTTCCCCTGAAGAACCAGAGCTGTCCTCTCCCACTTAAAGGCCCAGCACTTTCCCTGAATGAAATGTAATATGACAGTAGCCTTAGAGGTGGTTTCACCAACGATTCCGCCCAGGCCCCCCTCCCCTAGTGTGTGTATTTGTGCCACCTCGCATTCCTACACCTTTGCCAGCGCTCCTGTCGTTCCTGTTTAGGTTGGAGAGACGTCTGGCACCGGCCGTCAGGAACCTGCCTCTGACCTTGGCTTTCCTTACCTGCTGGGCAGACTTCAGTTGAGGCCAATGTCCTGGCCCCGAGCAGAAATGATAGCCCCCTTGGGGAAGCACACCGCAGGCCGGAAAGGCCCCTGTGCAAGGCCAAATCATCTTGCCATTGTGTCGCTGCTCCAAACAGGAAAGTGCGTGTTTGTGTAGAATGCTGAGGGCATGAAAAGGGAAAGAGAACCGAAGGGCATGGGGTGTGGACACCAAGGGGGGAAATCCACTCATATTCAGAAGGGCCCACATTTTCTTTGCAAATACAGATGTATTTTTATTTCAGCAACATGTAAAATTATATATCTTAATATGTATGTGATTAATCATTTGGTTATTACAAAAATATTTACAGACTTTCTGTCATGTGTCTGAGAATGGGGTGGGTATGCACGTATAAATAAGGGTGATTTCACAAAGAGAAGAAGGAATGATAATAATAGCAACAAGACTGGTTTCCAAGTGTTAGACCCTTACCAAATCTGTCAAACCCTTCACGTATGCTTTTTCTTTTAAGTCTCAAAATCCCATGGGGTAAGTTTTATGAGGATTACTATTTTCTTTATAGGTGAGGAAACTGTGATTTGGACAGTTTGCCCAATGTCACAGCTTCAGTGTAACACAGGTAATAAATTTTAGAGCCGGGATGCAAGCAAGCCCAGGTCTATTGGTGACTCTGTAGCCCATAACCTTGACCATTATACCACACGACCTCTATGGTGGATGTGTATTCACTTTTGAAGGAAGCTTCCATCAGGACCCTATGACTTAGATCCCATAGCTCCAGATTTGGACACACTAACCATCCCAGCAGAATCCCCTGTCAGTTAGCTGTTGTCAGGGTATTGCTGAGTAACAAACCACTCCTAGATCCGGTGGCTTAGAATAACAGTCGTTTAATCTCAAGGATCTGCAGGCTGGTGGTAGCTCTCCTTCAGTCTGTGGTAGCTGGGGGTCCACTGAGCTAGGCTGGGCTGGCTTGAGAGGGTCTCTGTAAGCTGCACATTGTGTAGACTTGGTTCCTTGCTCAGGTATTTTCCATGTGAGTCACTTCTGAGGCTCAGCTCGAAGGGGCAGTAGCTACCTGGGGGAGCTCTTTGGGTAGCAATGTCAGCGATATAGGAGGGCAAATATACTTCATACCCCTGTTTGTGTCAGTCTGCCACCCTCCCATTGTCCAAAGCAAGTCACTTGGTGGAGCCCAAGGTCAAGGGGCAGGACTGCCAAGTCATGTGGCAAACAGCATGGCTATGCAGTGGTGGTGGTGAAGAATGGATGCTAATGATTCAATCTACCGCAGCTGCCCACACAGTATGCTTGTAAATTAATGGGTGTATGTGTGCACATGCAATTTATGGAGTCACTATTATTTAAAACTATAAAGGAATTATATGTACCTTGTAAAAATATAGAGTTTCTATGCTGGTGGGAGAGTCAGACAATAAAAAAACAAAAACAACTACGTGAAGGGATGTTAGAATTTATTACATTGACTCTGGACACATTAAAAGTCTCTTGGGACAGGTTCAACATCTTTCTATAGTTAAAAAAAGATGCTCCCTTGTCCTTGAAGTTTCTTTAGCTCACAGAATTTGAAATCACGTCTTACTCTTCTAAAACAGTATTCAGTGCAGCAACGTCGGGAGCGTGATGGCAGCTCTATCACTGTTTAGGATAGTTGAAAAAGATGGGAAACCACGCAAGGGAAGAGATTAGTTAGGTTAGGGTGCTATGAATATGGATGGTAGCATTCTTCCTTTACCTTTTCTCAAGTGTCATATGGGCAATGCAGCTCTCCTGGGCCTGAGCATCTGATGAAGATCTTCAAGTTAATTAAAACCATAGGAATATAGTCTTAGGCACTGTAGCACTCTCTCTTTCCACATCCAGTAGATTCTCTGGGATTGCTGGCAACTTTTAGAATAGTTAACCTTAGTGGCCTTGAATTTCCTGATCTTGGTTGTCCCTGGTTCTACTCTTTTACTCTGCCACCTTGTGGATTTTTGGGAAATTGCACCTTCTGCTGTGAGCCCTACTGACTCACCTAATTGATCTGGCTGCTGCTTTTCTTGGGAAGGAGGGGAGGGAGTAGAAGAGAATTCTCCCAACCAGAGGAACATCACAACAAGGTGACTTTACTTTTTCAGTTTTTCCATAGTACTCCTTTGGAACAATGTCCTCAGGGGCCCGGCTGATGGGCATTTGAATGGTCCTGCCAGTATCACACCTGAAGGGCCCTCTCCACTGGAGACCTTGAACCAGCATCCTAGGGTGGGATTCAGGCCCCTGACTTTCTCCAGTACTACCTCTCCAGTTCACGAGAGGTCCCTCCTTTTTTCAAAGTAGGAAAGTAATTTGAATCTTACTAAGAGCTTACAGTCCAGTCAAGGAGACAGATTTTAAAAAATATACAAATAAAGACAATATTTACACATTGTGGTGAGTGCTATGAGATAGTAATGGTGGTGGGGTAGGGAACTTCATTAAGTAGGCTGGTAAAGGCAGGCTTGCCTGAGCAAGAGACATTTCAAATTGAAACCTGAAGGATGAGAAGGATCCAGAGGGAGGAAGAGAATGTGCAAAGATCCTGAGGTGGAAAAGAACTTGTTAGGTTGAAAGTAACTAAGTGTGACTAGATTGGCGTGAGCTGGTGGGGAGTTATCCAAATGGGATTGGGAAAGGCAGCAGGCGCAGGTGATACAGCTTCTTTTTTTAAAAAAATTTAATTTATTGGGGTGACATTGGTTTGCAAAACCATACAGGTTTCAGGTGTACAACTCAACAAAACATCATCTGCACACAGCATCTTGCGCCCATTGCCCAAAGCAAGTTTTCTTTCAATACAGGGTCTTGTGGGACACAGTAAGGATTCAGGTTTTGTGAGAAAATAAAGAAGGATTCTTTTCTATCTCTTCAAATTAGTTTCTATTCAATAACTGTAAATAAATGTAATATACAAAGGAGATTGACTAGTAAACCTCGTTCTGATAAATAAGGCATTTCAAACTTCAACAAAAAACAACATCTTTTGTACATTTGACTACACTTGGTTACTGTTGCCTTTATTAGGTTTACTTACAAAATTAGTACAATTCTGCCTCCTTATTGGCAGTTTTGATTTCTGAAGTTTGTTACCTATGGCCAATAGTGGTCCCGATATTTTAACTGGAAAATTCCAAAATTAACCAATTCATAACTTTTATTTTCTTTTCTTATTTTTTAAACATGTAAGATTTATTTTTTTCATTAAAATTTTTATTTTATTTTACTTTTCAATTATAGCTTGCATTTAACATTCTTTTGTGTTAGTTTCAGGAGTACAGCACAGCAGACATTCATATAGGTTACAAAGTGAAGAATTCTTAAGCAGAGAAGTGATGAGGTCCAATTTGTATTTTATATTTCTATTTTAAGAAGATCCTCATTGCTGTTGCACGGAGAATGGACTGGAGCAAAGAGGAAGGGAAGCTGGGAGAGCATTTGGGAGCTTGGTGCAGGAAGCTGGGTCAGAGGTAACAGTAGCCTAGACTTGGGTGTTGGCAATAGAGATGGAAGGGTCTAGCCCGGCCGGTGTGGCCCAGTGGTTGAGTGTCCACCTATGAACCAGGAGATCAAGTTTCCATTCCCGGTCAGGGTGTGCTTGATCCCCAATAGGGGGTGTGCAGGAGGCAGCCGACCAATAATTTTCTCTCATCATTGATGTTTCTGTCTCTGTCTCTCCCTCTCCTTCCCTCTCTGAAATCAATGAAAATATAAAAAAAAAAAGATGGAAGGGTCTAGACCCACGCTGGTCAGTGTGGTAGCAACGAGCCACATGTGGCCACTGAACATGTGAAATATGTAAGTGTAGAATACATACCAGATTATGAAGATGTACAAAAAAAAAAGTAAAATATCTCATTTATAATTTGTTGATCTTAATTACATGTTGAAATAAGAATATTTTGGATATTTCATGTGAAATAAAACATAATAGAAAAAGTTTCATGTGTTATTTTACTTAAAAATGTGGCTACTAGAAAAATGTGATCTACACATGTGGCTTACATCTGTGGATCACATTATGTTTTTATTGGACAGCGTTGATATAAACAAAAGTTACTGAATGAAAAAAATACTTTATAGTAAAATTACATTGGACACTAGAAATTTCTAGTTACGTCTAAGTTGTTTTTTCTGGTTTACAAAAGATGATGTTTATTTGATAAGACAATACAGTTAGTGTTTGATCCAATGACAAGGAGCAAAAAAAATAAACAAGTTGACAATGTACATTAAAAAACCAAGATGTTTAATGTGACAAATATGTTTCTAAAATAATGCCCCTAAAATTCCTCAATTTTTGAAAACTGTATAAACACAGAAAAACGTTAATAGCCACAGAATACATAAAACCAAACATCTAATTTTAGGCAAATTAACATACGAGGCAACTTTGCTACCAATGTATGATTTTTTTTCTTGCTTACAAGCTCTTCAGGCTATCTTTATATCAACAGAGTAGGCAGAACATTTAGGTTTCATATCAGTTACACAGCATTAGCATAAACTCAGACAATACCAAGAGAGTATTGTTTTCTTTTGAGCTGGCAAAGTAACCACTGAAACATCAGATCATTGCTGTGAATTGAGAATTTTATCCCAAATAAATGTCACATACTGTCCAGGCATAGTTTTGTAATACATTTAATAATTCTTTAATGTGATATTGGTAGGCAATTTGTTTATTTTTTAAAACATGTTTTATTGATTTTTAGAGGGAGAGGAAGGAAGAAGGATAGAGAGAAACATCGATGAAAGAGAAACATCATCGATTGGCTGCCTTCTGCAAACCCCCCTCTCCCCCTCCCGTTCCCCCGCACTAAGGATTGAGCCCATAACCCGGGCATGTGCCCTAACCAGGAATCAAACCAGTGACCTCTGGGTTCATGGGTTGATGCTTAACCACTGAGCCACACCAGCTGGGTAGTAGGCAATTTAAATTTAAAAGGACTTTAGCTAATTGAGATTTTATTGTCTTGGAAAAAATAAATGGCATGGAATATGGCTACTTACAGTCTTAGGACAGAATATTGCACGAGGCTCTGTTTCAGCGTCCATAATGTGTGCACTTGGATATGGTTTCACCTGTCTGAACCTCACTTCCTTATTTGTGAAAGGGAGATGGAGAATGGTGAGTAGTACCAGCTGCCATGCGGTTCATCTCCCTCTTTCTGATCGCACCCCACAAGGTAGGTACTGTTACTCCTTTTTACTGGAGGGGAAACAAGTTCAGGAAAGATGACTTACCGAAGGGTACATTGCGAGAAAGAGGTGAGGCCAGGACACAAATCTTGGTCTTTCTGGCTCCAAAGTCAGCAAAAAAAATTTTTTTCATCCTCATGGCACCCCTTGCTAATTTCCCTGCTTGCCTCTGAAATGACTGGGAATGTCAAATTAGATTGGCGAACGGGCTTTGGCAAAAATGCCATAAGATATGCAGATGTCAGAGATGATTCATTCTCAGAGAAACAGGCGCATACCCTGAAGCTGCAGGTGAAAACTCAAAACTCCTGGGTGAGGAACACAGATCTGTGGAAGGGACACGGATGTTGCATGTTGCTTTCTCGAATTCAAGCTCTGCAAGTCATATTACGGAGGGATAACTTCCTGCCTCAGGATGAGCATTTATAGGCATTCAGAGGAAGATATTTTCGTGGTCATATTAAAAACTCAAGGTCAGATGCACTTAGCATCACACGGTCAGCGCTGCCAGTCAAAGCATAAACAAGTCTGGGGCCGGACACGGCTTCCTTCAAATAGGCTGGCTCACGGGGTGCGACTCATTCTGCAGCAGGCGGAGCGAGGAACAAGGCAGGATGAGGAAATTATTTGTGTTTGCGCTCTTTCTCACCTTCCTAACCTCCTCAGGTGAGCATTCACTGCAAAAACACAGCCTATTTCTAGGTGGATGTGATAAACTGAAATAAGTCTAGTTTATGTTTTTCAAGTATCTTTTTTCTTCATTTCAAATAAGATGTGTATTGTTTGTATAAGTACATATTCATGTATAGTAATTCAATGTTTTGTTTTTCTAAGAGCAGGCTCCCAGAATTGGTATCCTTAGGGATACATTTTGTTTTAACTATTTAGATGTATTTGAATACTAATTCTCAAAAATGCTGATAAATCTTCGAGTATGCCTACTTTTAGAGTTCATATGAGATCACAAAATTCGGTAGACTTTTATTTGATGATGCCTTTTAGAGTTTGTGTGTGTTTATGAAAACATAATATAATAATTTTATTATCATAATACCTTCTTTGAGGGACCATGCGTGATGACCAAGTTGAACATAATCTTGTTGTCACTGGGTTTTCCCCAATAACAGCTTTAACTTGGTTTAGTGTATTGAGGATTTTTAAAAAATAATCCCACAAGGCAAACCTACGGGGACGAGAAACACATTGACTGGAGAACTGGAGAAAATATGTCTTAAAAAACATGTAATTAACACTCACTTATGAAGGAACGGGCCATTGCAATCGGTAAAGATGTCTAAGTTTGCAGGGCTGGCTCTGAGGTGACCGTATTAGAAACCATTTAGAATTCCTCTCTGAGCCGCCTGGAATGCCACGTCCCCTGGGACAGGCTCCTGTGAAAGAACTTTTGTGTTTTGACTGAAATTGAACTTGCTAATCATTTGCCTTGCACTGTGAACTCGTGTGCCCCGAGAGTCCCTAAGGCCCTGTCCTGACTTTTTCAGGGGCCTCCCCGATTCTGACGGAAAAGGAGGCCAAACAGCTCCTGAGGTCCAGGCGCCAGGACAGGCCAAGCAAACCCGGGTTCCCCGACGAGCCCATGCGGGTGAGTGCTGGGCTCAGGCTACGCGAAGGGAGAGTGCCATCGACACATTCCTTCAATAGGAAATCAAAATGGGTGCTGGTCCCAGCCCAGTGGGGTCTGCAGGATCTAGGTTCTGTTAGACCCAGAGTCAGGTGTCAGGTGACCTCACCTTTCACTCTCGCTTGCCTCCCCCCCTCCAGAGGGGCCAGCTTCCGTGCCTCCTGCTCACACAGTATTTAAAATGCAAACAGTGGGCCCATGGCAGAGTCCCAGGATTCTGAGTAGCCTGCTGGGTGTCACATCTGAACCGGGTGCTAAAGAGCTGTGCCCCCTAGCAGGTGCCAACCCCATCTTCCCGCTCTTCCCTGGAGCTCTGGGTGAGCTGGACCACGACACCCTTGGACAGCCTTTCTGGGCAGGCAGAATCTCTGCTCCAGCCGCCTGAGGGGTTCTGCCTTTATCTTGTGCCTCGGATTTTGGTCTTTGGCCTCAGCTCTGCCCTGTGGGTTTGTGGTGTCCGTCAGCCTGGTCTTTCGAAACCAGAGCCCCTCCCCTGCCTCTGTCTGGTGATGGTGATTGTGGTGGGTGTTTCTAGAACCTGCCACACTGGCCACAGGCCAATTCAGGCCTGGCTTGTCCTCCCCTGTGGTGGTGGAAATAATGACATTCCTGTTGTTTGTGTCCCACCAGGGGAGGGTAGAAGCCGCAGTGACAAAGTTAGTGTGTCTGGGAAGCCGTGTCTGTGTCCAGGCTGGTCTCTCACCCTGTGCCCACTTGAGCTGGGCACTGGGCTCCAGGCTCACCCTCTTTTCATGGGTCTCCATGTGGAGGTCTAGAAGGATCTATAGCAGTGTTTACCTCCACTGGCTGCAGAATCATGTGAATAATCCTGTTAGTTCATTTAAGAGGCTCTTATTAAGATGCTGTATCACAGTGATGAGGAATGCTGACGGTCTGGGTTCGAATTTTTCCTTCTGTAACTGTGTAACCTTGGGAATGTTTCCTCACATTTCTGCACCCCAGACCCCTCATCTATAAAATGGGAACAATAGATATTATCACTTACATTATTATAATGATAACTAATCATGTGAAACAATTACTTTAGCCCCAGTTGGTTTGGCTCAGTGGATAGAACGTCGGCCTGCAGACTGAAGGGTCCTGGGTTCAATTTCAGTCAAGGGCACATGCCCGGGTTGAGGGTTTGATTCTCAGTAGGGGGCATGAAGGAGGCAGCCCATCAATAATTCTCTCTCATCATTGATGTGTCTATCTCTTTCTTCCTCTCTGAAATCAATACAAATATATTAAAAAAATTAAAACAATAAGACACTATTTAATGAGCTTAATTTAAAGTAATTCATAATAAGGCACTTGAAGCATTACTCAGCAAATAGTAATGACTCCGTGAGCATTAAGTTCCAGGGCCTGGGGGGTGCAGGGGCTGCACACAGTGGCCTGGGCTTCTACTCAGAGTTAGTGGCAAACACAGAGGACTCAGCAAGCGGCTATTGTACAAAGTGGCTTAGAAACAAAGCAAGGACTTGGTGCTGTTAGGGGTGGACGTGGCTGCTTCCTTTGGTTGAAGAACTCCGAGGTGGCTCGGAATATCCAAGTGTAGGGAGGAAGGGCACTGGGAGGGGGGCAGGGGCATGCCAAGAAGGATCCGAGTGCGTTGGCCTTTGTCTTGTGTTCAGTGGAGGATGTAGGAGGATTTTTCCGATGGGGGAGTGCAGATTGGGGCTTTAGACAGATGGTTTGGGAAGCAATTAGAAGAGAAGAGGCTCTGGATTAAAGTGTGAGAACACAATGCGCAGAGGTGGGCAGGGTGAGAGGAACCTGAAGGGGCTGTGAAGGAATTCGGGGAGATTTAGGAGGAACCAAGAGAGGGTGGGGTCAAGCATGGGGAAGAGGATTTGGAGGGGGGCGGGCCTGGGGGTGAGCAGGATGCCTGGCTTGAGGGTCCCTGGGGCTCCACCTGGCAAAGGCAGGAAGGTGTGGTTCCCCGTGAATCAAGGGGCCTTAGGCTCCTAACTCCTTGGTTCTTGTGTTGTAGGACACGAGCCCTTGTGGCAGTTCTACCTGCCAGCCCCCACCTCCCCTGTCTTCCACTTTTGACCTTGACTCTGGTATCTGGGCTACATGGAAGGACAGGTGGTGGCCATAGAGGTCCTGCAAGTGCCAGATTGGAAGGCCTGACTGGCACAGTGGAGCTGACCTTCCTTCCGTACTCGGGGACCTGTCAAAGGACTCTGAGCAGAGGATGATGTGATTAGAGCTGGTTTTCAGAAGCCTTTTAGAGTTTCAGGACACAGCCCCTGAAACACTGGCCTTCGCGTGCCCATTCAGGGAAATGGGACATGACATTTTTGGACAAGCTATTGCAACTTCTTGCCATGGTACCCAGGAGACAGACAGGTGGGCTGGGACAAACACACAGAGGTAGTGATCTCTGGGGACGGCGTGTGCCCTTGGGAGCTGAGCCCGGAGACTCGTGTGCTCACCACTAACTTGAAATTACCGAGAGATGACTAGTTGAGTTATTTTATTTTGCTTCTTCCCTCTGAGGGACTGTGCAAAACAAAACCCTTTTTGAGAGGAAGAGGCTGCTGATGAGGGTGAATGAACGGAGCTTTGGGGAGGTATCAGGAATTAATTCAAAAGGAAGACAAGTGTGAAGATTCGCAGCAGTCTCTCCCCAAGAGTATCTGCTAAGCCGTGTTTATCATGTTGACACTTGGCTTAAATGAGGGCAGGTGTTGTCTTCCGAGGGATGGTAGGGTTTCCGGAAGCAGGTTCAGGGCCGGGACTGGTTGGACCAGATGTATTTCATTGATGCACTGCAGCAGGCGCTCTTTTCTGACCGTGTGGTGGGAAAGACAGAATGCTATGGGAAAGGTCATGGGGTGCCCTGCATTTGGGAAGGGCTGGCTTGCACCCAGAAGAGTATGAGCATCTGGTTGGCACCCTTGATGGAGGAAGGGAAGGCCCCAGTGGGGATGGGGAAAGGAACTAATGGGGAGACATGATCTGGGGAAGAAAGCAGCTGGGAGGAAGAGCCTGGGAGGTCCAGTGGTGGGGAACGAGAGGAGGGGTCAGAGAGAAAGAGGCAGGTGGGAGGGTAGGGGCTCAGAGGCACACCGCTGAGAAATTCCTGGTGGTAGGAAGCAGCTGATTCATTGACTTTATGGCAACTCCTGACATTGAGTTTGAGGTTGTTTTCTGCAACCTGCAAATCTGAGGAAAAGTTTGCTAGACGCAGCAACCTGTGTCAGTGGTTCTTTGGAGGAATGAGAGATGGTCGGTGTGTGTGGGTGAAAGTGGCTGACTAAAGACAAAGGAAACCACTGGAGTCTGGAAGCTGTAGTGGTGGAGAAACGGGCTATGAGACAAATTCAGGAGAAACATGGCCACCAAGTCTTCAGAGATTTTGGAGACTAGGGGTCTCGACATCACAGGAATGGGATGGGCCCTCCCGGAAGACTGGGATATTCCATTGGGACATCCCATCTGGGGATATGTAGGGTTCAGCTCAGTCAGCTTCAGGTTCTGATTTAGGACTCACTACATTGGTTTCATGAAGACATCGTGGGTAATGAAGCCTCAAGATCCTAATGGGGGGAAAACATTGCCTGGGGAAAAATTGATGGAGACAGAGCTGTGTGGAAAGAAGGGCTGGGTGTGTTTAGAGGAAGGAAGGTGGAAAAATATTCTGAGTATTCCCTGAACATTTTCTCAGTCATGACCGTGCTTATGTTTAATTTTCAGAATTTTAGTCTAAACTCTTGCTATTTCAGATGTGGTTCCAGCCCAGAACTCTGGGCAATTTATGCTCCAACCACCCAGAACTTCTCACTGGTTTTCAACTAGGCCCTCCTCTCTCTGCTCAGCATCTTCTGTCTCTGATCTCAGCATCTTTTCACAAGTGATTCCCTTTTGTAAAAAAAATAATTTTTGATTGATTTCAGACAGGAAAGGAGAGGGAGAGAGATAGAAACATCAATGATGAGAGAGAATCATTGATTGGCTGCCTCTTGCACATCCCACACTGGGGATTGAGCCCAAAACCCAGGCATGTGCCCCAACTGGGAATTGAACTGTGACCTCCTGGTTCATAGGTTGATGCTCAACCACTGCGCCACGCTAGCTGGCCGGGCCACAAATGATTCTCTTTGCTTGCAATACCTTTTCCCATTAGATCTTCCTCTTCATTCTCAATGTCACCTTCTCTCTCTCCCCTGGCCTCCTAATACTCACACATAAAACAATACTATGTATTTTATAGGTACATCTGTATAGTTGTACATGTCTAGAAAAAGGTCTAGAAATATGATTAGTTGAATGTTAAGTGCATCATGACATTGAGAAGACCAGGATCACTGGTGGTGATCTAGGGAACTATATTTGATGTTTGAATTTTAAACAACAACAATATGTTCATGGACTAATTGTACAATTACAAATAATAAAAATTCAATCCATTTGTATTTATTATAGAAAAATTGCAAATGAAGAAGGAGTCAGAAGAAGGAAAGAAAGTCAGGTGTAATCTTGTTCCCTCTCCTCAAAGACAGCCTTGCCATTTTTGATGTATTTCTGTTTAGTTTTTTGGCATATATTTTAAAAAGGTGTGACCTATTCTACCATTTCGTATCTTGGTTTTTCTCTATAACATACACCCTTCCTCATATTATTGTAAGCTCTTTATACCGTAATGATACTGAATTACACTCTTTTGTTAGAGAGTTGGATCATTTCTACTACTTTTCTGTTATAAACAACATTAGAGGCCTGGTACACAACTTCGTGCATGGGTGGGGTCCGGCTGGCCGCCCCATGGGGGCCCATCAGGCCCGGGCTGGCTGAGGGAGGGGCTGCAGGCAGTTGGCTGGCCAGCCCTGCCCCCATCAGGCCCAGATCAGACTGGTCAGCTGCTGCAGTACATGTCATAGCCACTGGTCGTTCTGGGTGTTCTGCCAGTCCGGTCGCTGGGCTTTTATATATATATGTTCTGAACACTTTTTTCTAAAGTGCTTTTGATATTTTTAATTATTTGTTAAGGATATAGAACTGGAAAACAAATTACTGGATCCAAGGATATGACTAGTTTAAAAGCTTTTAGTATTCATCATCCAATTACTTCCCAAAAGGTTAAAGAATGCATACGCACATGACTTATTCTCTTGTCCTCCAAGAGAGTGTTCCTGTAGAGGTGTTAAGGTAAAACCTTATGATGGGGGCATGATTATGGTGCCTTGAATAGACCAGTTGGCCATTTCTGGGATGGGATGAGCGGGCTCAGTGAGGGAGGAATAGAGATCAAGAATGGACTTGTGGGTGTCTGTATGGACACCTTGCGGCTATTCATGGGCATTAGAAGCCTATGAGAAGAAGCAGGTTGTCTGGAATGATGGTGCGTTTGGAGTGCTTCACTCGCAAACCTGCCTTTGTGCCTGTTTCTCCCGCTCTTGTTTACCTGGTTCACTCTTATTCATTTGTAGAGATTCACCTTCAATAATGCCTTTTTCTAGAGGCCTTCCTGATGCCCCCACCCTCCTACCGTGAATCAGAGCATCCCTGTGGCATCAACTCACAGCACAAGATTGCTGTTTTTCACTTTAAAAATCTGTCTCTTCCTAGTCTGCTCTAAACTACTTGAGCAGATGGACTGTTTCTTTCACTTCTGGGTCCCCAGCACCAAGCACAATATTTGACATTTACTAAATGCTCATTATACTTATTTCCATTCCTTTCTTCACTTCTCTCCTGGGGAGACATTTGACAGGACATAACTCTACTGCAGAACCTGGAGACTGTTTCCTAGAAATCTTTTCTCTCGCCTCCCTCAAATTCATTAAATTTCTCACAATCATCTCAAATTTTTAGGCAAGAAATTATTTGCCAACTGCTGGGGTGAAGCATGGAAATTCTTCAAAAGGATGACATCTCAGCTAAAATTATGTCTTTCGTAAGCACTTGTGTGTCCTGGGAATATGCTTTCCATTTTGGCCTGTCTTCCTTGAAGGAATGTTCTTGTTGGGCAAGTATAAATCATATTAGCTTTATTGCACGTAGTCTTTGTGAAATACACTTTCATGTTTATCCCCTTGACACATGTATGCAGTCACTCCATTACCCTTTTGTTCCCCATGATCTCAAAGACCAGTTCGGAGTGACTGAGATCAGTAAGTTGTGTGCATCACTGATCTGCCTCCTTTCAGGGCTGAGTAGGCCTTCAAGTGTCGCAGTGCGGTTAACTTCAGAGCCACCCTTCTGCTCCGGTGATCACCTGCTTTCACTAATGAGCAGAATAATTCATCCACATGCTGCTGGGCCTTCAATTCCATGCAAGTGCCTGAGGAAGGATTTTGTCTTCTTGGGAACAGTTTGCTCTTTAATAGATTAACTGTCAAATTTATGATTCTCAGCTTAGATCAGGTTCTTGGTGGGTATTTATTTTATTTTATTTTAAAATGTATTTTTATTGATTTTCAGAGAGGAACGGAGAGGGAGAGAGAGATAGAAACATTAATGATGAGAAAGAATCTTTGATTGGCTGCCTCCTGCATGTCCCCTGCTGGGGATTGAGCCCACAACCCGGGCATGTGCCCTGACCGTGAATCAAACCGTGACTTCTTGGTTCATAGCCTGATGCTCAACCACTGAGCAACACCAGCCAGGGAGGTATATAATTTCATTATCACACCACTCCAGTGCCATAAGAAGGGACCGCTTTCAATCTCTGCTTTAATTATGGTTAAATTATTTACTTCCATTATTACTCTTGGCATTGAACATGAAACACAGATATTGGTTTTTGCTTTATTTTAAAAAATTTTTTCCCCTTGAAGAAAGGAATCTAAAAAAAATTAAAATTTATTTTCCATCTAGCTCTTCTTTCTTGATCCAGGAACATTTGAGATGATCATTAATGTCGGGTCATTTCTAACTCAGCCAAAACAATTGTTGAATTTGTGGTTTTCAGCAGATTTGCAGTTGGGCTTTTCATCTTTGACTAATGATTGCTTGTAGGCCTTTGTGGCATATTTATTTTCCTAACATTTTAAATAAATAGTGAACTGTCATGGAAACCAGTGCTCGTTTCTCTCTCTCTCTCTTTCTCTCTCTGTGTTTTGGTTGTTTTTCTGCAACTATGATTTCAGCTGCTACTCAGGAGTGTGAAATACATAAGTACATTTGGACTGGGCTATTGTAATGAGCAGATTGACACAGATGTTGGGGGGTCCTTCCAAAGAGGATTTGCTAAGATTATGGAGAAAGAACAGTCAATTAATTAATTCACTCACTCACTTGTATATTTCTCCAGTAAGTTTTATTGAGGTCCTATTATGTGCCACACACTAGGTACTTTGGTCATTGCTAACAAAAAGGCAGGTGGATGTTGGCCGAGTGGGACCAGGATTAAATGAGCAAGAAGGCAAACGAGCATATACTTACAAAAAGTGTATAGCCCAATTGGCGTGGCTCAGTGGTTGAGCATTGACCTATGAACCAGGAGGTGATGGTTCGATTCCTGGTCAGGGCACATGCCCAGGTTGTGGCTCAATCCCTAGTAAGGAGTGTGCTGGAGGCAGCTGACCGATGATTCTCTCTCGTCATTGATGTTTCTTTCTCCCTCTCCCTTCCTCTCTGAAATCAATAAAAGTATATTAAAAAATAAAATAAAAGGTGTATCAATGCTTAACATTTTGTGACAAGTCCTGTCTATAGTTTTCCTTGAAGGAACAAGCTCACTTGCTTCATTTTTGAGAAGATGTCTGCCAAACAAGCACATAAAACACTGCTAGTTCAATCCTTGACACCAACAATCATCCAAGTGCTTTTCCCCACGAAGACCACTATGCTTGGCCATACAGCCTGCATGTTTCCTGCTGTGTCATGACTTGGTTCAGTGAAACTGACATTTGAAGAACATTTTACCTTTATTTATCTACCAGAGGCTCAGTGCACGAATCTGTGTACGGGTGGGGGGTCCCTCAGCCTGGCTGGTGATCGAGGTGTGGGGGGGCCGGCTGGCCAGAGGGGGAGGGACCACGGAAGGTTGGCTGGCCGACCCCCCAATTGGGGCTGATGGGAGGATGGCCGCTGGGGGGAGGGGCCATGGGAGGTTGGCTGTGGTGGCTGTGAGAGTGCACTGACCACCAGGGGGCAGCTTCTGCATTGAGTGTCTGTCCCCTGGTGGTCAGTGTGCATCATAGCAACTGGTCGACAGGCGGTTCCAGTCGTTCGGTTTTAACGGTCACTTAGGCTTTTGTATATATAGATTTTAAACTGTGAGTGTGTGATGGTGAAGGATACAACTTTATTTTCATTTATGTTTTATTGATTTTTTTTAAAGCGAGAGGCACATTGATTTGTTGTTCCACTTATTTATGCATTCATTGGTTGATTCTTGTATGTGCTCTGACGGGGGATTGAACCCATAACCTTGGCCTATCGGGATGTTGCTCTAAACAACTGAGCTACCCAGACAGGGTACAATAACTTCTAGGATAGTGGGAGCCACCGCCTTGACTTCTGCTAGGGCACCAGTTTTATCCATCGATGCACACAATCAGAAGGCAACTAAGTCATGTCTTAATATTGTTCTAAAAATAGTTTTGACCTCACAGACCCCCGAGGGGAGCACATGTTGAGGCCCTCTGCTTCAGTCTTGCATACAGCAGGCATTTATTGCAAGTTTCCTGTGGACCAGTTCATAGGAGAGATGCTTAATGCACACCCTGGAGACATGCTCAGGTCTTTCTCATCTAATAGTAACCAGAATCAACCGAGAGCTTAACAAAGAGACTTGTTGCAAAGCTGTCCCAGGATTAAGGTAAACCAACAAGAGATGATCAAGGACCCAGGGCTAATAGCTCCTACTCCTGAAGTGGGAGGGGAAAGTTATGGTTCCCAGGCTTGGAGAGTGTAGCCTTTGAGGAGATAGGTCTTCAGGAGAGGGAGGTGCCAACTGCTGTGACTCCTCGGAGAGGGACCAGGAGCAAACACCCCAGTCTCTCTCCTCTTACCCCTACGTCATACCCAACTGGAAGCCCCTGGACAAGGGCGTCTGTGCTTCCAGCTCATCCAGGTCTGCCTCTCCCTGCACGGGGCCATGTGAAGGAGGGGTGATACGGGTTTAGAGGGGCAAATGGGGACTACCTATTTAGCACAGAACTTTATAATTTAATTGAAGCCTGGCAACTCAATGAAATAAGTGCTAGTGTCTCCCCCATTTTGCAGATGGACAAATTGAGTCTGGAGTAAAGCAACATTGGCAGAGGCTGGCTTTGAACCAGACTCTGACCCAGATCTCTTAGCCTCTCCACCACATTGCTCAGCAACCAGGTAACATGGGTTCCTTCAGCCCACTGCTTACAAGGAATAGTTGATTAAGTAAAGCTATGGGTTGGGAAGTCTTTGTTCCTTATTTACAAGACTCCACAGTGCTTTTTCCTGTTCCTCCCACTTACTAGTCTTTTGGCCAAACACTCCCCAGAGAGGGCAGGACAGGGCAGAATTCAGTCCAAAACTCACAACCTCATCCAGCAAGCTCCCGGGGTATCATTGCTGGGTTCTATAAGGAGCCTTCTCACCATCCACTTCCACCTTGGCTGCCCCAGAGATGTCCTGCCAGGACATGGGGTGCATTTCAACAAGTTAAATAAAAACAACCATGATAACCAAAACAATCCAAACTGCATGGGTCCTGGGGGAAGGAAAAAAAATTCAGGAAAATTGGACACCTCATAATTCATTTATTTGCACAGTTATTAAACATTTCTTATTTATTTTTCTTTTCTAAAAATATTTTTTAAAAATATCTTTTAAATTATTTTTAGAGAGAGGAAGAGAGAGGGAGAGAGAGAGAAACATCAATGTGCAGAGCGAAATATTAATCAGCTGCCGCCTACATGCCCTCTACAAGGGATTGAACCCAAAACCCAGGCAAGTGCCCTGACTGGGAATTGAACCGGCAACCTTTTGGTGCACAGGACGACATCCAACCAACTGAGCCACACCAATGAGGGCAAAGCCCATTTTATTTGATAATAGTATAGCAAATTCAGCTTCCTTATAGTTATTCCTTGCCTTTAAAAAAAAAAAGAGATGATTTTATCACAAATGCATGCAGCCATAACTAATATATTATTTGTTGTATATGTCTTGAGGTTTATAAAAATGGTGCCACGTTATAGATGCCTTACTGGATTTCCTTTTTTTTTACTCAACGTGCTGTTTCGAGGACTCATCTATGTTGTTGTATATAGCTAAATGGATTTATACGTATATACAACACTGCTGTACAATATTCCATGGCGAGACCCCACTTTAATTTATTTATCCATTCTCCTGTCAGTGGTATTTGGCATGTTTCCAGTGTTTTGCTACTACAGACTTATTGCTGCTGTGGACAACCTCCTACGCAGCTCTTGATTTAAGAGTTTCTCTGTCCTCAAAGTGATCAGCGGCATCAGCACAGGCTTGGAACTTGTTAGAAATGCAAGTTCTGTAGCCCCAGGCCCACTGAAATAGAAACTCTGGGGGCGAAGCCCAGCAACCCATGTTTTCACAAGCCCTCCAGGTGATTCTGATGACATGACGTGTGAGGAGCACAGGGCTAGGGTGTAAACGGGGAGTGAGATTTCTGGATTTCAGGCAACCATTTGTGTTCCACAGTGGTTGGTCCATGTTACCCCCCATCAGTGTATACGAGCTCCCATAGATACACACCCTCTCAGCGCTTAGGGTTGTCAGATTTCCTCCTTTTGCCCACTGAGTGGGTCTGTGGTCTCGACAGAGGCCTGGGCGTGGAGATTTCTCCTCCCTCGGTCTGGCGGCCTCCTGTCTCAGAACCACAGCCACACTGCGCATCGCAGCTCGCGGTCACCGTGGATAAAGGCCTCTCTTCCCCGTGGGTTTGTTTTGACAGGAGTACATGCACCACCTGCTCCGCCTGGAGCACCGCGCGGAGGAGCAGTTCCTGGAGCACTGGCTGAACCCTCACTGCAAGCCCCACTGCGACAGGAACTTGGTCCATCCGGTGTAAGGGGCTCGGGATCTACTCGGGTACGTGCATTCCCTCAGGCCTTCTGTTTCAGGGCGATGGCAGTGCATGGGCTCAGAGGCCTCACAGAACACGCACCAGGGAAACAGCTGTTAGCTGGTTACGTTGAAAGAGCGAGGCAGGGGAGATAGGTGGCAGCCAGGTTATGAGGGGCCCTGGGGGACACATAAGGGATCCTGACCCCTATCTACTCATGGAGAAATCCCGAATAGGGGAGGGACGTGACCCTATTTGCTGTCCAGAAAAGATCATTCCAGAATACAAATTGGACAAGCATGGCTTGTTGAGGCTCGGGCCTGTCCACGTGGGGGCAGCATCCTTGGGCTCAGCCAGTGACACCCATCACCATCCTCACCGCTGTCAACAGGATCAGCAACTCCTTTCCTGCCTTCCCATATCCCTCCAGGCTGGGAATGTGCCTGGCCCGTCTTCTCTCTTCCTCTGGGTTTAGTCTTTGGTCCCCCTGAGCAGGGCTGCTTGGCCCTCCCAGCACCCCTGCTTACCCTGCTCCCACCTCTGCCTCCCCTCCCCCATCCTGTGCCGTGTTCCTGCAGGAGCCTGTTGTTTCTTCCCTCCCTGTCTACATCCATCTCCTTCCCCCTTTCTAAATCCTATTAGATAAAGTAGCAAATCCCTTCCGAGGTTAAGCCTAGTGATTGTCATTCGTCCTCTGTAACTTGTGCAGACGAAGCAGGGCAGGGTGCAATTGGGCAGACCGCCATCTCTGGTTAAGAGAAATCTTATGTCTTTGTGGTAATTTTGTGCTACTGTGAATGGGCTCGGGGACAGGCCCTTCTGAGCATCGCTCTTTGTAATTGTCAGGGTGCTCTCACCCAAGTTCTCTTATTTGATCCTCTTAAGACCCCTGTCTCATTTCAGGGTGTGTATTTTAATCCAGTTTTATAGAGGGGCTCACCCAGCCTGATTAAGCTACTGCCTGGTGCTGGGTGGTGGTTGGTATGTCAGCCTTCTGACCACTGCAGTTCTGTATACTTTATGTGGACAGTAGTGAGGGGTCCTGTGTGTGTGTGTGTGTGTGTGTGTGTGTGTGTGTGTGTGTGGTGGTGGTGGGGGGTGGGCATGGAGTCCCTCTGAGGGGTTTTAACAGACAGAGGAGCATCTGCTGGGAATGGCACAGAAGTTCTGCTTTGGGGGGTTGGGGGAGGCGTCCCTGTTCCAGTTCCTGCAGCCTCTGGAGTCTGCTCCTCCCCTTGCACCGGGGACCCTGGTCCTTCAGCACTGGAAGTCCGAGCTTGGCTTCTTCCAGAAAATACAACTGGGGAGCAGTTAGGAGCTCAGACTCTGGAACCGGGCAGACTTGGATTCAGCTTTCTGTGTTTCTGTTCTGTGGCCTTGGGCAAGTGGCCTGACCTCTCTGAGTCTCCATTTCTGCACCTGTAAACTGGGGCAATAACGATATCTATGGAGCCTGGCACACAGTCAGTGCCTCCACAATTGGAGGCACTTACTATCATTATTGCTGCGCAGGCCAGACAAGAGGAGGGGTTTTGGGGTTGAGTGAGCCCCAGGACAGTACCCTCGGAGGTAGGACAGGCCTTGCTGGTGAGCTGGAGTGGGGGTGGGGTGGCTCCTGAAAACAGGATTCCACAGAGGCCTCCCTCCTAACTGCTCCATTTACAAGAGGACGAGGATGCTGGAGGCACTGATCAACTAGGAATCAGGAGTCCCAGAGCATTCAGATCAAGAGCATTCAGATCTCGGCTCCACTTGGGGAAAATTGCCCCAAGTCTCTCTCAGGCTCCTCATCTGTGAAATGAAGACAGTGAGAGCTCCCCCCTCATGTGGTGGTTCTGGTTATGAGCATGAGAAAGTCAGTGCATGGAAAGCAGGCTGCCTGGCATGTCATAGGATGGGCTCAGGAAGTGACAGCCATCCCCTCCTCCTTCTAAATCCCTCTCTCTCCTCCTCCTCGCCCTCCATCTTCATCAGCATCATGTTCACTGTGTCTTCTCGTTCTTTCCCAGGGAGCCCTTTGATAACATGGACCTGGATAATGGCGAAACAGGAGGAGGCTCCTTCTTGCATTTATTTTTTTCAGCTGCGGAAATGGATGTCTGATCAGACCTTATGACCTGAGGCCATGGCAAAGATTGCTGTGGGGATTGATGGCAAACGCATGTGTTGCTTCATTTTACTAACCTGCATCACTCACTGAGACCAACTGCTTAAAGTAGTGACCCCCCCACCCCCACCCCAGGGGCTTCCTTCCAGTTGGAAGGGTGGGCAGCATGAGAGTCTCACTGGGGCAGATGGAGCTTGGCCTCCAGAGCCTGGGGACTTCGGGAAGTCTAGTTTGGCAGAGTGAAGCACCACCTGGGGCTGTGGAGGTGTGTGGTCATCTCATTTTCTCCTTCTCTTCTGCTCTAATAAACATCCGTGTTCAACCTGCTTTCTGTGGTGTCTCCTTTCCTTCCCCACCCCTCCCACCCTGCCCATCCATTGTTTATCCTTGGGAATCCAGAATCAGAAAACTCACTGTTCTTGGAATACATGAGTGGATGCAAATACAAACACCCAGCGATTTTTCACGAGCACCATCTTTTATTGGTGTGTTAATCCTCACCTAGGTTATTTTTTCCATTGCTTTTTAGAGAGAGTGGAAGGGAGGGGGAGAAAGAGAGAGAGAAACATCCATGTGAGAGAGAAACATGGATTGGTTGCCTGCTGTACATGCCCCAACCAGGATCGAATCCATAGCCTAGGTATGTGTCCTGACCAGGAATAGGAACCTTTTTGGTGTACGACAGGACGATGTTCCAACCAACTGAGCCACCCGGCTGGGCAGCTTTTTGTTTCCCCCCTGCAAAAAGCTTTATTGTTTCCATTTGGTCCAGTGCATGGGAGAGGGCTCTGGGACGGTTCAAAGGCTGCCTAGTGGTTTCAGGGAGAGGCTCAGGCAAAAGCCAGACACCAGGGGAATGCAGAGGGGCCCCTCAAAGGCCTCGGCTCCTAAGGTTCCTGGTCGTGCTGGAGGGTGAGCCTTTTGAAGGGATACTCACCCAGCCCAGCCTGGGGGCCGGCAGCCTGTGGAGGAGGCGAGGCAGGTGTCGCCCATCTTCTTGATGAGTTTCACCTCCTCACCCCGGAAGTGGGTCTGCAGGAAGTCACGGAGCTGAGGGTCTGTGCGGGTAGAACCCAGGGCAGGCAGCTCCCAAAGGGCCTGGTTCAGGTTCCTCTCATGGCGCCCTGAGTTTTGCCCACTCATCCTGGGAGGCTCCAGCACGTCCTGGAGGAGAATGCGGCCACCGTGCTGGGTTTGCATCTTTAAGAGACGTTCGGCGCCCTTTCCCGGCCCACGCCCTCAAGTGCCACATCCTCACGGTGGCAATAGAAGCCCAGAGAGAGGTAGGTGAGGGAGGCCCCAGATGCCGGGTGGCCAGGCGGTTGATGGCAGCCTCCACCTCGGTGGAATAATTCTGACGAATTTGGGAGCTCATGGTTGTTTGGCAATAAGGAGTTAAGGTCAAAAAACGGTGTCTGGTCTCGGAGGTTGAGGATGGCTGACGTTCTGAAGGTGGTGACTAGAAAAGAGGTGGGAGGGAGGTCAGAGGATGGAAGAAGGGGCATTCCTGGCTCTGCTCCGTCCAAACATGGCTGAAGCAAGAGACAGATGGGGGGTGAGGGTGAGGGGGCATGGCCAGCATATGTTTTTCAGCGTCGTCCATTTTGTAGTGTGTGTCAGTACTTGGGTCCATTTGTGGCTGACTAATATCCCATTGTATGAAAACACCACATTGGGTTCATCCATTCATACATTGATGGACATTTGGACTCTTCCCACCTGTTGGCTGTTGTGAATAGTGCTGCTATGAACATTTGGGTACACATCCGTGTTTTGAGTCTCTGTTTTCAAGTCACTTGGGTATATATCTAGGAGTAGAATTGCAGGTCACAAGGCAATTCTATGTTTAACTTTTCGAGGAACCACCAAACTGTTTAATTCAGTGGCTGCACCATTTTACATTCCTACCAGCATTTTCCGAGGGTTCCAAGTTCTCCTCGTCTTTGCCAACACTTGTTATCTTTTTAAATTATAGCCATCCGGCCCTAGCCGGTTTGGACAAGTGGACAGAGCATCTGCCTGCAGACTGAAGAGTCCCAGGTTCATTTCTGGTCAAGGGCACATGCCCAGGTTGCGGGCTCGATCCCCAGTAGGGGGAGTGCTGGAGGCAGCCAATCAATGATTTTCTCATCACTGATGTTTCTATCTCTCTCTCCCTCTCCCTTCCTCTCTGAAATCAATAAAGATATAATATATTAAAAAAATAAATTATAGCCATCCGACGGGGTGTGAAGGGGTATCTCATTGTGGTTTTGATCGCACTTTCCTAATGACCAGTGATATCGGCCATCTCTTCACAATTTTATTGGCCATTTATGTATCTTTGGAGAAATGTCTATTTAAATCCTTTACCCATTTAAAATTTCAATTGTTGCCTTTTTGTTGTTGAAGGGCTGGTGTTTTTGTAGTGGCCAAGAGCAGAGCTTACTTGAAGGTGGAATCTTGGACAAGTAACTGGAACTGTCCGGTCTCAGTTCCCCCTCCTGTAAAATGAGGACAATAATAGAGCTTACGATAAGGGATGGTTGTGAAGATTAAATGACTGACTGTGTGTAAAGCACTTGGAACTTTGCTTGGCGCAGAGTCAGTTCGTGCTATGCAATTGATAGCCCTTATTACACATGAGATGAGACTAACAATAGTAACTAAACAAGAAATCACCAGATTCATAACTGCTGGGAAGAAAACACGACAGTGATGCAAGAGAGTGACTGGAAGGCTATTTTAGGTTGGGTGGACAAGGAAGGCTTTTCGGAGGAGGTGACACTTGAGCTGACACCGGAATGACAGGAAGGAGCCAACTGCGTGAAGATCCACGTACAGGAAGAGCATTCCCGGCGGAGGGAACAGCTAGGGCACAGGTCTTAAGACAGGAACAGATCTGGCCAGTTCAAGCAACTGCTTGAGGGAAGGACAGGGCCTCTGAGTTGGTGGTGGGGGCTGGGCTTTCCTGCGTGGGGATCCTGGGTGGCAGTGACAGCATGAGAGCTGTGAGCTTTGGAGTCAGGAAGCCTGGGTGCCATGTCTCTACATATTAGCTGGGAAACTTGGGACAAGTTACTTAGCTCATTTGGAAAAGCCCTGTTTTCTCATGGTAAAAGTTGCCTGGCCGGTGTGGCTCAGTGGTTGAACATCGACCTATGAACTGGGAGATCACAGTTTGATTCCCGGTCAGGGCACATGCCCAGGTTGTGGCTCCATCCCCAGTGTGGGGCTGCAGGAGGCAGCCCATCCATGATTCTCTCATGGATGTTTCTGTCTCTCTCCTATCCCTCTCCCTTCCTCTCTGAAATCAACAAAAATATATATTAAAAAAGTGGGGCTGGTTATACTTACCTCATGGGGCTGCTCTGTAGCTCAAATGAGAGAGAATGCAAAGAGGGGGCACACATTTTTGATGTAGTAATCACAGGAGTGTGGCATAGGGAATGTTCAATTACAGTTCAGCTAGTCACCTTGTGTTGGCCAAAAAATAAAAAATAAAAAAAATAAAATAATAAAAAAAAAAAGAGTGTGGGTGTGTTTGAAAATACCTGTTCATGGGGTGGTAGTAGAGCATGAGGTGGCATTGTGGTTTATGCAGCCCTCTTAGCCTCCCTCCTTCCTTCCTCCTTTCCTTGAACCTTCCTTCCTGATCCAGTCCAGTGGGCTTGCATTAAGCACACCCTAGGTGCCAGGCGTGAGGCTCTGAAGGTGAATGGCACTGTCTGTGACGTCAATACTACCTCCTTCACAGGCTTCTTCCTTCCTTGGCAGTTAGAATGGCTACTCCCTCTCCTGCTGCAGCCCTTTGTCCCTGGGGGAGAAAGAAGGTATGGAGAAGAGGGTCTGGAACCCTGGAGAGATACATAAAGAACACGCTGAAGCCAGACTGCCTGGGCTCTATGCTGGATTCACCACTCAGTAGCTACTTAACCTCTCTGTGCCTCAGCTTCCTCATCTGTGAAATGGAGGTACTTACCTCCTAGGGTTGTAATGGGGGATTCAATATAGGTCATTTTAATATAGGTGAAGTGCTAGAAGAATGCCTGGCAGATAAGTGCTGGGTAAATATGTGCTTATTAAAATCAATACAATCGATAAAAACATTAGCTTTGAGACTTGGACAAGCCATAGGACAGCCAGAGCCTCAGTTTCCAATTCTCGTACATTGGGGCTATTTTAAGGCTGCAGCGGGATAACATGTGACGCTATGGTGCCTGGCCCAAAGGAGTCTCTCCACAAACGCCAGCTCCCTTCCTCCCTCTCAGCTGTGTGTCCTCCTGGGACCCTGCCTGCCCTTTTTCACAACTTCTTAAGACCAAAGAAAAAGGCCAGGGCTAGCACCCTGAAGGTTCAGAAATTCTACGCTCTGTGGAATTGGAAAACGAGAGAAGCAATTGGACATGGTGTGTGTGCGCGTGCCGCGCGCGCACACGTCTTTGCGTGTTTGTGTGCGCACGTGTGTGCGTGCGTTGGGGCAGGCGGTGGAGACCCAGCACCCGCCACGCCCCCGGCCCACACCGAGTTGCCGCTCCAAGGAGAGAGCCACTTTCTCCCACCCGGTGAGGGCGGGGCGCGGGCGCTGCGAGGGCCTGGCCAGCCACTAGGGGTCAGTGTGTCTCCGCCGCAGGCGCCGCCGGCCACTTACCTGATTGGGGCAGGCGCCACTGACAGTTCCTGACAGTTTGCAACCTCTCCTGCCCAACATTAAAAAAATTAATTAATGTATCTTTGTCCGTAGGAGAGAAGGGAGCCCAGACAACCGAAATAACAAGTCGATTCTCTTTGCAGGAAAATGCAGAAGGTGGTTAAACTGTCCCGCCCTTTGCATTCCTGGGCTGAAGGAATAAGAATCCAATTGTGGTTTCGGCTCTGGTTATCTTGGTGCCACCGAGGGTGCCACGGGGGAAATCTGCTGAATTCTTCCTTTTCTATTTTCTGCCTCGGCGGCGAGGAGGAGGGCGTTAATACCGGCTGGCAGTTACATGAAACTGAGATGGATGGTAATGGGGTGTGTTAACAAACAAGGGCAGGAAATAAAGTGTCATATTTTCTGGAGGGCGAACCGCTCCCCGGAGACAGAGCGGCAGGATTCTACCAAGGAGACAGAAGAGAAAAAAAAAACAACACCCAACAACCTCTGCATAATTTTCTCTGTCTGTCTCTGTGTCTCTCTCCTTCCCTTTCTGGTGCCTCTTTGGTGAGACATAAATTCAGTCTCATCTCCGGGTTGGCTAACGGGCAAATAACTGGGCCCCAGAAAGGAAGAAAAATAACCCACTTAGATTCCTGCTTAAATGCTTAGTTATTCCTCTGTCTCAGGCTGAGTCTGGAGATAAGATTTTGGGATTTGGAGGTAGACTTCCTAAGATCAGAGTTGCCTGCCTGGACCCAGTCCCTGTCCATCCTCAAGCCCACCACCTTGCAGACTGGATGCCCTGAAGTGGGCCCTCACTGCTGCTTTTGCCCATCCAAGAAACACCCTCATTATTTCCCACACCCTCAACGTCACCACATCACCTTCTCTGATTCCTTCTGCAAGGACCCAAGACTCCCAGCCTCACACACCTCCTCCCCTGCTGATATAGGTCCCTTGTGTAGACCTATATCACGGCCTCTCCCCAAAATGCTTGCTCTCTCTCTCTTTTTGTGGACAATAATAATATCTAACATTTATATAAAACTTACTATATGTCAAACACTACCATATACCATATAACCCTCTTAATTACCCCATAAGAGAGGTAATTCCATATAATGCTTGCTTTCTTGGAAGGCCTGGCTGCTGTCTCATTCTTTGTATGCCTAGCACCTGGTGCAGAGTGCCTGGTACATTGCGTGGAGGTGCTTGGTATATCTTTGTGAATGAATAAATGATGATGCCCAGCCCTTTCTGCTAGAAATAATAATGGCTAATGTGTACTGAACACATTCCCTGTCCTAAATGCTTTGTATGCTTCCTCTCGTTTAATCCTGACAGCATCCCTGTGAGATTTGAACTAGCATGTTGTCATCATCCTCATTCCCATTTCACAGATTTGGAAGTTGAGTTTCAGACGAGGAAACTGATTTGCCCACAGACACATAACCTGGCAACCACAAGGCAGGGATATACCCAATGAGCAGTGCTTCGGGACCTCTGCCTGCTTGGATGGCCCACTCCCTGGCCCCTGGAATGCACGTCACACTTGTTAACTTGTGCTCTTATTAACCAAGTGTGCTCCTTGAGGCTGGGGCTGTGCTGGCAGCTGCTCTGTAGCCTTCAAGAGAGAAAAGTCCAAGTCAGGGGAGGGGCCCGAGCCTTCTGGAAGTGGGTCCTTTGGTTTGGACCGAATGAGTCCCCATGGAGCCTGACTACTTCTGGACTCTGGAACCAGGCTGCCTGGCTTCAAATTCCATCTCTGCTGCCTACTAACTGGGCCCATCAGCCAACCTCTCTGGTCCTCAGTTACATCTGCAAAATGGGGATAATAGTAGCACCCGCCTCTTAGAGCTGTTGTGAGGATTACTTGAGTTAACGACTTACGTCGAGTGGTGCTTGGTACCAGTATCTACTCCTTGTTTGAGACACTTGGTTACAGAATCTGAATTCTTTGCCGCTACTTCTGAATGATACGTTCGTCCCACACAGCTCATCAGATGTCTGTGGGCCTCAGAACTCACTCTTTTCGTCTACAAAGTAGTCCCTTATTAAAAACAAACACGTCACACCAACAACCTTGCGCCTTTGAGATGACAGGGGAAGGCAAGCATTTGGCATTCTGCCTTAGCCATCCACTTCATGTCACTTATTAACAACATATGAATCAACAAGGGATGCCCATATAAGGCCTGGTATTCAATACATTCGGTGTATGGCTGCGTTGGGTGGACATACGCTCACAATTAATGCAGCCAGCCGCTTCTCCGGATGGCTATAAATACTCTAGGAAGAGAAACCCAAGACCAAAGGCCTGGGACAGCCCGCGCCGTCGGCACCAGCTCATGCCCTTCCTGTGCGGGATGCAGCATGACTTGATACTGACTCCTTCCTGAGAGCTGGTGACCCCACTACGGCCACATTTTTGTCAATGTGCCCAGTGGTGTCACCAGACACCGCATTTGCTCAGACCAGAATGCCTGCCATTGAGTTTTCTTCAGAAGGTGCACCAAGAGGAGTGTGGGTGGGGTCCTCAGCCTGCTTGGGGGTGACTCTCATAGTTATCACGCGGTCTCCTAATACTTATGCAGCACTTGCTGTACGCTGGGATACTGTACCAGGTGTGGGGATATTGGTGGGTCCCTGTGTCCATGGAGGGTGCAGCCTAATGGGGACAACTAGTAGCAAGAAGGGCTGCGATGCTGAGCATTGTCAAGGGTGCTAAGGAGTTTCCATGAGGGTCAGCGGGGGGGTGGATGGGGAGGGACGGACTACTTTGGTCTGGAGATCAGGGAAGGTTTCCCAGAGGAAGTGCTGTTTAAGCTGAGTGGCGAGGCATGAGCAGGAGGTAGCTAGGCAGACAGAGGCGATAGCCTATTACAAGCTCGTGCAAGACCCCGAAGTTGAGGAGAACACAGCAGGAAGCCTTGTAGGGCTGGAGTGAAGAGAGCAGCAGGGCAGGGATGGTGAATTGAGGTGGACAGTCAGGGTCCACTGTGGGAAGGTAGGTCATACAGAGCTCTGGTAGCCATGGCAAGGGGTTGAGGATTTATTACAAGAGCAATAGGGGACAGTCAAAGGAGTTACTCTCCTTCGAGGTGACTCTCTAAGATTTGAGCATTTAAATGCATGACCTGGCCCCTGCCCTCCCACCTTCACATTCTTCGATTCTGTCTTTCTCAGTGTCTGCAGTGTTCTTTGCTGGTTGCAAGTGACTGCTTTGTTTTCATTGATTCTTATTTTTTTCCCTCTTTATGGCACACGGTGCTGGGTTGCTTGTACAGTTACAGTGCTGTTTCCTGCATATTTCCAGCTCTCAGTTTTGTGGGGTTATTTGTCACCTCAGCTAACTTGGCTTTTCCTGACTATTGCAGCCATATGTAAAATATTTGTTCAGAAATAAACATATTTGAGTCATTTTACACCTGAAACACGGTAATGGAAACATAGGAAAGCGATAACATGAGGGTTGAAGTTAGGAACATGATGAACAAGATCATGGAATTTTTTTTAGAGGCTGATCTAATTAGGGTAATCAGCTGTCCTTGTTTTCCTGGGATGCGAAACTTGCAGTTTGAGAACCCAGAAAGTCCCAGACAAACTGGGAAGCGTTGGCTAGCCTCGCCTGAGTGAAACTAGTTAATGAGCGGGTCTTATCAAAGTTGGGGGGTGGCGTACTCATCAGAGTCTCCAGGGCTTCTGGGTCAGGTGAGGGAGTCCGTGGGTCTTTGTCCTGACTCGGCTACCCCATGTGGTTTCTTCTTCTTTTTTAAAAAATGTATTTTTATTGATTTCAGAGAGAGAGGAAGAAAGGAGAGAGAAACATCAATGAGAGAGAATCATCCATCGGCTGCCTCCTGCACGCCCCCTCCTGGAGACTGAGCTCACAACCCAGGCTTGTGCCCACCAGGAATCGAACCATAACCTCCTGGTTCATAGGTTGATGCTTAACCTCTGAGCCATGCCGGCCAGGCCCCCATGTAGTTTCATTTCCTCCTCACACGGATGAGGAAACTGAAGAGGAGTGAGCGACTGCTTTGTTCCAGGTTGCATAGACAGGAAGTGGCAGAGCTCAGAGTAGAACCACATCTCCTGGCTGTTGGTCCCAGTTAATTTTCCTCCTCCCGGATCTTCAGCTAGAGCTCTCTGCTCCACTCTGTCCTTCCTTCCCTAGCCTCTGTCTGCCTTCAGATGCCTCTATGATAATGTCAAAACAATGAACAATGAAATGCTCCTTATAAAGGTGAGACACTGTCCTAAGAGCTTTCTGTATGTTATTATCCCTCTTTACCCAGGCGGAAATTGAGGCACGAAGAGGTTAAGCCATTTGCCCAAGGTCGTTAGCTAGGAAGTGGGGAGGCAAACCTTAGAAGCCAGACTGTTTGGCTCAAGCATCTCAGTGCTTAACCACCAAGCTTCCCTGCATCCCTGGGCCGGCGTGCTTTCCCAGCGCCGCCTAGTTCAGATGGCGAGCTCCTGGAGGTGGGTCCACGCTTACGTGGAAAGGGTTCAGGCGTAGCATCACGAGATCTGACTTTGAATCCTGGCTCCAGCAGTCACTCATCAGTAAAATGCCTGGGACCCACATAAAACTAGAAAATAATAGTAATTAGGTAATATATCCGTTTTTCTTTTCTCTGATAGGTTATTATAGAGATCTCGCACAAGTACGTCTGTAACAGGACTTTGGGAACAGCAAGTACACAACAGAGCTAGTTAGTTTCTGTGAGACAGACAGTGGCATAATGAGACTCCTGTGAAAGGCCGCTAACGATGGGAAAGCCAACTGTGAAAAGCCAACGGATGGGCTCATTAAAAAGGTCCGGGTGAAAAGTCTGGATGGCAGGGACATGAATAGTAAGTGCTGAGTAACATTGGCTGAACGGACAAATTAATGATGAAAGTTGGAATTGAGAGCCATGACCAAAATAAAGCACTCAGGCCCGGCCCAAGCAGGCTAACAACAACAACAAGTTTCATACTGCTATTAGCTCCCCCTCCCAGGTAAGGGGTCACGGTGAAGAGGGCCCAGGAGACGTGCGTGGGACCACACCAGCACACCTTGCAGCCCTGCTGTAGACTCCCGGCTGGTCTGTGACCTCTCATTTCCCTCCTCTCGCCTTCAGAATGAGATGAAATAACACCACCAAGTGCTCAGCACAGAACCGGGCACCTGGGAATCCCTCAGTCAATATTAGCTATTATTATTAGTGGTGGAAGTACTTTTTTAAAGCAAACCAACAGTTGCTACACGGAAGATGGTGATTTGTGTTTCTCCATCTCCACTGAGATGCTGGGAAGAGTTGGTAAAGGAGGTCTTGAAAACTCCCTCTGATCGCAGAGCCCCTGTGGTCCTTTCTGGAGGTGGAGGGATGCCTGTTGAGACCCTTGGCAGCCTTGTCTTTGATTCCAAACCATCCTCTGGGTTTGAGTTTCTATTTCAGCCAATCCTTGAGCATCTTCATGTTTTAGTGAAGGGCTAGCAGGGACAGGAATGAGCTGTTCCCCCAGATGCTTGCTCTTTCCCTTCAAAAGCTACATGCTTCAAAAGCTACATGCTTGTTGCTAACAAAGTGTCTTTCAGGCACAGAGGCACAGAACGCCCAGGGCCGGCCAGCGCAGGCTTCACGTTCCTGGGGGCGATGGCTGTCTCCTCCTCCTCTTCTCCCCCCATGTTATCTATGGCGATTGGAAAACATTATCAAAACAGGCCCCATCTGTTCCTGAAGTCGTGGAAGAATACCTGTGTGATAAATTTACAGGGTCACTGGAAGACCCTCTAATTTTCTGGGAAATGACAAGGCGTCTGTGGCCACGCTGTGTAAAATTTCCTCTTTTATACCCCAGGTTACATGCCGTGGACTATTTACTCGGAGTCTGAGGGTATATTTACCACTCACAAGCCGTCAAAGAAATCTACTCAGAGTAGGATGTGTTGGGTGTCTCGCCTTTCTAAAAATGACACTCACCTCCTCTTTTTTTTTTTAAATAAATCTTTTTAGGCGCTATGTTCACAGTGCAAATAGCTCAGGAAAGACACTGGTAGGGAGTCAAAGTTTAAGTCAGGGCAGATGTCTTGCATGGAAACAAGACTCGGCCCCGCAGCTTTGCCAAGAAAGGAAGCTGGCTGTGTATTGGATTCCCTCTGCGGGGCCCTCCCAAAGCGGGTCCCTGATATATCGATCTGCTGAGTCAGCACCGCACGTGTTTGGGGCCTCGGCGTGTCATTCCCAGCAAACCTGGGACAGCCACACGATACAGAGCAGTGGCCTCCAAAGTCAATAGCCGAAGGAATGCTTTGGGGAGAGATTGGAGAACGTGTTTTTCCAAATTTAGAACGCACTCCCATTTCGTGGGTTCTGCCATGGGTATTGAACTTGAACATGAAGTTCTGGCAACAGACAATTTCCTGATTCAGAACGAGACACTCTCTCAGGGAGCCTGTGAAGGTGTCTTGGAAGTCCTCGGTCTCTTACAAAACAGCCTGTTTGAGGATTCAAGTGTGAACCAACCAGGACCAGACTGATTCAATTTCCCTTGAAATCCATGTGGCTTTGAAAATCAAGCAGCAGTGTGTGTGTGTGTGGCGGGGGTTGGGGGGAGGTCGTGGGGGTGAGAGTAGAAAAGAACTCTGGAAAAAGTGCATTTGAGGTTTCTTTGACCTGAAGACATTTGAAAATTAGTTGGAATCTGCCAGCCCCCAATAGTCCATGAATCTTGCAGACTTTGTTTTGGGTTGGATAACAAATCCCCAAGAGGAGTTCTTGGAGAACAGAGTGGGTATGAGGCCACTTCCCCAGGGACACAAGGACAGCCACCCAGGGCTCTGCTTGCCTGTGTTCATCAAGGCCTTGTCCCCAGGACTGACTCTGTCTGGTCTTAGGCTTACTCCCGGGGAGGGCAGCTACTGCTGTCTTGCAGTGATTTGGAGCATGAGGCAGAGTAGCACAGCGGTTGAACGACCCCTATCCCAGCCCCTGTAATCTTTCTAAACCCTCTAATCATGTCACTTTTAGGCTTAAGATCTCTCAGCAGCCGCTCTGCGGTGACAGCTTCAAGAACGTTGTGCTCAGCATGGCCCGTCCAATCCTGCATGGCTTTGCCCCGCCTCCCTTCCAGTGGTTCCCCATACTCACTTCTTTAGCACTGCTCAACCAAGTTTGCCACTTGGAAAGCACCATGCCCTCTCTGACTTCTTTGTCCCTGTCATTTGTTCTGCTTGAAATAACTTCTTCTGATCTCCCTCTCCACCCAGGATCCTTTCCAGAGCCCACTTCCAGGCACCTGGCATGGGCACCCTGAACTTGCCCTGTGGTAGTGTTCACCATTCTATGCATTGCAGTGGTCCATGTATGCCAGTGGGAGCACGTTGTATTCACCAGGTTCTGGGGACAGCCAGTGGTCCTAGGGGACATGTCAGGGTGGGGAGTGAGGACTAGATGACACGCCCAAGGGGCTATGCACAGGGGAGGGTTCCATGTACCATATTTTTCCATGTATAAGACGCCCCCCCCCCCTTTTCCAACCCCAAATTTAAAAATCAATAATCTTAAACATGTTACTGGTTTTCCTCTTAAGGCCTTCTTCTTTTTTTGGCATCTTAAGGAGTTGTTCTTCCTGCAGTGGGAGGAGGTCCAGATTGTCTCTCTGCAGCTCTGTTTCCATGCTCTTTTGCATAGCTGATTATATTCAGTTTGAATTTGCAGAGTAAGACAATCGCTTACCGGTATTTATCTTTTTATTTTTTGACATCTTTATGAGCTCAGAATGCTCCAGTCCCTGTTGCATTTGAGCACTCTTCACCTCCACTTCCAATTATGGCATCAGCTGACATCATTAACAGTAAGGCTTGTGATTGGAGGAAGTCTGTTTGACTAGGTATGGGCAGCTAGGCACCCCCAGGCTCCCTCCTCGGCTGACATCTGTGTATAAGCTACCCCTCGATTTTCAGTCTAATGATTTTAGAAAAAGATAGTGTCTTATACATAGAAAAATACAGTAAATCGCTTGGGGAAGTAGAGGATTATTATTGGGAAATGAGCAAATGATGGAAGGCTACAGAGGGTAGGTAGGACATAATCCTTCAGATGAACTCCTCGTCATCAAATTCACAAAATCACCATTGAGTTTGTATTTCTTGTGGAAAAGTGGTCAAGGGACCTAAGGCTTTGTCCCAGTTGGCTCAAGGTCATACTGGATGACGCCATGGACAGGAATGAAGACAGGATTCAAATTGTGGGGAGGAAGTCTGGATTCACGTAGATTATGAAATTGGGGGTTGGAGCTATGGCAACACTTGTTTGTCTTTCCACTGGACTGTGAGCTCCTTAGGGGAGGGAAGTATGGCTCATTCATCTATGACCCCCAGTGCCCAACTTAATACCTGGCATGTAGCACACAGAGCTCAGTAAATAGTTGTTGGATGGATGGGTGGATTGATGGGTGGATGGATTGGTAGAAGGATGAATGGAAGTATGGATGAATGGATAGATGGAAGGGTAGATGAATAGAAGGATGGATAAATGGAAGGATGGATAGTTGGATGGAAGGAATAAAGGATGGACAAGTGGATGGATGACAACTCCTAGGATGCAGCTAAACTAGCCATGATTTTCCTTCTGCCTCAGATGCCTTTCCTCATCCTTCTCTCCTCCCCAATCTGGCTAACTTGATTATGGAATATTTCTCATTATATACAAATATCCAACCATTATGTTGTACACCGAAAACTAATACAACCTATGTCAATTATACTTCAATTAAAAAATAAACATGAGGACACAAGTGAGAAGAAAGAGTAATTTAGGCAAAAATTAATATTTGCTGTCTTCACCTGCATTTTGAACCAAACATCTATCCAGAAAAGTGAGAAAGAACTCGGTTCTTAGGCTGGAAAGTACCACCTGGGGTAAGAAGAAGGGGTTTGAGAATTCATCTGTACCTGCCCCTGGGCTGGCCCTCAATCCACGGCTCCGAAGAAACAAGAATCTAAAAACTTGGAGAGAAGGCGATTTCACAGTCTCCCTAGGAGTCCCCTTTCATGGCCCAATAAGCCCTTACAGTCAGGAAGTCGTTTCTTGGTCTGATCTACAGCTCTTATGCTGCATTAAACCGTGCTGATCTTAAAGACTCCGGGTTTCCTGGATGGCACCTCGCTCGGGCTTTCCTGGGGCCCACGAAGGTAAATGAGCTGCCTTTAAAGGCCTGTTTCAGAGCAAATCTGTCTTCCACTGTCTGATGTCTGGAGTGTTCCTGCTGCTGGAGTCTTTGATGATTTCCTTGCTGGCCGGGGCTGCCTGCCCCACAGCGGGGAGGCCGCCCGAGTCCGCGGGGGCCTGGGGATGGTCTGGGCGGCGAGGCTCAGATGAGGCTCGCTGCGATGTGCTCCAATCCTTCACCCTCCTCGGAGGCCGGTGCTGGGAGTGTCCGTCATTTTGTTCTTTAATTGCTTTACTAGCCCACCGGCTCCAACTCATTCTTCATGCCCCTCTTTAGGATACCCCAGCTGGAGGGGGGCTCAATAGAGACCTTGCCTCCAGGTCAGAGACTGAAAGCACTTTCCCTTATCTCTGACCGCCATCGGCCCTCCTTTCCAGTTTTGAATGAAGCGCCTAGACCCGAGAGCCCTTGTGATATTTGTGAATGGAGGTATGAATGAATGAATGAGATAGGGCATTACGGTGTACCAGACCAGACGATGGCATTTTGGCTTTTCAGTTGCTTCCCTGTTTAGCAGTGGGTTTTCTGCCTCCCACTAACTGGGATCACAAAGCACAGTTAGTAAGTAGAGAATATGCCAGTCACCCAGGACAGGGAAGCCCCGGCTGGATCTGGGAAAGAGTTTGGCCAAATTTTGGCTTCAGCACTTAGCCATGAACCAGGCAGGACACAGATCTGAGGGGACAGACCTGCCTCTTGTATTGGTGGCATTGGCTCCAAGGTGCCGTCACGACTCACCTTTGGGGTCCAGTGAACTCTTCTGTCTACTTTTCTCTGAGCCTCCGCCTCTGCCTCAAGCCTAACAGAGCCCAAACTGAGGAAGGAAGTGTCGAGTTCAAGGCCCTCTGGACGAAGAGGTCAGCTCACTTTCCTGGAATTCCTAATGAGGGATAAGCTATAAGTATTATTTCTGCATCTCCCTGTCTCCCCTGAAAAAGCAGTCCCTGGAGCTTGGAAGCCTGGCTTCTAACACAAAGTGTAATGATGTGAACGATTGGACTAGAGGGACTGACACTTTTATCAAAGCCATGAATAAGCACTGAGCTTGGTAACTGATCGTCCCAGGAACCAAATCCTCCTCCACATCGTAAAAGGGAAAAGGCCCTTGTCGCTTTAATATTTTCTATTATTAACATAATATGTTCACATGAGCTCCTACAGGCCTTCCTTTGTAAACTCAAGGTCATGATTGAGTTTTCAGGCCTATGGACAGTTGCCTTCACTGTAGGAAGTTTTCTCCATCTGAGTTTTTTTAAATATATTTTTATTGATTTCAGAGAGGAAGGGAGAGGGAGAGAGAGATAGAAACATCAATGATGAGAGAGAATCATTGATCGGCTGCCTCCTGCACGCCCTCTACTGGGGATCGAGCCTGCAACCCAGGCATGTGCCCTTGACCAGAATCGAACCCGGGACCCTTCAGTCCGCAGGCCGATGCTCTATCCACTGAGCAAAACCGGCGAGGGCTCCCTCTGAGTTTTATCCTGCTTCCTGTACTTGATGGTGCCTAGGAAAAAAGGCGACCTTCCCTAACAAAACATGCATCTTTCAATGGCACTCATCATTGTCTTTTCCTTTGTGCCTTGGTTGCCAAGGAACTCGGTGAAATCTCTGGCCCAATTGTGCTAGTTTTCCTTAGTTTAAGCTTTTTGATTCTGGATCTTCTACCCGAGTTGTAATCATTCTTCCCTATTTGTTGAAGTTCTGACTTGAGTCCACTGAAATCCAGGGAATGCTCAGGCAACTTGGGGGTGGGGATCTGTGATAGTTCGTGGTGAGGGCTGTTCGCTGAGGAGGTGTGAGGAAGTCACACAGTGGCCGAGCTGAGAAAGTTCTCTTGATTGCTTTGAGATCTCACCCTGAGTAGTGAGCTCTGGGAAAGGTGGGAGGCTGTACAGAAGCCCTAGCCGATTTGGCTCAGTGGATAGAGCATAGGCCCGAGGACTGAAGGGTCGCAGGTTCGATGCTGGTCAAGGCCACATACTTCAGCTGCAGCTCAATCCCTGGTCCCAGTCGGGGCAGATGCAGGAGGCAACCAATCTATGTGTCTCTCTCACATCGATGTTTCTTTTTCTCTCCCTTCCACTCTTTCTAAAAATCAATCAATGGAAAAAATATCCTTGGGTGAGGATTAAAAAAAAAAAAAAAAAAGAAAAGAGAGAGAAGCAAGTGTTCCTCAAAGTCTCCCATGCTGGTCAAAGGAAAGGAATAAAGAGCCAGTTGAGGTTGTGGGTGAGGTGAGCGGGTTTATAGACTGAGGTTGCCCAGGAATTCTTAGTGTATATATACAGTGTACATACTTCATGTTTGATATATTTGTTATACAGTCATTTTCTGATAATTAAACTTCTTAATATAACCTTGTGGTAAGAGTGCTTTTCCCACATTCCAGAGATTACCAGGAGTCTGACTACCCCCCCTCCCCCCAAATTTTGTTGTATTGTATATATTTTTAGAAGGAGGTAGAGTAAAAATAAATAGATTAACCAGGAGTGTTGGAAAAGGGGGTTGGGTGGGAAAGAAAAAAATACCATTCAGAAATAGACCATGAGACGAATTACCTGGATAAACCAATGTGAGATAAATTTATTGTAAGACAGGGGTCATAAACTGCTATACCTTAGGGGCCAGGCAGGTGACGTAAACAGGTGAAGCAGGCTGGTTGGGGACTGTGGTGACACGGAGAGTGCATGCCCTATCCAAGGAGGGCAGCTGTGACTTGGCTCCCTCTGATGGTTGGCATGTGGGATCGTTGGTGTGACTTAGTGTTGCCAAGTCTGCTGAGCTTTTCTGAGAAGCAGGGCTGCCATGTATGCTTGCGTAGGTTGTACCCTGCACAAGAGAGCTCAGCTGATGGAGCAACTGGAGACTGAAATACAGTCTAGGCTTCACTCGCCAAGCACTGGGCCAGGACACATGTCTTGGGGAGGGGAGGAGGGATGGATTTCGGCCCCCGCTCATCTCCTTCAGCCTACCTTGATGTAGTGCACGATCAACCGGGGTGACCTGGGATGGAGAATCCCACTCCCATTGTGGAACTCCTGCTTATCCCTGCCCTTGGCAGCACGGACATAGGTGTGCTTCCTAGGCTCAGCCAATTAGGTGCTCCTTCCCAGGACCTGAGTGACAACAGCACAGAGATGGAGAGATGACAGGGGTGGCACCAGCTGTGTTTAGGTGTGTTTGAATGGTGATTGATTTAGCACGTTTGAAAACACTGGGCCGCCAACCCAAACTCATTGGCATGCTGATGTGGGTCTCCAGCTAGCCACACTGGATTACTTCCTCCAAGTACAGGAGGGGACTATGAGTATACTCACCTGTTCTAGTAATCTTCGCAGGAGCGTAGGTTTCTACTTCATGAAGGTCCCTAAACCGTGTTTCACCACAGTGAGCACTATAGCACAGGGCAGTGAAAGCTCTCTTTCCCAGGAGGTTTGCACTTGGTCCCGGTTCTACTGGAGCCTGGTCCTGGAGCGTGCCGGCCCAGTAATCTTGGCCAAGTTTTTACCATGCTGACCCTCCGCTTCCTCATCTAAACAATGAGAATTTGGGTGCTGGTACTCCTTGCCTCTCAGTGATGCTGTGAGGACCAATCCAATGAGATGATGGATGAGAAAGCACTTGGCAAGCTCTGGCACAACAAACATAAGGTATTATTGATACAGCGGCTGAGACATGGGAGGTCATGTAGCTGATATTTCAACCAGAGATGGAAGAATCTGGCATGGAGCAGGCCCTTGATTCTTATAGAAATGCTGATAAAAGGATTTTGTAAGCCACTGCCTCCCCAGGCTACCCATTCTGTCCAGTGCGGCAAACCTGTGCCATTTCTATGATAACAAAATATTTGTATTGCACCTTAACATTATTATATTTGACCCTCACAGCAGTCCTATGGGGGATGGATTATTGTTTCCATCTGCTGACGAGAAAACCGAGGCTCAGAAATTGCTGTGTCATGCCATTTGGATAGCTTCAGTTTGACTGAATATTGTTGGTAAATTGCCCTTCGAGATGGTTGTGTCAATTCATCCTCCCACCAGTGGTGTATCAGTATCTCCCCACATCCTCATCAACATTCAGTGTAGACAGATGTGTTAATTTTTGCAATCTGTTGGGTGACTCATTGTTTTAATAGGCATTTCCCCAATCATTAGTGTTGTTGACCGTATTTCATATGCTAATTGCTCACTTGAGGTTTTCATTTTGGAGATCATGATTCCTATTCTTTGCCTCTCCCCTTATTATTTTAGTCTTTTTTTTTTCTTGTTTAATTTCTTAGTGATTTGTAGGTGATACATATTCTGGGTACCAGTCCATTTTTAGTCATGTGAATTGAGCATCTATTATGTGACTTGCTATTTAACCTTTTTTAATTTGTTGTACAGAACTTTATAATTTTGCTTTGGTCAAATGTTTTAATCTTTTTCTTTTTGGATTATTTTTTTCCCATCTTGCTTTAAGGATATTTCCGCATGCCAATATAGTAAAGATACTTTCTTCTATTTTTTTTTAATAGAAAGGTTTTCTAAATATCTAGTCTTTAATACATCTGGAATTTATTTCTATCTGTGGAGTGTGTCAGAAATCTCCTTTTCATTTTTCCATAGGGTGTCTAGTTGGTCCAGGTCCAGTTATTGAAAAACCCATCTTCTCCCCGTTGATCTGTAAGGTCACCATTGCATGTAGTGAGTCTCCATTTATTTGTGGGTCTGTTTCTGGGCTCTCCATTCTGTACTGTTGGTCTGCTTGTTAGTTTCTGCACCAATACCACACTGATTATGACACTGGCCCAGAAGGGGGGCCCAGGAAGTGTTAATTTCCTATCTCTCCTCCTGAGGGTTCCTTGTTGTTACCACCAGGAATGTATACTTGTTGGCTTAGTTTCATTCAGCCCCTGAACATTGAACAAGGCACAATGTCTTGTGCCCTAAACAAGACAACAGAATTGCAGTACTGAGTTCTGGGATCCACTTTGTCACAAGTAGTCTCTGTCCACATGTGACCCCAGCTCCGGACATACGATAGCAGTCAGTAAATATTTGCTGAAACTGGATGAAAATGCCTAGACAGACCAAATGCCCCAAGCAGGGCCTGTCTGTGAACTTCTTGCAGAAATAGCACTATGTTTATCCATTCAACATGTGTTTGTGCAGCTCCTACTATGTTCCTGGTAAGCCAGTGCGACATGGCCTCAGCCTTCGTGGAGACAGACATTCAATAAGTTGGTTTGTAACTACACACTGCAAAAGTGCTATAAAAAAGAAAACTGGACTCTTAATAGAGAATGATGGTATTGGAGGGTCAAGAGAGCCCTTCCTGAGGAAGCAACGTATGAGTTTAGAATAAGTAGGGCCATGTCAGTTCAAGATAAAAGAGGATTGTTCTAGACAGAGGGAAGAGCACGTGCAAAGGTCCTGAGGTGGAAAAACGAGATGTGCAATAGTGATGCTTCTCATGCTTTCATTGGCACCCAGGGGTATTATAAAAAGGCAGATTCTGATCAGTAGGTCTGGGATGGGGCTGGACTCCTGATTTTCCAACCAGCTTCCAGGTGCCGCTGGTGCTGCTGGTCCGAGGTTGCAGCTCACGCTCAGGGTAGCGCTGTGTTGGAGGAACTGAGATTTCTGAAGGTGCGACAGAGCTGGCGAGCAAGGATGAAGGTCAGGAGATGGGACTAGGACCAGATCATGCAAGATCATGGGGACCACCTTCTAAATGTAAGCAGGAGAGTCACACAGTCTGATCTGGCTATTGATAAGATGCTTCTGAAAACTCTAATGCTCTGTAACACTGCTGAGAATGGTAGTGGGTGAATCTGACACACCCTTGGGAGGTGACAATCCTGGTCTTGTTCCTTGACCCAGAGACCCCTAAGAACTAAGGGGTTGCTAGATAGAGGTGTTTAAAGTAGTGACTGGTAAACCACATAGCTGGAGTCCATCCTCCTTCCCATCTCGTAACCTGTCTGCCCTCAGATCTGCTGCTGTGTTTCCAAAGGAGGCAGTGAGGTGTGCTGGAAGGGGAGCCCGAAGACCCCTTCATGGGGAAAGCTCGGCCCGACTACTTGCCACTTGGGTATCTGTCCAACCTTGGTCACGCCCTCAATAGCATGAGCCTCAGTTTCCACACCTGTAAAATGGAGATGCATAAACCTCCCTGGCAGGTAGGGCTCTTGGGAAGACTGGAGAAAATATGTGATAAGCGTGACCATTCAGCAAACACGATATGTTTTTCCTGAGAGCTATTCCCCAAATCCTGAATGTAGGAAAAGCTCCTGACACGCCTCCTTCTGCACCAAGTTCAAGGACTTGAGGCAGCCAGGACCTTCTTTATCTTGCAGTGTGACTCGCAGAGGGTTCTCTTGTCTTAAGTAAGCCAGTAGGATCCTGGGTTAGACTGGCAGAATATGGGCCAAAAAAAAAAAAAAAAAAAGTAAATATTTTCTTTTTGAAAGAGAAAATTCTCCATAGGAAAAAAAAAATCAGCTGGTTCCCTGCTCAGGTCTGTGCTGACCTTTTCCTCCTTGTCTTCTGTCTGTGTGTCTGTCTGTCCCTGTGTCTCTCTACTCAACAACAGGATGTCCTCCTTCTCCCCCTCCTCTCCCTGCAAACAACCCGGAGCCACTCTGTCTGCCACGCTGTGCTCTGTTTAAAGGGACAGGCACTCATTTCTCACAGAAGAACCATTAGGTAAACAATAATATATTTTTTTAAGCCCAGAAAGTGGCTTAACACGCTCAGTACAGAGTGAACGTCTCCCACATTCCCCAGCTCATTTCAGGACAAAGGTCTCTGGAGGAAGGATGCTTCCTTTCTTTTCTTTGAAAGAGTAAAAGAGGACAACAGGAAACCTTGGCGGGGAGGGGCTGGGAGGCCTGCGGTTGGCAGACAGGAGCCTCATCTTGGCCTAAAGAACCTCGGGCGGCACCCCTGGCCAGAGTGGGCAGGACAGGATGGCTCTCACTTCCATACACCCTGTCCCCAAATGCCCCTCCCATTTGCTGAGCCTTCCAGCACTGTGGAAACATCCCCGTGAAGTGACCTCATGGCACCCTCTAATGACACCTGGAGGTATGCATGATTACCCCCACTTACCAGATGAGGAAACTGAAGCCCAGAGCATGAATTTGCCCAAGGTCAAGGTACATGCCAGGATTCATAGCTAAGACCCCAAAGTTCATTGCCGAACCACCTTCTACATTGACTTCCTGGCTCCAATCGTTTGAAGGACTTGACTTCATCCCATAGCCTTGTGAAAGAGAAAAGGACCCTTTTTCTAGGTTTTGGGGCCAGGATTTGGAGGAATGAGCTGCTCTAGGTTATTGGTGGGGTCAGGAATAGGGCTGAGGTTTCTAGGACCCTGACTCAAATAAATACCCAACGTTGCTACTTTTAATCAAGGAAAATTCCAAGAACAAGATGCAGGTGGCACCACCATTTTCTCGTGTGGATGCTCCACTCCGAGTAAACTCTTCCTCCTGCAGCCCCTGCCTTTCAGCACCGTCTCCATCCATGGAGGTCCTTGACTGTGCCCCCATGCTTCCATGGGGGCACAGCCAAGGAATAATTACCAGAAAAAGAAAGCCACAGAACGTGTTCTCAAACCAAGTAGAAGGGAAATGATTTGGCTTCTTGAAAATATAGGGACTGTCCCCTGAAGGGGATAAGTCAGCTGGGAGAGGTGGTGTGGGGAGGGGAGTGGAATGCCTCTGGCTGTGGGCGAAGGCAGCCCTGGATTTAGACCAACTTGCTGGTGTGGGTCCATGAGCAAACCCATCCCTGGTTACGATCATGGTTTCTTCATCTGTCACCCTGGCACTCCAGGGCTGATGTGAGGAAGAAGAGCTTATAGAAGGCTTGTTGTGCCCTGTCTTCTCCACAGAAGGGCAGCATTATTATTTTTACGATGAAGAAAGTGAGGCTCGGAGAAGTCCACCAGCTTGCCCGGGGTCGGCCTGGCCCCCAAGTGAATGTGCTTCACCAAACCGCTAAGCTACACGGGGTAGGTGACTAGTATGTACTGGGCACACTGTGTGGGCTCAATCCATTTGACTCATTGCCTTGATTCCTAGTCTCCAGGGGACAAAGAGCACATGAACACATTAAAGATGGAAGTCCTGGCCGTCACCCTTCGGTAGGGGTCTAAAGCTCGGGGAAGACAAGGGAGGTTTTGGGACTTCGCCACCCCTGTAAATTGAGGCCTAGCGTGAAATCTGGTCTCAGAATGGAGCTACACATTATCATTGTATCAACTATTTACTCCCTAAGAAGCCCAGGGATAATCAAGTTCTTCGCCTGGCCTGGAGGAAGAAGGGACAGAAGCGAGCAGAGGGCATGATCACGCCAGAAGACCAATGCATTGACAGTGATGCTAACAGGGACTGGAGTGCATCTGTGCTTGCTGCGGGCAGGGGCGGGGCCAAGCCTTTCACAGCCATTTGCTTCTTCCAACATAAAGTGATGCTGTAGGAGTGTGATGACTGCTTCCCCTCCAGGCCCATTCTTTGGCCGTCTCTCTATGCCTGGAGGCTGGACCCCTACTGATAGCATTACCTGTGCTTGTTAGAGATGCTAACAGGACATCAGAGGCCGAGAGAGAGCGTTGGGGTATTTCCTCCCCCTCCCCCTGTGCCGCAGCTCAGAGTCCCTTGGCAGCAATGGCCCCTATGATGGGCTCCTCCCGTGTCTCTAGCTTTACCTGGGCCTTGGAGCTGGGGGAGGTAACAGCTTCCTTCCGTCACTAAGTTCCCTTCAAATCTCCCTGCCCAGTATGCCCTCTGCTCCCTGTAGTCCCTGCATGGATGCTGCCAAGTGCTTCTGTCTCCATTTCGCAGAGGAGGAGGCGGGGCCCAGATTCACAGATCTTGCCAAGGCCTCAGGGCTTGTGAGGGGCAGAGGGAGGATCCAAACTCAAGTCTTCCCAAATTCACCACCCAAAGAGGCTGGCAAGCGGGATGGATCCATCTGGACCTGCCTGGGCGTCTCATATGTTGCTTCTGAAGCCGATTCCTGGGGTGGGGGAGGGGGAGCATGTGGGGTGGGAGGTCAGCCTGAATGGCCGTGCAACCTTACCATGTGTGACCTGTGCGGAGACTAGATCAGGTCACTCTGCCCGCCGCATGGATTCCTGCATGAATGGACCCACCAGCTATTTACTTCCTTCCTGCACGAAGCAGCAGGGTTACTGGGAGCGGGGAGAGCGATCAGATGCCAGGTCCTGCTGCCCAAAGCCATTGCTGCTATTGCTCACGTTCTTAAATGTTTTTTTTTAAAATTTTTTCTTTATTGTTGAAAGTATTGCATATGCCCCCCCTTTCTTCCCCCATTGACCCCCTCCAGCCTGTCCCCGCCCCCTCCCCCACCCCAGGCCTTCAGCACCTTCTTGTCTGTGTCCATGGATTATGCATATATGCAGCGTTTCACATTTACAAAGAGTTTTCCTCTTGCTCCTCTGTCCCCCGCCCTCTTCTTCTCTTCCTTGTGGCTAAGCTGGGTGACAGATGGGCCCTATTTCCACACCCCACTTTCCAGATGGGGATACTGAGGCCCTGAGAAATGCTGAGCTGGCTTGGAGGGCAGCAGGTGATTCGGGGGTGTGGCTGGTCTGAGGGCTTAGCCAGTGATGTCTGCTCCAAGAGCCACTAGCCTGGATGAGCAATGACTCTGGCACGGAAGACCTAAAGCTTTGACAGGGACAAGAAGATGGGAAAGAGGAAGGAGGGGGAGAATCAGCATTTGGGGGGGGGGGCGGGGAGCAAATATAATATACCAGCAGATATTGATATACTCATTGTCCAGATGAGAACACAGAGGCTTGGACGGGTTAAGTGCCTTGGGACTGGCATATAGTATTTACTGGGATATATGTATTTGCTGAATAAATATGTGTTGACTGAATAGATTACGTCACTTTACCCAGCTAATCCATAGTGAAGCTGGAATTGGAATCTAAGTCTGCCTGCCCCCAAAGCCTTGGGTATACATCAGCAACACTGCCTGTGCCAGAAAGAAATAAAAAAAAGAGAAAGGATGGAGGACTAAGAAAAGCCAGAGAGAGACACGGGGTGCTAGGCTGGAGGCCAGAGGGGAGGTGCTCGAGCATTGCAGTTGAGGTAGTGGGTTCCACTCCCCACCGCTACTTTTTAGCTGTGTGATGTTGGGCAAGTTGCTTAACTTTTCTGTGCCTTATTTCTTCATACATAGCTGGAGGTAATAGTAGTCCCTATGCTGGTCTGGGCATATTTGCCGTGACAGCCACCCTCTGCCTTTCCCCTGCTCTGCATCAGGGTGGGGCTGACCCTTGCAGACTGTTTGCCTGGCTCCTGTGATGTCAGGTTTCCCTGCAGGGCTTAGCCAATGGGAGGCACTGGCATGAGGTTGGGTAGGGCCAGGGAGAAACCAGAGGGTTTCTGCTCCCCTCTCTGTCTTTGGGCCTGGCCTCCTCAGTCATGGCTTTCGCTCCTGTTGGACAGGGCCACTGTGACCCCAGCTTCTGATGACCCAGAGGCCATACCACCCACCTCTTTATCTGCTCATCCCTCTCTGGGCTGTCTCACTAGCCTTGTTTGGCTTCTCTCCTTGTATGTCCACCACCAAGAAAGCCAGTCCTCTGCACTAAGCTCCCCCCTATTTGAAGGACACAGAGTGATTTCCCTTTTTTAAATTGGTGCCTCCTGTGGTTTATGTGAGAATTAAACAAGATAACACCTGAGTGCTTACGCAGGTGGCTTGCGAGCCGCGGTTTGCCGCTCTGTTGACTAATGAGTTTGCCGACCACTGTCATATACTAACCTTTACCTCTTTGCACACAATATGCCACAATTGCCTAATTCTCACAGCTTCCAACTACACGGTAACATTTAGTCTAGTCCAGTGGTCGGCAGAGTGGCAAACCATGGCTCGCAAACTGCATGTGGCTTGCAAGCTGCATGTGGCTTGCGAGCTGCGGTTTGCCGACCATTGGCTTAACCTATGCTGGCTTCTATTCTTGTCATCATCGACGCCGCAGGTTGTCCAGCCCAACTCCCAGGTTCCCCAGTCGTCCGCTCCTGTGTGGCTTTTTCCACGTGGGGCAGAGCCTCCACATCCACAGCAGTGACACGACTGTGGCAGCTGCAGTCGCCTGTCCTCACCTAAGCACCCATGCCAGAGGGTCCCAGCGCTGGGTCTGGCCCTTAAATGACCCCGCAAAGCAGCAGTCATTCCCCAGGTGGGGACAGGGGCTCAGCCACCGTGCTGCTTGCTCCAGGTCAGGGAGTGAAAAGGAGCTGGTGTCCCCACCACCTTGCTGGGTGGGGGAGGAGCGAATGCAGTCACATTTTCTGTATGTTAGAAGGGAACTTGGGCTGTGTCCCTGGGACCTCCTTCTTTCAAGATGCTGCTGGTACTAGCAGCCAGCTATGTATGTGTATGCGCCTGTGAGTGTATGTATAGTGTGTGTGTGTGTGTGTGTGTGTGTGTGTGTGTGTGTGTGTGTTGGGGGGCTGCTCTCCTCCCCCCCTGACCCAGCTACCTTCCTTGTGTCCTGCTGGCACTGGTGAGACCTTTGCCACCCTGTATAGTGAGGGAAATACTGGATCTTAACCTACGTCTTTATGGGTTAGTGGAGGGTGCCCCTCCGTGAGGTGGGAGTACAGGAGGTGCTGTCCTAGGAAGGAGAAACTAGCAAGAGTTTCTTTTTCACTGGTTTGGGGCAGAATTGGGGGGAAGGAGGGGATAAATAGCAAATGAAATGCCCCATCATAGAGACTATTGAGCACATTGTGGTAAGTCCATTCCACAGGGCGCTAACAGGCATCAATGGTCGACATCCCTATTTGCTGATGTGGAGAGACACCCACAGCCTGCTGGATAGCAAGGACAGCAGGTTGGAGGTCTGTACATCAACTATAACCCTCTCTGTGCTGAGCTGGACATGTGTCCATGTCTGCGAATAGACAGACAGATGCCCAGGAACAGTGTAGCAAGAGTTCTCTCTGGCAGAAGAGATTTTGACTTTGGTTTTTCAATGTTCCTGCATGATCTGGCTCTTGCAAATACACAGTGAGCATGAACCCTCTTATTAACGGAAAGAAATACACTCAACGATCTTCACTTTTAAAATCCATGAGTGGAAAGCAAGGAAAAAGCCACAGACAGGTGCCAGGAAGGTGGGGGTGGGGGAGGTAAGTTGTCACTAAAGGCAAGGACAAAGTCCTGGGCTTGCTTTTTCTGCAGAAGGGTGAGACATGATCAGGCAGGTGCCCCCGGTGGGAAGAAGATAGAGTGCAGGGCGGGGGTTGTGCTCTTCAGTGGGACAAGGCCTTGGCTGGGAGGTGGGGGTGGGGCGGGATCTGGCACAGTTGGTGGGATTAGCCCAGGACAGGTGGAGGAGCACCACTTTCATGCAACAGGAAGGGCAGTCAAATGTGCAAAGCTTGTAGGTGGGGTGGCAGGAAGGTGAGGGCGTCCTTTCCTGGTCACCTCTATTTTCTCTGCTAAGTAGGAGGCGAGTTCATCCCATGAGGGTGAGAGGTCAGCTTCCCAGGCCGGGGCCTTGAGGGACCTGGAGGGATTCGGAAGGTGCTATGGGGGCAGGTGGGGACCAGTGGAGGGATGGTCAATCTCTTGAGGCCAGCTGCAGTTCCAGGCCTTTCCTTTGGCACCTGTCCATGCAGCCGAGGTCTCTCTCTAGTGGAATTCTGGTGTCCAGAGCTGGGGATGGAGAGGGCACATTGTTGGTTGACTGCAAAGCTGAGAGGCTTTATGGGTGAAGTGCGGCCACGGGGGCTGGCAGCGACAGCGGCGGAGTGGGTTACGTGAGGGATCATGACCTACGGGGCGACTAGGGAAGGAGGGGAGTCAGCACGCAGGAGAGGGAGGCCTTAAAGAGAACACAGGTGGGCATTGCAGGAGTAAAGGAAGAGAAGGGTGGCTCCCACGGCTGGGGATGAGATGTGGATGGGGAGACGTCGGGGTGGATGTTGGAAGGTTCCTGTCGTGATCATGGGGGAAGGGGGCCGAAAAAGAGAGGAGTCAAGGTCACTGGGTTGAGGCCAGGGTGGTGGATGGGGAGGTGGAGTGAGGGATGGAGGCGAAAAGGGGGAGCTAGGGGCCCTCAGTGAATAAGTGTGGGGGAAGGCCTGGGTGATAGTGAGATCAAAGCAGCGAGGAGAGATGGGGAGGCGCAGGATGGCGAGGAGGAGACATTTTTGATCAAGATGGGAAGGTCAAGAACAAATGAAAAGGGAACTTATAGGAAAAAGAGCAGGTCCTGGGTTCTGGAATGCCAGAGGGGAGCCTGGAGACATTAAGCACACTTTGTAGTGGGGGCAATTGAGGCTGGGAGAGGTGACAAGAGAGGCTCATGGCTAATGAGTAGCAGAAACCCATCACCCTGACACCAGGTTGGTGCTTCTTCATGGTCCTGAGATCTGGAACCATGAACCTTTAGGGGCTAAATTGCTGCTTGTAGATGACTTCCACTCAGCGCTGAGGTGTGGATTAGTGTTTTATTTAATTTTATTGATTTTAGAGAGAGAGGAAGGGAGAGGAGGGAAACACCAATGATGAGAATCCATTGCTCACCTGCCTCCTGCATGCCCCCTACTGGGGACCGGGCCCATAACCCCGGCATGTGCTCTGACCAGGAATCTAGCTGTGACCTCCTGGTTCACAGGTTGATGCTCAACCACTGAACTACACAGGCCAGGGGTGGATTAGATGGTTTAGCAGCCTCATGCTCAGGAAAAAGGAGGAGAAAGTAGAGGAGGAGGATAAGAAGAGGAAAAATATCGTTTGTAACCAGAAATACTCTCTCTACCTTGACCACATGAGTGTGGGGAGCTCAAGTTGAGATGAGAGTTTTTCCTCTTCAGGAATAAAGACACTTAAGCAGCCATAATGCTTCCCTCTGTCTGAGGTTCTGTCAGTACTACACTTAGCATCAAAGCCATTCTTTAATCCTTCTAGGCTTGTGCTGTCCAATAACATAGCCACGAGCCAGAGTGAAGTGAGAATGTGCTCAAAGTGCAAAATACATTCCCGATTTCAAATAGTATAAAAACAAAGACCAAATGACATGTTAATAATTTTTGCATCAAACGCATGTTGAAATGATAATATTTTGGATGTATTGGGTTATGTAACACGTATTATTTTTAAAACCCTCACCTGAGGATATATTTCCCATTGATTTTTTTTAGAGAGAGAGTGGAGAGGAGGGAGGGGAGAGAGAGAGAGAGGAACATCCATGTGAGGGAGACACATCGACTGGTTGCCTCCCGCACACCCCCCTACTGGGGCCAGGCATGGAGCCTGCAACCGAGATATGTGCCCTTGACCTGGAATTGAAGCCTGGACCCTTCGGTCTGAGGGCCGACATTCTAATCCCTGAGCAAAACCAGCCAGAGCTATACTATATATTATTAAAGTCAATTTCACCTGTTTCTTTTTAGTTTAAAAAAATGTGGCAATTAGAAAATGTCAAAGAAAATATGTGGCTCTTATCTTTTTGTTGGGCAGTGCCATTTGGAGTCCAAAGCAGCATGGCCTAAGGCCTGTGTGCTGGGCTTGAATCCTGGCTTTGTTACTGGCAAACTGTGTGTTTTCACTTGAGACACTTTGTCTCTCTGGCCTTCGTTCTCCTCTTCTATGAAGTAGGCGTCATGTGACCATGACTCCTGCCCCTCACCATGAACGCCAGAGGAGCAAATGTATGTGGAGAGGCTCCGTGACTGGTAAGCGCAGCACAGATGCGTTTTGATCAGCATCAGCTGCAGCAGCAACAGCAACATCTGCATCACCACCACCACCACCACCACCACCACCACCATCTACATCAGCGTTGCCTCCTCTTTCAGCCAAGAAAATGAGGCCACCAGGGCAGGAGCATCATACCAGACCCAGGGTTGAACACAGCCCACAAGAATTTCAACTTTCAGCTCTTTCCAAACCCTGTGGCTGTATTAGAATTGACTTACCCTCTGCCCGCTGCCAACAGTGCTTTTGTCTGCTTGGAGGGAGTAGGGTGGGGCAGGTCTCCGAGAAAAATGTGCCATCCACCTAGTACTTTTCAATCAATACCGCGTTTATGCATGCTTTCAGAATAGAATAAAACATCCAGCTTTTTATTCCCCACCTCCCCCAGAAAAGCATTTCTGTTGCATCAGACCACCAAAGCATTTCCCCTCTCTTTTTTTGGCCACCAAATATTTTTATGATTTTCCACATAAACAGCTAGGGAAAATGCTAGCAGCCACTCAGGCGGCAGTGGCAGGCACACTCTGTCTCCCAGGGGAGTCAGGGATTACAAAACAACAACACAAGACTAATGCCCAGGGAGTGGGGGTGGCAGGCGAGGGGTAATTAGCCTGAGATACAAGGATTTCTATGAATTCTTCTTGGGAATGCTGGGATAATTATCTAGAATTCGCCCTGTGGCTTCAGGCAGCCGGTGCTCACTTTGGAAAGATTCAAACATTTGCAGATGAAATTAGCCATTGGTGAGGTTAGGAGGTGGGTGTGGAGCACCCCACCCATCTGAGGGCTAACCCTGGGACCAGCTGAGCTGCCTCGTTCTGGCCCCTTCTCTTCCCAGCCAGCCTGACTTTCTGCCCCCTCCCCCACGAGAGAATCGCCATACAATTGGGGACCTGCCTCCTGAAGGATACTGTGTGGCCAAGAGCTCGTGGTAACTCTTGATTATTTGCTCTCTCTTTCATTCTTTCTGATTTCCATCCCTGGTCAGCTTTCCCAGAGACTTAGCGGGGCCTCTTGTAGCCAGCCAGCTGCTCTGTGCTGAGAGATTTAAAATCCTTCAATTGATTCTGACTGTGTCCAGAACAATAGGCGTCTGAATCTGATTTATTAATCTTCTGGGGAGTGAGGGAGGCAGGCTTCCTGTCCAGGCTGTTTACTGCGATGACAACGGGCTGGCTTGGACTTGGGTTCATTATGGGCAGAGGCCTGGGAGTGGCGGGCGGAGGACATGTCTAACCTGCGTGAGGCAGTGAGGACTCAACTGCAGAAGTGGGGGAGAGGTGTTGAAAGAGGAGTAGGAGGGATGAGGGTTGATTTAGGGAAGAATCCCAGATGGGTGATGGCAAGAGACATAACAGAGATGGCAGGTATGGCTCCTGGTGGTTGCTCAGCATGATTTATTCCATTATCCTTGCTTTGTGGGTGAGGTTTCTGAAGGATGGCAGCCATATATGCAGGGCTAAGCATTCCTTTGTGGAGGGCTGCATGAGACAATGTCGAGTAGGTTGTGGGTAAAGGCCTAGACTCAGCTCTAGAAAGTCCAGGTCAGGAGGACAGAGCTTCCTTGCAGCATGGGGAACTAGATTGAGTGACAGGATGTGTGGCAGGTGCAGGGCTGCAAAGCCAAAGATCGTGCTCCGTGGGGAAGTGGAGAATCCGTTAGTATTTGAAGGTTGCAAATGGAAGACAGAAGAGAAACCCATGCAGCCCGGTGCTTCTGAGAACTGACTTTCGAATCAGATCGTCTGAGCCCAAATCCGAATTCTGCCACCTGTTGGCTGTAAAATATGGGGCGAGTTACCTAATCCCTTGAAGTCTTGGTTTCTTTGCCTCTGAAGTGGGGGTAGCTAAAGGACCTATTCTGTGGGGTTGCCATGAGGATTAAGTGGGAAAAAATGCATGCAATGTTCTTAGTGCAAAATAAGAGCTGAGTAACATTTGACATGGTCCTCTGTGTCACCCTCATCCTTGTTGTTTTTATTTATTGTTGATGGATTCTGCAAAGCCCCAGAGGGTGGAGCCGGAGCAAATGGTGGAAACTGTAGGGAGGCTGATAGGGGTTCAGCTCAGGAAAGAACAGTCTAACTGTTAGAATTGTAGAGAAAGGGAATAGGAAGGAGGGAGGGAGGGAAGGAAAAGGAAAGAAGGAGGTAAGGGTGGAGGAAGGGAGTTTACACTTGTGGACATTAGTGGGCAAATATGCCGTGAACAGTGATGTGCCCAATGAAGGCAGAAAAGTCTGGGGGCAGCCCAGCCCTGTCAGGGGTATCAGAGAGCAAGGCTTTCAGGCCACCAGTTTGTTGAGAACAAGACTACCTTATCGCCTCCTTCCCTCCCCTCTCCCGGGGTGGTTGGCTCTTACCCCAGGGCTGGCCTGGAAAGCCGGTAAAGAAATACGAGCTTGGCTTCAACAATAAAGATAGATTAAAAAAAGAAAAGAAAAAGAAACTGTCTCCTGCCTGAGGATCAAATACATGAAGGGAAAAATGGTACAACATATTGAATAAAATATATTTACGTTGCCCTTGTAAATAGCTTTTGATTCAGATTCAATGAAAACAATATATTCAGCATAAAAAAAGAAAAGGCATTGTTTTTTTTTTTAAATACGTTTAAATTGATTGTAATAGAGAGAGGAAGGGAGAGGGAGAGAGAGAAACATTGATGTGAGAGCAAAACATCTATCAGCTGCCCCTGAATGGGGAATGAGCCTGTAACCCAGGTATGTGCCCTGACAGGGAATCCAACCAACAACCCCTTGGTGCTGAGGGCAATGCCCAACCAAACGAGCCACGCTGCTCAGGGCAGGAAGGCATTCTTGAAGGATGGTCCCTTGAAACTGCTCTCAGTCCAGATCCCTTGGGAAACGGAGCCTGGCACTTCCAGCAAGGGAAGGCCCTGCCCAGCCAGAAGCAGCCTGCGAGGGCAGGGGGCACCTTCCTCCCACAGCCTCCTAGGATGGCCTTTGCCCCACCCTTGCTTGGAAAAAAACCTGCCTGCCCCTTTATACATCGCTCTTTCCCTCTAGCTTGGAGGCACGCTTCTCTTCATCTTCCTTCTCCCTCCTCTCTCCAAGGCTACCTGGTTGATTCTGAATCTATCCCAACCATCCCCTTCTTCTACTTGGGCCATCACTGCCCCATCCTGGCCTTCCCCTCTTCCCCCTCCCCCCTCCCCGCCCCCGCAGTGGCCCTCCCAGACTGATGTGGTGGCCTGGGACTCGCTGTGAACATGAGCCCCAGACACCTGGGCCAGCCTTGACCTCTTCAGCCTCTGGTCTCTTCACTGAGTGTCCAGCCCCCTTACAGCCTTAGGTTTCTTATTTGCAGAATCAGGTGTCTATGTAGATTCAGCCAGATCATGGGTAGGAAGCGTCTAGCCCAGGGCCTAGCACAGTAAGTGGAAGGGCTGATTATAGGGTTATTATTATTGTCAGATAGGGGCGGCGGGAGGTGGGTGGGGGCGGAATGGAGCCAAGCCCTCCGTGCAGGCTTGAGGATAAGCCTTGCAAGAGACACCACAAACTGTGAGTGTAAGACAGGGCAGGGGAGGAGAGAGATTGGAGGAGGTAAGGGGTGGGCAGGCAATGTTAACGAAGTTCATGCTAAAGATACTTGGCGGCAGCGAAGCCACAGGCCTGTGGCCGGGCGCCAGGCCCAACCACGGGCCTCATTTCCATATGCGGGTCAGCCTGTGGCATGTTTATAGCCCTCCTCTCCGCAGAGCTCTATCAGGAAGGTCCGGCCCCCCAGGTCCGCAGGAGGGAGGCAGGCGCTGGCTGTGGGAGGTGGGCTGCGTGCCTTTGGCTGGGCGAGCACGGTTCCCATCAGAGTCAATTACCGCGGCCGGCCCCTGACGTGAGGTCAGGAAGCAGGCCCGGGCACCTGGGGGATGTGTGAAATGATGTAGGTGAGATCTATATGGGGGGCTGTCCACACATAGCTGTGTGGTTATAAATACACACGGCTCCGCTCGTGGAGCGCTGCGGGCGCCCCCATCGCTCTGCACGCAGCTATATATGAGATGTAAACACTCAGCTGGGCCTGTGGTGCAGGGACTGTGGCTGAATGGAAGCCTGGGGCCTCCTCGGGTGATCTTAGCAAGTGCTTCCCTCCCTCCTCCGCTGCGCAGGGCGGCCTCACATCCTAACCCTGGTTACTAACCGGGGCTATTGGTGAGGAGGCACACGGAGGAGGTGCAGAGCTAAGTATTGGGATTGGAGGGCTTCTTTATTTTTTTAATTTTTATTTAAAAACACATACATATTTTTATTGATTTCAGAGAAGAAGGGAGATGGGAGAGAGAGACACATCAATGATGAGAGAGAATCATTGATGGGCTGCCTCCTGCATGCCCCCCACTGGGGATTGAGCTTGCAACCTAACCTGAGCATGTGCCCTGACCGGGAATTGAACCATGACCTCCTGGTTCATAGGTCGAGGCTCAACCACTGAGCCGTGTTGGGGGGCAGGGCTTCTTTATAAATAGCTCTTTCTCCTCCTAGGAGGCATCCTTCTCTTCCTTGTCTTTCTCCCTCATCTCTCCAAAGCTACCTGCTTGAGTAGATTCTAATGCAGCCATTGCCTCCTCTTCACTTGGGCCAGTGGTCGGCAAACTCATTAGTCAACAGAGCCAAATATCAGCAGTACAACGATTGAAATTTCTTTTGAGAGCCACATTTTTTAAACTTAAGCTTCTTCTAACACCACTTCTTCAAAATAGACTCGCCCAGGCCATGGTATTTTGTGGAAGAGCCACACTCAAGGGGCCAAAGAGGTGCATGTGGCTCGCGAGCCGCAGTTTGCCGACCACTTAGACTATCAGCACAACTCCTGGGCTCCCTGTCAGGGTACATGGTGAGGTGCAGGTTAAGGGAGGTGAGACGGGTTTTGGGGGTAAGGTGAGAGGCATCCAATTTGGGACAAGCTGATTGTCAAAGTGTGGTACACATTAACTTGTGAAATGAATGAAAGAAGCAACAGAGGTCAGATTCTGAGTGTGGCTCCTGGCCTGACCCAATCTCCAGTGACTTGGATTAAGCTGGACACTTTATAGCCACAGCTGCAAGGATGCTCCCCTCTGCCCAGCAGGGCAGGTACTGTGAAAAACCCAGAGTTTGTAGGGGAGGGCATTTGCTTGGGGTGACTTTTAAAAATAAACTTTTAATTGAAGTATATCGTAAGTGCAGAAAACTGCAAATGCTAAACATACAGCCAGAGGCCCTCTCTGCATGCAAGGTTATCCTACCTTTGCAATAGCACTCGGATCAAGAGCAGACATTGCCAGCACCTGGGAACCTGGCTCCATGATAGAGGGTGAAAGTCGTCCTGGTCGCTTCCTCTCCTGCTCTGGCTGAGGGCTGAGAGCCCCTGACCTTCCTTCTCTGTGAATGGTCTTGCCCTCAAAAAGCCTGGCGTGGGTCAAAGACCAGACTCCCGGCCCAAGGATCTGGGCTGGGTCAGCAGTCATGAATGGGAGTAGGCACCCCTCCCCTGAACCATGTCTGCTCTCCTCTGTCCCCAGCCTTTCCCCAAATCTCGAGAACCCTCCTCTTCGCAGTGGCAGAGGACTCTGGCCTCAACCATGGGACTGAGTGAGAATTCATTGAGTGTCCTGTGGCTGGCAGGCCAGGCATCTGCAACACCAGACTCTGCCTGAGTGGGAAAAACCAGAGGCCGGAGAAAGTCGCTTTTAATCTCCATGAGGTTTGAAGCACAGTCATTATCAACTTCATTTTGATAAAAATAGGAATAACTGCAATGATTTATTGAGTACTCACTCTCAGCCAGGATAAGTACTGGGGATCCATCAATGCCTTTAATCTGCCTGTCTACCCTCTGAGGTTGCTGCTTGCGTGTTTCCAATGGGAGTGTGTAAGTTTCCTCACACTCTAATCTACAGGCAGTGAAATTATACAACAAAGACAATTCTTGATAATGGATTTAGTCTTCCTTGTGAGATTTCTCTTTTCCGGGAAGGTAGAAAGGAAAAATATCCCTTAAGTTTTGGTTCAATCAGGTAACCTTGGTCCAAGCCAGTAGCTAACAGTCTTTAATGCAACTATCCTTCAGCTTAGATTATTCAGATACCTGGTGCATCTTCCACAATGCTCCTCCCTTTCTTTGCTTCTCTTCAAGATGGCACTGGGTGAGGGCCCTGCTGGGAAGGTAGAGGGCCTGGTGTTGATGTCTTGGCAAGGGGGGTGGACATGCTTATTACAGAGATGGGCTCCAGGCCAAATTTGATGGAAGTGATTCCAGAGCAGCGACTCCACTTCCAAGTCTGTCCTGTAAAATGCTTCTTTTCCTGGATCCAGTATCCAGAGAGGACAACACTGAGGCGTGGAGCATGGGTTTCCCGGGAGAAGGTTGGATCTGGGCCTCTAGGCAAGAGAGACCAGTGACTGAAGGGTAAAGTGAGCTGCAGGTGACAGTCATTATCAGCCTCTGGACATGCTTCTCAGACACTCTGTAGGGAGAACCCATGGGACACAAGCTACTCTATCCCCACCCAGGGATGCCTGTTGTCAGTGTCCATCTGCACAGACCTGATCTTCTGGCAGGTGGAGAGCTCGTGCTTTTCCTTCGGATCTATAGTTGCTAATCTATAACTAGATCCTGCTGAAATGTGGGCCATTCTCTCCTGAAATTGAGGCTTGAGATATAAATAAAGACAAAGGCCAGTTGATGCCTCCACAGCCTAACTAGGACCTCATCATTCATCCCGATTTTGGGAGAGAAGTCACGTCCATCTTTCCACCTTCCCCACCAGGTATAAAACCAGGAGGATGACATGCATTATCCCTTGAGAACCTCGTCCTGAGTTTCTCGTGATACTACTCCATCTGTAAGAGAGAGAGAGAGAGACAAAATCTCCAAGGTATCAGGTAATTTTCCCCCTGATGAAGGAGAGAGCAGGAGCTGTCATGGTATTTGTGCTACATGAGTGCTGAACAGGCAGCCCTGAACTCAGGGAAACCAGCTGCACCTGGATGGGATTACAGCCAGAGGGCTGCTTTGCCCACTCTGGAAAATGCAGTGGGCTGAGGCTCCTGTACTCTGCTGGAGGCTGGGCTCTCTCTTCACCTCTAGCCACTACCAAGGGAGGGCGACAGAGACTTAGGCTGGGCTTTCTCTTGACTCCTAAGTAGGCAGAGCACAGATCACTTAAGGCTGTGCATGAAACAACCTCAGTGCATGGCTGGAGTCTGGCCATGGAATGTCAAGATACACAGGCCCCACTGTTCCAGGCCAGGTCTCTAGGGACTGGGGCTCCAGGGAATGAATGCTGCACATTACCTCCTCCCCAACAACCTGGAAGCACTGTGCACAGGCTGGGGTTGTGGAGGGTACAACTGGGAACTGGGATGGAGTTAGCCCATGGGCTACAGAGTGTGACTCCAAAAGATACTGTTCCAAGGTGAAGCCAGAGTCAAGAACTACCAGATAGTGGAACAATGCATTACTGTGAAGGGGTTGAACAGAGAGGCAACAAGGAGATATCTGGCAAGATGAGCTGTAGGTTTTGGAGGAGTGGGGTGGAGTCAAAGACTTCAGTGTTCCCTGATGTGTTGAAATGAGACATGTACTGAGGTGTGGTGGAACTTTTTATAAGGAACTGACCTGTTTAGATCATCTATCCATCCATCCACTCATCCATCCATCCATCCATCCATCCATCCATATATCCACCCATCCAACCATCCATATATCCATCCATCCATCCATCCATCCATCCATCCATCCATCCATCCATTCACCCACCCACCCACCTATCCATCCATCCACTAAAGTACTTATTCATTCAACAGCACTTACAATGTGCATGGCAATGTGCTGAGAGCACTGTGGGTATAAGTAAAATAAGGCCAGTCCCTCCATGGTCTCTATCCCTAAAATACATCCAGTCTAGGGCTCAAGGAATAGCTCAGAATGGCACCACATCTTGCATTAATACCCTACCACATGCTGCCTCTTGTATCCAGCTGGGTAAGAATAAGTCACTGTACTTTTCAATACCTACCACAGATGCTGCATTAACTGTTTTGCATACATTATTCCATTTAATGTTCACGACAACTCTATGAGTGAAGCTATATCTGGGTAGTTTAAGGGCTTTGCTGAAGATACTTCCCATGTTAGTGAGGGATGGAGCTGGGATATAAACTGAGATCTGACTCTGTAGGACATGCTCAGTCTACCCTGCCCTGCTGCCTCAATACTCAAAGGGCCTGGGCAGTGGCTTTTAAACTCCTAGGAGGCATGGATCAGTGTCTGCAAAGCAGAGTCTTTTTATTCCAAGCCTGAGAGTCTATAGTCAGATCTGTGGGGTAAAGAAAATCCACCCTCTCATCAATAAAAGAAACTATACTTTTTATCTGGTTCACATACTGGATTTTCAAGTAAATGACTTCATATTTTATAAATTTGCTTATCTAGAGTAAGTACCTAATTTAGAGGGTTGCTGTGAGGATTAAGTGAATTAACACATGTGACACACTTAGGCCTGTGCCTCGTATGCAGTAAGTGCTCAATAAGTGTGAGCCATGAGCACTGCCCACAATTTTGTTTCCACAAAGGTTTCCATGGCTAGCATACTTGCAAAACGGATGGTGCAGCTCCTTCTTATTAGAGATGAGGAAACCACTTAGAGAAGCAGACCCCACCCCTGGTTGCTCAGTGAGCTCTGTGACCACGGGCCTCAGCAGTCTGCAGTGTCAGGCGTGCTTCCAGGCTTGCTGGGCAGATGATGGCCTCTGGTGTGGAGTTACTGCCAGGAGCTGCCCCCTTCCTTCCAGCTCTCCTTGGAACGACACCTGGAACAACGGCCAGCTCCCCTTATCCAGGAACAGGTGTCCACTTTGTACCTGAGCTGTGGTCCCCATTCCCTTCCACCCTCCACTGGGCCCTGGCTGAGCTCCTTCAGAGCAAGGATACTGTCTCAGTGTCTCTGAGTCCACAGGGCCTGGGCCCTAGTAGGTCTATAGTAGGTCTTCTTGGGGGATAAGAGGGAGTTGCTCTGGCACTAAAGAAGCAACTATGTGGCCTGTGATGCCAGTATAAGACCACATCAAAGGGAATGAATTGGCGTGCATCTAATACTCAGGATTCTCCTTCAACAGAGTGAATGGCCAGAGTGAGTTGTCAGAAGGAATCAACGTGCTCAATGACTAGCAACAGAAGGCAGGGTGGGACAAGGGTGTGGAGACCCCACAAGAACCCTAAGATCATTTGATATAACGGCTTCTGTCACCCTCTCTTTTTCCCATAATTTGAGATTCTTGAGGTCAGAGAGCATCACATACTTGTCTCTGTGTCTTAGCAGTGTAGCATGGGGCCAGGCATGCGATGGGCACATCCATACATAGCTGTAGTTTGGAAGGCTGCCGATGGGATCAGCAGTCCCCAAGTCAGTGCTGCTGCTTTGGATCCCACCAAACAGGCCTGTTTTCCAAGCTCATCCCTGGCCACTTCATTATCTTCCATGTCCTGTCCCCACTCACCAACCCCAACCCCTAATAGAAACGCAGGGAGTCAGGGCTCTGGAGAAGGGGTGGCCTGCCCAGATTTGATCAAGACACAAGTGAGAGGCAATGATTTGTGAAGAAATCCTGGTCTCGTCTAATGGAATTTTCCCAAAATAAATTCATGTAAACAACTTCCCACAAAGAGGCAGTCAGGGGAGCTGGGTGTGTAAACAGCGTGAACAGTCCCAAGTACTATGGGCTCCAGGGGTGCCGTGTCGTCTGGAGGGGGGGCTGTGGGGAGACTCCCTTTAGCAAAACACCTTTGGCTCCAGGCCTTCTGACATCATAATGTCAGCCAATTCATTAACTTAAAAAAAAAGTCCTTATTTTACTATCATGCCCAAAACATAGCAGTGCCACTTTGTAGCGAAAAAAGACTGCAGATGGATTTTGCTTTAACTTTCTCATCCCACTTCAAAACCAATCAAACTGGGCAGGAGAGGATCTTCATGCCTGGAGGAGGTGGGGGCAGGAGTGGGGCGGGTGGAGGGGAAGCAGGGGAGGGGGCAGCTGGAGAGAAAGTCCCCAGAGAAATAGAAAATGACGTCTCTCTGGTGCTCAGCGGTGGGGATGAATAAACTCACACAGTTCCTAGAATTAAGATGAAAACCTGCTGTGAAGACACTCAGAAGGACAATGAAGTCTTGTGGCCTGGATGTCTCTGGCCAGGTCCAAATGGAGGATGGCTTTGAGCTGGGCCGTGTGCATGGCTGCGCACACCATGCTTCCGGAGGGAAGTGTGTGCAGGGAATGTGTGCGGGACACACCTTTCCCCAGACATTTCCCCCATTGAGCCTGACTGTTCCAAACCCCGGCTGTTTTGGGGATCTTGGTTTGGAGACTTTCCCTCCCTCCCATTCCTGAGGCCTGGAGAGAGAAGACCTGTATTCAAGTTCAGGCTTGGGCACCGCTGTTAGGCTACCATGAGACTTTTAGCAAATCACATTGCTTCTCTGAGCCCTCGATTTCCCCATCTATACAGTGGGAACCTGGGTAGCACTCCCAGGGAATCTCAGGCAGTTGTGAAGTTCAAGGCAGGAATGGTTATGAGTAATCCTATCTAATAAAAGAGTAATATGCAAATTAACTGTCACTCCATCACAAAGATGGGCACCCAGTCCTCTCAGCCCCACTGGAGTCCCCTAGTCCTGGGGGGGGGGGGAATGGTGGGTGGCCGCTGAGAGCGGGCAGCATGAGCCACCTGGCGGAATGCTTGCTTCGTCACTACAGTGACGAGGCAAGTGTTCTGCGCCCAGCCGCGGATGGGCCTCTGGCCAGGCCGGGGTGCGGAATGCTTGCATGAGAAGGAACTGGCGAGCTGAGCAGAGTCGAGTGACCCCCGACTCCCGGGCAAGGTCAACTCCAGGCAGCCAGACGGTGGAGGGGGTGGAGGATAGTGTGACAGGAGGGGCTGGTGGTGGAGGCACAGGGGTGAAAGCCTGCTGAGAAAGAGGAAGGAAGCCCTTTATCGGGAGTTCCTGAGAACAAGGAGGAAAGTCGTTTGCACACTGGGCTGCGGAGAGCCTCTGGGCAGTGGGTGAGGAGCGGCCAGGCCCTACAGAGAGCTACTGGAGCACAGATTCGTGCGCAGGGCTACTAGTTTGTTATAATGAATTTGATTCTGATTTTTACTTTAGCCCCATCTTGGTGCAACTGGATGTTCATGAGAACCTGACTGTCTTTACAGTAGTTGAGAGGTAGTGGGAGGAGCCAGGACGCCACTGGGAGGCAGGAAGGGGCAGAGGGAAGGGGATACCAGTAGCCATCTGCTGGGTTGATGTGCCCCATGCAGAGTTCCAAAGGGTCTCAGAACTCTGCCAACCTGCTCTTGTAACTAAGCTAGAAACCTGCTGGTCATGGTGAAGGTGCTAACTGTGGCTGACTGGTTCTGGGTCTTAATTTTTCACCCCCTGGAAAGGATTGTACTTCCCTACTCTTTATAGTGCTCTCCCACTGTGGGTAGGGGTCACTTCCTCACCCCAGTGATGTTCACTTGACCATCTGACTTGTTTTGGCCAATGAGATACTAAAAGGGTGTTCAGAGGCCTTAAATGTGCTTGTGTAACTTGGTCTCTTTTGCCTTGAGAAGAACATGTCTCAGTAGCTGCTGGTGCAAGAAGACTGTGTGGCCACATGGATAGATCTGCATGCAACCCAGAGTCTGGAATTCAAGCACAGCTGACCCACAGCCCCCACCAATGTACAGACCTGAGAGTGACACAAAGAAATGCTTGTTGAAGGTCACCAAGTTTTGAGGAGGTTTGTTATACAGCATTATCTGACCCTCATACTGGCCATGAGGACAACACAGGCAGTACTCACTCTGTACAGTCCCAAGGCAGCTGAGATTTATAAGCGAGGACCTGGTTCTGCTATCTGCGAGTTTCAGTTAACACAGGACCATGCAAAGTGAGGATGGCCTGTAATAATTTATAATAATACATTTTCCTTTCAAAAAGCATCTGAACCCCTACCGTATAGAACACCAGATGCCTGAACAACGTAAGCAGGACACAGGATGCTGTGGAACTCAACCAGTGAGAGGTTGGCCTCTGAAGTCAGGCAATCTCATTTTTAACCTGACTTTGCCACATTTAAGCTTTGTGACCTAGGACGAGTTCCCTAGCCCCCTTGAGTCTTGGGAGCTTCATCTTTGAAATTAGGATAATATTTTTTTTTGGGAAGGGACATGAAACATGGTATTAATATTTTTAATATAGTGTCTGCCATCTGGCGAATGCTCGATAAATATACTGATCATTATTAGCTGTTATTCTGAAGGCGACATTATGTTGGCTTCCATAAAGCAGTGACTCCATCAGGGCCAAGCATAGTGAAGGATATAGGTGGCTGTGGGGAGATGTTGAGACCATTTGCTGGGAGCATTCTCTGAGGGGAAGGTCATCTTGTCCCTGGACCGGGATGAGGGGTGGATGTGGGCTCCAGGCCGTGGGCTTAGCTCTGTCACCTGTGTGAGGTAACGATACCCCTTGGCTTTCATGAGTTCTAGTCCATCGAAAGCCCCATCTCTCACCTATCACCTGCTGCAGGGCGAGCCCCATTGCCCACTGAAGGCCTCTAGGAAACGGGGCTCCTTTTGCTGAAAGGAGGAGATGAGGGCCGAGGGAGGAGCCATCTCTTCAAGATTAGGGTCTGTGGATTGGGCTGAGATTATGCCTTAGCCAGCGCGTGGACACTCCTCTTTTTCCCCTGGGCAGGGAGAATACATTGCCTTCCAGCTACAAAAGCTCCTGGATCTGGATGCTTTGGGCCACAGCTAATGATGACAATGACAATGACAATAATGATACGTCATATTTCAGAGCTATATAGTTTCCTGTGAAGTGCGTCATTCGATTTTGGTTCTTCCAGTTCTGAGGAAGGCAGGACAGGATTTCAGTCCCATGATCACAGAGGCAGCAAAGAAAAAATCTCCGTCCACAGACTCAGGTGTGCAAATACTCCACTTATATTTTGACTTTAAGCTCCCATTGTGTTGGGGGGGAGTACAGTTTAATTCCTGGTCAATTCTATTTCCCTGTGAACCTCTGCACTGCCCTGCAGAATTTCTCTTGGGTTTTGTCCAGGTTCCACGGGGCAGGTCTCCACTGAGTTGTCCCTTGTTCTCTCTGGCTCTTGGTCAATGAGGTCACCATTGTGTCTGCCATTCCTTATTCTCAATTGCAAGAGGTTTGGCTCTCTCTCAGCTACCTTCTGGGCCTCTCTCAGCTACACAGGGAACAGGCGTTTGCTCCCTTGCCACTCTGGTGATTCTGAGCTCAGCGTGGCTACATTGGTCCTTTTTGCAACACGCCACACAGCCACTCCACTGTGGGTTGGCCACCACCTCCTCCTGGGTTCCATCTAGGAAACGAGGCACAAGTCTTCTCTATTCTCAGATCCCACAAACCTAAAGAGAAAGAGCCTGTTATTTCTCCATCCCATCCCCACCGCAACCAAGGGCTCATTCGTCATCAGTTTCTTCTCCAATTGTATTAACGAAGGCAGTGGTAGATGCAGAGCACCAAAATGTATGCTAGTTCAAAAGTTTATTTCTCAGTCACGAGAGATCAAAAACGAGTGTTCCTTATCTCTAGGCACCTCCCATCTTCAACTCCCTCATCTTCAACATGTGGCTCCCAAACTTGCTGGGTGTGTTGGCATCAGGGCAGTGGTCGGCAAACTCATTAGTCAACAGAGCCAAATATCAACAGCACAACGACTGAAATTTCTTTTGAGAGCCAAATTTTTTAAACTTAAACTTCTTCTAATGCCACTTCTTCAAAATAGACTTGCCCAGGCCGTGGTATTTTGTGGAAGAGCCACACTCAAGGGGCCAAAGAGCCGCATGTAGCTCACGAGCCGCAGTTTGCTCACCACTAGGCTAGGGGATCACACAAGCGCATAGAAGACTTGAGCTTGGAAGGTGTTCCTGAGCCAGGTCTGGAAGTGCCACGTATCCTTGCTTATCACATTCTGTTTGTGAGAGCTCCGTTGCATGGCTGCAGAGGTGTCTGGCAAATGTAGTCTACCTGTGTGCCCGGGACCAAGGTGAATGGGTTTGGTAAACAGGTGACCTGACCTGTCTCTGCTGTATGGTTACTTCTTTTTATGGTTTTGGGGGTCCTTCAATCAATATTGGGTCAAGCAACCTGATTCTGATTCATCATGTAATTTCTGTGTCTATCTATTTTTGAAACTCAAAAGCTTTTTCTTTGCTTCTGCTGTAGCTTTCCTACCCTGAAGAAATAGATGCTGCAAAGTCCAGTTTTGTAATGGACTAAGGGACCTAGAAACAGGAACTGCCAGAGGAAAACACATCAATAAATATTTCGCAATCTTAGGGGAAAGTGCCTTGTTGACGACTGCACAGCCAGTAAGTGATGAAGCTGGGTTTTGATCCAGAATCCAGAGCCTCAACCTCTTTATTGGGGGATTCCCAAATCATAACATCTGGCAAGCCAAGTATCTAAGAGAATCCCAGTTCACCCATACTCTGATGTGTGCTGTCTGGACCAAAGACCTGATGTAGTAGGGATGAAACAGGTGAGCTTAGAGACCAGAGGACTTCCAGGAGCCTGATGTGGGCATCTGCCTCCCAGTGGATTGATGCTGATCTTACCTGCCCTTCATCCTCAATTTCATCTGAGCTTACCTGGTCCTTTCTAAGTAACCCCTACCCCCTTCTTTATCAACCCCTCCTTGCTCCCCTGGGCTCCATCTCTGTAATGAGCACTGTTTTGTGAGCTTTTCATGGTGAAGGGCAAAAGGTACAGTCTTTGGTTTGGACAAATTAGAATTTGAATTCTGGTGTGACTGCTCAAGAATAGGGTGGGTGATGGGCCAAGTGATTTAACTTTCCTGGGGTTCACCCCCCTCATTTATAAAGTGGGGAAAAATAAAACCAACTTCCCAGGATTTGTGTTGAGAATTAAATGTGGAAGGGCCTCTGGGTCCTCACTGTCCTACAGCCAATGTCCAGACCCTTCTCCATGTGTCCCCACCTTCTCCTTTGTCTCCGAGTGTTTCATTTTTTCATAGAGGCTCTGGGCCCCAGACCCATGACTTTTCAGGCCACCTCTCTCTCTCTATTTCCTTTCTTGACTGGGTTGTTCTTTTGCCAGCCCTACTGGATTATTCCAATCAGCACTCTAACAACTGCTTAATTTCTTCAACTTTTTAAGGCAAGGAAAAACATCTCTTGACTCCTCCCCCTAATCCTGCTCCAGCTACTGAACTTGTCATACTCACCTGCTGCCCCTGCATTCCCCCCCAGTTCAATATGACATTCACCCCACTACTCCATGAGGCTGCTCTTGCCAAAGTCACCAATGACTGCCATGATGCCATCCATAATGGCTCCTTCTCTGTCTTCATCTTAACACTCAAGTAGCTATAGACTCTGTGGATAAATCCTGCCTTTTAAAAACATTAGTTTCTCCTGGTTTTTCTCCCATCTTGTGCTGTTCCTTCTCAACCTCTTTTGTAACCTCTTGTTGGGGACTCTGGTCCTGAGCTCTCTTCTCTTCTGTCTCTACAATCTCTCCCTAAGTGCTTTTGTTCATTCTCATGACTTGATACATCTATATGTTCTTCCAGATGAATAGCTCCTAAATTCTATTTCTTTGGAATTCCAGATTTCCATAGGAAACTGGTGCCTGTCATCTCAAAAGAGGACTCTGTTTTGTGAGAGTTTCTCCATCTCAGGTATATGTTATCTTCATCCTCTTTCTCCCTCACCTTTCACATCAATTCCATCACCACGTCTTGTTGATTATATTTGCCGGTGTATCTCCGATGTCCCCACACCAGGCGCAGCCACCTCTTACTTATAATCACTTCCAGCAAAGTGAGCTTTTGAACATGTAAATAAATAATATCTGGATAATATACTGGCTCCCAAAGCAATTCAGTGGCCTCTCCGTGACTTAGGAGTTGGCTTTTGCTTGCCTTTCCAACATTAGCTCAGGGCCCTTTCTCTCATCTCCCTGCACTGCAGCCACACCGGCCTTCTTCTTCTTCCACTTCCTGATGGCAGCGTTCTTGGCCACCTCAGGGCCTTGGCACGCTATTCTCAGCTCATCACCTCATTTCTGCACATCCCTTCAGTCTCAGCTTAAATGTCACCACCCCTAATCTAATCCCAGTGCCTCCTCTTAGTTCTTTTATTCTCTCCATTCACACTCTCCATTTTCTCCATCATATTCATCACAGTCGATGATTATGTAATTATTTTTATTTTGACTTAGTATTAACAGTTTGCCTCTCCAGCAGACTGTGAACTCTGTGGGTCAAGGACCGAGTCTCTTCAGTTCACAGCTGCAGCTCCAATCATGGCACACAGTAGAAACTCAGTAAATAGTTATTGTTGGATAATAGCTCATAGTTAATGAGCCCTTCCTCTGTGTCAGGCAGTCTTCTAAGCACTTTGCTGTATTGTTTTATTTAATCCTCACAATACATAGGTCCTATTCGTCACTTTATCAATAAAGAAATTGGTAATTTGTCCAAAGCCACCCAGCTAGGAATTATTGCACCTTGGGTGTGAGCTCCAGTCCTTAAGTTCTTCATTGCTTTGCTCTACCACCACTGAAGAATGAATGAACACAGTAGGCACTTGGAAAATGGAGCTGCCTGGGCAGTGGTTTCCACTTGCTTCTCTTAGACTGAATATGAGAGGAACTTGGGACCTGTGGCTCCTCACCCTACCCCAAAGCACCCCTGTCATACCTACCACCCAGTCTCCTCCAGTTAGTAGGTCAGAGCATGCTGGGGCCTCAGGCAGGTTGGGGTTGGGAGAGGCCCTGGACTTCAAGACACTGGAGAAGATGGGCCAGGTTGTTGTTGAGAAGGTTGCCTTGGAGATGAGGACGTTCTCGATGCTAATACAAAATGGACGGTGGTGGGGTGGGGTGGGGAGGTTGCCTGGCATGTTCTGGATACTGTGGTGCAATGCTCCCCTATTTGGAACCCTTGGAGAATGGACCATAGTGGGAGGATAAGCAGGTTTTAAAAATGGCAACGAATGAAAAGGTGATATTTGCACATCCTGAATCCCAACGCAAGGAAAGCAGCTGAGAAGTTGCTCAGCAGTTGCAGTAGGTGGGGGTGGAGAAGCCACTGGCTGATCTGCTCTGCCCCACCTTTAAACCTTTCTTTGCTCAGGCTGTTTCCTTTGTTTCAAGTTCCCTGAGCCCACATCCCCTGCAGCCCCAAACCACATGCCATGTCCTGTCTGTACCCTTTCTTTACCCCAGCCCACCACAGCCTCTTTGGGGCAGGGGTTGGGATTTATTCATCCTGAATCTCCAGGTTCTCACATGCACTTGGTGCTTAGTAGGTAACTTGAATCCATTCGACTCCTGCAGGTTGACTTGGCTACTTTCTCCTCTGTGTTACCTTCCCAAACAGAGCACGTCTTTATCACAATACCTTGCCCATTGTACTTAAATATTTCTTTAAAAAAAGTTATTTATTGATTTTAGAGTGAGAGGAAGAAAAAGAGAGAAGGGAGGATGAGGGAGAGGAGAAGAGAAGAGAAGAGAAGAGAAGAGAAGAGAAGAGAAGAGAGAGAGAGAGAGAGAGTGAGAGAGAGAGAGAGAGAGAGGGTTGTTTATGCATTCATTGGGATTGAACTGGCCAGGGCCTTAACAATTTCTTTATTCTTCTGCCTCTGCAGTTAAAATGCAAGCTCCTTGGAGCCAGGAGCCATGCAAAGATCATTTTTGTATCTCCAGTGTTCAACACTTTTGTTAAACGAATCAATAAATGAATGAACAAATCTTCCTTCTCCAGTTTCCATGAAACCCAGCTTCTGATGAGCCCTTCTCAAACAGGTCTGATTTGAGGCAGTGCCCCCTAGAGGCGGGGAGGTGAAAAAGCAAGTGAAAAGGAGGAGGACTGGCACAGGAGAGGTTTCTCCTTGGAAACCTCAGGCACACATCCCAGCTGGTGTCTGAAGACCAGGTACAGCTTTAGGGGATCAGACACATGCAGTTGCTGCCTAAATATAAAAATTGCCTTGAGTGTCCAGTCACTGGACTATATTTATTTCACTTAAAAAAGTAATTCTTTATTATTGAAAGTATTACATATGTCCCCTTTTTTCTTCCATTGACCTTCTCCAGCCCACCCCCAGCCTCTGCCCCAGGCCCTCACCGCCCCATTGTCTGTGTCCTATGCATACAAGGTCCTTGGTTGATTACCTCACACCCACCCTACTTCATTTTGATGCGTACAAATAGGCATCATTGTTTTCATTGCACAGAGGAAGATCCAGAGGCTCAAAAGTGAAATATCTTGCCTGTCTTGTCTTTTAAGGTGAACAGAACCAGTTTTTCTTCCATCAGGGAAGAATTATAAATAGATCAGGTTATGTTCTCTTCCTGACTGCCGGGCTTCCTATAACCAACTCCCCTTTTAAAGGCAGTATTCTTTTTTATATTGCAAGCCTCCCTATGACCACGCTACGAAGTCCAAAGACAGAGGTGAGGTTTGCTAGATCCTATAGCTGACCACCAGGTGGTGCTGTTGGCCCAACATATAGTCTTACAATATTGGATTTTTGGGGAGTGCTGAAGTTCTGCAAGGAAAAAGCTTGCACTGTTGTAGTAAGTGCCACCAGTCCTTGAGCTCTGCCATTTACCCAAACTGTGTCACCTCAGTTGAGACCCCAAAACTGCCTAAGGAAATTGTCATCCCATTCATTGGAGCTTTAGAGAATTTGAGTAATTGGAATTAAGTTCCCAGAGTTACATATCGAAGAGCCTGGATTTGAAACCAGGTCTGCATGATCCCAAATCTTCAGATTCTTGGGGTACAAAGGAAGCGTGTCCTGACCTCTGTCTTAGCTAGCACAGGCAGAGATGGATTGTCTGGGAAATTCTTGGGGGTTTGTGGGCATCTCTCCACCGTGGTGCCATTTCTGGCTTTTCAGAAAAGATGCTATTCATGGCCTTTCCCCACCTCAGGGGATTCTCTTGGTGGAAACAGCAAGCTCACTTTAGAGTCATGTGATCATCCATTGTTGCCCTCTGGAGAGCACCCTTTGCATCCTCTGGTTTCTGAATTTATGAGTCAGCTTTCCTTTTTATCCCCCTCATTTTTCAAGGAAATACATATTGATCTATATGACAGTTGTACTTGCATAAACTGATAAATTCAATAAGTGATGGGGCTTCACAGACAAAGGGAGATCTAGTAGATGCATATACCATTTATCAGAATAAGAATATTAGTTCCTCGTTCATAAAATGACTGCTCAGCTGTCAACATCCTGCAAGACTGGTGGGATTCTGGCCTGGGAACACTCACATTGGCCATGATGCACACTTTTGTGAATGGTCTTGGATGTGCTAGGGACAGTGAGTTTGTTATTTTTAATTCTCAAAATAGCCTGTGAGGAAAGTATTATTATCTTTATGTTACAGTTGAGGAGGGAACACACAACTTCTTGGTTCATAGCATGGGCTCTGGAGTTGAGTACCTAGATAGAAAATTACCTCTTTTGCCCAGTTGGTGTGGTTCAGCGTTTGAGCATGGACCTATGAACCAGGAGGACACGGTTCCATTCCTGGACAGGCCACATGCCGGGGTTGTGGATTCAATCCTAAGTAGGGGGTGTGCAGGAGACAGCCAATCAATGATTCTCTCTCCCTCTCCCTTCCTCTCTGAAATCAATTAAAATATATTAAAAAAAAGAGAGAGAGAGAGAGAAAACAAAGAAACTTACCTCTTCCACTGACCTACAGGCCCAGGTCAGCCTGACACATCTCTGTACTTTCCGGTGCCTCACCCAGCCTCCTCTTCCTACAGCCACCAGCCTTGGACCCACAGGAGCCACCTGGGTATTTGGAAGGGGAGGGCCTGGCAAAGATTAGCCTTGAGCCAACCGTTTCAGGGTGCCTTTGGGATCGGGACATTGAGGGCCTGTTTCTCACCCTTCACATTTCCTCTGTTCTCTGGAGCTCCCACAGCTAAGGTTGGGGCCAAGGAGAGTGGAAGTTTTCACTTGTGAGAAATAAGAACATTTAAGTAAGTCAGAATGAATGGAGGTGTCCCGTGTCCCAGGTGGAAGCAGCAAGTTCCCATCATCGGAGGTGAGCAGGGAGAGGCTGCACTCGGGCTCATTTCCCATGTGGTGTGATGGGCACAGGGTAGATAGCACTTTCAAGGGCCCATGGACATGTTTTAATTTCTTTTAAAATCAGAAAAAAGATAACCTTTTAGGTTGCACAAAATGTTCTATTATATAATCATATATTTGTCTCTATACCAAATGCAGTGGACAAATATGACTTCTTTATTTTTGTATTGGTTTCAGGTCTACAGCATAGGGGTTAGACAACCACATACTTTATAAAGTGACCCTCCTGATATCGCCAGTACCCACCTGGCCCCACACATAGTTATTACAATATTATTGCCTCTCTCCTGTGCTGTACCTTATATCCCTATGACTGATTTGTAACTACCAGTTTGGACTTCTCAGTCCCTTTACCCTTTTTACTCAGTTCCCCAACCCCCCTTCTCTCGGGCAACTGTCAGTCTGTTCTCTGCATCTATGAGTCTGTTTCCATTTTGTTTGTTTGTTTATTTGTTCTTTAGATTCCACATAGAAGTGAAATCCTGCGGTGGCAATATGACTTTTAATACTTGTTTGATAAAGGAAGAGGGTCATAAAAGCAAAATGGCTCCAGCTCATGAAAGTCCTCACATGGCCCTGGCTGGACTCCGTAGGGGGACAGGGTTAGGGAGAAGGGACCCGACCGCCAGAAGGGGGCTGTCACCGTCCCCAGCACCTTCATTCACACACTGACACTGGCCTCAGTGTCTCCTCACCCTGGGATGAGTGTCCTTCAGAGGACAAAGTTCTCTTGCAAGGACCCCCGGGCAGCTTATCACTGATGGCACCTGAACCCTGCCCACCATTTTTGGGCATTTGAAGACTCAATCACCATAGTAAGGCCTAAACCCCCTGAGAGAGAAGAAAAGGGGCCCAGCATTTCCTGAGAATCACTTTCTTCTGGGCACTTTGCAAAGGTCTTTTATTTCCACATTTTACTGATGAGGAAAGCGAGGCTCCGAGTGGTAAGAACCTTCCCAGGTTTGCTGGTTAATCAGAAGCTGACACAGGCCTATGGAAGCCCATGCGGTCTGATTCCCCAGCTGGCTATCTTTCCACTCATGGCACTGCCTAAAAATTCCTGGATAGTATGTTGCCGAAGGGGAAAAAATATACACAGGATGGGAATAGGTGTGGGGAGGGTGGGGCCAGAGTTGGGATGTCGCTTCTCACCCTGGGGTTTTCAGATGCCAGGGCCCCAGTGTGGCTGGACTGAAAGGAAGCCAACTGGGAGGTCGGCATGCCCAAAGCCTTCATTCATGCTGAAAGGGGACAGGACTGTGGCCTTGGGAGGCAGACACGGGGCTCTCCTGTTACCTCTGCAGCCGGCCGTGCCGTGGCCGGGAGGGGTCACTTCCGCACTCTGGTTGTGGCATTCCGGGGGTGACGTGGAGGAGGTGGACGTGATCTCTGACATTCCCTGATAGAATTCGCCTGCTCCTTAGCCTTGCTGCCGCCTATCTCCCCAGCTAGCTTGGAAGTCCCCTCAAAGGCAGGGAATCTATTACTATTATTTTTTAAAAATATATTTTTTATTGATATTAGAGAGGAAGGGAGAGGGAGAGAGAGATAGAAACATCAATGATGAGAGCGAATCATTGATCGGCTGCCTCCTGCACGCCCCCTACTGGGGATTGAGCCCGCAACCCAGGCATGTGCCCTGACCAGAATCAAACCTGACACCACCCTTCAGTCCGTGGGCAGAGGCTCTATCCACTGAGCCAACCTGGCCAGGGCTGGGAATCTATTGTTTTATGTCCTCAGTAGCCTCTTCATAATTTTTGCCTCACTGTGTACCACTTGTATTCCTGTTTCCTTAAGATGACCCTTTAAACAAACTTACTTTTTAAAAAAAAGTGACTTCTGTCCCAGACAAATAATATTCTTGAAATCATGGGCTCAGTACATTCATTCATTCATTCATTCATTCATTCATTCAACACATCTTGAGGGGATGCCTATGGGGTGGCAGGCTCTTGTAGATGTCAGGGACACAGAAAGACAAAAGCAGGCAGAGTCTCTACCCTGTGGAGAGGACCTCCTCTGCAGATGGAGAATAAATGCAGTGTCCCTCGGTCTCTGCAGGGGATTGGTTCCAGGACCCCCCGCAGATACCAAAATTTTCATGGATGCTCAAGCCCCTCATATAAAATGTGTAGTATTTGCATATAAATATACACATTCTCCCGTATCCTTTACATCATCTCTAAATTACCTATAACACCGAATACAGTGTAAATGCTGTGTAAATAGTTGTCCTAGTGCTATTTAGGGAAAACAGCAAGAAAAAGCCTGTACCTGCTTAGTGCAGACACAACCATGGTAGGCATAACTATCTAGGCCACGTCAGCAATAACATAACATTTTCTTGGGGAATATTTTTGATCCGTGGTTGGCTGAATCTGCGGATGTGGAGCCCACAGATACAAAGGACCAATTGTACATACACATATAAGAAAATTTCAGACAATGATAATGAACATTTGGCAGGGTGATATATTAGATAAAAAATTTTTATCCCATAGTCAGGAAATGATTCTACACTGCAATCCAATATACATACAACACACACACCACACCACACACACACACACACACAGCAGAAGATATCTTGAGAAATATGTTGAGAAATGGTACTTACTTTTGCTGCACGTGATGTGCTCTATTTTTTCTTTTCTGTTTCGGTTTTAATTATGCTGATTATGAGCCACTAAAGACTGATCTTTTGATCTGTGAATGGATCGCAGTCTGCAGTTTGAAACACCCTGGGACATTGGGGGTGCTGGTGGTGGGACACACGGCACTATTTTAGAAAGGGCAGCCAGAGAAGGAGCCTCTGAGGAAGTGAAGCTTGAGCTAACGGAGCTGAGAAGGAGAGAGCGATGTGAAGATCTAGGGGGAGAGCATTCCTGGCAGAGGGGAGAGCCAGTGCAAAGACCTCGAGGTAGGGTTGAGTTTGGGATAGATGTTCTTGCACTGTGTGTGTGTGTGTGTTTTACATGGCCCATGCATGCTAGTAGCAATGAAAATATCGGTCTAAGAGTCTACGTAGGAAATTCCCTCTGTGAACTGCGCCTATTCGTCTCCTATTGCTTCTGCAACAGATCACCACAAGCTCAGTAGCTTAAAACAACACAGATTTATGCTCTTACAGCTCCACAGGTCAGAAGCTCAAAAGGGGTTGGCAGGGCTGGGCTCCCTCTGGAGCTGCGAGGGGAGAATCCATTTCCTTGCCTTTTCCAGCCTCTAGAAGTGGCCCTCACTCCTTGCCCCATGGCCCCAGCTCACTCCAACCTCAGCTTCCTCATCACAGCTCCTTCTCTGACTCCGACCCTCCTCCTCCCTCTTATAAGGACCCCGGTGAGCACCTTGGGTTCAGCAGGATAACCCAGGATGACTGCTTATGAACTTGAATCACATCCACAGAGTCCCCTTTGCTGTGAAAGATAACATAGACACAGGCTCTGGGGATTAGCACATGGGCACCTTTGAGGGCAGGGGGGACATTATTCAGCCCACCACACCATGTAAAACCATCTCGTGTGGGCAATTGGGGAACTCACCACTGTCCGGAGACTCCTGCTGTGTCCAACCTGCTAGAAGCCCTGGAAGCCTGACACATGTTTGCCAAAGGGTTGAATAAGGGAAAGTGTCCCCTTCCTCAAGTCCTCCTGCCACCCTACTTCTCATTACCCCTCTGTCTCGGCTCTTCTAGACACATATCTGCTCACAGGAGCCCCTGGGGCAAGAGACGGAGGGGCCAGTGCTCGTTGGTTTGCACTGGTCTAGAAAACACCCATCCTGCCTGGCCTAGGTAGCTCAGTGGTTGAGCGTTGACCTATGAACCAGGAGGTCACAGTTCGATTCCCAGTCAGGGCACATGCCTGGGTTGCAGGCTCGATTCCCGATTGGGGAAGGCAGCCGATCAATGATTCTCTCTCACCATTGATGTTTCTATCTCTCTCTCCCTTTCTCTTCATCTCTGAAATCAATAAAGATATGTTAAAAGAAAAGAAAAAAAAATGCCCATCCTGTTCTGCTCCCGTTCTTGCAAGACGTCTTGCGCATCAGCTGTATCTGGAGGGACTCTGGAAATCGCAGATCCAATCGTCTCCATCAGTAGAGGAGGAAAAGCATCCCAACTCCTTCACTTCTGTGGCTTCATTGAGTGTGTTTAGTCGTAACTCGCTTTTATAGGATTCAGAGTACATGATCCCCTTTTATTAGCTTATCCTCACTCCATTGGAAAAGGGCATCCTTTTACAGATGAGAAAATGGAGGCCCTGAAAGTCAGCAAGGAAAAGTGGGCCTGGAATACTAGCGTCCTGATTTTTCACCCCAAATCCCGTCATTAGGCGATCCAGCTTACTTTTTATTTTGATGGGTGCCAAGTATTTGTAACTCCAGAGGGCTTCTGGAAGGGCTGGCTCTAGGGAAGAAGGACCCATTGTGTTTTGTGTAGTGTCCAAGAGCAGTGGTGAGCGTCACAGAGACAAAATTTAGTTCAACATGTCGGGGGACACTCTAAGAATCAGACTCTCCAAACTAGTAGTATTGGCTGCCTGAGGAGAAACAGGGACCCCATCCTGGAAGCTTCTTAGCAGGGACTAGACTTGGAAACTGTTAACCTTATTTAGGTAATCTTTGCGTTAAAGGTTTAGCCACAGGCCTTGGAGACCCTAAGAGAACAGACCCCTACACTGAACTCCCCAGGATTTTTCTCATCCATCTTGTGCTTTGGAAAAGGAGAAGGGGGGAGAGTGTGTGTCTGTACAAAAATGGGTCTTACAATGAGGGGACTGATGTAAAAGGAAACCTCCAACAGGGGCTCTCCCTCATAGGAGATAACAATCAAGTTACATACATTTTAAATGGCATTCTCAGCGTCTTAGTGATTTTCATAGAAAAACTCAGCTTGGAGTCCTTGGCATCTGTTTCTCCTTTTAGGACAGAAACCAAGAGACTATTTACATATTCGTAGGGCTCTATCGCCAATTAAATCATTTCAGAACCTCAGGCCTCTCTGACCCCACCCCACCCCATTTCCCACCCCCTACCAACCCTCTCCACATTTGGGATTAAATTTCTTGGCAGACAGCGCTTTCTGCTCTCTTTGGTGATTTATTTATTCAGTTGGATTATTTTTCATCTCTAGCCTGGGCATTTCAGGCCTTGGCATCCACCTTCCGATCATCGGAATTGACCCTGCTTGGGGACCCTCCCCAAACTGGGCCGTGGGGCCATGGGGCCATGTGGGGAAGGCATTCCTGCAGGCGCCTGGAGGCTGCCCATCCTGTGTCATCCCTCCACACCCCTGCTGGTCCCTCCCCCACCCCAACTGTGACAGAGCTTCCCCTCGGAGATGAGGGAGCACAGCTGGGTGATGTCACTAGGAATGCACAGGGGCCCAGGCAGGGGCCAGAAGGTGCAGAAATAAGATGTCATTGTGAGCCACTGGATGGTCCATTTCATCATTTGCCTCAGGGACAATGGTCCTACGGGGACTTAGGACTCTGGCTGAAATGTCTGAGAAAACTGCATCTGTTGGAATGTGCCTCACAGGACTCCCTCCTCACTGCCCACCTGGCTCACTCCTCTGCCCCAGGGGCTTCTGTTCCCAAGATACAGCTATAGAGGGGCTGAGAGCCAGCCCTCTGAGCCTGCTTCAGCTTCTTAACAACCCTGCTAACCAGCTTTGTGACCTTGGGCATGGCACACAACCTCTCTGAGCTGCCTGTGAGACATCTAAACAATGGGGCACACACTGGGACCTGCCTCGTGGGGTTTGGGGCATAAGTGAATTAGTACCTATGGAGCCCCAGCACCTTTCCTGGCACATCACAGGGATTTAATGGCTGTTGGTCATTAGTAGTAATTTGTAATCTTTGAACTCAAAGGTGGAGTCAATTTAATTCAACAGATCACTGTGTCTTGCCTTTGTGTCCTGACCATGCACCAGGAAGGGGGAGCAAGGCTAGAGGCAGGGGTAATCTTAGACTTTAACCTCACAGGGCCTCCTGGATAAATCAGATGACTTATCTAGAAAGTGAGGATGATACACATCTCAATGTAGCTGTTGAGTAGAGAAGAGAACATAGGGGAAGCTCAGGCAATAGAGCAAAGATGCCATACGTTAGAGTTATTGTTATTATTTTGGTTAATATAGTAGTCTACTAGTAATAATAATCATAATGATGATAATAAAACAACACTTATCGTAATGAGACCCAATTCCTGCACTTGAGGAGCTCAGCGTCAAGTGGGAAAGATGGGCCTGTATTTTGTCTTTTAAATATATTTTATTGATTTTTTTACAGAGAGGAAGGGAGAGGGATAGAGAGTTGGAAACATTTATGAGAGAGAAACATCGATCAGCTGCCTTCTGCACACTCCCACTGGGGATGTGCCTGCAACCAAGGTACATGCCCTTGAGCGGAATCAAACCCAGGACCCTTCAGTCCCCAGGCCGATGCTCTATCCACTGAGCCAAACCGGTCAGGGCTGGGCCTGTAAACAGAGAAACAGAAGAGAGCACAGTGGTGGTTTCTAGTGCAGTGGATGCTGGAGTCAGCCGAATTCAGTGCCTTCTTCTCACCCAGTAGCCATGTGATCTTGGGCAAGCTACTTCATGTCTCCCTGCCTCTGTTTTCTCATGTGTAAAATGTGGATGATGAGAATACCTACCTTGAAGGGGTGGGGGAGGGTGAAATACATTAGGGAATGTAAACCCATTGTAACGTACTGTGCTTATGCCATGGTTAGCACTATTGAAATATTGGCTTCAACTATCATCAGGAAGCAATTAGTCCTGTGTATTGGGGGGGGGGGGGGGGCGGGAATGAGGAGAGTCTTCTGAGGAGAGGTAACATTGATGTTGGGTTTTGAAGGTTAAAAACAAGTTTCCAGGTATGAGTGGGAGGCACTCCAGGAAGGGCTAGGCATTCCAGGCAAAGGGAAGAGTGTGAGCCCAAACGTTGAAAGAGGTGGCTTGTTTAGAACACGAAGAGCCCAGCCAATGACTAGAGTGTAAGGGAGAGTGAAAAAAGGTGGGGCAAGATGAGGAGGATGGAGTCAGATGATGAAGGAGCTGGTTCCCCAGGGGAAGGGGTTGGGATCCCTGTTCTTGGAGATGGCAGCAGATCCGTGTTTTACAGAGAGCAGTTGGGCTGCAGTGTGAAGGATGGATTATAGCTGGTGCTCTCCATCCTGGCTGCTCATTCACCTGGGGTGCTTTAAAAGAAATACCAATGTCAAGGTTCTGTTCCTGACCAAGTAAATAAGATGGGATGGGACCTGAGCAAGATCCAGTTGTTCAGCCCAAGGTGAGGGAATCCCTGGATCAGAGGGGGAGCCTCTATGTCTTAATACGTCTTAACACTTTTCAGAGGTGCTGGGACCTGAACCAGAAAAGCAGGGTGGAGCCAGAGACAGAGACAGAGATACAGGAGGTGGTGGTTTTGGCTGGGGACCCACCTGTCTATCCTCAGAGCCATTGGCCTCATCTCTGGGGCTTGGGATCCTATTCTGATGCACAAGGCAAGACCCAGCAGTTGTGGGCACATGCATTTTGACAAGCAATCAGGAACATGAGCTAAGCCAGGGAAGATTCCCCAGTTCTCCCCAACTGGTTGTAACTCCATCCTCCTCCTCTGTAGATAGTGCTAATTCACCAGACTCTCACCCTGGGGCAGGCTCTGATGTCCCGGGTTAGTTGTCCTGGTAGGGTGGGCTAGGTCTGGGTGGGTGCTGGCTCAGGGGTGGGCTTGCTAGCCTTTGAAATCAGAACTGATTGTTTTTAATAATGTCAAGTTTTAAAATTAATTTCTCATGTTGGTGCTTTGGAAAACATTTCTCAGGCAGGCCAGGGGGTCTGCTTTTGGGCCCCCAGGGCTGGCCTGCCTAGCCCAGAACACTGGCCTAATCCCCTTTCACTTTCAAGGCGCACAGACACACGCCATTCATATGATGTCATGGCTAGAGGCTCCCTTTCTTTAATGACTCTTGTTATGGCTAAGCTGGGACTGGGCTCTGCCAGGCGGCCATCCATGGGTCTGCTTGTTGCTGTTCTCCCACTGTCTCTGAGTATTGTCCCTTTCCAGTTTGTCTCAAGTCCCTTCCTTTAAGCCTTCACAGGGATAGTTCTGGGAGCAGAGGTGTATGTGCGTGTGTGTGAGTGTGCGCATATGTGTGTGTGCGCGTGTGTGTTTGATAGCTCGGAAAAAGGGAAATCCAAGTGGAGAAATCTGAAGACTGAAGGCAGATCAAGTGTGGCATAAGTGCTGGACTGGAAATCAGGAAAGGCAAAGTCTTCTTTAAAAAATAATTTTGTGATGAAAAGCTTCATTCTTTTTTTTTTTTTTTTAATATTTTTATTGACTCCAGAGAGAAAGGGAGAAGAAGAGAAAGAAATAGAAACATCAATAATGAGAGAAAAATCATTGATTGGCTGTCTCCTGTATACTAGGGATCAAGCCTGCAACCCATGCATGTGCCCTGACTGGGAATTGAACTGTGACCTCCTGGTTCACAGGTCAGTGCTCAACCACTGAGCCACACTGGCTGGGCAGGAAAGGCAAAGTCTTATTTCTGGATTGGTCACTCTTTCATTTGGATCTATCGCCTCTTGTCTTTGGGCCTCAGTTTCCCTCATCTATAAACTATGAAGTCATCTGGTCTCCAAGATTCTGATCTGCTCCACTATCTTATGGCTTCTTGAGGATGAGTTTTTAACCAATGATTGGATCTAGCTCCAGAGGGCTGAGTGCTTTATAGGATGCTCCTGTGATAGTTGGTATCTACTGCTTGAGCTCTTTGTCTACCTGACACACTGACTCCTTGCACCATTCCTGTGAGGGAGGTGTTAGAAACCTCTTGGCATAGATGGAGAAATTGAGGCTTGGGGAGATAAGAAACTTTCTCAAGTGAAAGAAATGGGATATGAGCCAATCCTACCCAACTCTGGAGAGGCGTAGCAGCAGTGGCAATAAAGATGACTGCGTGCTGAGTGTTTACTACATTTCAGGCTCTGCCCTAATTATCTTATTTACTCTGCATTACAACCGAATGAAGCTGGTGCTATCAGGATCATGACTTATAGAAAAGGAATCCGAGGGTCTGAGAAGCTCCTTGCTCAACACAGAGCAGCCAGTCTAGTGGTATGACTGGGATTCATGTCCCAGGCTTTCTAACGCTATCGTCTATGGGCGAAGAATAATTCTCCTTTGAGATCACAGGAAGAAACTAATTGGAAAGTGTCAGAGTGTCCCCACACGCTAACTATGAGGCCTGCTTTCAAGGAAAACTGTATCTCTCATAGCCCCTGCTCAAGGGACGGGTAAATAGGTGGCTGATGTATTTTGTATCCCAACTCCCATGCCAACACTTCACCCCCACAGGATCAGACCAGAGGGTGGGACTCAATGACACCCAATCTAGAATCTCCCAGGGCCCTGGGAAGTAGCTTAACCAGATCTCCTCCTTGGAAATGCTGAGCAAATGAGGCAGCTGGCAGAGGAAGCTGAAAGTTTGTGATATACAGAGAAGGTGGTGAAGCTCACTGGGCCTTCTAGGAACAGAAGTTAAGGGATGGAGATGAGGCATACAGAATCGAAGGAGAGTGCTGGTTAGCTGAGAGCAAGAGAACAGCACATGCAGGAAAACCTGGGTCCTGGGGTGACCACGTGCCCACCAGAGGGAAATGGTCAGTGGCTAGCAAAAGGAAGACAAGCCCTCCTTTCCCAGAAGTGACCACTTCAGTTCTGAGGGGGCCCAATTCTAGGATTCCAAATAGGAGTTCTCCTTACAGCACCCATACCCCCCCCCCCACACCCCTACCTAATATTTAGGAGATTTTTCTGATCCTGCAATCAAAGAAGCTTGACACAAGTCAGCCTAGCTGTGGAGTCTGGGCAAAACAGATTAGAATCCTCATTTTAGGATTATACTTACTTGGGTTTTTGAATTTGATCTGCTCTACAATACTGAGGTAGATTAACTCTGTCCCACAAAACAAAACAAAACAAAACAAAACAAAACAAAACAAAACAAAACTCTCATATATATGGTATGTGCCTGACACATAATAGGTGCTCAATAAATATTATATACATGCTCAATAAGTTATATATAATTCCAGGGGTCCTCAAACTTTTTAAACAGGGGGCCAGTTCACTGTCCCTCAGACCATTGGAGGGCCGGACTATAGTTTTTAAAAAAAACTATGAACAAATTCCTATGCGTACTGCGGGCCCGGGACGAGTCGGCTGCTAAGCAAGACAGGCAGTGGCACCCGGCGGGCCGGATAAATGTCCTCGGTGGGCCGCATGTGGTCTGTGGGCCGTAGTTTGAGGACCCCTGCATAATTCTATACATTCTCATTTCATTTCTACAACTGCCCTATAAGGCAAGATGGTCATTAACCCCATATTACAGATGAGGAAATTGAGGCTCATGGTGTTAAAGTGACTTGCCCAAGGTCCCATGGCCTGAAGAAAAGATGCAAAATTAGCTCTGAGCTTTGTTAGTGGCTAACACAAAAAAATGAAGACATGATCTGTTACGTGTTCACATCACCCTGGGCCCCTGTGGAGGTGCTACTTCAGAAGTCTCTTGGACCCTAGCTTGGCGGTGGTGATAGAGGGCGCTCTTCCTCACGAATACAAGGAGAGGGGAGGTTGTGGTGTGCATGCTGGCCTCCTCCCTCCCTCCTTTCTTCCTGAGGGCAAATTACAGAAGAAAATAACAAAAATTATGGGCCACCTTTTATTGTCTGTGTAAAACAAAATAGCTCTATCAAGTTCCATGAGGGGATAAACAGTGAATTATTCTTGGGACTTAGACCACCTACTTAAGAGAAAAATGTTCACAAGTGAAAAAACATTAATTTTAACAAAGAAATGATTGTTGCCAGCATTTTGGGGAAGCAGCACTCCCTGATGATGTCCTTGTACCATTCATCCTGAAATTCAATTTCAAGCCAATGAAGTTCAAATAGGTGGGCCACGTGGGCCCACGGGTGGGTTGCTCATCACAGCCTTACATATTTTGGGTAGAATTCACTTAGTGACTTGCTGCCGAGTCCCTGGGAGCACCCACCCAACCCAGCTGTTGGGAAAGTGAGAAGCCCATCTACAGACCGTTGGTGGCCTCATTCTCTCTTCCCACCAAATGAGCAGATTTTGACTTTTAAGTGCACCTGCCCTCCCCGTGCCCACTGCATCGCTGTAAGCGCATTGGAGCCAACTGCCCAGGGCCTAGGCGCTAGCTTCCCTTGCTCCTCCAACCTGCACTCAGTGTCCGAGCCCTGGCTCTGGGCTCCAGGCTCTGTGTCTGCTCTGGCTCTTTGCCTCTGGCTGGCAACCTGTCCCTCCCTCCCCTTCTGGCTGGTTGGCTGGCACCTGGCCCTGAGTACTGCCTTGATCTTACCGTCACTTGTGGCTTCTGATAAGAGACGTGCTCCCGCCTGATGCAGGCCCAGCCAGGGAGTCACCAGCACCGGATTCAGGATGTGAGCTTCAGAGTCAGGGCAAGCCAGGCTCTAGGGCTAACTTACCAATTTTTAGCTCTGTGACCTTAGGCCACCCGAGCCACATCAGTTTCCTTGCCTGTATAGAGGGTTAGGAGCTCTACGTCTTGGAGGTGTGGAGAAGGTTAATGCTGGTTTTGTTGTTAATGCAGTGTGACATTTTGAGTATGTGTGTCTATGGGGCGCTAGGAGTAAAACACAAACACCATGTCTCTATGGCACTGTGCAGTCTCAGTGCTTTTCCCCCAAGGCACAGCTTCATCATAATCATTCTGTGGGTTATGATACTTTTTGGTTACAGATGAGGAAACTGAGGCATAGAGGGAGAAATGAGGACACCTAACATCACAGCCAGTTATGGGGAAGGCTGGATTTGAACCCAGGCCTTCTGACTCCCCTTCAGGAAAGCAGCACCAGCGGCCGCTTTGATCTCCCCGAGCTGCTGTCCAACAATATGCCAACAGGAAGGGAAGACGGGCTGGCGAGGAGCTGCTCCCTGGGGCCCCCTCCCAGGCCGGCTGGCGGCCGCAGGAGGAATCTGAGCGGCTGGCTTGTGCTCATGCTTGAGGAATGTCTTGAGAAGTCGGCCTAAGCCCTCTGTATCTGACTCATCATCTCCCCGTCTCCAGGAGTGTCAGAGAAGAGCTCCCTTAATCCCTCCTGTCCTCGGTCCCAGGCTTTCATTTGTCAAACTAAAAATATTCCCTCCGGGAACCTCCTTTTGCCAGAGGCTGAGGAGATACAAGGGGGATGGCGGTTGGGTGTCACTTCCTGACAGCGCCTCCTTATTGTTCCTCCGCCAGGGAAATAGGGAAGCGGGAGATGGGCAGGGGCAGCAAGAGCAAGGGGCCTCTGTCATTCTTGGGCCAGGACCAGCCCATCCACCTTTTTCCTGCAAACTGGCTTCCTCTTTTGCCCTGTCTCAGGCTCCAGACAATAGCCCATCAGCCTGACACCCAGCCCTGGCCCAGTCCCTCGGGCTGTGGGCTGTGTCGTGATTCATGCCAGGTGAGGACTGCAGCATGCCAAGTTCATTTCCTTTGCAGCCCGAGGGGAGGGTGGGCTGGCACATACTTGTCTGTAAGGTTAGTTTACCGATAAAGGGATGTAGAGCTTGACGCTTAAAGGAAAATATACAGTCCTGGCTCCTCAGGTAAAGCAGACAGAACGGAACTCCGGCTCTTTTGGAATGCCATCAGGTTTATCTCCTGTTTCTCTTCCTCCTTTCTTTTCTTCATTTTGTCACTCCTGGCAGCCTCTTGGTCCTCAGGGCTGATCCTGAGTGTCCATGACCTTGACTTGGCTCCAAACCTTGGCTCATAGCCATTGAGCTGCCTCCCTGAGCCCCTCCCCACCCCAGGGTGCCCACCTGCTCAGTAGAGATAGAGCATGATGAAACCAGAGGAGCAGGGCCTCGGGATCCAGGCTGGGGTTCAAACTGTGGCAATACTCAGCAGCTAGCACGAGGAAGGTACCTCATCTATGAGCCTCAGTTTCCTCATCTGTATTAGTGAAGAGTCATACCTACTATACTGGGCTATTGTGAAGATCAATAAGATGGCACAGAGAAAGTGAACCATACAATGCCTGCCACACAGTAGGGACTCAAATCATTGTCATCATCATCACCCAGCAACAAATGCCACTACACCATTGGAATCAGACCTAGTCCTTTTTCTTTTATTATTATTTTTTAAAATATGATTTTATTGGTTTCAGAGAGAGGAAGGGAGAAAGGGAGAGAGAGAGATAGAAACACTGATGAGAGAAAAACATTGCTTGGCTCTCTCCTGCATGCCCCCTACTGGGGATCGAGCCTGCAACCTGAGCATGTGCCTTGACCAGGAATCCAGCCAGCGACCTCCTGGTGCATGGGACAATGCTCAACCAACTGAGCCACACTGGCCCGAAGCCCTGGTTCTAATCTCAGCTCTGGCATTAACTAGCTGTTTGGCCCCGGGCAATCCCCTAACATTTTTGAGTCACATGTGCTCACTTGTGAAATGGTGAGTTTGGGCTTGATTTCCTCTGGGATTCTTCTCAGATCTCAAATTCTGGGGTCCTGAAGGTGCCTGAAAGTAGATGTTCATGGAAATTTTTGTTCTTTAAAGAACAGGAGAATAATGTAACTGCTTGCTGTGGATTGTGTCTTCCCACCCAATTTATACACTGAAGCCCTAACTCCCAATCTGATTATCTGGAGATTCTGGAGATAAAAGCTTAGGAGATAATTTAGGCTAACTAAGGTTGTAAGGGTGGGGCCCTAATCTGATAAAATTGTGGCCTTATAAGAAGAGGGAGAAAGAAATCTCTCTCCCTTTTCCTCACCCCTCCCCTCCAGCCCCCCTCTCTCCCCTCCTTTCTTTCATGTGAGGACACAAGAAGGCAGCCATCTGCAAACCAGGAAGAGAGCTTTCACCAGAAACCAAACCCTGCCGGCACCCTGATTTTGGGCTTTCCAGCCCCCAGAACTGTGAGAAAAGAAATGTCTGTTGTTTAAGCCACACAGTGTATAGTATTTTGTTGTGGCGCCTGAGCTAAGACATTGCAGAAGGAGGAGCATCTGGGAGAGGAGCATGAGGCAGAGAACAGAGTCCACAGCAAGCCCTTGATGAAGTTTATTGAGCCCCAGAGGAGTGGTGACCTGCTGCTGGCAGAGGGAGAAGCCACACCCAGCCAACCATCCGACTTCACAGCAACTGGAACACTATCATTAAAAAAAGCAGCTCCACTTTCTATCATAAACAGTGGTTAACCCAGGCTCTGGAGTCAGGCATGTCCGATTTGAACCTGAGCTCTGCTGCATGCCAACTGTGTGACCATAGAAAAGTAAACTGCTCTCTCTGGTCTCGTTTCCTTTCCTGTCAAATGAATCACTGCGGCCACCCCTCAGCTCTGTAGAGTAAATGTGGTCATGTATACATGGTGCATGGCCCAGGGCTTTGCACATAGTAGGCACTTGTTACATGTTGGTTGCTGCTAGTAATAAAGTCATGTGATCAGTAACTAATGAATAACAATAATTTTGCTCACATGACTTGCTTTACCTGCTTGAGCTAAAAATAAGGTCATGCTTCCCTTGTTATTAGAATTGAAACTGACCGCAGGCCTTGTCTCCCCTACCAGAACACCCTTCTTTCCTTCCTTGTGTCTACCCTCCCCCATAAGCTGCAATTCCCCACTGCTTTGTGTGAGACCCAGCCCTCTGGGGATTCTATTAGATGCAGGCGTGGCCCCTGGAGGCTGATGGCATCCTGGCTGCCCTAAGCTCACCTCTTTCCCATAAGGTGCTGGAGCAACTTGTCTGCCTGTGATAGTCTCAGTGCTGGCTCTGGTTGGGGTAACAGCCCCCCTCTCCTCTCCCACCGGAGGTCTCCTTCTTGGAAGGCTCTTCATGTCCTTCCTGCTCAGGTGACCTCACTGCACTGTCTTAATTCCTCGATGTTTGCGTAACCTTGAGTAACAAAAACACCAAAAAGAGATCTCGCTCCATCGGGAGCTGCTGGTCACCTACGCAGAGTTGTCCATTCCCTCACCAGAAGCTTTTGAGTTCCATACACAGCATGGCCTTTGACAAGCCTCCCAAAGCCCTTACCCAGTAAGGGTAAGGGAGGTGCCTACTTGCTCTATATGTCTCTGTGCCTCCAGACTACTCAAGTGGTCCTGTTTGCAACAGGGAGATCTGCTCTAATGACAATAGTAATTTCACATTTCATTGCATCTAAGATGCTACAGATTGTAAAAAAAAAAAAAAAAATCCTTAGTGAATACATCATGAAGAAAGAAAAAAGAAGCTTCCAATTCTCTATAACATGCCATCCTCTGAAAGACCTATTGTGATTTCAGAGACGTTAAAAATGTGAAATCAGGTGCATCTTAGAATCGGTGAAATTATTAACAATATTAGGTGATATTTCTTGAATATTTACCATGTAAATTGTGTACTTGTTTTAAGAGTTTTCAATGAATTAATTCATTTAGTCCTCAAAACAGGTCTAGGAAGTAGAGTCTATTATAACCTCCATTTACAGATGAGAAATATGAGGCACATGTAGGTTATCTACCTAATAAAAGAGTAATATGCTAATTGACCATACCTTCATGATGCCCACCAGCCAATCAGGAGTGAGTATGCAAACTAACCCAACAAAGATAGTGGGTTAATTTGCATACACAGGCACCGAGTGGCTGGGGTTGGGGCGGAATGCTTGTGTCATCGCCATGGCGATGACACAGGTGTTCTGCCCCACCCCCAGCCACTCCAGGCCTCTGGGCAGTGTGGGAGGGCTGAAAGGCAGCTCCGGCCAGAGCCAAGGGACTGCTGGCAGTAAGGGGAAGGAAGGCCAATTCTTGCACGAATCTTCATGCTTCGGGCCTCTAGTGTAACATAATGCCACACAGGTAGGGAGTTGTGAGATTTAAGCTTGGGCAATTGAATGCCCTTCTTATTAGACTTGAAGCAATAGCAACTTTAAAATAGGAGCTCCCTCTGCCTGGCCAGTTTGGCTCAGTGGTTGAGTGTCGGCCTAAGAACCAAGAGGTTGCTGGTTTGATTCCCGGTCAGGGCACATACCTAGGTTGCAGGCTAGATCCCCAGTGTGTGGTGTGCAGGAGGCAGCCTATAGATATTCCTATCTCATTAATGTTTCTATCCCTCTTCCTCTCTCTCTAAAAATCAATAAAAAAAATATATTTTAAAAAAGAACCTCTCTCTCTCACACACACACACACACACACACACACACACACACGACTTAAAGTCCGATAGGACTTATTAGTTCCTCCAAGGGAAATTGTAATACTAATTTACATTGAAGAGTAAGAGCAAGAAATTGGGGTTTGAATGATCTGCTAAGTGCTTTTTAGAGAGGATTTTGATGCTGAAATCCATCCAGGGAGATGAGATGGTCCCCCAGCGTACATACGCTCAGCACCTAGCAGAGTACAGGCTGTCAGGAGACCAAGTTGTTGAAAAAAGAAGTGCAGTTGGACTCCTCACTTCCTGGCTCTTTCCAGTGGCCTTTTCTGAGGCCAGGATCCATTCATCCTTCACAACGTGGCTTGTTACTGAAAGCCGTCCTCTCGGACCCTGTTGGAAGGCCCTCAGTTGTTAGTAACAGAAAACCCAATTAAAAGCAGCTTCAATAAATAGGGCTCTTTTGTGTTCTCCTGTGATGAGTGTCTGGAGGAAGGCGGTCCAGCTCTGTGTGCAGTGGTGGCTCAGTGGTGCCAACTGCTACTCAAGTTCTTTCAGTGCTGTCATCTTAGCTTGTCGACATGCTGCCTTATGGTTTTAAAAGGGTGTCTACACCTCTAGGCACTTTGTCCATGTGCCAGGAAGAAGCAGGGGGGAGGGCAGAAGGGCTTTGTCTTTTTACTTGGGAAGGAAGCCCTCCCCAGGAGAGTTCTTGCCACTATTCAGCAGGAATTGGGTGATAGGTCCATATGCTTAGGTCAGTTACTGGCCAAAGGTAATGGGATGATCATGACTGGCTTCGACCTGCAATGATGTACCCCTTGCAAGTGGTGAGGGTGTTTCCCCTCTCCAAGATCAAGAGATCCGGGACTGCTATCTGAGCAACAGCAAAGTCAGCAAGTACGGATGGTGGATGGGCAGGCAGCCCACAGTCTGCCACCTACTCCTTTTCCCTTACTCTCCTATAGCAAACTCTCCCCCAACCCACCCCCACTCTTCTCTACTTACTTAGGCTCAGGAAAAGAGGGAGCTGGACTTGTATTCCCATCTGCCGTGTAGCCCACCAGGATGTAAGAACTGTGAAGGGAGGGACCACCTCTGCTGTGCTCCCACGTTATCCCCAGAACTTATCACATGCCTGATGCGTTGTAGGCGCTTGGTCAATACTGGAGTGAATGGATGAATGAATACTGGCCGGGAGTCTGTGTGCCCTGGGCATTCACTCTCTCAGGAACCAACACAGACAGATCAGGCCTCCTGCTTGTCCCTCCAGTGGTGTGGGAAGGCAGTGTGTGTGTGTGTGTCGGTGTGTGTGCGCCAGCCAGTGTGTGCATGCATGCACACTCACGGCTCCTCCCTGCCTCAGATTGAATTACTTATAAACAGGCCTACGCCAACCTGGCAGAGGCTGCGTTTTAGCACAGCAGTTCTCATAATTTCCCCAATTCTTTTGATTTGGCAAAATCCAAAAATAAAACAAAGCCCCTACCACCCCCACCCCACCCCATCTTCCGCTCAGCATGTCTCTGGAGCCTGGTGCCCCGCCTGGAGCAATGGGATCCGGATGCTAGGATGTATCTCCAGAGCCTGTGAGTCTGCCTTTCCTCCCTCCACTCACACCTGCCCTGGCCTCGGCTTTCCTCCTGGCCTCTCCTGGGGGCTGGTGTGCAGGGCCAGCACTCAGAGCTCCCAGGGCTCCGGCCCTGTTCTGCAGGGGCTCTCTCCCATTCTGCATCCTGGGTTTCTCCTTCTAGGATATCTATTGATGTCATTCTTTTGACAAAGGATGGAGAGCATTTCCCCCTTTGATTTTAAGAATCTCATTCATCCCAATGTCTCCAACCTCTAGACTCTTAAAATGTCTCCAGCTTCTAGATTCTTAGTAAGCAATGTGTGGCTGGCTAATTTTATTTAACTTGATTCTTAGACACCAGGATATGGGAAGTTCCTTATACTGTTATCTCACACATGTCTAGGATTTGATTCAAATGAATTTGTGAGCTCCTTATCTATCAAATTAGGGGTTAGATTAGATTCTCTTGGAGGTTTCTTCCAACACTGACTAGGTGGAATAGTGAGTGTTACTATTTTTAATATAACTGAGGAAACAGGCTCAGAGAGGTTAAGGGAGAGACTCAAGATCACACAGCAAGTCAATAGCAGCACCAGGGCTAGAACTGAATCTCAGTTTGATGGGCTTTTCATCACACCATTCTGCCTTTCATGTTAGTTTCCAATGAATCCCTGCTGCATGTAGGCACAGAACCCAGTCTCTCTCTCCAGGAAGTTGCCAACCCTCTCCCAGCCCCTAAAATGTTGGCCAGGCAGGGTATGTTCTCCAGCCAATGCCGTGGTGACAGATGTCGTGTGGACGGGCCCTATGACAAACAGCATCTGGAACTTGGAGCTGGCATAGGCAGTGGCCTGGAACTACTCCCTCACCACCCACCCCATCCATGCCTCCTGTGTGTTAATTAAAGTGATCCCATTCCCAGTGCATTTTTTTTTTTTTGGCAAATGCCTGGGCAAACACCAAGTATAGTACTCTACTGCTAAGAAGGAAAGAACAAAAGGCTGGGAGTTGAGAGAACAGGGTTTGAGGCCTGGCATGGCTACTCATAAGAAGTGCTTTCTCACATCCTTTAACCTTCAAGATCTCAATGTTCTCTTCTATAACATGGGTGTGTGTGAGCGGAGGGGACTAGATGGGCTCCAGGATCCTTTCCCTAATATGCTACAGTATGCCTTTGTGATGCCATTTAACATAGAAATGGCACAGACATACATGGAATGAGGAGCAGACCATTATATATGCTGTTTGTTTCTATGTAGCCTGGAAAACTGGGAACCCAAAAGGAGTCTATTAAGTGCACCCTAATATCAGTTGTTTAAAACAAAAAACGATGCACGTGATCAGCATTGGTAGAGAGTGTGGATGCTAAGGGAACTACCAGTTATGGAGTGCTTCCTATGTGCTGGGCACAACACACTTTTTTATCTGATTTAATCCTCACAATAACCTCACATGGTAGAACAGGCTCTCTCGAATTCCTCATTGCATGTTCTTTTTGTAACGCCACACTGCTATTAATGGCATCTTCTATTTACTAAGCATTTATGGATGTGTCCAATACAATTTAAATATATGATTTCATTAAATCCTTACAATAATCCTAAGGAAGTTAATAATAGTTCGCCATTCTCTGGATGCGGAAATGGAGGCACAGAAAAATAAAGCCATTCTCTCAGGGTCCCACAGTTAATGAGTGGCAGAGCCTGAATTCTCACCCAGTTCTGCTTGGTGGCAACCCCCATGCTGGGTTCTTTTGCCTCCACTTTGCCTTACTGGTAGCTAATACCCCTCAGCAGGATGTCCACTATATATCCTTGCACAGAGTTTTTCAAAGTGTGGTCTGAAGACCAATTACATCAGAACCTCCTGGTGCTCTTATTAAAATTGCAGATTCTTAAGTCTCTCTCCAGACCTCCTGAAGCTCTCTCGGAGGTGGAACCTGGGACTGCATAATACCAAACTCTCGGTATGTCTTATTCCCATTAAAGTTTGAGAACCACTCAGTTGGGGAGTGAATAAGTCCTACTTTCATTAAACAAAGTTTTCCATGAGCATAGGAGATCCAGGGTGTTGTGAAAGTTTCCAGCATGGAGCTAAGCAGTATTATTACCTTACCGAGACACACATAATAGGGGCACTTTGCAGTGGTTTTCTGGAAATGGGCTTTCATTGTGCTTTAGCATGAGGTAAAGTCTAGTGTTTCAGTTAGCCAAGACTGGATTATGCTGCAGTTACAAGCTGCCTCCAAATATCAGTTATTTAAAACAATAAAGATTTCTTTCTTTCTCATACTACATGTCCAGTGTGGGTCTGTATGGAGGGAGATGAGGGGCTGTGCTCATCATTTATTGTCTCACAGTGTCTGTGGGTGAGGAACTCAGGAGCGACTCAGCTGGGTAATTCTGGCCCAGGTTCTCTCATGAGGTTGCAGTCAGGGTATGAGTGGGAGATGTAGTCATCTGAAGGCTTGACTGGGGCCAGAGTATACATTTCCAAAACGGCCCACTCACATGAGTGTTGGTAGGAAGCCTTAGTTCCTATCATGTGAGCATCTCCACAGGTTGCTTTTGAGTGTCCTCATGACATTGTACCTGGCTTCACTCAGAGCAAAGGATCTGAAGGAGAATGAGCAAGCAGGAAGCTGTGGTATCTTTCATGATCTCGTATTCAAAGTTGTGCACCATGACTTCCACTTCATTCATTAAAACTGAGTCATTAAGTCCAGCCTTCACTCCAGGGGAGGGAAATTAGTTTCCAGTTATTGAGGGAAGCAGAAACAATCTGTGGTCATTTAAAAACAAGCCCAGTCTACCCTCTGGCCACAAATGATTTATACTCTTCTCACATGCAAAATATACTCACTCCTGCCCAAGGCCTCCAAAGTATCATTTCATCAGAGCATCCGTTTGAATTCCAGAATTTTGTCATCTAAGTCAGGAACTGATAAGGATACTCAGATGTAATTTCTTAAATTCAGCTCCTTAAGAATAAGAAGACCCGTGAATACACACACACACATTATATAGTGATGGGACAGGTGTAGGATAACCACTATAGACATTTCTGTCCAAAAATGGGGAAAATAGAAGACACAAAGACTTACGACTCCAGGGTGAGTCTGAAATATAGCTGGACAAGTGTTGAATGTTCTTTGATTAAGACTTGGTCTTATTCCTGACTGGGAATCATTCTTCATGGCTCTGTGCCCTGCCCTCTGGGGTCTTGGTTCTTCCTCTGAGTCATCTCATCCTTCCTTTTCCATGAAAGGTTGTCTTGTTTGCAGCTGTGTAGTTTTCTTAGCCTGTTTTCTGCCAGAATTTTGGGATTGAGGTTCAAAGATCATTTTTTAAAAAAATCTTCACCTGAGGATATGCTTTTAAAATTGATTTTAGGGAGAGAGGAAGGAAGAGAGAAACATCGATGTGAGAGAGAAACATGGATTGGTTTCCTCCTGCATGCACCCCAAACAGGGATTGAACCTGCAACCTAGGTATGTGCCCTGTCTGGGAATCACATTTGCAACGTTTTGGTATATGGGACGGCACTCCAGTCAACTGAGCCACATAATTTTTACTTTGTACTGTTTTTGTCCCTTTCAGTTTAAGTTGTCTGTGTTCCTACAAATATAATTTTCTTAAAAATGTTCTGAGTCTCCTGAAAATATTGGGTTCACTCCATTAGACAAAGGCCACATCCAGAATTCTCTTTTGAGATAAGCCTATGGGTGTCTGCTGAAATGGCTGAGGGACATTCTTAAGCATCTTAGAAACTACTGCGCAACTGAGAGTATCTGCAAGGCACATATTTAAACTTAGAATGCTTTTTGTCTGATTGAACAGCCCTCTGAGTTGCCACCTTAGAGCTTTTTTTGCAGTCTTAACAAAGGGCTTTATTGCCACCTCCTTGGCTTCATCTTCTGTATGTTTGCCTTGCAGGGCTCTGGAACTGATTATTGTAAGGAAGACATTTCTTAATTTTATCATTGTTTGCCATCTTGAGAGGTTAAAAAATTTCAAGATTATCAAATCCTGTCTCTTTCATGCTTAATAGTCCTTCTTTTAGCCTATCTGTCTCCTCTCACATTTTCGTATAAGCAGAAGAAGCCAGGTGGCACTTTTAACACATGGCTTAGAAATCCCCTTAGCTAAACCCAGTTCATTAGATACATTTGCTTTTCACATAACTGCAGGTGACAGTATTGCTCAACTTTCTATTCCTATATAATAGGACCCCACCTCCCCGTTCCTCCACTTTCTAATAAGATTTTTCTCATTCTCCTTTGTCCCTCATCTGCAGTCTCCTCAAAGGTCATCATGCCTCTGCAAATCGTACTGACAAAGCTTTTCAAGCTTTCACTAACACTCACATTTCTTTCATCTCTGCTTACTGTTTGATTCTAAAGCCTCTCCTACAGTTTTAGATATTTATTATGGCAACATCTTATTTTTGGTACCAAAATCTATATTAGTTATCCTTTGTTGTATAACTAATTACTCCAAAACTTCACTAGGAATCAAAAAATGGCTTTGCTAGATGGTTCTGGCCCAGGGCCTCTCATGAATGAGGCTGCAATCTCTCGAGGCTGGAGGAACCACATCCAAGATGGCTCTTGGTGGGAGGCCTCAGTTCCTCACATGGACTTCTCCATAGGCTTCCCCCAGGCTGAATGATCAGAGAGCGAGAGAGGGGAGCGAGCACTGAGGAAATTACACTGCCTTGTAGCTTTGGAAGTGACTTTTTCCGCATTCTGATATAGACCAACCCTGATACAATGTGGGAGATGACTACTCAAAGGTGTGAGTATCAGGAAGCAGGCGATCATTAGGAGCCATCTTAAAGCTGGCTACCATATGACTCCATTGAATCATCTCTTCGGCTTTGCAAAATACTTCTGTGTGTTGCACTGTGAGGAAGGGAGGGACATCTATTTTTGTTATGTTTTGTGACAGGAACCCTGGTTTCATATACAATTTCAGCAGCATTAGTTCTTTTTATTTTTATGCAGACGCTGTCATTTCCTAGGATCTAGGCATGAGACTATGAGGGAGGCTGGCCAAGAGACACATCCAAGAGGCAGATGCTATGCTAGTCAGAACCACCCTTCCTCTGAGCATGAGGATTTGTTTAAGCTCTTCTGCTCTTCTGCCCAACTCCCTGTTCTCTGAGGGTAAGTTATTTCTTCGGAGTTCCCCTAAGCTTCTCATGTGAATAAGTAAACTCTTGATGAGACTCCAGAATATTCTAGAGACCTATCTGACTTCAGGATAGTGTACTAAGGTAACCTAGGGCAGAAAGAAAAGCAGAAACTGCCCTGGACATTATCTACACAGACCCATAATCCTCTCCTGACAGGGGCTCTGGGGTACATCCTGTGGGTACGGAAGCTGTGACATTCACAGTTATCCAGTAAGAATACATTCTGGCAGCAACTAAGAGTTGACTAGGATTCTGGGCTGCCTGCACCGGTATCCAATCCTTAGGTCCTCATGTCTTTGGGACCTCCTCCTCCAGACTTAAAGTTTCTGATTTATTTCCAAGCCCAACCATCTTTTCCTGGAATGATCCTAGGTACCCTGTGTGAATGAATATACCTGTTAATGACCCTATGACCCACTTTTGGTGCTGTTGTTTTTCTTCAATCTGGACTCAATTTTACTATCTACCATGATGAAATCTGATTATGCTATACTAGTTCAGCTTCAGATTGCCCTCTACCAGAGCCTGTATAGCATCAACAAGGGAAAAACTCTAAGTGTTCTGAAGAAATCCCAACTCAAAATTTATCCACCACTACACAGACAGGTATAAGCAAGTAGGAGTCTACTCACCTCTCCAAGGTGGGAGAGATGAGCACTGCACTTCTGAGACATGACAAGGAATTTTGTGAGTAGAGCTGACATGAACTTAATTGGTAAGTATTCTGTCTAGACATGTGCATCAAGTGTGATGAAGAACCCGCCAACAGTCATCAGTTCTACCAGTCACTACCTACTTTAATTGAGTTCCCTAGAAAGTACTGATGGAGTGAGCAGATGTTTGGGCCATCATAACTATTTGGATTTGTATTACTGTAAATAAGAAATGGAACAACTTGAAGGCATAGGAGGCACACTCATCTCTATTTCTCTCATTTTCTTTTCTCTCCTGAAATTAGGGCTTTCAACTAGAAGGAATCAGTGTTCTTTACCATGGGTGAAATGAGACAAGATTTGGTATCTGGGACCAAGGTTTGTGATAACAGGATACCTAGGTGTGGAATGCCTGTCATAACAAACAAGAATATATATGAAGAAGGATTGCCTATCTGATCAAAATACTTTAACTTGAAGGAGAAAAATCCTCAGATAAAATATTATAAATTAAATTAATGAAGCAAAAATTTCTTATGACTTGAAACAGAAGTTCTTTTTAAGAAGAGAATTATTTTATTCAGGAAAATGTCTAGATAAGTAGTTTGGGATTGAAGATAGATCCCCATAGAAATAATATAACATGAGTCAAGGGTGGAAAATTAGTGAAAAACTTCTGTATGTCAGTAAAGAACAAAAATATGGAGCAGGTAGGAGAGAGTTGGGAAGAGAGTAGAAGGTAAAGAGAATACATTATGGCAGGTAGATGAAGGAGGGGTGAGCCATGCCCATTTGGAGTTCTGTTTCTGCTGTGCTCATAAATGCCTTGTGCTAGTGCTTTCCTCTAGAAAACGAGAATAAGAACTTGACTTTAAACTTGGGTCAAGGTGATGTGGGAGGCAAATATACAAACAAGAAGGCCAGATGATCCATAAACTAAATGCCTGAGACATGAGCGAAAGCTCAGAGCCAGCCACTCATGCAAAGGTAACAGGAAACTGAGGTGCAAAGAGGGAAGCAGAGATGCTCAGGAGCCTGTGCAACCAACACAGAGAGTAGAGAAACAAGGCAAACTTGACATGTAACACGAAGGAGGCAAATATGATTGCAGAGACTTGGACACCTGATGGGATGGTGCTTGTCTGGCAGGATGTGGCTGGTTTAAAAGACAATTTTAATAAAGGCAGGGAGGAGTGGCCCAATATATACAAGGAGTGTGAAAATGGATTAATTTGGGGATGTACAGAGTAGAAAATTTTTGTGATGAAAAAAGAAAAACTATAATGATTTCTGCTAATATTTATTCACGCTTTTTCTATTGGTAGGCATCATCACAGCACTTTGCATGTACTATTACATTTAATTTTCACTATGATCTTGAAAGGCGAGACTAGCATTACTTTCATATTATGGATGGGCAAAGCAACAGTCATAAAGGTCAAGCAAGTTGTCCAGGGCTACCCAGATAGAAGATGGAGTGAGACTCCAGACCCAAGAAGTCTGCAGAGTCTCATCTCTTATAGATGTGAAACTAACTTGGACTAACAGAAGATATAAGTGTTTTTTGTTGCTGTTTTTTATTTTTAATTCTGATTCTCAAGTACAGACACAGGGCAAAGAAATCATGAGAACTCCAACTTTCCAGTCATGGCTGGGGTGGAGGTTTTATTATCTTCAAAGCCCAGTGTTTTGCAAAAGCCTTTTCACTTGCCCAGCAAATAATATTGTCTCTGAACAGATGAAGGAGACAAGGAAGAGAACTGTCCCTTTGAATTTTGTTCACTGAGGGATGAATTTACTGTTCCTATGGGGATCATGAGAAGCTTGGGAGGGAGGTTTTGTCATCTTGGAGGCTGTGGTAGCAAAGGAAGAGGACACTGGCCACAGTTAAATATGTGCCCCGGTCATTAGGAGCATAAACATATCAGTCAGGGTACTTTTGCTGGCATTTGAAAGAAGGGAATAAATTGGCCTTAGTGACTGGGAAGACCAAGGGTGATTGGTTTCGGGCAGTGCTGTCATCAGAAGCTCAAACCAGGCAATCAGGGTTAATTTTCTCTCTCTTGCTTTATCCCTTGGCTCCATATGGGAAAGGCAGTTGCCTACAATTTCAGATTTATAACTCAGGTGGAAAACTCTTAACTTTTATCTCTCTCAATCTCAAATTTTCCACCCAAGCCAGATCTCTCTAGTTGGCCTTGCTGGGTCTTGTGCCCACCTCTAGACTAATCACTATTGCAAGGTGGATCCCATACTGTGATATGACCTAGCCTGGGTCACGGTTTCACCCACTGATGGAGGTTGGGGATGATGGGTAAGGAGAAGTTCCACAAAGGAAATAGGGTCCCTGGGCCAACATAGTGATATTCATCATAACACATTTTGAATGTTCATAGAGAAGTCTGGTCCAGTAGTCAATGACCTCACAAAGGAAGGTAGACTGTTTCTAGAAAAAACCCCCACTATAGTCAGAGTTAATCCCAATGAGGAGAAAAAGAAGGGAGAAAAAAAACTAAAGCCACACTGGAGCCATGCAGGTTGCTCTATGATGAACTTCAACTTTAAAAAACTCATACGGCTTGAAGGACCCTAAAGATGGGCACTAGAGTAGAATGGGTCTGTGGGAATAGTGACAACGAGGCTAAGGCTCAGAGTAAATTCAGATTTGAAGAGGGAGATATTCTGAGGACAATAAGAGGTTTTTGGGGCTCTGTTTAGTGAAGGAAAATAGTGCAAGTGTAAATCCATTGCTTGGGCAAGAGGAAATAATGTTAGCTGAAAAGACAGAGAAAGTAAAATAGAAGTTGAAGATATAATTTTTCCATCAAGGATGTCAAACTAGAAAGGGAAGAACAAACACTAAGTAGAGACAGTGATAGCCCATCCAGTGGTCACTTCCTCCCTCCTTGTTGGCAGATGGCTGATTTTTTTTTTCTGTCAGCACCTCCCCACCGCATCTGAGGGATACATTCTGTGTAGTCCAAGACAGTTTTTGTTCCATTCTCCCCATCACTGGCTGTTTAAGGGATAGGCAAGAGACTTACTTCTTATCAATGAGATGTGAGAACTGGTCTGCCAGGGTTTCTGAAAATGTATCCTTGCCTCTAAAAAGAGAGATGGAACCACCCGTCCTTCTTTTACTGCTGGACATTGTCAGGTTTGCCTGAGATTGTTGGAAATGTAACATGTCTTGCAACCATGAGAGAATTAAATTGACGACCTGAGGATGGCAGAGTAGAAAGGTAGAGAGGTATCCTTGAACATGTAATCAAACTATCTAAGTAACCAATCCTGAAGTCCCTCTACCCAGCACTTGTAATTTTATGAAAAAATCCATTTTGCTTATTGTTTAAGCCAGTTGAACCCGGGGTTTCTGCTCCCTGCAGCCCAAGACCTTTTGACTGGCTCAGAGCTCAAGAAAGGCGAGGAGATTAGATAAGAAGGGGGTAAGAAGCTGATTCAAATGGATCCAAGTATCTGACCCAATAACTCACATCCTGAGGTGTAGAAAGAACTTTCCGGTGGGATTGGGAAGCCACTGTCAGTAACTTTTAAGTAGTTGTGGAGAATAGAAGGTGGTGCCAGAAGCAGGAACTACGCAGAGATTACCCTGATTTTCATAAAAGGGAAAAAAAGATTGTTACTGGAAACTCCAGACAAGTGAATTTGAGGTAGATCCTTGACAACAGGGAAGCAGAATGGATTAAGAAGCAGATGGTGGGTGAGCATTTAGGAAGGAATGCAGTGGTCAGTTGAACGCAAAATGACTTCATTGAGTACAAGTTATTCCAAACTAACCTCATTTCCTCTTTTGATAAGGTTACTATGTTTGCAAATCAGGTGTATGCCATAAACATTGCAGGTCTTGATTTCAGCTTAGGGTTAACAGTTCCTCTCATGGTTTCCTTGTGGCTAAGATGGTGAAATGTGGGTTGGATGCGAGCAGTGGTTTTATGTATTTGCAGCTGGCTCGACAGCTGAATTCAAAGAGTGTTGAATATTGGATGGATGTCACAGCCCATGTGCTAAACTCAGTCAGGGTGGTGGAGAGAGAAGTCACACATTGGCCTGAGCTTGGCTGGGAGTGAAAGTCTGACACTCTGGGTGAGACAGCCCTGGGATGGGCAGGAGAAGTGCCAGCAAACCTTAAGCTTGTTGCTCAGAGGCCCTGAGTAAAGCTGGGAGGATCAAGTGGATACAGGAATGGGGCAGACATGAAGGGTCATCAGGAAAACCTAGAGAGGGGGAAGCAGACAAAGAGACAGGTTTCAGGAGGGAGGAACAAGAAGGGAGAAGCAGCTGAGGAGATAGAGGGAGAGTCAGGCAGTACCATGGGTGGGTGTGTAGAGAACTCTGCTCCGTGTTCCATTTCCTCACTTCTTAGAGGGGCCGTTTCCAACTCATGACAATGGGTGTCAACCATCAGAGCTTGTTTTTGCTGAGTTCTTAGGGCCCCATCCTTGATCATGTCTGATTTATCACTAGATGAAAACTCAGGAGGCATACTGATCAAAGGTGTAGATGTCACAAATCTGGGAGGGAGAGTTAATACTAGAGGTGACAGAATGAGGACCCAGAGTGATCTTGACAGGTTGGAATGCTGGGTCAAAAACAATAAGATACATTTTAGCAGGCTTAAATGTAAAGTCTGGCATTTACGTGCAAAAAAAAACCCACCAAAAAAAACAAACAAACAAACACAACACACACACACACACACACACACACACACAAACAAATGGCAAAAACAGAGTGGGAGAGATTGCTTTGTCAGGAAATCATGTGAAAAATATCTGAGGCTTTTAAATGATCACCAGTTCAGAGTAAGCCAACAGTGTGATGTGATTGTTAACAATCCAACACAATGTGAAGTAGAAGAATGAATAGAAATCCAGTACTCTTGGGGATGAGTGGTCTCATTACATACTTGGTCAGGTGACATCTAGGGTATCATGTTCAGTTTTGGGCACCAGATTTTGAGGAGGGCATTGACAAATTAAAGTGTACCCAGACATGGGCTGTTTAAGATGGAGCAAGTCCCAGAAATGGTTTGATGTGAGGAGAGGTTGCAAGATCAGGAAGTTGGTCCAGTCTCTGAGGTAGGACTAAAGCAAATGGTAGAAGTTATAGGGCAGCTAATGTACATACATTAAAAAGAAAACTTTTCTGATCATTATAATCAAGAGAAAGAATGTCAGCTATATTATTTCACCTATGAGTTTAAAAAACATGAGCTTGTTTGTGAGGTGAGCCATTGCTTCCATGTCAGTGATATGGTAATTATTTGAAATGATCATAAAATTATATAATGATATGTCTATTCCCAGTGCCTAGAACATTTTCTGGTAAATATTCATTGAATGAGTGGGATGTGAGAGAAGCTGAATGTCTTTCCCGAGGTCACATGGATGGATTCCCAACTCTATGACATGCCTTGGAGTATGCTCAGATGCCATAGGCTTTTATGGAAAGCCGGGGGTCCTTGTCGGCAGAGACCACGTGACCCCTAGCAGGCATGCACCAGAGGACTTTCTGGCATGGGATAATAGGGTGGGGCTAGGGGGCAGGGGACCTCAAAAGCCCTTTCAATTCACAGGTTTCTCCCGGAGTATTCCTAACCCAAAGAACTCTAAACTGCTCTTGAGAGCACACGCGGGATGAGGAATCCGTCTTCACACACGCCCAGCAGCCTCTGCGGTTGATGGTGTCTTCCCCCGGAATCCTTTCTTCCTGTAGATCCCTATCTTGGGCGTGGGTGTATATATCTAGGGCCTCTCTGCAGACACTCAAGGCAAAATGTGCACATGCAAAGGCTCAGGGAAGATGGAATTGCAGTCCTCTAACTGCCCAAGGTGTGCTTTTGATTTCTGTATACATTGCCAACCTCTATAAAGCCGGTGAGTCCTCTGTCCTGGATGTGGGAGGAAAGTCCTTTTCTGCAGAAGGTGAATTTGCAGAAATTGAGGCCCTTGATCATCTTAAGTGAAATCAGATATGGGCTTTTTCTGGACTGACCCCCAGGATGGACCCAGGAAGTGTTTGCTTGTTTTCCTCTTCCTCTCAGTGTAAATTAGGACCGACCTAAAGGTCCTCACCCCCTTTTATTGTGCTGGGGATGAGGTGATTGGGCCGAGGGTCATAAAATCAACAATGTTCAGCTTATCCTTATGCTCAGTTCTTGTTTCCTCTTCAAGACAAGTACAAAGCAGGCCTCTGGTTAATGGGGGTCTTGGGGACCCCCCCTTCCAGTTGGTGCAGGCTTTGCTGCCTGACTCCTGCCCTCTCCCCGCCCCCCTGCTCCCTGGTGTCCACCGTCTCCACTAGGTGGAGAAAAAGAGCGGTTACAAAATGTACGAAGCCCCAAATCAAAAACACAGCCCAAAGAGTACCATCCAATTCTAAATGGAACTCGAAAACTTGAGAAGTAATTGAAGGGAACCACATTAAATACTAGAATGTTTAATGGGGCCCATGTGTTTTGCGCAGAGAAAGAGTGCGCTAGAAATGGAACAGAGGAAACCAGGGAGACAATATGTCTGTGCGACTTGTTCTAATTAGAGGCGCAGCGCTGCTGAGCATCATTCGTTATAATTTGGTTAACTCTTCAGCCTGGCCCAGGCACCTCGGCCGGCCGAGGGGTGTAAAACAAAGAGCTCCGTCGTAATAAACGGGGTCTCTCCCGTGGAGGTTCACGCCAGTCACTCGCGAGGGCCAGGGTTGTATATCACTCTCCTGCCAGCTCTTCTTTATGAGTCCAGCGCTGGGCTCCAGCAGGCAGATGTCTGCAAATTTCAGGGAGGAGGAAGGAGGGGCATAGATGGAGGGAGGGAGACTCCCCCCCACCCCTCATTGTCTCCAACTTGTCTGTCGCCTAATTCAGTATCTCTGTCTGTCGCTCGAGCGGGATGGGAAGAGTTCAAAAGAGGAAATAAAAACAATCCATAGATCAGAGCTTGGGAGAGATCTGCGTGGCACCCAGAAATCATTGGCACCCCTCCCGCTCCCCTTTTAACTATGGACGCCCCGTGATGATTGAGTGGGTTGCGCTGGCGCTCATACCCGCAGCACGTGGAACTCGCATTGGGGGTTATTTTTAAAAAGGAGAAGGTAGCCAGAAATTTGAAGGGGTGTGGGTGGGAAGGGGTCAGGTTCAGGTTTTCCCTAGATGCTTTGGAGCTCAAGGTGATGGGGGGGGGGGGGGTGATGGGAAGGACAGGAGATGAGACTGACAACTCATCCCAAACAAACTTGATTTGGGTTTTGGACACTGAAGGCCAGTCCATTTGTCATGGGTGCCTCACCCAGGCCTCTGGCCAAGCTCTCTAACTTGGGAGGATGTCCTTTATCTGTTTTGTGTTCTTTTCTTGTACCCCACTGCCCAGCCAACCAGCTGGCTTGCTGGAGTCTGGCAGGGCCTTTGTGGTCTATAGAGCATCTTTAAGAGCTCGGTGTCCCCTGGAGATAAAGGCAGAGGATCCAGGCCAATGATGCTTTCCTCTGGCCAAACACAACTTTGAGCTAGGCACTCAGCTTGTTAATTAAAACCCAAGTTGACTTTCTCCTCCTGCTTGACCCTCCTGCCAGGTGTCTTTGTGTAAAACACAAACCACACACACATCCTTAGGCTCTAGCTGGGGCATGGACACATCACTAGCCCAGCGCCTTAGCCCTCTGTGCTGGTGGGGTTGAGCCCCAGTTAATTCTGCAAACAAACATTCCTGGGTATTAGGTCCTAGGTTGGTCATCAGCTGGGCCTGTTTCATTCTGGTGAGAATGAGCTGCATTTCCTGGCTTCATCTCCAACCTTAGGTGACCCACATGCCATTGGATGCTATTGGTCAGGGTGGTGACCAAGGGAGAGAGTGGGTGAGTCTAGGTAACCTGCTCCATGACTAATAAACAACAAAGGCACAATAACTCCTGAAATAAAATAAATGCTTCACTCCATGTTTCTACCTCTCTATTGGACTAGATGCCTGTGCTCTGTGTGGCATATTTGTCTGTTTACTTGTCCAACTAGATGCCTCCTCTACACTGAATTGTTAATTCTGTTCACTTTTATATCCAGATGCCCTATACAGTGCCAGACTCAATAAATCCTTGCCTCTTTGCATGCAAAGTAAAGTACATTCTGCTGCTTTGGCTCTGATTTAGCTGAGTAATTGTAACTTAATTCATTGATCATTTTATTGAGCATCTGCTATGCTGGCACAGTATGATGTGCTAGGGATATAAAGATGATTAAAATCAGTGCCTGACCTAAAAGCATTCACACTCAGGGGTCAAGTGAGATGAGGGCTGTGTGGGGCGAACAGATAAGGAGACTACTCTGTGGCAATGTGGTAAATCCAAGAATTCTTATGCACTAGTTACAGTGGGGTCCCAAACGAGGGGCCTGTCCAGGTTGAGACAATCCTAACAGCAGCCTTGGAAGGTCTGACCCAGTGTTCGAGCATGGAGAGGCAGCCTGCTTGGAAAATTGTCCTGAATATCATATGCAACAATCAGACCAGTGCGGCAAACCCAAATGCTCTGCTAAGATAGGACTTGCGTGCTTTCTCCAAAGACTCTCAGAGGTCCCTCTCGATTAACCAAATCCAAAAAGCCACCCTGCTTCTTGAAAGGCAACACCAGGACATAGACCACTGGGTGCTAGATTAGTTAGAAAGCCTGATTCACAGATGTCTTTCGGTCAGAACAGGTGAGTGTTTTCCTGCTGAAGTGTTTTCCTGTGTCAACATCAAGACCTGGACTGTCCCATCTTTCACATCTCTAAGGCCTCCAGATGGCCCAGTCTCGGGCTTCTGCTCAATGAATGAACATGAGAATAAGGAATGAACAAGCAGTGTATGCTCCCATAAGACTGCACACTGACCTGCAGAGGGGCCAAGGAACAGAGGTTTTCTCTTCTGCAAAGTGAAGGGGTTTAAAGAGATGAGGTGGGTCAACCAGGGAAGTTTTCCTGGAGGAAGTGAGTACTGATCTGTGTCTTTAAAAAAAATATATTTTTATTGATTTCAGAGAAGAAGGGAGAGGGAGAGAGAGATAGAAACATCAATGATGAGAGAGAATCATTGATCAGCTGCCTCCTGCATGCCCCCAACTGGGGACTGAGCCCACAACCTGGTCATGTGCCCTGACAAGGAATTGAACTGTGACCTCCTGGTTCATAGGTCGACACTCAACCAGTGAGTCACACCAGCTGGGCCTGACGTGTGTCTTGATTGAAAAGATTCTGGCTCTGAAGAAGCACGGCCGCCTCCTGTGGGGGTCTCATATACAAACCTTTCGTACCACGTGCATATACACACCCACTAAGAGTTTTTATTGACTCACATGCTGTCATCATGATCAGTCTCACCTTGTCTGACTTCATTTCTCACACCTTTGGCTATAAGGATTCAGCCACATAGTCTTCTAACCTTTATGTAGCACCTACTGTATTCTGGGCACAATGCTGGGCATGAAAGAAACAAAGATGAGAAAGATGTGGTCTCTCCTCTGTACAAACCCAGAGACTTGGGAATGAGCCATTCAAGAGAAAAAGAAGAGATTTCACATTTTTAATTTTATTGGCTGCATCTCATTGAGAATTTCTCAAGGATAGGTAAGGTTTAGCAGAGTTGAGAGCACCAGCTCCAAAGTCAGGTTATCTGGCTCTGTATCCCAGCATCACCCCTTGTTGCTGAATGAGCTTGGGCAACATACATTTATCTCCAAGCATTGGGGCTCATCAAGTGAGGCTAATAATATGTCCTCCTCAGAGGGTTGATAGGAAATAATGCATGCAAGATGCATCCTATGCAATAAATGCTCAATGAATGTTAGTAAATATTTTTCTGTTTTACAGCATCTTCAAAAGTTCTCTGAATTAAATACTAGAGAGATTATTTTGGAAGTAAAGATTAGTTTAAAAGGCACAGAGTCCTGTGATTCTTGTCGCACTTAGAAATTATGCGCCAATGTGTGTAGTAATTCTACAAACATTGATTGAGCACCTACTCAGGCCCTATCTACACTAATAAAAGAGAAAGATGCAAATTGATGATACCATTGCGATGCCCACCAGCCAATCAGGAGTGAGTATGCAAATCAACCCAACAAAGATGGAAGGTTAATTTGCATACGTAGGCGCTGAGCAGCCAGGGGTGGTCTGCACTGCCCCAGCCACTGGGGGACTCTGGGCAGCGTGGGAAGGTGGAAAGGCGGCTCCGGCTGGAGCGAAGGCAGTGCCGGCAGCCAGGGGAAGGAAGGCCCATTCTTGCACGAATTTCTGTGCATCGGGCTTCTAGTATTAAATACTGGAGATGCAGAGAAGGGAAAAACCCCAAGACATGTGGTCCTTGCTCTTAAAGAACACAAAGGGAAGGCAGATGAGCAGAGATTTAATGTTCTGCGGTAGCTGCTATGATAGAGATCCATGTAGCAAGGGTGGGAACACCAAAGCGGGTGGCCAACAAGGTGGAATGGGCAAAGGGAGCTTCCCCATGCAGGAGCTGCTGAGCTGCATGCTGAGGAAGGAGGAGGAGGAGTTGTTTTATGCCCAGACTCATCCATAGGGTTGGAAGCACCCACTTCTCATGCCCAACTTTCAGCTATGCTGGCTGGGAGGCAGTGCACAGTAGCATAAAGAGCCAAGAGAACTGCATTCCACTGCAGCGCTGAGAGTGACTTGCTGTGGGGCTTTGAGTAAACCACCCCCATCTCTAAGACTGAGTAGCTTGTTGGCATAAGTAGCAGGAGCGTCTCAAGTTGGACTCATTCGTTTGAGCCAATAAATATTTATTAAGTGCCCACCATGTGCCAGACATGGTTAGGTACCAAGGAATCAGTAGTGAGCTGGCCCCATTCAGGAGTGCCATTTCTGCTCCAGCCTTGTTTGTTCATGCTGAGCTTAGGGTGCCCTGGGCATGCCGTGATGAATAAGTCACGTGAGCTCTGCCCTCACTGAGCTTCCAGTGCGGGGAGAGGGCCGACAGCTACCAGTCAGGTAATTACAGTTACCCCAGCAGAGAGTTACGTGAGGGAAGTGCAGCATGCAAAGAAAATGTACAACATAGCCCAGTCGGTCACTGCAGCTCAGTGGTTGAGCATCAACCTATGAACCAGGAGGTCAGGGTTCGATTCCTGATTGGGGCATATGCCAGGTTGCGGGCTCCATCCCCAGTGTGCAGGAGGCAGATGATCAATGAGTCTCTCTTATCACTGATGTTTCTCTCTCTCTCTTCCCCTCCCCCTTCTCTCTGAAAGAAATAAAAATATATTAAAAAAAGAAAATGTATAACATAGATAACTAGCATCATCTAAGATTCAAGAAAGGCTGCCTTGAAACATGCCTTCTAAACTGAGAGCTGCAGGTCCAGGAGGAAGGAAGAATGTTGTGGGCAGAGGGAACCGTGTGAACAGTGGCTGTGTAAGAGAACACGGAGCATTTAAGGAAAGGAAGGAAGCTCAGCCTGTCTTGATATAAAAGGGAGGGTTGCCAGAGTTGAAGTTGGTAGCCAGCAGTGCGACCTCAGAGCCCTTCATAAGTCAGGTTAAGGAGTGGGGGCTTTATCCTGAAGAAGTCACGGGGGGGGGGGGAAGGGAAGAAAGAGAGAAAGAGAGAGAGAGAGAGAGAGAGAGAGAGAGAGAGAGAGAGAGAGAGAGAGAACGAACACATACAGGAGAGGCGCTCTCCCTGTGGCTGCCCCTTGAACTCTGTGGTATAAGCTGGACACTCCTAGCCAGGGGGAACATTATGAAAAATAAAGAGGCTGATATTTCATCATCATTGCAGGATACAATTAAGGACAACACAGACCTAATGAGTCAGAGAACAAATGTGGTGAATCAGAGGGACATGCGGAAAACAACATGTTTTGGGACCAGAGGGTTAATGTTCTCTGGGTGGTTCCTGCAGAGGACTGGTTCGCTTATTGAACACTTGATCTTTAAGTGGCCTTTGGGGACTCCTCACCATGGCTCAGGTCCCCCTTACCAGTCTCTGGAACCATGGTGGACTAATGATGCCAGATTCATAATGAATTAATTCAGGCAAGAGGGTTACCCTTCTAAGCCTGGGGGCCTACTCGTCACCAAATGTCAAGCAGAAGGAAGTGGCAGGGGACAAAGTGCATGGAGGAGTGGAAGGTGTGGGTGGAAAGGATTTCATCTCTGCAAAAACCAGGTGGCTGACTGGACTGAAGCATGAGAAAGGCTTGCCAATCACCCACACCACCACCTGCTCCCCGTCCCAGATCTGGTCCACTCCTCACTTTAAGGTTCCCAGGGGTGGACCTTCTGGATGTGTTAGCTATAGAAGAGGGGTAGCCTTCTACAACCTAAGAGGAGGTCCCTAGCTAAGCCAGTGCCAGGAATTAGTTTATCTATTAATCTGTTATCCCCACTCTTCTTTTGCAAAACATAGGGCTATGATATATTGAGATGAAGGTGCATAAGTTTTAATTGAGACAGCAAGTTAGGAAAGATTTACAGCCTGAGGCTGAGCCATGGGAAGCTTGAGTAATGCTGAAAGGCACTAAGGAAAGGTTCATTCATTCAAGAAATATATCAAGGACAATGGCAAATGGTATTCTCCAAAAATGGCGACAGCAGTGTTTCCAGGCCCACATATTCTTCCAGAACATTGCACTTCCCATCAAAAGGCAGAGTATGTTTCCCCTACCCATGAGCCTTTGCCAGTGCTTAATTAATTGACTACTGAGGAAGGGATGCCATAAGGTTGGGTCTTAAAAGGCAATATGGCCTCGCCAGGCTCTCTCCAGGATGCTCCATATTAGAATCCAGTCACCTTGTTGTAAGAAGCACAGACCTCATGGGGAAGCCACGTGGGGGTGGTGTGACTGACAGCCGCACTGAGGTCTCAGCTGTGAGTGAGCAAGGCCTGTGGACCCAGGAGTGAGCCAGCTTTGGAGCTGCCCCAGTGAACACTGAGTGGAGCAGAGATGAGCTACTCCTGTTGAGTCCTGATTGATTGCAGGCTGGAGAGCAAAATAATTTCATTATTGGTTTGAGACACTAAGTTTTGGGGTTATTTACAGTAACTGGAAAAAGCACAGCTACAAAACACTGGAGAATGAACGCTAACATTTGTATAGCACTTTAGAGTTTACAAAAGGCACTCGCATCACCATCTCAGCCAGACCTCTGAAGGGCCCTGTGAACTGGGGGCTGTGTCAGTTTCACAGAAGGGGAGTTGAGGCTTATAGGGACTGACTGGAAGGCTCAGAGGCAGTTGGCTAGTAACTAGCAAAGGAGCCAAGTAGAGCCTACGTTTTCAACTTCTAGTTCACCTGACCAAGGCCCAGTCAGAGGGCTGTGTGGGCTGTCTATCTAGAAACAGCAGACAAGAGCCCGCATAAAAGCATCTTCCAGATGGTGGAGGTGAATTATGCTCAGAAATGACCATCACACTACAGGGTATAAGCCTATAGGTTCCCAAGAGATGAATGAATGAATGAATAAATTCATTCATGTAATAGTTATGAGCCCCTGTCATGTACCAGACATAAGTCCCCGTCCTCCAGGATTTTCATTCCAGTAATTTAGGTAAAACGAGGTCATATGGGTGGATCCTTGTCCAACACCACTGATATCCTTATAAAAAGAGGAGATTAGGACACAGACACACACAGAAGGAAGCCTATGTGAAGATACAGGGGAAATATGGCTGTCTACAAGCTAAGGAGAGAAGCCTCTAAGGAAACCCATCCTGATGTCATCTTGGTCTCAGACTTCCAGCCTCCAGAACTGTGAGGAAACAGATTTCCATGGTTTAAGGCACGTTGTTACAGCCACACTAGTAAGTGCATCAATTGCTGAGGCAGTTTGTGGTGGGTCTAGACTACTTCTTCCAGGACAATGGTGGGGGTGATATTTGAACTGGTTTTATTTTTATTTTTTTAAATAAATCTTTATTGTTCAGATTATTACAATTGTTCCTCTTTTTCCCCCCTATAGCTCCCCTCCACCCGGTTCCCACCCCACCCTCTGCCCTTACCCCTCCCCTGCCACTGTCCTCATCCATAGGTGTACAATTTTTGTCCAGTCTCTTCCCACAACCCCCACAGCCCTTTTCCCCCAAGAATTGTCAGTCCACTTTCTTTCTATGCCCCTGATTCTATTATATTCACCAGTTTATTCTGTTCATCAGATTTTTTATTCACTTGATTTTTAGATTCACTTGTTGATAGATATGTATTTGTTGTTCATAATTTTTATCTTTACCTTTTTCTTCCTCTTCTTAAAGAATACCTTTCAGCATTTCATATAATACTGGTTTGGCATGATGAACTCCTTTAGCTTTTTCTTATCTGTGAAGCTCTTTATCTGACCTTCAATTCTGAATGATAGCTTTGCTGGGTAGATTAATTTTGGTTGTAGGCTCTTGCTATTCATCACTTGGAATATTTCTTGCCACTCCTGTCTGGCCTGCATAGTTTGTGTTGAGAAATCAGCTGACAATTGTATGGGTGCTCCCTTGTAGGTAACTAACTGTTCTTCTCTTTCTGCTTTTAATATTCTCTCTTTGTCTTTTGCTCTTGGCATTTAATTATGATGTGTCTTGGTGTGGTCCTCTTTGGATTCCTTTTGTTTGGGGTTCTCTGTGCTTCCTGGACTTGTATGTCTATTTTTTTCACCAGGTGGGGGAAGTTTTCTGTCATTATTTCTTCAAATAGGTTTTCAGTATCTTGCTTTCTCTCTCTTCTTCTGGCACCCCCATAATTCTGATGTTGATACGCTTGAAGTTGTCCAGAGGCTCCTTACACTATCTTCATATTTTTGGATTCTTTTTTCTTTTCCGGTTGGGTGTTTTTTGCTTCTTTGTATTTCAAATCTTTGACTTGATTCTTGCGATCCTCTTGTCTGCTGTTGGATCTCTGTATATTATTTTTTATTTCAGTCAGTGTGTGCTTAATTTCTAGTTGGTCCTTTTTCATATCCTCGAGGGTCTCACTAAATTTATCAGCTTTTTCTAGAAAATTCTTGAAAAACCTTATTACCATGGTTTTGAACTCTATATCCAGTCATTTCTCTTCCTCCATTCCTTTCATTTGTGATCTGTTTCTTTGTCTCTGCATTTTTGGCTGCTTCCCTGAGTTGATATAGTGGCTTTGTGTGCTAGGTGTCCTATATGGGCCAGTGGCTCAGCCTCCCCAGTTACCTGAGGTGGACACTCTTGGTGCACCCCTTTGTGGGCTGTGTGCACAGTCTTGTTGTAGTTAAGCCTTGATTGCTGTTGGAATCCCTGGGAGGAATTGACCTCCAGGCCAATTGGCTGTGAGGATCAGCTGTGTCTACGCTGGGAGAACTTCTGTGCTGAAGACACCCTTATGAGATAAGACTTGCTTCAGTGGGGCTTTGGTGCTCACTGAGTCTGCCCCCTGAGTGTGTCCCTTATGGATCTGAGGAGTTGTAATCTGGATGGTCCTACTCTGACCCCTGGGTACACTGGCTCTTGGATCTCCAAGGAGGTGCTAATTTAGCCTCTGCCTGAGGCCACCCAGCAGGAGCTATGGAGAGATCTGCAGATTCCTCTTCTTTGTTTGGGTTTTGGAGGTTCCCAGATGAGGCCCAGCTGTGAAGCAATGCAAGCTGCTGTGGGGCCTTGGGCCTTCTTTTGGATGTTCTGGGTCTCACTGACTCAGCTGCAGTTTGTTAGGTAAGTTTAGATTTCAAAGGATCAGGACATTCATATGCAAAAGCCTTTGTGCACAGTTTAGATTGGGCAGAGTCTCAGGGCAGAGCAAAAAGCAATGGCTTCCCATCAGCCCTCCTCTAAGAGGCCCCTGGGTCTCAGTGTCCCATGGTAATCGCTGCAAGCACCTCTGAGAGAAAGCTGCCCTTGAGTTTTGCCTGCTGCCAGATAGTCCAGTTTCTCCCCAGAGTCTGGGCCCCCAGAGTCTCGCCCAGAACTGGAGTTCAGAGCAGTTGGGAGCTTTTTTCTCCCTCCCGCTTGAAAAAGCCAGCCGCGTACTCAGTTGCCTGCCCTCTCGGTGGGTGTGCCTCCGTACCTCTGCCTTCTGCAGCTCTTGTGAGTCTCAGTGTGCTTTTCTCTTTCCTTCTAGTTGTAGAATTTCCACTCAGCCAGCCTTCCTGTGGTTCTGGATGATGTCCATTTTGTCTTTTAGTTGTAGTTTTGAAATTGTTGTGCGAGGCAGCAGTTTAGGTGTTTACCTATGCCGCCATCTTGGTTTCTCTCCTGAACTGTTTTTAAAAGGGATGAGTCTGGACATATGAGGCTTGGGTAAATGTAGGGTTGGGGGAGTTACTATAGGAGGGGTAGCAGTTTACAGGATTAAGGGCATCACAAGCCACGGTGTTATATATCCCTGTTATTATAACCCTGTTAAGTAGAGGTGAGGGTACTTACCAGTGAGGCCAGCCTGTGCCATATCTACTCCTAGGTTCTGAAGATCACCTTGGCTCAGCCCATCACTATTTAGGGGACAGGCACTTGAAAGTCCCTCCTAAATATTAATAAGTGGATACCCATTGTTCCAGGACAAGGGCATAATAAGACCTGGAGTTTCTTTCTTTCTTTCTTTTTTTTTTTAATATACTTTATTGATTTTTTTTTACAGAGAGGAAGGAAGAGGGATAGAGAGCTAGAAACATCGATGAGAGAGAAACATCGATCAGCTGCCTCCTGCACACCCCCCAGTGGGGATGTGCCCACAACCAAGGTACATGCCCTTGACCAGAATCAAACCCGGGATCCTTCAGTCCACAGGCTGACGCTCCATCCACTGAGCCAAACCGGTTTTGGCAGACCTGGAGTTTCTTTACATGCAGATCTGATTGCTGGGAGAAGAGAGATCCATTTCCTAAGAAGTCCATGGCCTTCTGAGAGGGAAAACAGTGATGCCATCCTTATTCCCCTAGTGCAAAGTAAAGTGCTGCCAACCAAGTTCCAATGGCCAAAGAGATGGCCAGCTCCCTGCAAATAAGACTAATTTAGGAAATAGGGAGTCTTTCCTGGGGCCCTGAGTTACCACATGGTTTCAGGATTCCCAGGAAGGTCTGGTCCAGCAAAGCTTGTGGTTGGCACTGCTGAAGGCACCTCTGGCCCTGCATTCCCAACACAGTGATCGGCTCTGCAGGCTGGAGAAAGAGTATGACTTGCAAAGAATTATCTTGGAGGTCACCCTGGACATGACAGTGGTGTGGGCCAGGACCTGGATCACCAAGGACATCCTGCTAACCATGGACCCATCCTCAACAATCCTGCTATGGTACCAAGGAAACTAACAGCGACAGTGCACTGGCCAAATTCCAGGGCTCTGCTTTCTCATGTAGACGGGGACTGGGCCCTCTGGGCTGAGTGATTCCCAGGGCACTCGGACAAATGGGGGCTGGGGTTTCCAGAAAGAGATCCAACATCCCTGTTGTTGAGACATGGGTTGCTTGAACTATTGATTGAAAAACAACACAAAACAAAACAAAACAAATGAATATGAGCTGTATTCTGTATTCTTGGCCCCCGAGATGATCATGTGGACCAAGACATTAGTCATACACAGATCAGGGATGGGAGGGATTGTTGGATCTCCCAGTCCCTGAAAATCACTGTCCTCCCCCTACCCACCACCCCCTGTGCCCCTTATTAATTTGTAGAAAACATTAGAGTTGGACTCCTGGTGTTTCTCACAGAAGTGGGAGTTTCTGGAGCAGGGTGATGTCTGACTCACGTGGACCACCCCCAGAGCCCATGCAGGCAGTAGGGGCTGGGGCATGCTGTCCAAGTGGCATTGATAGCCACCCCCTGTCTCCCATCATGTTGCTTTATCTTCAAATGGCTGCTCTCCTGCCACCAAAAGCTGAGCCCCAGGATCACCTTACAGAGTGGTTCTCAGAATCTCCCAGACAGGGATAGCCTTTCCTGGACACTCTCTCCCCACTGTCCAGATGGCAGGGGCTCTGGGACAGAAAGCCAGGTGGTGTGGCGCTCTGCTCCGTGTGTGTGTGTGTGTGTGTGTGTGTGTGTGTGTGTGTACTTCAGTGTTTGCTTAAATTCTTTTTTTTTTTTTGCCTCTGCCTGATTCCTTTGTTGGCAAGTCCCTCTGTCTCCCAGAACCAGGTGAGGCCTCTGCTTGTGGGAGGTGGGAGCTGGGGGGAGGGGAGCTGTGTGTTTGCTCCCTTGGCTGGGTTAGGATACTGGCTTTGGGTTAGGACACTTGGCAGGGTTAGGACACTAGGAATCACCTTCCCATTTCCCAGAGCTCAGGGCTTATTCAAAGGAACCCGGGCCCTGCCAGGACGTAGGTCAAGAAGGAAGGAAAGAAACGGTCAGGGGGTGGGATGGCCTCCGAGATGATCTGGCCCTGTGAGTGACCGTTCTTGCTGTGGGTGGGCATTTTTTATCTCACAGTTTTCCATTATCTTCATATGCTTTCCTGAGTGGAGTTTTGTGATTTTAAAGCAGCACGGCATCAAAAGACTGGCGATTCTCACCTACTTTTGATAAATCCTGCGTCATCTCTTACAGTAATCATTTTCTCCCTCTGGACGTTACACTGTGATGTTGGGGCTTCGCTGGCCCCTCAGCCCCCTCCCCCACCTCTTTACTCAGCGGTCTCCCCTGCCTCTATCTAGTCTGGATGGAGCTGGGAGAAGGGGTGTCTATCTGGCAGGGACGACAACACATCTTAGCCCCGTGCTGGCTATCCTACATTTTATGTGCATCACCTCATCAAATTCTCCAAGCAGCTTACGTGAGATGTAGGATTTTGCAGAGGAGACTGAGGGCAGTTAAGTAACATGTCCAAAGTCATGCAGGGTAGACTGCATAGATCTATGAGGTGCGGGAGCCTAGATTCACACCGTGGTGACTGCAATTCCAGTGCCATATTCCTAACCCCTCAACTCCACAGCCTGGCCAGGCATCAGACATGGCAGGAGGTTCCCACGGTGGGGGCCATCGGAGGTGTGGTGTTGTGGGAGGGATGCAGAAGGTACAGTGCTGGGGTCTTTGTGTCTAGCTGAAGAGACTGAACCCACATCTCTGCAAAGCTAACCTGATTTCTCTTATAGCCTTTACACTGGGCCTGACCCAGGCCCTGCTCACCAGTACGGATGCCCTGGTTGTCCAAGTGTACACAGGAGGCAAGAGTGAGTCACCACTGCCCCCCCCCTGCCCCCCCAATCCCAGCACCTGGAGCAGCTTGGGCATCCCTCTGCCTACACAGACCCTTAACTTTAAGTACCCCCCACTCCTCCCACCTTCCTTCTCTCCTGTGGTCTTCTCCCATCCCCCATGTTCAGCTTCCTGGTTGAGGCTGTGGGATGGGAAGCCCAGACAGAGGTTGGATGGTTAGAAACCTCACAATTGCGTCTTCTTCCTCTTCTTTGGAAATCGATGTGTTTTCATTGGAGTCAAGCTGGGCGATCAATCACGTCTCATGTGTGGGTTCTCAAATGCAGGGTAGGTGAGCTGGGCAGATGCACAACCTTCCCTCTTGGGCCTGCTCAGAGCCGTTCCCTGCTCCCACCTGCTTGTGGGCAAGGTTGCAGCAAGAGGAAGGTCAACGTGCAAAGCCACCTTGGAGAGCAGCCGCTGGGAGTGGTGACCCTGGCCTCCTTCACTGGCCGGGCCTCTCAGGAGCTCTAAGTGGCTAGTGGAGCGTAACCATTTACTCTGCACATCTCAGGGCAGTTCAGAGGGCGGGGCCTGGCTTCTGTTGGGTGATGGCACCACTGAGATCCAGAGAGGGGAATGACTTTGCCAAGGCCACTCCAAGCCCCAGGGTGCCTGGCTCAGCACTGGGCTCTGCACACCTCGCTGCCAGCTGGGCCCTGCCAGGGGAGGCAGTCCCCTTAACCTCCAGGCCAGCCTGCCAGGCTCCATGGAGGAGGCAGGAGCTGGGCACTCTGGAGATGTGCCAGATACAGGGGGAGTCCCTGCCCTACAGGGCGTGACAGGTTCCCAGGCTGACAGGATCTGCATGGAAGAAGCAGCCACAAATCACTTACCAAGTACCTGGGTGACTGGGAAATAATTCATCTAGGCCACGTCAGCTCAGTGCCCCAGTTGGGTCAGTGCTACAGCCAAATCTGAAATTAGGCCGAGGATTTACCTGATTTCACACCTGTGGCAGCCTGCCCTCAGTACATTTCATGTTCTGGTGGCACATTGTGGGAAGTCGTGGGACAAGTGGGGCCTTGGCACTGGCTCCTTGGGCAAGTGGCTGCCCTTTGCAAGCCTTGCTTTCCTCTTCCGGAAAATGAGGGTCGACGTGCTCCCTCAGGGGTAATCTATGCAAAATGCTTAGCAACAGGCCTGTGCATATTAAGGTCCCCACGTGGTTGTTGGTATTTCCTATCGGGACCCTGGAAGGATAAAGTGAAATAGAAGACAGGGCCCTAGCCAGTTTGGCTCAGTGGACAGAGCATTGGCCTGCAGACCAAAGGGTTTCAGGTTTGATTTCGGTCAAGGGGACATACCTTGGTTGCAGGCAGGCCCCTCCCTGGCCCGGGCCCTGTTCGGGGCTCGTGCAGGAGGCAACCAATTGATGTGTTTCTCTCACATTGATGTTTCTCTCTGTCTTGCTCTCTCTCTTCCACTCTCCCTAAAAATCAATGGGAAAAGATCCTCGGTGAGGGTTAACAAAACAAACAAGAAGAAGAAGAAGAAGAAGAAGAAGAAGAAGAAGAAGAAGAAGAAGAAGAAGAAAAAAAGTAGAAGACAGGTGCAGTAGAGTGATACAGTGCATGGAACTCCCCTTGCTGTCCCTCCCTTTCCAGCCCCCCTTTTTCTGTCCTGCCCCCTTTCCCATCCTCAGCCTCCCACCCCATCCACCTTGCCCTGTCTTGCCAGGCTGGTGGAATGCAGAGGCCTGTGGGACTGATCCTGCCTGGGGAGGAGACACTTTTGTAGGACACGTGAAAGCCTAAAAGACCTTCTACCCCAGAGACTAAATGACTGGTCCTTGGTCTCATGGGGGGAGGACTTTCTACACCCTCACTTCCTACCCCAGATCCAGGAAAAGCTCTAGCTAGACCAACAGGTCCTAACTAGAGGTGATTTTACTGTCCCCTTCCCCCCACTCCCTGGGGACATTTAGCGATGTGTGAAGACATTTTTGATTGTCACAATAGGAGGGGTGCTACTGGCATCTGATGAGTAGAGACCAGGGATGCTGCTAAATATCCTACAATGTGCAGGACAAACTCCCCGCAAGTGAGGATTATCTGGGCCTAAACGTAAGAGGTGCTGAGAGTGAGAAACGCTGAGACAGAGGATGCTCACCCACAGGCACAGAAACTCTACCAGAAGCCAGTACCAGGTAACATTGGGGGTGAGGGGAAGAGGACTGAGCGCAAAGTGTCATTTCTACTGGGAGAAGGGCTGGTGGTGGCCAGGAGAGGTGGTGGTGATGAGAGGAGAGGCAGGAGCTGAATTTTGAGTGTTACAGGCTCCCCTGTGGAGAAGGCTGGGGGCATGGGGTGGGGAGGGTCCCCCTTCCAGCTTGGGCCAATGCAATCAGTTCCTGGGGAAATGCTCCCCGTTCTTGGCAACGATTGGCTCCAAACAGCCAGGGCACCGGTCAGGATGCAGAAGCAGTGCTTGGCTGGGTGACTGGCTTCGCTGGATGGCATCTCTTTGGCATGGAGATCTGTGGATGCAGCGAGTTAATCGATCATTGTTCGGTGCGGGTGTGACTGCTCGTGTGCTTTGTTGTTTTTAAGAGTCCACTAGAGGGCATATCAATGCTGAGGTCTTCTGGCAGGTTGGACAAATGACATTTTGTGTGAGCTTAGCCCGCTGAGGCTGCTGGCCCTGGGTGGTGACGGGAGTGAGAGGGGGTGGGTGACAGAAAATGGGGTTATTGATTCCCGCCCCTCCCTACACCCCCTGCCCCTGCCAAGCGAAGACAGGAAGGTGATTTGTGAATTCATGGAGACAGCGAGCCGCGATTCTCTCAGTGATGACAGACACTGTTCGTTCAGGGAAGTTAAGCTGGGAAGAAGGACCGGGAAGGCAGGAGCAGAGGCCAGGAAAGGAATCTGACAATGGTGTGACCCTCTGGGAAGGGAGCTCCACCCTCCCCGCCTCCACCTCCCCAGGAGCTAACTGGTCACCAGGGCCTGGCCTGGCGTGGTCAGGAGGCCTTCACCCCCTGGACCGACAGAGCCGACTGTGGCTGCGCAGCCCCTGGAGGTGTCCAAAAGTTCTGAGCGCAGGAGCCAAGAGCGCTTCTGAAAACCCTCATTTTGCACAGCTGACCGACCCAGCCCCAGCTTTCTTTTGTGTGCATACCAGCCCAGAGCCTGGGCAGAAAAGCCCAGAGCAAGGGGTGACGGACCCAAAGCAGGCCAGGGTGAAGGTGGACAAAATGGTGTCTTTTTGTTGTCCTCCTTTGATGGCAGGAAGGCTAAGGGGATGTCATCCAAGTGGGGGTGAATGGTGTGGAAAGCTGGGAGCGTGGGGGGTGGTGGAGACAGGGAGGGCGGTGGTCTGCTTTCAGGAGAGGGAATTGGGGGTTTCTGGGACTCAGGCAGGAGAACAAACATCCCTCAGGCAATAGCTCTGGGCTAAGTCAGGAACCAAACTTGCTGCTTTTAGTTTATATGATAGTCAGGTAGGGAATGTAAGGGAGAATTTGCCCTTGGATTTATATTCAGGACTAGCAGGCTCATTCATTTTTCCCACTGATACTGCCCAGAGGGATGTAAACAGTGGACCATCTATTTATATATGAAGAAACCCGGGTCCAAAGCCCAGCTCAGCTACCAGCTTGCTCTGTGACCTTGGGCAAGTCACCGAACCTCTCTGAGCTTTGGTTTCTCATCAGTGCATCTCAAAGGATTATTGTGTGGAAATAGTGCATGAAAGTACCCAGACCAGGACATAGTTCAAAATAAGTGCCCAGTAAATGTTCATTCCCTCCTATTAGCAGTCTTGAGTCTATACAGAAGTCACTTGGTCACCAGGAAAAAGGTAAGAGACCAAACCAGGCTCAAGGATAAAAGTAAAACCAGCCACCAGTCAGGTTGCCTTGGTGCCTAATAAGAGCACTAGTACCAGTACTAGTCTAGGTGGTGGTAGATGCTTATCGAAAATCCACTATTTTACACATTTCAATCAATCCTTGACAGCTCAGAGAGGTTCAGCAACTTTTCCAGAGTCACACAGCAGGGATTTTAAGGGTGTGTGTGCATGTGTGTCTAAGAGGCTCTCAGACCTGCTCAAAATGACACAAAGCAACTACTGCCCTGGGCTGTTCTGAAACGCACTGAAGCCCGAGGCAAATGGAGAAATCAGTAATCCTAATCCTGTGTCTATCTGAAATTTTGATATTCTGTTCATCATAGGTTCTTTGCATTCATTTTGATTTTTAAAAATGTCGAATTCAACCTTATTCTTCTTGATGGCTGAGTGTTTGGCACCTCTGAGGCAAGCGCCTCCTCCTCCGCCCCCAGTTCTGTACACTGCCTTTTCACTCCAATACTTCTGGGTGATATGACCTGGGCATTATGACTCAAATATGCAGTGCAGCTCTGGCTGGTATGTTCAGTGGTTAGAGCTTTGGGCCAGGCACCAAAGGATCTTCGGTTCGATTCCTGGTCAAGGGCATGTACTTAAGTTGCAGGTCCCATCCCTGGCTCGGTCAGGGTTTGTATGGGAGGCAATCACTTGATGTATTTGTCTCACATCTCTCTCTCTCTTTCTCTCCCCGCCTCTCCTTCCCTCCCTTCCACTCTCTCTAAAAATCAATGAAAGAAATACCCTTGGGTGAGGATCAACAACAACAAAAAAATGTAGTGCAGAGGTAGAGGCCCCTGTTCACTAAAAGAAAAGTTCCTCGGTCAATATGGAAAAAGGTCTGCTGGGTGGGCCCAGGGCCCGTGAGCTAAGGTGCACAACAGTGAAATCTGTTGGCGGGCCTAGACCATCAGTCACCCTTTTCCGTGATCAGGCAATTGCATGAGGTGACTTCATAATAAGTAAATATCACATGTTTATTAACATAAGATGCTGCGATCCATAAGTCGCAATACTTGTCAGGAAAAAAAAAGTGCAGAAAGGAGAAAAACGTATGTAATATTGGTATGAATAAGTGTCTGTTAAAATTAAAAATATACATATGCTTTGACCTAGATAGTCCCCTTCCTGGTGTCCATCCTAGAGAAGCACTGGCCCCTGTGCACCAAGATGCATTTCAAGCATGTTCATTGCAGCTGCAAAATACTCTATGTATCCATCAATTGGGAGATGATTAGATAAATCATGGAACTTCCATTCTATAGAGAACTATGTAGCAATGAAAAGGCATAAAGTTGGCCAAACATGTGTTGAAAAATGTCAAAAGTGAGAAATGAAGAGTCAAAAAAGAAAAAAGTCAAAAAAGAAAAGTATCTCCCTACCTGACCCCGCCCCCACCTCCCCCCGCAACAACAACAAACTCAGGGCAGAACAATACCTGCTATTTGGCCTGTTGTGCTTTAAGATCCAAAATAGACCAAAGACCCAAAGCAAAACTATGTTCCTTTATATGTATGTAAATGCATGCAACAGCCTGGAAGGCTACAAAAAGATGGCCCAGTGTGGTTACTCTGGGTAAGTAAAGCATGAGCAGTGGAAAGGGGATAGCAAGGGATTTTCCCTTTGACTCTTTGGTTTGATTTTATATATATATACTAGAGACCCGTTGCACGAAGATTTGTGCAAGAATAGGCCTTCCTTCCCCTGGCTTTGCTCCCGGCCACCCGGGAGCATGCAAGTCCTCACTCCCAGCAGAGCACCACTCCTGTAGCTCCCTCTGCCCCCCCCCCCCCACGCTCACCCTCATAGCAGGCGTCCTGTCCTCCCTGGCTGCTCCGCTCCTGCGTATGCAAATTAACCCAACATATTAGTTGGGTTAATTTGCATACTCACTCCTGATTGGCTGATGGGTGTCATGGAGGTACGGTTAGTTTGCATATTTCTCTTTTATTAGTGTAGACTAGAGGCCCAGTGCATGAAATTTGTGCACTGGAAGGGTCCCTAGCAGCTGCCGGCTGCTGGCTGGGTACTCCCTCCCTTCCCCCAGCCACCTGCCACCACCTCTGGCTGGGGCCTCCCTCCCTTCCCCCGGCTGCCCCGCCCCCTGGTTGAACGCCCAGACAATATTTATTTATTTATTTTTATATATATATATATATATATATATATATATTTATCAAGAAGGTAAATTAACCTAATATATTTTTTAAAAAAATAAAGACTTTATTTTTACAATAGTTTCAGGTTTACAACAAAACTGAGAAGGCACAGAAATTTCCCATATACTCTCTGCTCTCCCCCCGCCACATGCATAGCCTCCCCCAGTATCAACATTGCCCATCATGATGATGGTGGTGCATTTGTTAGGATGATGAACCTATATTGACATATCATTATCACCTAACATCCACACTTTACCTTAGGGTTCACTCTTGTTGTTGAATATTCTATAGGTTTGGACAAATGTATAATGATACATTTCCATCATGATATCATACAGAGTATTTTCATTGACCTAAAAATTCTCTGTGCTTTATCTAGTCATCTCTTCCTGACCACACCCAACCACTGGTGACCTGATCTTTTTATGATCTCCATAGTTTTGCCTTTCCTAGCACTTGGAATCCTAGGGTATGGCGCCTTCTCAGATGGGGCTTCTTTCACTTAGCACTATGCATGTAAGGTTCCTCCATGTCTTTTCATGGTTTGATTGTTCAGTTCTTTTTAGTGCTTACTAATCCTTTCTTTGATGTACCACAGTTTATTCACCCATTGCTTACACTGCTTTTAAAGGAAGAAATAGCATAATCTGTTTTCTTGGCAGTCCTCTTTGGACATGACATAGCAGATAGGAAAAAAGGCTATACAGTGGCCAGTCTGTGGTCAGCCTGTGGGAGTCTCCAAGGGAGGCCATAGAGTCTCTGTCCCTGCCTCCAGGAGGAGTAAGTTTGTTCTCATAGCAGGAAGAGGATTGACATCTTCTGAGATTTGTAGACTGCAAATGACTCTGATGAGCTGCCTCTAAGTCTGTCACTGACTTCACCCACTCTAAAATCCCTGATCTTTCCACTACACCCATGTCAAACATTGCCATCCTCTGTGTACTGTGTAGCTCTTTCAAAATTTTAGGCAAGAAAGCTCAGTTGGGTAACAAATAAAGCCCCAAATTCAGTGCTTAAATCAAGATTTATCTCACACATTCCCCTTACATCCCAATGTGAGTTGTGTGAAACTCCACATCCCACTAGTCAGAACTGGTTACATGGCTCCAATTGAATTGCAAGGGAATCTGGGAAAGGTGGGAGAGCACATGGCTATTTAATGAGAATTTAACCTCTCTGTCACAGGGGCAGAAAATGAAAAGTATGAATCAGGCAGTTAAGGAAGCATTATCTGTTTAAAAGCGGCCAATTTAAAGGGCTATTCAGTAGCTCATGCGTTATGAGCTTGAGGACAGGGATTCTCTTGTTAATTTTTACCTGCATTTCAGTCAGGTAAACAATGACATATCTTTTCAGTCTTTACTTAATGTTAGTCAAGGAGCTACTACCCTTACTCAAAACCTTTTTTGCAACTTCTCTCTGAAAATTTCCTTTTCATCCAGTTTACAAATTACACAAGGAGATTAACTGCATTTTTTTCCCCTTGTCCCTTGTCCCTCCAAGTTAGATTTTTGAGGAGACTTTAAAGTAAGACAAACTGGCAATATAGGTCAGGACAAAGTGACCAAAGGCACATAAGTAATATGGAAGAATCTCTGTACATCACTGTACATATACAGAGATTCAAAAGATAATAAGAAAACACTCTCACTTAACTTCAGTTTATTTCTTTAAAGTTTCACCTGTTTTGTTTGTTTTTGTTCATTTTAACCCAAAGAACCACTACCCAGCTTGAGTGATCATCTTATTCTCCACCAGAATTGACCTGTGACCATTTAAAAAAAGAAATTAATTACATTATTAAAAGAAGATGCTGGTGTGTTTAAAAAGAATTTATTCCATACTATGCAGGCAGCCCCCAAAGAAGTATGGGGACTTGATTATTTGGTATGTCCTTGAAATTTGGCCTCCTTAGAGTTTAACTTTGAAAGATGATCCTACTCTTTGGAGGCTTAAGGACCCATAGGTTTGCTTAAAAACGTTTCTAGTCCCCATTAATCTTTGATGACACCTTGAACAACCTTGGATTTAACCCACCCTGTTTCCTAACCTGATAACATGGACTTTTAGAAACTGGAAAGGCAGTTGAAGAAGGCCTTCAGATCCAAGAGGAGATCATTACGAAGAAATAGCTTAGAGATACCACTGTGCCAAAGATGGGAAGCCTTGCCCTAAAACCTGGGCCCTGATGCATGCATGTGCTATCTTCCTTTAGAAATGCCTTTCATATGGAAGCAGCCCATCAAATCCTCCTGCCTTCTCATTCAGGCCCTCCTTCCCTCACAGGTTCATGGCTATGACAGCTCCTCGCTGCTGTCCCTGTCTCCATCCTCAGACATCTATTCCAGATAAATCATCCTAAAACTCCTACCTGATCATGCCACTCTTGGAGGAAAAACCCGTAGAAGTTCTCTGTTGTCTAACAATTCGAGTTCAAATGCCTCAGCTTAGCTTTCAAAGCTGCTAAATGGCCCAACCCTACCTGGTCAATTTTATTTTATTCTGCTTTGACACACACATTCTCTTCTCCACATTCTACAAACATGTCATCCTTGTTTCGTTGTGTTTATGTTACTCCTGAAGCCTGGAACACAGCTTCAGGTCCTTGGTATAGAAATACTTGTTTTTGCACAATGAATGGATTTCTGGTTTGTCATTTAATGTCTCTGTGCCTGTTGGTAAGCAAATTCTGCTTCCATAGTTCTGGATGTTCCAGTTTCAGACGTTTGTTTTGATTTGTGAGTGGTCTCTGATTGCCTGTGGGCCCAATCCTTAGTTTTATATGTATTTTTTTGCCTCTTAGTTGCTGCCAATAAACCAACACATAAATCCATCAAAGAAGTTCCTTTAATATAATAAAAGTATCATCTTTGATAGAAAGTGTACTTTTGCATTTTTAAAATTTGTTGTAGACTAGATGATTGCCAACTGAGTTTTCTTAAAATCAGGCCTACTTGTGTGTGTCAAACAATTCCTCGGACTTCCAGAGTGATATATACCAAAGCCATCTTTAGGGTTTTAGGTCACCACATCCTCAGGGATTTTTTTCTTCTTATCATTTAACTCCTATTGTACAGTTTAAGCTTCAGCCAACTCATACACACACACACACACATATATACATATTCAGGTGTATATATATATGTTTTGTTCTGATGAGAAAGGTTATGCGACTGCATGTTTTGGCCTAACAATTAGTCTTTGGACAAAGACATCTTGGCTAGTAATAAAAAAGGTCACCTTGTTCTCCTAAAACATTATACTAGATGTGGAGAAGGAGAGCAGTCTGGTCGGACAGGATGTCCTAACTGGATGTGCAGATGATTCTCGGAAACAGTTAAGGGATTGTTAGTGGTACTCATGCATCTGGCTTGATTCCCTCGGAACAAGTTAGTCTTCTGATTCATTTCTCATGATAGCAGGGCTGCAAGATAGCTATGTCTGGTGCCTCAGCATAAAATGTAACTGTGTTGAAAAGGTACATCTTACTGATTCCAATGGAAAAGGAGTGTGGCAAATTGAATTTTCCCAAAATGGTTGCATCTCCGATCTCCCATGCTTGTCTTGTAATGTGACTGACACTTCTCCCATTAAGAGGCACTGTTTATGTATCCTCCCCTTGAGTCTGGGAGGGTTGTGACTAAGGCAGAAATAATGGTATGTGGCTTTCAAGGCTTGGTTCTTTATATATATGTACTAGAAGCCCAGTGCACAAAATTCATGCACTCGGGTGGGGGGGAGGGGGCGGTCCCTCAGCCCGGCCTGCCCTTCTCACAGTCCAGGAGCCCTCAGGGGATGTCTTACTGATGGTTTAGGCCCGCTGCCCCCATCACCCCGCTGCTGCTGCCACTGCTGGCTGCAGTGGCTGCCTGAGCCCTGGGCCTTGCAGCCACTGTGGCTTTGTCCAGATGGATGTCTGGAAGATGTCTGCCCTAATTAGCATATTACCCTTTTATTAGTATAGATATATGTAATTGATTTCAGAGAGGAAGGGAGAAGGAGAGATAGAAACATTTATGATGAGAGAGAATCATTGATTAGCTGCCTCCTGCATGTGGGATTGAGCCTGCATCCCAGGCATGTGCCCTGACTGGGAATGGAACCATGACCTCCTGGTTCATAGGTCAATGCTCAAGCACTGAGCAACATCTGCCGGGCAAGACTTGGTTCTTTTGGAAGGTTCACTCTTGTAACCTAGCCACCATGATGTGAGGAAGCCCAAGCAGCTACATGTAGAGACTACATGTAGATATTTCTGCTGACAGGCGTTGCTAAGGTTCCAACCTACAGACTATCTTAACTATCAGACATCTGAGTGAGTGAGCTTTAGGATGATTCCAGCCCCTAGCCATTAAGTCAGCTCCAGCATAATTTTTCCAGCTGAGGCCCTAGACATCATGGAGTAGAATCAGGCACTCCGCTGTGCCCATTTAAAATTTCTGGCTAAGAGAACCCATGGGTATAATAAAATGACTGAATTTTTCTATACCACTAAGGTTACTTACATAGCAATAGTAACTGGAACAGAGAGTTACTGCTCTGAGTAGACAGGATTTGGGGAGAAAGAGCTCACCAGGGAATGAGACTAGCAGTTACAATGACATCTGGATGCTTCAAGCACCCCAATTGTCCAGGTCCTGCCCTTATGACCTGGAAACCTACAGATCAAATGAAAATAGAAGAAAACTAGGGAATTCATGAGACTTCTATGATCCTAACCTCTCGAGGGGAATTGGTTGAGGCTGCAAGGTTACTTAAAAATATACTTTTTAATTGATTTCAGAGAGGAAGGGAGAGGGAGAGAGAGAAACATCAGTGATGAGAGAGAATCATTGATCAGCTGCCTCCTGCACTCCCCTCCTCACACCCCTCCACTGGGGATCAAATCCTGCCTGGAAATGGAACCACGACCTCCTGGTTCATAGGTCGATGTTCAACCACTGAGCCACACCAGCTGGGCCAGGCTGCAGTTTCAATGGCTTCCCTCATGAGCAAGAGCCAGGGAGAGTATTCTGGCTCCATGACCTCTGTATATTCCAGGCTGGAGACCTCGTGTACACTAGCTGTATCTGTTCAGTTAGGGTACAAAAAGGCTTGCAGGTCTCTCCTTATTGCTAGCATTGTCAGGGGAATAGACCTTGCTAAATATGTAAAACTTGGCTTGACACTTGGGATTGTCTCTGGAAAATTCTAAGTAGCTAATATAGTGAAAGAAAAGAAATAGCCTCAAGTCACTCATGTGGTGCTGACCTGACACATCACTGTCTATGCCTCTTCTAGGCTGGGCACTTCCCTGTATCGGAAGGACCGAGGGTTCTGTAGGATTCAACGGGGTGTGGATGCAGCAAAAGCCAGTGTACTTTGTTTCCATTGTCCTCCTCTCAACTCCCCTCCTCAACCACCGTTGAATGCCTCAGAGTGAATTTGGGTGAGTGTCATGAGATTAAATTCCACTAAATAAGTCATCACTGCTCTTAGAAGGTTGAGGAAAAAGTAGTCTTCAAGAGCCAGCTCAGGTACAATGCCTCCCAGGTAACCCTTCCTGAGTCCTCCTCGCCCCGCCCCCCTGCCCTGCCACCTTTCCTCCTCTGTCTGTGTAGCCTGTTGACTTAACTGTCTCACCCAGTGGACTGTGAGATCCTTAGGGTGCTTTCTTTAATCTTTAGATCTCCAATGCAATCTCAGTTCTGAGCACACCCTACTCAAGAACTATTTGTTGAGAAAAGAAAGGGGGATGGGGAACATTGTCTACATTTAGTTGATATATATCTTTCAGAATTTTTCTCCCTATGCATGTTCCTTTATTTATTTATTTATTTTGCATAAATGCAATCATAGTGAATATACAATGTTGCATCCTGCTTTTTTTCGTACCATGATTTCAGATGCATTTCCCCTGTTGTAATATAATGTCAAACCTCAGTACAACTAATAATAACAATAACAACTCATTGATTGCATATCCTCCTGTGATGGCGTCAGGCGCTCCATACACAGTCCCTCATTTCTTCCTTCCAGTTTGCAAGGTGGTTGTCATCAGCTCCATTTTACAGATTAAGAAACTAAGGCTCAGGGAGCTTAAGCAGCTTGTTAAGAATAACTGGACTGATGGAGACTATATCAGTCCCTCTGATTTCAGCATTCATATTCCTGCTATTTTACCACACCTCTTCCCATCATTTTAAGTGACTTTACAGCACTGATTCATTTGTATGGATGGGCTATAATTTACTTAACCATTTCCTTAGTTTTTGGCAATTTAGGATATTTACTAATTTTATATATTATAAACAACTAGTGGCCCGGTGCACAAAATTCATGCACATTAAAAGGGGATTAATTAGAGGAAATAATTTAATATTGCTATTTGCCCTTTCTCTATAATAGAAGTGTCAGAGATGAAAGAAAATTACTAAAATGTATGTGAAAACCTTCCTCCTGTCAGAGTCTGGGGTGCACACAGGACCCAGAGTCAAGTCCCTGCCCACCCACATGCGCCTCAAAATCATGTGAGACCCAGACCTGGCCGGGACCTGCCCCCATTGGGCTAGATCCAGACCTGGCCAGTCCCGCAGTTGTCAAGCCCCGTGGGGCAGGGGGTGTAGCCTCAGGTCCCCTGGCCTGGCGCCAGGATGGGGGGCATAGCCTGAGGTCCCCCAGCCCAGACTGGGGTGGCGAGCATGCCTTGAGGTCCTCCGTCAAGCCCCACCATTGGGGAACATGGCCTGAGATCCTCTGTCAAGCCCCGCTGGATGGGGGGTATGGCCTGAGGTCCCCCATCAAGCCCCACCAGGTCGGGGGGAGGCACAGTCTCAGGTCCCCTGGCCTGGCACTGGGACGAGGGCATAGCCTCAGGTTCCCCATCAAGTCCCACCGGCAGGGAGGTGCAGCCTTAGGTCCCCCATCAAGCCCCGCTGGGCAGGAGGCATGGCTTGAGTTCCCCCGACCCAGCACTGGGGTGCACCTTGAGGTCCCCCGTCAAGCCCTGCTGGGTGGGGAACACGGCCTGAGGTCCCCTGTCAAGCCCCGCCAGGCAGTGGGGCACAGCCTCAGGTCCCCTGGCCTGGTGCTGGGACAGGGGGTGCTCCTGAGGTTCCCTGGCCTGGTGCCGGGGTCGGGGCCTAGCCTGAAGTCCTCTGTCAAGCCCCCCAAGGTGGGGGGTGCGGTCTGAGGTCCCCTGTCAAGCCCAGCCAGGTGGGGGGGCGCAGCCTCAGGTCCCCTGGCCCAGTGCGGGTTGGGGGGCACGGCCTGAGGTACCCTGTCAAGCCCCGCTAGGTGGAGGGTATGGACTGAGGTTCCCCGGCCTGCTGCTGGGGTGGGGGTCACAGCCTGAGTTCCCCCGACCCAGTACTGGGGGTGAACCTTGAGGTCCCCTGTCAAGCCCAGCCAGGAAGGGGGGGCGCAGCCTCAGGTCCCCTGGCCCGATGCTAGGGCAGGGAGTGTGGCCTGAGGTCCCCTGTCAAGCCCCGCTAGGCAGGGAGTGCGGTCAGAGGTCCCCCGGCCTGGTGCCGAGGTGGGAGGCGTGGCCTGAAGTCCCCTGTCAAGCCCACCTGGTGGGGGGGGGGGCAGCCTGAGGTCCCCTAGCCCAGCACCAGGACAGGAAGTGCACCCGTCAAGCCCCGCTGGGCAGGGGCATGGCTTTAGGTCCCCTGGCCTGTCACCAGGGTGGGGTGTGTGGCCTGAGGTCCCCCAGCCTGATGCCAGGGCAAGGGTTGTGGCCTGAGGTCTCCTGTCAAGCCCTGTTGGGTGGGGGATGCAGCCTGAGGTCCCCTGTCAAGCCCTATGGGGGCAGGGGAGGGGGTAGCCTCAGGTCCCTGCTGATTGCTCGTTAAGGCTCCTTATGGGAACTCGGCTTCAGCTGTGGGTGCACCCATCCTTGTGACGGAGTGATGGTCAATTAGCATATTCCCTCTATTAGATAGGATGAGGCACTGAACATCATTGTATAACAGACTTTCTCCCTATTTTGGGTTATCACCGTGGAACAGAGCCCCAGAAGTGGAATTACTGGGTTAAGGGGTAGGATTGTGTTTATGGCGTTTGATACTTGCTGCTGGATTGCCTTCCCAGAGGATGATGTTTAGTGTAACAGGCTCACTTTATAGGCCCAGGGGACTCTCCTCCCTTCTCCAGGATGTCAGGTTGCCCTCTAACCACTAGAGGGTGTGAAAGGATATTGCTCAAGTGACAAGAGCCTGGCCCCTTCTAGTAAATCCCCCAAATTTGCTTGAGGAGCCTTCAGAATTGCCTTGGAGGGAGGAGTCAGGGGTGGAGAGATGCTTAGTTAGTTAGAAGCTCAATGCTGTAAGTACTGACTTTCCTGGATTTGCACTGAAGACAGGATGGTTTATGATGGGACTCAGAGGAGGGAGCAGTAAGCAGCGCTGCAAAGGCCCAGGGTTTGAGGTTGGCCATGCCTCCTTCTGCTCAGAAACATTGGGCGATTGACCCCCCTCCACAGCATGAACCTCCCCTCCCCTCTGTGGACTTTGAGCCACAAATCTCAGTGTCAATTAGTCTGGCAGCAGCTCACTGACAGTGGAGAGAGTGTGTTCTACTCACCTTTGTAATGTCCCCAACAGCCAGCACTTAATAAGAGCACAGTCAATGGTGACTGCATGAATGGATGAAATGAGACCAGAAATTAGGAGTGGACATGGGGAGGGTGGCACCGATTATGGCGCTGGCTCCTAGTTCCCACAGATGGTTTATTGAAGGAAGAGTGTTGGATGCTTAACTCTAAGCTGTTGATGATGACAATACTCAGAGATCATCCTGTCCACAGTACAGGGAGAGGAGATGTTTACATTAAGCTCCAGACAAAGGATGTGCACAGTGGGGCTAAGGAAGGCACAGAAAGGTGGGAAAACTGGCTCGCCTCAATGTTCCTGGAGAAGCAGTTCTTAAAACGTATTCCTTGGAACATTAGTTCAATTGGACATTTCACAGATGTCAACTAAGAAATGGTTTGGTAGTTATATCAGTCAGCTACTGCTGCATGAATGCTGAGTAACATACCAACCCCAAACTCAGTTGCTAAAAATAATACGTTTCTGATGAGCCTGTGGAGTTGCTAGGGTGCCTCTGCTCCACAAGTCTCTTACTTATCTGAGGTCAGAAGGCTACCCAGGGCATTCTGTTCTCCTTATGGTGATGGGAGAAAAGCTTAGCTCCATAAGCATATTTCAGGCCTTTTCCTCCATCATGTCCATTAACATCCTATTGGCCAGATCAAGTCACATGGTCAAGCCCAATGTTAGTGAGGCAAGGAAATACACTCCACCTCTAGAGGCAGGAAATGTAAAGTCACAGCAAAGAGTGTGGACACTACTGTGGTCATATTTAGATTTAGGAAGCTCTGATGGATTCGTGTTGTTGTTGCTGGTGTTTTATTGCAGGACTTCTCAGAGTCTATACAGATGATCCAACCTAAAGCCTTCACTTTAAAAGAAGGAAACTTAAGCCCAGAGAGAAAAGAAACAGACCAGAAATTATAGCCACTTAGTAGCATCTCTTCAGGGAGACCCCAGATCTCATCACCATCAGACTAGGGCTTCCTGCCTTGCCCCACACTGCTGGGGTGGCTTGGCCACACTGGGTAGGCAGAGAGGAGGAAGCAGGTGCAAGGAGGAGAGCTAAGCAGCCACACAGACAGGAGGCTGAAGCAGTGCTCCAGGGACCCTCAGAAACATCACTGAGTGGGGCAGGGGAGCCATAGTCAGTCCTAGTCTTGAGGAAAACTGTCCAGTGGACAGAAGGTACTGGGGAGTTAGGTTGTTTGTTCGGGGAACATTGGGCAAGTTATTCAGTAGCTTCTCTAAACCCCAGTTTCCTCATTTGTGAAACAGGGGCCATACACATACTGCCTCATGGGGTGATTAAGTTAATACTACGAACAGGATGAAGAATATAATAAGTGCTGAATACAGGTCAGCTCTTATTATTCATTACTATTATGATTAATTAATAATATTATTATTTAGCCTATTTCCTCTACCCTGAGTTTCCCTATTCCTGAATTTTTCACCAGCTCCCCTTCCCAATATCCCACTCTTGATAATAGCCAGCTACAGCTAGTCTCCACTAAGATACATCAGGATAACAAGTATTATTTAATATTAAAGGCCTGGTGCATCAAGTTTGTGAATGGGTAGGGTCCCTAGGCCTGGCTGGCGATCAGGGCCAATCTGTGGGGCAATCAGGGGACTCCGCTGGCATCTGCCTTCGCTGGCTTGGGGCCTACAGGCTGGGGGCAGCTCCTGTGTTTAGTGTCTGCCCCCTGGTGGTCAGTGCACATCATAGCAACAGGTTGTTCTGCTGTGTGGTCTATTTGCATATTAGGCTTTTATTATATAGGATTAAAACCGGGGACACCGGAAAAGTTCAAGGTCCCAAGGAATGGCAGGGAGTGGGGTTACATTTTAGAAATAGGACTCCTATCTGCTGCCATATCAAATCTCATTTCCTGACTGAGCATCTGTCTCTTCAGATATTTGGATGCAAATAGGTTCAGCTTGACTAGGATGAATAATTCACCTAAATTATGGTTCTTAACTCTGGGTGCAGATTAGAATCACCAGGGATGATGTAAAACAACAACAACAAAACCCCTGATGCTCGGACCCACCCTAGACCAATTAGATCTGCATCTCTGGAGTGAGGCTCTGATATTGGTAGGAGTTTAAAGCTCCATGGGTGATTCTAACATGCAGCCAATTTTGACAACCACTGACCCGAGGCTTTGTATGGGCCCATGGAGACTTTGGAGTCAGACAGTAATGAGTTTGCATCCAAGCCCTGTCATTCATTAACTGTATGATGTTGAGCAAACAACTTAGTCTCTCTGAGCCTGTTTCCCTCCCTATAAAATGGGAATAATAATGATCTTTCTGAGATTTTATAAGAAGCCAGTGAAAAAGTATGCCATGCACTGCATGCAATTAGCATGTAGAAGGGGCTCTAAGTATTTGTTAATCAAATGTCTGAGAGTCAGAGCCATGCTGGGGAGCAGAGTGGGTGATATCTAATCCCGGGCCGGGGCCATCTGCCTTCTTTCTTGTTGTGGATGCTGACTCCCATGCTCTCAGGCCTAAGTCTTCCGGAGAAGGACTGAGACCTGGGGGGTGGGAGGTCTCGCTCCAGGCTTCCTCAGTCTATTTACTCATGACAAAGCACCATGTCTGTGGGAGAGCAGGGCTGAAACACAGCCCTTCTTCTGATGGCCAAAACTTGTGCCCACTTGGGTCAGCTCAGGGGAACCATCTTTTCTAGTCATTCCTCCTAGAGGGGGCGTCTTCTCCTAAGTCACACAACATGCTGGACAGGCTAGCTGTGGCCCTGCCTGCTCCCTCTTACGCTGGGACAAAGATGACAGGAGGAGCTCATGCTGTCTGCTGTGCCAACTGGTCATTCTAGCCCTGACTGCGATTGCCAACAGCCCACTGGGCGGAAGGCAGGATGCAGTGAGCAAGGATGGGGTAGCTATTTTGAGCAAAAGTGTCAGGCTGTAGCTGGCGTGGATTCTGGCTAGGTTCATGCTTAGCATGTGCCAGCATCCATGCTTTTTTTCTCAGAATTTCTGAACAAATCAGGATATTTGATGAAACAACTGAGTTTTTCTGCTCTCATAGCCTCCCATTCAAAGGTATGAGCATTGGGATAGACACTATTTTTTTTAAATTTTATAAATTAAAATTTTTTTCAAGTAATCAATTGAATATTCCATTCAAGATAAAGATTACTTATTAAAATTATTAAATGTTGCCAGGCTTGTGTGGCTCAGTGGTTCAGCATTGACTTATGAACCAGGAGATCATGGTTCAATTCCTGGTCAGGGCACATGCCCAGGTTGCGGGCTCGATCCCCAGTAGGGGGTGTGCAGGAGGCAGCCAATCGATGAGTTTCTCTCATCATTGATGTTTCTACCTCTCCCTCTCCCACCTCTCTGGAAAAAAAAAATATATATATTGAAAAAATAAAATTATTAAATATTTAAAAAAATAATTTCAGGTATATAAAAAGTTACAAAGAAAGAAAGGTTGCCAGAGAGTTTCCCAATACCCCAATACCTTTTTTCCAGTCTTGACTCATGCCAACATCTTACATAACCATGGTGCATCTGTGAAAGCTAAGAATTAACATTGGTAAAATGCTCTTCCATAAACCACTGACTTTATTCTGATTTCACCAGATTCCCACTGTCTTTTCTTCCTTCCAAACCAGAGTAGCAGGAGTCCAATTGTGTTTCATCATCATGTCTCCTTAATCTTCTCAGGATAGACACTAGTTTAAATCATGGTTATCTCAACAGTTAAGAAACCCGAAGAAAGCCCTCCTGCTACCTGCAACACTTGCTCTCTCTATCTTCTGCTCCGCGCCACCCGTCTAGAAGATTTTGTAGGTTGGACTCTTTGACATTTGTATTATGGAAACAATAGGTCTGCTGCAATGTGTGCTGAGATATTGATACGTCCCACTGGGGGGTGTGGCTCAGACGAGAATCCTGGCGTGACTCATGTAATCCTCTGGACCAGTGTGAGGTAGGTGTTGCTATGCACCTTCTTCAGATGACAAAGCCACTGCTCAGAGACATGACTTGGGAACAGCTGGGGAAGGCGGTGGCGAGATTCTGGCCCAGGCCCTTTGAATTCAGTCTGTGATCTTTACATTTCATAGCCAGGGAGTAGGGGGGGGGGGGGAGGAATTAGTGTTAACAAATTAGCTTTAAAAGCATAACAAATAGAATTTAAATTTCCAGAGTTCAGTTTCCCATTAGGAGTGGCTAAAAATTAGGATTTGAGAGCAGAAAGTAAAAATATATTTCTTATAAGTTAGGTTGGCAATACATTTCTTTTTTTGGTGGTATGAGAGTGAAATGGGTATCTGCCTTGCTAAGTTGTCTAGCGAGAGAAAGATTTGAAAATGCTCTGTAAATCAAAGGGCCATGCAAGTGTTTGTTACTTAGCTCAGAGACACTTAAACTGGGAAACCCATGGATGAGTAATTCACCGTGTGAACCGCTTATATTTGCAAGCAAAATTTTGCATGTGTGCACATATCTGATTTTCTCAAGGGAGAGAGCACATAGCTTTCATCAGATTCTCAAAGATGTGTGTGACTCAAAAATGATTAAAACCACTACTCCAGCCCAACCCTTATGTCATTTGCTTGTGAGAAGAACAAAGTAATAATTTCAGAATCTGAAGTGCCACCTACATTCACTCTCTGCAAGTATCTTTCTATGTCATGGAATCCCAGGGAAGAGGTAATAGAAAAATTCCCAGGGGAAGGAAGGTTAAGTAAAAATCCCCTCTTTCCAGTGGCCGTGGACTCACTCTGGGGTTCATATATCTAGCTGAAGGAGAGAGAGAAAAAGAGAGAGGGAGGGGGAGAGAGGGAGAGAGAGAGAGGGAGAGAGAGAGAGAGAGAGAGAGAGAGAGAGAGAGAGAGAGAGAGAGAGAGACGAGAGGAGAGAAAGGTTTCTCCTTTTCATGAAGGCATCGCTGCTTGAGCAGATGGCAGAAACTCCATCCCTTTCAAAGTGATGAAGTGAGATTGCTCAGACAAATGCTTTCAAAGTCTTGAACCTGTGAGGTTTTGCTCTGAGTTCAGGAAATAACAGGATATAAATCTGCCTGAATCATCTCAGCTCACGCAAATTCAATGCCTGGGCCACAGTGGCTCTGGCAGCACCTTGTTCTTTTTGTGTGACGACTTTTGATGCTGTGGATTTAGACGGATTAGGCCATTTGGGGCAAAGAGGGGGAATATTAATATACAAAATTGTTAAATGTCAAATAAAATCCCTTAATAATGTGTGTATTTAAGATGAGTATACAGGCACTTTGAAAACACTGCTAGCACCAGCTCAAACATTTGAGAAATCCATTTTGCAAGTTCAAACAAATAATCTTCTACCAATTATGCTGGAGTTTGATGGGAAATTCTGCACAGTCTCAGGCGGGAATGAAGGCCCATTCTCTTATTGTTGTCAGTGGCATGGGCCCACCTAATTCTTCACACAACTGGCTGATGCTTAAATCCCACAGATCAGTGTGCAGCTTGCAAGCAAGAGTTGGTGTTCATATCTCCCTCACATAGATTACCTACTGGTTGATTTTACTTGTTTTAAAGGCCAACGTGTGTCAGAAGACCTGGGCAGTTCCCACCCTGAAGGTCCTACATTTTGGTCTTATACATGCTTGCCAGTAATTGCCTGGGATTTGGAATGACTTGGTTGGGGGAGGTAGAAATGGAGAGGGATCACATAAAAAGTTATAAGTAATAATGAGAATGTCATGATTTATTCTATATCAATCATATCATAATATTATATATTCTAATAAGTGCAGATTGAAAACATGACCATTGTTTCATTTATTGATTCAAAAATAATGTCCTTTTATCATAAAGTTAAAGACAGGTATGTATAGAATAATCTGTGATTCAGTATAGATCCTGATAATTCCTGATAGAGGCAGTATTGAAAGACTATGGGACACAGAGGAGTTAGATACAGTGTCTTATGGGGAGAATGGGGGTGGATAGTCAGGGAAGGCATCTTGGAGGTGATAACATTTGAACTGAATTGTGATAAAAATGTAAGGTTTAAAAGTAGCTTAATTCCCATCCTATAGTAGATGTTGGCTCAGCAATAATCCTATATAACAAAAGGCTAATATGCAAATTGTCCCCTCGACTGGGAGTTCAAACAGGAGTTCAACGGGGAATTCGACCAGGGAGCAAGCCCAGCCAGCCAACTGCCCGCGGCCCCTCCCCCTGGCTGGTCAGCCAATCGGCCCCGATCCAGGCAGGCTGGCCAGACCCCACCTGTGCATGAATTCATGCACCAGGCCTCTGGTCTTGTAATAAGAACAACAGAACTATGTTAAAAACCATCTAGAGGCCCTGGCCAGTGTGGCTCAGTTGGTTAGAGCGCCATCTCATGCACTGAGTCTTGGGTTCGATTCCCAGTCAGGGCACATGACCAGGTGGCAGGTTTGATCCCCAGTTGGGGTGTGTTCAGGAGGCAGCCAATCAATGTTTCTCTTTCTCTCTCTCTCCCTACCTCTCTTGAGAATCAATGAAAAAAAAGAAAGAAAAGAAAAGGAAAAAACTCCCCCATTATTTAGTAAATAGAGGAAAGAAGAAATAGCTTTCACACAGTCCATACTACCACCATAAGTTTTGCAAGCATTTTGCTACATTTCTTGCCAACCTTACCCCCTGAGTATAGCGTTTCCGTAGCTTTTGTTGTCATGTCATACATGCTTGTATTCACTGTGAAAAATGAATCAGTAATAAGAAGCATTTTCCCATATTTTCACAAGAAGGGGCCGATTTAAAGTAGGTGGAGATGGGGAATGAGCGGTCTTAGGGAAGGAGAGAATGAGGGCAAAGTTTTAGTGCCAAGTGGCATGTTTGGCGGGAGTCTACTGCGGCTGCGCCTTGGATTTTGTGGCATGTCTGGAATGGTCTGCTAAGGAGCTGGAGTTTCATCATGTGGCTGATGGGGAGCCATTGGAGGTTCTGGGTGAGATGGTGACATAAGAGTCTGACCCTCTTGGCATGAGTAGGGAGGCAATGAGGGTTAAGGACACATATGTAATACCTTAATCAATAAAGAAAAAAAAGAGTTTGATCCTCTCTAGGGCTGGCTTTGGAAATTCTGCGATTTCCTGGGGCCCTTGGGAATTTGCCAACCTTACCCCCTGAGTATAGCGTCTCCGTAGCTGTTGTTGTCATGTCATACATGCTTGTATTCATTGTGAAAAATGAATCAGTAATAAGAAGCATTTTCCCATATTTTCACAAGAAGGGGCCGATTTAAAGTAGGTGGAGATGGGGAATGAGCGGTCTTAGGGAAGGAGAGAATGAGGGCAAAGTTTTAGTGCCAAGTGGCATGTTTGGCGGGAGTCTACTGCGCCAAACAATTCATCAACCAATACATAGAACAAAATCATCGCCTAGCATCTGAGTGAAAATGTTAATGTACTTGTAAGTACTGCTTCTTATTAATTACAATAGGACAGGCCTGTTCATCATAAGACTTTGTTTTAGAAGCTTCACACCTCACCATTTGATATCAATGATCTATCGGAATCTAACCCCCGCTTCTTCTTGCCAAGCTTGATCTTCTGGTTCATGGATGGCGAATAAGCTTCACCATGCCTAACATCTCCAGTGGTTTGCTGCAAATGTTCTAGGAACTGTGTTGAGAAGGACTCTGAAGGCGTGTCTGAACTTAGTGGAAAAGAGTGTGGGAGTGAGAAGCATCGGCCTGTATGTCATAAATTTGCCATCCTTATTCTCTCCCTCAAATGTTCACTTTAGATGTCTAATATTTATTTTCAAAGACCTTTTAAAATTATAGTTGACATTCAATATTATATTAGTTTCAGGTGTACAGCAGAGTGGTTAGATGTCTTATATTTAATTTTAGTATGGCCCAAGTTGCTATAGTGGAGCCAAACCAAATTGAGTTCAAAGAAAGAAGCAGGTGGAAGGAAATCCCTATTAGTCAATATTTCCATAAAGTACTTGATCCATTGATCTATATCCATCCATCCATCCATCCATCCATCCATCCACTTATTCAACAGATCTTTATTCTGCTTCTACAATGGGCAGGCAATGTGCAAAGTTCTGTGATATAGAAATGATTCTTGTCTCCAGAATTCAGAATCGACTAGTGAAGCAACTGAAGAGATGGGTAAATACCGTAAGGCATGTTTCAAGCCAGGCCAGAGGTCTGAACATAGTGCCATGGCACAGAGGCAGAACCTACTGACCCCCAGTGTAGTAGGCAAGATGGTGGGGGTAAAGGTGGGGCTGTGGCTTACGCACTGAAGTCAGACCTCCATGAGGACAGGGACCAAATATTCATCATTGCATCCCAGTACCTAGCATAATGCCTGGTACGTAGTAGGTGCTCAGCATATTTTTGTTGAATGAACGAGGTATCTCAGGAGTATAAGGAACTCCCCAAAGTTGTCTAGTCCATCCACCTGCCTCGGGGCTGAGCCACACCTAAATCACCCCAAGTGCTATTTCGGGTGCAGTTATTCTTAGCTGGCCTCTGACAGCTGGAAGGAGTCAGAGAAGCAGCCTCTCCTTTGAGGCTTCAGGGGGAGCTCTGTCGGATTGAAACAAGAGCTGGGAAGAGAGGGAGGCAAGTGGGTCCCAAGCCTGGAGGTTGGCTGGAGGTAACTGAAGGTGGGCAGTCTTTTCTTCCTGGGCCATCAGGAGGTTGACCCGAGAAGCTCATCTTCAGGAGAGGCTTGGAGACCTGATCATCGAGGCTCCTGAGGACCTCGGGCAATCTTGGGCTCTAGCCTGGGGACCTACCAAGGAAAAGGAGGAGTTTTCAAGGGCTTCATCAGAAATGCTCCACTCACAGCCTTCCCTTAGGGCAGAGGTCTCCTAAAACATGCAGATCCTGCTCCTTCCATGACCACTCAGTTCCTGGATTCCCTGCCCCCACCTCCGCCTAGTACTTCAGTGAAAGAGGAGTTTGAGGCTGCGGCTCCTTAAAGAGATCTTTTCTCCTGGGACCTGTTTTTTCCAGGGTATTTCACAGTGGCTGGGGAGTGTCGGGGCCTAACACAGTCAGGCTGTACCAGGAGCCAGAGCCCTGAGCATTCTAATCTCATGGGAGATAGGAAGAAATGATTAGGGGGCATTGAATGGCCCTGCTGTGAGCATTCTGAGCTGGACTGGTCCTGGGGCAAAATCAAGGGCAAGTTCTAATCTCATTTTCAGGTAGGGGAAGGGTAGAGAAGTGACTTTCTGGGGCAGTCTCTTGAAAAACAAGCATAAACAGGGAACAATGGCACCATTCCTTTCTGACCTACTCAACCTGGTGCCTGATACGAAATGAGTGTGTGCTGTGCGTGTGTGGGTGTGTGAGAGAGAGAAGGGGAGAGGGAGAGAGAGAGAGAGACTAAGTATAACCTTGTGAGCCCTCTTAGGAGGCTAATGCTTGTTGTCAAGTGTCCCCTTTCCCATAGGGATAGATATGCCCCCTTTTTCTTATAAAAACCTGTCTTCTCAATGCAATACAAAAAGTGGCTCAGTGAGCTCATGTCTCCCTCACATAGACTACCTACACAATTCCTACCCTCTGCCCCACCCCCGACACCCAAAGCTCTTTAACTAAAAATGAAAGTCATAGAACAAGACCTGGAGACCTCTTCTGACCCTGGGGGAGTAGGGACAGAGGGGTGACCATTGGCTGAAGGCCCATGGCCTGAAAGGGTAGAAGTGAAGAGACATTAGGCATTGGATCTGCAAATATTACTGAACAGTGACTCTGTACCTGGAATGGTGCCAAGACCTGTAGATACTACAGGCAAGAGAAGGATGCTGTCTCTAACCACCAGGATCTCCCAAGACTGCTCACCTCATGCTTACCTACAGAAGGTCTTGAAAGGCAAAGTCAGATGCACCTGCTTCAGTGACAATGGCACTAATGTTAAATACTTTATTTAGTACTAGAGGTCCAGTGCATGGATTTGTGCACCGGTGAGGTCTCTCAGCCTGGCCTGGGCCCTCTTGCAATTTGGGACCCCTCAGGGTATGTTGGAGAGCCAGTTTTGGTTCGATTCCCACAGGCCAGGCTGAGGGACCCCACTGGTGCATGAATCCATGCGCTGGGCCTCTAGTATGCATATAATATCTTTCTTTAATCTCTTCTCTCCCTCCCATATTTTCATGCCAGTGGTTTCCATTCCTGCATTCAGCTTCTGCCCACTGGTGATCAGTGTGTGTCATAGCTATCGGATGGTCGGATGGTCAGACAGTTGCTTAGGCTTATATTTATATAGATGAGCCTGACAGTGTACATCAAGCATGTCAAACTCATGGCCCATGGGCCACGTGTGGCCCACAACAAGTATTTTTGCGGCCCAGCCAAAATAACGGTATGTAAGAAACGTTTTAATAAAAATTTCGTAACTTAATTTTTACAATATCCTGTTATACATAATTATTAATAACGAACTACAACGTTCGCTAATGACTGATTTTTTATAATCGTGTTGCATTCATTTCCCTTACTCGCCTTCATGCAGGCGCACCATTTTTCTCCGCTAATACAAGCAGCGAATGTTTTAGCAGCCAATTGCCAAGTCATTAGTCTTGTACTAACTTGTTTGGTGTGCTCATCAGGAAATATTTTGCTTTTGGAGAAGAAGAAAAATAGGTTTATTTATGTTATGCTTATTAATTTGTGCAGTTATTCAGTGTCTGGTAAGTTAAAGTTCAAGAAAAAATATTAATTTTTATTAAAATGTTCTATTATTTTATGTTAATGGTTATTCATTTATTTCAGCCCTTTGCATTCAGCATGTCTCTATTGCAATCAACCTATGTTTCTATGAAAATTGAAGCTTTTGTTTTTTTGTGCCCCACATAAAATTAAACCTTGTTTATTTGGTCCATGCTAGCCTTTGAGTTTGACATGCTTGGTGTACATACAGTAAACCTTCCAAGGTCAGCATTTCTGAAGATCTAAAATGCTCATTGCCAAACCCTCCCTTATCAGAACTACTCACAGAAGAAGCTTAATATCCTTGCCTTTGTCCTTTCTTTGCTCTTGAAATGGCACTGGACACGTCTGGACTCTGCCACTCACTGACTCTGTGCCTGTGGGAGGAGCACGCTCCCTCTTTGGGATCAGGTCTCCTCTTTGTATTAGGTTGAATCATATGAAATTGCTATTTAAAAAATAATTTTAAAAAACTGACCTAAACCCAACCAGTGTGGCTCAGTGGTTGAGTGTCAACCTATGAACCAGGAAGTCAGGGTTCAATTCCCTGTCAGGGCACATGCCCAAATTGTGGGCTTGATCTCCAGTTGGGCTGTGCAACAGGCAGCCAATCAATGATTCTCTCTCATCATTGATGTTTCTATTTCTCTTCCTCTCAGTAACAAATGAATAACAATATTAAAAGTCCTTGACAGTGATAAAGAGAAAAGGGAACAGAATTAACCACTTTGAACCATTCACATATTAGCAATGGGGAGAAGAGTTGACACACACAAAAGAGTGAGTTCCACAAAACAATGAATTTTTCAATGGGGGTCTGTGTATACATCATTTTATGTTTATGTGCATTTGGGGCGTGGGGTAGAATATGTTAGCTTTCATTGAATTCTCTTAGAGTTCCTGACCTCCAAAAGGGCACTACCCTTGAGAGTTGAAATAAAGGGTGGGGTGGAGCAGGGTGGGGGAGGTAAGTGTCAGACTCCAAGTGCAAACGCAGGATCAGGCTGCAGAAAGCTAACAACTCACTGGGGCATTGCCCTTGTGTGGTCTGGTTTCATCAGAAGGACTTCATGCCCTGTATGACCCAGCTGGGTCAATTAATCTCTGAGAGGTGTTGGTTGGAATATTCCAGAAAAAAACACACAACAACACGCCATGTGATGCACCAAGGAGCCTGAATGAATTAGAAAACATTAGAAAAGATGTTGAGTGTGCCTGTGTCCTGGAGACAGGAGCAGGGGAGGGGGCCCAGAGGTTCAGGGCTAAGTGTAAGCAGAAAATGCTATAGCAAATGTGTATCCCCGGGAGTGGTCAGCCTCTTCATTTGCCTCCCTTCTGCCCTCCATCCTATTTGCTTTTCCTCCCTCCTTTCTTCTTCAGGTCCTGTTTGAGGGAAGAATTGCCTCCATCATGACTTTGCAGGGAAAAGCCAGAGTCAGGGTGAGCCTAGTCTCCTGTACAGAGACCTTTAGCCTTTATGGAGAGTGCAATGGTCAGTTGCTTCAATGAGCCCCATATGATGAAAATTAAGGACTGGTTTGAGCCACTGTGAGAGGCTAGGAGGGATCCCTAAGATCCAGCACCAAGTCTCTCTATGCTTTGCCCTTCTAGGATTGGCCTGGCCCATAGGTGGGCGGGAAAATACCTTCTCCCTTCTGTCCTCAGTCCCTAACCCCCCACCACTCTTTTATGTCTGGAAGGCCAGCAAGTGAAATGTGTTTCTTGAGCTTAAAGCTTTGATCCTTGTGAAAATGAAAATCTCTGTGGGAGGTTCACAGTTTAAACTGATAACTGGTTATTTACACTTAGTTGTGAATGAGTATCATTTTTTCCCCAATGGAATTAAATCAACAGGTATTCATTCATCCTGCTTGAGGTTGGATTTGGGTGGGAGCTGTCAGCAGCAATGGTGTATTCAGGGAGAGGCCTGGTGGGCCACTTAGGGGCTCCTGAGCCTTGTCTGGGCAGGTCTCCCTGGGCTTTTGGAACTAGATCTCTAAGGCCCCTCCCAGTCCTCTGACGTGAGTACAGAAAGGAGTGACTGACAGCTCCCTGGGCATGCGCCCTGAGCCAGCGCACAGGGCCCTGAGTTGGTTTAGTGCTCTCCTGTTGCTGTCTTATGAAGGATAACTTTTGAACACAGGGCCCACGTTTTCATTTTGTGCTGTGCTGGCAAAGCATGTAGCTGGTCTTGGTGGGGAGGTGGGACTCAGGGAAGGGGACGCGAGGACAACAGTGCTTCCGTAGAAGCTGCTCCCCGCCCTCCACAGACTAGCTCGGGACTTGCCTCCTGAGAAGGCCATTTCTGAATGAGCCCACCTGCCCAGATCACTCAACTCCTGCACAAGTCTGCAGACAACAGGCCTGCTTGGCACATCTTTGGCTTGTTATGATGCTCAGGGAGGAGTTAGGTGGCTTCAATTGTGTGTACCCACTTCCCTGCTAGCCCCTCTTGAGGTGCCTCTCTTTTCAACCCATCTGGTGGGAAAAAATGACTTTGAAATCACACAGTCCTGGGCTTGAGTTCTGACCTCACCTCTTATAAGGTGTGATGAAAGGAAGATGCCCTATGAAAGTGCCTGCCTCCCACCCGCCTCCCTGGGTTGCTGAGAGGGCATAGTGAGATCAGATGAAAGGTAGGCAGCAAATAAATGAAGGGGTCTTTCTTCTTGATTCTCAGAGCCTCATCTCCTCACCTCTACATTGGAGAAATCATCCCTAACCTCTAAGTGGTCAGGCACAGGGCATTTAGATACTATATCAGCTAAAAATACTCAGCCCCCTCCCCTGTCTCAGGAAGCAATCCCTTCCTGGCAGACCAAGAGTCATGCCCAGCGGGAGTCCCACAGGTGGAGCGGGCATCTCCAGGGGATGATGCCTTGTGAGTCTCTAGCCTCTGTTGAGTTACATAGTACTCGGGGAGGGGAGAGAGAGAGAGAGAGAAAAGAAGAAGAAGAAGAAGAAGAAGAAGAAGAAGAAGAAGAAGAAGAAGAAGAAGAAGAAGAAGAAGAAGAAGGAGAAGAAGAAGAAGGAGGAGGAGGAGGAGGAGGAAGAGGAGGAGGAGGAGGAGGAGGAGGAGGAGGAGGAGGAGAGAAGAGAAGAGGGGGAGGGGGTTTAAAAAAACCAAAAAGGCTCCCAGGGCTCTTTGGACTTGGAATGGCTCTGTGGAGATCAGGGGGATGCACACAAATCGGAAACACATGCACGAGGCTTCCCTCCCAGCACGCACAGCTCCAGGATGAAGGCGCCAAGCATGCTGTTTCAGGACTGGCCAGGCTTGGGCTGGGAAGGATGTGAAGACAGAGCTGCACCTGTGCCCTCATGTCTGATCCTGAGTGAAAGGGCAGAAGATGGGAACAGTGTCTGGTTCTACAGACTCTTGGGCTCCGGAAGGTCTCGAGACCTTGAGAGCCCCTGGATCAAGAGGCCAGGAGAAGCTTCATGGGGCAGCGGAAAGGGCACCAGCTTTAAAGTCAGGCAGACTTGGGTTGGCATCCTGGCTATGCCTTTCAGTAGCTGTGTGACTTTGGGTAAGTTACTTAAGGCCTCTGTGCCTGAATTTTATCATCCAAAATATGAGGACCATGATCACTATCCCAACGGGCTTCTGTAAGGATGAGACCAAATTGGGCATTTTGTTTATTTATTTAATGACGAATGGATTGGGTCCCATATATGTCTTTTCTTTTCAGAAAAGATATGACAGCTTTCCAAAAGAGATTCAGTACATTAAAAAATCAAGGCAATAAGAGTTGGACAGAAATATGGATCTAGGACAGTGTGAACACACATACTTGGGCAGCATGAAGCCTTGCACAATGATTAAAGTCATGTAGTACATTTGTCTGGGGGCTTCTGATTGGTCAAAGTAAAGCAGAAAGCATCATTTATAAGATTCTTGTTGTTTATTTGAAAAATGGTTTCTCAGGAAAGCAGCTTTCTTTGGCACAGAGGCCTCAGTCATTTTTCCCAGGGGCCCTCTTAAAGGATCTTGGATTGGGAATAAATGGACAGCGGCTCTTTGTTGCATTAGTTGTTCATGGAAGGTGTGGGAAAGAAAACAGTGCACCTGCCTTGGGTCTCAGCACATAGTAGGTGCATTCTCGAACAGTCTGTACATCGTGTTTGAGGAAGATTGTCTCATTGCAGGAAAAGGACTAGTGATCTAGTGACACTTTTATCCCACTTCTGTTACCTGTGGCTTGGTTTCACCTCTTGCAAACCCAACCTGCCCCTCCTCTTTGGCTGCCAGTCTGATGCCTTTGTGGGGGCACCTCTTGGTGCTTCTGAGATTGGGGACGATGCAGATCCATCGGGCTGCTCCCAGGAAACCCGAACCCTGCTCCTGGAACTCGGCGTGCGTGGCTTAGTGACATTCCATGTCTTTGGGTTGTGTCCCTGGGAGGAAACATGTGGCCATTCTTTAATAGCTCAAGCCTAGCTCCCTCCTGCCTCCCTCTCTTTGTCTTTCCTTCCTGAGCCAATGAAAGGCAAAGTGAATGAAGCTTTCCCTTCTGATGGGAAAACTCACTCTGGCTCCGTAATGAGCTAGAATAATTGATTTGTCAATGAAAACTGAGGCTGTGGAATTGATGCTTAGTGTCAAAACAGCCCGGACCACATTGGTACTAATTCATCGCCGCTGGAGGGGAGCTGTTAGGCGGGAGCCCAGTGAGAAAGGAGCAGACTGGGGTGGACATATGAAAAGGTTTGATTGTGCTCAAGCTCCCCAGCAGGGCTCTACCCCATTGGGATCTGATTTCTGTGCTCCAGATCGAAGGGCCTGGCTAATATTTGCTTTCCCCCCTTTCCCATGAGGGTAGAAATAACTTGGCAATTGCCACATTGTGGCTACTATTTGAACATGGATGTTAATTTAATTTGGAGTTATGTTACTCTTTAAATTCGTAGGAACTTGGCTGAGGCCTTTGTGTGCTTAGGAGGCCATGGACAGAGAAAAATGGAATTAGAAAAGAAAAAGGATTCTTGGCCTCCCTTTTTCTACCCAACCCCCCACGTCCATCCCCTCACCTTCTGACTGCAGCTTCTGATGAGCAGGAAGTTATTTTGACACATATGGACAGGCACCATGGGGTGGAGGAGAAAGCGCAAGGAGTTCAGAATCAGATCCACAGAGGATGTTCAAATCCTGGCTTCTTCCCCAGGAGCCATGCAAAGTTGGCTGACTGTTTAAGAACTCCATCTTCTCTTCTGTGAAATGGAGCTATGGACACCTTCTCCATAGAACTGATATAAAGATAAGATGAGCTATGGTGTATGTGTGAAGCTACTGCCATAATACTATTATTATTTTATGAAAATGCCATTGGCCTTTGTTCCCAAAGAATTCTGAATGGGTCTATTTCCTATAGGATGAATCTGGGTCCTTTTATCTTGCTTAGTTTCTTGCAGAACTAGAGCAGACAAAGGAGTTGGACTCTGTCCTGTTGTCCAGAGAAAGGGCCCAGAGAAGAAGGGTGCTTGAACCATTGTATGGGCCAAATGCCACTGTTTAACTCTGCAATTGGTTTTATCCCTCCAACAACTCAAGGTGGTAGAGGGCACATTTTCATTTGAAAGATTAGGAAGCAAACTCAGCTGTATGGAGCCACTTGTCCTAGGTCACACAATGACTCAGAGCCCAGTTCCCACCTCATGGCTTCCATATTCCAAGATACCACTTACTTCTGGCGGTGGCAGGACAAGGGTGGGGGCCCTCTCTCTCCATCGCCACTCAGAGGCCTGTCCTTGGGACTCTCATTGTGTCGTTGTTGGCTTATTCCTCAGCTATTTATTAAGTGTTTACTTGGTGCCATTCACTATGGGAAGTAAAAAGGAGCAAGGCAGGCCCCTGTCCTCAAGAAGCTGGCAGTTTATTTGGAAAGACAGAGCCCAGCCGGCGTGGCTCAGTGGTTGAGCGCCGACCTATGAATCAGGAGGTCACGGTTCAATTCCCGGTCAGGGCAGATGCCTGGGTTGTGGACTCAATCCCCAGTGTGGGGCATACAGGAGGCAGCTGATCTATGATTCTCTCTCATGATTGATGTTTTTATCTCCCTCTCCCTTCCTCCCTGAAATCAATAAAAATATATTTATATATTTACTAGAGGCCCGGTGCATGAAATTCGTGCACTTGGGGGGGGGGGTCCCTCAGCCTGGCCTGCACCCTCTCACAGTCCGGCAGCCCTCAGGGGGTGTCTGACTGCAGCTTAGGCCCACTCCCTGAGAGCCTAAGCCATCAGTCGGACATCCTTAGCACTGCTGCGGAATGCAGGAGAGGCTCCTGCCACCGCTGTTGAGTTCACTAGCCGTGAGCCCGGCTTCTAGCTGAGTGGCACTCCCCAGTAGGAGCACATTGACCATGGGGGTGGAGAATGGGGGGGCAGCTCCTGTGGTGAGCGTCTGCCCCCTGGTGGTCAGTGCATGTCATAGCAATGGGTTGTTCTACAATTTGGTCTATTTGCATATTAGCCTTTTATTATATAAAGGATAAAAAAAGACATACAGGAACATAAACATTTTTCTCCCAAAAGAAGAAGAACAAAGAGGAAACATTTGGGAAGGAGTGTTGCATGCTTCTCTTTTGTCCCTTAGCTGTCATGGCACTGCCACACACATGGATGGGACTATGCACAGAGTAGGTGCGCAGAAAATGTCATCTGAATGAATATAATCTCTCTCCCCTGAGTCGTTCACCAAATGCCAGAATTCCCACGCTTGGTTTCCCTGAATGTAAGACATCATGTCATCAGCATACAGTCAGCCCCAATTGATGGTCCGGAGCCTGCTCCAGAGTCAAAGCTGTGGCTGTGGGGGCCAGAATCCAGCCTTGGTCACAAGGAGAACAACCACAGCCTGGAGCTGTAGAGGCTGACTCAGGGCCAGGACGTGTCTGCAGTCACTGAAGCCTCATGACTACTGAGGAGGTGGGCATTCACACTGTGCTGATCTACAGATGAGGAAACTGAGACACAGTGAAGTTGTGGGTCCACATCTCCATGCACACAAGAGGGAGGGAGGGCAGACTCAGGCCAGGCCCCAAGGACAGCCTGATGATGCATGAATACCTGCCCAGGAGGCCACCGGGGACTTGGGACAGAGGGTCCCCTGAGCAGCTTCAGGAGGGAGGACAAGAGCAGGAAGTGCCCAGGGTTCCCAGGGATGGCCCTGGCACACCCAACCCTCCATCAGCCCCATGCCTGCCTGCCCTTTCCACATCCTCTCTGACGGGCACCAGTCAGGGTCTCAGAGTGTGGCCTCCGAGACAAGGCAGACTCTGAGGAGCCCTCTCTGGCTAAATGTGCACTGCCTAGGTCCAGGAGCACTCTGAGAATTTCTGGCAAGTGAATGGCCTCAGAGAGGCTCGCTGTTTACTTTGCTGAGAAGAGATGTCTTCATCTTTCTTTCTCTGTTTCCTTTTCTTGTGATTCTTCCACCCTGCTTTTCCTCTTTTGATTCCTCAGACCTTTCTACCTCCTTTCCCCCTTCATACCCTATTTCTCTTCCTCTTTCCCAGTCTCTTCTCTTCTCATGGATTTTGGAAGCATTGTCTTCTATACACACATATAGATACATCTATAAACACATATATGTAATCATATGTACATACCATGTAAAATTGCTTCACTATGTATTATATACTAGAGGCCTGGTGCACAGATTTGTGCACTGGTGGGGTCCCTCAGCCTGGCCTGTGGGGATCAGACCAAAACCAGCATTCTGACATCCCCCGAGGGATCCCAGATTGCAAGAGGGCAGAGGCCAGGCCAAGGGACCCCACCAGTGCAGGAATCTGTGCACTGGACCTCTAGTATGCATATAAGATCTTTGGTTAATTTCTTCCTGCCCTCCCCCCACTTCGCCCTAAGATTCATCAGTCTGTTCCATGTTTCCATGCCTGTGCATTGAGCATCTGCCCCCTGGTGATCAGTGTGCATCATAGCTACCAGTCGCACAGTTGAATGGTCATACACTTAGCATATTAGCCTTTTATATATATAGATGTGTGTACAAACGTGATATGTGTATGTGTGTGTATGTATATATATGTATGTGTACCCATATACACAGATACATGTATAAAACCAGTGTAATTACACTTCTGAATATGTCCTTGTGTTAAGAAAGTGGGAGTTCCAGAAGGTCTGGGAATCAAAGTTTGGCCAGGACCCCATGGGAAGTTCAAGGGTAGGCAGCACAATGGTTGGGGAGAGGACAACTCCACAAAAGCATGGGCTTTTAGTGTTAGAGATCGCTTGGGCTAGTTTCTTCTTGCAGATACTAAGGTGCTGTGTGGCCCTGGGAAAATTACCTTATCTCTCTGTTTCTTCTTCATGTGGAAAATAAAACCTACAGTGTTATACAAGAATGTATTGATGCTCAAATGAGAAAAATATATTAGGAGAAAAACAAATGTGAGCCGTTATTTCAGTGATGAATTTTTATTTTTCACTCCTCCCCAGTTTGAAATAATTGTGTGTGTTGGGGAGGGGCAGAGAGAGAAGAGGAGAGGGTGGGAAACCTTCCCTTCATAAAAAAAATGGAGAGTGGTTTTCCATAATTCCGGTTGGATTGCTCACTCTCACTGTCTAAGGGAATAATTTCTTAATTTTCTTTTAACTCATGCCCAGCTGAACATTTGTCTAAATTTCAGTAATTTGTATAACTAAAACAAAACCTGGTTCTCTTTTTCCTGAGTATAATGTTATTTTGCAACACCCAGTATGCTTTCTCAAACTCCCCCTCCTGGAATGTGGAATTGCCCGGGCCTTGAGGATAGAGAATTTATCCTGAATGGTCCTGAGACCTTGGCTCAGTTGCTCATCTTTTCTGACCTCCCCATTTCCCCTTCTGTGAGATGAAGGTCAGCAATGCCTCCTGGGCACCTACAAGGCCCCAGATGAGGAGCTGAGGTGGCCAGAGTCAAGCATCCCTCATCCAGAAGGGGGTTTCTGGCCCGGCTCAGGTCAGCCCCGCAGCACAAGCAGGCATCCCTTGGTGAGAACAGTTTCTCCCTGGGGACTGTCTTCTGGAGATTTAGTGTGATATTTTTTCTCACCCTCAGGAATCTGGCCAAACTCCAGGGCCGCCTATCATGAGCAGTCTTGTTTGCTTGCAATTTACGGACTTGTGAGGGGTAAAGGACTGGCTTTGACTATTCAATCAGTCGGGTGGGGGCGGGGAGCTGCCTTAGGCCAGAGGCTGGACTTTTCCCTCTCCTTAGGAATCAGGGCCTTCACCTATGGGATTCAGTGGGAGTGTGGGTGTATGTCAGGGGAAAGGGGAGAGTGTATTACTTTTCTGGGTGACTTTAGTGCCAGCCGCTGTCTTGGTAGATGTCCTCTTATTCAATTTTCTCTCATGCTGTGTGGAGGCACAATTAGCCCCATTTTACAGATGGGGCCACTGAGGCTATGAGAGGATATATAATTGTTCCCAGCCATGTGTTTAGCAAGATTTGCACCTAGATCTGTGGCCTCTGGAGCACAGGTGGGAATATGGGAGGGAGGGAGAAATGTTTCCAGGGGGTAACAGAGCAAATTTCTGAGGGTCTAAGCCCCTTCTTCCCTGTTCACCCATTTTCTCGAGTAGAATGAATTTGACGAGATGGTGACAGTAGTGGCCTGACTCCTGACGGTGCCCAGGTGTCCTGGGATTTTGGAGCCTGTGATTCAGGGGCCGGCCATGCAGGATGGGCCTTTCTCTCCCCATGCTGCAGATGGTCATCCCTGCTAAGGGTTTGGAGAGGTGGGTTATGTCCCCACTGGTCTTCTTTCTGACTGTCACAGGCCTTTGTCCCTTGTTCTGGGATGTCCGGCACAGTGGCCATAAGGTAAAGTGAGAGGAGGCAAGAAGGAGGAGTAAAAAAGTGTGGCTTTTAGAATCTCACCTATCTGGGCTTAAGTCATGTCCTGCCACATCCCAACTATGCGGCTTCTGCCAAAACATGGTAGACTTTGGAGCTTCAGTTTACCCCTCTGTAAAATGGGGGTGATAGGTCTCCTCTGCCTAACAGGAAAGAGATGGGGAGTGGACAAAGAGCCTGGGGTGGAGTCCAGCTCAGAGGAGGGACTCAGCAGATGCCGGAGATTTTCTTTTCTTTCTTTTTTTTTTTTTTTGTGGGACAGAAGACATGGGCTTTGGAGATCCATTAGCAAAGCGAAGTCCCACCCTTCTCCGCCCTGAGCTTTTCAGACTTAATAGCAAGAGACATACATCGCATAAACACTAAACAACTCTTGGAGAGAGAGAAGAACAAGAAAGGGGAAGAGGAAGCTCTGCAAACAGTCATCACCAGAGTGATGCTCAGAGTCATCCTTTCGAAATGGCTTCTGGGTGAGGAGATGAGGCCTCAGTCACAGATCACTCCCAGAGGCTCCTCCCATCTCCCCAGGTCTGCGCTGGCTGCAGGGACCCAGTTTGGATGCGGGGAGGAGGCCTCTGTGTCACTGGTCACTGGCTGCAGGGGCAGGAAGAGTGACCAGGCGGGGGGCTCCCCACACTGTCTGGAGTCGAGGGACGGAGCCCACTGGGCGTTCCAGAGCCAACGAAACAGAAACTCTCCAAGTTCACAACTGTGGAGAAACACTTAGCCAGTTTGTTTTTAATCAAACTCCCCACGCTGACACTTGGGCTCCATTCAACCATTTAAAAAGTTCCACTAGCAAATAAACACTTAGCCAAATATTTGCCCTTATGTGTTTTCAATAGTAAATACCAGCTATATTGCTCATCTCCTTATATCACCCTGACTGGCCCGCCCCCTCGTTGCTCTGAGCCCAGTGGCCTCTCCAAGGATGGGTGGGAACCCCTTGCTGACCTCCCACCATGGACCCAAGAGCAGACACACCTTGGGCCCTGGTGAAAAAATGCCCCCCCCCACCCCCACATCCAGTAGGACAGACCTGCTTAAGATCTTGTGTGGAATTTGTACCGATGTGTGGCATAGCTCCCAGGCCCTGAAATGTAGTACTGTTCCTCCTCCTCTTGTTGGCCCTGCTCCCACCTTCCCCAGTGCCCAGCAGCTGGTCGGCAATCATCAGCATACCTCTGAGGAGTGGGCTTAGGAGTTGGAGGAGCAGAATGGGAGTGAGAGTGAGAGAACAGGGTGTAAGAGGGTGTTTGGGACCTTAGTTACACAAAACACAATTCCACACTGATGCACACACAAACACACACAAAGACACCATCCCACACAGCAACCATGGTATTGGGTAGTGTCCCTTGGTTGCAAGCAATGGATTCTTCTATTAAAATAAGTGAGAGGAGTTCATAAAAGAAAAGGCTAAAAACGCAGGTTGGGGAAAGACAGTGCTGCTCCTGGGAAGAATGTCCTCCTATCATTTTCAGTCTCTGACACACTGCTTATGAATCAAGTTCCAGAAAGGAACTTGCTGGTTGGCCTTGGTAGGGTCCTGTACCGCTCTGTTGACCAGGGGAGGACAGGACACCTTCATCAACAGTCCCTCAAGGCTCCATGCATGGCTTCTCAACTTTTTCACACCCCAACACACATAACGAGTGATATTTGTAAGACATGATGGGGTGAAAGAATAAGGCCACTCAGGGCTGTAAGTCACTGCTGGGCTGAGGGACTCAGCATCTCAGCACACCTGTACCCATTCATAACAATTGTTGGGAAGCTCAGCTGTTTCCTAGAAGGAGAGGCAATTCCTCAAAAGGCAATCGGGATGCTATCAGCAAGAGCAAATGGCAAGGAGACTGAGTACCCACCCCCTTGCCAACATGCTCCAAGGCCTTGGTCATCATCAATAAAGCAATCAGAGCTGCTCTTCTGCCTTGACCTATGCCACAGCTCCTCTTCATCTCATTCCAGCCACAGCGTATTCAATTTCCCCACCTAATTCTCCTTTCAGTAAAGGGATAGCAAACAAATGCATTTATACCTCTGCTCACATACCACAAATCTGTCCTTCAAAAGACTGTGGGCACTTGAGGGCCCAGTCTCTGACTCATTGGTTTTCATTGGCACCTAGGACATAAATCAGTCTTCAAAACAGACCCCAAACTTAGCTGAAACCTGTGCTCTAGACAGACCACTCCCAGAGCCCCAAACACACTCTGCTGTTTACAGGTCTGCTTGGGGGGTCCTTCTTCATTGGTAAGAACTCTACTGAAGGAGACTCTTTTTTTAAAAAAATATATTTTATTGGTTTTTTACAGAGAGGAAGGAAGAGGGATAGAGAGTTAGAAACATCGATCAGCTGCCTCCTGCACACCCCCTACTGGAGATGTGCCCGCAACCAAGGTACATGTCCTTGACCGGAATCGAATCTGGGACCCTTGAGTCCGCAGGCCGATGCTCTATCCACTGAGCCAACCCGGTTAGGGCTGAAGGAGACTCTTGATGCATATTAATAAAATGAATGGCCCGGAAGGTGTGTCTCAATGGTCGGGCATCAATCTATGAACCAGGAGGTCATGGTTCAATTCCTGGTCAGGGCACGTGTCCGAGTTGCGGGCTCAGTCCTCTGTAGGGGACATGTGGGAGGCTGCTGATGAATGATTCTCATCATTGATGTTTCTATCTCTCACTCCCTCTCCCATCCTCTCTGAAATCAATAAAAGAAATATATATATATATATATATATATACACATACACACACACACACATACACATACACACACACAGTGTATATATATATATATAATTTTTTTTTTTTAATAAAATGAATGAAGAGAGAGCTAGGGTGGATTCTCCCCAAACAGTAATCAGGCCTGTGCACCAAATAATCCAAAGAGGTTCATAGTATTTTTTGTTTCTCAAGGCTTGACATCTGGAATCTCTTATGAAAACTTGATCTAGTCTGCCATATTCTTGGGCTGGCAAAACCATAATGTTGAGGGATTCTGCCAACTGATAACCTGTGAGAAATTCAGGCAGAACTGCTCTGAGATGGCCAGATGCATTGATGCAAGAAAGGGACTTGATTTACAAGACATTCTAATGAAGTCTCAAGAATGGAGAAGACTGACTGGGGGAGGGTTTACCAGTATTAGGTAATTGCACTTTGTATTATTCTGTTGAATCTTTTCAGCAAACCTTTGAGGTAATGTAATAATTCCCATATTGCAAATGAAAACACTGAGGAGTGATTTAGAACTATACCTGGGTTTGTTTTTAAATAACTGGTGTGAGGCAGAGCTGGGACTCAATCTCAAGTTTTTTTATGCTTTCTATACCCCCTTGGCCTGTCCTTTCCATAGGATCAGTGATTTTTTGGGGGGCGGGGGGAGAGACAATTTTGCATGTTGGTTGGTAACAAAATTAATTGACATGCCACACTTCTTGCTATATGAGAAAAAGAAGCTCCTATTTGGTTAAGCTGCTGTTATGTGTGGCTATGATAATCCCATATCCTATATAATAAAAGCCTGATATGCTAAGTGTCTGGTCATCCGGTCGCCATTCAACCAATCAAAACGTAATACGCTAATGATATGCTAAAGCCTCTTAACCACTTGCTATGACTTGCACTGACCAGCAGGGGGCAGACAGTTGACCGGTCGACCAGTTGCTATGATGTGCACTGACCACCAGGGGGCAGACACTCTGACTGGTACGTTAGCTTGCTGCTGGGATCTGGCTGATCAGGACTGAGCGAGATGGGCCAGACACACCCTGGAGCCCTCCTTTGGTCCCTCCCTGGCTGGCCAACCTCCTGCATCCCTCCCCTGCCCCAATCGTGCACTAGTGGGGTCCCTTGGCCTGGCCTGCACCCTCTTGAAATCTGGGACCTCTCAGGGGATGTCAGAGAGCCGGTTTTGGCCTGACAGTGGAACAACCGGTTGCTATGATGTGCACTTACCACCAGGGGGCAGACTCTCAATGCAGGAGCTGCCCTCTGGTGGTCTGTGTGCTCCCACAAGGAAAGCCCGCTCAGCCAGAAGCTGGGCTCATGGCTGGCGAGCGCAGTGGCAGTGGCAGGAGCCTCTCCCGCCTCCACAGCAGTGCTAAGGATGTTCGACTGCTGGTTTAGACCTGCTCCCTGGTGAGCCTGCAGTCAGACATCCCCCAAGGGCTCCTAGACTGTGAAAAGGCACAGGTCGGGCTGAGGGACCGTCACCCCCCCAGGAGTGCATGAATTTTGTGCACCAGGCCTCTAGTAATATAATAAAAGTACTGGGTACATTTGCACTATATAGATAAATGGTAGTTATTATTAGGGTAACGTACAAATGCACATTTAAAAAGCATTCAACTTATACAAACCTATATTTATTGATGAGATAAAGGAATATTTAAAAAGGAAATTCCACTTTGTTAATAATCCAATTAATTAATGTGAATGTGTTTTTATAGAAGAAATTGGGCATTGTAAAAGGGTATAAAGTAAAAAGTAAAGATTTTCCACTGCCATTTCTTCAATACTTTTCTCCAGAGATAACATGTGCATTAGCCCCCAATTTTTTTTTTTTTTTTTTATGCATAGAGTTTGGAACTAGGAGAAGGCAAGGAAGTGCCTAGGGTGCAAAATTTAAGGAGGCACTCACTCTTAGGTTTCTGGAAGTTCAGAGTCAATACCTCCATGAACCTGGAGGGAGCGCCTCCTTAAATTTTGCTCACTAGAGACCTCATTTGAGTCGTTCTAGTTCTGACCCTGCTATGCATTGCATATATTTATGTGGGTGCTTGTATAGTTTTTTTATTTAAAAAACAGAAATAGCGTATTTTGTTGTGACTTGTTTTCACTCAACAATTAATCAGGACCTATTAATATCAATTCCTATAAATCTATCTCAAACTTTTAACAGTTGTGTAGTATGAATGAACCATAGCTCAGCCATTTCCCTACTGATGAACATTTAAATTTAAATTTTGCTATTACAATATGTTTTAGTCAGTTTGTACTTCTATAACATAGTATCATATTGACTGAGTGGCTTAAAGAAGACATTTACTTTCTCACGTTCTCATTGGCTGGGAAGTCCAATATGAAGTTGCTGGAAAATTTGGTTCTTAGTGAGGGCTCTCTTCCTGGCTTATAGACAGCCACCTTCTCTCTATGTGCTCACATGGCTTTCCTCAGTGTGCACTCATGGAGAGAGCAAGAGCTCTCATATCTCCTTCTTTTCTTACTAGAGACCCGGTGCACGAAATTCGTGCATGGGGGTGTGTGTCCCTCAGCCCAGCCTGCACCCTCTCCAATCTGGGACCCCTTGAGGGATGTCTGACTGCCCATTTAGGCCCAATCCCAGTAGGATCCCAGTAGGATCGGGCCTAAACGGGCAGTCAGACATCCCTCTCACAATCTAAGACTGCTGGCTCCCAACTGATCACCTACCTACCTTCCTGATTGCCCCTAACCACTTCTGCCTGCCAGCCTGATCACCCCTAACCACTCCCCTGCCAGCCTGATTGATGCCTAACTGCTCCCCTGCCAGCCTTAATGTTCCTAATTGCGCTCCCCTGCAGGCTTGGTCACCCCTAACTGTCCTCCCCTGCAGGCCTGGTCCCCCTCCAACTGCCCTCCCCTGCAGGCCTGGTTACCCCCAACTGCTCTCCCCTGCAGGCCTGGGTCCCCCCCAACTGCCCTTCCCTGCAGGCCCAGTCACCCCCAACTTCTCTCCTCTGCCGGCCTGGTCACCCTTAACTGCACTCCCCTGCTGGCCATCTTGTGGCGGCCATTTTGTGTCCACATGGGGGCAGCCATCTTGTGTGTTGGAGTGATGGTCAATTTGCATATTACTCTTTTATTAGATAGGATAAGGGAACTAATCTCATCATAAGGGCCGCACCTCATGACCTCATCTAAACCTAATTACTTTCCAAAGGTCCCACCTTCAAATACCAACACATTAGGGGTTAGGGTTTCAGCATATAATTTTGGGGAAACATAAACATTCAGTTCATAACACAATGAATGCTGTGAAATAGATATCCTAGGCCATATACACTTGCAAGTATTTCTAGGTGATATATTCCTAGAAGCGAAAATACTGCATAAAGGGGCCATTTTGAACTTTGAAAGCTGTAACCAAAGCACCCTCCCAAAGTTTTGCACCAATTCACATCCCCACCAACAGTGCAGAAGGATATAATGGTAGGCACTTTACATTAGAATTATCTGCAACATTTCTTCCAATAGCCAGATTTCTTGAGAATTTCCTCGCATTAGACTGATGTGCCATTCATTCTCCAGCAGTTTACTGATTAGACCCAGACAGTTTGGCTGGGGCACATGTTCTGCTTTCTGGGTTGGTCCTTTCCCTGCTGTGGAACTCTGCTGGGCAGTGATTGCTCTGGATTTTCCTACAGGCCTGAGGGGGTGTGGGTTGGAAACAGGGAGCCAAGCACTCTGAAGGGCTATGCCATGGGTTAAGATTTCATCATTGCTCTCCAACATCTCCAAAGGTCACTGCAGGATCACGTGAGTCCTATGGGACATTGGGAGGTGACAGTTATAAGTATCAACTTCTTGAATGCAGAGGAGATTGTTGAATCTCAGTTGTTATATGTTGGAAGCAAATAACTTAATGTGGAATCGTTAATAGGTGACCTTGATGAAGAGGCAGTGTGCTGGACCCGATGACTGTTTGAGATTCTTGAAATTCTCCTCCTTCTCACACTTTCCCTACAATTCTGGATGTCAGTTCCTGTCCATCCACCTTCCAAATCAGGAGTTGGCAAACTCTGGCCCATGAGTCATGCCTGGCCTGCAACCTCCTTTTGTAATAAAGTTTTATTGGAACATAGCCATGCTCATTTTCAGATCGTCTGTGGCTGCTTTTGCAACTGCAGTAGTTGCGACAGATTGCATGGCCCGCAAAACCTGAAATATTTACAATCTGGCCTTTTACAGACAAAGCATGCCGACTTCTGCTCTAAATGTCTTTAGAGTTTGTTCCCTCTTCTTCCCTATGAGCTCATCGCATCTCGCCTGGACTTCTGTAGTAGCCACTAAACTCATCATAGACGAAATGAGCTTTCTTAAACGCAAATGTAAGGGTGGCAGGCCCTCAACTACTTCCATTTCTCTTAAGTGTCTATGGTTTGAGTGTCTTGCCATATAAGGCCCAGTGAGTCTGCAGGCTGTTTGCGGTCATCTCTCCACTCTCATTTACTTATATGCCCCACAAATAAGTAAATGGATCAATGCTCAGTTAGTTCCTCTGTAGAATGGAGCAAATAACACCTCCCTGGTGTCTCAATCCCTATGGGTTATTGAGTTTCCCAAGCATCCCACTCACTGTCTGAGCCCATTGCCTTTTACCCATGCTGGTCCCTTTGCCCAGAGGGTCCCTTCTTGTGCAGCTTGTCAACTGCTACTTCTTCAGTGATGCATTTTTCACTCCCTCATTAACAAAGATATTTGCTCCTTCTTTGCTCCTAATAAACCACTCAAGGCGGCCTCCACTGTAGCACTTACATGGCATCATTTGTAATTATGTGTGTCCCTGTCCCTCCCACTGATCTGTGAACTCCAGCATGCAGGCATTTGTTCCAGTCTCCTCAGCATCTAACAACGCCTGGCCCCTACAGCTGCTAACGAAATGTTTGTTGAATGAACAAACACCAATAGTCATTGAGATGTTGTTCTGTGTCAATGTGTCTTTTAGAGTCTTTACAAAAGCCGTGTGACATTATAGCCTCTCTTTATAGATGTGGCAACTAAGGGCATAGAGAAATCACATGCCAAGGTCACAGAGCTTGCCAGGATTGGAACCTGGCAGTTGGGCTCCAGAGCTCAAGCTCTAACTCCCGTGTAACAGTAAGCCAATGAATGAATGAATAAACTCAGTGAACCTGACTGGCGTGGCTCAGTGGTTGAGCCTCTACCTATGAATCAGGAGGTCATCGTTCAATTCCAGGTCTGAGAGAGCAAGTTGGAAGTGGCCATGTGTTATATGACCTAGCCTTGGCAGTCATTTCCACAATAGCCTATGGCAGTGGTTCTCAACCTTTCTAATGCCGCGACCCTTTAATACAGTTCCTCATGTTGTGGTGACCCCCAACCATGAAATTATTTTCATTGCTACTTCATAACTGTAATTTTGCTACTGCTAATGAATCGTAATGTAAATATCTCTGTTTTCCGATGGTCTTAGGCGACCCTGCTCGCGGTTCTCAACCTGTGGGTTGCGACCCACAGGTTGAGAACCGCTGCTGTAGAGCCTAAGACCATCGGGAAACACAGATATTTATATTACAATTCATAACAATAGCAAAATTACAGTTATGAAGTACAATGAAAATAATTTCATGGTTGGGGGTCACCACAACATGAGGAACTGTATTAAAGGGTCGCGGCATTAGAAAGGTTGAGAACCACTGGTCTATGGGTTCTGCAGATCTGCCCTGTTCATGCAGGAGGGGACTGTATGAGGATGTGAGTGTGAGGTTGTTGGGAGCCACCTTGCGATCAAAGTGGGCCTTGAGCTGACTGGGGACAGACTAGGTGTGTTGTGAAGGAAAGTTGTGAGGCTTGGAGACAGAAATGGATTAATCACTACTTGCTCTGCCTATGTTCTGAGATGAGCCTCAGGTTCTCATCTAGAACACGAGGCTTATCATCCCTTCCTGGTGGATAGCAGTGAAGGTCATTTGAGAGAAGGTTTGTAAAATGCTTCTTTGAACTCACAAAGCACTATGGTATAGTGTTGGGGAAAGTGACCACACAATAGAAGGGATCAACGGGAAGGACTCTATTTCTTCTTCTTTTTTTTTAATCTCACCTGAGGATATTTTTTCCCATTGATTTTTGTACAGAGAGTGGAGGGAGGTGGGGGCGGGGAGAGAAACTTTGATGTGAGAGAGACGCATCGATTGGTTGCCTCCTTGCCTGCAAACCGGCCAGGGCAAAGTTTACTATTTCATCGGGAAGTATAGACTCGATGAATCTAGGAGGACTTCATGAAAAACATTTCACCCTTTATTTCTGGGGCTGCCAACCTCCAATAAATAACACTTACTGAGCTTCTACTTCTACATCTGTATGTCAGGAGAGGCACAATCCTTTCATTTCAATCTTTCAACAATGCTGGGAAGTGGGATCCATACACCACACTGGAGGGAGAGGAAACTGAAGCTTGGTGAGGTTAAAGAGCTTGCTGTGAAAATAGGGGAGTTGGGGTGCAACCCTGAAGGATGACAATGAGGCAAGTGAGAGGTGGGCTTGTAGGACTTAAGCCATGTCCCCACCCTCCCCATCCATATCTGGGACCTGAGATGTCCTCAGGGCTAGGTTTTGCAGGTGTGTGGCAAGGGGAGGGTGACGGGGGGGGGGGCGGGGAGGGTAACAGGGCCTCTCCTGCCCTGCACATCCCTACACCCTTAGCCCTCAGTTGATGAGGGGTCTTCCAGTGCGTGTGTGAGTGTGTGTGCGTGTGTGACCAGCCTGGCAGCTGCTGCCATCCTAAAGCTGGGGATTAAGGTGACGAGGCCCACAGAGCCCTCCGGAGCTGGCTGCAGGCCAGAGCCACACGGGGCTGGGGGCTCCTGGGAGTTTGGATCCCAGGCCATTCTCGGAAAAGCATTTGCAGTGAGGCCACTCCAGGTGCCAGGCCTGGCCATCAATCCCTCACTCTTCGGAGCAGCGAGTTTATAAAGTAGCAATTAAATAAGAGCTCTGTAAGTGCTTCTGGGAACTGCCCTGAATGCATTTTCCAAACATAAATAACGGGGACCTCCACTCTGCGCAGAGCACATGCCCAGCGGAGAGGCAGTCACACCAGAAAGAAGGGAGCCCTGTTGTGCCGACAGCCAGGCGACGTGTCCTGGTGTGCATGCGTGCTCCGTGTAGGTGGCAAGTTCATTTGTCTTGCCTGTCTGGGTGGCATGTCAGCCTGCCTGGACGTGTCATGGCGAGAGGCTGGTGGCCGTGACTCACTTTGCTGGGGGAGGCAAGAGATCACTGGGCTGTTCCAGAGATAGTGGTAATGATCGCAGAAGCAACAGCAATGACAGCGTATATTCACTGAGCACTTATTATCTGCTAGGAGCCCACAAATCCCACATTATTGACAGGTTGGGAGACATCCTAGGTGACAGAGTTTGTACCATCTTACATCTCTTAGGCCCTCATTATATGATGAGTTCTGTTCCAGTTGTTGTACATGAATGAACTGACTTAGTCTCCCAATAAAAGTGGGAATTACGTATTCTTATTATCCTGCTTTGTAGGGGAGAAACGGAGGCACAGAGAAGTTAAGTCTCTTGCTCAGAGCCAGCATTCGGCCTCTTAACCCCTCCTTGGGCCGCATCCTAGCACCAGACCTGAACCCTGGTACCACGTACCACTCTGTCTTCTCAGCTCAGGGTTGATGACTGTCAACTGTCCCAGCCCAAGGCCTGAGCAGCTCAATCTGGTGCAGAGAACAGCACGGGACTAAGTCCTCTCCACCTGCTCCTTCCCCTCAGGGGGCCTTCCTGGTCCCATCTCTCATGATTCATGATGCATGGATAGGGGTTAGGGAGCCTCCACCCTCTGCATCCTCCCATCCACATTACTGGCTCCCCCACCACCACGCCAGCTCTGCTCTCACACCTCCATGCCTTTGCTGGTGCTGGCCTGTCCTCCTGATGCCCTTTCTCCACCTGTCCACTAGGAAATTAAAAAAGGCCAAGGCATTTTAAGTCACAGAGGAAGGGTCACCCGATCTTAGGAGAATTTGTGACCATCACCTCCCCGCACGCCCCCCCCCCCTCCAGCCAGATGAATACATTGCATATGCTTCTTCTTCTTTTTTTAATGTTATTATTATTATTATTATTGATTTCAGAGAGGAAAGGAGAGGGTGAGAGAGAAAGAAACATTAATGATGAGAGAGAATCATCAATTGGCTGCCTCCTGCATGCCCCCTACTGGAGATCGAGTCCACAACCTGGGTGCATGCCCTGATTGGGAATTGAACCCGTGACCTCTTCGTTCCTGGGTCGACACTCAAACCCTGAGCTACACCGGACTGGGCACACAGTCTTATTCTTGTTGTTCTTTCAGATGTTGGTAGGTGGATGAGTGGAGCTAATTTCCAGCAAAGGAGAATATTCGAATCATGCCTGATCCTGGGTTCCCCAGGGCTCCGGCCATGACTAATCCTGCCCCATTAGACAAGCGCAAGTAAGACGACTGATTGGAAATGACATCAGCTCTGCTGTGTGACCTTGGCCAAGTCACTTTACTTCTCTGGGCCTTAGTTTTCTCATCTATAAAACAAGAACAATTCTATCTTCCTGGCAGGGTTCTTCAGAAAATTCAATAAGGGATGGAAAGCAAAGACACCCAGGACACAATGGGTAATTAATCAATATTGGTGAAATGGGCTCTCAGGATAGCAGAGAGTGGGGATTACCAGGATGGCACCACGAATAGCCCTTTGTAATGCACGTCTCTGTGGGTTTATGAGTTTTGCTCATAGTTGCGGCGCATTGCTTTCTGCAAAAGCCCCTCACCACTGTGGGCCCCTTCCCCTGTCTCTGTCGGGTGATAAAAGAGACTTTGCCCTCAACTCCCAGTCACGTCATCACGAAAGGTGGCATTTCGTGAATGCTGTCTTCCCAGCCGTCTCTCACCCAAGGATCCCATCATAAAAACCCCATCAAGAATCTGGCCCCTGTTCATTCCTGAGCGGGGAGTCAGTGATTTCCCTGTCTTGGACTGCATCGAAGTTGCCAGTGATTAAGAAACTCATATATTTTCACACTCATTAAAAGAAACATGATATTCACTTTTCCAAGAAAAGCCATCCTTGTTTGTAGACCCTGTAATATATTGGGAACGCCTCTTAATTGGCTTCTAGGACTCAGTGTCAGAAGTCAGACCCAAGTTTGTTTATTGACACAAGGAAAAAAATAAAACGTCGTATAATTAGTTGAGTGACTGACTCTAAATTCAGTAACTCCCATCGGTATGTGGCCTTGTCAGGGTTTAAGATTCCATTTTGGGTTATGAAAGAGGCCGGGTCCGAGGTAGTCCAGACGCGGCTGCACTGCACCATAGCTATTGTACAAATGGGCTCAGTGTGCTGTTTGTGTTAAGATGGAAAACTTTTACATGTTTGATTTTTATGCAAGTCAATTAACTTGTTTTTTATAACTGTAAGGGCTTGCTTTGCAAATAAGATTACTTACCACTATAAATTATGGGAACATAGGGGCCTATTCAGACAAAATGTTACACACCCCTAACCCGTGCACCAGGCTGCATGCCGGCCTTCTGCAGGGGGGACAGCTGAGGCAAATGGACAGGGAGGTGAAGGAGGAGGGAGGGGTTATTTTGGTGCATTCTAAGGGGCCCTTCCAAGAGGGATGCAAAGAGGGAGTGTGTGTGTATGTGGGGGTTGCGGGGGGGTGTCTGGAGGTGGGGACTAGGGAGCGAACCAGAATACTTTTCTCTGTGCTTCTTCCCCCACCTCAACTCTGCCCGGTTGCAGAGACCTGGCCAAGGCCGTCCCTTACATGGCAACGGAAGAATCAATCTCTCTCTCTCTCTCTCTCTCTCTCTCTCTCTCTCTCTCTCTCTCTCTCTCTCAGTGTTTGCTTCTTGGTGACAGCACATCCCCTGAAGCTTAAGTTTAAGGCAGGGCTATGTCCAGGCTTTATCCTCACTGTCATCTTGTCACCCCTCCTGCAATGGTGGCCCATGCCTATCTGGGTATCCAGTGAGCAACCCACCCCCTCCCACGATGCAGATGGAAGGGGCCAGGCCAGGGCAGGGCAGAGGGAGGGAGAGGAGTAGGCATTCCTGCAGGTCATGCTCAGGGGTGGGGAAGGGCCAGGCAAGCTTGAGAAAGAGGAGACTCAGTCTTCGGTCCCTGGAACTGACTCCCTACCTGCATCTCCTTTGCGGAGGACAGCATAGGTCTACACATGAGGTTTTCAGGGAAATGATGCTGGGCCTCTTGGCTCTTAGGCTCCTTTGTGAGCCTGGATGGATTCCTTCCTGCTCTGAGTCTCAGGTTCTTTCTCATCTGCTCCATGGAGGCAGAAACCCAGGCCTAGCATGCCTCATAGGGTGGGGCTTGTCATAGGTGATTCTCAATAGGGAATTTTGCACCCCAAGCCCCATGGACATTTAGCAATTTATGGAGATATTTTGATTGCTACAATGGGGGTGGTGCTGGTACTTAGATATAAACAGGGATGCTACTAAACATCCTACAAGCACAGGAGCACAGGGCAGCCCACACAACAAAGAACTGTCTGGTCTAAAATGTCCATAGTGTCAAGTTTGAAAAACCCTGAATACTGGAATTTTCCTGCTTCTCTGAGGCGCACGAGGAAACGGAGACCTTTTGGAGGCTGACCAGTCTTTGGGACAAGATATAATTTGTGGAAGAGTCAATGCAGAGTACCTAGTTGCTCAGGAAAGAAAGAGGACAGGATTTCCTCAGAAGCAACAACAATATCATCCTTCACAATACACAGGAGGTTGCAGTAGATTTCGTGTTTTGAGGTATATGTTATGCCATGAGGGCCCCATGGAAATCTATGGGAGTAGCTAGGGAAATGACAATAATTACAGTATCCTAAAAAGGACCAGAATTTTCATTATTCTGATTCTGCTGATTAAAAAAAAAAAAAAAGATACCCGGGGCTTAAACGTATGGAGTTACTTGTCTAAAATCACACAGCCACACCTCCCATGCTGGACCTTTCTCAGATCTTGGTGAAGGAATCAGGATGCATATTATCATATTATGAAACCATGGACTTGAGCAACAGTCAAGTGTCATTGTCAAATGTCATTGTCAGGCATGACTTCACCGCATTGGCAAATACTTCCCAAGGGGAGGCCTTCCTTCTTAAGATAATCACACGGTCCTCCACACACCTTGAGTACTTTGTACCCACTCGCATTGGGTTGTAGGTCGTGGCCTCCATGTCTGTCACCTCTTATTGAAGCGGGGCTCTTTGAGGTTAGGGACCATATCTTAATCGTCTTGACAGACCTCTTTGAGCTGTAGTTTCCTCTTCCGGAATATAGAAACAATGGCTCCTACCTCACCAGTTAGACCTTCATTAAATGTTTGTGGAACACCTGGATGAAATAAGAACACCGAGTTCCTTTTGTGTCCCTAGCCTCTGCCCCACCACCCCCCCCTTCATCTTTCCCCCTGCTGGCTTGATGTCACATTTGGGTGCCAAAAAGCAGAGGAAGCAAAAGACTTGGGAGAGTGTGAGAAGCATTATTGAACTCTGAGGATTTTACCTTATTTTTTAAAGCCCAGCTGATGGAAAATTGAGGATCACTGGTATTAAGGGGCATTGGCCTTTGGGTATCCACTTTTCATAATAAATGGAAACCAGGGGAGACATTCCAATTTGCAAATGAATTTCTGCTCTGGATCTTCAGATTATAAAAGAAGTGGCTGTCCTCACAGAGATGAACATTTAGGTGGCCACTTGGTAGACCTGGAACCCACAGATCTCTCAGTACCTGCCCTCTACACTTGTAGATGGCAAGTTTCACATCTGGCCTGATGTGCTCTGCCCTGTGCCACTCATGATGCATGTCCACTGGATAGAGACTTCAGAAAACTCTTCTGACATCTTGGCCGTAGTCTGTGCCTAATGCCATTATGCAATCATTTCTATTCTAGATGCTGTGGGGTCATATCATAAAAGATATGCTCTTCATATTATTAGTGCTTTTGAGGACATTCCACTCATTCATTCATTCCTACCAAAAATTTTTTAGTGTCTTCCATGCAAACAGCTGTGTGCCCCTGGGCAAATTAACCTCTGTGAGTCTTAAATTTTTTTATTTAATATAGCAGGGATAATAAAACACTCTTCATAAAGTACCCAGTTTCAGGCATGTGGTAGGTACTCAGAAAATAATAGTTATTACTAGACTCTAAAAAAGCTGTGAATCTCAAAGTATCAGCAAGGCATAAAGATACTGAAATCAATCTAATCAGTAACATACAAATAAGTGTTAACTGATGCCTTAGTGCATATTGAGGATTCTAAACACAGTCTCTTAATGATCTTGGAAGGCTCACCAGAGGAGGCGAGACACGAGTCTCAAGGTAAACAGCATCCTAGATCTTAGAGCATCCAAGATTAAGTACCCCTTATCTACAGTCTGCCACATAAAATTATTATTTTCTCATTTTTGAGTTGAAGGAACTGGAAGTAAGTGAGCTAGAGAGTCTTACAACCCATGAGTCAGGAACTATTAATGATCTTTTCACAAATGAAGAAACTGAGACATAGAGAAGATAAGTCTTTCCTAATGACACACATCAACCAGTGGTGGACCTCAAATGGAACTGACCAGCTCCACAGACTAAGATTATAACCTCCACATTCAATGGGAACAGAGGCTATTGTGGGAAGAATATTGGATTTGAAGCAAGTCCGACCTGGCTTCTGGTCTGTGCTCTAGCATGTGCTATCTTGTGAACCTGGGAAAGACACTGACTTCCTGGCTCCTGTTTTCCTTATCCAGGAGCTGGAAATGATGATGATATCCACTCTGTGGGATACTCAGAATGATAAGTACGTATTTGAAGAGTTTGCCATGGTTCCTTAGAAAGAGTAAATCATACTTTGGATCTCCATAAGTTCTTAAAGTTCATAAGAACTTTTGCAAACATGACTGTGTGGGATTTGCTCAGATGCCCATTGAGTTATGCAAGGGAGAGGTTTTTTTTTTATCTCCTTTCCATAGATGAGAAAAGTGAGCAGGAGAGCGGAAAAAGGGTGATGGGAGCTCTTTTAAAATTTTCCATTTATTTAACAAATATCAGCTCAGCAACTGTTATGTTTCAGTATCACATTTTCTTGAGGAGTTATAAGGCTTGTCTCCATTTTTTCTGTATGAAGAACTGGAGCTCAAAGAGACTATAACTTGCTCATGTCATAGGACAAATAATAAGCAGTGTTGGGATTTAAAAGAAGGTCCGTGTGGACCCTAGACGTTCCCATGGTAGAGTGATTGAGCCCAGGGCCACAAGGCAGTGAAAGGCACAGCCAAGGGAGGCTCCAACCCTAGTCTTTCAGGTTCAGATCCAGTTCTTTTTCAGCCCAACATGTGAGTTAGGCCTTCAGATAAGTCTGAATTCCAAATTCTAAGCAAGTGATGACTTATGCAAAAGGTTAAAAAACCAGAACCTCCGAGCCAGGAAAGATCACCTTCCTTGAATAAACGTGGGAAATCTCCCCATGATAACATTTGCTGTCTAGAGGAAACCTTCCCAGATAGAAACTGATCCTATCTTCCCGCCGAAGTGATTTGGAGAAGGCCTAACTAAAGAGATTTAGGAAGCAGACCCACCTACAAGGGAGTCAATGAAAAGGGATCACTGACTTTGGCAAGTACAATCTACCACGAAAATCTGGGAGACTGATGGGCGTGGCTCTGGGATAAGTACCATCAGAAGATCTACTGGGGTTTTGGAATAGAGAGGACGACGTGAAGTCAGAGACACGGGATTCAGGTCTTGGTTTCTCCACTGTTGGCTGAATCACTCAACTTCTTTGTGTCTAACCATCTTCCTCTATAAAATGAGGGCAATAATGTCTTTTTTTTTTTTAAATTGCTACAACAGGATTATTTGAGACTCAAAGACATAAAAGGATGATGAAATTGTATTGTATAATATAGCTGATATTCTTTGTTAAAGAAAATGTCATGGAAAATAGTGAGGTGAATTGGAGAGTAAAAATATTTTCTGTACCACCAGAGAACATACAAAACCTGATGGGTTTGAACAACCTGGTCATTAAGAAAGTTCAGTCCTAGCCGGTTTGGCTCACTGGATAGAGTGTCGGCCTGCAGACTGAAGGGTCCCAGGTTCAATTCCAGCCAAGGGCACATGCCTGAGTTGCGGGCTCGATCCCCAGTTGGGGATGTGCAGGAGGAAGCTGATCAATGGTTCTCTCTCATCATTGATGTTTCTATCTCTCTCTCTCTCTATCCTTCTCCCTTCCACTCTAAAATCAATAAAAATATATTTTAAAAAAAGCAAGTTCAGTGCATCCTGCTTGTGGTACTACCTTATGAACATGATGATGATATTAATAATAAAAGTATAGTATGTTGCTGTTTGTAACACACTCCCACATATGGTTCTTATTTTTAATTCTCTGAGTTGATCATGCACTCTACTTTCTGACCTTTTTCAATGTTGTTACTGCTGCCTGGAATCTCTCTCCCCTCTCTTTGCCAGATTAGCTATTTATCCTTCAATATCAACTTAAGTATCTCATTCTCAGAGAAACAGTTCCTGACCCACTCTACTCCCAACCTGGGCGAAGAGCCTTTCTGAGTGTTTTCTGATTCTATATAACTCATTTTGTAACTGTCTGTTATTTGTATCTTCCCATCCTCTTTCCATAAGCTGGTATTGTTGCTTGCATATCTCTGGATTCCCAATCTAGAACAGGGCTAGGCACATGGATCCCGCTCAATGGATATTGCTGAATGAATGAATGAATGAATGAATGAATGAATTTGGTCTCTATGACAATTGCATGAGGAAGGTAGATAGGGCTGGAAGGCACCTAAGAGCTGGTCCAAGCCAACACTCCCCCTCAGATGAAGGAACCAAAGCTCCCATTTTAAAATAACAGTCCTGAAGTCACCCCGCCTATTGGTGCCAGAGTCACTCTGGACACAGCCCTTTCACTGGTTCAAGAGTGTTCTTTCTGCCTAGCTGGGTGTGGCTCAGCAGTTGAGAGTCACACAGGAACCAAGAGGTCACTGGTTCCATTCCCAGTCAGGGCATATGCCCTGAATGTTGAATTAGACTCTACAAGGAGTTAGGATAGGCGTCTTAATCCTATCCTGTTACTAGCTGTCATCTTGAGCAGATCACTTCCCTTGTTGGGACCTAAATAGATATATATTGTGTAACTACTGTGTGTATACATGATATAAGGTTCAATCTTCTCCATTGTAAAATGGAGGACGATGGAGAATTACTTTACATAATCTTTAAGGTCTCCTCAAATTCTAAATGACATAGTTCCCACATCAGTTCCAGTGGCATTAATATTACTTTATTGTAATATGGTGTCATATGCAAACTGTGGCTTTGGGGAAAGATCAGTTGTAGCATGGTGATCAAGAAGTCAGATTTTCCCTGGCCAATGTTCTCAGTGGTTAGAGCATTGGCTTGTGTACTAAAGGGTTACGAGTTCAATTCCCAGTCAAGGGCACATACCTGGACTGCAGATTCAAACCCCGGCCCTGGTCTGGGCGAGTGCAGAAGGCAACCAACTGATGAATCTCTCTCACATCAATGTCTCTCTCTCTCTCTCTCTCTCATTCTTCCCCCCTCCCTCTCTCTCCTTCCCTCCCTTGCACTCTCTCTAAAAAGCAATGGAAAAAATAGTCTTGGGTGAGGATTAACAACAACAAAAAGAAGTCAGACTTGACATCAGCTGAAATGGTGGTGAACAACTGATTGGTGTTTTCTCAGAAACTCTGTTTTCTTGCCTCAAAACAATGGCAGTAACAATAAGGGTTGATGACGATCAAGTCAGATGCTGTGTGTGATGTGGTGTGTGGACCCTCATTCTCAGGGTGACTGTAGAGAATGGCTATGAGTGGCCTATCTCACATGAGATAGAATCACAGGAGGTTCAGCATCTGATAGGTGGTGCAAAGTTTGGGTTCTGTGACTCTAGACTTTTTGTAGGAACCAGGTTTGAATTTTCCATCCAGGGAGGCCCACCAGTCAAAAAAGGCTGGACTTAGCTAGCCGCCCTTACTCATAGCATATCACCGGGCTAAAGTCCCAAAGTAGCTTCTCCTGTGCCCAGGCCTGAGCAAGGTTTGTCTGGCACATCAAGAGGCTTGGGGTCTTTTTCTCTATCACCATCCTAAACAGGGAGTTGTTTTTAAATTGGAGTGTCTCTACCTTCTTCTCTTTTTGCTCTCTCTCATGGGAAAATGTCCCATTGCCTCTGGGCAAGGCTAACTCGACCTTCTGAATGCTACTTTTGAGTTAGATGGACAGTCTTGATCAGCAGGATAAGGGGCTGGGCTGGCGAAAACAGCAATGATGCCACCTCCTCATTGTGGCTGGGATGTGTTGCCATGGCTACTAAATGCAGGGAAGTAAAATAAGCAGAAGAAAAAGAAAAGCCATAGTAGGTGTATATTTATGTGTTCATGTGTATGCATGGGCATGCTTACACACCCCTGTATGAGGTGTATATTGCTGGGCTCCTATTTTCTGACCTGCTTTCATCCTTGCAATAACCATGCAGAGTAGACAGTGCTGCCCCTGCTGCATAGATGGGGGAGTCAAGGAGGTTAAAGGTACAGGTTGTGAAGCCAGCATGCCTGCGCGAATCCCAGATCTGCCATTGCCTAGCTGTGTAACCTGCCAGTTTCCCCACCTGTGAACAGTAGTACCACCTCTCAGCATTGTGAGCGGTGAGTTGAGACACAGAGAATGGTTAGCACAGTGCTTGGCTCATGGAAAGTACCTAATAAATGGTCACCGCTGTCTATCCCTGATTTTCCCCAGGGACATGCAGTGGGAAAGGAAGGAGTTCATAATTCACTGTTACCACCCAGTACCTGCCACAGGATAAGTGCTCAATCACGAATGGAAGGACACCATTACCCGGTTTGGCCACTACCAGGGGCCGAGAAGGACTGATGGGATGATTGATGGTGAGCTTCTCTGAGGGGGCTGCCAGTCCAGATCTTTCTCCTCTAAAACTTGAGCTCTTTCTACCTTCTGTGTTCACCTGACCCAGTGGGTGGGCTGACTTTCCCAGCCTGAGGAGGGTGGTGCCTGTGGAGAAGTTCCAGGGTAGGCATGGCAGTGCCTGTCTCTGAGAGCTGGCTGGGCTTGGGCCTGCAGGGAGGACGTGGCTGATCCCAGGCCCGCGCCGGGCACCGGTCCTTTCATCTCTCCCGGGTCCCTCTCACACACCTGTCAGAGCTTTGGAGACTGTGGAAGTGACATGGTGGGATAGTAGGTCTAATAGTTCTTTGAATAAAGCTGCATTGAGGAACACAGTGTTTTTAGAAAGTGGTTTTAATCTTGGTGGGGTGGCAATCTGGCATTTCAGGAGTGTTGCTAGGGTCTGGTGCCAGCTCCAGTACTAACCAGCTTTGTTACTTGGGGCAAGTCTCTGCCCCCCTCCGGGCCTTGGTTCCTCACCTCAGAGGCGAGAGAGCAGGAATGATGGGCAGTCACGCTGCTCTGATGTCCCTTCCACTGGTCTTGTCCGATTCCACCCCCAGTTCCTCTTGGTTTAAACAGGCCACAATCCCTCTCTGTCCCACTGGCTCCTCACAAGACAGCAGTATCTATGAAAGAGCTTCCCTACCTGGAGTTCTCAGTCCTTTCCAGCAAGACTCCATGATCTCTGCTGTTATCTCTCCCCGCTTTCCCTCTGTATCTGGGCGGGGACAGCCTGCATGCTCTTCAGAGTAGCCCATGTTATTAATAACAGTGACTTCTGTTTTCTCAGGGCTTTAGAGCTTACAAAGGCATGAATATTATCAGTCACACAGCTGGAATGGGGTAGAACAAAGAGCTCAGGTTCAACTATGAAGTCTCTACTTTTAACACCCCCACATTACCTGTGTCTTTAAAAAGCCTCCTTAAGTTGAAGTTGGAATTAAGTGATGTTCATTAAACAAACAAACACATTCTTGTGGATTGGGCTTAAAAGAGGAAAAACTGGAGCCATACCCAGTCACACAGTTACTCATTCGCCGCATAGTTTTTGAATGCCTACTTAGTATTAGGCACTATTTTGGATAATATTCCTGGAAGTCAGAATCAAATACAGTAGCTGCCCTCAAGGGGCTTTGAAATCCAGAGACAGCCAGATATGGGTTTGTACAAATTTAGGGCAATGTAGTAAGTGCTGGACAAAGGTGCAGTATGCAAGATTGGAAAGAGTGTGGGTTTCAGAGTATGAACCCTGTTTTTGAGTCCTGGCTTTGCCACTAACTAATTAAGAGTCCTTGGGTAAGTTACCAAATCTCTCTGAACCTATTACATAGCAAATGTAATACCACATGGATTGGTTACTGTTGGAGTTTAAATGATGTAATGCACATAAAATACCTAGGACAGTGCCTGTCATATATGGGCAGTTAAGATCTATCGTTTGTTATTATTAATAATCATTAGCACTGTGGGAGCACAAAATATGGCTTGATTAATTCCACCTTTGCCACCGGCTAAGGAGGTACCATGTGAACTGGACCCTGAAGTATGAGTAGGTTTCCCTCAGGAGGAATCCTGGTTTGGGGTGATGGGGCAAAGGTGGGGCAGGGGGCATTTCAGGTAGAGCAAACAGTGTAAGCAAAAGCATCAAAGGGCTGGCAAGTTTAAGCAGTCACCAGCAAGTTGATGTGACTGATTGGTGGGGGTGAGGTAGAGCATAAAATGATGGCAGATTACAGTGGAAGGCACGTTAGGGTCATAGATGGTGAAGGACCTTGGGTGCCACGCTAAGGAAGTTAGTCATGATTCTATAGTAAAGAGGAGACTGGAAGTTTGGAGTGTATGCTAGGGAAATGGCAACGCAAGTGGCAATGGTGAAGATGGTATAAGCTAGCGGTGAAGAAATGGACTATCAGGCTATTCAAAGGCCACGACAAGAGATGATGAGGCCTGAGCTATAGCACATGGTGATGACAGGGATGAGAGGTCACTCAGGCTAAGAGGTAATTCAGGAGGTGTGGGTAGGTACTTTGTTAGTAAGGAGAGGATGCTCACAGGAGGTAGAGCAGGTATTTTGCAGTGCCGGGGCAGGGCCGGGGGCGGGGGTGGTGGTCTATAAAGCTGGGTGAATGGTTAGGCCATTACTCAAGAATGCAAAAACTGAAAGCAGTCATATGGGAACGTCTAGGAATAGGGTTAGGATTCAACTTGAACTTGTGTTTGCTACGGTGAAGTCCAGGAGGCAGTTGACTCCGCAGGTGTGGAGCTCAGGACAGATGTCTGGCCCAGAGCAGAGATTTGGGTGCTGGCTCTTCAGGCAGGCTAGCTCCCACTGTGGGAGGCCCGGGGTTTCCCCTCAGGCAGAGGATAGGAAAGGAAAAGAGGAGACCTGACGAGAATCCCGGGGAGCATCCATCTCCAAGGGTCCAGCCAGAAAGTGGAATCACACTGCACTTGTCCCCTGGGATCTGAGTGGACAGGAGACACAGCACAGGGCCACTCAAGGTGCTTGCTTTTGAAGGGAAAAGGAAAGACAGCGGCAGAGGCCTGGGCACTTACTTGGGCAACCTGCCTTGGAATGTGGCTTTGGAGGAAGTTGTTCAACTTTGGGGTGAGTAGCACTTGAGCCCACAGGTTAGTTCTCAGCACCCTAAACTCCCATCAAAACGTCTCTATTAACCTTGGTCTCTAACTTGACCTTTGACATTGCCCAGGCCACTTCCCCTCTGTGGGCCTCAGTTTCTCATTTTTCATGGTGGTGGCCCTGAGTAGACAGATGCCCTTTAAAGCTCTCCGTCGCTGATAGTGCATGCAGGCACTCATGGGGCCTTGGACTAACCTGGATGTGATTGTCTCTCTCTTAAGAAGTTCTCTGCCCCTGAAGTGAGGTGAGAATGATGTCACTCAAGACTGTTTTTGGAAGGTAGTCACTTCTGACAGATTCCTGATGAAGGACCAATAACTAGCCTGGCCAGTGTGGCCCAGTGGTTGAGCATCGAACTATGAACCAGGAAGTCACGGTTTGATTCCCCAATGGGGCGTGTACTTGGGTGGTAGGCTCAATCCCCAATGAGGGGGGGGGGTCTCACCATTGATGTTTTCATCTCTGTCTCCCTCTCCCTTCCTCTAGAACTAGAATGAGGAATTTATAGAATTAGAACAAATTAGGGCTAATTACCTAGGCTGGATTCCAGACTCTGTTCATGTAAGACAAACTCCCCTGGCTTCCCACTTTCCCTCCATCCTGAATCAACCTTAGCTTGCCTTTGGTTATGGGCTTCCCCACTTTCATCCATTTTCTGGCCTATAATTTAAACAATAGCAACAACAAAATCCCCCAAAACCCAAACAAAAACAACTGGCACTGAAAAAAACACGCTTTTTATTTGTTTATTTATTTTTTTGTCAGCCAAGACTATCATAATATAAAATCCTTCCCCAGTAGAAGAGTTTTCGCCTCCAGGGTAAGTTATCCTTCAAGCCTCAGTTTCCTTATCTTATCTTCAAAATAATGATCAAAATTCTGGCTATGGGCTCTTATGTGGGTTTGAAAGAGATATGGATGTGAAAGTGGTTTTAAACCATAAAGCGTTAGGCATGAGTTAGTCATTGTTTGATTTTATTATTCCCTGGATCAAGTCTTAACTGTTCAGCAGATAAAGCTGTCTCCTCTTTTTTAAAATATATTTTATTGATTTTTTACAGAGAGGAAGGAAGAGGGATAGAGAGCTAGAAACATTGATGAGAGAGAAACATAGATCAGCTGCCTCCTGCACACCCCCTACTGGGGATGTGCCTGCAACCAAGGTACATGCCCTTGATCAGAATCGAACCTGGGACCCTTGAGTCTGCAGGCCATCCACTGAGCCAAACCGGTTTTGGCTGTCTCCTCTTTTTAAGGATTTCAGATGAGGGAAATGCAAATCTTCCACCTACACATGGAAAGTCTTCTCCGGATTTTCTCCATGGATTTATTCAATGCTATCTAGCTTTGGATGGGAAGTCTTCTCTAGATATTCCCTTCCTTGATTTGCTAAAAAGAGTTTATCTCAGTTTAATTCAGCACCCCCCTTGCCTGCCCCCGCACTCCGCAACAGATAGGCACCTTCGAAGTCAGTAACCTCATAGTCAGTAATCCCCAGAACTGACAGAGTCACTTTAGGTTCGTCAGAACAGCTCAGGCTCTGTGTGCTGTGTCATATATTTGAGCATGTTCTTAAATTTTCCCCAGATCATTGTTTAACAGGGACTGGGCTCTGAAACTCCTGGGATCCTCAGAGTCCCAGAGAGAACCTAGCTGATCCCAGAAAAGTGATCAATTAATATTCATTTATGCAATCATCTCTCTCTATAAAACTAGTGTCTATCTGTGCCCCATATTGTACCAGTGCCCAGGGATACCATGGTAAGCAAAATGGAGGGAGGTGACAATCCATTGGAAGAGTCAGAACACAGAAATAACTGAAAATTATAAATACCAACTACAAACAGATACATTCTGTGAGGAAAAGTCCTGAGAGCTGAGAGAGCATGGATCAGAGGGGGCCTGGCCTGATTTCCCTAGGAACAGCATCTAAAGACAGGAGGGCATTCATAGGAGCAGAGAAAATACTCCAGCCTGAAGGCATAGCCTGTGCGAAGGCCCTCAAGGGTCGAGGCAGGGGAGGGAGCTTGGTGCAAGAGAGAACCTTAACTGTGTGGCTTGAACCCAGAGGCAGGCAGAGGGAGGCCTCAGTCTGGTAAGGATTCTGGCCTTTATCCTCAGAGCCATGGGAAGCCATTGAGAAATTTTATGCGGGGAGTGACAAGACCACATGTGTGTCTTAAGGTCACTCAGGCTATAGCGTGGATAATGGATTGGAGCTGGAGCGAGCATGGAATCAAGGAGACTGGCTGGGATTATCAACTCAAGGAGCACTAAACCCTTCTGCTTTTCCCAACAACTCTACTGGGTTCTTTTGCTGTCCCTACCACCCATCCATCCATCCATCCATCCATCCATCCATCCATCCATCCATCTCAATGATAAACTGAAATCTTTCCAAACCTGTTTGCATCGTGGCTCCACCATCAATTAGCTGTGAGCTCTTGGGCGAGTCAGTTAAGCTTCCTGTTTCCACATCTGTAAATGGGAGGGGGGGTGGTTTATTAACCTTGCTTGACTAATCTTTCCCCCTTAATTCAATAAGTTGAACACCAGTCAGGAGTCCTTTTAACACGGGCCAGGAAGAGGCTGCCCAAACCAGCGACTGTAGGGCATATTTCACTTGACTAGTGCAGACTACCACTATCTTTTTATTCTTATCCCATAGACTCTCTGAGCAATCTCCAGATGGGTGGTGGGTTTCTTGGGCCCAGTCCTGACCACAGAGAAAAATAATAGCACTGGATCTCCCATTACTGATGCCACCAGCTACTGCTGCCTCACCATCTGGTATGAGCTCTGTGACATTGTCCTTTATTCAACTTCCGTGAGCTTCCATTTTCCTAGCTGTGAAATACACCTGGGTACCCTTATCCTTCCAGTCAATATTTGTTGAGTGATCCTGTGGGTCAGGCACTGTGCTAGTCTCAGGGGACATACGACAGACCTGTTTCCTTCCCTTGTGAATTTTCACATCTCATTGCATGTAAAATTATGCTCATGGAAGTGCTTTTTGAATCCTAACACTGCTTATTCTTATAACAACTGTAAAGTAAGGGTTGAACTGAAAATCTGGAAACGTTGCTTTCGGTGCCAATTCTGTTCCAAAGTAACTAGAATGGAGGCAAGTCACTTGGCCTTGACAAGCTTAGTTTTTGCAGTCAAAGGTGAAGAATTTTAAAGCCATCCCAGTTTAAATGTTGTAATTCTATCATCTTTTCCTCTAAATCAGCATCCCCTTCTCAAATTTTGTATATGGCTTCCCTTCCTTTTCTCTCATTTCAAAGAATCAAAATTTTCTGTTTACTTTCAGTCCCTTCCTTATATATAATCCTGGGATCCCAACTGCAAATGCCTATGAGAGTTCTGGTAGGTAATATAATGAGTGAAGCATGTAATAGGGAGAGGTAGGGACTGTGGCAAAATAAAGGGGGCATATTTGGTTTAAAGGGGACAGCTTCTTCTCAGCTCCAGCAAATTATTGCTTTATACAAAAATGCAGGCTGGATCTAACTTCTGCTTTCCTTTAAAACATCTCAGTTGTGTCCTCTCCTCTCCCCTCCCCTTGATCACACTGTCCTTCAAAACTAGATGACAGTTGCACTCTCTTATGTGGCCTTCCAGCCTACAGTTTTACCTTTCAGATTTTTTTTTTTACACAAATATAATCCAGAAGAATCTTTCTACCGCATCCCTTTCTCATGAACCTACAATGAGCTTTGAGTCACTTCACTAGTATTTACTAAACACCATGTCAAGCATTGTACTGTGTGCTGCGAAGATTTAACAAATGAGTTACAATTTTAAAAAATCTGTCATTTAAAAAGTCTCAGAGCCTAGGAGAGGGTTTATTTAATCTTTGTGTTACAGACCTTAGATTGATGCATGTGGCAGGCTCTCTTCCCACAAAACATACACACAAATACATTTCAGACACACTCGGCAGAGCCCTTTCCTAAGCACAGCAGGTTAAGAATTTCCTTCCCAGAGAAACTGCAATCCTTAGGGCTCAGGTACCGAGAAGGGAGAGGATTCATTCCAGCCATTAAAGAGGCCTTTATGGAGGAGGTCTGGTGTGACTTGGCATCACACAGGCCTGGATTTGAGTCCAGGTGCTTCTACTTACCAAACGCGTGTCCTTGGGCCAGTTATTGACCTCTCTGAGCCTCATTTTCCTCAGGTGTATGATGGTGTATAAGGAAGAATGGCTCTTCATTCCACAGTGAGATCACAAATAAGAAGCACTAGCATCTTGCAGGCAGTGTCAGCATCTTCTCTGCTCCTTGGCCTCTCTCAGGTTTCCTTGCACACCTTACTTCAGACCATCCCCTCTGCAAATACATCTGGTACCGTCAGGGCCTTCTGCTCTGCTGGGGAAAATCTTACTGCACCCCAAGAGTGCTTGATTATCCCTGCCCACTTTCTTTTGCTGTCTCTACCATCCATCCATGCATCCATGCATCCATCCATCCATCCATCTCAATTATAAATTAAAATCTTCTGCAGGCTTCTCCGATTCCTCCCTCTTCTGGACAAGCCTGGAACCTGTGTGTGTGTGTGTGTGTGTGTGTGTGTGTGTATGTGTGTGTGTGTGTGTGTGTGTGAGGAGTAGTGGGTGGTGAAGGATGCTCTTTTGTATGAGATTCCTCTTCTGTGCATGGTCCCTTGCAGGCCTGAAACATCAGGGACCTTTCTGACCTCTCCTTCAGCCCCCACATCCAATCAATCACCAAGTCCTTTCCAGTCTCCTGGCAAATGATCTTTGTGTTCATTGGCATTGATGCTCCTCAAGTACTCATCTTACCTACTCTTCCTGGACCACAGCAAGGTCCTCCTCACCTAATATCCCAGTAGCCACTATCCTATTTCCAGTCCATCCTGGACACGGGCACCAAACTTAAATGGAAAAAGACTGTATCTGATCATTTTTGTGTCCTGGGTATGAAATACAGAGTCTGGCCTATGGAAAGTGCTTGTGGTAGATTAAAGGTATCCCCTGATGCTTTGCTGCTCCCATTGAGAGGTGATGCCTAAGTCCCTTTCCTTAAGTTTGGACTGGTCGTAGATACTTGCTTAGCCAATAGACTGCAGCAGAGACAATATTGTGGGACTTTTGAGGCAATGTCATAGGTACTGGGGGGTAGGTATGGGATGGAGGGGGTTAATGGGGGAAAAAAGAGGACACCTGTAATACTTTCAACAATAAAGATAAGAAAAGCACTTTAACATAGGATGAACCCAAGCCAAGTGAGAGCAGGCGATAAGATCTGAAAAGCAGGCTGAAGCCAAATTATGGAGGACCTTGAATGCCAACTAAGGGCACTAAATTTTATATTTCAGGCAATAGGGAGCCATTGCGAGCTCTTGAAGAGGGCAGGAACACCATTAGAGCACTACTGCAAAGGAATTATTTCTTTATTCCGTAGTTTTTGAGCATTGCTGTGGTTATCTATCAGGCCTGGGTTCATCCTATGTTCAAGTTTGTTTGAGCTGTTTCCCAAGGACGCAAATTCTTCACCTATTCTGCTTTTTCCATCTAAAGGCCCTTTCCTCTCACATCCCCACCACAGCAGGCTGACATTCAACTTGTTCTTTGCGACTTTAGTCAGATGCCTTTCCTGGCTGCCCAGTCCAGCAGTGAGCCCTCACCATCTGGCCCAGGTTTGTTTATCTCCTCTTTCATCACTTACCCTGCTCTTCATTCTTACCTCCTCCGTTGCATTATAAACTCCTTCTGTGTGTATTGGGGGGGGGGGGAGTTAGAGGGACAGGGGGGAGAGGGGTCCTGGCACATAGCGGAGTGTACAGAAATGTTCTGTGTGGCTCCCCAAGCACGGATCTCTACAGAGCTACAGAAAAAGCAGAGGTGGTAGCATCCGCTCGAATTTGAATCATAACTGTATCACTTACCGTGTGGCCTTGGGTAGGTGCTTAAAGTCTCTGAGCCCCAGCTCCCTTCTTTGGAAACTTAGAGACCTTGGATGAGAATGGGTGTAAAGGGCCTACCTCAGTGCTTGGCTTATCAGACACCATTAATAGCTGGCTTGTGAATAGAGATAGCAGAACGGGTTGATCAACTCCCCGATGATCGATTGTCATTATGTCAATTATGGAAAGAACTCTCCCTGACCAAAAGAATAATAGTAATAATACAAAGAAAAACAAGAGAATAAAGAAAAAGTGAGCTGTGGAGAGGCACAACGGAGACCCCTTAGAGAAGCACAACTACATTAATCAGTGTGATCTTCAGCAAATCCCTCTGAGTTCTCAGTCTTCTCATCTGTAAATTGAGGGGTGGGCATTGGAATCTAAGCTTCCCTCCAGCTCTGACATTCCTAGAGCATTAAAGAAAAAGGATGAATCACTCCTTCAAAATACCAATATGGGCTGGGCCCTCCCCCTGCTGTCCCCATCCAGCACAGCTAAGAGCTCTTAATACACGGCCAGCCTCCTCCTGCAGCTGCCACCAAACTTCAACCTTCTTTCCCAGGAGTCTCACCAGCAAGACTGATAATGGACCCCTGGCCTTCTCCATCTCAACAGGGAACCAGATCCCATTCCCAGACTCCCCTCCCCCCGGGGGCTGGCTTTCTGTGGACATTTGGCCTCAGTATGCTTGTGCGTGAAGTGTGGGGCCTGTGGGAAGAATGGAAGGAAGGAACAAAAGGAAGAGTTACAAACAGAGGGTTGATGAGTGAATTCTTGCAATCAGGGCTGGAAGGCGGGGAAGATGGGCACCTTGCTACTCTCTTCCAGGATTTTGAAAAAGTTGATGGGTCTGTACCAGGAATACTTATAAATCTCCATCCTCAGGAGGCAGGGTCCCAGCAGCTGCAGACATTCATAGACACAGGCTGTCAAAGCCTCAGAAGACACCGAGATCCGTTTTCTTCCTTACAGGAGATAGGCACTAGGTGACCGCAAAGGACAGTGTTCTTGCCTCTCTGCCCAGAGCTCTCCACTCCTTTCCGTGTTGATGCTATTATTAGTTTTATCAACATTAATAATGATAGAGACGGAACCGGCTGTGCATTAGTCACAGTGTTCGGGAACCAGCACCTCCTTGGCTCTCTCCTGGGACCGCCTGGGTCCTGCTGGGTCCTCTCTCCACGTCTGGAGTGGCTCCGCTCCTGGCCTTTGAGTCTGTCTGTCCTGTGGTCTGTCTATTGCGGGTCACCTCTGCAGCCGGTCCTCCTAGCTCACACCGGCTCCTGCTCTGAAAGCCGAGAAGCTGGCCGGCTGCGAGCGGGTTTTCCAAGTGGGCAGGGGTGGGGAGGAGGGGCGCGGGCCGGCGGGCTGGCGGAGGGAGGAGGGGGCGTCGCGGAGGGGAAGACCTCGCATTGTAATCCAATGACATTGCCAACGTGGGGGTGGGGGCGCTGGCCTCGGCGCGCTCTCGGAGTTTTGGCTGCCCGCCCAGCTGGGAATAACTCTCTTCGCATAATTCGCGTGTTTACCAGGCATGAAAATTCTTGCTTTCGCCCCCCCCCGCCCCCCCCCCCCGCGCCCCGCCAAACCCCCTCCTCCTCCCCGCTCCCCACCACCTCCACCTCTCGCAAGTGAAACTCTGTCTAAAAAAATATTGGCCCGGGGCACAGAAAGTTTTGCATAAATTCATAAGTGATGAATGGCTGATTTTAACGTTATTTGGGTATTTGTCAGACCTTAACAAATATACATGGGGACGGCGGTTCATAAACTTAAACATCTCAATATCCCCTTTCTTCTGGAAATAAATTACGTTTGTTTGCCCGGCTTGGAGTCTTAAGGTAGCCGACATTAGGAATATTTTAAAAGCCATCATCCATCGAGCATGTCTCCCAGGCGCCAGGAAGATTAAATGAAAGAATCATAAGATGGAGGTCTTTAACTTTTAATCCTTTTACAATGAAGCCTCAGATAGTCGCGGGGGCAGGGTGCCCTCTCTGGGGGGAATAATGCCGTTATTCCTCGGCTCTCAGTTAATGAATACCCTAACGTCTGTCCCACGGCTGACGGAGGCAGCGCCGGGGAGGGGGCTCGGGCTCCCGGGCCAGGCTATTGAAATGAGGAGCCACCGAGGCTGCCTCGGGAGGGAAGAAAGCGCCCGGCTGGAGGGACCGGGCGGGCGGGGCCGGGGCATTGAAACTGTGCTGGGGACTGGGCGCAGGTTTGAAATAATTAGCACAGATTCGCCGGGACTCCGGAGGTGCGGGGGGGGGGAGTGGGGGGGGGGAGAGGGACACCCGGAGGGAGGCGGGGAGGTGGCGGGGGGGGGGGCGCGTAAGGGGGGAGAGGTAGCAAAGGAGAGCAACTTTGGAGTCCAAGATAAATAAAGGGAGCCCCGAGCAGTGTCAGGAAGCGGGCCCACGTGGAGCCGCGCGGATGGGCGCCACCGCGGACCGAGGCAGAGGGACGCACGCGGGTCGAGCGCCCGCCCCAAGAAGTTGGCTTTCTTTAAGGAGTGGGGTGGGGGTGATGTGTTGCAGGTCCCTTTAAGGGATAACACATCTTTTGCCCCTATCTAACCCAGAAGCTCAAAGACCTGGATTCTGATTTCTCCTCCCTCCCCACCCCCAAGTGGAGTAAGCGTCCAGAGCTGGGGTGCGGGGGGTGGGTGGGGGTGGGTGCACCCCGTTTCCCACGGCAGAACTTAGTGATGGCGTTTTTCATTCCAATTCGGACCCTTCCGAAACCCTGACCCGCAGAGTCTTCCTTATGTCTTGGGGGGAGAAGGGAGGTGAGTGTCAAATCTCCCAGACATTAAGGCTGAGTGCCTGGGATTTGGGGGGCTCCGACTGGCAGGATCCCGGAGGCTGTGAGTGTTGATTCCTCAGCTTGGAATTACCATCGTAATTTCCGGGCGTGCAAAGGGTTAACACGGGCTGAATATTGAGGTGGGGGGGGGTGTGAGGCAGGAGGGGTGGCGGGATCTGGGTGGGCGCGCTCTGATCTCTCCCCCCCATTCCTCGGGGGTCAAGTTTCAGCGGCACTCCGCCCCTAGGGTAGGTGTGAAAGACACGTGTCCCCATTGTGAAGGGCCTGTCAGGCAGGACAAAGCGGCCGCCCACCCTCCCCCCTCCCTCAGCCCAGCCTGGGGTCAGCTCCAGGGGGCCGGCTGGGTGCCGAGGTCACGACAGGCCCAGGCTTTGGTGATATAGGGAGAAAAAGCTGGGAGACTGGGCGGAGGCCACGTGATGCTCAAGTGAGGGGTTGAGAATACCCCCCTACTATGAAAAATTGAGTGGTCACCTCCATCATACCCGAAGAGGGGATGAGCCCCTTCTCCTCACAGGCGTAATAAGCACAGTGGCACCCCCACCCGCCCCCCCTTAACCCCCACCCCTCCCATCAATCACCAACACAGAGAATCGCAGTGTGGAGCCAGTCGATTTTAGTGGTTTTCTTTAATCCTGCTCTGCACTTCTTTCTCATTTACTACACGGGATATTATAAAGAATAAATAGCAGATACTCTTAATTTACAATGATTAGTCATTCCATTTGTTCTCTATATTTACAATAACTGTAAAATAACATTGAACTCTATAGCTTCTTCGAGGTCCAAGGAAAACCAAAAACACTTTCCGAAGAATGGAAAATAGCTTTTTAAAAGTCCTTCTACAAAAGTTCTCCCCTCTCTTTGTACTTTAAGAAAAAAATAACTTTTCCCCCCTGCTTCGCCATGCGAAGGGCCCTGGAATATAAATAGCAGGTTAACATTATTAGCAACAACCAGAATAAGTCTCTCTTTTCTCTGTTCTTTTTTTTCTTTTGCTTATTTTTTTTTAAAAATACAGTAGAAGCCGGTAACTTTTAACGTATAATACTGACCTTTTAATAAGTAAATTAAAACTGGGACCGTATATACACACAGATATACATTCCTACACAGTTAAACAGTGCATTACATGAACCAGAAAGCTCTGTAGCCAAAAAAAAAAAAAAAAAAAAAAAGTTCATTGAATCCCCCTCCAGAGAGGGTGGTGGAACTGGTTGGAAACGGTGCGGGGGGGCAGGGGGGGAACGTCGGTGAGGATCGATCAAGTGTCCGGGTGCGGGCAGGGGGCCCCGAGTTCTAGCACGAGCACTTGCACTCGGAAATGATGGGGTACTGGATGGGAATCCAGCCGCAGCGCTGGCCCCCGCGCCGCTGACAGCGCCACCGCAGCACTGTGAGGTGCACGGACTTGGACGGCTTGCACACCATGCCCTCGGGCACGGAGCACGAGCGCTTACTGAAGCAGCTGCCCACCTTCACGTAGCGCGGCCAAAAGCGGCTGCCCAGGTCGTTCCACGCGTACAGCACCGGGCAGAAGGTCTGCGACCACAGCCACATCTGTAACTTCCTCCGCAGCTTCTTGCTCAGGCGCTGCTTCTTGCCTGGGGCCAAGCCCTCAGAGAACTCCAGCCCTTTGATCTCGCTCGGCATGGCCCCCGACGGCCGCTGCCTTAGCAGCTGGTCCAGCTCGGCCAGGTCCTCTGCACTCCCGGCCGACCCCCCGCCTCCACCGGGCCGGTCCTCGGGGGGCGAAGTGGCCATGAAGCCTGGGTCGTAGTGGCCCCCAAGCAGCGAGCGCAGCAGCGTCTCATTCAGATCCTTCTCCTTGGGGTCAAAGATAGGGTCCGGGTGTTCGATGAGGTCCACCAGGGGCAGGTTGTCGCTGGGGGCCGGGCGGATGTGGAGATAGTGCTGGCCGCCGGCCGGTGCCGCCCGCAGCCCCAGGACCACCACCAGGGCGTAGAGGGTGACCCCCAGGCTGGGGCAGCGCTCCATGCCTCCGGCGTGCGCCCGGGGCTGCTGCTTCGTTCCGCGTCCCCGGAGGAGAGCACGCCGAGCCCGCGGCGGCGCCGCACTCCCCCGTCTCTCCGGCGGCCGCTCACCCGAGGCTGGGCAGGCGCAGGGCCGGCAGCATGAGTCGCCGGGAAAGCCCTTCGCGCAGCGCCGGCTCCCACCCGGGCGGAAAAAAGGCACACAAGTTGGCCGCAACTCCTCTCCCGGATCTATTTGGGAAGACGGCCGCGGCGGGGCATCCGAAATTACTCCAGGGCGACCGCAGGCGCAGGGGGCGCCGGTTCCTCGCTGCTTTCCCGAGCCGGCGGCGGTGCTGGGCGCGTGGACGAGCCGCTCTCCCCTCCTCCTCCTCCTCCTGCTGCTTCTCGTTCTGCTGCTCTGTGCAGCGCCGCTGGCCGAGCGGGTCCTAGGGGCACTTCCCTCCGTCTGCTCCGGGCTCCGCGGCCGGCTCTGCCCGGCGGACTCCAGCGGCGGCGGCGGCGGCGGCGTCCGCGCACGTTGGCACCGGTTTGTCTGTCTCGCTGGGTCCAAGCCTTTAAATTTCCTGCACTTTCAGCTCCATCACCATGGAAACCACTGACTCTCTCGGCGTTGCCCCCTCCCCCTTCTTCCCCCCCAACAACAACCCCACCCCCCACTTCTCCACCCCCGAGGAGCTGGAGCGGCACAAGCTCCCGGGGAAGCCGCCTGCACTCGCGTCGGAGGCGGTGGCGGCGGCTACGGCAGCGCCCAGGGCTGTGCCCCGCTGGACCCAGATGTCCCGGGAAGCCGACAGTCCGGCTGCCCGCCGGAGCTCACAGGCGGCGGCGGCGGCGGCGGCGACGGCGGCAGCGGCGGCGGCGGCAGCGGCGGCGGCGGCGGCGGTGGCGCTTGGCAGGTCTCCGCGCAATTTTCTCTCTCCCCCACCACCCACCCCCCTTCTCCTCCTCCTGCAAATGCACCGCCCCCCTCCTTTCTCCTGGAGCAATGCAACTGGGGCTCTAGGCGCCCCGCCAGGGCCAGTCCTAGGAAAAGCTCACGGCCGCGCTGGAGCTGGGCTGGAGGGTGCAGGGCCGGTTTTAGGGGGTACTCGGAGGGTTCTCACTAGCCAGGCGCTTTGCGGTGGGCGGGGAGGTGCTGGGGGCTCGTTTCTCGGTGCAGTTTTGTGCAAAGGATTTCTCCATGTGCCCGGAGCTTTATACCCGGGCGCGTCTCGCTTTTCCTCTCTCCCGGGCTCGTTCTAACTCCCCTCCCCCCGCACGCACACACACATACACACACACAAACACACACGCGCGCGCGCGCGCGCACACACACACACACATATACACACGCACACACGCATACACCACTACCACAACCACCACCCCGCGCTCGTCCTCCCCCTCACACACACACACACACACATTTTGCTCTGGGGGAGTCAGGGAACGCAGTGTTGCGCAGCGTGATGTAATTCCTAGGAAGCACTCCTGCCCGTCTGTTACCCAGGCCCACGAGGGGGGTCCGCTCCTCACCCTCCTCCTCCTCCTTGGCCGGGTCCTGCACCCTGAGTGGCCGAACTGTAGGGGCGCGTCCTGCTCGCCTGCAGCTCCCCTAACACGCCGGGCTCAGCGCGGCCGCCGCCGCTCGACTCCCTGGGGGCGGCGCGCCCTCTGCTGGCATGGGGCAAGTCCTGCACCTGGCGCTGGCGGGGGCGGCCCTGCGAGGTGGGTTTGCAGGCTATCCATCTGATCAGCTCAGTTTCTGCTCTGTGTCCGCGTCAGTGCGTGCGTGTATATCCTGGTGCCTGGTGTTCTCTCAAAGCTCGCCAGGCCCTCAGTGTAAACAAACTTCCTGAGGTTGCTCCCCGAGTCCCTCAAATGTCACAAGAATAGTACTGCACGAAATGGGCGTCAATGGGCAAGAGTGCAGATGAGAAACTTCAAAGGTGAACTGGTAGTAAGGGGACCTGAGTCCTGGCTAGGCTCCAACCTGATATGAGTATGTGAACCTTAGGCAAGTCACTTTTGTGGCATCATATCCCTTACTTTCTGCATTAGTGACAACTACATTACTCTTATCGTCCTGCCTTTTTGTGATTCTAAATAAACCTGCATGATGCTTTCCCTTCTAGAAGCAGCTTCTCTCATGGGAGACGGATATTGAAGTGACACTCCTGTTTAATTTTCCCTTGGATGAAGAACAGAATCCAAGCTTCAAAACTCAAACTCAGTTTTCCTTTGTGGTGGATGTGATTGGAGTCTGGAAAAAGCTGGAGAAGAGAGATTAGGAGTGAATGACTCAAGTATTCACCACCATTCCATGGAGTAGAGTTAGGAGGCCTCCTTGGGATAGTACAAAATACTCTACCTTCTTTCCCCAAGGATCTAGTTTTTCCTCTCAACCTGTGCTGTCCTCCACCCTCCAGAAGTCTGTCATCTGTCTACGGAAGAAAACACATTGTTTCACAGTCTTTCTGCAAAACTTCAGCAGTTGGGAAGTTTGGCCATTTTCAGCTGAAAACATTCTCTTAAACTTTCAAGTCTAGACAATATCTAGAATTAGACAATGTAGGTACTGCCTAAAAGGAAATCTCGCTTCGATGGAAATACGAACAACTCATTGGTTGTTTGAATTGAGTTGATTCTGAAATAATGTGTGACTGCAACTGGGAGCGTAGTAGGCGCTTAAACAATACTCCTTTCTTTTTTGATGTGCTTTAGGGGGCTGGCACTAGTTTGTTTTCTTAGGAAGATTAAATGTTCCAGAGCAATTTTGTGACTGCTGTGAATTAACTAAAGAAAATAATTTTTCAATAACGAGTTCAAAGGCTAACTTCTAGCCCAGCCCTCCCGAGATGGTAGGTTCCAATTAGGGATGTTTTATTGTGCTGTTCTCTGTTCCATCAGTTTCCTCTCTCTCTCCTACTGCAAATCACCCATTTTTGTTTGAAAACCAACCCAGATCCTTCAGCCCTTTATTTAGATTGGCTAGATTTGACTGAACAGAAAAAAAAGCCCCTTGGGGATGAAAAACAAACCCTGTTAGACAAAAGTTTGGGTAACCTGTTTATAGAAAGTCCATGGGGTGAAGACCAGGGAGAAAAACACAAAGGAGAAACAACTCGCCGTCGATCACCACCCTCCATGACTGTTGTAGTCTAGTTAAGGGAGATATGACAAGCACACGGAAGAAAACATTAAAAAAGCGCGGGAAAAAAATCTATTCCTGGAACAGTGTAGACTCAACCTTTGAAGAACCCATGCCCACTTTTGAGAATTATTACAGTTTCATGCTATGCTCTGAATGCTCTTCAAAATTTTATAATACATTATGATGACCCCCCCCAAAGTCAAAACAATTATAATATAAGCTATACCATTTTCATACTGCACTTACCCTTCTTCGCTGTAGGGTTCTGAAATGGCCCACTTGGGGAGTTTACAGCCGGTCCCCCACTCTATGCCCATTATATTTAGGTACTGGGTGAATTTTGGGGTGCTGTTTGCAGAGACTAGGTAATACTAATATTACTAATACCAATAGTAATACTAATGGTAGAGCTGAGCTTCAGCTGGGCTTACTGAAGAAAAAGGATATATTTATCTGCGTAGTGAGAGTAGATTAACAATTTGAGTCTGCGTGCAGCTCAGCCACTCAGGGTGCAGGTCCCACGCAAGGAGGAGGATGAGAGTAAGGAGCAGACATCCCTTCCCCCACCCCCCAGGAGTAACAGATGGGCACACTGTATCAAGGATACAAAGATCTGGATACAGAAGATCTGGATGGAGGAGGAAGTACCACAAACAGGGACATTCAACACAAAGACAACCTCTGGATCCAGTGGCTCTCGGTGGGAATTCTGGCCCTGCCACTCACCAGCTGGGTTACCTGCGTGGCATCTTAACTCCAAAGTTCCGTTTCCTCATCTGTCAGATGGGGTTGACACACCTCTCTCCGAACTGTGCTCTGCCAAGGAGGAGGTAGGGAATGTTTAGCTCAGCACAGCACCCCGAGCAGAGCGTATAGTGGGCAACAGTCTTTCAACAAATGCTAGTTCTTTAGGGGACCCTACTGCCCTCAACAGGCCAACCATCTCAGGTTTGGGCCAGAGAGGCTTGAAGGGGGCTGGGATGCTGTTGAAATCAACTGCAACACCTCTGGGCCTGCTTTCTGTCCACTCAGCATGTGCAAGTGAACTATTCTCCATCTCGAGTTTGGGGGAGGGGCACTGGCATTTCTTGGGGACTCAACAGCCGACCCATTTCAACGCTTCTGCGTCTCTATTGAAGAGGGAGCTTGACCAGCAGGACAAAGAAGGTTGTATTTCTTCAAAAGGAAGCTGTGGTGTGGGGGAGGGACCAAGGGAAGGATGGCTCTCAGCTCAGCTTTCTGATCAGGCCCTCACTGTGGGGTGTGTTTGGACGTTAGTGGAGATGGGCTAGGGCCTTGGGCCTTGGCAGCCTGTGTAGGAAGAGTCTAGCGAGCCAGGTGAGTGTAGGTCCATTCTTGGCTATCCTTATCCCAGGATTTCTGTCCCTATTCCTGCAAATGCTCTGGGCAAGGTAAATGAAACACTCCTCTGAACAACTGCTTCGGCAACTCCAGGTCAAGGCAAGAGGACCCAGGGTGCTTTTATGCTGATTCTAAGAGCGATTCAACACTCTTCCTGCTTTTTTGGTCCTGGAAACATAAACTGGAGGCAGCCTGGATGATGTGCAAAGGACAGGAGGCTGGGTGTTGGAAAACCTGCAACCTACCGGCTGTGTGACCTTGGGCAAGTCACCTTACCTCTCTGGTGCTCCCCTGACACAGAGAAGACATGATAGCTGCCATCCTTTAGGCCTGGCATCATCCCAGGCATATGAAAACCATCACCATCTGGTTCTGGCTGTTTCTCAGATCTCATAAAAGTTGAGTTTGATGGGCTTTTTCTTACTGAGACCCAAAGTAGCACTTTTTGAACCTGACCCAACTTGGCAAAGTGAGGAAAAGTCAGCCACAAGGCTTGCCACTTTCCTCTCCTGACTGGTGGAAGAATGAGAGCGTGGAGGGGACTTCTCAGGCCAGACAGAGGGTGATGGATGCCCCATGGCCTGCCAGGGACTAAGGGAACACTGCCTGGGTCAGCTTCACAATACGTTCCAATTTTGTGTGTGTCCTATTGGTGATGGGATTCTAGTTGAAACAGTGAAGTTCTGACTAGCATAGGCATTTGAGGGGTGCGGGGTGCAGAAAGGAGGAGAGAAAGAAGGGAGAGGGGAGGCCGATAACTCCCAACCTTAGGCTGGGGTGGGAAAATGGGGAAAGAAATGTGAAATGCATTTCCAGGAACAGAGACAAAGCTAAAGGCCAAAAGGAGGAGAGGCGCTGGTTCCAGCCCCGCAGCCCAGCCCTGTTTCTTCCCCAGCCTGGCTCCCGCTCCGCCTGTGGCCCCTCCCCACCCGGCTCCACGCTGGGGAAGGGGAGCCGACTCTGGAGCCCGGTGGCTCATTCATCTCCTGATAAACTGTTTATCTGAGTTTTAACGAGGGCGCCTCTCTTCCAGCCCTGGAGACAGGAGCCTCCTCATGTTTAGCCTGCCCTGATGTGGGGGGCCCAGGCGGGTGTGGGGGCGACGCCAGCAGGCCTGGCGTCTGTCCTTTGGAGCCTGCACACCCTGCCTCTGCGCTGGGCCCTCCGCTCTCAGGCTCCACTGTTTGCTCCGCTGGAGTCTGGGGCTCCGATGGACCGGAGGATTTCCTCTGGAAAGGAAATCTTTGTGCAGTCCCTCTCTCTGCAGCCACTGCGCGCGCGCGCGCGCGCACACACACACACACACACACACACACACACACACACACACACACACACACACACACACACAGCTTGGTTCTGAGTTGTGGACCATGGATGGGGCCCAGTATTGCAAAAGGAAAATGAACCGCATGACACTCCCCCATTGCCCGCGGGCCTGCTGAAGGGTTCTCCTCTGAGCAATGAGGACTGTCCCCAAATTAACAGAAATGTAAACTCGAGGTGCTCTAGGACTGCTCCCAACCTCCCCTTTCCCTTAGGGATCCACATAAGCGCCCACGTGCAGATCCTGATGCATTTGTTGACACATACAGGGATAGTGAGTATAAACAGACTGGGGTGCACACCAACACACACATGCACACACACCGCGCACACACTCCCTATGCTTCTCCCCACACAGGGTTGCCCTTCCGCCTCCCCCTTTGTCGTCTGGGCTGTAAAGGTTTCTGGAGACTGTCCCCCTTAGCCACCTGCTCTGAGGAATTACACAGCCTCCCCCCTGCCCCCTTCACATGCACAAGCACCCGTCTCAACCTGGGCTCACATTTCCCCACATCCCCTCATCCTGCTGTCTCAGATAGATGTTATTGAGATCACATGGTCTAGTCTCTTTTATCCCCTCCCAGACTCAAGATAACAAGGAGATAGGAGCTCAGTGGAATGAAAAATAAAGTGAAAAACCATCCCATTCCAAGTGGTTGGGGTGATTAACAGGTTCCAGCCACTGAATCCATCCAATGCCACATTCTCCTATCCCTGAATTTTTTTTTCTAGTCCCTAACTCTGTCTCCCACCACCCACCCATTGGCACAGGCTTGGAAATCTTTTACTGTGACTGCCTACTGTCATCCATCAGTCTAATTCACCCACCTCTTCACCAGGCATGTGTCCCGATGAAGCCTTCATCTGCTTGCTAAGGAGTAAACACAGTCCCTTCTCAGAAAAGCTCAAAGACTCTTGGGTAAAAAAGAGAAAACAAATCAAAGATTACAATTCAGGATGTCAATTGCCATGATGAAGCATAGGAAGGTGGAGTAGGGTGGAGGATCCAAGAAGGCTCACCAGGAAATTCACTGTCTAAGTTGGGTTTTGAAAGACCAGTGAGAGCCGGGCTGGTATGATTCAGTGGTTGAGCATTAGTTTTTGAACCAGGAGGTCATGGTTTGATTCCAGGTCAGGGCACATGCCAGGGTTTCAGGCTGGATCCTCAGGAGGGGGCATGCAGGAGGCAACCGATCAATGATTCTCATTATTGATGTTTCTATCTCCTTCTCCCTTCCTCTCTGAAAGCAGTAAAAATATATTTAAAAAAAAGGAAGACCAATAGGAGGTCACAGGCTAGAGGGGTGAGAAGAAGGTCCTGGCTGGATCACATCTTGGGCAGTGGAGCAGGCCGCCACATAATACAAATTCTGGGGCCAATTTGGCAGTGCTAAGTGTTGGGGCTTGAGGACTGGAGTGTGGAAGACCAGGAGCCTTGTATGGAGGGCCCTTGAGGGCCTGAAGCAGTTTGAAATCCAATTCAAATTTAGACTTGAATTTAGAAATACTTGAAAGAAACTTTGGAAGCTGTATCAATATGGTGATTACAGGTCCTAAACATTTAATGACAGCCACTATTCAAAAACAAACTTGATTTTGATCAAAATCTAGGCTGCTCAGTCCTAGAATCCTTGCTTCTAATCTCTATGCCAAGATTATTTTGCGTGTGCAGGAAAATTCCTAAAGATATGTTTATAAATCATTCACTGTAACGATTACCCCTAAAGAATGGGTTACATGAGTGGGATGAGGAAGGGAGAGAAACTCACTTTCTACTTTGTATTATCTTCATTTAAATCTGCTTTTAAAACAGAGGAAGTGTGATCATTACTTTTGTATTTAAGGAAAAAAACCAACAAAAGATTAAAATCTGTGAATTTAGAGGAAATAACTTGTTCCAAAGTTATTATCAGGCATACTTTAGTAAAGATGGAAATGGTATTTAAAGTTCTACGTGTTGAAGAGTTTGGAAGCCAGTACGAGGCTGCAGGACAGGACCAACTGGTATAGTTGGATGATCTCTGTTTTAGGTTTGGTTAAATGGTTCAGTGCTCATGTAGATGGTAAAGTGAGGGAGAAGCCTGTGCAAGGGGCTTTTGTGTGCAGGAGTGTGTGTTTGTACCCATGCATCTAAGTAGGTGACAGACACTGTTTTGTCTCAGGCATGGACAGAGAAATCAGATTGCCTTCACAAGTGATACCTGTGCCAAAACCCACCACTGGGCTGAGAAACAAAACAAAACTGAAATGCACCAAGAACCAATCTCATGGTTGACCAAACTCTGCAGCCTGGAATGAGTTTGGAGTGGGGGCTGGGTACTGGAAGTACTACGTGTGCCAGTTAATAATGCGGATTTTTTTCAATAGATGGAGTTACACATATGTTGCTATATATGTGATTTGATATGTATGCTATTTTGTTGTATTGCTCTTTCAGATTACCACTTATTCCAAGCGATGGCGCACGCACTTTCTGAGCAGCACTTCAAAATGTACGAAGAAGTGGAAAACTGGGTCTCTAGATGGTCTGCCTCAAAACAAGAAAAGTTCTATTGGGATGGTACCCACAAATTACCTGAAAGATGGGGGAAATGTGTAGCTAGCGATGGACATTACTTTGAATAAAGCACTTTTGATGTTTCTCTTGAAATTATTGTGTTTTCTTTTATTATAAAATCAGCATTATTATGATTAATAATAATTATGATTAACAATGCAGATTAATTGTTAACTGGTTAAAAATGCAGATTAACTATTAACAGGTTAATACTGATTAACTATTAACTGACTAATAATGCAGATTAAATATTAACCAGTTAATAGTGTGGATTAATTATTAACCAGTTAATAATGTGGATTAGCCCTGACCGGTTTGGCTCAGTGACTGAAGGGTCCCAGGTTCTATTCCAGTCAAGGGCATGTACCTTGGTTACGGGCATATCCCCAGTAGGGGGTGTGTAGGAGGCAGCTGATCAGTGTTTCTCTCTCATCAATGTTTCTAACTCTCTCTCCCTCTCCCTTCCTCTCTGTAAAAAAATCAATAAAATTAAAAAAAATAATGCGGATTAACTGTTAACCAGTTAATAGTATGGATTGACTATTAACCAGTTAATAATGCGGATTTTGTAATCCAAAGAAAACACAATAATTTCAAGAGAAACATCAAAAGTGCTTTATTCAAAGTAATGTCCATCGATAGCTACACATTTCCCCCATCTTTCAGGTAATTTGTGGGTACCGTCCCAATAGAACTTTTCTTGTTTTGAGGCAGACCATCCAGAGACCCAATTTTCCACTTCGTATGTTTTGAAGTGCTGCTCAGAAAGTGCGTGTGCCATCGATCGGAACAAGTGGTCATCTGAAGGAGCAAGGTCTGGTGAATACAGCGGGTGGGTTAACACTTCCCAGGCAAGATCTTTTAACGTGTCTTTAACTGGTTTTGAAGTGTGTAATGGTGCATCATCATGAAGCAAAATTACTTTGCCCTGTCTTCTGGCACATTCTGATTGTTTTATGATCAAAGCGTGGTTCAAATTGATTATTTATTGTTGATAGCGATCAGTATTAATGGGTTCACCTGGTTTTAGAAGCTCATAATACACCACACCTTCCTGATCCCACCAAATGCAGAGCATTGTCTTCTTTCCGAAGCCATTTGGCCTTGAAGTTGATTGTTGATGGTTGACCGGGATCAACCCATGATTTTGTGTGTTTGGGATTCTCAAAATAATCCACTTTTCATCGCTAGTCACAATTCGATGCAAAAAAGACTTTCATATTGTTGAAGCAACATTTTACTGATGACTTTTCGGTTTTCCATTTGTCTTTCGTTCAGTTGATGTGGCACCCATTTTCCTTCCTTCAAAATCTTTCCCATTGCTTGTAAACGATCGGAAATTGTTGGCTGAGCAATGTTTAATTTTTCTGCAAGTTGTTTTGAGTTTGACACGCATCTTCATCCAATGATGCTTGTAATTGTTGGTCTTCAAACTTTTCCCGTTGACCTGGACGTTCTTTGTTTTTCACATCGAAATCATCACTTTTAAAGCGTTTAAACCAGCACTCACAAGTATCTTGAGATGGAGCATGTTCATCATAAACTTCCTGAATATATGATAACTTTCAGCAGCACTTTTCTTCAAAATGATGAATTAAAACTTCCCGCAAATGCTCTTTTTTTTTGGCACGAAATTCGACATTTTTAAGCATAAAAATATCTAGGATGTTAACACCTTCAGCAAATTTGACATATGAAGTTTTTTTTTAAACATTTTATTGAATTTTTACAGAGAGAAAGGGAGAGGGAGAGAGAGCTAGAAACATCGATGAGAAAGAAACATCAATCAGCTGCCTCCTGCACTCCCCCTACTGAGGATATGTCCGAAACCAAGGTACATGCCCTTGACCAGAATCGAACCTGGGACCCTTCAGTCCGCAGGCTGACGCTCTATCCACTGAGCCAAACCAGTTAGGGTGACATATGAAGTTTTGAAGCTTGTTGTCAATACAACAAAATAGCATACATACCAAATCACATATATATCAATATATGTGTAACTCCATCTATTGAAAAAAATCCGCATTATTAACCGGTACACCCAGTAAGTCACCTAAGTTGAGGGTTTTCTCTCTCAGTCTTAGAAACAAAAATGCAAGTTTAACAGTTGGGAAGTTACCACCTGCCTTACAAACATTATCTTCTCTACATTATACAGAAGGAGCTTCTGAAGTAGGGACAGATGTCTCCCCATTTTTTAGATAGGGAAATTGAGGCCCAGAGAGGTGAGGGAACTTCCCAAGGCCATATTTGCCCCAAAGATCATCTCAAGAGTCAGGGCAAGACTTCTTAGCTCAGAGTTATGGGCCCAGAGGTCTTCCTAAGGTATTGATCTTTGATATTCATTGGTTTATTACTGCTCTCTTGATCTGAATCCATATTTGACTTATTTCCAAGGTCATCCTCACCAGCCAGCAATAGGGAGACTCACTTTGGTCAACCTGGTCAAGGCAGGGCGAGGGTTCATTTCATCTTCCCCTCCCCCACCCCGCCCTCAGTCCCACCCTCCATAATGGAGCATGACTGTAGTAAAACGAGGCTTTTGATCAAGCTTCTTCACACCACTTTCAAGACAAACAATGTCTCTGAAACCCCCAACTGCTTTTATTTTTCTTATATCTAAGGTTTCACCTTAGTGCCTTTGCCAAGCTTCATTAAAAAATGTCCTCAATTAAGAAAAAAAAAAAATCACGGCATTTCATTACAGTAATTTACAAAACAAACCTACAGAAAATGAAAGAGAGGCTTCAGAGTTATATAAACCTCCTTACATTTCTCAAAGGGGTTCCATAGATGAAAACAAAATCATCAGTTTCTATATAGAAAAAATCATTTTCATAATAAACAAGGGATATTGATCCTGTCTGAAATAAATAAATATTAAAAAATCAAAATAAAAGGGGTTCCTACAGTCCTCTAACTCATCAGGCATTCTCAACCTACCACAACGTTTTCCAATCTTTTCTCTGGCATAGTAAATTAAGATCTTAAGTAAATGTATTAGGCAAAATACAAATAAAACTAAATAAAACAGTGACTGGTTCTTTATCTGCAGGTGTTAGGATCCATACTCGGGTTTTGACGCAGGATATTTCCAAGGTATGATTCCTTACGTATAGGATTTTAGAAAAAAATAATTTTGTAAATTATTTGTATACATAAAAATTTAAAGAAATGTTTCCACACATGGTAGAGAGAAGAGATAAGGTTAGAGAACGAGTCCAATGTCTGGGCGCTTTGGTCTCCTCCCCACACAATGAATCCATTACACTACAATTTCAGACAAGGGTTTCTCTCCTCACACAAAGGCTTAACCATATTAACTAGTTAATGTAAAGCTTGATTAAACTCACAAAGATAATCCCTAAAATGCTGGGAGAAGGGCCCTTGCAGTGCCTGGAGGTGGCAGGGAGGGGGGAGGTGGGCCTGTAATGAGGCAAGGTTGTGGCTGCAACCTCATTTTCACTTTGCATTGTTTCAGAAGTGAATTGCTGTGGTGGATCAGCAAAATACATTGAGAAAAATGCAAAGCTGCCTCCCTCACCTCCAGGATTTTAGTCACCACAGATGAGCCTTTAAATGTAGTAAGAGGTACCCTAATTATAATGCCACGGTGGGGGCGGTGGGGGGCGGTGTAGAAAATCCTGGCAGATCACATTTTATAGAACTTTGCTTTTCTTTCAGGCCCTGGCCCGGGAGGCTAGGCAGCAACATTGGAGACTAAATGTTTATGGCTCAAGCTTCCTCAACAGTATGAACGTTTACAACTGAAGTAGTCCTGTTGTTCTGTGTGTGATTCCAACAGGCTTCTTCTAAATATTTGACAGTCAGGGAAGCCTTGGGACACTTGTCCTCTCTTAGGGACTACAGGATCACGATTGGTTGTGGGGTGGGGGTTTGGTGAGGTCTCTGATTTGTCCCTGATAGCAGCTCTTCTTCATCCTACAGCTGTGAGGGTCCCGAGTGAAGTCCTCACGTTTCATGAACATTTCGCTATGCCCACCACCGAGAAGTAGGGCTAGCAGATAGGACTAGTCGGAAGGCAAGATAGCTTCCTGCTAAAGTACACTGAATAGCCCTCTCATTTCTCCCAAAGTCGTAGGATTCCTGAAGGAGAAACAGGCTAAAATAACCTTGTATATAGAAAGGGAATTTCTTATGATTGTTCAAAAACCTCTAAGGAGTCTCCTGCTTACTCTCATGATGAAATGATGACATTGGGTGCCTTTTCCAATCTGATCACAATCTACCTTTTCCCCATCACCTCTTTTCACTCTGCTGTTCACCTTAGAGTTAGCTTGTATAGAACTCTTTGGAGGGCTCTACACATAACCTAACCCTTTTGCAAGTTCATCTGCAACCTTTTGGATTCCTCTGTTCTCGATTCCCTCTGGGTGAAATTAGTTACTCCCTCCCTCAGATTCCACACCAAGCATGTCAAACTCACAGCTTGCGGGCCACATGCCTCGTTTATTTGGCCCATGTTAGCCTTTGAGTTTGACATGGTTATTCTACACCATTCTATACCCTCCTCTAGTTTACTGGTGACCAGTTTGCATTCTTGGAAGTTGTTTGTCTTGACTGCCAGGCAGGGAGCTCTTTATATGGGAGTTCATCTTTGTATCTTCAGTATCTAGCCTTGTGTTTTCTATGTAGTAGGTGCCTAGTGAATGAATGAATCTCTGGATTTATTTAATGGCTTTTGGGGACCATGATGGATCCTGGTAGTGGATGGAAGGAAATCCTGGTGGTGAAAACGAATGCCCATTTCTTAGTTAATGCAGCAAATCTAGACAGTCATAGCTTATAATGTTTGATCTTTTCTTAGACATCAGATCCCTTCTAGATATCTGGAAGATAAAAGACCAATTTGTCTAAAATAGACACTTTGCTGTTTAACTGGTACACACCAATGACTTGCCTATGCTGAACTGGACATGGCCTAGTTGCTTTACCAACACCCTCAGTAGCCTGAATGCTCACAAATTAGCAACTCAGTATCCTGAGGTTTGCTGTCTTTGGCAGCAGAAGCAAGCCAGGGCAGGGGTGGGGGTGAGGAGTGGCTGGCTCTGTCCCAGGAAGCTGAAGCTTGGGGTGGGGGTCGGAGAGTGGTTGAATGATCCCAGCTCATTCTGGTGAAGCACAGCTGCTGTGACATGTCAGGCTAAACTCAGCCTACGCCCTTGGAAAGAAAGATGGCGGAGTCCCCACCCCCATCCCTGAGACCCCAGGACCCAGTCAGTGTTGGAACTCTTTTCTCTCCCTTCTACTCTACTGCTCCCAGTCCCTGCTGTCTTCTTGGAGAGGTGGATTCAGAAGCTGTTCCCAAAAGGGCCAAAGAGCACTGATCTTTCTGAAGACTAGGCTCCTCTGGGTGTCCGATTCCTCTTTGTGTAGCCAAAGAGCCTTACACACAGTGTGGCACAGAGAGCACTCTCTGGGGATGATTGGGTCAATGGCTAGGTCCACTGTCAACACTGCTGAGGTGCGACTCCCTAAACATCCTTTAGGTACTCTAAACTGTCATTCTGTGGCCACAATTGTCCAGATAACCAGGTCAAAAGTGCCCCTCTGGGTATTCTTTTCCCAGCCGGAATGACACAGCCCAATGCAAGAGCTTCTTGGGCAGCTCCACATCACTGGGGTTCTGTCCACCTGGCAGGAACGGCAACGCTTTGAAGAAGAAATGGATTAAGGTATTGGATTACAGTTTCTGTAGCCAGGCTCAGAAAGTGACTTGGCAGAACAGTTCAGGCTTCCCTCTGTCCTTCCTCGCTTTCTTCCAGTCTCCATAGCCCTCAGGGCAGGGGGAGGGCTAGCATAAGGGGGACCCTCACTCCTGATGACCTAGATTAACATTTTAGTAAAGTGTAAATGGGGCCACGTTTCTTATCTTATGCTTCTGCCCATGTTCTGTGCTACCCTATGGCAATGTGAAGGGGTGAGTAAGAATAGTCAGTGGGTATTATGAGTGAGTGACAACTGGGTAGAGGCAACAGCTCAACAAGAAAATTGATGTTAATCTCTTCCTTCTCTATCTCTTCCTTCTTACCAATTACTGAGTTCTAGCCATGTGGTTAGTAGAGTGCATTATATATATATATATATATATATATATATATATATATATATATATATTTTATCTCATTTAGACGTTTTTTGAGGAAAACGTAAGTGAGGACACTAAAATTCAGGGAAGTCAAATAGAAAGTGGCACAGCTATAGTTTAAGTCTCTGCCTAACCTCAAAGCTGTGATCTATTTTGATGGCTTCTTTTTGTTTAGTCTGGGATTCTGCTTCACTACTCTTCATACAACTAACTAATATAGGGTGGTGGTGGGAGAGACACAAAAGTAGAAACAAATGTGACTCACAAAATGGTAGTATAAATTATTATTATTATTATTTTTAATCTTCACCTGAGGATATTTTTCCATTGACTTTTAGAGAGTGGGAGAGAGGGAAAGACAGAGAGAAATATCGATATGAGAGAAACACATTGATTGGTTACCTCCTGCATGTGCCCCAACCAGGGCCTGGGCCAGAGAGAAGCCTGCAACTGATGTATGTGTCCTTGACTGGAATCGAATCCGGTACCCTTTAATCTGGCTAGGGCTAAATTATTAACAGCTGCAAATATAGGTGGTAAAGCTTACAATGAGTGGAAATTATACACACTAATTTGGATACAGTGATTATACTCTGGGGAGAGCAGGTGAAATACTTAGTGGGTATTTATAACATATTATTTAAAAAGAAATAGCAAAGCAAACATGAAACAAATAAAAATCTTTGCTGTCCAAAATCACAATGAGATACCACTTCATACCCATTAGGATGGAAAATGAGAGTTGACAAGGATATGGAGAAATTGGAAGCCTTGTGCACTGCAGGTGGGAATGTAAAATGGTGTGGTTGCTATATACATCAGTGTGACAGTTCCTTAAAAAACTAAACTAAACCATGTGATCCAGCAGTTCCATCTCTGGGTAGATACCCAAAGAACTGAAAGCAGGGACTTGAGCAGATATCAGTACACCCTCGTTCAGAGCAGCATTATTCACAATAGCCAGAAGGTGGAAATAATGAAAGTGTTCATCTGCAGAGGAATGGACACAAAAAATGTGGCAGACACATACATCCAACGGAATATTAGTCAGCCTTCAACAGGAAGGACATTCGGACCTATGTTGCAACATGGATGCACCTCAAGGACTTTATGCAAAGTGAAATAAGCCAGCCGCAAAAGGACAAATGTTGTATGATTCCACTTATATGAGGAACCTAAAGTATTCCCATCCATAGAGACAGGAAGTAGCATGGTGGTTGCCATGAGGAGGGGGAGGGGGAGGGGGAAGAGGGAGTTAGTTTTGAACAGGGACAGAGTTTCAGTTTGGGAAGATGAAAACATTCTGGAGATGGATGGTGGTGACGATGGCACAACACTGGAAATGTACTTAATGCCACCGAACTGCTCATCTGCAAATGGTAAAAATGGTATACAATGTAAACTTTACATTATGTATATTTGACCATAATATAAATAAAAAAAACCCTTCGATGTCCAGCGTTACAAACAGTCCCCCTCAGGTGCCACCTTTCCTTGGCTTGATCCCCATCAGGAACAATAGATACCCAGTGAAAGGAGAAGCCCCCCTCCCCTGGGCATGCTCAGTGGGCAGCTTTCTTGACTCAGGTGGGCCGGTGGCTCTGTGCCAAGCGAGTCTTTCCATCTTTTCTGCTGTGGCTCTGCCAAGCACTGAATGCATTCAGGCTCTGAGGAAGGTCATCTGAAACTCAAAGCCGGCCTTCCGGGGTCCACACGGATTGAGAGATGCTTTCCTGGTCGGTTCTGAGGCTGAAGCTGACTGCAGCCAGCCCCCTGGGCATAGTAACAGCCCTGTCAGCCAAGGCCAATCTGCCCACCTCAGAATCCCAAATTAGCACCTGGCCCTTGATAGGGCAACCATTGGTTGAAAGTTTAAGTGAAACCTTGACAGTCCCAGGGACTTGAGGGAAGGCCCCGGGCGGCGCTCATAGGATGCTCTTTCTTCAGAGGAATTCGATGGTGTGTACAGTGTGGTGTCTGCAGTCAAATCCCGCGACTGCAATTAGGGCCTTTCAATGGAGGTGTCAGCCACATTCAGAGTCTGAACGGGCTCACCCATGAAATTCATAATGGGATAAAAGTCCCATTCTGGGACTGACAACTTCAAATGGAACTGGTTGTAATTTTTTATTTATTTACAGGGTTGTGGGAGTGGGGGCTGGGGGGGGGTTGTAAAAATCCCACCTCATCCCGCACTCCCCTTGTTCTCCCCCTTGCCCCCGCCCCCAAACTTCCAAGGATAAAAAACAGAGGCTTGGGATTACATGTGGAGGGAAGCAAGGCTATATTTAAAGATGCTTTGGAAAGTGTGGCTCCGTGTCTGAGGCAGTCAGTTCTGAGCGACAGCTTCATGCTGCCTGGCCCAGGACATTCCAAAAAATCTTATGGAGAGACCTTGTGCTAATGGGTTGCAATTGATCAGTTCCAATTTCTCGCATGCCGGGGCCAGGTCAGAATTCCCGTGGCTTTCACAGAGCAGCAGTGCCCTGGATGGACTCCAGCAGGCAGAGAAACCGTCCACACTCAGCCTGGTTTTCACCCAGGAGGAGGGCTGTTTAATTCATTCTCCAATGCTCCTTTTTCATCTAAGTTTACCCAAGTCATGATTCCATCAGCTGCCTCTTGGTAGATCTTTCAGTAAGTTCAGTTCGTCTTATTTACACAAAAGCCTCTGCCTTTTCTTTCTTTCTCTCCCCAACCCCGCGCTCCCCGCGGTATGAAGGGAGCCAGGAGAGCCAGGGGTGGCGGTGGGAGCGGGACGGATTTATTTGTAATTACAGTAGGGTTCTCACTCCCTACCCGTCCCACCGTTCTATCCATTCACAGGCTCCGGCCAGGGCTGGCGCCAAGATCTCCAAGTTGCCCTGTGTTTATGTCATTGAGACGAGGACAATATTTCAGTGTGGAGCCAAGCCACAGGGATCCACTCTATAAAACCCTCACTAAAAATAGACGCTCCAACCCCTGCCCAGCCCCCTCCCCGCCTCCGCGACTCCCCCAAGCCTGCCCCCAGCGCTCCTGCACCCAGCTTCAATTCGCAGGGAGACAGGCGTGCCAAATCGGCCAAATCTCGCAGCTCTGGGGGCCTGGCGAGCTCCTTTCTTCCCCAGGAGTTTTAAAGTAGAATAAAAGGCGTCAATTAGCAGCCTTTAGAGCTGACAGGGCAATTAAAGCTAAATTGTGCGAGAGAGAGAGAGAGAGAGAGAGAGAGAGAGAGAGAGAGAGAGAGAGAGAGAGAGAGTGAGTTGAAGAGAGAGATTTCGATTTTTTTTTTTTTTGGTGACAGCTGCATTTTTGAGGAGGGTGGACTTCTCTAGCTACAACTGGCCGTTTGGATACACTTTCACTTGTGACGTGATAGTTACAGCGAACACTGATATGCTCAGTTTATTGCACTTTTCATGTTAGATCTGAGTTGCTTGGGAAAATTAAAACAAATACAAAGCCAAAAAGATCTTGTCTTTGCAAACTCTCCCAATTGGCTTGGGTCCCAACACACCGGTTTCTTTGCAAGGTACTCTTAAGTTGCAACACGAAATTGTGAGGGTGGATGCATGGGGGATGGGTGGAGCCACCGCAATAGTCAGGGATGCATCCACCTTGGGGGCCGCCTCCCAGAGCTTAGAGCTGGTGACCTGGTTATAACACCTTTGCATGCTTTCTGTTGTCAGTCAGCCCAAGAGTCCAAAGTTATAAAACTTCTGGGAAGGAGTCTATTTTTTTTTTCTACCCCCAGTGACCTTCCTTCACAGTCAGGCTTTGGTTTGGGATTTGGGAAGGCCTGAAGCTGTCTTATGTGGATGGGACTTGTAACAAGGGCAGTATTGATTTTGATTCACTGTCACAACACACCAGTTAGGGGAATAGATTCAAGAGGTGCTGTGCACCGGGATGGGCACAAGAGAGAACTACAACATAATCAGAGAAGTCAGCCTGGGGAAGCTAAGAGCTTCAGGGACACTTCTCAGGCATCTCCACCCCTCCCCTCTCCCAACCCACGGAGGAAATAGTAAATGCAGTTCCTGAGAGAATGCTCTCAAAATCAGCTTTGCCTTGCTGAACCACAAATTTCAGTCCCCCCTTCTATCCCTATTATCCCTTTCTCTGTATCCAGCCTTACTCATTACAAAGAGCATCCGTTCCTACAACACTGACTGGGTTCCTGCCATTGTTTTAAGGACTTCCCATGCACCCAATGTGAGGTAGGTGCTATCACTGTGCCCATTTCATGTAAGAGGAAACTGAGGCCAAGAGAACTTCAGTAACTTGTTCAAGGTCATCCAGTTGGTGAGTGGTGAAGCTGGGATTGGAACCTGATCTGAGTCTAAAGACGAAGTTCTTCATCCTTACCATATAGAAATTCTGTAGAGGGCTCCCATGAATCTTTGGGAAAACTTGTTAACTTGGGATCAGGGCTCATTTGAATGGGGCGAAGCTTTGAAGCCTGGAGTAATGGGGACTTGTTCTTAGGGCACTGGTGATATTCTAAGGACCAAGTTCAACATGCTTGGATTAGCAGTTTTCAGGGAAGGGAACTGAGAGTGGCATTTAGTGGAGGGTATCTCAAGCTTGGGACTCCTGGATTTGTGAGACTTCTCAGGAGCATATCAACATTATATATTTGAGACAGTATCTAGCTCAAGTCAAGTCCTACCATTTATATTGAGCAAGGTGAGAGGACAAGGAGCGTCACACAATTAGTTATGGCAGGTGAAGTCAGACCAGAATGACATCTCTGCCCAGGACTGTTTCTGCTAACCGGTAGAATTTTTTAACTGGATTTAAGGCCCACTTGCACAGCTTGATTGAAGCCCCTTAGGGCAATGGCTGATTCTAGGGGCTTTATTAAATATTTGATGAGTGAAGATGTAAAACCAATTTAGGAGTGGTTACAGGTAAATAAACCCTTGATATGCTAATTACAGACCAGTGTTACCTGCACTCAGGAGTATTAATATTTGGTCACAGTTCAGTCTCCTAATCTCAATTGCTTAAATTAAATAAAATTGCCTTTCTGTGTGTATCCCGAGTTCTTCTATATTCATTCCACATTCAGTAATTTTTTAATAGAGTATGGGCTAGGCACAGTTCCAGATTGGAAACAAAACAGTCTACTTCCCCACTCCCTGCCCTACGAACCTGCTCTGTTTCGATGCTATATTGCTGTGTAATTGGAATTTGGTTTGGGGACATTTGGATGGTGAGAGGCCCAGTTTAGTTTCTCCAAGTTGGAGGCTATTACTGCATCTAATTTTTTTGGACTTTTTCTTATTTTTTTCCTATTATGCCTAAATAAATGTTTTTACCTTAACATTTTTTTAAATTTTAAATTTGCAAGATAATACATTGTAAGAAATAAAATACTAGTAATGCAGAAGTATAAAAAGTAAAAGCATGAAAGTCTCCCCATCCATCTCTAGTGGCCAGTGTTAATGATTTGATGGTTTATATTCTTCCCCCATAGTGAGGATTTGTTCTTCTTAGGAATATATAAATATATATATACGATATTCACACAATATGTAAATATACTCATATATACACTTGGAGGATACAGGACTGGGGCAATTCAGTCAGGGGGCACGATACCCATCATTGTAATCTTGTGATCTGCACTGTCATCATCTTCTATAGGCCCCATCAGATATCATTATGAATAGATATTTCAAAATAGAACTTTAATAACCTTCAGAAAAGAAGAGTCAAGCATAGCACTTCACAGCCCTCTCTCCTTCCCTGAAATCATAGGCCCAGAACAGCCTTGGCCTCTATTTGAAGACCTCCATTGGAGTTTTTTTTCTACTCTTTTTCTGCTTTTAAACAAAAGTGTTTGACCCTATTATTCATGTTATTTTGCAACTTTATTTAACAACATGGATTATGTGTCCATGGCAGTGCAAATGGAACAGCTTATTCTTTTTAATGGCTGCATGCTGTTTCATAGCATGAAGATATCATGGGGGGTGTGTGTGGTTTTTTAAACAGTTTTACTAATGAGGAGCATTTTGTTCTCCACTTTTTTGTTATCATCGACAGAGCTGCAATGGAACAGCTTTGATACATGTCATCTGCTCATCCATGTGGATATTTCTTTTAAGAGAGATTCCTAGAAATTAATTGTTGGATCTAAGGGTTTGTTTACTTGTAATTATGATGCTGCCAACTTCCCTGGAAAAGTGTTCCAATTTGCACACCAACCGGAAGGGTGCCGTTTACCTATGTTACAGCAGACATGTTTTGCAGGAATTAACCAGTGCGATAGGATCACTGACAGAACCACTAGTCAGGTAGGAAAGACAAAGCAAGACATCCTAAGGATTCAGCCTCGGTTAGGTCTCCCTAAACAATCATTGCCAGCAAAAGTAGAGCTGAGCTCATAATGTTACACATGGCGATTTCTCAACCTCTATGGAGATGCTTCAAAGAAGGTGTCCTTGGCTTTTGACAGGTAGCCTACTTCAGGAGAAAGGGCACTGGGCTGAGAAGGAGGGATTAGAGGACTAGATCCCACCTGGTCTTTGCTACTTACTGGCTGTATCACCTGGAGCAGGTCACTACCTAGAAGTTCATGAACCCCCATGCACTAACCTGCCACGCAACATCACATCACATACTCTTCAAACCTTACAGAGTTGCTGTGAAGATAACATGCACCCCACCCCCCAGTGTAATATGGGAAAGTGTTTTGTAAAAGGTATGTCATTTTGATAATTGAAGGTTCAATGGATCTCTGTAGGGAGGACCACTGCTTCAATACAGAGGCAGAGAGCAGCTTGGATAGTATTTACCTCTATGCATAGGTATTACATGGTAATAGAAAGAGACCCTGATATCTGAGTGCTTTGGAAGAGAGGGTCTTGGGTTGAGTATCTAAATCATGCTTCTTCGGGCTTCAGGGAAGCTTTTGAGGACTGTGATGAGTAGTGAGGAGTTTCTGGGGATGCTTTGTAATAGGGTGAGGCGGGTGGGGCAGGATGCAGGATGGAGTGTAATCACCAAGACCATTAGGTTAACTTTTCTATCTGCTGGGCTTGGTACATAGTAGGAGCTTTAAACACACGGGGTGAATGCATGAATAGTGCTCACACTTACAACCCAACAGCTTGAGTGTCCTCTTTGACACATGGAAGCCCCTTACATGTTGCTCTCTGATTTAATGGCATGATGCACGCTAATGCCTACCACTGCATGCCTGACTTTCGGTTGGGTGCCGTTAATGCTTCCATTTTGCTCCATCCACCCTCTGTGTCTTGATCTTCCCTTTGTGACACAGTTCATTCCCCATCTTCCCCCTGATTTTTAAAAAATGTTTGCATAAGGGAGGATTATGTATCATCTTTGCAGCCAGGCACAATTATGCCCGAATGCAATTTCGCCGTGTACTCGTTGTCTGATGTTGGAAAAAGTGCTTAACCTAGCTCAGCCTCAATTTGCCCATCTGCAGAAGAGAGATGCTAGTAACGGTCTAGAACTCCTGTGAGGCTTAGATGAAATGATGCAGGGTGCTATTCCAGTGTTCACGGCCCAACAGAAAGAGGCATTTTAGATCGTTATCCTTTACATTATTTTAGTTGAGCATCAATAACAATAACAAGTAATGTTCTGGTGTGTTGTTGCTTTCTGTAACTTCTTACTCAAATTCCATTCTTACAAGATGTTATGAAACTCTCAGAGAGGGAGGTAGCTTCTCCAACATCCCACCCTGGAAGTGGTGGACCTACACCAGGCTGCATCCCTCAGGCTAAATCCATCCTGCTTCTCTGACTTGGCTTCTGTTCTGGCTTCAGAGGCCCACGGGCATTTGTCAGGTTCTGAAGTGAATGCTACCCCTCACCTGGGATGGTACAAGAAGACCTGTCCTCCTTGCTGGCCCTATTCCTGCTGAGTTCTGCCTGGATTCTTTCTTTGGAGCCCCTGGGAAAACCAGGGAGTGGGAAGGGTGTGAAGCTCTTAAGTTAATAAAGAGGAGTGAGCCTACTTTTTTGAAGTCTGTGCTGGGAGATGATCTCATGGGGGACAGGTCCCTGGGGAAGAGTGAGGTTAAAGAAAGCCAGACTAGGAGTGACCTCCGGACACTGGCCTCTCCCTTCTGGCCTCCATCCATCACGGCTCCTCTCTCCCAGCGTCTCCAGTCTCCTGGGGATGGCTGTCTCCTTCTTTCTTTTTTCTTTAGCATCAGAGAAGATGACTCAAACACTGCCTTAGGGCACCAAGGCGTCCACAAATTGGTCCCAACCCCAGCTAATGAGGAAGGCAAGAGAGGAGACTGGCAGGCTGTATCCTGTGGCTTTGGGCTGTGAGAGGGTGGGAGAAGGCGGCAGCTGGGCCCTCCTCTGACCCCACACAGCTCTGAGGCCCAAGGCCTCCTGCCCTGCGCTTGTGGATCGGGCTTTTCTAAAATCTCTTCTGTTCCAAGCCAGTAAATAAACAGCTCTCTCTCCAACCCCCCTCCCTCTTTTCCATACACACACTTTCCCACATTAGATCAAGCAGTGTAGTGGAGAGGTTAGGAGCACAGATTCCAGGGCCTCAAAGATAGTAGTTTCCATCCCAGCTTGTCCACATAGAGCTGTGGGACCTGAGATAAACCACTGGATGACTCTAAGCTTCAGTTTTCTCATCTGTGAAATGGACAAACTTACGCTCATTTTGGAGAGCTGTGACCAGGAGGTAAGTTCAGACATGTGAATTGCTTGGAACACAGTCCTTTAGGAAGTGGTGCCTTTATTATTTTAAAAACTTTCTTCTCCTGACTCCCTTTCCCCCACAACCTCCCACCCTCAACACATACATACGAGAGAAAGCAACCACAGCATGGATGTAAACCCAAGACCCTTTCTTTCAAAATTGATCCTTATATGACAGTGTAGGAATCCTGCCCGAATTGCAACATTAGCATCTCTCACTGATTAAATGCTTACTGTCAGATTGGCTCAGCCATCCCCACCAAGTACATGAGTGTGGGGGAGGGGAAATAGAAGCCAAATAATGGCCAAGAGCCTTGTGAAGCCTTCTAAATTAATCCCTTTCCCAATCGCCCCACAATCTCTTCTAATTTAAGGTGGTTTCCTCGGTTGATAAACTCAGCTGACTTCCTTGTTTTTCACGCCCCGCTTGAAGTCGGAAATTATATTGGTAAGACTCGTGATGGTGGATGTTATTAATGTGCTTAATGGGCACTCAAGGCAGTTTAAAGATCTTAGCCTTTGCACTGCGCCTTTATCCCACCCTGGGGGTAAATAATGGAGATGCTAACACAGTCTGTAAAGGGGAGAGAGCAGAGGTGGCCTGCCTGCTTCACAGGCCGGGATGCTTTGATGGCCTGTCTGCAGGCAGGGTGATGAAATCAGCTTTCCTCGTTTTTACACCCCTTTCAAAAGGCCAATTCTCCCAACACAATGCACATTTCCAAGTCATTTTTAATTTGGCATGAAAATGTCTCCTTTACCCTAGACCACAGCCAGCAGAGTTAATGCGAAACACACATCTGGGCAGCTGTGCTCTCCCAAGTGGGGAGGTGAGCAGTGGGGGCAGGCGTGTGGAGGAGATTAAAGATAGCGCCTCTCAGCCCCCAGCAGCCCATGGGGATTTAACCCATCACACTAGAACTGTTCGTTTTTACCCCTATCTATGGTTCCTATGAGTGGCCATAGGGTTCCCTTCTTTTCCCCTCTGGGGTAGTGGGGGTTCAGTTAACCTTTCGGTGGTTCTTAGTTTCTGGTCTCAGGTGAATAGGGGGCGGGGTGGGAGGGACATTCTCTTTGTGTTCTCTACTAAGTGAGTCTAAACTATTTCTGGCTGGTCCCTCTTCTGCTGCAGACATTCTTCAGGCCTGACCCTCTCTGCCTGAGTGCAGAGGATGGGGCATTTGGCAGAGGATAATGGCATAGGCTTTGAGCACATTTATGCCAAGCTTTCAGGATTCTTTGTGGCTTGTTCCCTCCCCTGTCCAGATTCTTGGTGTGTGAATTCAATTAGAATGAATTTGTATCTAAGACCAGGACACAGAGGTCCTGATATATGTCAACAGTGACTTTGTCTATGAATGTCTAGTGTGCCAGAGAAGGGTTCTCTTACTTCAGCTCATCCCATCTTTACTTTGGCCTCAAGTTTTAGGCGTGTGTGTGTGTGTGTATATATATATATATATATATATATATATATATATATATATATATTTTTAAACCATACTATAGTTTGGTAAACTACAGTATTCTTCTTCTTAGTTACTCTTTCAGGGATTATGTGTAACTTGAGGAATTGCGAGGTCTGTGAATTCCTTGGGATTGTTTGCAAAATAATGTGTATGCTCATGGCTTTCATCAGATTCTCAAAAGGGACGTCTCCAACACTAAAATTAAGGTGATTATACCATATAGTCTAATTTGCCTGGGACAGTTCCAGCTTACACCAGTTGTCCTGGTATAATTGTTAATAGCAACTCTTTTCACTCATGAAAGTGTTTTGGTGTGGCTGATAAAATATAGTGCATCTTCATTAAATGGAGATTCTGTATTTGCAATTCACCTACTTGCTAAAATTTATTTGTAACTCCCAAAGCAATATACACGTCACTTTGGCAGTCATCCGTGGCCATGAGAGAGTGGTAAATGATTGAGTCGTCTGGTGTGCCCATTTTAGCTGCGGTCAAGGAAGGTAATACTTAGCCTTTTTGTTTCAGCTCTCATATTGTGTTCTTTCTGGGGTCTATTTAGGACTACATTTTTTTGCCTCTGCACCTTTTGTTGGGGATTTTACTGTTTAAAATGGCCCCAGAGTTCATTGCTGTGGTGCTATATAGTGCTCCTAAGTGCCAGAAGTCTGTGATGTGCCTTATAGAGAAATCACATGTACTAGATATGCCTCCTCCAGGTGTGAGTTATATATATAGTGCTGTTGGGTGTGAGTTCAATGTTACTGAGTCAACAACATATATTGAATAGGATGTCTTAAACAGAAACACACATAAAACAGTTATGGATTGATTGGTTGACAGAAAACAGGCTCACAGGAACCTAACCTTGTCTGTGTTTCCCTGAGGAGCAATGGTTCTGTCTTTGATAATTCCGGTGTCTTTACAAACCATAACTGCCGTGAATAATGAGAATCAATTGCACGTGGTCACCCTTGCTAAAATTCATTGTTTTATGATGATAACCAGACAAGCAAGACTTGGTTCCAAAACCTTGCTGTGCTTCTTACCAGCTATGACACATTGAGTAGTCACCCCCCCCTGGCAGGCATCAGTTTCCTCTCAGTAGGATGAGAATGGCCACTTGGGGTGCCCTTCCCTCTTTGCCTTAAGTTGAGGAGCCCATCACTTCCTTGGAGAAGCAGGCTTTCTGTGGAAGGCAGTTCCAGATGACAGTGGCAGGTCCCTTCCTGTGTCTGAGACAGACTGACCTCTCTGTGACAATAATTGGAGGGAACCTCTCCCGGGGCCTCTTTGATGGGGAAGGAGGTGGTCATTGCACACCACAGTGGAATCCATCCCCTTCTTCATGGCCGCCTCCTTGCAAGGACCATCCACCAATTTGCAAGGAGCCCAACCAATAGTCCTTCTATCCTGGGAACATCCTGGTCTATTTTACAGATACACTACCAAGCCAAGTGAGGAGAACCTAAATGAGCCAATAAAAACCAGGGGGACAAAAGGGTGGGAACTATCATGTGCTGAGACCCCACAAAGAGTTGGCCATTGTACTGTATACTTCAACCAAGGACCTATTTCCCATGACAATATTCCTGGTTAGATATTATATGTCTATTTGAAAGCAGATGTGGAAACTAACATGAAGAGAGAGAAGACATCTGCCCAAAGACGCTCAGTAAGTCAGTGGCAGTGTGAGCAATTCAAACTTCAGTCTTTCAAACCTCATCATTTTCACGTCTCCACCATATTTTTCCAGTAAAGCCTGTTCTTGGAGGGTAGGGACTAGCTTTCAAAATGTCAGGACCTCATTCTCCCAGGGAATTTTCAGAAAGAAAGCAGATCATATTGTACAATGGAAATTCCAACAGTTGACCCTTGAACAACATGGTTCGAACTGCACTGTCCACTTACACATGGATTTTTCAATAAATGTTGCGACTCTTTTTTCACTTCCTCATGATTTTCTTAATTACATCTTATCTCTAGCTTAATTTACTGTAAGAATACAGTCTATAATACATATAACAGACAAAATATGTGTTAATTGACTTTATGTTATTGGTCAAGAGTAGGCTATTACTAGTTAAGTTGGGGGGAGTCAGAAGTTATACATGGATTTTTAAAAATATATCTTTATTGATTTCAGAGAGAAAGGGAGAGGGAGAGAGAGATAGAAACATCAATGTGAGAGAGAATTATTGATCGGCTACCTCCTGCACGCCCCACACTGGAGACTGAGCCCACAACTGGGGCATGTGCCCTCGACCAGAATCAAACCTGGGACCCTTCAATGTGCAGGCCGATGCTTTATCCACTGAGCCAAACCAGCCAGGGCAATTATACATGGATTTTTGACAGCATGGAGAGTTGCTGTCGGTAACCCCTGTGTTGTTCAAGAGTGAGCTGCCATTTCTCAGGAACCCTGGTTTCCAGCAGCCCCTCTGCAAACCCTCCCGTAGGAGCAATAGTGAACCTCCAAATTCATCATTTCCCTGCCTGGCACTAGGACCTGTTGGCTGCTGTCTGGTGAAGGTCATCCTCTTAGCCCTGCTTGCTTTTTGCTGCTTTCGAGCACCCTTTTTCAGAACAGGAGTTCAGTTGCAACTCTCTCTTTTGCTTGGCCCCAGGACAACTTTTCCACTGTCACCACCCTGTAGCCTCAGCTGGCACAGAAATTCCAAAATAAATGAACGTGTTGTAAATGGGGAGAAAATATTGTGTCCTTGCGGTGTTGATGTTGATTGCAGCTCAGCGGCTCAGGCAGCGATGACCACAGCTCAAGCTGCATATTTCTTTACCCAAACACGCAGAGGGCCTGCTGAAGCCAGGAGCTCTGCAGACGACTCCATTCAATATGCACTTTAGCTTCTAGAAGGTGTGCCTGTCGGGGCTGACAAAGTGCCATTGATCCGCAGCCCCCAGCCAGGCCAGGGACCCGGCCTGTCAAAGTCAGGCTGAGACCAGCCTTCTAGCCATGAAGCCTGATGATAACACTTTGGCAGGAGACGGCCCCCTGGAGCAGTGTGGTGCTGGCCTTCAGAATGGCCCTCAAGTCTGGGTGTGATAGGGGCTGGCACAGCACAGCCCTGTGGTAAGAGGCTTCTTGGACTATGGGTGGGGCCTGAGCTTGCTTGTTGGGGTCTGGCTGCAGACTCCCCAGGGGGCTTGCAAGTTTGACCACCCAGTGTCAACTTGGTAAGGACATGAATAAGAGGAAAACAAAATCTCCTTTGAAGGGGACTATGGGTAGGCAGAGGGAGAAAGTGATTTGTTACAAGGATTTAGTTGTCCAAAGATTGGGCTTGAATTTTCCAGGGAACAATGGGGATTTCTTGTGTAGGTCACATTCCAGAGTTTTGAAGAAGACATCTGTTAATTTTTTCTGTCTGTTCAGCACCCCACACCCGTCCTTTAAGACATTGCTTCTGCTTCCTAATCATGTGATTTGGTGGTCCAGCCAATCACAGTTTCTCCTGTCTCTGGATGCAGGGGCAGGACATAGTCTTGATCTGCCAATCACAGAACTCCATTTTTCTCACAGGAACAGACATTCGATCCAAGCTGGACCCATCAGAATCCTCTAGGACTTTTTCTTTCTCCCTAGGTCTTTGGATTTGGAGGAGAAGGTGGTTTGGCTTTAGGTCAGAGAGCTAAAAGGATATGAACTGAGGCTGGCTGGTGGGCATCTTCTTTACAATTTGGGAACACCCATTTGTAAACTAGGAGAGAATGAGACAATACACAGGAAGTCAGTACCAAGTAGTGGGGAGGAGTGAGAGAGGGTCCTGAGGGTCATGTTTGAGTTCCTGGATTTAGATATGCTTGGACCTTCTTAGATTTCTGGTTAAATGGGTCAATTTAGTCCTTTTTAATTCAAAAACTAGGACAAATAAAAATCCTTCTGAGGGGGCCTAGATGGGAGCCAGGAAAGACATGATGAACAATCATTTTATGAAAATCATGCATGGCAATGGTCTTCAGTCCTATATGCCTTCCCATTGATTTGTTCAACATACATTTATTGAATGGCCTCTATGTGCCAGTCTTGTGCCAAGACTGAGACTACTAAAATGAATAAGGTAAAATATCTTCCCTCAAGGAGCTTGCAGTATAGTTGGAAAAACAAACAATGATGATACAGTGTGAGATAATACAGTGCAAAGATTACAATACAATGCTAGGGTGGAAGATTGGTGCTCTGGGAATACAAAGGAAGCCAGATCACCCAGGAGGAAAGGGAGATCAGGACAGACTTCCCAGGTGAGTCAGCACCTAAACTGCAATAGATGCAGGTGGAGAACAGATGAGCAGTAGCTAATCCTTGGCCTGGAGCTCTTAGTCTGGGCTTGGAGCTGGAGGGACTGGGGAATGAGACCAGCACAGACATTATGGCAACACATGACTAGGTCATGAAGCAATGGGGGCCCTAATTGATGACTAATCAGGAGCTCTAGACATTCATAGGAGGTTCAGATATTTTTATCAGGAGAATTATGATGAGATTTGCAGGCTCATCCTAATTAATCTGCTTGCTTCTCAATCCTCCACTACATTCTCTTCATTTCTCTTGGCCACTAAATTTATTATTTGCTCTTTCTAACTGTGCTTTTGAAATATTTTAAATCATGTCCCGTATCAGTCAAATAATTTTGATGAGGCACTCACAATATTTGTAAATAACCATAAATTATATATATAGCTGCTATGCAAATATGTTAATCAATTATAAAATACACTCAGGAATAGGAAATCTAAAAGAATAAACATCAAATGAACAGTATATTAAATGTCTTGCTAACAGTACTAGCTAAATACACATTAGCCACTATGTCGTGGGGTGAGGACCATGGTAAATGAAGGTGAATTTATAGCCACCCAAATAGTCTTGTTAATTTGATTTTTTGATAATTTTCTTATCACATTTGGTGGTGCAGCGGATGGAGAGCTCCCACTAGAAGCAAGAAAAGGGGAAGTGTCATTGCCCATGTTCTCATTGGTTGCTGTACTTGCTCCATCAGTGTTGTCCTTCACTCACACTTTATTTGCAAGAATTTTTTAAGTCATTTGTCTATTTTGTGAAGACAAGTTTGGTTAAAATTAGGGAATTGTCTTAGTCTTTTTGGTCTGCTGTAACAAAATTCCACAGACTGGGTGGCTTATATAAACAATAGAATTTATTTTTTTTAAATATATTTTTTATTGATTTCAGAGAGGAAGGTAGAGGGAGAGAGAGATAGAAACACCAATGATGAGAGAGAATCATTGATCAGCTGCCTCCTGCACGCCCCCAACTGGGGATTGAGCCCGAAACCTGGGCATGTGCCCTGACAGGGAATTGAACCATGACCTCTTGATTCCGAGGTCAGTGCTCAACCACTGAGCCACACCGGCTGGGCAGAATACATTTCTAACAGTTCTGAAAGCTGGACATCTGAGATCAGGGTGCTAACATGGTCAGGTTCTGGGAAAGGCTCTCTTCCAGGCTGCAGACCGCTGACTTCCGGCTGCATCCTAACACGGTGCAAGGGAAGAGGGAGCTCCTGGGGTCCCTTAACAAGGGCACTAATTCCATCTTCATGGCCCAACCACCTCCCAAAAGTTCCACCTCCAAATGCCATTAAGCAGGTTGTTCTAACTTTAGCTGTACCACTGGGACCAAACTGAAAAACCTGACACATAATTCCAAATTCAAAAAATTTGGGTGGGCTGTTTTGAAACTTAGCCATGTTCAGCATCCTACTCCGCCTCTCTCATTTCCTTCCTCCCTATATTGGTTAGGTTCTCTGAGGTGCAGATGCTAAGAAGCTTTAGATCAGCCATTTTCAACCTTTTTCATCTCATGGCACACATAAACTAATTACTAAAATATTGCGGCACGGCAAAAATATATATATTTTGCCTATCTGACCAAAATATTGGTGTAATTTTGATTCATTCACTCTGGACAGCTATGGTTATGTTGGCTGTTGCCATTTTTTAAATTTGACAATTTAAGGGAAAAGAGGTCAGTGCCCCTGACTAAATAGTCAGGTTTTGCATGTTTTAAAAATTCTTGCGGTGCATTGGTTGAAAATCACTGGTTTAGATTTATGGGGAGAAATAATCATGAAGAAAAAAGAAAGGTTAGAAGATCTGTTAGACCATTAGGCAGTCTGACACCTGTGAAGAGGAAGGAAGGTTGGATAGGTAGAGTTTCAGACTGTAGTTTTAATTTTAACAATGTTTAAGCTAGGTCAATGGGCAGTCCTTGAGCCAAAGTCTGCATCATAGGAGTCCTATATTTTACAGGAACTATCTGCCTTGGTATCCCAACCATGGGTACTCTTTGGCTGAGAGCCCCTGTGGCATGCAGGTCTCAGTGCACACGCAGGGATGCATTCAGAACTCAGCAGCTGGAACCATCAGTCAATTACGTCCTGAGTAACAGAAGATCTGAGAGACACACTTCATGGTTTCCACCCTTCTTCCCTTCTTCTCTTTCTCCCTTCCTTCCTTCTTTTCTTCTTTCAGATAATATTTTTGAAGTGCTGTTCAGGTTCCAGGCTAAGTGGCAGGTACTGGCGATATATAATGAATAAGACAGACAGTATCTCTACTTTTATGGGGCTTCATTCTTCATTCTTCTTTATGATTATTTGTATGGTTCTGTTGAGAATGAACTCAACTGAAAGCTCTTTTGAGTGGAGGGAGGGAGACTGATCTAGCTCTCCACCCTCTAACCCACAGAGCTTAGACAATTGCCTGGCACATCATTAAGATAACTATATATTTCCTAAGCCCCAAACCAGGCCATTATTATTTGTGAATTTATTTACAAAGAAAGTCATAAAAAAAACTGTGGAAATTAAATCACATTTGCCCAGCTGGCATGGTTCAGTGGTTGAGCATCGACCTGTGAACCAAGAGATCACAGTTCAATCCGGTCAGGGACACATGCCTGGGTTGCAGGCTCAATCCCCAGCAGGGGGCATGAAGGAGGCAGCCAATCAATGATTTTCATCATTGATGTTTCTATCTCTCTCCCTCTCCCTTCCTCACTGAAATCAATAAAAACGTATTTAAAAAAAAAATCACATTTCATAGTTTTAATCAATCCCCTTTCAAGAACAAGGGCAAATTCATGAAATTAGACTGATCCCAGGAAAGCCAGGACATATGTTAAATATAGCAGGCAGGTTGATTTAATCAGATTTGTTTGGGTGCAAAAACAAAGATTCATTCAAATTATTCATAGATTTGTCATAAAATTACGTGTGTATGGGAACTCAGGAAATGCTATTCAGTTGGCCTTGGGAAGGTCAAGAACTCCAGCAGAATTTGGGCCACACAAAGACTGAGAGTGGAATTGTAAGGTCATTTGGAATCCTGGGAGGTTCCAGGAATGTTGGACTCAGCAGAGCATGGATCATGACTCTGATGTTCCATCGTTTTTATGACTCATCTCTTCTTCATGGCATGTTCTCTTCTACAGACAGATTTCCTCAACCTCTGTCTGTTATATTGTCTTGACTTCCTAGTTTCTGGACTGTCATAACTTCATGCATTATGGTCCCTCTGGTTTATTTCTCTCATGATTTGTCTTCTGCTGCTAAAGACTCCACTCTCCTGCCATTTCTCAGTTCAAATTCTAGAAAGAAAAAAATCTGGTTGGCCCAGGTCTTGTTTTATGGCAGTCTGAGGTGATTAGTATTGAACTGGGTACCCTTGTTCAGAAGTCCACTTGTGGTCCAATCAACTGGGAAGATCGGGTTGAGTTTCATATGACTCCACATATGCTGCCCAAGGCTTTCTCTTTCCCCGGGGAATTGGCATTCTAGTCTCCCTTGGAAAAGAACCATGACTCCATGACTCCATTGTAGAAGATATACCATTTAAAAGTCTTGTATTAGTCCACACGTAGTCATGATGAATGAAATAATGTTATTATATACCTGCCAATCCTAGTCCTTTTCATATAAACTAATCCACTCTTCCTATTTCCCAGACTGGTGGAGGAGGAGTGGATGTAAGATTGATCAAGTCCACACCATATGCCTAGCGTTCATTATTTCATTTGATGATGACAATAGGCCTAATGAGGTAAGTACCATCCACATTTTACAGATGGCAAAACAGACTCAGAGAGTTTAAATAACTTGCCAGAATTAGCAAGTAGCTGACCTAGGATTCAAACCCAAGTGTTCAACTCTATGTCTGTACTATTTTTTTTTTCAACCATCTATTTTCATGTCCTCCCATGGTTCAACTATGTCCAGCTCAGACAGCACTCAAAACACTCCATTTTCTGCCTTGCTTGTCCTGGAAACATGGGGTCCAAGAGCATGTGTGTGTGTGCCTCTCTTTGTCCTTTACTTAGCTCAGAATCCCAGTGACTATTTCTTTTTCTTTTTTTTTTTTTTTTTACCTTGGAATGATCTTTTATTTATTTTAATTTTTTTATTGTTTTAAGTATTACAAATAGTAGTACATATGTCTCCTTTTTTCCCCCCATTGACCTCCCCCTGACCTCCCCTACTCCCCAGTACATGCCTTCACCTGCCCGCCCTCCCCACAATGGTGTGGGGAAATAATAACCAGTGTCTTGTATCCATTGGTTATGCTTATATGCATGCGTACAAGTCCTTCGGTTGGTCTCTTACAGCCCCCCTCGCCCAACCTCCCCTGTCTTCGTGATGTAGTTTGACAGTCTGTTCAATGCTTCTTTGCCTCTGTATCTTTTCCCCACCATTTCTTTCCTTTAAAAAATTTTGCCTCTGCAGACTAGAAATAAACATATAATAACAAAACAACAAAAAAAATGTTTGAGTCCCAATTTCAATGTCCAACAGTTCTGAGTCCCCGTTTCAATGTCTAACAGTTCCTTATGTGTACATGTCAGCAATGATATCTGGATGGTGGACACATGGTGGTAATGTAGGTCCGACCCTCTCTGGTTTGGTCCTAGGCAACCTGCAGCGGTGCACAGCTGCTGACTGCTCGCGTGGCAAGGCATTGTCAGCGTCTTCCATCTCTGGACTGTTTTTCCTCTTGTCTTAGTGGTTGGAGCACACCTGTCAATTTTCATGAAGACGGCGAGTATGTGCTGTCTGCTCCCTTCTTCACGTTGTGTTGGTCTCTACTACACACCTCCCTCTGGGTGGTAGAAATAATTTTGGATCAGAGGCTGTCAGAGACCTGAGTTCAAGCTACTAATGAGGTGGGTGATTTGGGGCTAGGTTTTTTTTTTTTTTTCAGGTGATGAATAAGAAGAACATTTAAGCTTCTTTCAGTCTTGACAGTCCATGCCCCAAAGGACATCTTTTAACTTCTGTCCACTTCTGAAAGCTCATTGACTTTGGCTCATGGTCCCTCTGAAGACTCAGTCCTTCAAGGTGGATCAAAGCTCTCTCCCTGCCTCCTGGTGGTATGAACCGCCATATATGGTGTTTGGAAACCTGGAGTATGCTGGCCTGGAGCTAAAAGGACTTGAATTTTGAGTAAATGTTACTTTCCATCTGATTCAGGTCCTTTCAATGTGGGAGGAATGTGAAATATAACTGAGTGGGAGAGAATAATTCTCCATAGTCTGAATTCATTTTCTCCAGCTGTTTTCCAGCACCATGCCTTTGATTCACCAAAACCCCACAGTTTCACACATACCATCTTAGACTCATCACATACCCCTAGTCCCGGGATGCAGAAGTCTACTCAGTGGGGAGTCCATCACCCATTACTTTCATTCATTAAACATTGAGTGCCACCATATAATTCTGGATGCTGTCTATAACAGTGAACAAAACAGATATGGCTCCTTCTTGCCTACTGCTTGCCATCTAGAAGGAAAAATAATCAATAAACAAGTGATAAATAGGTGATTCTAACTTCTCAGGCAGTTCTTCTTTAGAAATCTCATAGGGAGTAAATCACCTGGTGCTAGTACCTTTTTAAAAAACTGCCCTTTAGTGTTACGCATTACAAATAAGATCTCATTGTGGAGAATTCCTGCACATATCCCAATGGATTTGTCATAGTCAAATTCAGTTACAATGAGATCTAAAATATTTGGCATATAGTATGTGTTCATTAAATATCAATCCTTTCACTAAGAGTGAATAAATAAGTGACAATTTGAATCTTTAATTAAACAGTGGAAGAAGGAAACTGTTATATAGACAGTTTTGAAATAAGCCTTTTGCTCCATTCAATTATTAGATTATTTTTGTATTATTCCAATTATTCATTAAATACTTTTTAAAAAATATATATTTTATTGTTTTTTTTACAGAGAGGAAGGGAGAGGGATAGAGAGTTAGAAACATCGATGAGAGAGAAACACCGATCAGCTGCCTCCTGCACACCCCCTACTGGGGATGTGCCTGCAACCAAGGTACATGCCCTTGACTGGAATTGAACCCAGGACCCTTCAGTCCACAGGCTGATGCTCTATCCACTGAGCAAAACCGGTTAAGGCCCAATTATTCATGAAACACTTAATTAAAGACTATTTGCCAGGGCTGCCGGGTGTGCTAGGTTATAAGGGTATATGGTAATCAGGACAAACATAGTCCTTGCCCCTGTGGAGCTGTTTTAAAATAGTTTTTGCTCTTCCTACCCTCCCTTCCTCCCTCCCTCTCTCCCTCCTTTCCTCCCCCCTTCCTTCCTGTTTCCCCCTTTCTCTCTCTCTCTCCACCAGTGAACTTTCCATGTGGAATCATGCTTTAGTAAGCATGATTACAATGATGTTTGGAATGGTGTGGGGAAATAATAAACAGAGACAGAGAAAATCATGGCAAAATTAAGGGGGGGATGTAGTTTTCCTTTCTTTCCCCCTTACCCCCTGTGTGATGAAGAGCCCATAATTAGAATACTATTGTTGTAGTGACTCTTACATAGAAAGGATAGAGAGAGAGAGAGAGAGTACTCATGTTGGAGCATTAATGACAACCACGTGGGCAAACAGCCTGTCATGGAAATAATTCTGTTATTTATGTAGCTCTTTGCAGCCGTGGATGTGCCATCCTGGATGCTGACCTGCTCTCCCTTGTGCAGGGATGGTGGCCAGGGACTATTTACAAGTCTCTATATCCTACGGCTGCTCTAAACAACTGGTAACCAAGGCGATGAAGGGGCCAGGGCTTTGCATAAATAGAAAAGCAAATGTATATTTGTCGGTATTGCTCTCTGCTCCTTTGTTTTATCCTCTTTCCAAAAATAAAGCGCATTGTTCCCAGGGAGTGGAATTTGAAGTGGCAGCTGTCTGCCTGGCTGACTCCTTCCCAAAGAGCCGAGCTCAAGGAAGTAACCAGGGTTAACTCGAGTTTGTTCTGTCCTCTACCAGCACAGGGATCCAAGCTGCCAAAATAGCTGCATTCACAGGGTGTGTCGTGCACGGAGCCAAGTATGTCCATCGCTCACACACTTACAAGTGACGCACAAGCGGTGCGGGTACCTGTGTCCTTGGGCTCTGTACAAGGGTTGTTCATTGGAAACCTTCCCCCCCAATAGTACCATTTGTAAGGAATGGTCTAGCACACTGCTTCCATCCACTGCTCGCTCAACATGGGCTGGAAATCACTTCTCTGGGTCTGGGTCCACAACAGTTCCAATGAGGTTTGACTTTGATTTTGCTATTGTTTGTGTGTCCGTGAACTTGGGGGAGAGGGGCAGCCCGAATGAGGAAGGTGGGCATGCACACTGTGCTATGCGGGAGGGCTGGCTTTAAGAATAACTTACAATTCACTGGATGACAGCTCATGGCTACTGATCTAAAGCTGTTTGTCCAGGAGAGGGGACATGTTATTCAGGAGAATTCTGTGGGCAAAATTCAGGTGCATAATCAAGGTTTCTGGTATTGAGTTAAATTGATATGACGCGATTCAATAAACACTGAGAAAACCCTTTGATATCGTTAGTATACCAAGAGATCTTTGTAAAAGAATCTATCTTTTCTTCAAATGGCTGGTTCAGAGTTTTATATGAGCAGGGGTGCCTTCGAGGGATAGTATGTATGCAATCCAAGGAGCATCAGTCTTTGGTGGGGGGAGAACTATTCCCTAGAGATGGCATTACAGTGTGGGAGAAACCATTCTCAGCACACTCTGTAACAGGCACTACCTAATGTGCTAGGGGTTGTGGATGTTGGGGTAAAATGGCAATAAGATATGTTTCTACCATAAAAAGGCATTTACTGGGTTGAATGGCAACCTCCCAAAAGATATCTATATATACCTATCTATATCTATCTATATCTCTATCTATCTATCTATCTATCTATCTATCTATCTATCTATCTATCTATCATCTATCTCCTAATCCCCAGAACTGGTGAATGTGACCTCATTTGGAGAAAGCATCTTTGCATATGTAGTTAAGGATCTCCAGATGAGATCATTCTGCATTATCTGAGTGGGCCCCAAATCCAATGACAGGTGTCCTTAGACAAGACACACAAGGGAGAGACACACAGAGAGGAGAAAAAGGCATATGAAGATAGAGGCAGAGGTTAGACCTATGCAGCCACGAACCAAGGAATGCCCAGAGCCAGCAGAAGCTGGAAGAGGCAAGGAGAAAGTCTCTTCTAGGGCCTTTGGAGGGAATGTGGCCCTGCCAACCCATTGATTTTAGACTCCAGGCCTCCAGAAGAGGGAAGGAATACATTTCTGTAGATTTAAGCCACCCAGTTTGTAAACATTTGTTACACTAGTCCTAGAAAAGTACTGCAGGGAATAAGGTAATCACTTATTCTGGAAATGTGTAGTTGGAAACTAGTTCCTTCTGAAGGGTCAGAGGCCTTTCTAGTTCATTCATTCATTCCCTCCACAAACACACAGCTCAGGGCTACTAAATGCTGGGCTCTGTTCTTGGTGCTGAGTAAACAAAGACAAGTGAGACTTAGCTTGGCCTTGCAGGGAGCTCAGGGAAGGCAGCAAGGACCCAACAGAGAGAAAGGCTCTCAGAGGTGTGCATGGTGGGAGCACAAAACAAGGCTGGGTTCATCTGTGCTTTTGCAGGGAGATAGGTCGTTTATACAACAATGGCATGTGCCCTAAGGTCTGGATGTGCTCAAAACCAGGGGAAATCTGCTCCCACAGAAAGCACTTCCCCAGGGTGAGCTAAGATTTCTTTACACTCACCTTAGACTCAGTTAAAAACAAAAAGAAAGGAAGAAAGACGGTGGTTCATAATTTATGGGGCGTATGGGGAAGAAAACAAAAGGGTCCTTTCTGGAATAGACTGATGGGGGTAGAGTTTATGTACAAAGTTCCCTCTGACATTGCCAGCCTTGGTTTGGAATCCTTTTGAGTTGGAGATGGGAAGTGGTGGTGGTGGACGGGTGGGGAGCCGAGGGTGAGTTCTGCCAGAGGAAAGACATCCCCATCAAGAACTGGGCCTGAGTTAGAGTGAAATTCCCCGCACATGCTGTTTTGTCTCTCAGACTTGCTTTAAATACAGTCACTCATTTATTCATTCGTGGAACACTGATTTACTCTTGTGAGATTAACAAGGTAGTTCTGTGCGAGTGATCAAGATGGGATGGTACTTAACTGGAAGGCAAGAAAATTCTGTCAGGAGCTGATTAGTCCTATGGGGACAGAGACACAGACCTTGACACTGAGGACCAATTAAGGACAGGTTTAGCCCCAAATGTAAACTGGGTAGACAGACATAGTAATGCTATAGACAGTAAAGGGAGGTTATGAAGGGGCAGCCTGACCAGGAAGGCTTTCTGGAGAATGAGTGGCTCAAGGTGGGTGTTGAAATATGGGTAGGATTTAGCCAGATGGGAGCAGGTGGAGTTGGACACATCTTCCTTTCTCCCTCATTCTCTCCCTTCCTTCCTTCTTCCTTCTCTCCCTCAAGCCTGGGGTAGGAAGGGATAGCATACCCAAATGTCTATCATCACAAAGGATTGTCATCTGTGGGGAGGGCAAAATTTGTGCTAGCTGGGATATCAAATTCTGGTTATAATAAATCTTGGGAAACAAAAATTTTATATCATTTTATTAAAAGTAGAAGATGTAATTTGTGGCCAGATAGTAGAAGCCTGCTAAGGTGTTTGTGATCCTAAAAGCAGTGGAGCCATTGTTGTTGTTTTTTTCCTTTTTCAGGAGATAAAAATCTATCTCCATCCTAAACGTAATAATGCTCATTACCGGAAGTAGAAAAATTATGGAAAAGAAGAGAAATAAATCACCAGTAATCATCCCTTAAAGAAATAATTACTGTCAGTATTTTTCCTGCATGTAATTTTTAAAGTAGTTGTGGAAATCACATATAGATTTTTTTTTTAAAATATCCTGCTTTTTAATCTCACCATTACAACACAAGCATTTCCGGATGTTATTTTAGTTCTTCAAGAACACGGTTCTTAATGCTGGCATCCAGGAGATGTACATTAATTTACTTAATCTTTCCCCTATGGTTGAATATTTGATTTACTAGCATTTTTCATTATTGTAAATCATGCTGGGATGAGCTTCTTCATGTAATAATCTCCTCCCATATTTATGATTATTTCCTTTGGCTAGAGCCCTGGATGGGGAATCATGGAATCAAAGGGCATGGACATCTTTAAGGTTCTTTGAACATTCTGCCAAATTGCTTCCTTGGGGGCTGTTGAGCTTTGGAAGTACATGATGAAAGATGAGTCTCATAGCGGAGGACAGGCAGGGCCAGGCCAGAGAGAAAGAGCATTCCAAACATTCTCGCAGGAAGAGACATTCCGGAGTCACCGAAGCCGCAGCCCTGGTGATATGCTGCCCTGATATGAAAGCATTGCTGGTGGCCCTGCCATTTTTAGAAAGCCACTTTTCAGTTCTTCCCTACAAGGACAGTTGTGCTTGGGACACAGGGATCTTTCTTCTGTTCCTAGACCATGCCCAGCTCACGTCCACCACAGGGCTCTTGCATTCGTTGTGCTCCTCCCCTGGGAAAGCTCTTCCCTCAGAACTTGTCATGACGGGTCTTTATGTCTCAGTTCAAAGGTTGAATGCTTGGAGAGGCCACCTCTGACGATCTGCTCTAAAGGAGCAACATCCTCTGCCTCCAGTTGCTTCTATGGAGTGGACTTCATTCGTAGCACTTACTATCCTGCCCCGCGTCAATGTTCAGTAGCTATTTGTAGAATGACTGGATCAAGGTTGTTTACTTATTCATTTCATCTACAAATGTTTTCTGAGGGCCACTTTAAAGTATTCCTATTAGCCCAGCCAGTGTGGCTCAGTCGTTGAGTATTGACCTATAAACCAGGAGGTCATGGATTGATTCCTGGTGCAGGCACATGCTTGGATTGCGGGCTCCATCCCCAGGAGGGGACGTGCAGGAGGCAACTGATCATTGTTGTTGGTTCTATCTCTCTCTTCATCTCCCTTCCTCTCTGAAATCAATAAAAATATATTTAAAAAAAATAAATGTTTGTGTTAAGCCATCAAGTTTTGGAGTTGTTACACAGAAACGGACAACTGAAATGCACATATAGCATTGTATACCTTGGATCATGTCTTTCCCTCCTTCGCTGTCCTCATCACAACTGTGATTGTTTCTCACCTGGTTATTTATTAATGACTAGAGGCCCGTTGCATGAAGAGATCCGTGCAATAGGCCTTCCTTCCCTTGGCTTCCAGCACTGATTTCCCCCGGCACACGGGACCCAGGCCTTCGCTCCGGCCAGAGTCTGCTGCCGATGCTGGCCAGAGTCTGCCTTCTTCATCTTTGCTGCAGCCTCTGGCCAGAGTCTGCCTTCTTTGTCTTTGCTCCAGACTCTGGCTCGAGTCTGCCATCTTCACTACAGATGCAGGCTGGAGTCTGCTGTCTTTGTCTTCGCTGGAGTCTGCTATCTTCGTCTTCACTGCAGACTCTGGAGTCTGCAGTCTTCGTCTTTGCTGAGACTGGAGTGCCATTCTTGTAGATCCCTTTGCCCCTCTCCCTCCCTCTCATAGCAGGTGTCCTGCCCCGCCCAGCCACTCAGCATCTGGAGCAGCTGGGCACCACCATCTTTGGCCTTCTAATTTGCATATTCCCTCCTGATTGGCTGGTGGGTGTGGCGGAGTGATGGCCAATTTGCATGTTTCTCTTTTATTAGTGTAGATTCTCCTTTTTAGTTGTCTGTAAGCTTTATGAGGACTAAGGCCACATTGACCATGTCTATTCTGTTTGTCTTTTTGACTCACCATATATAGTGGACAGCTGTCACTTCAGGGCCACCAAAAAATGTTTGGGGAGCCTGCCCAGGTGTGAGTTTCAGAAGAGGCAGGGTTTTGCCTCCCAGCAAGTGGAAAGTCAGATACTCTCTGTTTGCTCCCTGACAGCCAGGGCATAGTACGTGCCCTTGGCCCAGCTGATTGGATGTTCCTGCTGGGTCTTTGGAGCTAGTGATGCAGACAGAGAAGCAGGAGGGGGTAGGATTCATTCTAGTGGTTCTGATAGTAGCATCTAGTGTCCAGTGGCAGAAGCCTTGAGACCTTAACTGCTTCTGAGTTAGAATTAACTGTGTTTGGGCTGCCTGGCTTCTCTTAGTCCCTGCCCAATCATTTTACAAGTTGGTTCTCCAAACTTACTGGTGATCTTCTAGGCTACTTGATAGCCATCCAGAAATTTCATTTCTGAGTGAGCTAGAGTTACTTTCTGTTGTACGTGTGGAGGATGCTGAGTGGTTATTTAATACCCAGCATTGTAATGAAGGCATGGAAGGTATTTAATACATATTGTTAAAGCAATGAATGAGTATGTGTCAGGGACCCAGGTGGGCATCAGGGATTTCAGGATAAATAAAGCTCTAATTCAGAGAAGCCTATGTTTTACTAAATTATACCTAAGCAAAAACAGTAATTGCAGGTGATAGGCACAAAATTATGAGAACGAACTGTATCTAGAACAGGGAGGGGAAGGGGACTCTCTGACTTATATCAGTGACTATAATTAAATGAACAGTGAATGTTTATTGATGAATAGATGAATAAATAAATGTAATATTGAAGCAATGTGTATGAAAAGCTTTGCCACTTATAAAGTGCTACATACATGGAAAATGCTATTCTTAGACTAATGCGTAATGTCTGTATTAGTTAGGACTATTTATTTTGCAAATATCAGAAATCTCAACTCAAACTGTCTTAAGTAAAAAGACAATTGATTGGCCCATATAACAGAAAAGGCCAGGGAGTATGATAACTTCAGGGGTTTAAGTATTGTTATTAAGACCTCTTTCTCCTCTTTGATCTTACCTGCATTGGCTTCATTCTTAGGTTCTCCCTACCTGGTGGTTCCTAGACATTTAAGGCCTCCCTATCTGAGGTTCATGGTCAGAAGAAACAAACAAACAATAAACAATTTCTGGTTATTCAAGCATAACTCCTTGGGTTGGCATTGATTGAACAAAATTGGCCTAGCTTGACTGATATGCCCCTTTTTAAATCAATCACTGATGGAGAGAGATATATAAAATGCTCGGATTGGCCAGACCTGGTTCATGTTCCTATTCCTGGAATTGGGGTCAGCCCTGCTGCAGCCTCTAGTGGTTAAGACCATGGCATTGGACCCAAACTACTTGGTTTTGTAAATTTTGCTTCTACCACTTCAGAGCAAAGTACATATTTGTTTCTATTTTGGCTGACACATTTTTGAAATGGAGATAATAATACTACTGACATCACAGAGTTGGTATAAGGAGTAAATGAGTTAATATATGCAAAATGCCTAGACCAGTACCTGGCACATAGTGAGAGCTTACTGCACATTAGTCACCATTCTTAGCAATTATTGCATGGGCCAAGAATAGGGAAGGAATGGCTCTCAAAGGAAATTCATGGAACCATTACCAGAAGAGAGTATGAATGAATGCTCGAAAGGCAAAAACAACAAACGTCTACTACGCTTCATCCCCGAGTTCTCACCAACAAGCCACTGGAGGTGAGCAGCCAGTTAGCTCTTGGTGCCTGTCCTGTCCCCGCCATGAGAAGTTCCAAAGCACAGTCTTGCTACCTAATCAGCACCCCAGCAGCGCTGACTGTCCCTGGCAACAGGCCTGTTTTCTCCCTGAGGCTTTAGCTTTGGGGCAGTCTTAGAAAATCCATGCCTGGGCCAGCCCGAGTGCATATTAAACCATTTCAAAATGTTGGAAGAGGAAGTCTGCTTGCTTAATGTGTAATTTAGCTGAAAGAACTGGAACAACTTGCATTTTGGTATGTTCCTCATTTTGCAAATGAATGTTATTTTCATAATGGACCATAATGGCTCCCTCAGAGTTATTCTGGTCTATCATATTAATGTGGATGGTGGTGCTTTAATAAGAGTTGACTTTTGACTCTTTGGGCATGCATGATGGTTGCTTGGCTCCTCATATGCCAAAGCATCAGCCATTCTCCTTCTTGTGAGTTAATCCTTATTTCACTACTTTCATGGGATAAGCAAGAACATGAATAACACATCAACAAACGCAAAGCTATGTCAATGGCTTGAAGTGATAAATAACTGGTTTTTATTAATGATTCTCCTTTTTAGTTGTCCGTAAGGGAAGGGTATTTTGTGTCCAGTGGCAGAAGGCTTGAGACCCTAATGGCTGCTGAGTTAGAAATGACTGTGTTTGGGCTACCTGGCTTCCCTTAGTTCCTGCCCAATCATTTTACAAGTTGGTTCTCCAAACTTACTGGTGATCTTCTAGGCTACTTGATAGCCATCCAGAAATTCCAGTTGAGGAAGCGTAGTGTCCATCTTGTCTAATTTTGTCTGTGGTCTCTTATGTCTCCATCATTCTTCACATCTCTCTGGAGACATATTGGAGAAATGGTCCAATTTCCCCAATTCAGTTGGTTTCAAGAAGGAGGTGTTCACACCATGAAATAATTGGGTAAGAAGGACATTCACAGGCAAGAATTTCTGAAGAGCACTTTTGGTAGAGAAGTGGTTTTGAGCTAGGTTCCTGGAAAGAAAACATAAATCCTTTTAAAAAATTTCTTATAGGAGTGCTGGAAAATCTGTAGACCTGTCTGTGCTCAGAGTCCAACACCTCTGCTTGGGGACATCTGGGTGTGGTTGTGACAATTTATAGCTGGAAACCTCCTGTGTCACACCCTTGCTTCTACCCAGAACACAGCAAGACTCAAGGCTTCCTTTGATCTCTATGTGCTGAGTCCCATGAGTTCTAGACTCACTTCTGGAGGGTAACCCTAGCTCCCCTGTCTCCCCAGTACCTAGTCCTCTTCTCTCACTGTCCAGTGGGTCATACTTCCCCAATAGTTCTCATCATCTCTTGCCTGTGCTGTTACCTCCTACCTCAGCCTTACTCTCCTATAGGATAACCACTTATTGTGCATTTCTAAGGATGACCTCATATAAGATGTTACATGTCTGTGTTATAATATGTGTTAAGCTCTATATTTATTCTTGATTTGGAACATATGGTCACATCATTCTCCCCTCATCAACCTTGTTATTGAACAGGCCTTCTTTGCTGCTCCATGTTTCCCATCTGAGCTCGACAATCTCATTAGCTGTGTGTTTTGAGGCAGGTTGCTATTGTACCTCTCTGAGCCTCATTGTTTCTGTCTGTAAAATGGGCACAAACATATGTACTCCAGAGGACTTTTTAAGAAAATTAAATGTGATTGTGTCAGTAACACACCTAGCACAGTGTTTGGCTCAGCACTCTCAGTAAATGGTTGCCCTTGTTATGTTAGAGATCATTCTGTGGAGGACACTGCTGCCCATTCTCTTCTCCTTTTCTAAGCTTCCTCAGCCCCTTCTCCTCCCCACCCCCTTTCTTTTTTCTTAGCCTCTGGTTCTCCTCCACCTTTTTCAATCCCACCCACAACTCTGAGAGGATGGAAGAGGATAGAATTGTTTATTTTGAGACTAAATTCAACATTGACCCTCAGAAAAAACAACCCCTGCAATTCGCTCTATTACCACATAAGCGCCACATTTAAACAAAGCCTTTGGGCCTGAACTGAAAATTACCGTCCCACTGGGAGGCATAAACCAGAGGGGCTGTGGGTGTGAAAGAGGGACGCGCAGCAGCTGGCTGGGCTGGCCGGGCTACAGGAAGGAGAAGCCCAGCTCCTGGCTGTATGCATTGATTTCACGTGGAAAATTGGGCCCCCCCTTCTCCTTGCACAGACAGGGAAAACAATAGCAATCTGTTAAAACGTGGGAGGGCAGGAAAGCAAGGACTATTATAGATTGAAATCAATAAGAGCTCCATTCAGCGACCGACTAGAGACTCCTACTGGGGCTCACTCAGATGAGATAGCCAGAAAATGGCACGTGGCTATGACGGCAACCATTAAAACCAACCAAACAAAAACCCAAACAACAGTGGAGCTGAGGAATCTCCCTTTGACTGGGTAACAATAATCTGAGTACCCAGAAAAGCAGACATTTATTGAACACTTATTATCTACTAGGCACAGAGCTCAGTGAGAGCTTTCCATATACGAATTCGTTTAATCCTCAAGATGGACCTATGCAGTAAGTACTGTATTTACTTATTTGTGACTTTTTAAAAGAGTAGTTTTAGGTTCAGAGCAAAATTAAGAGGAAAGTACAGAGATATCCCATATATCCCCTGCTCCCACACATGCACAGCCTCTCCCATTAGTAATACCCTCCACTTGAGTGGGTAGATACTATTTTTATCTTTATTTTTACGTATGAGAAAACTGAGACACAGAGAGGTTCAGTAACTTCTCTAAAGTCACACAGTTTGTGGATTGAACCCTGGCATTCTGGCTCCCGAGCCCACATACCTAATCCTCATGTTGATTTGCCTGATTCTGTGTAAGATGCACTTAGCTGATGGCTTTGAACAAATAGATGTGAAACTGGGTGGCTCTTTCCAATGGACCTGACACCATGTTGCCTTAGATGCATTATAGTTATTTGCATGCATGTCTTGTCATCCCCTGAGAAACTGTAGGATCCTTCAGGATCTTTTCATTTCAATTTCCCCTTTGGGCCTGCACACTGTGCCTAGCACATAGAAGGGGCTCAGTAAATGCTTGCTATGCTCTGAGCAGGTAGATGCTAAATGAGGTGATACTAACTGTAAATGTGAACTAGACATTTGGCACAGATGGAGATCAGAGAGGGATGGAGAGGCTGGAGAAAGGTCCACAGAAGAGAAAGGTAGTGAGATAGGCCTTGAAAATTTGAATAGAGCGATGGTTGGAGAAAGGGAGTTCAAGGTGGGGAGACCACATGGGCAAAGTGCACAATTGGGAAGAAGGATGGCATGGCAGATGCTAATACGGAGGGATGGTCAACCACAGTGAACACTTGAACTTGGTACAGTTGGCCATCACCTGAGTTGGCAGAGGTTTTGAGTTGGGGGGAGCATGAACAAGACAGTGCTTTCAGACCCGGGGGGGCAGTATTGCCCAGTGGTTAAGCACTTGGAGTCTTGAGGTCAAAGCCAAACTCAGCCATTGTTCAGTTGTGGGACCTTGTGCAAGTCTCCAGGCATATATACCTCTCAGAGTGCTGAGAGGATTTAGACATAAATTGTGAACAGTGTCTAATGTTGTCCCATAGTCAATGTTGTCAACTGCCATTATCTATCAGAAGTCTCAGACAGAGGATGAACTGGAGAGAAACTGAGCAATGTGAGGGTTCGAAGGCCATGGCTGTCACAATAAACACAGTAATAAATTCTGCTACTTATGGAACTTTACACTCACATAATAACCCAGGGAGGTGAGTAATGCCCATGTGATTGCATAGGAATGATCACTTGATTTGGGTTCACATGCATTCCAGGCCGATGGACTACCCCTCACCATATCCCATTGATTTCGATCAAGATGTGAAGAAAGAGAAGATTTTACTAGTGGAAACATCCCTGGGCTGCAAATTGGCAGGCATCAGGTAAGTGCCCTGAATTTCTGGAAGCCTCATGTAATTCCTTCTGCCTTTTGAGAAACACACAAGCCTCCCCCAGCCCCCACCTCCAGGAGATTCTGCCAAGAATCTCTAGCACAGGGTGGGAACGTCCGACCCAAGGACCGTATAAGCCTTGAATCATTGGGTCTGGCCTGCCAAGGCATTAGGTGTGAGTTAATTAAATATTTGACCAAATAGAGCAGGCTAATTTTCAAGTTGATAATTTTGTATGGCCCTCAAATGGTGTTATAAATATCCAAATGGCCCTTGGCAGAAAAAAGGTTTCCTACCCCTGCTCTGGAATCACATCTTTATCTCCATTAACTGAGAAGCATGTGTCCAGGTTAACTTTTTGTAACTTGTTTTATATTTCATTGCCATTTTCAAGCAGATTTATAGCATGGAGTGTTTCTTAATTTCTAGGACTAGACATTAAGCTCCATGAGGCCAGGGGCTTTGTCTTATTCACCATTTATCCTCTTTACCTAGAATAGTGCCTGCCACATAGTAGGGGTCATTTGTTGAATGAATGGATACACTTCTTCAAACTACACACATTCCTGGGCATTCTGTATCCCTGGCACATATCCAGAAACTGGCAGCTAGTGTTATCGCAGTAAGCTTGCTTGTTTTCTCAACCCCACTTCCCAAAGTCTCCATTTCACAGTGAGACTATCCATTCTTTACACTCAGTGTCCTGGGGTCTTTAGGCACCTTTATGTCTCCTTTCTGAGTTTGTAAGGGGTGTTACTTGGAGTAGGTGGTCAGTCAATGCTGAGAGATTGATTTGTTGGTGTGGCGTGTGTGTGTTTGTGTGTATGTGTGTGCAGGTGGACACAGGTGTGGTTTCCATGCCAGCCCTCCTGCCATGGAACTGGAGGATGTTTGCTGAAGTTAGTCAGAGTGGCTGGGACTCAGGACTCTTGGGTTCTCTTCCTATGATTCATGGGCATTCTGGGGAAGTCTGCAAAGCCCTTACACTGCGGTGAAAACTGGTACTTAAAAAAGAGGATGACTTGGTTCCTCGTTCCCTTTTGTACATTTTTCCACTAGCACACAGGCTCCTCCAGGAAATTTTGGATCTTCAACCATCTTTAGAGCAAGTCATTATTAGTATTTATTTTGGCTATTTTTTTTTTTTTGCATAAACTGGCTACTAACTAGGCATTTGTTCATAATATTCCATTCATTCATTCATTCATTCATTCATTGTTTTAACTATCACTTACTCTGCTGCTACTATGTGTCAGACACTGGCAGGCACTACAGAGATGAGACACATCTGTGTCTTTGTGTAGCTCCTTGGGTGAGGAGACGGACAAGTGCCTGAGAGCAGAGATGTGGTGGAGAGGTGTGTGAGGTTGGGGGAGGGAGAAGGTCAGGGGTTCAGAGAAGATTTCCAGAGGCGGGAGCATTCTCTGAATGGGGGCCACAAGGTGCCCTAAACATGTTGCAGACATTATTTCATTCATCCCTCACTGATCTATGAGGTAACTGATGCTATTCCTGTTTTTCTGTGATCTTGGGTAAATTACTTAAAGTCTCTAAGTCTCAGTTTCCTCATCTGTACAATGGAATCTGTAAAGCCTCAGAGAGTTGTGGTGAGGAATACATGTTTACAAAAATATATAAGGTACTTGGCAACATGGTAAATTGGAGTTACTAGGTGGACTCATAGGTGTTGCAATAGAATTAGGATCCCATGCTCTTAAGGACAGGCCATACTGCCTTGCATGTCTGCTTGGGAATCTGCAATGGGTTTAGAGAGTTTTTCCTGGATGGAAAGCTATATTATTGAAAGGTTTTCAGCAGAGGTGGGGGGCACAACCTATTTCTACTTTGTAATCCCATTCATGGTAAATATGCCAGTTATCTATCTGGTCAACCTCTGAAACTGACATGGTCACCACCTTCCTTTGTTTCCAAACATTCTAGCTCTTGCTGTAAAGTCTCCCCTTTCTTTTGAATTACCAGGGAATTACCTAGAGTGGAAACCATGAAGCCAGTAGAGGACCAAGGATTTTCACTGCAGAGCTCCTGGGTGGCAAAAAACAAAGAAGTCATTCCTAGGGGAGGAGTTGGGGAGGGGAAGAAAAGAGGAGAAAAGAAAAATAAAAAGCAGGCCATTTCTGGCTCTGATGTTGTTCACTGAAATAATTTTTTATCCTCTGTACCGAGTCACCACCCAGCTCTTCTTGGAGCCACCTCCCGGGGCAGTTGTAAGAAGCCCTGATAAAGATTTATGTGGTTTGTTTTCTTTCCCCAAGCCTTTGAAGATCAACAGAGGAGGCAATGTTTATGGTTGGTTGGTTAACCCTACGGCTCTCTAGGGTCTCCTTCTGCGACCCCCAGGCTGACTCTCAAGGCAGGAGGCGGCAGGCCACAGCTGCCCCATCTGGGGAGCTGGCTGTCTAATGGCCAGGGTTGGAGAGAATTTCAGACCCAGTAGTCCTGGAGGCTTTGCTCACCACAACCAGCGTCATCACAGCAGAACGCCCCCACCATCTTCGGAATAGAACCAATTCATCCCACAGGGGAGTGAATTCGAGAAAATCAACGTCAACAGGAAAAAAAAAAAGAGGTTGAGGTGACACTCTTAAGGTTGGGTGAAGTGAGACATGAACAGATTTGGCTCTGAAATTGTTCATCCTGGTCAGGTGAAGGCAGAATTGTCCAAGGTTCTCTGGTGTGAGGGATGTTATAGGAAGATATGTAGATATTAAAAAAAAATAAATGGATCTCTGCTTTGTTTTTTCAAACTCTAATATTTTCCTGGCACTGCTGGTTAGAATTACTTGCTGGGTGTCTTGAACTCCATTTCTGAGACACAGCTGAAAACCGTGGACAGCTGGCGGGAAGTAGACACCTTGGAGATTCGAAATATTTGGTATGCCTTTCCGACCTTATTAAAAAATGAATCCATTTGTTTTTCTTCACATGTTCCTCCACATCCTAGGATAGCTACTGGAGGAACATTGGAAAAACATGTCTTGTTGGAGTTACGTTGGTCAACAGTTCAGAGGAGGAGAGGGCTTTATTTCTTTGTCTCATACAGGAGACTGTGGATTTATAACTCCAAATCTGCCCTTCTTGTTCAGGAACCAAGGAACGAGCAGTGGACTCTTAGCTTCCTCTGAGTAACAGTGGGACTTATTTGAGAAATTAAGCTGGAAAGAGATGTTGATCCATATATCGATTCATTGGTTTACTTTCGGTCAACAAACTGGCCACAAGTTACTGAATAAATTTGAAAGTCATCACTAAGATCTCAGCTGTCTATATTAAGGGTGTTCATCTCCCACTTTTTATGGCTCAGAAAACTGAGGCATGGTGAGCTTGAATAATTGGGCCACACAGCATTTCTGATTCTTTTCGCTTCTCTAGGTTGCTTTCCCCAGAATGTCTAGTTGAATAATCTGAAACTTGGGAGCCAGAAAGGCCTGAGTTCAAATCCTGTGTCTTCTACTTTCTTCAGGAAAGGCCTTGGGCAAGTTACTTAATTTCATGGAGCCTCAGTTTGTTCATCTATATAATGGAAATCAAAACAACAATAACAACTTCGCCAGGGTTGTAGTGAATGTAAAAACAGACAAGGTGTTCAGAGCCCTGTATGAATAGGTTCTTCATATGTAGCATGGATTTGGGCATTATTAGGTTAAAGCTGTGATCCTTTACTCTGGTCCTAGGGTCTGAAAGGAATGCTTCAAGTTCACCAAGGAGCCTAATTGGCCTTTCAAAGGTTAAGATCCTGCCTTGGGTGCCTGCTCTCTGTGTTGGGCAGAGGTGGTCTTGAGAGCAGTCAGCTTTGGTTTCTCTACCAGGAGGTAGAAATATTTAACATAACAAGGTGACTTCATCAGGGGCATACCAGATGCTATCATCCATAAACAGCCATTTATTCAAGCCGAGCAGGCCCCACATGCCACAGGTAAGCTGGGGAAAGAGAGATTGAATTGTTCAGTTCTGCAGGAGTGGAGGTCGAACAGAAAAGCAACACAACCCTTACTCATAACTTCCAATTGCTGCAAGTGTTTTTTTTTAAGCAGGTTAAACAGGTTTTCCATGGAAAGGTGCTGAACAGACCCAAAGCAGGACAATGACAAAATTTTCTTTTGCATAGCACCCTCCTCCTCCTTTTTGTCCCCAAACTCTCTCTTCATCTCAATCCATCCTGCCCCCTACCCCACATTTCAGCAACTGTCATTGCTCTTGCTTCCCATCCCTGAAAAAAAAAAAAACAAAAACCAAAAAAACCCGAAATATGTAAGGCACAAATTAGGCAGACTCAACCGCATAAAGGCACACTCTTCCCAAATGAGCAAAAATATTCCCACTTAAAAATGTATATAAAATGTTTATGAAATGAGGAGATTTAGAAGTTATTGTAGGAGCTGCCAAACGTATGTTGGAGTACCTCTGATGGTTTCCTTTGCGATTGCCATTTAAAATATGGAGACATGTTCTTGCTCCCTCCCTGGAAGGCCCCCCACTCCCCACCCCAGGCCCAGCTGCACACGCACACAAGAACCCACATATATATGCACGCACGCTCTGACCAAGGAATCCAGCAAAACACGGGCTGTTCTTTATAGGCTGGGGAGCTTGTTGTTTTAGTCTGTTGTTTTCATTTCGTTGCACCTGCACCCCTTGCCTAAGCCCCCCACCACACTGCCCCTGCCTTGGCCAACAACACGAGGATGTGTGTTTCTGAATAAGCCATACATTATTCAATTTGGTTTCCTCAGGAATTTGGTAGGAAAACTCTGGATCCCAGTGAATTGAGCTTAATTGGATCCTTCAGGTCCTGAGCATGTTCCACCTGCCTTGGGTTTGTTCTCTGGGACTACCCAGTCCCCATCAGTCCCTTTCTCCCCACCCAGGAGCTGTGTGCGTCTCTACTCTTAGCAGGAGCAGATCAATGAGCTGGGCATGTGGGTGGTAAGAACAGTCTGGGCTGCCCGACATTCTGGTGGCTATAAAGTGGGAGGAGAGGGTGGGTTCCAAGCTCCAGATTGATGAAGACCTACTCCATGTTTTTGATGTCCAGCCACTACAGAATCCTATTTGCAAATGCCAAGTGACCTTGTCAATATGGTACAAATTATCAGTAGCAACAGGGGGAATGTTGACTACTGCAACTTGGGCTTTGAAGGGATTACTGTGCTCTTGGTGCAATCCAGGGCCATTGGTGTCTTAAATCCAATTTTTATTTGGTGGGTCTCTGAATCATGGCAGAGATAGCATTGCAAAAACAAAGCAATGGCTTCTTCCTGGTGGGGGGACAAGCCACTCCAGAGTCAAAAGATACAAGAGAAAATCATCCATGGTTGTATTGCCTTAGTATGAGGGTAACTTTCCTTTCTTAGCCTGAGAACAGAGTGAAGGTCAAGAGATCAACATGGCTGGTTGAGCATGGAGAACTAACTGCTTTAGCTTCAGGTGGCATCATTCATTCCATTGTTAGACAACTGTAATAATCTGAAATATTTTCTGATATGATTACATTGAATTCCTTGCCAAACCAATTTTTTTGTAATTATATTAGTCATTTATGCATAACATATTATTCCAAAATTTAGCAGCTTAAAGACAGCAAACATTTATAATCCCAAGGAGTTCCTGAGCATCAAGAATTCAGGAGCAGCTCAACTGGTTGGTTCTGGCTCAGAGTATTTCATGAAGTTGTAGTCAAGACTGTAGTTAGGGCTGCATCCTCTAAGTTTTTTATTTTTTTAAAATGTGTTTTTATTGATTTCAGAGAGAGAGAGAGAGAGAGAGAGAGAGAGAGAGAGAGAGAGAGAGAGAGAGAGAGAAACATCAATGATGAGAGAATCATTGACTGACTGCCTCCTGCAGCCCCCTACTGGGAATCGAGCCCAAAACCCAGGCATGTGCCCTGACCGGGAATTGAACTGTGACCTCCTGGTTCATGAGTCAATGCTCAACCACTGAGCCACAGCAGCCTTACACATCTGAGTTTTGACCAAGGGTTGGAAGGTCTGCATGTAAGATGGGTCAGCCATATGGTTGTTGGCAGAAGGCTTCAGTTCATCATTGGTTGTTGGCAGGAGTCCTCAGTTCCTTACCAGGCAGACCTCTCCATAGGACTGCTTGAGGAAGCTGGCTTCCTCCAGAGCAAGTGATCCAAGAGAGAGAGCAAGGTGGCATCCACAGTGCCTTTTATGACCTAGTCTTGGAAGTCACACATTGTCACTTCTGCCACATTCTCTTACTTAGAAGTGAGTCACTAAGTCCAGCCAGCATTCAAGGTGAGAGAAAATAGCCTCAATCTTTTGAAGGGAAGATTATAGAAAACTTTGTAGATGTATTTTAAAACTTCTGCAGACATAATTCTCCTAAATGATACTATAGAAAATAAGTCTATTTAATTATTGCAGTCATCCTCCAGATATTTGATTGCAGCTATCATATCTTAATATCTCTGGCTATTAATAGTCAATTCCTTTGACTATTCCATGCATGACTTGGTATATATTCATTTACCATCCTTGTACAGTGTGCTAATGAAGCTAAAACAATGTACCTTGGATTGAGCATGAGAGTAAAAATATGAATGCAAAAGACTATCTAATTTTTAGAGCTTATTAACTCATGCTTAGTACAGTGCCTGGCACATAGTAGGTATTCCATTAATAATTGCTATTAACAGAATGAACAAATGAATGATTAGATGAATAGACTTATTTCTAGTAAAATACCTAGAGACTGCATTAGTTTACTTTTTTCCGTCTTTTTTTAAGCAGCTTTTTATACCTTTGCTTAATTGTAGCTTATTAAATTAAATGCCTAAATCAACTTTATTTATTTATGTTTTTACAATCCTTTGCTTAGCTTAGATTCTCCCATTTTGTTCTTGGATTTTTTAATCTAAATATGGAACTTCAATCTCTACCAAATGACATCTGTTGTTTGAGATTGTCCTGCATCCTGAGTTATCATCTAAACTCTCTCTTCTACATTAACCTTGTCCAAAAATCTAATCTAGGAATTGTACATAGTAATTGATTAACTATTACTTCTTCAGGCTGCCAAGTTATTTCATCTGTATATATTTTTTCTCTGCCACCAGTGCTCCTGACTTCCTGTCTCTCCCTCTCACTGGGCTCTGCATGCAATCAGCTCTCCCTCAAACGCCAAAATGCCCATAACTAGTTTGTCCTAACTGCACTTAGATCTAAGCCATCCTCCACAGATGTGGTTCTCTCTCCTGGTAAAGACCTTTAGAAAGGGAGATTCCACTGCCTCCCACAGGCACCCATTTCCAGAGTCCACCCTCTGGAGGGCAGGGAGAAGAGTGGGAGAATGATGTATTGGCAGAATAACTGGGGTGGAAAGGATTTATTCTTGGCCTTTTTAGTGGGGACCAAAGTCTTTTTTGGGTATGAGTGGGTGGAGGGAGAAGTGGGAGTGGGGAGGATGAGTCCCAACAAAAGTCTTACCATCCAGCAGAGAGGGCCATTTTGAAAACCAATGTGGAGAGTGGAACTTTTCTCACAGATGTCAATATCTGGGGCCAATTAGGATTGAGTGCATTTGGTTGAACTCAAAGACATAATGGGAGGAATCTGAGTTTTCTGTGTTCAAGCCAAACTTGGTAAAATTCTGGTCTCAGTTTATTTTTATCTTGATCTACTTTATTATTGTTTAAAAAGATAATACATGCTCTTTTTAGCAAGTCAGATTGCCTCTCCTGGTCCAAACTCTGAAGTTATAGCTTATGTTTCTTTCCACATTTATTTCTATGTGTGTATACACAGCATACTTATACATTCACAGAAATTTTAAAAAATATATTTTTTATTGATTTCAGAAAGGAAGGGAGAGGAAGAGAGAATAATTGATTGGTTGCCTCGTGTATGCCCCAATACTGGGGACTGAGCCCATAACCAATGCATGTGCCCTGACTGGGAGTAGAACCATAACCTCCTGGTTCATATGTCAGCACTCAGTCACCAAGCCATGCTGGCTGGGCCATTCACAGAATTTTTAAAAATTACATATAGCAGGCTGGATCATAAAATACATTTTACTGTCTCACTCTCCTTCCTCTTCTTTCCCTCCTTCTTTTCTTCTCAACCTACATGGATCTTTCCAGGTCAATATAAATGGCTCTTATTCTTCTTTTATTTTTATTGATTCAGAGAGGAAGGAAGAGGGAGAGAGAGAGAGAAACATCAATGATGAGAGAGAATCATTGATCAGCTGCCTCCTGCTTGCCCCGTAATGGGGAATGAACCCACAACCCTGGCATGTGACCTGACCGGGAATCAAACCTGGGACCTTTCAGTCCACAGTCCATCGCTCTATCCACTGAGCCAAACCAGCTAGGTGCTCTTATTCTATAATTGTACCATAGGTGCAGGGTAATTTGTCCAACTCTTCCGCTATTTATGGACACTCAGCTTGTTTCCAGTTAGTTTTGCCACAACCAGCAAAGCTGCAATAAGCATCTTGAACAAATCTCCTTATCTACTGGGGCTTTTCTCCCTACTGGATAGATTTCCCAAAGTGGTATTTTGGTTTTACTTGGTAGCATGTTTTACATTATTTTATGCTGGTTAAATGTGTAATAAACAATGTATTTGCCCTCTCTCGCTTAAACCAACTCTCTAAGGTATTATTCTATTTGGTTCAGGCAGTAGCTGATTTCCCAAAGTGGCCATGTGGCTGAAGTAAAACCCAGGAAAATGCATCTATTCACTGTTTGGGTGGGAGTGTAAGGTAGGCTGATTTCTATGGGCCAAGTTTGAACGTTAGTCTCTGTGTGTTGGTGAGTGTGTGTGTGTGTCTATGTGTTTTTTAAATGATGCAGCTTAAATGCGAAATAACTATGTCCCAATATCACTCCATGTTAAATAAAATAAATGAATGGCAATACTGAGGTGGATATAGTAGAGACGGCATGGGATTGAAAATCAGAAGACCTGGGTCTGAATTATCTAGTTCTCTACCTACTAACTATATTCTCTAAGAGTTGAAACCTTCAGAAGAGAAATGGGCACCATTGCTATGCCAACTTTACAGGTTGTGAGAATGAAGAGAGAGGTCACATTGTAAGCCCTACAACTCTCCATGTGTGGCTTAAATGTACTTAGTGCAAGCAAAACACTCCAGGGAAGATGTTGTTCATTTTAACAAACAACTAATAAACAGATAAAGTCTCCGGAGGCCACCAGGACCTTATGCTGGTGGTCTACCAGAAACTCAGGAGGCCAGATCCTAATGACACCCAACGACTAGACAAGGGCTGGCTGGGTTGAGTGGGAGATATCAGAGTCTTGCACTCAAGAGTGTATTTTAAAACAGCCACACACACAAAGCTGCTCAATAATTTTCTGCACTAGAGAACCCAGTGTCACCTGGCTGACCAAGATTGCTTTCTTTGGAGAGCTGTTTGGTTTTGGTATTGGGTGTAAAGGTTCTTTTTGATAGACTGAAGCTGTTGGCTGCAGGTCTGTGCTGAGGAGCCCATGGATACTTCTCAGGTATTTTCTTCTTTCACGAAGGCCACCAGTTCAATGGTGTGCTTGGGACTGTCCTGGTTTAAAATGGAAAGTCCATGTCCCCAATCTTGGGCACATTGGATGGCTTTGCTTTCTCTTGTGGATGACTTGCTCTGGGGGAAGCCATCTGCCATACCGTGAGGACACTCAACAGCCCTATGGAGCTATATGCCTGGTGAGGGACTGAGGCCTCCTATGTCTCAATCTTTATCCCTGGATGGCTACAACAGTTTAAAGAAAAAACACAGGTCATGGTCATGAATGCTGCCCTCTATCCCTCACTCCCTGGGGCAGATTCTTGATTCTTTAAGGCTGCACTTCTCAAACTTCTGTTTTATGGAATAAAACCATATTCTGTGAACTGAAAGGAGGGTATTTTTTTTCTAGTAAAATTGAATTGGAAACCAAATAAAAATTTCCCCATTAGCAGAAAATAAGAAATTAAGATGGCAGTAGAATTACATAACCATTTCTAGTCCTTCATCCAAATATGACTTCTCACTTACCTCTTGTCACTTACCTACAGTCTAATGATAAAAAAAACCTTACCCAAGGGTATGTTTATTGATTTTAGAGGGAAAGGAAGGGAGAAAGAGACATTGATGTGAGAAACATTGATCAGTTGCTTCCCATATGCGCCCCAACTGGGGATCAAACCCACAACTTGGGTATGTGCCCTGATGAGGAATCAAACACACAACCTTTTTGGTGTACAGGATGATGCTCCCACCAACTGAGCCACCTAGCTGGGGCATGATTTTAAAATATATAATAAAATGATATTTTAAATTAAAAATTTATGCATGAATATCATGGTATATCATAAAAAGCTGTGACTTCTGATGGGCTTTATGGTGTAGAATAACCTTAGGGACCCTGTAAAAAGGGTGCTCTTGATGGCATGTTGTATAGGGACCCTTCAAAAAGTTAATAGAAAGGAGGACTCATGGGTCCCAGTTTCCTAGGGACCCTGGTAAACCAGTGTCCCAAGGTCTGTACAGTGAGTGCCCACTCTTACTATCAAAAGTCTTTTAGTTTGAATGATAAATTATATTTTCATCATGATTATGGGGAATCTGGTAGGAGAGAGGTTGTTGTTTTGTTTTTGTTTGTTTGTTTGTTTTTTGCTAAAATTTGCTAGATCATTCCAGGCATTGATTTGACCAATTTTCTCCTTTAACCTTATGACCATCATTAGTTGCTATTAGAGATAAAGAACCCAAGTCCCAGGAAGATTAAATAAAATTTCCCACATTCAAAAAGCTACTAAGTGGCAGAGTCAGGATTAGAACCTGTGTCTGGCAAGCGCCAGAGCCTGTGTGCTTGGCCGACACATAACTCGTCTTCATCCTTCTGTATTAGCAAGTGGTCTGAGAGGTTGAACTTGAGTCCCAGCTGCTTAAAATGCTCAAGAATTCCAAGGAAACAGACGTAGCCTCAAGTGGCCAGCAGGGCTTCCTTCTGGGAAAGCTGTGTTCCTCGGGTAGGAAAAATGAGGTGTCTGTACTCATCTGAGTATTTCAGGTAACCCCAAGGGAGGCCCTGTCCATCCCTCATTAGTAGAGCTGCCTGTTTACAGGCTTGTTGAGATTTTTTTCCAATTAAAGTATAACGAATTCACTAAGCCTTCATCCCACATCACCCTGCCAGTTGGGTGTTTGGGGGTAGATAGACTGAAGTGTGAGTCCAGCAGCCTGCCCTGGGGTGAGAAGAGAAAAGAGCAGATCTGTGTGCGTCTTAGCAGCCGGCAGCTCTCCCTGTGCTGTGGCCTGTTCTGGGACTGTGGGCCAAAGGAGCCTTGGAATTGCTTAGACCTGCCTCTGTGCCTTTAGCTGTCCGGGTAAAAACATCACCTCTCTGGAGGCCTGTGCTGGAGCACAAACCCACGTATTGTCTGGCCCCTGGCAGGCTGGTCTGTGGAGGGGACACTCTAAGAGCTCTATTTTAATCTTTTGGAGCTGGGCCAGGGTAGGAATTCAGCTGCCAGCACCAGGCTCCCCACCCCCATGCTCTCACCCCAGCTCCCGTACCACTACCCCCTCTCCTGGTTTCATTCGCTCTGACCTCCCATCATGAGAGGTGCTGGTGTTCTTTTTTTCTCCCTTTCTCTTTTTTAAACTACCAGGGCTCTTTCATTGATTTGACCTCCCAAAGTGAGGCAGACCAGGGCTCCTCAGTGGGCTACTTGGGGCTCAGAGCTGGCATGAGGCCAACCCTTGAATCCCTGAGTTTTACCTCCAGATGTGTGTGCCTCTGTGCTTGTGTGGATGGGTGTGTTTGTGTTGTGTGTGTGTGTGTGTGTGGTGGTGGTGGGGGGGAGAACTGAATGTATTGGTGCATGTATGTGAGTTTTTTGTATCTCTATGACTTTTCTCTCCCATTGAAGAAAATGATAGGGTCAGAAAATTGAAGGAGTAGAAGCGAAAGGAAAGGGTGCCTGGAGTCCACACACCTCCTCTGTTCCCTCTGCCAAAATACTCTCCAGCCCCAGTCAGACCCTAATGGGTCTTTCTATGTGTCCCCTGAGTCACGGATTTGTTTCTCTGGGTAAGGATGAATCTTGTAGAGGGACCACATGGTATACTGGGTGTGGGACTCCTTGAATTCCAATCCTAGCTCTGCCACTAGCTGTATGATATTGGGCATGTGATTTCCCTTCCTTTGAGCCTCAGTTTCCCAACCTGTAAAAGGTGGATGATAATGCTACCAACTTTCACAGAAAGTAGAAAGTAAAAGATTAAATAGCACTCAAAAATGACTCAGACTGTTAGCTCCTTTCCTGCCTACCTATCCTTTCATGGGAACAAGCCCTAAGGCTTGGTCCCTGAAGAAAAAGCCCCCACCGAGAAAGAGGGGTCATGTTCTTTCTGAAGGGATGGAAGGGGGCAGAGGGCGTGGAGCTCTGAATCCCACCCAGAACCTCCCATCTTCCCTCACCCCCATTCTTCTGGCCTCTGCCAATGATGTGCATTTTCCTCTCTGCACCAGGCTCCCAAACTGACTCATTACCTCGACAGGGTAGCAACTTCCAAAACAAAACTTTTTCAACCAAGGAAAATATAACTATGGGGAGGAAAACATTTCAATATCAGGCCTCCTGGGACCCGAGGAAATGTGCTGAATGTTTGTCAGAGAATGATGCTGTCCTGACTTCAGGGACTTCGCTGAGGGCAGAAGGAGAACAATGACTGGCTCTTGGCTCCAGCCAAGCCAAAATGGCCCAAGTGAGGTCCAAGGTGGTGCTCAAGTTGCCCCAGACTTAGAAGAATCAAAGTGTGTCCAACATTTTGCTTCAAAGTAGGTCCCCCACACATAGGGGAGGGGCATGCTCTCTGTCCCATGCCAACCTCTCATCTTCCCTTCCACCCCAAAGGAGATGCTCATTGCAGGCTTGCTGTCTGGCAAAGGTTTTGCTTGCTTCCCTCCTGGATTCTGGGAAATGGACAATGCAGCACATTCTACACTTAATTATAGTGCCCCCCACCCCCCAGAGTTGTGCAGTGCTTTGACCCTTTGCAGGACAGTCCAGGGAAGGGATCTTAGGGTAGTAATTGGGCAGGATCTAAGAGCACAGCTGGTGGATGCCTGTTCTGTCAATCATTGCACTAAGTTATAGGCTACAGAAGGCACTGGTATTAGATACAGGCTAGAGGAAGTCAGGCACCAGGTGTATACTCAACTAGATCAGATGTTCTAACTCAAAAGCAACTGCCTATTTTCCCTTCCATCATCTTTCCAATACATTTTACAAGTCCTGGCACAAATACTTGTTAAGCAGTGCCCCCTGGAGTTGTGCAATGCTTCGACCCTTTCCAGGATACTCCAGGGAAGGGATCTTAGGATAGTGATCGGGCAGGATCTAAGAGAACAGCTGGTGGGAAATGCTAATACCAAGTCAAAAAAGGTCCAAGGGATAGTCCAGATCTCATTCATTCACTGTGATTCCACCATGGCCTGGATACACATGGACCAGGGGAACTGAAATAAATGAAATGTTTTCTGCGAGAGACTGGTGGAGGGTGAAGCAGAAGGAGGGATTTTATTGGGGGGGGGGGTTTACAGAATATTGGGAAGGGATGCTGCACATGGATTAGTCAGTTACTTTTCTTCTCCATTCTCCTTTAGCTGCTATGGGCTCAATGCCATCTCCTACTTATCTTCCACCACCTACCTTCTCCAACAAGAGCAATGACAGCACAAAACATCTCCATAACACAGAGGTGCTCTTAGAAGAATCCTGCCTCCTCCAATAGGTTCTCAGTGTGAGTATTATAGATTTGTGGAATTTCAAAGCTGAAAAAGATCCTACACATTTGATGAAGTGTCTTTTGCGGATTCAGAGTGCCTGTCCCTGTGCTAGAACACCGGCCTCTGGGAAAGTGTCCATGTGCTTTGTTGTCTTGTTTGGCTTCATTTATGGGCATTAGCTGTGGGGTATAAATGTCCCTTCATGTCTGTCTATGAAGGTGTCTGTTCCAGAGAAAGATCTTTCAGTGGCCAATTCAGGTAATGTTTTTCTATTCTCATAGGACCTAAGTCAATGGCACAAGGCCCCCTGAAAAGTCAAGAGTCCTGGGCCCTAGAACTCACTTTCCTGAGCCTCTAGTTCCTTATTTCTAAGACAGAGATACAACTTCTTGTTCTGAGCACAGCGCTGTTTGTCAAGCTTACATAGGGTGGTGCTTGTAAAAAGGTTTTATAAACATACTAGAGATGTGGTGCACAAAATTCATGCATGAGGGGTGTCCTTCAGCCCAGCCCGCACCCTCTCAAATCTGGGACCCCTCGGGGGATGTCCCTGTGGCAGCAGGTCTAAACTGGAAGTCAGACATCCCTCTTACAATCTGAGACTGCTGGCTTCTAACTGCTCGCCTGCCTGCCTGCCAGCCTGATTGCCCCCTAGACACTCCCCTGCCAGCCTGATTGACGCCTAACTGCTCCCCTGCCAGTCTGATCACCCACAACTGCCCTCTCCTGCCATGACCCGCGTCCTCCACTGGGCCCCGCCTCTGCTGTCCATGCAGCCATCTTGTGATGGCCATCTTGTGATGGCCATTTTGTGACGATGTTAGGGCATGATGCGTGAGGGCGGGACGACCACCTAGGCTATTATTAGCATAGATAGGAAATTGCAGTTACCAAAAGCCTGGTGAAAATGATGTGTACAAAAGTGGCCTTCTTGAACACTGGGGCAAGATGTCAGTAGGTTTGATACTTAGAGGATGTAGCAGGGATAGATGAGTTGCATATCAATCTCCATGGTGCTCAACCAGGGGGTATGGTTTTAGGACTCTCAGATAACTGTTGGCTGTCTGGAAGTGCATCCTGCACCATAAGAAAGAGCAGGTTTTGCCATTGGCTCTTTGCTTCCTTCTGGGGGTGGATCTCAATCAAAATATTCTGGAGATGGTGTGTGGAGTGGGTGGGGGAACTTTTCAGGAAGTCCTAAAAGTACTTAAAGGTACACTGAAGGGACAAACTGAGCTCCATCTGAGCTATTTTAGAGACCCTTGTCCTGGCAGGCATTTGGAAAGGCCTTTGAGTCCATTTCTTTATGGCGAAGGTAAGCAATTTATGGGAGTTAATCTGACTTTAAGTGATCTCTTCATCAGTTTATCACTCATTTAACAGTTATTTGTGCCAGGAGCTATGAAATGTGTTGGGAAGATGATGGCCATACAAACCTAGGGGGATGACTTAGAGCATCTGATCTAGTTTAGTGCACACCTGACTTCCTCTAGCCTGGTATCTAATACTAATTCCTTCTGTGGCCTATAGCTTAACGCAATGATCAATAGAATGGGCATTATGACAGAACAAGGCACATTATGCAGATTTGAGAATACTGTATGTCACCTGGAGAAAAAATATATATTCACATTCAAGAAATCATTGCAAAGATCTAACTTACTTGGCGGATAATATTGGGCAAGAGAACTTCTTTGAGATTTTTTTCCCCCCTGCCTGATACCATAAATTGGTAAGAAACTCCTGGTTTAAATTTGCTTAATTCCCTAACATTATTATTATTGTTAATATTATTATAAAGAAGAAATTAGTTTTCATTGGCATATTGAAATACTGGGTATTTGCTCAGCATACCTTGTCAAGGGCCAAGCATTCAATACAGGCACACTTTTTATTTAGCAGTTTGAATTTGAAAGTCCTCCTCTTGCTTTATACCCCATTCTGTCCCTCCCCCAAAACCTCCCCAGGAATGTTCATAGAGGAAAGGGGATATTAAAGAGCAATGCCATCTGTTTGATTTGAAAAAGAAGGTAAACTTTTATTTAAAGACAGAGTTAGGAAAAGAAAGTAATGGTTTACTTAGAAAGATGACAATTTACATAAGGAAAACAGCACATTGGGCCAGGACAACAAAACAGCCCTCTGAGGCTGTCAGGAAAACCGACCACAAACATGCCAATACAGAGTTGGATTGTGTATGTGTGTGTATTTAAAAGAATTCTGTAAAACAGCGTAAGACAAATACATGGTCTAAAGCAGCATATTTCCTGTCCTTGGGAATTCAGGAGAACCTTTGTGCAGGTTCTTGGGATTGAAGTAATCTCTTTGTAGTGGTCTCAAACACGGAAGAAATCTTAATTCTCAGCCAGAGGGAGCAAGGGTCAGGGGGAGCTTTGTGGGTGTGGAAATAAAGGGCTAAATAGAGATAGGACAGCACATGCAAAATGCACTGAAGACATTTAAACATGCACGCAGTGGAGGAAGGAGCAAGGTGGAGAGGGCCAAGCTCCCTCTGCGTGCAACTTAGTGAAAGTATTTGCCATTGCAGCCTGCTGCTATATTTTCAATACTTGGCAATAACCAATTATGCAAGAGAAATAATCAAAATGCTGTTGACCAATCAAGGGCCAACCGGTCAGACTTTCCTGATAGTTGTTAAAACAATGCCCCAAATAATAACTCTTCCAAAGTATCAGTGAGAAGATTTTAAAAACTCAAGCTAAAAAATGTTTGTCTTATTGAGACTAGGAAAAACCATCAGTTAAGCCAAGTACTGACAATTCTATTAGTTTATTATTTAATTGACATTTCTCCACACTGAAGACAAAGGGCTTGGAAATTGTCCTTTAAGCAGCAAAAATTCAATGAAGAATCGAAAATAATTTTTACTTCTTCACCCTCGAATTAGATTTCAACAACATCAGGTTAGACATAAAGTACATTAGTATTACTTAATGCTTAGGAAACAAAGTCATTCCCTCTAATAGGTAAGATTTCTTCTGCTGACAAATTTTCTTTCAAATACAATTAGGCAGGTAAGAAATTATCAAAAATACTTGCCATTAGAAAAATTATCTTAATTCTTGTTAACTTCTGACCTTTTGTTATAAATTGGTATGTTGGAGAGGCATGCATTTTTTCCAGTATTGTTTTTCATTGAGGGTACTGGCCATTTACAATATCCTTTTAAAATTTCCCAATAGTTTGTAAAATACTATAAAATATTATTGTTTCAAGATCAAAAGTCACATTTAACACATAGTACATCATGATTCATCTGTACATTTACAGAGGTTTAAAGCACACAAAATTGTGCAGATAACATACTGAAGTCTAAACTTTTTACATACACTTCGTTGCATTCATAGCAACAAGATACAATAGATTCTGAATAACCAATAATCAGCCAAATTACTATGTACACATTAGGCAGGAAGCAATTAAACACTGCCTAATAGAATGTCACTTAAATTACTTTTTCTATGAAACACCCCGGACACACACACACACACACACACACACACACACACACACACTTCTTTAATTCTATTTCCATCACAAACATTACACTGATCCTTGTGACCACATACATAGGAAACCCTCAAACATCTGGTTTGTTACAGGGCAAGAAGTAACACAGCAACTCAGAGTGACTTAACACAATAATTTTCCAAACTTGGTTTTTCTAAATCAGCTACTGGATGGTGGTTGCTGTGGAAGCATATTTAGACTTTCATGTCATGGACTGGAGGAAGAGGAGCAAAGAGCATTAACTAACAGCTTTATAACATTTGCCACTAAGTTAAATATTGGCTTTTGTCAAAATGAAAAAGTGTATGTATCTGGAGGGGAAAGACCCTAAGATAATATTTAAAACGACAACAAGCCTCCTACTTCCTTTATCAAAACAGCATATTTTCACAGTCTACTTTAGTGACTGTTAAATAAAACCAACTCTCCTTTTGATTAACAATTTAAAAAATTCATTATTAATGGAAATAAAAAGAAATAATTGAAAAAAGTCCCAAATATAACTACTGTGTGCAGATGTAGTGGAAAAACCAGAGACCTGAAATATGGCAAAATCAGTGCTTCATAAACAGTCAATGGATTTTTCTAAAAATACTTTTTGCTAATGGCAAAGTTCAACACCTCAGAAAAACTCTGAATTAAGATCTCAGAATAAGTTTCCAAACTGTACAACATAGTTTCAAATACACTACCCTTGTTGTTTGTAAGGCCGCACTGAAGTTTAGCTTAACAGTCATGAGCCATGTATTTGAACATCTTAGGAAAGGTGACCCACAAAGAAACAAATTTTTTCCTTGTTCACCCTGCTACCTGTGAAGAGGTATCACTGCTTTACGGTTAGCTCCCTTAAAGGTATCACCAGGAAAAATAATTCAGATTTGCTTTATTGAATCATCTGAAAAAAATATTTAGACTTTATAAAGTGAAAAGGTTGCACTTTCAATTCTGAGAGTGTTCTCTTGTTAATCTATAACTACCCTCTCTTATGAGTATGTTATCCTATATAATAAAAGGCTAATATGCAAATCGGCCGAACAGTGGACGACCGGTCACTATGACGTGCACTGACCACCAGGGGGCAGTCGCTCAATGCAGGAGCTGCCCCCTGGTGGTCAGTGCGCTTCCACAGGGGGAGCGCTGCTCAGCCAGAAGCCAGGCTCATGGCTGGTAAGCAAAGTGGCTGTGGCAGGTGCCTCTCCCACCTCCGAGGCAGTTGGACACCCCCCGAGGGCTCCTGGACTGTGAGAAGGTGCAGGCCAGGCTGAGGGACCCCTCAAGTGCACAAATTTCGTGCACCGGGCCTCTAGTAGTTCAATAAACAAATATACCACAAGATGTGCACTCCCTGTTGTAGCTCTGCTATACAAAGTTGAGAGAGCTGCAGGATAATAGCATCATCTTTCTAACAAGTGTCAATTTTAAGAAACCAGTGAATTCTGTATGCTGTTGACATAACTAGGGAAATTAAATGCACTACAGATCTTGAGTTGATAGTTCTCCAAGAGAAAGTGAGTATGTCTTGGGTAGAGTATGAAGAACAAGAGGAGGCCAAGGAGTTGGGATTTTCCGGTATGCCTCCTTGTCTAAAACTGTCTTCAAATGAAGAGTTCAACCCTTACCCAGCTGCACATTCATGAGGCAGGATAACAATGAATGAGAGGCCAGTCCTCTTTCCACTTGTCTGGCATGATCTCCTGGCAAGGATGGGGTAGGTGTTTGCCAGGTGGCTCCCAGACAAGGTCTTTTTAGGGGAGTACAACAAGGCTTCAGTCATTGCTTTTCATAAAGTGCTTTGGGATCCTTCAGGAATGGGGGCTGGAGGAATATTATTACTAATTGGCTTCAACTTTCAAACCAAATGGAGCCATTTTCTCCAGAGTAATTATTGCTTTGAGCATCAGTGAATGTTCTTAAAATGAAATGGGTCTCATCTTTAAGTACCCACTTCTTAAAATACTCATTCCCTCGAGTGAACATTTAAAATTACCCTCTCCCAGATATCCTCACCAATTAAGAGGATGTGATAGCCTTCTAAATGGTTGCAAGCATACACATCAAAGACTTTCCTTTTCCAGGCTATTATACTTATGATTAGACAGTGAGAGTGAAATCAAAGATGTCTGGCCCAACATGTGCTATGTCGGCCAGGCTGAGGGGACAGACATTGGTGACATGTATGGTGATGATGGCTACACTCATACCAGACTGTGAGCTCCTTGTAGCCTGGGGATGCATTTTATACTTGAATTCTTTTGTTCTCTGTAGGACTTAGCATAGAGAGCAATGTGTGGGAGGGTCTCGGTCAATGATTTTTGAGGATTTTCACGAATGATGAGAGCTGGCTAATACTGGTGAGAATTAAGCATGTTAGAAAAACCATGGAAAAGAAGACCTGGGATAGGAAAGTTTCCTCCAGAGGCTCCCAGGTTGGACTTAAGAAGAATTAAAGTCAAATGTCCATCATATCCCAAATCAAACCAAACCATAACAAAACCCAACAAAAAATCCTCTTATATTGTAAAGTTTCCATAATGAGAAGACTGGCCAACTGAATAAAGGACTGTGAATTAGAGAACACAATTTTCACTCACAAGAATGAATTAAGTTAAACGAAGCTCACAAGGTACAGGTGGAGGGAAGCTATTTGAACAAATAGCTAATTACTGAGGATATACCACCCACTTTTATATAGGAATACTGTAGTGCTAGGAAAATGCATTTTCAAGTTGATTAAGCAAGCCCATTTAAACCTAATGTGCATTATTCATTTCACGGGTGTGCATTTATTTTTCTCATAGAAGTTGAAGAAATAACCCCGTGTCCTCCGTATAAATTAGTGCATTTGGATTTAATGCAATTTCACTTCATGAGTCATTATTTGATCCAGTATGCCAGAGCTTGCTGACCAATTGAGGGGCCCAGGGAGGGGTTAGTCTCTGCTCTTGCTGCCTGTCAAATGCCTTCCTTCTAATTCACAGTCACAAACTTCCATGCCACCAGACAGGTCATGATCAGAGAATCATTTGGTTTCTTAGTTCTTGTCAATTCCAGCATCTCATCTCACCCTTGTTGAACATATATAATCTATCTTATAATTAGGAATAAATAAACAATGATGCAGGTGACTGTCATTTTTTGTTATTCAATAGGAATAAAATGGTATGTAATTTTAAATGACATTTCTCCCAAATTTGCATTTTAATTAATTAGCTTATATGTTTATTATATGAAATTTGAATTTCCTGGCAAAAAGGAGCTCTGTGATATTGGAAACCTATTAGATAACAGGTTGAGAAAAAACGTTGAATTTGGAATTAGAAGTAGATAGATGATCGGAAAACTAGATACGTAGCCCATAGACAAGAGCTGGTCTGTTCCAGTTTCCAATGGGAGAGCCTGCAATTCCCAAAGAGGATGGTTCTGGGTTCTGAACTGAACTCTGAGACTAAACTAGCTCTTTGACTTTGAGTAAGTCACTTAACCACTCTGGGTCTTAATTGCATCATCTGTAAATGCAAGTACTTAGACTAATTTTATGGTTCCTTCTAGCTCTAACACTCCATACACAGAGAATTCACTCAGAAAGAAGAAAACTGCCCTTTAAAATTCTCCCAGGCATGGAAAAGGAGTCGCAGTGATTCTGATCAGATTCTTTGGGAGGTTGATTGAGTATAAAATCTCTTTAAAAATAAAATAAGGACTGAGCTGTGGGCTTTAGTTTTCTAATGATCATAGGCCATGGGCCAAATCTGTACCTTTGCACCAGGGTAATTGTTTATGTCTAAATCAAATGTTTCAAAAATGGAAGGGACCAGAATAACATTGTGAACAGGGGACTTCACATGACTTCCCATGAGGACAGATGGTAGAACTGTGAGCATTCTTAAGGGCCATAAAGAGCAATATTTAACCAAAATGTCAATGAAGCAGAAAAGGACCATTTAGAATATCAGTGAACTGAATGGGTCTTGATTCCAGGACACGAGGGAAGGCTCATCATGCTTTTTTGAACATGCAGTGTGATTTCTCTTTGATTTGGGTTTCTTTTTTGTGAGAAATGCAGGTGGGAGGCAATGAGACCAAACCAGGATTTTCAGGTGTCTTTGAGAACAGCCTTGGAGCCACTGGCGGGGTCTTCCAAGGAAAGATTTTCCCTGAGGCTAATGGGCCAGCTGCTGTCAGTGTAAAACTGACTTTGGAGAGGGTGGATTAAAAAGAGGAGGCAGCAACCCAAGCCCTGGACAATCTGTCCTGTGGCTTGTGACGTGGGGATGAGTAGATGTGTCTGTGTGACTGTAAAGACTGCATCATTGCCTGGCCATATCTGCAGGGCACTTTCTCGTTCAATGACAAGTCCATCACCTAAGAAATCTGGAGCAGATCCATGATCATTTTCAGAAACACAGCCCCCATGGACTTTAGGATTGTAAAGAAAATACATTTTTGCTCATGTCTTTCTCCCGTCTCTTATCTTGACTACAACCCAGGCTTTCACTTAGCCCTCTTCTTGCACCCTGGAATAATATATAGTCCCTTTTCATGTTTGAATGGGAGCTGAGTGTGCAGGAAGGGCTGCTTCCTGCCTCAACCATCCTCTACTTTTGTTTCTGGTGGTTTCCACACAGCACTAAGTGAAGAAAAGGCTTGTCCAAGGCTTCCTTAATCAGATCAGTGCTGACAGGGAACCTAGGACAAGTCCACTTGACCCTGTGCCCTAGAGGTACAACCTGGGCTCCTTTCCCCCAAACTCGTTTAAAGGTTTGGAGTGGAGACAAAAACAATGCTAATCTTATTTTCATCTATAGGACTCCTCCTATCAATCACAAATTCAGGAAAGAGCCCTAAACCCAGGGGTCAGATTACAAAGCCAGCCCCAGAACTGAGGGTGGCTTGATTGGCTGCCCTACCCTAGTCACAGGTGCCACCAAAAAGAAGGCATGTTTGAACTGTTACGTCCAGGATTCTATGTTCATACAAAAGCTCCTCTATGCCTTTTGTAGGCTGAACTGGGAATGACACTGGCAACTCTCGCCTTTACCCCAACTCTACTCTTAAATAAAAAAATGGGGGAGCCTTGAATCTGTAACCTTTGGGTTTTTTTTTTTTTTTTTTTTTTAACATTCGAACCATTTGAAAATGGGTGGGGACATGGTGGGGACAGGCTGGGTGATAGAAAATGCAGGGACTTGCTGTGGAATGATGTACAGCCGATTGTGGCCTCGCTAAAGCATGCTGCTGAGTATTTCTGACACCTGGGAGGTGGTCGGAGCCTCCGGGCTCCTCTCTGGGCGGGTGGGGCTGGGCAGGCGGGAGTGGCCCCCAGGAGGTGGCCTCAGGCTGGCCCAGGACTTTGCTTCCACGTCCACCAGGGCCTCGGGGTACGGCTCCACGTAGATGCGGTGCATGGAAGGCCTCGGGTCCTGGAGGATGCTCTGCCGCCCCTCAGGGAGGCTCGCAGCGTGGGTCAGAGCCAGGCCCCGCGGCCCATCTGCGGTAGATCCGAGCCGCTCAGCCTCCCCGGGCTGCTGGGCCTGGTCGCCGGCCCGGGACAGGTGCGGCGTGTAGACGCCCTCAGAGAGAGAGAGCGACTGCGTCTCACTGTGCATGCGCAGCCAGCGGTGGTGCCGGCTGAAGCCCCCGTAGTGCTGGTGCTTGGGCGGCTTTCGCTTTCCCAGAAAGCCCAGTGACGGCGGCCGCGCGCCCGGAGCCATCTTGGCGTGGTTCTTGGGCCCGAAGCCCGTGAGGGTCAGGCCGTGGAGGAACTCGGCACACGCGTGATCTGGATCCGGACCCGGAACCTGGCCCTGGGGGTCCTGGTCCGACCCCGTTGAAGACTTCATGTCGTGCACCTGCAGGACGTCGGGGGCACTGCCGCTTAGGCCGCTGAGAGCCTGCTGGGCAATGTCATGCGAGGACAGGTACACCAGGTCCAGGTCTCGGGGGCTCAGGGCGTCACTGGAGTCGTAGTCACTGTCGGTGGGGAGGAAGACTTCCGAGCAGCCTTCTTCATCAGAGCAGGGCTGTGAATCTGCTGAGGTTGGGAGAAAGAAAAATGCTTGGCTGGGGATGCTTCGTGGGCACAGAGTCCATGTACAGCAGTTGAGAACCCCCCCCACCCCCCCCCCCCCCCCGCTCCTCCGGGCCTAGAAGGGCCCTATGCTTCATTTAATGGTTTGCTCTAATCTCTTGAAATCATTAAGCAGTTTTGAACAATGTTCGTTTTGCGTAGGGCTCTCTCTAAGAGATATAGTGGGTCCTGTGCTTAGCTTAAGGAATTTGAACAGGTTCACCTGGACAGCGTCAGGGGGAGAATGGGTCCTCATTCCCCACAGAAGATTTTATTACTCCTTGGGCATGTGTAGAGAGGATGACACAGATGGATGTTACTCGTTTGTCATTACCTATCCTTCAGATATAAGATTTTTTTTTTTTTTTGCAAGAACTTAAAAGGGGGAAAGGAGGACAAGGAGGCAGTACAGTGGCTGAAGTACGGAAAACCTGGTTTCAAATCCTAGCCTTCCTCCACCTGTGGTCTTGGGGAAGTTACTTAGCTTCTTTGAGCTTCAGTTTTCTTATCTGTAACATGGGATGATAATAGAACTTACTAAGGGTGACTGTAAAAAGTAAATTGATTATATGCGTAAACACCACGTTGTAAGGTATTTAAAAGGGGGGCGGGGGGGGGGGGGGGAAGTAAGGCCAAAACAAAAAACAAGCAAAATCAGAGACAAAAACAAACATTGAAGTGCATGCTGTGATGACCATAAGGGAGCCACAAGTTTAATTCTATAGGCAATTGTCATTGCATGCACTAATTATTTATATGCTTTCCCCCAATCAGGTTGTATATTTCTGTAGGGCAAGGACTGTCTTAAAAATCCTTTGACTTTCCCACAGAACTCAGCCCATAATAGGTACTTGATAAATATATGCTAATTTTGAAAACATGCAAGTGCTCTTAAAAAGAACTCTCTCATCTACAAATCTGAGACAATCCCATAAGATTAAAAAATGGACTTTAGTAAATTTTTAAAAAATATTATTTTTATTGATTTCAGAGAGGAAGGGATAGGGAGAGAGAGAAACATCAATGATGAGAGCGAATCATTGATCAGTTGCCTCCTGCACAGCCGATCCAGGCCGTCCATGCAAATAAGATCCATGCAAAGAACTGGTAATTGACTTTAGTTGAACTTCTCTATTTATCTGATCACTGTGTCTGTTCAGCTGTTCACATGTATTCTTTTGTATCCATAATAGTAATAACAAGAACTGTGGGCCAGTCATTATGCTAACTGTTCTAGACACTTTATCTTATTTAATGTTTTCCTGTTTTGCAGATAAGAATATTGAGCCTTAGGCTTATTCAATTTTCTAATTCATATAGTTGATTAAATGACAGAATAGGAACCCATATGCAGATTTGTCTACCTCCAAAGAACTGCTATACTGCCATTTGCCTTAGCACTTGCATGGCTTTCCATGGAAGCTTCCTGAGGATTTGGACTTGGCTCATCTAACCCACTTTGTTCAGTTATATTAAGTTCTTAGTAAGAGTGTCTTGACATTGCTGCTGCTAGAGAATCATTAGGTCTTGTATTACTCTCCTGTGGCTGCTGTAGCAAATAATCACACACCAGGTGGCTTAAGACAGTAGAAATTTATTCTTCCGCAGCTCTGGAAGTCAGAAGGCTGAAATCATGGTGTCTGTAGCCCTACACCTTGGAGGCTGTAGGGGAGAACTTTCTTGCCTCCTCCAGCTTCTGGTGGCATTCCTTGTGGCTGCATCACTCCAATCTCTGCATCTATCTTCATGTCAACTCTCTTCTTTTTCTTAGAAGGACACTCATCATTGGATTTAGAGTCTACCTGGATAATCCAGGTTGATCTCATCTTAAGACTCTTAATTACGCCTTCAAAGACTGTTTTTCCAAAGGTCACATTCACAGGTTCTGAGGGTTAGGACAGGAACATAGCTTTTTGGGGCCTACCATTCAACCCACTAGAAGTCTGTTAAGAAAAATGACTGTAACGAGGAGCAAATGCTTAGGAGTTTGTGACACATTTTTCTATTCCAGACCACAGGTTAAACACTCTGAAAGGAGTTTGCACTTTGACCTGTCAACCTACAAATAATGAACATTTATTGTTTTCAGGAGACTAAGGAGTATATGAAGGCGTGCTTTAAAGGGCTGATATTAAAATATTTCAACAGACCATCATGTTTTAAGACTTAGTCTCTCAGGAAGATCCTGTGCTGCTTTCCCCAGGTGGAGTTGGTTGCTTATTTCTCTTGGCTTTTATAGCATTTTATTTATATCTCTGTTGCTGTATTTATCAAGATTTATTATAAATTATTTATTAGCGTATTTATCTACTTCAGTGAATTATGAACTCTAGCGAGCATGCCTGTGTCTTATTCATCTCTGCTTAGCAAATGTTACAGAAGTCAGTCAGTGAAGGAATAGACTAAAGAAGGAGTCAAGCCAAGGGAAATGTAGGATCTTCTGTATTTCCCAGATCATCTAATCTGAACTTGGACATGTGAGCAGGCTGTGAGGACCTCTTAACTAGACTGTGACTGAATCATCATTGTATTATTAGCTTCTTGTGCTGTATTTGGTACATTCAAAGCTCTCAGTAAAATATGTTGTGTTGAATTGAAACTGAAACCAATATTGAAATCTGGAGTATAAAGAGTGGTAAAATTTGGCCTCTTAAAAAAATACTGAAAGTGGCCCAAAAAGAGCTAAGTTACTTAATTTGCCATAGAAATTCCTGAAAACAGTCACCCAAATCATTTAGTTTTATATTTGACTTGGTGAGTCAGCCCAGTTATAGCAGAAAGAACAATTGTCTTAAAATTAGGTAAACCTGGACCAAAGTCCTGTCTTACACTTTGCTGTGTATATGGTCTTGAGCAAATCACTTTGCCCCTCTGAATCTTTCTTCATCTGTAGCCTGTAGGTAATTATGTTGCCTACCTTCTATAGGTTCTATGAGGATTAAATTAGTTTGTTAAAAATACTTTAAGTGCTTTATAAACAGAAGGTGTCAATATTACTGAGATACTTTCCAACTTTAAATAGAGAAAAACTAGAAAATATATCAAGAGGTGGCTCATTAAAATACAAATCAGTAATCTGATAAACTTCAAGAGTTTGCTATGAGAATGCTGTTAATAATAGAAGAGAACAACAATCTCTTGTATGGTCTTTTGTGTTGGCAATGACCTAGTCTGGTACTGTATTTCTCAGCCTGGATTTGGCATTGCCTTAATAAATGATGTAACTTCTTTACTGTAGCTTTGAGGAGCAAGGGGGCTAGGAATAAATCAAGAGAAGAGCTAGTTATAACTGCAGTAACCCAGGAAGGAGATGAAAAAGGGCTTGGGTATGGAGTGGTAAATATTATCTTGCACGTTCATGGACCCACACTTGGGAAACACTGTTCCAGTGGGAATCTAAATATTTGACTTCCATGGTGGTTGTATTGTTTATTATAAGACTTAGTGGAACCTATTGCTTAGAGTGGGATACCCCTCCCAGAACAATCTCCAGGATGCCAGCCAGGGCACTGAGGAGTTTCCAAGGACTTAGGCCACTGCACTCCCTCCCTTCCTGGAAAGGAAAGCAAAGTGCAGCTTCCATCCCCAGATCCAGCCATATGCTCCATTAAGTATTGGAGGTACCTTGCCCAGTTTATTTTAATAAACCTGGTTGTGCTCCTCCGTTTCCTTTAGAGGGCCCACTGGGCAGGCTAGCACTGGTAGAACCCTGGTTTCCCTCTGGTTGACCCAGGAGCTGTTTGATGAAATTTCTGCCCATAGTATTAGTGCTGGCTTAGGAAGCTTGGCTTTCTTGCCATTGTAATGGGTGTTGCAACTCCTGGGCTCTGTGGATCAGGCCAACAACAGCAGGGTAGAGTTGGTGTGGATTTTGAGGGTGTTATGGAGAGATGACATTTCAGGAAAGAATAATTGATTTAAAAGCTATTGCTTTTCTCTTAAAAGCTGGGGGCATGGCAAGACAGAAAGAAAGGGACAATAAGCAGCATTTGTTTTAAAAATGTATCTTCACATTTTTAATGTATCTCTGTCCAAATTTTTATTTCTTTTGTGCTTCATTGATTCTATTCCCACTGTGTTTAAGTAGAATTTAAACAATTTGTACATAAAGAATTTTAATAAATCTCTCACCAGGCCTTGGGTAGAACCTCTAGGGTTTGGTCACCTTGTAATTTTCCAAGAGAAATAGCGTCTTCAGGTTTCTGTTGAATTTTCAAGCTGTTTAGTTTATGCCATAGTGTTCTTAACGTCATCTGGGAAAAGGCTACCAGGAAGCTCAGGATAATCTTCAAATGCATCGGAAGGGAACAACGCCCCACTCCCCTCTGTTGCCTCACCCATGCGTCAGTAGGAGAAAGAGCAGTATCGGAAAAAAAAATTACTGCTGCCTCTGACCACTATACCCACAGAAAAGGAGTGGAAGAGAAAATACCCATGTGATGGACCAAATCATTCCATCCCCTGCCTTGCACTGCTTTTTCTAGGAGCCAACTTTCCCCCTTGGGTCCTTGGGAGATGCTTAATTTTAATTGACTCAGAGGAGTTCTACTTCATGTTTGAAAACCACACAGAAAAGAGAAGTAAGTTAAAGAGTTCCACTACTTCCTCCCCTCAAACTCCCCACTACCCACTCCAGACATACACAGACAAATCCAAGGTATTTCAACGGCCTTAAAACAGAATCTTGGCCTGGCACCAGAGGCCAGGCTTGTGATAGGCTCTGTAATTCCAGCAGGTTCCTCAGAAGTTAAGTGAACCCTACCCACACAGAATGGAATTATGTTGCAAACTTTATCCTGTAAGCAACCCAGTGGGGATGCTCTTCTAAATTGGACTTTTTTTTCTTCATAAATGGTTTCCAAACAAAAGTCATCACCTTAGTGGAGATGATAGAGTATGCAGGAATAGATTTCATTGCTCAGAAGTGCTTTTGTTTTTGTGCGGGGATAGGATACTAAATATTTCTCTCAGCTCTCAACAGTTTCCCTGTCACTGGGTTCCATTTTTCATTTGCTGCCCTCCACATCTTTGTGTTTCATAGCCCATGGAATCTTGGTTTCAGAGAAATAAATGGGCCCAAGAGAGAGTTATATTTTAAAAAACAGAATGATGATCGCTCACATTTTAAGCTAATAATAAAATCTGAATGTAATTGGCCAGATCCTCCCAGCAAGGAAGGTGTGTAACCCATCATCTGGCCAACATGAAAGTTTGGCACTCCTGTGGCATAGGATAGGCCACCCTCATACCGCCAGGGGGGGAACCACTTAGGACCCTGGGGCCAAGAGCAGATTAAACATTGGGAAAATTCTGTGAGCAGATGACAAAGGAAGGTGGAAGGAGAATTGAAGAGTTATTTGTAGAACTATGTGAATTGTGGAATGGCAGAGGACATATCTAGCCTGCCTTTAAAAAATGCCCTTTCAACCCAATACCTCTCTAGCTACTGCCCTTCCTCCCTCTTCTTTTTTCATAGCCAAGATTTTGAAGAGTGTACTCTTACTGGTCCCCCTTCTTCACCTTCCACTTGCTCCCGGATCTGCTTCTTTTTAGTTTCTAGCTCATTTCCTTCATAAACTGCTATCATCAAGATTGCTGATGACTTTTTTTGTTCAAAACAAAACAATAGAAACTTTTCAGTTTTATTTAACCTTTAACCATCGTTTGACATGCTTTAATTTCTGTGATACTTCTCTCTCTCTCTTTTTAATCTTCTTTCTCTTGTTGGTCCTTCTTGGTCTAAGATGTCTTGCTGTTCTTTCTTCTTCTTACTATACCTACTCTCTCTGGGGAATCCCAAGTATTTTTGTAGCTACATTATTCATATATCAATAATTCTTAAATCTACATTAGTCCAGTTCTCCTTCCTGAGCTCCAGACCATGTATGTCCTGTGTCCTCCTGAATGTTTCCTATTATGTGGAATGTCCCAAAACTCTCAAATTCAATGTGCCCAGTCACCTAAGCTTGCTTCTTCTCCTGTCTAATTCCCTACCCCCCCTTTTTTTTGCAAATGGCATCATGATATCCTGAGGCAGTCAAGCCAGAAAACTTGGTATTTCCTCATTAATAGCTTCCTTATTGACCTCCTGCTTCCAATATCCTTTTATATCAGTGGTCGACAAACTCATTAGTCAACAGAGCCAAGTATCAACAGAACAACGATTGAAATTTCTTTTGAGACCCAAATTTTTTAAACTTCTTCTAACGCCACTTCAAAATAGACTCGCCCAAGCCGTGGTATTTTGTGGAAGAGCCACACTCAAGGGGCCAAAGAGCCGCATGTGGCTCGCAAGCCACAGTTTGCCGACCACTGTTCTATACAAATAACAGCTTTGGTTTTAAAGAGTAATTCATATTATATCAATCCTTGCTTAAAAGTTTCCAATGGCTTTTCATGACAAGCAAAATCCAGACCTCTTCCCATAGTCCTCCCTGATTTGGCTCCTGTTTTTCTCTCTGCCCCTCTCTCATTGCTACCACTTTGTTAACTCTGCCTCAGTGACTTTGGCCTTCTTTCCATCCCTCACCCATTTCAGAGTCCTTTGTTGTTTTGTTGCCTAGAATATTCCAATTCCAGATTTTTGCCTTACTGGCTCCTTTTTCTGTAGTTGGTTTGAATGTAACTTTCACAGACAAGTCTCTGCTGATCATCCCTGGGAATTCAGTGCTCTCCCTGGCCACCTGGATTGCTCTTTTGTATTATACATTGGAATTTTCACTATCTGAAATTACCTTGTTTGTTTATGTTTTCATTGTTTGTTACTCTGCTTAGAACAGAGACTTTGCTTTGTTTATTACTATATCTATGTTACTTCAGAGAGTGCCTAGAACATAGTGATTAACCAAAAAAAATTTTTTTTAAGTGAAAAAAAAAAAGCTCAATATACTTAGATCCTGACTGCTTACAGTTCTCTGCACTACAACATAGTTGCACATTCTGCTTCCTCTACTTCTTTGCTCTCCGCTTTTCCCTTTTTTTGGTTCAACTCCTGCTATCCTTCAGTACGTGACTTTGTTACCTTCCTCCAGGAAGCTCTATTTGATCTTATGAGTTTAACACTTCCAATAGATTCTATAGCACCCTATACATATCCTTTTCAGAGTACATATGCAATTATCAGAAAAATTTTTGTTAGTCCATTAGACTAACTTTTGCTGGGGATGATATTCTAAGTCAGTGGGAATCTTTAAAAATACACTTGAGAAACTGTACTTAAAGAATTCTTTTGTGGCCCTAACCGGTTTGGCTCAGTGGATAGAGTGTCGGCCTGTGGACTCAAGGGTCCCAGGTTTGATTCCAGTCAAGGGCATGTACCTTGGTTGTGGGTACATACCCAGTAGGGAGTGTGCAGGAGGCAGTTGATCAATGTTTCTCTCTCATCGATGTTTCTAACTCTCTATCCCTCTCTCTTCCTATCTGGAAAAAAATCAATAAAATATATATATATATAAAAGAATTCTTTTGTGGAATTATTTGCTAAATCATAGAACCCTTTGGTAATGTAAATTAGCAGTCTCTCAAGTTCTTCCACTTGCCCAGTGTTGACTTTGAGACTGTGTGTTTTTTTAAAACATAGGAGCATATACAAACTTACTTATAGAAAAGACTCATATCCTCACTAAAGTTTTCTATAAGAATAATAATATTAAATATGGTACCTAAAATTGATTATTATATACCATGCATCTCTGACATAGATTATCTTATTCACAAGTAGCTATATTATTCTCATTTTACATATGTGGAAACTGAGACTCATGTAGTAATCTGTTCAAGCTTCTGTAGCTAGTAAAATAAAGCTGGGATTTGAATCCAGGTCTGATTTCTAAGTCCAAGCTCTTTCTACTACACCATGCTGCCCCCTATAGGACAAGCCTACGTTTCAGTGCTGTTTATTAAAAATATCAATTATTATGGTAAGGCTTACAAAATGGGAACTCATAAGCTATAGCAGCGATTTTCAACCAGTAATAGTCAGGTATTGAATGTTTTAAAAATTCTTGTGATACACTGGTTGAAAATTGTTGAACTATAGAATTAAGAAAGATGCTTTGAATGCTGTTATTTGAATTGACTAAAAAAAAAAAGGTACTAATTTCAACAAGTTCTAGGAAAAAGCATTATATTGCCTTTGACTAGTATGCTTTCTCTCTCTTTATAAGCATAAAGGCATAAAGGTTTTTTGTAGAGATTTGTGGTTAGCATTTGCTATGTAAATTAAAACTTGATTTCCAAGAGTAGAGGTGACTTGATAGATATCTCTTCCTGCTTGTTTGTAAGTTGTCTCCTGCTTGCTGTATCCATGGTGGTGCCAATCTACTTATTTGGTCTTAATCTCCAAATTCTAGTTTATCCAGGGTTTCTCTCTTTTTCACCTCCCACCCCAGGACACTGGTGCCATGTGGGTAAGAAATTTACCCTGAACTCTTAGTCAGGTGGACCTACTTCCTTCCTCATTCTTGTCAGCCCTATTTCCAAGAGGCTGGGCCTGCTCTCCTTCCTTACCTGGTTTTGGTCAGATTCCCTCACTGACTTGGCCTGCACATGGTACTGCAGCCCTCTCCACTCCATACTTCTGAGGCCTCATCCCTGTTCTGTGTCCTTTTGTATCTCAGAAGCTTGGGATAGAACTGGGCTGAATCTTTCCTACCCTAAATGGCATTGACCTCAGGTTACTGCCTTTGTTTCCTTTCCCTCCATTGCTCCAATTTGGTTCCCTCTATGCTTTTAGACTCTTACACTGAGCAGTGTTTCCTATTGCTTAATGGGACCAATGCCTCAGCTCAAAAGAACATCATCAGCGGAGACAGGATTGAGAATATGGTGGGCTGAAATAGGTAACTTTAGATCATATTACTTACCACTCACTGCCTTTCTTCTGTGCATCTCCGGGGACGGGGATGGTGATGGAAGACAGTCTATATGTGATGATGTAGAGCTCATCTTCTTTAGGTTCTGCTCATCTGAGGGGTCTATAAGCTTAGTGATGGGTAAGCCCGACATTGATTGTTTATATCTTGCATACTGTAGAGCATCCATGATCCATCTCATTTCACGCCAAACTTCATCTATTTGCTTTGAAATAAAATGGTAAAAGACATTGTTATCAAACCAACATTAAAAAGAAGTTTCCCTGAGGGTCCAAGATGATACATTTTGCACTGTATTGGTTTTGATCAAGAGTAAAATATTTTCAACATAGGTTTGCTAAGTTAGAAAATACTTCATTATAATCACTCGTGTCTTGCATACTTACCTAAGAAGCTATATCATTTAGTTCAAATAGCAAAAGACCTGGATTCCAGCTGGGATCCACCACTTATTAGCTCTCTAACAACCTTTGCTAAGTCACTTCACCTCTTTGAGCCTTCATTGCCTTATTTGTGAAATGTAGACAAAACATCTCCCCTTTTATACCTCACAAAACTGCTAAGATGATTGAAATAATGAATCTGAAATTTTTTAGTAAAAAGTACATATGAAGTGTTATTCTCAGCATATAATGAAATATTCCTTATAGGGCCTTAATCTATACTTAAATAATATTCTTTAAATAATATCCATAAACCTGGTACAGCTGCCCCCCGGTGCTCCCAACAGAGTAGAGTCTGAAACTGTGACAGTCAGCCATGCTCAGAGTGACTAGTGAGCTAGTGAATGGTACTGCATTCTAGTTCTGTTTCCCCTTGCTTTCTAGTTCTGTTCTGCCCTGGAGTGACAAGACTTGGCTGAGTATTCAGGGCTGGTGATAAGTTTGAGCTTCAGGCGTTGTTACACAGTGAGTTGGGCAGGAGGTTCAGCAGTGGGCAGGCCCATGAGGAGGCGCTAAGCATTATAAAGGGGGAAGTCTGAATGAAGTCCATCCAGAGTGGGAATCCCAGACAAGACTCAGGACAGTTTTCTTGATGGAATTGTTGCTCTCTCATCTGGCTTTCATTGGTCCTACCTTATGTAACATACTCTTGTCTCAGTGTTGTTTTAAAAGCACTACGTGACTGTGGACTGTTTTTAGAGTGCCTGCTAAGGCAGGGACTATGCTTTTGTATCTGTTACTCTTGACCATGCAGAATAAAATAGGTGGGCACTCAATAAGTGATTGCTCAGAGAATGAATGAATGAATGAATTAGTGATTACCTAAAAATTTCTACCATCAAACAGAGTTATTATGAGGATTAAGTAAGATGATGTGGATGAGTGCACTTTATAAACTGTACATGTTATAAAATTTTCAATTGTTGCAATGACAATCATAATTATTGTAATGGGCTGAATTTGGCCTTTCAAGAGATATGTCCATGTTCTAATTCCTGGAATATATGAATACGGTATACTAGAGGCCCGGTGCATGAAATTGTGAACGGGTTGGGTCCCTAGGCCTGGCCAGCAATCAGGGCCAATTGGTGTCATCTCGGCCAGTCCTGATTGGGGCCAGGCTGATCAGGGCCTGCTGGCCCGGGGGCGGGATGGGAAAGGGACTGCGGGAGGTTGGCTGGCTGGCTAGGAAGTGGGAGGGGCCATGGGAGGTTGGCCAGCCAGTGCTGATTGGGGCAAATCAGGGCTGGCTGGCGGTGGGGGGCGGGGGGGTGGAAGGGACCTGCTGGGGTGAGGGACCATGGGAGGTTGGTCGGCGGTGGGGAGGGACTGGGGGAGGTTGGCCAGCCACTGGAGGTTGGCTGTGGGAGTGCACTGACCACCAGGGGAAAGCTCCTGCATTGAGCATCTGCCCCCTGGTGGTCATTGTGCTCATAGCGACCGGACGTTCCACTGTTTGGTCAATTTGCATATTAGCCTTTTATTATATAGGATGATAAAAGAGTACAAATTACTTTATATGGCAAAATATATGATTGATTAAGGTAAGGATTTTGAGAGGAGCAGTTTATTGTGGATTATCTGGGTGGGACCTAATTCCAATGATAAATGCCTTCATAAAGACATTCCTACAAGAGTGAGGCAGAGGGAGATTTGTCAGGAGAGAAGGAGGCAATGTGGCTACACAAGCAGAGGTTGAAGTGATGTGGCCACAAGTCAAGAAGCTGGGAGAAGCAGAGAGCAGATTGTCCTGTAGAGCCTACCTAGGTCGTGTGGCCCTATCAACACCTTGATTTCAGATTTCTAGCCTTCAGAATGGTGACAATAAGTTTCTCTTATTTTAAGCCACCCTGTTTGTGGGAATTTGTTACAGTAGCCACAGGAAACTAATTACAATTATTAATAGTAACCACTTGTTCTCTTTGGATAAGATTGTTTCTGCCTATTGCTGAGGATGGATAGTGAGATTTAGTGTAGAAAAATTTTAAAATTACTAGTATGTGTAGAAACAATGTTTATTTCTTAAATTCCCTCAGTAATGAAGAGGTATTAACTGAAGAAAAATTAAAAGCATAGGTACAGAGAAACCTGTAGACTGAATTTAACAGACTTAGCTAAGTAGCTTTAAAAGAAGTACAATTTTCACCCATTTTACCTTATACTGTTGATCTAAAAATAACTGACAACATAATCCCCCTGATTTTAAGGTACAAATTCAGCTTCTAAAGACTTGCTGACATGTTTTTAAAAAGAAAGACCATAAACTCCCTACGTCTATTGGTTAAAAGTTCTGCATCTATTTCTCACTCTGCCTTTTAAAAATTTTGGTTTTCATCCCATGAATTACACCCCTTTCTCTGTACTCAGGCAAGATAATATTTTTATTAAAATGTAAAGGTGATTGGTTTTCTCAGAGCACAGTTACAAGGTGCTTGAGGGGATGATAGATTGGCTATATTTAATGAGCTGTGTTTCTATTACAGCTTAGGAGCATTTGAAGCATTACAGTATATAAATTATAGCCTAATTGCCCTTTAGGTTTTAGCAGCTCAAACTACGCCGAACTCCAAGTCTCTGCACTTTGACATTTCTACTGCGTGTGCTGTCTATAAAGCCTGTCTACCTTATCTATGATTTTCTGCACCTTCCTGGTCCAGTCCTTCCCCTTCCTGGCCACACTCCTTGGCTTCTTTTCCTCACTGTATTTACATAGACTCCCTTGCTCTTTACAATATTTGGTTTGTGTAATAACTTCAACACTGTCTTAGATCTGGAATCATACAAATGCTCTCGCTGCTGGCGGTTGCCTCTGCAAGTTATGGTGTGGTGGGCTGAGCTGTTAATGCCACTGGATGAGTGGCTACAGCTGGTTTTCATTCTGAGAGAGACACTGAGAAGCCCCAAATAGATAAGGGGATAGGTAATATCACATTGTCTTCTGTCAGTTAAGGTATCCATGCTATATGGAATGAGGCATCCCACTGAAGGCTAAGGGTGCAGAGAGGTGGTCTGGTTTTATCCTGGCCAAGAAGTTTTTTGAACCCTTTGGGAATTGGCTTTTATCCACATCTGTGTGTACCTGGCTGGGTGGAAGGTGTATGTAGTTACTTACCTGCTTTGGGAGACCAGAGCAGGCTAGAACTTTGAAGAATTCCTGGCCTGGCCTGCCTTTATCCATCCCACTTAATGGTGCAATGGAAGGGAAGGAGAAAAAGGCAGTGGAGCCCAAAGCTGGGTGACAAAGAAAAGAGCAAGGGTAGTAGCATCAGGGAGTAAGATTACAGTGTGGAACTTCTGGAGGGGTTTGAGAATGCGACAGCCTGGAGAAATTCAGCCTTCTTGGAGGAACTGACTGAATTCAGGGAGGCTTACATGGAATAAAGCAGAAACCGAACCTAAGGCCTGGTTAAAAAAATGGTGCTCTAAAAATATTTATGGTGGTTAAAGAAGCTATGAAGTGTTAGAGTCAACCAGGCCCTTAGAAGTCATCTAGTCCGGCCGTCACCAACCTTTCGGACCTCATGGACCACCAGTTGGTGACTGCTGATCTAGTCCAATCCTTTTATTTTACATGGGAGGAAATTGAAGCCCCTGGAGATCAAATGAATTGTTCCATACTGAAAGGTTTATCAGAAGATTCCAGACTAAAAATGTATGGTGATTGACTTCTGGTCATTATTCTTATTCTCTTCTACTGTCCCTTATATTAGGTTCAAAAGATAAGCCAGTCTTTCATATTCTCCTTATGCTTCATTCTTTCTTTATTCCCCTGCTCCCACCCCTGTCTCTGTTCCACTTTTACTGGAAATAAAATAAATGATGTAAATGTTTTGAGTTTTTAAATGGTACATTCTCAGGTCAAGAGAGCAAGTAACTTCCTAAAAGGTTTATTTCTTTAGTTTGAGAGGTCACCTGAGATATCTCATTTACAGGGTGAGAGGACTTGGATAGGATTTGCCTACGCACCACTTTGCAAGTATATTACAATATCTTCTTCCTGAGTACTTAATAAATTCCAGGTCTTGCATATTCATATTTCAAAGCATTTTCCGAGTGAATAAATGAATATATAATTTATTAGATACTTATGTGCAGGCATTTTGCTGAGTGCTTTACATGATTATCTTGTTGAATTCTCTCAGTAACATTATGAGCTAGTGTTGTTATTATCATCCATATTTTACAGATGAGGAGGTTGAGAGTTAGAGAAACTTATTTGCCCAGTGCATAGTATTTTCTCATCTTAGATCACCATTATTTCTTGCTGGATGGTTCTAATAGCTTTGTATGTGATTTCTCTGCACTTAGTCTTCTCCTTAAATCCAGGAATGATATGCAAATTATGTAGTGAGCATGGCCATTGAGAATGGGTGCTTACTATAAACAGGAAGTATGGCCACACCCCTGCACACGGGAGGACTATCCTGCCATGCTTGAATCTATCCTCAACATCTATGAGAACCTATAATTTACCTTCTCCAAAACTTTGGCCAGGTCCCTACTGTCTGCAGAATAAAGTACAAATTTCTTACCCTGGCCTTTAAGAAAACCCTTGTAATCTGATCTCATTGCTGCTTTTATTCTTTCCCAGTTTCTTACTACCACCCTTCACTCAATTTATGCCCCAACTTATCTTGACTACTCATCATTCCCAAGTACTATTTTTTTCTGTACTTTCTGCCTTGTCTGTTTATACTTTTTCTTTGGGTTTCCTCATCCCCCAAGTCTATTTGTTAGTTTGGGAGGAGCTCAATAGTTTAACCTATCTCCCTAGGCACAGCTCAGATCTCAGATATCAGTTACATGCTCTATGGTTACCTCTCTTATACCCACAAATGTAAGTTCATTTTTACTTCTTTGTGTTGATACAGAACTTTTTAAAAAATTTCTCTTTTGACACCTAACTCATTTTACAAATCGTATTTATACACATTTCTTGTCTCCCCTAATGAATTTTAAGCACTCTAAGGTTAGGGAGTGCCTAATTCAACTTTATATTTCCCTTACAGTGCCTGACAACTGGATGTTAAATAAATATTTATCATAGTGATAGTTATCACAGAGCTATTGTACTCATTTTGTGAATTGGGTAACTATAGGCAGAAAGATCGTAAGATCTGTCCAAGGGATTTAGAGGCAATGTCAGACCAAATTCACATTTTCTTGATGACTAGTTAGTACCAGACCCTGAGGTGGTTACTGTAAGGTCTTTCCAGACAAGACCATGGACAGGGAATACACTTTTCTTACCTCTGTAGCTACACATTAAAGTGTCAAAGAAAGTGTCAAAATGCTGTGAGAAAGAAGTTCAAAGCATGAGGAATCTTAAGTCCAATGTGATTTGGGTTAACATAAACTAGTGGATCATTTTCTTCTCTTTTTCTTTGGGGTAAAAGTTAATTAATACAATGTTTCTGTTGGATTTGTCAGTGGGCTACTAGGTAAGAATAATATTCTGATCACTATTTCTTGTGGCAGTGATTTTTCTCTCTTTATGGGAACCCACTGCTACCCGCCATAGTGGCTGATATAGCTCTTAGCAACACTGATTTATCTCTAGCTTTTTCTTAAGCCTTTGTTTCAAAATGCGCATTTCCCTGACTTCTGGATTTTCACCAAATCAACAGGCTCCTTGCACACTGTGGTCTTTAAATGAGCCTGGATGGCTGTTCTTTCTCATACGTGTTTCTCATCCCCACCCTGCCTTTTCTTCCTTCCTTTCACCTCAGAAGAAACAAACTATTACCTGAATGAAATCTAAAACTTGCTGGTGTCTTTGTTTGGCAGCTGCAACCTCGCTGTCTGAGATCGCTTCCCTCAGGGACTGTTGGGTATTCAGAGAATCCAGCTCCACAACAGCAGAAAGGCAGCAATACAGACTAATAAATTTCTCCTTGTAGCTGCAAAAGTGAACTGGAAAATGGACAAGCAAAATAAAACATGTTAAGATCTGGTATCAAAATAGAGAAATTCATACCTCAGAGAAAACAAGTTGAATGAAAACATGATTTATTAATCCTATCAGTGGAAAATATTAAGCCATAAATAAATTATAAATGTGCTCTTAAGGAGCCAGTTGTCTGGTTTTAGTCAGACAGTATTCCCTTTTAAGGTTTACCAAGTCCTGGAAAGGTATGGGGAAATGGGGTTGGCTCAAGCTGCAGTTTATGATGCTCAGCCCCTAAAGTCGGGGCTGAAGATATATGCACATATATATGTATATATTATATATAAATTATTTATATATTGGAGAAATGAGTTTGCTTATCACTTTAAAGAAAAAAGCCAAGTAACAATTTGAAATTTAGTTTTGATTCCCATGTCTGATTTCCAGTATGTATTTTGTATGCTTCCCTACAAGGCCAGAAGTCCCAGAAGATAGGAGTAATGTTTATCTTAGGGCAGTGGTCAGCAAACTCATTAGTCAACAGAGCCAAATATCAACAGTACAACGATTGAAATTTCTTTTGAGAGCCAAATTTTTTTTAACTTCAACTTCTTCTAATGCCACTTCTTCAAAATAGACTCACCCAGGCTGTGGTATTTTGTGGAAGAGCCACACTCAGGGGGCCAAAGAGCCGCATGTGGCTCATGAACCGCAGTTTGCCGACCACTGTCTTAGGGTATCTTTTGCCTGGCTGGTAAAGTTCCCTAAGGATCTAGTTTGATGGGTTTAATCCTCTTCCTGCCCCTCTGCTCCTCTGGAAGGATGATAAGAGTGGCTGCCTTCACAGACCATAGTTTTGTTTCAACAGACTTGGCCTTCCTCCCTCAAAAGACAGTGGGCCAGAGGCCAGGGTCAACAGTCTAACCTTCATGTCCATCATGGAGGAGGGAGACAGGAGTGTGGGACTCAGCCTGGTGCAGACAGCCTGAGATGGTCAGGTTCTCCATACTTCTCTGATTGGCTATGATCATGTAACCATTTTAGATGCCAGTGGAATGAGGAATGCATCCTGATTCAGATAGTGTAGTACCAGTGTCTTCCCGACATTGTTGAATTTGGAGACTCACTCTCTAGAAACCTCACTCTGTGTACTTCTGACCTATATCAGTATGTTCCATGCTTTGGAAGTAATGTTGTTATAATGCAACAAATAGGTGAAAACATTTTCATTCTGGCTTTCGGTGAGGAAGTTTAGGAAGAAGATCTAATTACTTCCCTTAGGTCTCTTCACTGTTGATTCATGAGACCTAGTAAGGAAGCTAAAAACCACAGGACCTTAAAATGGGGCATCTGGTCATCTCTGCACCTCAGTGAGGAAGCCCTACTTCTCTGCATGTTGAGAAATCTCTATGACCCTACATTTCCCTTGTTATAGCTGCCTGCTTCCTTGCTTGATTTCCTCTTAGAGTGAATCTCAGGTAGGTGTGAGGGTAACCCGCTCTGTTTGTATTTCCTCAGGTGGAAGTGGAGGAGAAGAATGGGGTGAGGGCTTCAGTGGCCCATTTTTACCCCAGCTGTGCACATTTCAAGGAGGTATTTCTTACTTGGGTAGTCTCAGTTTTGGGGGATTGATTTTTCTCTCTAGTGTCAGATCCTTCCTACTTCCTCTACTCTAGTACTTGTCTTACACACAGAAGAACTGATTTCATATAACCTCTTGGTAAATAACCAACTATTTAGCTCCTCCCAAATGATCTACTTTTCCCAGCTTAATGGCCATAGATCTCCCTCTTGACTTCAGGATCAAATCTAAACATCTAATTGCCATAAGGAAAGTTTCTTGCAATCTAGGATTTGAATTTACCTTCAATTTTTCATTTTGCACTACCCTCCATCCCCCACTTCCACTCACATTGACCCTAGACTTCGGTCAGGCTGAACTTATGTAAGTCCTTTTGTACTTATATGCTTTTTTTTTTTTTTAATAAATCTTTATTGTTCAGATTATTACAGGTCTTCCTCTATTTTTTCCCCCATAGCTCCCCTCCACCTGATTCCCCACCCCACCCCATGCCCTTACCCCCGCCACTGTCTTCATCCATAGGAGTAAGATTTTTGTCCAATCTCTTCCCGCACCCCTCACACCTGCTTCCCCTGAGAATTGTCAGTTCACTCCCTTTCTATGTCCCTGATTCTATTATATTCACCAGTCCATTCTGTCCTTCAGATTTTTTATTCACTTGATTTTTAGATTCACTTGTTGGTAGGTATGTATTTGATGTCATTTTGTTGTTCATAATTTTTATCTTTACCTTTTTCTTCTTCTTCCTCTCCTTAAAGAATACCCTTCAGCATTTCATGTAACCCTGGTTTGGTGGTGATGAACTCCTTTAGCTTTTTCTTGTCTGTGAAGCTCTTTATCTGACCTTCAACTCTGAATGATAGCTTTGCTGGGTAGAGTAATCTTGGCTGTAGGTTCTTGCTGTTCATCACTTTGAATATTTCTTGCCACTCCCTTCTGGCCTGCATAGTTTCTGTTGAGAAATCAGCTGACAGTTGTATGGGTACTCCCTTGTAGGTAATTAACTGTTTTTCTCTTGCTGCTTTTAATATTCTCTCTTTGTCTTTTGCCCTTAGCATTTTAATTATGATGTGTCTTGGTGTGGTCCTCTTTGGATTCCTCTTGTATGGGGTTCTGTGCGCTTCCTGGACTTGTACGTCTATTTCTTTCACCAGGCAGGGAAAGTTTTCTGTCATTATTTCTTCTAATAGGTTTTCAATATTTTGCTCTCTCCCTTCTACTGGCACCCCAAAAATTCGGATGCTGGTTCGCTTAAAGTTGTCCCAGAGGCTCCTTACACTATCTTCATATTTTTGGATTCTTTTTTCTTTTTGTTTTTCTGGTTGGATGTTTTTTGTTTCCACATATTTCAGATCTTTGGTTTGATTCTTGGGGTACGTTGATCTACAGTTGAGTTTCTGTATATTATTTATTTCAGACAGTGTATGCTTCATTTCTGACTGATCCTTTTCCATTTTTTTGGCATTCTCATTAAGCTCCTTGAAGGTCTCATCAAGTTTCTCAGCGGTTTTAAGAAGATTCTTGAGTAACCTTATAAATGTGGTTCTGAACTCTATGTCATCCAGTAGTTTGCTTTCCTCCGTTTCTTTCATTTGTGACATGTTTCTTTGTCTCCTCATTTTGGCTGTTTCCCTGTGTTGATGGAGTAGCTTTGTGTGGTAGGTGACCTATAGGGGGCAGTAGCTCAGCCTCCCCAATCACCTGATGTGGACACTCTTGGTACACCCCTTTGTGGGCTGAGTGCAAAGACTTGGTGCAGTTAAAGCCTTAATTGGTGTTGGTATACTGGGAGGAATTGACCTCCAGGCCAATTAGCTGTGAGCACTCACTGTGTCTATAATGGAAGAACTGCTGCGCTGAAGACACACTTATGGGGCAGGACTTGTTTCAGTGGGGCTTTGGTGCTCACTGAGTCTGCCTTTGAATGTGTCACTTATGGATGTGAGGAGTTGAAATCTGGTGTCTCACTCTGACCACTAGGTACACTGGCTTCTGGATCTCCAATGGGGTGCAGGTCAGCTACTATCTGAGGCCATCCAGCAGGAGCTACAGTGAGAGCTACAGTTTTCTCCTCTTTGCTTGGGGTTTGGAGGTTTTGGAGCTGTCTGACCCAGGCTGCAAATTTGCTAGGTTAAGCTGCGATAGGGTGGGGCTTTCTTCTGCTAACGCTGCTGCTTGGAGCTTGGGTGGGTTTGTAGGTTGTGCAGGGCGGGGTCTCAGGGTGTCACAAGGCTAGGGCGTGGCAAACAGCAATGGCTTCTAGTTAGCCGGCTCTGTGTCCCCAAGGGCGTCCCGGAGTCCCGTGCCCCAGTGCCGTAAACAATTATTCCTGCGCGCAGCTCTGCAAGTAAGCCACCCTCACTGGCAGACAGTCTAGCTTTTCCCCCGTAGGCGTTTGGGTCCCCCGCGTCTCCCCAGAAACTGGATTTCAGAGTAGTCGGGGGCTTGTCTCCCTTTGGGTTGAAAAAAGCAACGCCCGCCACCAGCCCGGATCACGGATCACGCGCGCCTCCGTACCTCAGCTTTTCAGCGCTCGTGCACGTCTCGATGCTCTTTTCTCTTTCCTTCTAGTTGTAGAACTTCCACTCAGCCAGCTTTCCTGTGGTTCTGGGTGATAGACGTTTTGTCTTTTAGTTGAATTTTTGAAATTGTTGCGCAAGGCAGCAGTTTAGGTGTTTACCTATGCCGCCATCTTGGATTCTCCCTGTACTTATATGCTTTTAAACATGCCTTTTCCTTGTCCTCAAATTCCGTTCTCTAGGTACTACCGTGTCAGCTTCATCTGATACTTGAATGTCTTCTCAGTGAAATCTTCACTGACACCTACCTCTTCCCCTCCAAGCACAGTTAGTTTCTTTCTCTTTTGTTGCTTCTAGGGCACTAGTTTCCAAATGTATCAGGATACTTATCTTGCTTTATTGTAATTATGTGTTTACTTGACTGCCTTGGTATTAAATTGATTTCTTTGAGGGCAAGAACCAGGCCTCCTATTAATTTTTATTTCCTCAAAACCTGGAACATTATAGCTTCTCAATTAATGATTATTGACTGAACAACAACAAAAAATGCACTGATCTGAAGAGGGCAGACCTTTCCTCCAAAGTCTCTTCTTTCTCTCTCACTGTGCTCTTGATTTTCCTGTTTTAAAAGATGTATTCCAGGTCTATGATACTTACTGGCAGTCTTCAGGAAAGAGTCACCATTACTTTGTAGCTTACTCTTGACACTTGCAGCTCCCTGAACATCTCTTTATACCTTTCAAGGAGGGGTTACATCTTGTTAGTACTTGACAGATGCCCTCTCATTGGCTGGAGCGTGAAGAGAGTGAGGTGTCTCACAGGCTGCCTTTTCAAACCAAGTTGTTAAAAAAAAAATCTCTTTTCCCTTCTTTCTGAAATATGACTTGGAAGATAGGGAGAGGGACTGAAGAATTTCTTTAAAAGAAGCACTATATCAGTTTCATCTAAATTCTGAAACACTAGGGTGTCCACAATTTTCTCTTGTGTCTTCTTGTGGTAGGAGTCTTGGATCAGTGGGTGGTCTCAGAGTGCCCACACCACCCGTGCCACTCACCACAGTGACCTATGAGGACATTTCATCTACAACGCTGCACTTTCCTGCCCTAGTGGTTTTTATCCAGAGCCTTTAATGTTACTTTAACAAATTTTACTTTAACATAGTCTTTTGTGGTTTAGCAATGATACATTTGGTAGCCATCACTGAGGAGGGGAAGATAGACGGGAAGCTTCTAATTCTTTTCTAATGTGAATCACATTTATTTTACAGACAAAATGGTATAAGTGTAAATAATGCATTATCTGGGCCACATTACTAATTTGTTAGTAATTTACAAAGTAAGACTCATTTTCTGTGGTGTTGTCTCTGTCTTTTCTCAATATAAGATAGTGACAGACTATAAAATGCAGTTGGCACCAACACAGGAAGCCACATTGGAGTATAGTAGTGGAAAGTACTCAGGCTTAGGTATCAGACAGAACTGGCTTTGAATCATTGTTCTGCCGCACACTACCTGCATGATCATGGGCGTGTAACCTCCGTTTTCTCATATCTAAGTCAGGGATAATAATGCCTCCCTAGGATTAAGTAATATAATATACATAAAGTGCTCAGCACAACATGGGACACATATGAAATAAATGTTTAGTCACACCCCTATCCCATCCTTCCAGGAAGAATGAGACATTGGGTAGAGTATTGGAACAGGATTGAGATGAGAATGTTCTCCCTAAAGATCTCTAACTCAATATAAGTTCTAATCAGTCTGGGTCATATAGCCTGGTTTGGAGGCTCAGGAATCAGCAAAATTACCTCCTGGGGTCACTTTTAGATCCATGATTCTTTGCCAAGATGTCAGAAATAACTTGGGCACAAGATGACCCTCCAATGATTCCTGGTAGTAAACGAGTTGACAGTTGAAATTCAAGAATGGTTTTCTAAATCATGAAAAATGGGCATCAGGAATGAGGGTTGAGGCTGTGCCATTTCTTGTAAGCCTGTGGCCTGGATTCCATTAGGCTCAATGCCTGGATATCCCACAGGCACCTCAAAATTCATCATTTGTCAAACTGAAATCATCATCTCTCTCCTCCCCCAAACCTGTTCCTCCCCTCATAATTCCTATTTTGGTAGATGGCAACATTATCCATCTCAGCACCCTATTCAGACTCTATGGCTCCTTCATCTTGCTCTTCAACCACATTAAATCAATCACAAAGTCCTATTGATTTTAACTCCTAAAATCCTCTTGCCTCTGCTTTCCTCTCTACACCCCTATTGTGGCAACCTTGGTTTGGGTTCTTATCGTTGTCCACATGGACAACTCCAGTCTGTTAACTGTCTCATTGCCTCTAGTCCCGTCTCTTTGTGTGTGTGTGTGTTGGTTCTCTTGCAATCCATCCTTCACAGAACTGCTAAAAACCAATAAAATTATATTAATTCCTTTTCTTAAATCTCTTAATGACTTCCCATTGCCTATTGGATAAAGTCTAACATCTTTAGGATGGCATAAGTAGCTCTTGGTGATTTAGATCTTTTTAATTTTTAGTTTCATCTCCTATCACTCTTCAGATGCCTTAAGCATCTATACATCATCTGTCACAATGAGCTACTAAGAATATACTTAGTTGGGCTTCATTTCCCCAGGTCTCCAAGTCTTTGTGCATGCTGTTCCTTCTGCTTAAAGTGATTTTCTTTTTCTGCTCTGCCTTTTCTTTCATTTTTCTGGATATTTGTTTATCTTTCAAGGCCTAGTTCATATATTATCTCTGTAAGAAAGGATTAGGTGTCTTTCCTCTGAAATTCAACACCCTATCTCTTACAACAGTGCTTTCGTTGCATTGGGACTGTTGGTATATATGTCTGTAGCCTCTACTGGACTCTAGGCTTCTGATAGGCAGATTGTGTCCTACTAATGACCTTATGTCTAGCCCCAGCATAGGACTTGGCATAGTGGAAACTCAGTAAATATTTATTGAATGAAGGATGTAGTCAAGCACTGAAGTATGAAATACATACCGGGCTTCAAATTAAAAAAAAAAAATCTCAGTTTTCCAGTTTTTTAATCTTGTTAGTCCAATCAGTATGAATCATAGACCCAAGAAAATCAATAAAAATTAGCTTTCCTAATCATAGGGCTGCTGTCAATGTTGACTGCTCACAGGGTCAAGGCAGGGCAGCTTCCTTAGTGCAGGCTAGGCAAATTCTCAAGAGGCCACATCCCTGGACAGAGTTTCTAAGGGCTCATGATACTCCTTTTCCTTTTGTTTCTGGAACAGTATAAATAGTGACCTTTTTCAGCCCCCAACACATGCTTTATTACTGCAGAGGAGTGCTATCCTGCTTTTATCCAAAGGATAGGGGAGTGTCAGCCCTCAGGCTGTGGAGGGGGAGTAGGTCTGAACTGTACCTCTTTGCCTCAGCTCAGCCCTGCTCAGAGATCTCACAACATCCTCCTGTTGTAACAGTGTCTTTCCCCCACAATTAACTCTGTGGAGAAACACTTTATGGGTCTGCCCCAGCCTAGTCTTTACTCCAGGATGCAGAGGGCTAAGCTCTTTATCGTTTTGTCCTTGCTAGATCTATTTAGTGCTGGAATAGGCCCAGATGCAGTTTTCCATAGCTGGTTAGCAAGTTATTTATGATTCACTAAGGCCACTGGCAGAAACATGGTCAGTCTGCCAAATCTCAAATACTTTCATTGGGGCAGGGATGGCTTACACTAGTCAAACTGAGATATAGTGTAATGCTTTATTCTATTATAATTTACATATGTCCATAATTTGCACCTTTTCAAGCTTTGTTTGAGTTTCCCATGTTGTCAATATAGTTTTATAAGTTCCAATTGAATTTCAAACAACCTTCTCTTTCTCAGAAATTCTTAGTGTATGTGTTGACCTTTTACTTTGGACCTTTCTAGGGAAGAAAGGAGTCCCTACTTCTAAGAAAAAAGTAAAAATTGCTTAGCATTTTTCTTAGAAGGGCTTAGGCCCACTATAGCAAGTTCTTAGAAGTTGCTATAGAAGATGCTATTAATGCTCAGTGGGCTGTGATAATCTATCTCTGGGGAAGCTCTGATTACTTGGGGATAAGATTCTTACTGAGGCCCAGCAATATTTTAAAAATTGTTGCTGGTGGTGCTGAAGTACAGTCAGTATTGTCCTAGGGTGCATTAATTTCCTGTTACTGCCAACATTTCCTCCTGATCTCTAGAAAAGACTAACAGATTAGTGTATGCCAATGGAACCAAGCCCAACCAAGTGGTCTTTCCTGGAAGCTTACATGGTGTTCATTAATCAGCTGGATCACCAATGATATGATAACAAAAGAGGACCAGAAGGGTGAGAAGGTATGTTTTAATATAGGAAAAAACATATTAAAGTTAGGAACTATTGAGACCCAGGCTTTGATTGGTGGCCTGGTTTTCATAGGTGAAGAATAGTATTTGATGGTTTTCCATTGCTTTTAGTATTAAGAAAAGTAAGGCAGGTCAAAGAGATAAGCACTGTTGGATTCTGTTACTGTGCTAACCAAATCCCTAGTCCTGTAAATTCCTAAAATGTCTTTTCCTCTGTGTTCTAGGCAGCACTACTTCAAGTGCGGTGCATGGACTGGCAGCATCAGTGTCAGCTGAGAGCTTGTTAGAAATGCACATTGTCTAGTCCTTTTCCCAGACCTTCCAACTCAGCATCTCTGGAGGGGGGCTTCAGGAATCTGTTTTATTAGCAGGCTCTCCAAGTGATTCTCATCACATTAAAGTTTGAAAAGCATTGTTCTAGGCCAGTGGTCGGCAAACTCATTAGCCAGCAGAGCCAAATATCAACAGTACAACGATTGAAGTTTCTTTTGAGAGCCAAATTTTTTAAACTTAAACTTCTTCTAACGCCACTTCTTCAAAATAGACTCGCCAGGCCGTGGTATTTTGTGGAAGAGCCACACTCAAGGGGACAAAGAGCTGCATGTGGCTCGTGAGCCGCAGTTTGCCGACCACAGTTCTAGGGTATCATATCCTAAAAGTGTGTTTTCTGTGGGTTTTTAGTAAGTGCCATGCCAAAAATGGTCCCAGTCATTGTCATATAAATTTGGAAAATGCTGGGTTAAACACAGTTAAGCTTTTTAATTTTATTTGTGTGTGTGTGGCGGGGGTGAGGCGGGGGGGGTGGGGGAGGACTACCAGATTTTGCAGAGCTTTTTAATATGTTACTCTACTGCTCACAATTCTCCGTTGGATTCCCAGCACACTTAAAGTAAAATCTGAAATTATCATTAGGCCACAGTGTGGCCTGTGATGTACTGCATGGTCTGGCCCCTATTGACTCTAATCTCATTTTCTATCTCTGTTGCTTTTGCTCACTGCACTCCGCTTATAATGATCTCCTAGCGGACACACTCTTACTTTAAGGCCTTTGCACTTGCTGTTCTCATTGCATGAAAATCTCAGATCTCTGTTCAAATGTATCTTTTGCAAAGAGGCCTTCCCAGGTCATCCCGTACAAAATTGTATCTCCTGTCACTTCACTCCAGTCCCATGCCCTGATTTATTTTTCTTTATAGCCCTCACTACTGTCTGACATTTACAATATTGTTTTTTTGTTGGTTGATTTACTATTTGTATACTACACTAGAATGAATACTCAATGAAGAGTTTGTTCAGTGCTGATTCTTCAGTACCTAGAATAGTGCTTGGCACATAGCAAGTTACTTAAGTATTTATTAATGAACAAATGAATGGAGAGAGTGAACCATAAAATAGAAACAATAGTGGGACGAAGTGTGGCTGCTCAGCAGTGCATGTGCCTCCCAGAAAACAGAACAGAGAGGAAACTTGCAGGGCTTGGTCATCCAGTGTTTTGGGAATCATATACCGTTATGTTTGATACCAAATCATTGAGTGTTCCCACCAAAGCCATTGAGGATGGGGAAATGAATTTCATGTATTTTTCCCTGTAATTATGGAACAATAATGATCATTCCACACAGAATGGACTCCTGGTTATCTCTCTAATGAAGTATTTTCCTTAGTTCATTTCCCTGTTAATTATCAATTATCTATCCCTGGGAAGTCATTCACTTTCCTGGCTTTAGATGTTATCAATAGATATTGGTCAATTTCTGTGTTTAGTACCCAACTTCCTCTCCTATGTTGCTACTGCCAACTGGACATGTCCACTCAGATACTGAGCTGAAAACATCACTTTTTTTCTTCTCTGACTTCCATACTTTGTAATGGCAGCAATAATCTTATAGTCTTTGAGGTTGAAAACCATGGGGATACTGTAGAAGTCTCTAGAGTTCACCTTTTGTCATTCAAATAGTTGCCCAATCTTACTGATTACTCCCAGTGTTATATCCTATGTAATAAAAGACTAATATGCAAGTCGACTGAGCAGCAGAACGACCGGTCGCTATAACATGCACTGACCATCAGGGGGCAGACGCTCAATGCAGGAGCTGCCCCCTAGTGGTCAGTGCACTCCCACAGTGGGGAGTGCTGCTCAACTGGAAGCTGGGCTCACAGCTGGCAAGCTCAGGGGTGGTGGTGGGAGCCTCTCCCGTCTCTACGGCAATCGGACATCCCCCGAGGGCTCCCAGGCTGGGAGGGATGGAGGCCAGGTTGAGGGATTCCCCCCCCCCAGCCCCCGCTGAGTGCACGAATTTTGTGCACCGGCCTCTAATACATATTTTGTTTTGTTTGTATCCTAACACTGGACTTTTATAGTAACATCTGAACTATTCCCCCTCAAGCCTGCTTTCAATCCATCTTAAACAGATTCTTCAGCCTGACTCTTAAGATACTGCCCAGTATGGCCATAACATCCATATAGCTTTGTTGCCATGATTTCCTCACTATTTTTCTGATCTAGCCAGACTAGACCACTTGATCTTTTCCTCACTCTTTTTGAATTCTTATATTCTCATGTATTTGCTCATTTGGCTCCACCTAATAAGAAAGTTTTTTTCCTTATTTTAATACCACTTAATGCTGGTGATTTTGGCACATTTTACCTCACTCAATAATAATTTGTATTCTTATTTTACTCCTACCACTGAATTAAAAGCCCAGTGAGGGCAGAGCTTTTGTCTTACTAATCTCTGCATCTCCACATTAGGCCCCAGTATATATACTTAATGACTTGAATTGAAATGCCTTGATCCAAATTATATTTCACAACAGCAATACAATTATATCATGGACTAATGTTCTTTGGGTGGGGAATTCATTAAATAGTTATATTTACATCCAGGTCTCTTGGGAGTGACATGGCCAATCATTTGACACAGAAAGGTACAGAAAGGTTAAGTGATTGTCACTGCCATACTGTAGACGACCCAGGACTCTCAAGCCCCAGTTTGCAAGTCTGATTCAGCCCTCTCTTAATAACTTTTCCTCCGCTGGAAAAATAACAATTGCTCTTCACCAGCTTTTGAGCCTTTGAACTAATTGGCGCAAGGGAAACTGAGAGGCTTAACCCATTCATCCTCAAAGGATAAATTCAGATTCAGATGCCCGAGTCTTAGAACGAGACATCAGGCAGTTGCCTGGTCTCCTTCTAAATCTGGTGGGTCGGGAGCAATCCAAAAAGAGTTTGCCTCTGTTCTACCCACGAGTCACTCACTCTTTCATAAATCCTACAATTTATTTGAACCCACGAAATTCTTGCTAATTGCCTCTTATTGGCCTGTTACAAGATGCAGCATAGGGAAGAGACAAAGCCTCCCAATTCACATTCTCAGTGGGCAGCAGGGGTCTCTGCAAAAATAAGGAAATTGGGGCCCAAGCTGTTCATTTCTAAAAGTCAGGACAAGATTTTACACTATTCAGAATCTCATAATTACAATATTGCCTCCTGGGAGACCCTGTCATTTTATCAAAAGGTCTATTAGAATTTTAGAGTGTATTTAATATTAGAGTCTATTTAATAAATCAGCACTATTTAAAGTTATAGACTTTTTTCTTCGAAGTGATATACTCTCTACATTTTAATTTCAGTATTTTTTTCCCAGTTGGAAGGAGGGAGGAAGTGAACGGGGGAGGGGGGGTGAGAGAGAGAGAGAGAGAGAGAAAAGAGAGAGAAGTGCTTTTCATGAAAACATCAGTTCTTATATTTATGTTTTAAGAAAGCAAAGGGGAGGCAAGAACTGCAGGCTGATAACTGAACTTTCTGTTTAGAATTCCCTCCTTTCCATTGGGCCTTAGCTGGGTTTCAATAATTATTGCTCAGGCACATAGTCTTGGAGCTTTGCTTTCTCTCAGACTTGTACACAGTTCTAGGAAGGGTTGTTGCCAAAGCCATCATGTGATTTATTGACCCTCCACTGGGACAAGGGGGAACAGATATAACTTTGTGATTTTATTATAAGGAGGTTGGGTTAATATTTCTAGGTGAAACAAGCTACTATACCAAGTTCAAACATCTGAAGAGGGAGGTTAAGAAACCCTGAGTGTGGGGTGTAAGGATTATTCTGTCCTGGGGCTGTACAGACGTCGTCTGAGGCAGGGAGCAGGAGAAGAAAGGACACATTGTGACCCATTTCCAACACCTCCTGTGTGTAGAGGCGGAAGTTCCTTGCCTGCAGAGGGACACGCGCGGAGGAAAAATAGGAGAGTTACAACATGGCACTTACATAAACAACACCAAACTGGCATAAAACATCTAACAAAATTACACGACTTCAAGCTTGGAATTTTTATACAACATAAATATTAGGGTTCAGCCCATTTAATAATGCTATATAAAATCAAGATTTAAGGCAGTAATGTTCCACATAAACTCTGAAAACAACATTTATGCTTCTTATAAAAGTAGAAAATGATTGCATTCTGTGGGCTTTTCAAAATGATGAATATAATTACACGAAGCAACAAAAATGGATTGAATTAAAAATCCACTAGTTTCAATTTAAGTTGGTTAAGGGGGAAAAATGTAGTTTCTGGCCAAGGACTGAGGAAATTTTACAAGAATCCAAAAAAAAAAAAAATGTTGTATGCACTCTTAGGCAGTTAAGCAGCCTTCTCCCAACATGTATATGTAGCCCAACAGTCACCAATGAAATATGAGCTGCTTCAAACCTGCTAAGCCTAAGAAACCCTTTAATAGTATCTACTGTCACAAGTAGACCTGGTAGTTTTTTTTCCTCCTCCTGAGTACACGGCCACCCCTGGAATAATTCATTTGCTCCCTTAGAGTCTTTATGGCATCTTGTGTAATTTATTCTTTGTCAATGTTGGCTGTTAGGACTAACCTTGCAGTATTAACTTAGAATTGGAGTAATAACCCAGTGGAAGAACACTCTTGGAGTCTGTACTCTATCCCCCGCCTCTATGGGTCAGGGGCCAATACAGGTTGTCTCTCTGTTATTTAAAAAGGGACAGTTACTGCTGTAATAATCTTCCTGTTTACAGGGTAAACTTGGTTCATTGTGTGTGTGTGTGTGTGTGTGTGTTGGGTGGGAGTAGAAGGTGAAGGTAGGCCAAAAAATAAATAAATAAAAGAATAAATAATTCAGTGCTACATCATGTGAACTTATTGGACAGAACTAATTAAACTTTTACTGTTCTCTTCTATGCCAACAGCTTTTATTGAAATTGCTTGTTAGCAGAGGTTAAAATTAAAGACAATAATTTTGACAGTAAATTCTCTGTGGAAAGTTAACACAGCATAACCTTGGTCATTGCTATAAATTGTACTACCACTGGTCTTCTTAGATAAATCATTAGTACATCTAACTGTAGACGTATTTATTTTCTTTGCTTCATGCTATCCTGAAGTTGAAACTTGGTGCCTTTCAAGGTGGGCTAGCCAATGATTTTTCCTTGCTTGACCAGATCATGTAAAGTGGGGTCTAGGAACCTTGGAAGAAGTCAACACAGAAGATAGAGAAAAGGGGCAGAAGTGTAGTCTGTGTCTATGTGTAGGCATCAAATTCAAAGTGCTTATATGTGCAAAGTGGTCTTAAAATCAATGAAAAAATTAAATATATATGTATTTACATATTCTTCTGTGTTTTATGCCACAGTGCAGTTTCCATTCGCCACAAAAGGAAGATAGAATGGTAAAGACTAGTACCTGGTGTAGAGGTATATTGATCTGCTTAAGGAGAGCTTTCACTGCCATCTGGAGCTCGTAGAAGAACAATTGCATGGGGCAGTCAGAAGTATGATCCACACTTTCCATAGATTCAGAGCCAGAAAGCTTTTGGACCCATTCCCACTCCTCTCTGTATGTTGAGTCAAGTTAAAATTAGAAATATAACAAAAGTTCAGAACACAGCTCAGAACATTTTTAGTGTGTATGTCCAGAACCTGGGTAACCAATTTTTGGTGGTTAAAACTTAATGCAACTTATGCTATTTGAACTTTTAGCCATCCTAATGGAGTTTGAAATGAGCTTTTCTAATTTCAGCTTAGGTCACCTACCATACCACCTCTACCTCAGGGCAGCAAGTCTAATTTGTATCATTTTTTTATTTTTACTTTTTGATATTGGAGCTTTTTGATATTTTGTCTTTATTTTCCTTCCCCTGAAGAGCCTGTGTAAATTCTAAGACTCTGCATCTTGCCACAGGTTAATTCAGCAATTGAGTAACCACAGGACTCTGGTCCAACTCAGGCAACAAATCACGTGGTACATTTCAAACCTGGCCTGTGGTAATCGTGTGGACTATTTTGGTTTCTTTCCCCTTCCAAAAGCTGGAGGAGAATCACAAACAGGAACACCAGACAATTCTAATAAAAGGAACCAGGGGACACACATTACTGCTTCCATCCCCCTTTCAAATAGTCATATGTGTCTTTATTCTGTATGCTCTAGAATCTTTCCTACTTAACTTTCCCAAATGTCATGCAGAAGGGAAGGGAAGGAATGGTGTGGGAGTAAAGCACATCTGGTTTATCCCCCAAAGGCTCCTCTTCAAAAGGAGCTTGAAAAGATCAAGGTAAATGCCTCTTGGGTAACATTGTTTCCACAGGTATTTTAGTACAAGTCTCTAAACATATTCAGTTGGCTAGGTTTCTTCTTCTAACTCTTCAGGGAACAGTAATATGCTCTCAGGAGCAGGCTAGAGAGGAAAGGAAAGCCCTCCTCTCTGGGGATGGAAAGAGAGGAGGTGCTAACATATGTTCCCACTCCCATGAAAACCCTCTGAGGGCTCTCCCCAATGGATTATACCAGCCTGGCCTCCAATCTGTGGGTCAGAAAATGAAATTGATTGTGACATAAGCTTTTCATCAGAAAACACTCTCTTTTAACCAGCTACCCTCTTAGAAAAGTTTCTGTTTTTAAGATATCTGTTTCCTTTCAATTCCCACACTGGAAAAGACTATGGAAAATTTACCCTTTGTCCCAATAAAAGAAAAAACTCAAAATTAAATCCCACTTCAGTCTGGGCATACTGTTGGCTTCATAAATAATTGAAATCTCTGAGAACCTGCTTGGGAACTGTTTCTTTCTCTCATGGCAGATATTGAAAACTAACTGAGGGGGTCTGACTAGCACAAGTATACACAAAACCTGAAGGAGAAAATTGCTAAAATAGCATCTATAGTCAAATTAGAAAATAAATTACTGGTAGGAATACCATGAAATACCTAGTTGTTAATCAGTTTAGTTGCTAAGGATGAGGGAGATGGAACTGGCAGAGTGAAGGATACTGGAATCTCCTGTAAAAATGAAACTTGGAGTCTTGTAAAGGGAAAGTAGATGGTATAATAACTAAAAGATAGAGTCTAAACCTTTAAGACACAAATCAAGAAAATGGATGAAAGTATTTGTTGCTGAGTCAACCTACAAATGAACGTTATAACCTCTTGGGAAGGACTGAGATCACTAATGCTGATTGTAGAAGTGACCACCAGATGGCAGACTTAAAGTCTAGGTGTAGTTGATAAGTGAAAGAAGAGAATATGGCAGCTAGTGAGTTCTTTGAAGAGACCATCATCATCACCATCTTCATTGTGCTCAACTAGTATTTAATAAACATTGTGAGACACTATAGTTAATCAACTTGCCAAAATTTTAAACGACCAAATTAGAGTCACCTTTGGTTAAATAAATCCATAGGTATAATTAGAGTTTGGGTATCTAACTTGTACTCTGAAGCCTGAAAAACTCTGGCGAGCTCTTTTTCTTATTTATTCTTCCTTTCCCTTTAAACAATTTTTTTCATGTCAAGCACAATTCACTAGACTTTCAGAGACCTGCTAGAGGCTAGTTGTAAAGCTGAGCCAGATTACCAAGATTGGGCAACCTTCCCAAAACTAACAGGGCAGTTCACCCTGATGCCAAACCATAGAGGAATTTCCAGAAGCTCAGGCCTTGTTACTTCTTTTCTGCCCTAGAGAATCATAAAGAGTATAGAAAAAGTACAGAGTCCCCAGGCCAGAGGGTTAGGGGTGGGGAGATTGATGGTGGAGAGGCAGCCCTTTAAGATTAAGGGGAAATCAATGCTTTATTAGAACCCATTTCCATAGTCATATTAAAAAATAATGACTTATTAGGTTGTGAAGAAAAGATATTGGAAATAGCAATGTTGAAAGTAAAGGACACTACTCATTAACCAGTTGTGCATCAGTGGTTGTACCATTAATAATATAGAGAGAAAAGTGAAAGGATAGTGCCCCCTTTAGATGGGCTCACTTCTTTCACCAACACCACCAGTCCTCCTTATCCTGATGTTAATATGCAGCTCATTCTCTGCCCCTGAGTGCTGACTCCTGAGGAAATCTCACTATAGAAACTGTACTGGGAAGTTCAACACTTCCTTTTCCTTCTGGCACATCACACCATCACTCAAGCCATTGTTTCACCAGGAGGAAAATCCAAACTCTTCATAACTTACTTGGAAATGTTATGGTTTTCACGGATCTTCACATGGCAGAGAATGTTGGGCAACTTTTGGGTAACAAGAACTTTGATCTGATCCACAGAGCTACACAGCTTTAGATAACCCAGATACAATCCAGGAGAGAGACGTTGATGACTCCTTTTGTGATAGGAGAGAATATCCTGTAGGGTGAAAAAAAGCCAAGCAGAAACAAAAAACTCCTTGAAAGGCCATCTCAAAACCTTTTTCTTTCTTAGGTGTAACATGTCATGAATTAAAGGTGCTGTAGATAAGAAATTAGGCGAAACACCTCAGATATCATCATGAAGGTTGGGGACAGACCATCTTACCTTCAGGAGACTTGTCCTCCAAGTCAGGTAATCAGTTATTAATATATTCTGCCTGCTTATTTTCCTCAGATTTCTGAACCAGGGGAGGTGTATGGGCTGTGATTAGCAATGTACTGGTGGTAGTGGAGGCAGGTACTAAAGAAAACTATAATTTATAATCTCTGTCCGTGGAGGGCTTATTGTATAGCTGGGGGAAAACAGAAATTTACAAGTGTAAATGCTGATAAAGCATCACAGGAAGCCTCATTATTTCAGGGTAATTGATATCAGGAAAAGTCTATTTTAAATGACACCACTTAAAATTGGATGAAGATTTTATAGTAAGTAGAAGAAAAGATTTGATTATCTTGAAAAATGAAACAATGTAATAAAATAGATTTATTTATCTTGTTAAAATTAAAGTTATAGTTATGTATTCTGAAAATGAAGAGAGAATCAAGTATTGGTTCTTTTTTTGGCATAACTTTTTTAGACTAAATTGTATGATAGCTGAAATGCTGTTTCTTATATTTGACTTTCACAACGAAGAGGATAGTTTTTTCAAGAGTTTGTGTAAGTTTCATATTCCCCCCCCCCCCGGCATTTAAAATATTTGCTATTTATGTCATTCTCTTATAAAATACTTGTTCCTTTTATGTTCTTCAATTGTTAACTGGTCTATTGCTGAATTGTAACAGGCTTTGCATGTGATTTGGTTAGTTTTCCACATCATCTTCATCAGCTTCACAAAATTCTGTACCTATACAAGATTTAAAAATTTACCTTATAATAGATTTGCATTGTATTGTCATATCACAATATTCCACAGGCAGCAGAGACTGAATGAAGTTGTTGGTTTGGCAGGAAGTGCCAGCCTGTTTTAGCACGGAGGGATGTTTGAGTCGAGTCTTGTTTTATATGTTGTAAATTCTCTAGTGAACTATTTAGGGTGTGACATTAGCTTCCCTATATGACTGAAATAACTGAGATAACAAATAATTGGAAATACAGTTTCCCTCTCCCCCATTTCAGTAGGTATGACTTTTTAAACATTTGGGCAGCGTGGGAGAATTAAGAATGATGAGTCAGGTAACTGATTATAAAGATTCCTATAGGCTAGAGTTTAGCCTGATTTTCAAAGTGAGTAAAAAAAAAGAATCATTGCTACCACTAAATGTAGGGCAGATGAAAAAGAAAAGGAAAACAAGTGTTATACTTGCATAAAATTCTATGTGGAACAGAGAGGTATTGAAGTCTCCCTTGGCCACAATACTCAGAAGGAGTAATCTTTCCTCTGTAAAATTATCGATTTGCATCACCTGCTATTGTGTATCGTCTCCTTTGCCCCATCCTCTACCAAGCATACTGAATTCCAGGCTTTACAGGAGACATTGGCGTTTCAGATAACTTGCTATGATCACTACTTTTGAAGATGTCAAGAAGATGAATAAACAATTATCACAATATACTTAAATCAATTTTATAATAGAGACTGTTGGCATACAGAGGAAGGCATACTTAGCTTATATTTTTCTTCTTTTATGCTCTTTTTTTTTTAACTAGACTATGAAATTAATGGTGTTGCTGTGTTTTTATTACTTTGTGTCCTTGGTACCTATTGCTAATTCTATATATAATAGGTACTCAACATGTGGAAATCAGGACAGTTCCGTAAAACAGAACAGAGAATAGCAGAAGAGGGACAAAATAAGAATGGCCACAGTTGGGGTCATAAATGGTCACATAATTAGCGAGTACAGAAAAGGAAAAAACTAAATAATTTTTAAGATATTTGGTGAAAAAAGAGACTAGAAAGAAATTTGGTTTCATTTGATCAAGAAGGAAGGCATTCTTATTAAATCAGGAGTTCCATACAGCTTAATGTCTTTTATCCTGTCTCAGAACAGATCACAGGTGAGTAGTTGACTAGAGGAGCGTCAGTCAAGGTGAAATTTTAAGAAATGAATAGGTAATCAAAGAGAGAAATGGTTAATGAGAGGAGGAAGAATGGAAGTGTTCAGATGAATAGAATTTGATGATATGCACACAAGGGGGTGTACTTGCTGAACAAGCAGATGTGGCCACAAACTCACAGGTCATTATTTTTGAGAAGTGATGGACAACTAGGAAGTCCCTAAAGACTAGAAAAGGGCAAATATGCCTATCTTTGAAACAGGGAGGGGAGAAGCACAGGATGACCCTAGTAATTAAGGACTGCCTACTTATTGATCTTTGGAAGAAATGAAAAAGAACCATCAAACAGTCAATTTGCAGCCAGTCAGGAAATCCTGAGACACTAGATCAGGGAGAAGTCTCCAGTGGAATCTGTTTCACTAGATAATCTGTGAGAAGTAGAGTCTTTACCATATTACTTTAATAAACTAAATATCTGAGATGAAGATTTGTGAATGATGGAAATGGTGTGGGAATAGTAGACATATTGAGTGATGGACCAATAAAGACTGGCCCTAAGGGCCACTCTTTTCAGCTTATTTATTGACATTCTAGATAAAGAAATAAAAAATGTATATCAAATTTGTCCCAAGTTTAGTGTGGTTTTGATTTTCTGGAAAATAGTAATAAAGCTCTGAATGACCCTATGCATTGGAAAAATAAGCTTATTATAATTAGGGTTTAAACTTAATAAGAAAATGTGCTTGTAAAGACTCAAACCCCAGTACAAATATAGGATGGGTATGAGTATAAGAGAAAAAACATGTGGGGGTCAGACTGACCACAGATAGAATGTGAGCTGGGAACATACTGTGGTTATGTAAAAACCAACACCATTCTGGGGTGGAGTAATTTACTCTTTCATTCATTGTTTTTACAAAAAAGACTGTTACTGAGCATCTACTATGTGTTTTCCTGTCTTTACATAGTCATTTTATCCTTCATTAGTCAGAATGTTTTGGGCCTGAGAAATGCATAGGAAGAGAAAGAAGCTATCCCATTCACATAATCTGAGGTACACTAGAAAGACCCCCTAAACCAAATCAAATGCCTTTGGGTTTACACATTGTCTCATTTGACCACTAAACCACATTTCTAGCCTCTGCTTCCTCTACAGCCCTTTTTCATCCCTTATCTCCAGCCAAGATGGATCCCTCTTTCATTCCCCATGCATGCCTAATCTCTTTTATGATTTTTTTTGTTGGTTCATGAATTCAGTCATTCTACCAATTTTTATTGAGCACTTACTACACATAAGACATTGTGCTAGTGTGTTAATGACATCAAGATGAATAAGACATGATCCTTTCATGGAACTACATGTAAGCAAGTTTTTCTAACCCAAGTGATAAGGGCCATGAGAAAAATGTGTAAGAGTCCTTGTGGACCCAAGGGAGGGTGAGATTGACTTTTCTAGCTTCTGCCTCATTTCTTTTACCATGCTCTGTATTTAATTCTATTTAACTCCTTCCTTTCTCCCACCTACCTTTCCTCTCCTCCACCTTTTTCATTCTCCTTCTCACTCCATCTTTCCCTCCCCCATCTCTTTCTCTCTCTTTTTTTCTCCACCTGGTGAACTTAACTTACCCTTCATGGCTCAGCCAACTGTCACCTTTTCTACAACGCCTTCCCTGATATTTCCAGGTAGAATTAATAGCTGCTTTGTCTGTGTTTCCATAGTACGCTGTTTGTGCTGCTATCAGGCTCTCGTTTAATTCTGCCTTGTATTACCTTGATTTGTTTACAAGTCTGTCTGTCTCCCCTGACTGAACTCCTTGAGACCAGGGACCTTGACTTATTCATTTGTTTTTTCTATAGCACCTAGAAGAGTTCCTGGCACCTACTTGGTGCTGAAAAAAATGTTTATTAAATATGAAGTGAGAGGCCAAGAGGGAGTGGGGTCTGGGCAGGGCCTCTGGGAGAGAATATGCTGTGCTGGTGCAGTAACTAAGAAGAGTTATATATCCAACTGCTCTTCATTGATCAGATAGCCTAAGAGCTTATTAGAAGAATGATATATAGTTACTTTTCCAGTAACCACAAGGTTTTTGTTTAGTTGGATAGGGGATGGAAGCAGAATTGTCCAGGGATAGCAGAACTCCTAAAATGGTGGCTGGTAGTCTTTGTGGGCCAGCCCATGATCATTGGACTACAAAGAATTTAAATTTTCTGAATTATTTTTTTAACTTTTAAAAATAAAGAGATTTTTATTGAAAACTCTGAACGTTTAGCTTTTCTTTAAAAATTGGAAAATATTTCAGCATTGGAACCATTTTCCTCCACTGCAGTTAGCTGAGGCTGAATAAGGCTGTTCTTTAAATGATCTTAAGATTACTGTAATCTGTTACTTCTATATTATTTTTTTATTGAGATATAATTCACATACCATAAAATTCAACATTCTAATGTGTGAAATTCAGTGGTGTTACTATATTCACAAGTTTGTGCAGCTATCACCACTATATAATTTCAGACTATTTTTATCACTTAAAAAACACACAGTAACTTTGCTGTCATTCTAATCCTGTCACTCCTTCACTTGTCCCTGGAACCATGCATATACTTTGTATGAATTTGCCTATTCTGGACATCTCACATAAATAGAATCATGCAGTATGTGGCATTTCATGTTGGCTTTTTTCACTTAGCGTAACGCTTTTAGGCATCATTCCTATCATAGCATGGGTAAGTATTTCATTAATTTTTATGGCTGAGTAATATTCCATTCTATGGATATGCTGCTTTTGTTTAATTCATTCATTAGTTGTTGGGCACTTGGCTACTGTGAATAATTCTGTTGTAGACATCAGTGAACAAGTTTATGTGTGAAGTCAGTTGTTTCTTATATCCAGCCTGCCTGGCTCATTTCCATTAGTTTCCCGATTCCGGTAGTTTTTGATCCCCATGTTAGAGGCTGCTTGAAAATGAGCTAGAAAAAAAGCAAAAAAAAAGCAGACAAGATAGTAGGTCCTGGGCATCTCAGGTGTAAGAAGATATTGAGTCCCTGGAGTTAACAAAGAATGCCTAAGAGAAGGAAAGCAGAGATGGGAGGAGATAGAAGACAAGTTTCGTTGTAGCTTTTCTAGGATCAAACTTTTTAAAAAGGATCCAGAGAAAGGGAGGGTGAGGGTGTGTAGCATGGGAACACCAGCCTAGGAGTCAGAAGACATCAGTCTTAGTCCCTTCTGTGCTGCTTTTTGGCTGATATGACTCTGGCCAGTTATTTTTCTGAAATCCATAGCTTGATTTATGAATTGGTCACAATAAAATTACCCACTCAACCTCATTGGGTTTTTGTGAGGATTAAATGATATCATAGATGTGACAAAGTGTTATAAACTTGAAAGTATAGAGATTAATATTCAGAGAAAACGTTACCCATGAGGCTTTCAGTTATTGAAGTGCTCCTGAAAACCACGGTCAGAGTAACTCAACACCTGAGAGGGGGCCTCCCTATTGGAAATGCTCTCATTGTCAGTTTGTTCAGAGGGACATTAGCCTGTCTGTAACGACTCTCTTCCTTTCCAGGCAAGTATGGGAAGGATTTTTCTCTCTCTTCCAAATATATGAGAGAGGCCTGTTATAAAGTCTGGGACTTGAGAAGGTTGGGCATTTGAGAGGGGTGGACCTGAAGTTTCCCTGGGGCACAAGGATTAGCAGATTAGTTATGGGCCCAGATTTTGTTAAAGCCTGTTATCTGTTTTTGAAATCCCCACTGTGGATCAGGCAGCCTCTACACAACTTTTCCTTAGTTCTTATGAAAAGGTAGAGGAAGGGAGAAAATGCTCGAGGGATGATTGAGCCAGTGGTTGGGGTCCCCTGGGACAATAGGGATGAGGAGATGGACTAGATGTTCCCTAAGGAGAGCCTAGCATTACTTGGATTCTTTTGAGTAGATAAATAATAAAAATCACTAACATTTATTGAGCAGTCACTTTGTGCTACCCTTCTGATGTTTCATATGTTAACTCATTTACTTTTCATTAGAACTCTATGAAGTAGGTGGTTGTTATGTGGTTTTTTTTTTTTTTTTTTTTGCCCAGAGGAGGAACTATAAGAGGTGGGAAATAAGTAACTTGCCCTAGTCATCTATATATATAAAGAGCCAGGGTCCGTCACGTCCAAAAACGACCAAAGGCTTGATAGAACACCAGAAGTCAGTCCTGTAGTCAGTGCTGGGTTGCTGTGGCGACCCAGCACTGACTGCCACTGGTGCAGGCATGGTGACCCAGCACTGACTGTTGAGGGGGCTGTGTATCAGGCCCAGAGAGAGGCCTGAAGAGAGAGACAGGGTCTGATCCACAGCCTCCGCCGCAGTCAGTGCTGGGTCGCTGCGCCCACACCGGCGGCAGTCAGTGCTGGCCACCGAACACTGGAAGTCAGTCCTGCAGTCAGTGCTGGGTTGCCGTGACCCAGCACTGACTGCTGAGGGGGCTATGGATCAGGCCCAGAGAGAGGCCTGAGAAGAGAGGCAGAGTCTGATCCACAGCCTTTGTGGCAGCTGTTGATCAGCCATTGCCTCTCTCTTTCTCTCCCTGCTTTGCCAGCAGCTGGGCCTCTGTTTCTCTCTGGGCCTCTGTGGGGGCTGCTAATAAGCCCTGCCTCTATGATCAGGCCCGGAGATGCTGATTGGCATCGAAACGAACCAATCAGAACCAAATTTGGGTGAATTGTGAGGAGCCACTGGCTGGCCAGGAGGCGGAGCTTTTGACGCTGACTGGCATAGAAACTGACCAATCAGAACCTACTCTGGGTGAACTGTGAAGGCAGAACCTAAGATTGGGGCTAAAGAGGGGTTTTAAGGGCAACAGCTGTTTGGTGTATGGTGTAAGAAAGCGATTCAATATTTTAATGACAGGTTTGGCAGTATAGTGCATATGGTGGCTATCAGTCCAGATATAGGGATTATGTGTTTTTGTCTGCCAAAAACACATAATCCCTGCTGAAATCATCCTGCTGAAAAAGGATCCTCCCTATTTAAGCAATCCTATCCTATATAATCTATCTATACTAATTAAAGGGTAATATGCTATTAGACTGGGTCGACCGGCCATCCTTCAGATGTCCAACTTCCTTTCGGACAAAGCCATGGTGGTGGGGGCTGAGGCAGAGGTAGTTGGGGGTGAGATCAGGCCGGCAGGGGAGGGCAGTTGGGGGCGAGATCAGGCTGGCAGAGGAGGGAAGTTAGGTGTGATCAGGCAGGCAGGCAGGTGAGTGGTTAGGAGCCAGTCATCCCAGCTTGCGAGAGGGATGTGTTACTGCCGGTACAGGGATCAGGCCTAAACCAGCAGTCAGACATCCCCTAAGGGGTCCCAGATTGGAGAGGGTGCAGGCTGGGCTGAGGAATGCCCCCTCTGTGCACGAATTTTGTGCACTGGGCCTCTAGTCTATATAATAAAAGCCTAAGTGACCTTTATAGCAAAACGACCAGTCACTATGATGCACACTGACCACCAGGGGGCAGATGCTCAATGCAGGAGCTGCCCCCTGGTGGTTAGTGTGCTCCCACAGGGGGAGCGCCACTCAGCCAAAAGCCAGACTCATGGCTGGTGAGTGCAGCGGCTGTGGCGGGAGACTCTTCCGCCTCCACAGCAGCACTAAGGAGCAGCAAGCAGGCGGGCGGTAAGGAGCCAGGGGTCTCAGACTGTGAGAGGGATGTCTGACTGCCAGCAGGCAGACATCCCCCGAGGGGTCCCAGACTGTGAGAGGGCACAGGCTGGGCTGAAGATCCCCCCTCCCCAGTGCATGAATTTCATTTATCAGGCCTCTACTATAACTAGAACAGGAGTAAGGAATCATACCCAGTCAACCTGATTCCAAAATTGTGTCTTTGAATGTCATGTGATGTAGCATAAAGAAGCCTGGGCTTCCAATCAGAAGGCCTGGTTTCATCCATCTACTGACCCTGAAAAAAGACAGTGACTTGTGGCCCAGAATTGTGGGAATTACCTAGTCAGCTTTGGGCAACCACCACAACCTATCTCTACTTTCATGTTGAGTTGGTGGGGCTACATCCTGACATATTTAATCTTAAATCTGGGAGTGATTGAATATCAGCCCTAGTAGTTTTATCCCCCATTTCCTCTCCAGTGTAAGACCTATTTGGGAAGGGGGTGAAAGAGAAAAATAGAGGAGGAGAAAGGTAGTGGGGGTGGGCGGGAATGACATCAAGCAGGAATGTGCCAGTCAGCGGGGGTAAATTTTCCACTTGGATCTGGGTGGAAACCTGATCTTGCCTCTATTTTTGGTCTCCTTCTCTAACAACCTTTCGCCAGATTGGAATTTTTCTGCACCTGTAACACATTTTTAATGTAATAAGTCTAGGAGAAACCAGGTATTATATCACGCTGGGGCCTGTACTGTGTTTCTAGGAGGGAAGGTAGCCCAGACCCCAGTTTATCCCTATAGGGGATTAGTGTATTAGTCACCCTGTAAAAGCTCAATTTATTATGATTTTTAAAATGTTTCTTTTAGCACTTGCTTATAAAAGGTGAAGAGGGGAGCCACGAATGTGTCTGTGTTCCCTGCCTCCACCTTTTCACACACACCCACCCTCTATCAATTTCATATGAACTCAGATTCCATAAAATCAAATCCAGGGTCTTTGACCAATTAGCTTACCTTTGCTCCTTTGGACTTTGTCCATGTTTGGGCTGGTGCAACTAATGGGAAGGTGAACTTACTGAAGTAGCCACACCTCAGTGGGGAATGGAAATAAGTGGTCTTAGTTGTTTAGGGTGATCATAGGGCTACTGGGCCAAGGCTTGTATTTGGCTTGTTAATGTGGGATTGAGCCCTTTATTTAGCCATTACTACAGATTGGCTTTCTTGTGAATATATGTCATGGGTTGCATAGGGCTAAGGTAGATGTTTCTGCCAGCTTTGCCACCTAACTGGACAGTTCTATAGAAGTCATCCCCGTCACTAGATTTAAATAAAGAAAGCAAGCAAGAAAAAGACAGCTTGAAACCCATATTCACATAAGAACATGTGAGGCAGTCTGGTGGCATAGAGAGAGCATTGGACTTGAGCAGATGTGGGAGTGTATCCTGGTTCTGCCATCAAGGTTAAGAGTCCGATCTAAGCTGCTTGAATTTGAATTTTGGTGGTATTCAGTTCTCAGGCAAGTCTATCTTTCATTTTATCTCCCATTCCCCACTCACTGAAATCCTACCTCCTGCCCTGGAATATGAAGTAATGTAGCACAGAGAAGCCTGCTTACAATCAGAAGATCTAAGTTCAAGTGTTGGCTCTATTGTTTTCTAGCTGTGTGCTCAGTGGCAAATCCAAGTTTGGTGGTGCTTGAACCTAATGCAATCTTGGGTTGTTTCCTTAAGGTAAAGAATACACAATTATGAATGTGAAATTATTAGGATTTCTGCCAGGGCCTTGAAGGGGCTTGTGCAAGTGAAGAGCTGAATGATACAGAACCTTCATTAGCTTCATTAAATCTGCCTGTCACATCATATCATCAAGCCTCAGTTATTTCATTCCTAAAATGGATTTAATCATGGCTGTCTGTCTTAAGGGAATAGTTTAAGGAACAAGCAAGAGTAAATATTATGAGTGTTTTTGTTCAAAGTAATACATACAAGCACACACACAAATACATATATAGTCTATAAATATATTATTATTGTAGTACATTCAGTTATTGGTTTAATGTTTTGATTATACTATCTGTAGATCCCTACTCAAATATTTGTCTCATTGTTTCTTTTTGGTTCATTGGGTCAGGGGCATTCTCAAGGTGCCCATACTTGAATTCCAGATTGGGAAAGTGTTAAATAAAATAAAAACAATCTTTTAAATCTTTCCAATATGTGGGATATAAACCATGATATGTCTCTGGACCCTCTCCACTCCATCATTGCATATGTAAATGGATTTTGGTATATTTCATTAAGCCTCAATAAGTGTATTTGGAACTTCAAATATATTAGGAAATTGAAAAGACTACATACCTGGATGGTTATCAATAAAATGTCTAAGGCTGTTGGCTCCTCGGGTGTTGACAGAGACTTCCTCTGGCTTTGCAGCTTTGAGATCTGCATCCATTTGCCATTAAAAAATGAATAGAGCATCTCCACCTCTCTGATGGTGACTATGAGGATGTTTCCATGCCGGTCTTTAATGGGCTCATAGTAAATTCTTCCCAAATTGTGTGTTCCAAGTAAATTCTAGAAGCAAATAAATTTCTGGTAGCTTATGTGATGTACAAACAAAGCAACATAACTGCAACAAAAGACACTAAATAATTATCTGATGTTTCTGAGAACTGTGTGTTGTTGTTTTTAGCAAACTTAATCCTAGAAAATGTGGCATCATAGAAATGTACTTAACAGAAGCTCAAAGAAAATGTCTTCACCATAAGCCTGCAAAGATTATAGCAAGAGACACAAAAATTATGTTTTTTAAGCAAATTCAATACCTGTAAATATCTCTTACCCACATAGACACACCAGCACATAAACCTCAGTCACCGGCACTTGAAGAGAATCCCAGATGTTTTAAAGAAAAATGCCTGATATTTCAAGTATGCTGCTTGTGGAGTTTTCAAGCAATCTACAGTACACTGGTGTGAAGTGGGGTTGTTTAAAATGAAGAAGTGAATTGACAATGTAGCACATTGTACAGGTCCCAAATGACTGCGCATTCCCTTCAAGATACTTTAATTGGGAGATTGGTCTGTTTAACTTACCTGCATTTCAGGGAGTTCTATTTATTTAAAACTTTGTTAAAATTATTCATGAGCTAGGTCAACTGAGGCAGACAATGCTTTCAGAAAGGTAGGAAGGGAAAGGTGCTGCATTAAATGTGGAAGGGACCCGATAGATGTTATTAAAATAAACTGTCATAAATATGAGGCACTGGGAGGAATAGGATAAAATACCCTTTTACTTTTAATATCTATGCTTTATTAAAATTATAAACCATCTCAGAACTCCTAGCTGTTATTTTTGTGAGCTTACATAAACATTGTTGAGATAACCTATTAGCCTGAGAGCAGAAGTAGAACTGGAATTTGTAAAAGTAACAAGGATGACCTACCCAGTATCCACATCTACCAAAATATTGGAATATTCCCTCACAGATAGGGATTGTGTCTTAATTTTTTTTTTTTTTAATTCACAAGGACAGGACACATAAGGAAGGAATTTCACAAATAATTATTGACATTTGAAAATAGAGTTGGCAGGATTACTGTTTTTAACAATGGTCTAATCACTTAGATCAGTGGTCAGCAAACTGCGGCTCGCGAGCCACATGCGGCTCTTTGGCCCCTTGAGTATGGCTCTTCCACAAAATACCATGGCCTGGGCGAGTTTATTTTGAAGAAGTGGTGTTAGAAGAAGTTTAAGTTTAAAAAATTTGGCTCTCAAAAGAAATTTCAATCGTTGTACTGTTGATATTTGGCTCTGTTGACTAATGAATTTGCTGACCACTGACTTAGATTATTCTTGTTCAATAATTGACTTCCAAATCTCAGAGAAGTAACTGGGTAAGGCTTTTTTTTAAAATATATCTTATTGATTTTTTTACAGAGAGGAAGGGAGAGGAATAGAGAGTTAGAAACATCGATCAGCTGCCTCCTGCACACCCCCTACTGGGGATGTACCCGCAACCAAGGTACATGCCCTTGACTGGAATCAAATCTGGGACCCTTGGGTCCACAGTCTGACGCTCTATCCACTGATCCAAACCAGTCAGGGCTGGGTAAGGCTTTTTAAGCCTGTCCTCTGTAGTAGTTTGGCTGCAAAGTAATACTGGCCAACAGCATTGGTATGCTGGTAAACTGTATAAAAAACAACAACTGATTTATAGGATATGCCAATTTCTGTGGTGTAAATACTCCCACCATAAGCTGATTTCAAGCTACTACGGTTTGATAACAGGCTTTCAAAATTCCTGAATATTTAACAGTTGGCTTTTCTAAGCCAGTGCAGGTTGGCTCTAGCACATCACTGCTGTTAAGCCTTTAGTTATACTGGTATTGAATTTCAGGGCTGGCTGCTATTCATTAACTCTTAGACTTCTGAAAAATTGTTTGCTCTCTTTGGCCCCGAGTTTCATCATCTAATATTAAGGATCCTTACAGCTCAGATATCCCTTATCCTAATCCTTACTTTATAGAGTTTTGGGGGGATTACATGAGAAAATATTCTGTAAACTCTCAAGTTTGATACAAGGAAGGTCTGGGCTTTCTTTACTGCTCTAATTGGAATCCCACCCTAGCTTTCATTTAATCATTTTCAAGGCTCAGTCCATGTTTCACCCCCTCTGAAAGGACTTTCCCAACTCTCTCAGGTAGAATTTACCATCTTCTCTTTTGTCCCCTATTGTTTACTGTACAAACTTGTGTCTTAGCATGACTCTGGTCCCCTTGCATATGGATGGATATACATGTCATGAGATCATGGTGGTTTGTCTCTGTGTCTCAGGGTTCCTTGCATTGTGCCTGGCACATAGTAAGAGCTCAATAACTTTTTGTTGACTGAATTAACATATTATCGTTAGGACACTGGAAAATACAATTTACTTTAAACCAAAGCTGCTGTGTATATATTGAATGAGATGGTCATTTTTAAAGCAGTTATTATCAGTGGTTCATTATTGGCTTTGGATATGATGACTAATGGGGTAAAAGTCTTCCTGAAATTCTTTATTGTTATCAGATTGGGTTGGATAGCCAGCTCTAGGGAGCAACCAATTTAAAAGCAGAATATCCTTGTGAAAATAAATTGCAATTATGTTCCAAGGGGGGCAAATGTGAGGTTCTTTAGGACCTAACAGAAAAATAGATCACTTTGGTACCTGTCATGCAATAAACATTAGGAGATTTGAGAACCCTGATGATCCTACAGGATAAGGAGGAATAAAAGCCACCTGATGGCTCATAGGAATGCGTCTTGGTTATAACCAGAATAAATCACAGGCCTGTCAATAGCCATAGACAGATGCACAATATTTAGAGACCTTTGGTCAGTTTGGGGTGACACAGGAAGTTGAGGGAAGTCCAGAGTGGCGATATGAAGGCCTAAAAAAAAAAAAGTGTAAAATTTTGGGCAAACTTTTCTCCAGCTTGAAAAATGAAAAAGGCATAGTATGAATAAATTGTTACCTGGCTTTTACTCACTAACACTCATTTCTAAAAGCTGTGGAGGAGAAAAGTTTAATGTAATCCAATATTCAGTGTCAGATTATTACTATATTTTGAGACTAAGTAGTTTGGACACCTCTTAATGTAAGAGCAATGTACACTTCTGCCTCTTGGGGCCTCTGTCATTTTCCTAAGCGTAGGAAAAACAATGTGGGGTCATAGCCACTTACAGGCTTTCTCTTTTATTTCTTAAGTCCAAATACTGGCAGATACTTGTCTCTCCTCTTGCTTAGGTAATATTAATAAAATTAAAGTCACTTATAAATAGCTTCCAAATGATGCAGAATAGAATTTTACTTTGTAAGGAAAAATTATAATGTGGTAATATCTTCTATTTGAAATTTTTGTCTGCTTCTGTAAATGAACACATAATAAGATGATGAAGTATTGGAAAGAATGCAGGCTTTGGAATTATATAGATTTGTATTTGTATCCAGACTCTGCTACTTCCTATTTGTGTGATGTTAGGCAAGTTATTTAACCTTCCCAGCCCACAGTTTTATCATCTGTTAAACTAATATCAGTAATAGTACTTTCTCATCAGGGTGTGATGACATTAAATGAGATATAGTTTATAAAACTCTTAGCACAGTGCCTGGCACCTGTTCTTTTAAATAAACGAAAGTTGTTGTTTCATTATTATTATTTATTACTAGAGGCCGGTGCACAAATTCATGCATGGGTGGGGTTTCTTGGCCTGGCCAGCACCCATCTGGGCTGTGGGAGGTTGGCCGGGGGGCGGGGTGGGGGGGGGGGAGGGACTGCGGGAGGTTCGGCCAGCCTGGGAGAGGGACTGTGGGAAGTTGGCCAGCCACAGGAGGTTGGTTGTGGGAGTGCACTGATCAGCAGGGGGCAGCACCTGTGTTGAGCATCTGCCCCCTGGTGGTCAGTGTGCATCATAGTGACCGGTCATTCAGTCATTCGGTTGTTCAGTCGCTTAGGCATTTATATATATGTAGTAAAGGATCTCACTATAGAGCAGAAACTGGAAAACAATGCAAGAATACACAGTGGTTGGTAGGCACTGTGATGAAGGCAAGTCAAGGTGCTATGGAAACAGAGGATGGGGAGAAAGATGGTGATGAAGACCTTTGTGTGCCTTGATAAAATGGGCCATTCTTGGAAGAGTGTGAGTAAAGGAATGGCATGGTCAGAATCTTTTGTCTATGGTGTATGCCAGTGGTTGGCAAACTCATTAGTCAACAGAGCCAAATATCAACAGTACAACGATTGAAATTTCTTTTGAGAGCCAAATTTTTAAAACTTAAATTTCTTCTAACGCCACTTCTTCAAAATAGACTCGCCCAGGCCATGGAATTTTGTGGAAGAGCCACACTCAAGGGGCCAAAGAGCCGCATGTGGCTCACAGTTTGCTGACCACTGGTTTATGCCAACCAAGCTATTTAATAATGCATTTTTACTTTCCTTAAGAACATTGTAAAAAAAATGTTAGGTTAGTAAAGAGACATAAAATATTAAGTGAGCATCAGTTTCCCCCAATTTATTTTTCTTCCTCTTTTGAAAAGTTTTTTATGCCTATAACTGCCCCCTTTGTCCCCCCACCCTCAAAACAACAACAACAAAACAACAACAAATCAAGTGGCTTCAATACAGGTTGGGGCAAAAGTAGTTTTAAGTTGTTCATATGGAATATAATAGAATAACCAATAAGCAATAGTACTAAATGGGAAGTGAGGAAGTAAGTGGAGAAGGAGTTTCAAGAACTTTGGGTCTAAGAAAGAGAAGAGAGTTTGGTAATCGAAGAGGTATGTGGGGTTGAGGAAGGGAATTGAGGGGAGGTTAAACTGGAAACATGAGTTATGTTTAAATAAGAAATCAGAGCATTTGAGGGAGAAGCCTTTGGTAGGAGGCGTGAGACTATTTGTTGGAATAGGAAGGAAGAGAAAGTAGGGTCAATCAAGGAAGCTTTTAAATTTGGTGATGGAAAATAATTAATTCCCATTTGTTAATGAATTATACAGTGAAGTCATCAGCTGCGTGGGGATGAGTGTGGGGAAGGTGAAGGGATGTGGGATAATGGAGACGGTTTTAAATAGTTATTTTATAGTTTGGGAAAGTGAATTTAGTAGAGAAATAGAATGTGATCACTAGGTAACATTATATGTTGGAATTGTAGTAGTGAATTTAACATAAAACCAGTCAAGTGCCCCCCATCTTGTTGGTGATTTTTTTCTATAGCAATATACATCTACTCTAGTATAGACATGTTGGATTCATCCAGACTTGGGATTTTTCCAAATAAATAATATGGAAGGAGACAGTGGCCAGAAATTTAGAATATTTTCAAGGGAGTGTTTATGATGGGCCAAGGAATATAAGCTAGACAAGGAGGGAAATGCCTCAGAAGGTGGCTGATGCATTCATTATGAAAAGTTGTGGGGCCAAGGAAATCCAAGAGCTATTGCAATGGGTGTTAGTTGAGTAGGGAACACTATCACAGCTTCCCTCTAGTTCCTCAGCATCTAACTGGACTGGCTTGTGACGGTCTGATTCTTCCAGTGTTACTGATATCAGATGAAAGTGTTTTAGGAAGCCTTCAATAAACATACAATCAAAAAGCCTCATTTGAAATCCTAAGGTTATTCAGTCTGTGATCCAAGCATGTCTGGACTGTATGGTGGGCTAATGAGAGAGTCCATCCAATAAGGGCTCTGAGCCTCCTGGGAAAGAACTTTATCCTAATGAAGGAGCAGTTTGAGGTACAGTGAATTGGTCTAATTCAAGCTGATCAGTGATGAAAGGAAAAGAGTGCTTCACATTGAGCATAGTCATCATGGCCAAGCTCCAAGAACTTTTTCTTGAGTTGAAGGGGAAGATTCTGTAATCAAGAGAGTTGAAATGGAGAGCACTGTTTACTAAAATATCTGAGGCCAGTGAGGACACAAGGCAGTAAACCACTTATGTAATGGAACATAGCACGGAACATTCTTAAAAGTAAGAGTTACTTTGCGGAATTACTTATAATAGCAACACAATAATTATTATTATTGCAGGAAGTTGAATTATTGCGTGGATCAAGAAATGAAATTCCTGTAATTGCAGGTGGTGGTGGAGCTGTAGAATTTTTTTTGTTTTTTGTTATGACCCTATTTTTATGCCTTGGCTAGGATAGCCTGTCCAAACACAGCTTACATAGATTCCTGTTATGCATATTTCTGGGGTTGATGTAACTGATAGCTTTGTAGGTAGATGCTTATAACTGTTAAAGGCTCAGAGATCTCTTAAAGACTCCAGTTCCATGTAGCAGATTTTTTTCTGCTTTAGGAACTACAAATTCAGAGAATGTCAGAAAACAATGAAAGGAAAACCCAGAAGAGCTTGGTTAGAACTCAAACTCTAGGAGGGACTCTGTAACCTACAAAGATTCTTGTAGGGATTGGAGACCTGATCTGATTAGGTTAATAGTACAGAAGGATGAATACATTCATGGTTATAAGTAAGCTTTTAAGAGGGTTTATTTGTTTGTTTTGCTTCAAGCAAGCAAAAATATATGCAAATACCTGTGTTTTACCAAAAGCATCAAGCCAAGAAACAACTCAAAATATCTTCTTGGTCTCTTTCTCCATCTCCATACACTCATAAAGACCCAGGATGTCAGAGCAGCAAGGGTTCTTGAAGTGATCTACTCAAACTCCTCTTATTTTGCAAGTGATAAAACTGAGGCCCAGAATGGAGAAATGAGTTGGCTTATTAATATCAAATCCAGAACTCAAGTCTTCTCACTTCTTGTTTGGGGTCATTCCTAGACTCTTCAAGAGGGACCCCTACTCCTCTTCCAAGACACTGCTAAAGGCACAGGTTCCTACATGAGCAGGTGTGCAGCAGCTCAAACTGAGAGTCCTTCATATGCTTCATAGGGTTCTGAAAGAGAAAGGATCCCACCATTTCCTTTCTGGGTCAGATTGGAATGGAACTGACCAAGTTTTTCTCAGATTTCTGTCGAGGTCTGGGTTGAAACCTGGCCCCTCACCTGTAGCTGGGCTGTTGCTGCGAGCATCTTCTGCCGAGTTTGCAGTACTGTGGATGAGGACATGGAGATAGGCACACTTTGCCTTAACCACCTTATATCTTCCCACATACAAGACAGCTGCAAAAGAAGTCACGAGGTCATATCATCATCCAAGCCAGTACATGATTTAGGTTGTGGCATCAAAGCACAGCAGGGAGAAGGAAATCTGACTCCTGATGTTTGTTCTCCAGTCCATTTTCAGATATGGGTGAAATAACTTTTTGATCTCTGTCCAATTGGAAAAAGATCTGAATGTTAATGAAACAGCCAGATCCACAGTTTAGTCTTTGCCAAACGATCCCATAACTCAGAATAGTGGAGACACAATCTGACAGGATGCAAGCTTCTTTGCTTTGAAAATGTAGCGTAGACACTGTTTTTGGCATTTTGTATGACATAGGGCATATCAGAACTGAAAAACCTTTGAGGAAATTTACTCCCACCCCAATACTTTGATCACTGGAGACCCCTTAACTAAGGTTTCAGAGATTTGTGTGCAGTAACATTGGTGCAAAGTGGGAGTAAATAAAATCAAACTCAATATACCTTTGTGAACCACAGAAAATCTTGTGTGATGGAACTGGTGTGAGAGTCATCTATTTCAACGATCGGTATTTGATCTTCATTGGTGACTAACATATTGTCTTTGTAATAAAATATAACGGCTATGTAGAGTCCCCTAAAAAGAAAAGGCAAAATAAAAATTGTCTTCCACCACTTTCCTCTACCAAGCCTGAATCATGGTAAACTTTTTTGGACATTAAAGGATAATTTAAAATATACCTATGAGCATATTCTTGCTAAGAATCACAAGTTCACTGATCAGAACTCAGATAAATTACTATCTTGTTCAAATTCTCAGGAGAAAAGTGAACTTCATATTCTTTTTTAAAAACGTGATAGATATATTTATTACAAATTAAAATATGGTAAACATACAATGAGCTTCTGGTATATAACATAGTAATTCAATATTTATATAACTTATGAAGTGATCATCATGATTTTAAAAAAAAATCTTGCCATTTGCGACAACATGGATAGATTTAGAGGGTTATATGCTAAGTGAAATAAGTCAGACTGAGAAGGACAAATACCGAATGATTTCACTTTATGTGGAATCTAATAAAGAAAAGTGAACAAAACAAAACAGCAACAGACTCATAGAAAGAGATCAAACTGATAATTGCTAGATGGGCGGCAGTAGGGTGGAAGGATGGGTGAAAAAGGTGGAGGGAAATAGGAGGTATGAACTTCATATTCTTTTAATAACAAAAATGTAATTTCAACTTAGTTTCTACTCAGAACCAAAACCAGCTGATTCCTGAGAAGTTAAAACTTTCTGAAAAAACAAAAACAAAAAACAAACAAACTATAGTACCCACCGTTTCAAGGTCTTCACAAACTTGTTTGAGGAATGGAATAGGTGTTTCAGGCTCCTTGAGACTGACTGCTTGCGGCCTGTGGTTTGTAATTTTGAACTTTCTGGAACACAGAAAAAAAACACAGTGTAAATTCCATTGGCAGAAAACACTCCCAGTACCTTCTTTCCACCTTCCTGCCTTCTACTCCCCTGTCTCCTCAGTGTTATCCTCAGTCTCATGTAGGGATTCAGCTCATTCATTCCTACAAGAAACTTTTGTATCTTGAGATGCCAGTGGTTAACTCAATGAACAGATCCTCAAAAATGTTGGCCATGAGTAACATAACTCCAGGGGAAACCACTGGGGTGTTTTGTTTATCCTCTCTGTATCAGCGGTTTATTATAAGGTGGGATAGTCGATTAAGTTTTTTCTTTATGAAATTAATATAGGTATATTATAGAAAATGTGGAGAATAGAAATAAAGAACAAAATCTCACCCATATCATCCTGCCACTTTACTATAACCACTGCTAGCATTCTGGGAAGGATTTTTTTCCAGCATATGTGAGGGTTATAAACATAGTTGTAGGCTTAGGTATGATGATTATCCTTATTCAGGAGAAAAATTGAGACAGGTTAAGTGAGTTGTCCAAGATAAAAAAAATGCCAATACTCAGAAAAATGGAGAGATTCATTCACTGAATAAGTATTTGTTGGGACACTACTGTGTGCAAGGTTTTGTGGCTACAGTGGTGAGCAAATCACCCATTGCATCTGTTCAGCTCTTCTATTCACAACCTGGAGCTCTCCCTGACAAAAGCAGTAGAGTTATTTGCAAACAGGCTCTATGGAGCTGAATGAGATGATCACTGATTCTAATTCTTATCTTAAATATAATGAAGGGAAGCTGAGGTTGGGCCATCATCAAACTTGTGACAGATCTGTCAGTGGGAATGAGAATATGCTCCATATTGGTGCTGTTAGACATGGAATCCTGGGCGATGGCCCATGGTGGAGGCCCAGTGTGATTCTGCCCATGATCCTATAGGAGCAGTTGGGAGTGAGCTGACACAAGCATTCATGCCAGCTTCAAGTTTGAGCTGGAAACAGTTATTCCTGCAGAACAAAGCAAAAGCATTTTTTCTGACTTGAACATGAATTCGGCTGGTTATATCCTGCTTGAAAATGATGCTGCTGAGACTTCCGGTTAAAGCAGCATATTGAATGTATTCATTACATACCGCTCTCTCCCCAAACCTCACAAAAAGCAGAGCAAAAAGATTGTAAAAATCTATAAAGACAAAGACATAAATCTATTAAAGACAATGAGATGGGACAGGAGACAAAAGTAAGTGAATTTCGGTAGCTGGAAAGCAGATGGACAGATGGATTCAGCAGACTTGAGAAAGATGAATCCTAAGCCAGGAGTGGGGAAAGATGAGAAGTAACTTGACTCACCCTGTGGGCACTATGTACTGCTGGAAGTTGGGGGTGAACATGGAGCTAAAATCAGGGGGATGTGTTTGAGTCTGTTTAGTAAGTAGTTAGACTTCTAGATATCCTCTGCTACCCTGTTTAGGTAGACAGACACCCCTTCCCCTCTAGAAAAAAGAGGCATATTCTCTGGAAAGCACAAAAACAGGTCTTTAGAGTGGGAAACACTGGGTACAGTTAAAAATGGGGGGAGGAGGTGTTTCGTACTAAAAAACAGGTGGATTAAGTGGAAGTTTCTATACAGAATACAGTATTTCCCCATTGGGCTCTTGGAACACTGGTACCCAAACTTATTTCCCCCAGGCAGGATGCTGGAAAGAAACTTCTCTGGAGACTGACTGGCCAAAGAGAACATACCTAAAGATCCTGACATTGGCTTCACTGCTTTCCTAAAGATAAGGCCATGCTAGATCACCTTACAGTGAAGCCTGTAAGTAAAGAGCCTTAGTGCTCAGAGCTTCCCAATAGCTGTTGAGTTCCCTTCTGTTAAATCTGAGCACACGTCTAAGGATCACTAGTTAGTTGCAAAGAACAGGTTAACAGGAAAGACAGAGGCCAAACCCAAAGAAATAAAAGAGCATTTTAGAGGAGAGACTATGCTGAGAAAAAATATAAAATGAAACAAAGCCTATCATTAATAGCCTGAGAAATAAGAAAAGACATTGTCTCATAAAAACGATAGGAATCTGGAAGAGAAACATTCAGAGAATAAAACAGAGCATTGGAAATTAAAAATATTTTATCAAAGCCCTGGCTGGATAGCTCAGTTGGGTAGAGGATTGTCCTGATACACCAAGATTGCATGTTCGATCCCTGGTCAGAGCACATACAAGAATCAACCAATGAATGCATAAATAAGTGGAACAGCAAATGGATGTTTTTCCTCTCTCCTCTCCCCCCTCTCTCTTCCTTCTTCTCTATCTCTAAAAAATACATGTTACTGAAGTCTGAAAGACATAATAGAAAGCCTAGAAAATAAAGTTGGGGAAATTTAAAAGCACATGTGATGGAAAGGAGGAGAGGGAGGGGGAAAAAGGAAAAAAAAGGGCTGGTCTCTGAGGTTTAGCATCTGAATAAGAATTCTTGTAGGGAGAATGGAGAAAAGGGAGGGAAAGAAACAAAGAAATAATTTAAGAAAATATCCCCAAATTGAAGGTGCCTTCCATATATAAAAGGGCTTGCCAAGTGTGCAACACAACAGACAACAATAGAGCCACACAAAGGCACATAATAGTGAAATTTTAGGATACCAAATTTAAAAAGAAAAAACCTTATAGAGAGCAGAAAAAAAATTGGTTTTATACAAAACTTCTGCAATCAGACGGAGAGCTAGAAGACAGGTCTGAAGGAAAATTATTTCAATGGCGAATTCCAAACTTACCCAAATCCTTAAATAAATGTTAAGTAGAATAAATAGAATAAATCTTTAGACATTCAATGTATCCAAAAGTTAGCTCCCAAGTATCCTCTCAGGAAGCTGCCAGAGAAAAGGCTTCCCAAAATGAGAGACTAACCCAAGAAAAAGAAAGACATGGGATAAAAACATAAAAGAGAAGAAAACTAATCTTGGAGAGTGGAATGAAGAGTCCTCAATATGGTGGTGAAAGGAGATCTTAGGGTGACAGCTGCGCACCAGACACAGAGGCAGCCAGTAACCAGTCTAGATTTGAGGAGGTCAGAGGGCTCCATGAGGAGTTTCTTTAAGAAGGTGCAGTTGAAACAATAGTAATGTTATCTGATTGTATTGAGAGAAAATTGATACAACTGGAGAATAGCTGAGCATCCTATAGGGCCACTGTTCTTTGGAATGCACTTTGGGTACTGTTTAAGTATCCAGAGCATATTCTATATAATAAAAGTCCAGTGACTGAATGGCAGAACCGCAGCCCCTCACCCCAGCCAGTCCCACCCCTGATTGGCCCCCATCAGGGTGGGCTGACTGGACCTCACCAGTGCACAAATTCATGCACCAGGCCTCTAGTTTCAATATAAAAAATAATCCTCCTTTTTGGGAAGTTCTACTTTATGTCTTAGTCTTTCCGATAGTCTGCATATATTTACATCCATGTGAGGAAATGCATGCACATGATAAAAGTTGATGGAAACCATAGAAATAATTGGGCTGTTTAGACAATCATTTCTTGACCACTGGATAGTAATACAATAGTAATGGGGAGAGCATCTAAATCCTTAGGTAATACAAACAATATTTCCTTATTTTCATGAGTAACTTTATCTTTTCCCCTCTGATAAAGATCAAACAAAATGTGGCTTATGAATTGCAAATAATTATCTATTTCATTGCTTTATTACCTTTGCCTGCCATATAGGAACCAATGGGCAGGAGAATGATGAAGAGGCAGGAAAGGAGAAAGTGAAGTAAGAAATCATAGATTCTTGTTTTAACCCTTCAGAAAAGATTTCCCTCTGCTTCATCAGGGATGCTCACATAGTTTTCTTGAAACTAAGAGATGCTAGCTGAGTTTTAAGTAGGTGTTAAGATGATCATACTTAGCATGAGTGCACCTTGCGTAGAGTGGAATGTTGAAGGCTCTGATCTGGGTAAAGTTTTCCTAGAGTTCTGGGAATGAATTCCCTCTGGGGTTTCCTTTTCAAGCTTCTTCCATGCATATTTACCTCTCCTAATGAACCATTCATTAGAACAATATTATTTTCTTGCAAACGCGTGTCCTCATTTCTAGTTATAGCCAAAATTTCTACAGTTTCATAGTTATACAGTAATTGGGAATAACATTTTGTTTATACCTCATCATAACTCAGCTAGCATTTCTTCATTTCAACCGTTGATTTTTTTACCTCCCAGGTCCAGCAGTGCCCTGAATCTAGGGAGTGCAATGTGGTTGGCAATCTGGTGGGTGAAGGAGCATGGAAAATGAAAACTTTATGGAGGCTTTAATTCTCCAAATAAAACTAAGTGCCTGTTCCACGAATCATTACACAGATCAGAAACCTAACCCTGTCCCATTGGAACAGTCCAAGTAGAAGAGAAGCTTTCAAAAGCTCCTTGAGAGATTTTCTGGGTGTAGTTGGCGGGTCTGTGGAAGGTATGCTCTACTTTGTCTTGAGCAGTAGTACAGGGGAAGATTAAAATTCAGGGTGAGGTTAAAGGCCAGGGCCCAATCCTGATGTAAGGATGGGAGACCAAAATGAGGTGTGACGACAATGAGGCTGGACTTGGAGACAAAAACCTCATTTGCTATCTTGATTCTGTCTTTTCCTAGCATTGTGACCTTGGTCAAGTAACTTAGCCTCAGTGGTAATTGCCAAAATGAGGATGGAAAAGAGATATTGGATGTGAAATTGCATGTAAACTTTATTGGAAGTATACACAAAGGTTTACTATTTTTGTTGCTGCTGTAAATGGTTGTGCTTCTTCAGGGATGCTCACAGTTTTCTTTGAGGGAAAACTTTTTAGGGTGAAGATCCTCAAGACCCAGCACACTGAGGAGTTTTGCAAAGGGACAGTTCAAAGGGAAGGGAACTAATGGCAGCTGCTGTTTTTCTTGTGCTTGTTTTCAAACTATTCTTTTAAAGAGAGGGTAAGAGAGAAAGGGAGGAAGGAGAGGGAAATCTTTTTTGAAGGGTTAAAGCAAGATAGTGCTGTAAAGTGATTCCAGATGTACAAATATTAATATCTCTCTCTCCCTGATGAATGAGAAGGTATGACCCAGTTAGGAAACTGCTAAAATTACCGGCGCCACCGAGACCTCAGTCGATGGCCCAGTGCAGATTTTTATCCTTACCTCGGCAACTATAATGCTGATGAAGGGCTCGGACCTGCTGCAGCAGACCTTCCAAAACTTCACTCTGTCCCTTGTGTCTGGGCTCTCTGTCGTCATAGTCTTTCCAGTCTATTGAACAAAAGAAACAAACAGAGTGAAATTTTAAAGCAGGGTAGGCCTCCCCCCAGCCCTGCCTCGGGAGCTGAGTTTTGCTCATGCTGCCCACAGACTCTATGGATAAGCACCCAGCATTTGCACAGCTAGGAAGCAGTGCCAAGGGTTTGGAGGCTGCCATTGTTCAGGGCCCTGTGCGAAACAGTAATTGTGGTTGGTTTCTCATGTTGGGCAGTTTTAGGGCAAAAGAAAATGGTAATGGAAAGCCAAAAGAAAATGGGGAATTTGGGAATCCAATTTCCCCTCCCCCACCTCCTTATCCTCCTTTTCAGCACCCAGTGTCCTAATCAGTTCCCCTGCCATCTCTCTACTTAGCACCCCAGGTCTCAACTGGATTTCCACAGTAGGAAAGAAAGGGGTGGGAATGTGCAGACTAGATGAAATCTACAGTCCCAATGCTTTTATTGTAGGTTTCACACTTTTGGCCAAATTGACATTTCTTTCCAAGGAAAGAGCCCATGTTAGATGCCAAGAAATGGAAATCTACATTTTGCTCTAATGAATGTCTGCTTTGGTTAGCTGGCACGGCAACTCCTGCACATACTCTGAGCCACCAACCACCCTGTCTGCTCAGTCTCTAAATATACAGTATTAGCTTACATGGCAAATTTAAATTGCAATACCCACTGAGATTTTTCTCCCCCTTCTATTTTCATTCTATTTGGCAATAATGATATCAAGAGTAATAACCAGCATGGGACTAATGTCAAGTCTGTAATTCCGCTGTCTCCAACTCTGGATTTTTTTTTTTTTTTTTAGCAGGTCACTCAGTCATTTTATAGTCTATCCCTTCTCTCTGTTTTCCTTCCCCCAGTTTTACTTTCTGAACCTTTCAGAAACAAACAATTGAAGGCACTTCTTAGTTAAAATCTTTTTTCTAAAATGCTAGACTTTTTTTTTTTTTTCCTCATAGAAAAGTCAGTTCATTCATAAGTATATTGGAGGCTTAAATTCTAGTTGCATTATTTTCAAATTCCCTCCCCCTAGTTTTATTTTAAAATAGGGAATCTCCCTTGTTTAGATGCCATGAGAGTTAAAGTTAGGTAGAAGTCTTCTACACTGGTCCATCCAAGGCCAAGTAGTACAGCACATTTAGAAAGAACACAGACAGGTCCTGGAGGCAGATAGATAGACTTGGATATGAATCCTGGCCCTTCTGATTCCTAGCTTAGAGACTGTAACTGAAGTAAGTTACTTACACTCACAGGGTCTCTACTCTGTAACATGAGAAACGAACATAGTGTCTACCTTGAAGTATTTTGTGAGGATTAAATAAGAGGACTATGAGGTATCCAGCACATTGTTACATAGAAGGCATTGTGTAAGTAATAACTTAAAAAGAAGGATATTTATTGGTGGGGGGTTAACTCCCAGAGTAGCAAGTAATGTAAACATTCTTACCTTATCAGATGATCCCCTATGAAGAAGGAGGCCTCAGAGATATCCTAATCCTTCCTCTTTCCCACCCTCTCCCATGTACCCTTCTCCATTTTACCTCTCACAGGCGGAGGCCAACAGATACCCATTCCAGTTCTACATTACTCAATTCTTGGTGGCATGGCCAGGACTGTCACATAGTCTTATGACCCTCCCTATCATGCTTATTTCCTTATACCATGCACATGTTTGTTTCTTCTTTTGGGAAAGAGGGTCAGAGCTTGGTTAGTTCTGGTCAACTCTGGAGACAGGGAATTGGCATAGGTGCTTTCTGTAGACTCTGTTCCTTGCGGGTAGGAACCGTGACTTAATTTCTCTTTGTCTCAGGTTTCTTCTCTGTAAAGTGAGTTTTTGAGTCTCTTTTTATCTGAGATTTCAAAGAAGTAATGAAAGAGATTGGTTCCCTTATTATCTTTGGGCACATAGGAGACACTCATTAAATGTTGGTGAGGTACTGTGAGTAGCTGTGTGAAGGTGTTAAAGTAGGATGGACTAGGAAAGTGCTTTTATTGGGAAATTTGGAAATGTTTGAAGAAATTAACTCTAAGTACTATTTGTAGTGTTCTGTTATCTAGTCACAGTGAGAATAAACATTATTCTCATGGATTTCCAAAGGTCATTATGAGTTTGTTCCCCTAGCTCAGTGGTCGGCAAACTCATTAGTCAACAGAGCCAAATATCAATAGTAAAACGATTGAAATTTCTTTTGAGAGCCAAATTTTTTAACTTAAACTTCTTATAACACCACTTCTTCAAAATAGACTCACCCAGGCTGTGGTATTTTGTGGAAGAGCCACACTCAAGGGGCCAAAGAGCCGCATGTGGCTCATGAGCCGCGGTTTGCCGACCACTGCCCTAGCTGAATAAATATATCTGATGAGCAATGTAGTCTACTTGAGTAAGACTCCTGGGTGGCTGAATTTCTGCCTGGCCCTGAACATGCTAATACATTCTAATGAGTGTTAATACTGCTGTCAATGCAAGGGGAGATGAAATGGACCTGGCTCTTTCAGCCGAGTCCTATTACATCAGAGTCGAGCTCGAGCTGATGACTTTATGATACATTAGAAAATTGCTAATGCTAAATTGCAGCCCGAGTGAATGCTGGACACGATGCCAAGGTTTTTGGAAAGAATGAGTTTTTCTCATAGATGTTTGGAAGGTTCTGACGACTACATAAAATAGGAGACTTTAGGGATGAGGGAGAAAATCGAAAATATATTCAGAAATCAGGAACCTGACAGGAATAAACTTGGTGTGGTAAGAAAAGAGCAGATTGTGCCACATAATACAGTTCACTGTTCTGGTAATGAGACACTTCAATTGCAACACAATGCAGAGCTTACATTCGCTGGCGATATCAAGGCTTTCCTGATCGTAACTCAGACAAGCCTGTCTGGGTCCTTTTCTCTTATTATGTACCCTACCATATAACATAAGTCTATAAAAACACATTAAGGCCTTTTGTAAAAATATTAAAAAAAGTTTTATAGCTTACTGGAACATATTACCCAATTTCCAATTACTCTGTCATGTTAGAATACATTGTCTTCTGGTAAATATTTGAATACTGATACATGTTACATCACAATGTCATACTCTGTTTGTAAATAGAACCAGAGTGTTTTTATATTGTTCTTTCCAAGTGATATGGCATGTCTGCAGCAACTGTAATGGCATGTTTGCATTTTAGCTCTTTGCCAGATACTCCTACTAATCCATTGTGCTGTTTTTGAAAGCACTGCCATTTTGCTATGTTAATTAGCAAGCAATAAGTGAATCTTCCAGTCTTGGACAACTGTTCTTGTCATTTTGGAGAGAGCTCTTCACATGAACTGTGAGGAAGAGTGTCTGAATAAAATTTGTTTATAGAACCAGACATGTGATGTTTATAAGTAAACACATCCACATGCAGATCTGAATTTGCACAGAGTGCATTTGAAGTGGGTTTCCTACTACCCTACCTTCAAGTGAGCTGAGGCTAGCTTTTTTTTTTTTCTTTTCTATTCTTTCATTTCCAATAATACATACCCATTTCCTTTTCTTCTTGGAAAGATATTGGTTCCCTTCTTATCTTAATATTTCAATATTCCCAGTTTGTATTTCTGACAAGTTTTTAATAAGAAAGATGTCTAAATAAGACTGGAATACTTAAATCATTAAATGCTAGGGGATTCAGGAGCCTTATAGAGTCTCTGGTATCAGTGATCTAAGGCTCTGTATGACCTGGATTAGCTGTCTGAATCCACCAGAGATGGGAGTCAGGAATGGTTGGCTGGCTCTTAGTTGGTTTGTCTGCCTGATAGTGGGGCACTAGTTACCCCTGGTCTAGTTAGCGGGTCTTGAGCTGTTTGGGCTTGGATCCTGGCTTAGCCACATACCAGAGTTATAACCTTGAGTAAGGCAACATCCCCTCTGAATCATTATTTCCTTATTATTAGAGGAGAAGGAGGGTTTGGACCTGACTTTAGTGCTTGCTAGTTTGGTGATGCGGGGCTCTGTGTGTGTATTTGCCTCTCTATGTTAATAGTTCTCTCATCAATAAAATGGGTCTAAAAATAAAATTCAACTCAGTAGGTTTGTTATAAAGATTAAAAGAGTTAACCCATGATAAATTCTTAGATTAACACATAGCATATAATGAGTCTTATAAATGTTAGCTCTGATGCTGTTAGTGATGTTGATGCTGCTGCTGATGCTGCTTATCCACAGACAGAACAGTAATGACTGATTGTTGTGAGGATTAAGTGAGATACTGAATGGGAAACCCCATAATATACCAATGATTTGTGATTGGTCCTGGGTAAAGAGTTATCATAATACTCAAAAAATATATAAATATAAAAAAGAAAACTCATAACTCAAATATACATGATTAAATTTGGAGAGTTCTATGCAGACACACCTATCCTTCCTATATGATAAAGAGGTAATATGCAAATTGACCATCACTCCAACACACAAGATGGCCGTCCCATGTGGACACAAGATGGCCAGCAGGGGAGGGCAGTTAGGGGCAACCAGGCTGGCAAGGGAGGGAAGTTAGGGGTGACTGGGACAGCAGGGGAGGGCAGTTGGGGGTGACCAGGTCGGCAGGGGAGGGCGGTTAGGGGTGACCAGGCTGGTAGGGGAGGGCAGTTAGGGGCAATCAGGCTGACAGGGGAGGGCAGTTAAGGGCAACCAGGCTGGCAAGGGAGGGAAGTTAGGGGTGACCGGGCCAGCAGGGGAGTGGTTAGAAGTTGATCAGCCTGGCAGGGGAGTGGTTAGGGGGTGATCAGGCTGGCAGGCAGAAGCGGTTAGAGGCAATTAGGCAGGCAGGCAGGTGAGCGGTTGGGAGCCAGCAGTCCTGGATTGTGAGAGGGATGTCCGACTGCCTGTTTAGGCCTGATCCCACCAGGATTGGACCTAAAAGGGATCCCAGATTGGAGAGGGTACAGGCTGGGCTGAGGGACCCCCACACATGCATGAATTTTGTGCACCGGGCCTCTAGTCTAATTATAGTCAAACTCACAGTTTAAATGTTATATAAGAATCTTGCATTTTTTTACACAAAGCTTATACTGTAGGAATTTCTTGAACACAATGAATGTTTTGTAAAACACCATCTTGTTCTGTAGTGTAGATGCTATATCATACTTTATTTAACCATTAAGTTAATATAGAATACCAGAGGCCCGGTGCACGAAATTCATGCCCCGGGGGGTGTGTGTCCCTCAGCCCAGCCTGCACCCTCTCCAATCTGGGACCCCTTGAGGGATGTCCAACTGCCAGTTTAGGCCTGATCCCATTGGTAAATGGGCAGTCAGAAATCCCTCTCACAATCCAGGACTGCTAGCTCCCAACTGCTCGCCTGCTGCTGCCTGATTGCCCCTAACTGCTTCTGTCTGCCAGCCTGATCACCCCCTAACCACTCTACTGCCAGCCTGATCGATGCATAACTGCTCCCCAGCCAGCCCGATTGCCCATAACTGCCCTCCCCTGCTGGCCTGGTCACCCCTAACTGCCCACCCCTGCCAGTCTGATCACCCCTAACTGTCCTCCTCTGATGGCCTGGTCTCCCCCAACTGCCCTCCTATGCTGGCCCGGTCACCCCTAACTGCCCTCCCTGCTGGCCTGATTGCCCACAACTGCCCTCCTCTGCAGGCCTGCCCTCCCCAACTGCCCTCCTCTGCAGGCCTGGGTCCCACCCCCCCCAACTACCCTCCCCTGCCAGCCTGGTCCCCCCCAAATTTCCTCCCCTGCAGGCCTGGGTCCCCCCAACTGTCCTCCCCTGCAGGCCTGGTCCCCCCTAATTGCCCTCCCTTGCAGGCCTTGTTTCTCCCAACTGCCCTCCCCTGCTGGCCATCTTGTGGTGGCCATCTTGTGTCCACATGGGGGGCAGCCATCTTTGACCACATGGGGAGGCCTCATCTTGTGTCTTGGAGTGATGGTCAATTTGCATATTACTCTTTTATTAGATAGGAGATAGGATTTGTTCTCTCCACAACACATGATATTTCACTATATCAATATGTTGCTGCACTGCACATCTTTGTCCATAATTGTTTGTCTGCATCTGTTTCTTAGGTTAGATTCCTAGGTGTGTAATTATGGGTTAGAAAGAAATGAATGTTCTTATGGTAGTTTATATAGATGGCAAATTGTGTTCCAAAAAGGAGGTAGTAGTTTGCACTCACAGGAAGCATATTATACCATTTTTAACTATCACATTCGTGAAGATCCAAAAAAATTTACAATATAATTTAGAGCAATAGGCTCATTTGCAGAAAAATATATTATATGATATGTTTGGAGATTTTTTTTCTGGTTAACGAAGAGTTACCAGATATAGCAGGGCATAAATGATTAATCTTCAAATAATTAGAGGAGGCTTTGCTGGGTTTTTCAGCCACCACAGCAGATAGTTATATTTGTGGCAGAGTGCAGCAAGAAAGTTTTTCTTCTGACAAAATGTAAGATTTGCTAGGTTCCCATCACGAAAGAGGTGATAAGAGCTAAAATGGACTCTGTGTATTGTGGGCCAGCCAGTGCCACGGTGTCATTTCACTATATCCCCACAAAAGCCCTGGGTAAGGCTATGATCAGACCTATTCTATAGATGTTGAATTGAGACTTTGAGAGTTTAAGTAACCTTTGAAGGCCATATGGTTAATGGGCACCAAATTTAGTCTTGCTGGTTGCATATTCTCTCTCCTTTCATTCCACTGAGTTGCTTCCCAGGGAAGCATTTCTGCAGATAAATCATTATGTGGCCCACATGCTGCCCTGAGTTAGTCCCCTGCAGTGGAGAGAAGGAATGAATGCCAATGGCATCCTGAAGATAGAGTGGAAGTTGGAGCCTGTTGCCAGGCTTGAAGGAGTTCACTACCACCACCTACTAGAAGGAGAGGCACATGTTGGCGTCGTGGTCTGAGCAGGTCCCCATCCTTTCATGTTATAAGCCGAGACTTGAACAAAGTACTGTTGGCCCTGCAAAGTATCGAAATAGAAGAATGCATCGGGAATTTTATTTAGTCACTTTTACCCTAGAAATAGATTTTCATGTCTGATGAACTTTATCCCTTGAGAGCAAACTACTCCACCACCCACACTGTAGCTTTCTAGCTTTTCTTGACTATTATGTTTACGTATGATAATAAATATTTTGGGGGTGTCCTTTTCCTTTCTTTATGCTTTCTTCTTTCCCAAGAAGTACAATATCATAAATTGCTTTTTCTGGCCCCTCCAAAACACATAAACACCAATTTTTAAAATACACAGTTTTATAAGGTTTACCAAAAAATAGTACTTTTTCACCCTCACCTTTTCCTCATCTTCCCCTCCCCCAGAGACGACCACCATCACCATTTTAGCTGATCAACTTGCTTTGTGAAACTAACAAGTTTTAATGAATATCTTTTCAGATTAGTCATTAAAGGTCTGCTTCATTCTTTTAGTTGCTGCATTGTACTTCTCTGTGGGGCAAAATACAGCCATTTATTTAACCAGTCTCCACTGGTGCATGTTTGGATTATTTCCACACATTAGGCCACACTAAACAATGCTATAATAAACATCCTCAACTCACCTATCAAAACTTAAAAAAAGTTAATTATTTGATATTACTTCCACTTTAAAACTGTTATTAAAACAATGACATATTCTTTAATGTCTTCTGGTATTATGAGTTAAGGAGTTATTTTTGTTTGCTTATAATCTTTTAAAATGTTTTGTATGGCTTTATGTTTTTGCTTTGAGGAGTTTGTTTTTTCCCCAGTGAACCCAAAGGGGCATTTTAGAAGCCAGCATTTGATAAACCATTGATTGCAAAAATTGTAAAATGGTGTTTGTAGTTTTAAAAAAAAGCAATCTCTGAAGAGCCTTTGCTAGGGGTTTAATAATATTGGGTTTACTCTAATATAAAGTTAAAATTTTTTTAACATTAAAAATGGGTTTCTCTGTACCTCAAGTTTATGGAGACTCTATAGAAGTGTAAATCTACTTCTACACTTTTATGTGATTAGGATACTGTCTGCATTGTTCTCATAGGATGACCAAGTGGAAAAACTCAATTCCTATAAAAATTAGTTCAAATATTAGAGAAATTCTCTGTGGAGAGCTTTCCATTTTTACCACCATAACACTTTTTCTTTTCAAGCAATGGAAATTCCCTAGGGTTCTCTATTGCCCTCTTCCATCATGTGAGCTATAGGATTGGGAATCAGTCATGTCTGCTGGCTGCCATCTGCTGATAGCATCTCTGGGGGCCACCCACTCATGTTTGGTTTTTTGGGTAATCCACAGTTTTGGCCTCTGGTGTAGACGTGTGATTAGAACTAAAAGTCAGGATTCTGTGGTGGTGACCCAACCACCAAGCATTTTGTTAGAATGAGCTGGTTCAAACTCAGAAACATGTACCCTGCTGCACCTTCTTAATGCTGGGCTTCAGGATTGTACTTTACATAGAACTGTTTTAATTGACTAACGTTTTAGAGAAACAACAGTAACAACAAAATTCTCCCTCTACATCTCACATGTGAAGGTCCTAAGGTATTATTTAAATTGTGCCCCTCTCCCCTGGCCCCAAAAAATTACAGGTTGGATTTAAGTTTACTTAAAAATGTGTTTTTTTTCCCATTAAAAAAAAAGATTTTGGTGATCCAGTTTTGTTGCATTTTAATTGTTAAAGGAAACATAGGGTTTGTTTCCGTCTGAACTGATTTGCTAGGTGTTTTTATATTTTGCATTTTGTATGCTTATATGGTTTATAGTTCTATAAATAATTAACATTTAAGTTTAGATTGGTTGAACAAATAAGCACAGTTTGTTCCAGTTTTTTATTCACAGTTTAAATTGGTTCAGGTTACTGAGAAATGTAGCGCCACCATATATAGCTTCTTTTTTGAGAGAGCTGATTTTTTTTTTTTTTAATCAGGGAAAAGGATTTTTCTCAGGAAATTGTGTGACTCCAATTGATGACTGATCTCAACCAGGCTGTGGGGGTGAGGGTTAGATGAGGCTGTTATTTTTACCATCAGACAGGGAGTCAAAATTGCATCTCTTGGAGCCTTTGATCCCCCCACTGAAGATTAGACTGAGATCCAGAAAGCAGCAGCTTTCAAGGCTTGTGTGAGGCCAGTCTTTTTCTGATCTCTGTAGAACATGGCAGCTTACAAAGTGGTTCATGCTGTCTGCTCACTCCGTTGTGGGGTTCAGATTATGGATACCAGATATATCACGCTTAACGAATGGCAGTTGTTGCCAGAGGACTGGGTGTTGCCTGTTGCTTCCAGAGTAAGGCATTTGCTACCAAAAAACCCCGCACAAATATCAGGGGCAGGGGAATGGGAAGTTTAAGGGGGAAGATTTGGCATTTACCGTTGTAAGCCCTGTAATTGTGCATCTCAGGGTCTGTAGGTCTTCCATGATGATTTCTCCAGCCAAAGGACAGAAGTCTTTAGACATACTCCATTCCACTGGGAGGGAGAGAAGGAGGGGAAGGAAGGAAAAGAGGGAGAGGGAGAGGGAGAGGAAGAGAGAATGAATGAAATTGTCATTAAGAAACATAGACACTCTAGCACAGAATTTCTCTTAAAAAGAGTAAGTTTACCCTCTTTTTCCTATATTGACACATGTAACATCCTCATCGACATAAGTCAGTTTCCAAGTTCACAATTATATTTTTTAAAATGAGCAAAAACAGTAATTTTTCAACAATGATCAATATATCTTAAATACTTGTGTGTGGTGTGTATAGACTCACATTTGCTCAGGCACATTACATGTACAAGTTTACTGTATATAGAAGATAAAGTATTTTATTATATGTGAGAAGGCTTCATTATGACACTGCATTCTATTTATTCCCCAGGTCTGGTTTCTGCCTCACTATTCTACTGAAAATGCTATTTCAAGGTCCTATTCTCATTCAAAATAAAGAAGCCTCCTTTCATTTCCTCCCATAAAACCTGACACCTTCTCCTGGAATCATTCTCTTTCTTGAGTGTCTCATACACCATTCCCTGCTTTCCTTCTACTTCCTGATATTATCTCCCAGGATTTGGGATTTGTGGCTGATCTCTTCATGGCTCCCCTCACATGTGACATCCTCAAACTGGGTGTTCATTCAGGGTTAAATCAACACTCCAATTCTAATACTCTATTTTACTGTGAGACAATGTTCTTTCATAACATTTTCCACTGGTTGAAAAAACCATGATCAGGAAAGATAAATTTTGTATCATTGATAAAAAGTGGCTTAAGGGACAGTTTACATATGGCAGGGTTTAAGGCAATCCTAAATGAAGCAGGCAATTAAGTCACATGGGAGACGAGGCCTGCATGTTTCTAAACCTCATGATGACAAGCTATAGACTTTAAGATTTAAATTACATTCGCTATGACACTTAAATACTTCAAAATTAAGCCAAGCTATTCCTAAATTCTGTTGCTTCCTCAGAGTCACAGATCTCTCTGCTTTAGTTGCAGCCCCTCTACCTCTTTTTATGATTCTCCTGGGAGTCTGCCTTGCTCTCTACACTCTCTCAAAATTGCCCTCCTAAAATTACGAGTGTTCTGATCATCCACAAAACCTCTTCTTAGGAAATTTTGCCACAATGGCCTCCCTTACTTTTTTTTTACAACCTTCTTTCCCAATGGTTTTAGTTGCACGCTCTCTTCTGCTTATCCCTCCCGATTTCCACATTCCAGGCTCTCCCAGGGTTCCCCTTTTCTTCTTCCTTTGATGTGCTATTCCTTCGGGGTTTGGCTCTTCTTTTTACTTCTCATACTTGCCACAGGTAATGACCTTAGCCACTGTTACAGCTCCAGCTGTGCCTCTTGGAACTGTAATTCTAGGTATAACCCCTTTCTGGAGCTTTAACTTCCTCCTGTAAGTCTCCATTCCACTTGAGTATCCCTTAAGTACTTGCCAAGATATGTTTCTCCTCTTGTTTCCTCAATTTTAGCTCATGGTACTGACACATATCCAATCCCCCAATCTCAAATCTCAGAGCGTCCTTGCCTCCTCTCCCCTCGTGCCCCCCCCCCCCCCATTCCTTACAATGAGTAAGTTACTAAACCCAGTAGGTTCTAAGTTTTCCCTCTTCCTCTCACACTGAAATTACTGTGGAACAGGCCTTTATAATCATGAGCATCAGCTCAGCAGTTCATTTTTTTATAGGCCTGATAGATCAACTGATCAGCTCTCCTAATTTATTTTTCTGTTCATCTTTTCATCTTCATATACAATCCTCTTACTATATAGACTGAATTATAGTTTTAAAATGCAGATCTATTTATTTCATTCATCCACTTAAAATCTTTCATAGTGTTCAAAATAAAATGAATTTTTACCAAGGTATTCAAGGACTTTCATAATCTGGTCCCAACCTTACTCTCCTGTCTTCATCTTCTTCCATTTCCCAAAGTAAATGCCTTGTTACGTAAGTCTCAGTTACCTGATTATTGTGTGTATTTTTCTGCCTCTGTGTCTTTTGCTCATCTTCCAACTTTTGCTTGGTGAAACCCTACTAATCCTTTAAGAACTGGCAAAGTCAACTCTTAATTCCTGTGCAATAATTAATTAAACACCTGTTTTTGTCCTCATAGAGTTCTTTATTCATATAAAAACAAGGTTTATTAAATACATATTATGCTTTATTGTGTCTCTTTTTCTTATTAGATCTTGAGAAACTTGAGAATAGGAAGTGTGTCACTTTTTTTCCTCTCTGGTATGTGGATCAGTGTATGTAGTACATAGATGGTGCCTACTAAATATTTTACACACACACACACACACACACACACACACACACACACACACACACTGGAATAGACTGCTTTTTTCCAACATGGAGATATTTTCTTCTTCTCTAGTGAAAAGAAGAAAGGGCTTCTTGCCCTTTGAAGCTTTCAGGCATATTGTAAAATCTATTAAAATCAAATGATTACAGTTATATGTTAACTTTCAAATTGAGAGTTATAACCCTCTACCTCATTATAAATATGTATTCTAAAACACACACATATATTTATATATGTTATATATGTATGTTAATAATTGCTTTCAAAATGTTTTATTCTGCTTATTATGAGCTACTAGCTCTTAAAGAAGTCATCTCTGAAAGTCAGATGGAGTGGGTTTGTAATCTGAATAATCTTGAATATAATTTTAACTAAAGGAAAAAAAGAAATCATTGAGGGAGTTAGTTATCACAAACAAAACAGAATGAAAATTATTAGCAAATGTATAAAGACATCTAGAAAGAGCAAAGAAAATTCTCAAAACACAAATATCCTTGATTGCCATTGAACATGCTTGACTGACTGTGGAGCTCCAAGTTCAAGGCTGAGAATTAAGAGCTTCTGATTCCAGGCTAAGGATTCAGGGTAGCATCCCAAAGAAGAGTTAGGGATTATGGGGAATGATACCAGATTATTTGGCAAGTGATTAATGAGAAGTTGCTCAAAGATACAATCTTTAAAATTTCTGAAGAAACACAATTTATTTTTGAATAAGAACTGTTTATGTTCTATTGAATATGTTTTACAGAGCATGTTCCAGGTGGAAAAGAGGGCCTGGCTTCTTGAAAATCAGAATAAAAACATAGAAGCAGCTTGTCAGGATGTGTGTGTGGTCTTGCTTTTATAGTTAATAGAATGTTTTAAGCATTTATGACTAATTAGATTTTATAACACATACTAGAGGCCCAGTGCATGAATTTGTGCACGGGTGGGGTCCAGCTGGCCTGGCCCCAATTGGGCGAATCAGGGCTGGGCCTGTCAGGAGGAGGAGATGGTAGGGGGTTGGCCGGCCAGCCCACCCCAACTGGGGCCTGATCAGGGCCAGGCTGGCTGGGGGAAGGGGCTGAGGGTGATTGGCCAGTGGGCCCTGCCATAGGGAGGGGCTGTGAGTGGTGTGCCGACCCCATCCCTGAATGGGGTAAGAGGTGCCAATTGGGGGGTCTGCGGCCTGGGGGAGGGGCCACAGGTGGTTGGCTGGCCCCTGAGGGTGGGGGCACCGATCTGGGGTGGGGCCAGGTCGGGGGGAGGGGCTGCAGAAGGTTGGCGGGCTGGCCCCGCCCCCTATTGGGGTGGGGTGAAATCAGGGGCAGGCTGGCTGGGGGAGAAGGGCCTCGAGGTTGGCCAGCCAACCCTATCCCCTGATTGGGCCAGTTCGCTGGCCACAGTGGGCATCATAGTGACTGGTCATTATGGCTGTTACAGTCGCTGGCTTTATATATATATATAGATGTATTTCAAAGGGGGAAGGACTAGGAAAAGATAAGATTCATTTAGAAAGAAAAAAATTATCCATGTTGGAATGGCCAACATATTCTGGGACAACCAATAGTCATTTTCCTCTATGTATTTTCTTGGGTTCGTGGACTCTTCTGACATGTAAGAATGAAGAGGGAACAGAGTAAGCAGGAGCCACTTTGAGAGCCAACTGGGAATTCTAGGAAGGCAAGTTAGCATGGTCTCTGGAAAGTTATGTGTAGGTCGTTTAAAGACTTAATATTAAAGCAATGAGAAAAATCACATAAAGAAGCCTGCTCTAAATCCCTGGAGGACTGGAGCCATGTATATGAAGTTTAAAGCTATATAAGACTTATAATCTCTATTATAAAAACCCCTTGGTGGTGACACTGTCACGTTGTTACAACCAAAGACTGGTCACCAGGAGGCTGAGTGCGCGGGCGCTGGCAGGGACTTGACACCAGTGTGGGTGGGCGGGGCTGCACACGCGGGTGGGCGGGGCCATGCGATTTCGCACAATGGGCTTCTATTTTTAAGATAAAGATCAGGCAACTGTTTCTATTTAGGTCTGGGAAATAGAAGCAGGGTTTAATAATGCAATGGCTCATAGCAGTTGAACATGGGCAAGAAAGGTACCAGACAAAACCTAGGTGTTAGTATTTCTTAAAAGTTGGCTCTGGCTCGAACTGTGATGTACTATATTTAAATCAAATAACTATGGATATTTTAAATGTGACACTGTTATTTTAACAAATATTTCATTTTTATCTAAGCTTTACAAATGTAGAATCATTTGGGCAGGAGAGTTCTAGCTGAACATGACCGTTTTCCTGATGGCAGCTATGTAAACCGAACAAAAGCATAAGATGAAAAAGAACTTCTGGAGATCTGGGCTTGTCACCTGTACTGTGAGGGGAAATATCACAGACTCCAAGAAAGGCAGGGAACTCAGAACTAGAAGTGTTAGGATGTACAAGCTGAGAACTTAGTCTAACGTACAGGTAAATAACAAGTCTCCTGTTGTAGACTGTGTGATTAATATTCCCTGCTCTCTCTGGAACACTTTTAAGTTTCAGGCCAGTTTTTTGAGATGTGATAACTATGTATACTAAAGGTGTAAAGAAATAACATTGCAACAATGTCCAGTTAATTTTATCTGATTAAAAAATAAACCCCAAACCTGTTATTATCCAGGTTCTCCCTAAAGTCTCTAATGCCTCAAAGCCCACATATGTTGTATCGTGTTTGTACACTGGGAGGAGTGCACAGTAAAAGTTATCCTCTCGCCTCTTGCCCAGGCCCCACCCACACCCTCCATTCCAGCCTTACCAGTCAGTCACTGGGCCTCAGACCCATTGCTTATGCCATTTTTTTTTTTTTTTTTTTTTGGTTTGCTACCCTCTGTCCCCAAATCTCCTTCCTCTTCATTCAAACAGACCTGGTTCAAGGACCTTTCCATTCGATAGCTTCTCCTGGGCTTCCAAGGGAAGCTCCTTTGCCAATTTTTCTATAGCAACTTTAATGTTTTACATTGCACTCGCGTTATTGTTTTGTGTTTAATTTTTAAGACATCTGTCTCCTCTGTAGTCTATATACTCTTGGAGGGCAAAGCCATGTCAAAATAACACCAGTATCCAAAGCACCTATCATAGCACCCACCCTATTCCAGGTGGCTCAGTAAATGCTGGGAAATTTAGTGCTCGATTCTGGACTTTCAAATATTTAAAGTCTAAGGTAGACAGAAATCTGATGCTGGTACATAAAAAGTAAGAAAACAGTGTCAGAAAAAAACATAGTCAAAAGAGAGCAGAAGTTGCTTGAGCTGCCCAGTAAGTGGTTGAGATGGAGATTAACTACTGGCCTCCAGATTCCCAGCATCTCAGACTCTTCACTTGCCCAAACTGTCTCTCAGGAACCCCAAAAATAAAAGTTTATTTCCCATTCCCTATCAACATTTCTATGGAACCAAAACAGCATTCTTACTGGCCACACTCACCCTGGCGCCTTAGCTAATGAACGGAATTTGGCTAGACTGCCTAGCCCAGCACCAGAGCATTATGAAATCTTCCCCCGATCCATCTAATTGTGCAGTTTCTAACCTTCCAGGCCAACCATAGCACAAGAGGAAGAAAGGGGGAGAGGGACGTGCCCAGAAACCCAAAATACAGTCATTTCTAGCGATGAGAAGATGTGCCTTGAGGAAGCATGAGCCTGCTCAACACTTGTGGGTTTTAAATTGGGAACTGACGTGAAAACTCTGGATCTGAGAATTCTGTTTTAGCTCGGGCAAAATAGGAGGTCAGAGCTGCTTGCATTTTTTATTTTAAATTCCCTTGGTAGTCCTAGGATCAGGAGCATGCATTACATTCAAACAAAAATCTTTATTGTTTGCATAGCACATGGTCTTCTAGTTAATTAGAAAAACATTTTCCCCCCCAAATTAAATTTCTCTAAAAAAACAATGATTTAAATTAAGGGCAAAAGGCTTTTTTTTGGACACTAGTAAAACCTTTCTGACCCACAACTCCTAGAAGATTAAAAGCAAAATTGGAATTGGAAGGTTGTATTCAATTACTTATTGTCAGATTATGCCACCCCACAAATAATAAGTGCCCATCTGTATATATTGTATACTGTTTCAGTTTTGTCTGCCACATGCTAGAGTGACACTCAGATACAGACAGGAAGCAGGGATGTCTAAATATTCAGTTTTTGAGAAGTACATAAAGCGCTACAAGTAACCACAGAAACCTCCCCAGTTGGACCCATTTTCTTCTTTATGTCTCTCCTAATAGTTCATCTTATATGTCTCTTAACTAAAAGTATTCTTTGTCTTGATCCCATTGGTTTTTTAAATGAAAGGCATCATCATTTATATGGTTCTTACTATTACCAATAGGGCTTTCTTTCTTTCCAAGCCTAGCATCAATGTTTGTTGAATGAATACCAGTCTTCAGAGGCCCAGTTGCTGCCAGCCTCATGTCTCCAATGAGATCCATGGTGTTTTACCTCTCATTACTTATCTGGTCACTTAGCTAGGAGGACTAGGAATGTCTTCAAACAAACTTCCCTCAGTAATGCTGATAGTTTGGGGATGAGAAAGTCTGAATGATCTGCACTAGTTGAGTTATTGGGAGCATAAATAATCCACAAACCCTAGGTCATATAGGGGTCACTATTTTCTTACACTTATAGGATATCAGTCCTTAATAGACTCATTCACTGGTTTGGGGAAGGTGTCAGATTTATCACAAAGAGTGTACAAAATCCACTTCATGTGTCACATCTGAGACCAGGTGGTATGATAGGGTGGCTTTCAGAGGAAGCACAAATAGGGAAAGGGAGGAAGTCAGAACTTGGCCTTGCTCCACATTTATATGCAATAAATGCAACAGGGTGCTCTAGTTGACCCATATAGCTCACAAGAGCTGAATGTTAAAATTTCAGAATTCTGCAAACTAGTGGTTAATACAGCCATCATGAAAAATTAAATTGAAGAAATTAAATTATATTAAAGACAAATACAGTAAGTACCTAAAACTCATCTCTATTTTTACGGCATTTTATTATTAATTATGCCCTTCGGTTTATTGATATCTATTGTATCTGTATGGTATAAATAGCATATAATGGTGTACTACTGAATATCTCTTCCCAATGTACTTAGTGACGTCACATTGGTAGCTTGAAATTGGCCATGGTGGGAATATTTACACCAGGGCTTGATTTTTCATTTTGTGGACTGTCTAGACCAGGTATCAGCAAACTACAGTTCCATGAACTAAATTTGGCCTGAGATTTTGTATGGCCCAGGAGCTAAGAATGGTTTTGGTTTTCACATTTTTGAAGGACTGTAAAAAAAAAAAAAATACACACACACACACACACACACACACACAATGAAAAATATGTGACAGAGACTATATATAGCTCATGAAGCCTAATGTATTTACTTTCTGGCCCTTTATAGGAAAGATTTGCTGACCACTGGTCTAGACTTAAGAAAGTGATGGGAGAAAATGTTGATAAAGCAGATTAAAGTTAAAAGTTTCTGTGGCTATTAAATAGTGAGTAGCGCAAAAAAAATTGAAGAAAAATTTGTCTAGTGCTTGAAAACTGTTATTTGATTCAACAAAGAATGTCATTGATAAACAAGTGAAGTTCCAACATAAGTTTTGTTGTTTGATTTTTATTTTACATCCTTAAAGTAAATGAAAATACCAAGCAACATTTACATGGAACTATCTCATTGTTACTTGCAGCTATAGGTTGACTATGGATTCAAGAGTTTGATAAAAATAAACATTTTGGGAGAATCAATAGGCTATAAGGAATTTACCAAAAAAGTATATATATTTTCTTATTATTTGTAAATTGTGTGCTGCATGTATTTTCTGTCAGTGAAATTTATAAAAGACGTGTATGTATATGTATACATATATACATATAGATGGCCCTCCACCCCAATAGAGTCAATTGATAATAGTTACCACTAGATAAATGCTTGATGACTGTCAGATGGACTCTAAGGGTGAGTGTATCCTGACCAGCTGGGTATAATGTTTAAGGAGTGTAGATTATTTGGGCATAATTTAGGTAGCATTCTGTTACCAGGACACAAGAATGAGGTATGTGCCACTCATTTAGGAGGCAGGAATGGCACAGTGAAGGAAACTGGGGGCAGAATTTTTCAGTTACCAAGCAGGCACTTAGTACAGGTGCCCAGGTTCCTACATAAGTCAGTTCTTTTTACCTAAGCCACTCTGGCAGAGCACAGAGCCTTCAGGGTGGGAATCCATAAACTTGACTGCAACAAAAGGATGGCAGAGTCAGGAGCCAACCAACAGGAACCCAAGTGTTGATTGCATGGATGGCAGGACATACCAGTCCCTTACCCCTGATGCAGTGAAAGAGCACTGCACCTAACCAGGATTCTCTGTACCTCATCATTACTATATGCTTTATTATGTTTTATTATACATTACTAGGGGCCGGTTGCACGAGGAGATTTGTGCAATAGGCCTTCCTTCCCTTGGCTTCCAGCACTGGTTTCTTCTGGCATCTGGGACCCAGGCCTTCGCTCCGGCCAGAGTCTGCCTTCTTTGTCTTCGCTGCAGACTCCGGAGTCTGCAGTCTTGTCTTCGCTGCGGCACTCCCCTCTTGTAGATCCCTTCGCCCACCATCACCCTCCCTCTCATAGCAGGTGTTCTGTCCCGCCTGGCCACTCCTGTGCCTGGAGCAGCTGGGCAGCTGCCATCTTTGGCCTTCTAATTTGCATACTCACTCTATTGGCAGTGAGTGTAGCGGAGGTATGGTCAATTTACATGTTTGTCTATTATTAGGTAAGATTATATTTGATTTTATGATAACCTGGGCTTTATGAATGGCCACTTTTAGGACATCGTGGACTGAAAATAAGAGACTTGAGTCATTAGTTTAGAAAAACTTAATTTTCCTTGGAACATTGCCATATCCTTGGACTATAAGTTGTCCAGACAAATTTTTATTTGCTTTAGACTACTTTTTAAGAGAAAATATCCAGATAATAATATTTGTTCATTATAGATGTACAAGCTTTTTAAAAGCTACAATGGATAAAGTTGAACAATAGCAGGGACTTAAACCAAGTGACAGAGATCTGAAGGCTGGGACTCCCACCTACCACTCCCCTGAGACTACACAGCATCTGACATCTTTTCAGTGGGATAAGAGCTCTTCTCCTGGCAAAGCTTCCTGGGATGCTGACATTTTTGTTTTGTGTTGTTTCCAGCAGACGGATGCCCTTCTTGTCTGCCAGGAGAGAGCTCCAGCAAGCAATTTTACATTTCTAAAGAATACTAGGCGGGGATCACAGGATCAGCTATTTGATTTATATACACAAGGTCCAAGACATCTGGCCAATTTACAGCTTTCTGAATCCTATTGGGCCCTCATGGAATTAAAATAATCAGCCATAGGGGCAGAAGCAAAAACATTCCAACTTTCCTGCCAGATGAGAAGTCTTCACTCAGAGAAAGCACTCGATTTGGCTTTTCTTTCATTCTCTCACTGTATTCATTTTTAACCTACCGTTTTCCTCATTACAATTTTAACAGATTAAACTCCTTGAGGACAGGACCCATGCCATGTTGATCTTTGGAGACCCACCCCACTCTCTTGGAGAGCATGGAGGAGGGGCTCAGATAGAGTGGGTTTGATTTATGTGTGGGTCTTGATGGTGCAGATGACAATCCTCAGCCATTTTGCTCCCTGTGATCTACAAATTAAGGACTCCTTAGCTGGACATTTAACCTAATTTCTGAGCCTTATTTCCCACTACTGTCAGCATTTAACTTGTACTTCAGGGAAGGAAAATTGACACTTAATGAAAACCAACCAGGTTCTTTTACAGATAAATTTCTCATTTATTTCTCACAATATTCCTACAAGATAGGCTAAGTCATTTATTCAATAATTCCACCAGTTTAACAAGTGAATAAACTGGGAATTAAAGCCAGGTCTGTGTGAACCCAAAGCTCACCTATAACTTCTTATTGAGTTTGAGATAAAATCCTCAATCCTTATTCCTTGCCCATCAGGCTCTAGATGACCTGGCCTTCTCTACCTCTTGCTTCAGTTTCAGAGTGCCCACTGTTCTTTTTCTCTCTACAATTTTTAGGTCCTTGAACATGTCAGGCTCCTTCCTTTCTCACACATAGTGTTCATTTTGCCAAAAATGTTATTCCTCCTCCTTTCTCATTTTCATTCCATTAATTATCCCTTCCTTTTCCCTTCACACAAGCCTTCTCTGATCCCAGGGTAACATCAAGTCCCTGTTATACCTCTTGGAACACCAAATATTGTTCCTTTGTAGCACAGTAATAACTATTAGTGAATTACCTTTCTATCCTGTGAGCTCTATAAGTACAGTGAATATGTATATAGATTCCCCAATATCACATGCCATAGCATATAGTAGGTCAGTAAATACTCATTGAGTTGGTGTCAGATTATTGATCAGCTAGGTTCTGGGATATGGAGAGGCAAGTGATGTGGTCCCTGGTCTCAAGTAGCTTGCAGTTTACTATTATGGTCCTGTTTTACAGATGATAGATGAGGACAGGAGATTTAGAAAGGCCAAGTCTATCTCAGACCAAAGTTTTTTCCCCATCACCATGCAGACTTTCAAGAAATAAGTCATCTTTTCAGCCTAATGCCTCAACTGTCTCTTCTTGTCAAAAACCTACTCGGGGTGGGGGGGCGGGAACCCCCAAAAATAGACCTACTCGGGTGAAAGGCTTAGTGTCCTTCAACTCCAGGTCATTCTCTCTGATTTCCCAGAATAATTTAATCTGTCATTTTTTCTGGCATTGATACTCTGTATTTTATAGTATAATGATTCATGCACATGTATTTTCAACTCCACCTGCACAATATATTGCAAATTGATCTCCTTTTAATTATTTAAAAACACCATTACTCTCACCCTTGTCCAAGCTGCCATTGTTTCACGTTGGTATTCCTACAATAATTTCATAGCTAAGATAGTCTCTGTGACTCTGTTCATACCCCCACAGATCCACTGAAGTCAGAACAATCTCGTCAAAGCAAAAGTCACATCACAATACTTTCCTTCATGGAAACCTCATAAGTGCACTTGGAATACAGTCCACACTCGTTACCTTACTATAGTGTACAGAAGGGGCTGACAAAGTGAGGCCTGTTGCCCAAATCCAGCCTACCTTCTGTTTTTGTACAGCCTGTGAGCTAAGAATGATTTTTACACTGAAGAAAAAAAATAAAAATATTTGGTGATGTGAAAATTATATGAAATTCCAATTTCAGTGTCCACAAATAAAGTTTATTGGAACACGGCCTACTTATTTTTTACATGTTGTCTCAATGGCAGAACAGAATAGTTGCAACAGAGACCATATGGCCTAGAAAACCTAAGATATTTATTATCTGACCCTTTATAGCAGTGGTTCTCAACTTTCTAATGCCGCGACCCTTTAATATGGTTCCTCATGTTGTGGCGACCCCCAACCATGAAATTATTTTCGTTGCTACTTCATAACTGTAATTTTGCTACTGTTAATGAATCGTAATGTAAATATCTGTGTTTTCCGATGGTCTTAGGCGACCCTGCTAACAGTTCTCAACCTGTGGGTTGTGACGCACAGGTTGAGAACCGCTGCTGTAGAGCCTAAGAACATCGGAAAACACAGATATTTACATTACGATTCATTAACAGTAGCAAAATTACAGTTATGAAGTAGCAACGAAAATAATTTCATGGTTGGGGGTCGCCACAACATGAGGAACCGTATTAAAGGGTCGCGGCATTAGAAAGGTTGAGAACCACTGCTTTATAGAAAGAGTTTGCAGATTCCTAGTCTATGAAGAGTCATGATCTAGCTCCTGCTTGCTTTTTTTTGTAACGCTGCCCTATTCGACACATTTTGCTTTATCTGTACTTTCTGTTTCTCTAACATAGCAAGTTATTTGTACCAAACTCATCCTTTTTTTCAATTATTCTATTACTTCAATTTTAGCACTTATTACCTATAATTATTTATTTATTAGTTTACTTGTTTATCCAAGAAAATGTAAGTTCCATGAGTTTATTCCCCCCCCCCCCATCATATTCTCAGGGCCTAGAAAAGTATCTGCACATTGTATAGACATTTAAAGAAAATCTGTGTTAATTGAGCATTTCATCTTCCTTGTAATATTTATTGGGCACTGTGCTTTACTTCCAAATATTTTATTATTCATCCTCATAACACATAACAGTCCCATAGGGTAGGTAGTATTTTTCTCATTTTACAGATGAGGAAACTGAGACTCAAAACTTTTAAATAACTAACTCAAGGCCACACAGCTTATTAATGCAGAATATGGACTTGAACCCGTGGGTGTTTTGTCTGCCTCCCGAGTCCAGTTCTTCAGGGCAGACACTGTGTCTGACTCACTTTTGCATCCCCCACAGTTGACCAAGATCATGCCTTGAATGGAGTAATAGTTCAAAAAATAAATGTTGAATGACTATAATGCCATTCACTTCCTCTTCCTCCTGAGACACTGATTGTCAACTGGATTCCAAGAAACAATAGTGTGTTTTTTCACCTCATCTACACTCTATTGTTTAAGAGTACTCTTAAGGAGAGGCCATGAATTCTGCCATATTCTTCAAAGAACAGTGGCTATGGGTACCTCATGTGCCCCAATAAAGGGTATTACTAGTTGATGCAGAGTTAAACCAGGTGTTTTCTGATAATAGGAAAAAAGAACTATTGGTCAAGGGTGGGGGTGGTAGTTTTTCCTAAGAAAATTGCTCCAGTTATTTTTCAAAAAGAGATTATAGATTACCTTTTAAAATGGCATGTGTATTTGACCCAGTAATACCACTTCTAGGAATATATCCCAAGAAACAGAAACACCCATCAGAAAGGATATATGTACCCCTATGCTCATAGCAGCACAATCTACAATAGCTAAGATTTGGAAAGAGCCTAAATGCCCATCAGCAGATGAGTGGATTAGAAAACTGGTATATATACACAATGGAATACTATGCTGCTATAAAAAAGAAGGAATTCTTACCATTTGCAGCAGCATGGATGGAACTGGAGAGCATTATGCTAAGTGAAATAAGTCAGTGAAAGAAAAATACCACATGATCTCACTCACTTATGGGTAATAAAGAACATTATAACCTGATGAACAAAAAGATAGATACAGAGGCAGAGAAGCATCGAACAGACTGTCAAATTACAACAGGAAGGCTGAGGAGGGTTGTGGGGGGTGGGGGGGAGGAGGTAAGAGATCATCCGAAGGACTTGTATGCATGCATATAAGCATAACTAATGGATGCAAGACACTGGGGGAGTGGGGTGAGGGCATGTGCCAGGGGGTAGAGGAGGCCGGGGAAAGTCAATGGGGGGGGGGGAGGAGGAGACCTATGTATTACTATTTGTAATATGTTAAACAATAAAATAGAATTTAAAAAATAAAAATAAAATAAAATATGGCATGTGTAAAATATTACCAAAAAAAAGGGGGGGGGGCAGGTAAAAAAGAAAATCCTGAATTAAACACAAACAGATAATGGTTTATAGGAAATTCTTAGTGGTCTTTGGAGGACATTAAGAAAATAACTATTAATATTTATTGGGCACTGTGCTTTATTTCCAAATATTTTACTTCATCTTCATAACAGACCCATAGGGTAGGTAGTATTTTCCTCATTTTCTAGATGAGGAAACTAAGACTCAAAACTTTTAAATAACTAGCTCAAGGCCACATAGCTTATCAGTGCAGAATATGGACTTGAACCCGTGGGTATTTTGTCTGCCTCCGGAGCCCATGTGGGGAGAAAGTGATAAATGGACTAGTAGCCATGTTGAGGTCTTTTAATCTTGAGAGAGCTTCAACTGTGAAAAGGTTGCAGAAAGTATTTTTTAACATTTGAGTTGTACTGAGGGAACCTAAGGCCAGGCTCCTGGTTGGCACCTCTGTCCCCTTTCCCCAAGGACCAGAGTTGTCTCCAATACTGTGATTTCCTTGTTGTGGTTTCAAAAGGGAGAGAGGGCTGGGGATAGTGACCATTGTGCAGAACAGAAGATTGTACTGATGCTGGGGGCCTGGGAGTCTCATGAAGGTGTTCTGTATTTTGATGTCAGCGACATGGGCTCTGGTGGCCAAGATAAGTACTGATGTAAAAACAAACAGCAGTGTGAACAGTCACAGAAGACTTGTGTAAACTGCTGGCATATAATTTGAGCCTGGTTCGTGTTATGTAAGTAACCTCACTGGTGCAGTCTTCCTCCTCCTCCTCTCTCTCCAATAGCCTACTCCCAGCCCTCCCCAGGCCTGAATAAGACTTATATCTTTTTTCCCCACTTGTTTCTCTTTCCTCTGGTTGGAGACACTTAAGCTGAGGTGAGACATAGGATGGACAACCTGGGAACAAACCAGCTCCAAAGCAAGAATGGTTCCCCAGGATCCATCGGAATTTGTGAGAGAAAGGAAAGAAAAAGAGAGAGAGAGAGCGAGCGCAAGTACGAAGGAGACCACCTTGGGAGCAGCCAGCCACAGTCCTCTCTTTGTGTCTTACCAAGGGGAATGTTCTGTTTGGGGTGCGTCTCTTCTGTAGTTGCTTTCACATTCTACTGTAAATTACTCAACAAGGGTGTCTTATTGATCCTGAAAAATCCAATCTTTAGATTTTCCCATCAAGGCAAGAAGAAGCCTTCCAGAGATTCCCAGGGACACAAAGAGCCCTGTCTTCTGCTCCCAGGCTCAGCTTCTGCATCTGTGTGGATGATCAGACTGGCTGATGTAGAGAGCACAAATATCAACATGTTCATGCAATATGTTCTTTGCCCGGGGTCCAGGAATCCCAAATGAGCTTCTGGGGATCAGGAAAATCCCTTCACATTGTAAGCAACATACATGTATGCTTTTCGAGATCCCAATGAAAAATTACACATCATAGTGTACAATGTATATCCTAGCTGGAGCTATTTGAAGGGTCTAATTACTTTTCTTAGGATAGTGCTATAGTTATCTGTATTTTGTTTGTTGCCTTTGGTGTATACTTACATATGATGTCTCTATATTTGCAACATTTACAAAACACATTTTAATCAGTAGCTTGGATCTAAAATGTCTAATGTTGAGCATTTTTCAGCTCATCTGTTCAAACTGACAGAATACCCCATGCCCTTTATCTTGGTCCATGGGAACAACAGGCAAAATGTAGGTGTCAGTAAAGATGTCTTAAGTGAATGAATGTAGCAATTCATTTAATAAAGATGACTTTGTTAATTCACAGTTAAAAAGAAAGAACCAGGCTTCTATATATCTATATATATTTAATTTTAAAAGCCTTTATTTGAACCAAACTGATGACATTTGCTGGGAAATAAGATCTCGAATGCTCCCACGAGGCTGCTGTTTTATAAAAATTCTAGAAAGGTCATCCAATGTGGGAAAGATGGGGAAAAGGAGCTTTTACGGTTTTGAAAAGTCTTTTATCTATTCTAAGATAACAAAAGTAATATTGCCAATTACTTAGAGCAAGAAAGTAATTGGCAATATTTAAATCTTGGGAATAAGGTACTTGGTCCATGGACTGTAAGAAAAAGAATTATGTAGGCTTATTGGAGGGGAATACATATAATAGGTTCTCAATAAGTAAAAATAATTGAATTTATTGAATTTTGTATCTGTTGGTCCAGTATCCAACCCAAACTAATTGCTGGTATATTTAGGATAAGAAATCAGATCCAACTTTAAATCTAGCACTGATTGGCTGATTGATTTATTAGACTTGTCACTTACAGTTTACCAGAGACCCAATGCTGTGAAGTGTTGGGATGCAAATATGAATAAAGCCTAATCCTAGCCCTCTAGACAAATACTGTCTTATGGAAGAGACAAACAAATCATTACAAGGTTATAACACAATATTACTGCTATGATAGAAGCAGGCTAAGTCTGGGGAGAAGGTGGTGAGGGATAGCTTTCTGGGCAAGCTGGCTCTTGGCAGAGACCTAAAGGATGTGTAGGTCTGCCATGGGATGAGAGTGGCCAAAGGCATTCCAGACAGAGGTTGCTGCTTCTGCAAAGGGATTTCTGGTGTGTTCAGGGAACTGCAAGGGGCAAGAAGATTATGGGGACCGGAGAACAGGTGAGGTGAGATGGGAAGGTGACTTTAATCACAGATGAAATTCAATAGGGAAGCAGGAGTTCAGTGTCAAGCTAATAAGGGTCAACAGTTTGAAGTTCTTTTGTTGCTACTCAATGATCAGGCCATTAAGTGATCAAATTTGCATTTTAGAAAGATCAGTATAATGGAGAAAAACTACAGAGGGCAAGGCTGTAGTCAGGGAGACCAGAAAAATACTAGTGCCATGATCCATGGGAGATAGGATACCAGATCAGGGTTGGCACTATATTCACCCTTTGTGAGTAGGAGGAAATGGCTTGACTTCCTATTACCCACCAAGAGACAGCTTTTCCTATTCATTGAGGCATTTGTGAGCCAAATTTTTATGTAAACCCAAATATTTGGCATCTCAAGCTCTCATAGGAACTGGTGAATACTGGAGTTCAACTACATTTTTTTAAAAAACTAAGAGCTATTAGCAACACTGTATACTTAAAAATTTCCAAATCAAATATCGTGGTCATATCAAAAACCATGTTCTCTCTTTAGGTGTATGTAACTGGTCTCAGCTTTACTCCAAGTTCAATTGCAAACAGTAATGAAAACATTGACATCTCATTGCTCATTTAATATTTATGTAGCTGTCACCATCTCAATTTTACACATGCAAAACCTCAGAATTGGTTGGATTTGAGGTGAGCTAAAATCCCCTTTGACAGTAAGTTTTTTTGGGGATGCTTTCATCCTTAAGTAACTTTCAAAACAACACTCAGATAGTGGCAAGAGATCAAAGAAATGCTCTGTTACCACAGGGGCTGCTGAAACTGTTATTTCCCCCACAAAAGTTCTCCCTTTATGGAGGAGAAGTAGATCAGCCTTATTAGGGATTAGAGCAAACCCCTATGCAAAAGCAGACCCAAGCCCAATCAGATGTACGTTTGTACTGTGGTCCCTCTGCAAAGGAATCTAGGAGAAAGAAATGGGGAAAGGAGTAATAAAGGAAGGCATGACTGTGGCTGGTACTTGTCTACTTCTCATCATGGGAATAACATCTTACAGTTTTATAACATTTTTAGTTTGCAATACTTTCTCCCACATTTTCTTATTTGCTTTTCACAACAACCCTGTTATGCATTTTTCTTATTTTTAGAGGTGAGGTCACTGGCTCTGTAAGACTGAGTGCGCTGTCCAAGGCCACACACTGGGAATGAATGAGAGGGTCATATTTCAAACTCATGTCTGTCTGGGCTCAAAGTCTAGTGCCTCTTACCTTCATAGTTAAGTGACACTATGAGTTTGGGAGAATCACTGGCCACATTTGTGGGTTTTAAATTGGGAAAACAGGGGAGCCAGGGTCACGCAGCTTGTACTAAAAGGTGAGGAAAACAGCTGTAGACAGGGAATCATAGTGGTACACAGATTTATAAGTTTTGATTTTGAGAAAGTCTGAGAGGTGATCTTTCTGAATCTTCAATAGCCATTAGATGAAGGTATAGTTCCATGGACCAGCTCTGTCCCATAATGAAGGGTATGGTGTTATGCCTTGTAATGCCAAGGGGCCCACCCCCTGGTATACCCACCAATTCCCCTGCAGGGCCCTGGAAAAAATGTAGTATCTAGATTTTAAAAGGTTGTGAGATTCACTCCTTTAAATGTCAAATTCTCCTTATTGCTCAGGTTCTTCAACTTTAATGACAATAAATACTACATTTTAATGAGACTTCTAGTTTAAAAACACCTTAATGTAGTTCCATTTCCATGTAAGAGCCAGTACTTTTTTGAGCATCTTTAAGATTGGAAGGCACAGTGCTGGAAGATGGAGATGTAAACATGAATTAGACATCATCTTTACCCTAGAACTTACCAGCAGGCAGGTGAGCAAAGTGTTGTTGAAGTTCCAAAGGCCAACAAAATTAGGAAGGGACAGGATAAGGAAAGGGTCTGATTTAGAAGATTTAATAGGATTTTACACAGAGCAGGACTTTGAGGGGAGAGAGACTGAGAGTTGAAAACATTGGACATAATAAAGTAAAGATGGGATGCTTTCAGTAGAGGAAGCAGGATGTGGAGGCTGAGGGGTGGCTGATATGTGAAAGTCCTTGAATGCAATGCTAATCTTGTGGGAGCCAGTGAAGGTTTATGAACAGAATGACATGATCAGTTCATGTTTTAATTTGATGACCAGTGTTGGTATAAGGAGGATCATGGGAGACATTTAAATCTCACTAGCTGTGCTAGGTTAGTTCTTACTCTTATATTTCTGGTAAGGGTGCTGAGTCCTAGAGTGTTTAGTGACTTCCCAACAGCTAGAAGGTGTAGATATCATAATTCAGCTGTATATTTCCTGACTTCAACCACCTGCCTTTGTGACACCTGGTGCAAAACCTTTGTTTTCTGTAGATCCTATGATTTATAATATTTGGGGTGGTCTGCCTAGCTCATTCACCACCAACATTGTGCACAGATAACTTAGATTTCCCATGAAGGTCTGAAAATAGTGACCTTTCTATACTTTCTTTCTTTTTTTTTAATCTTACTTTAACCCAGTCACCAAGATGAATCTCCTGAGAGTAATTGCTGGATGGTGTCGATAAATGCTTGAATCACATCATCTGACTGCTGACAGCAGACCCCAGGGAGCTCTGCTGCATGGACCCACTATTGCTTTAACTCTCCTAGAACAGGGCCAGGACTCTGGAAACCTGGGCAACTCCATTTCTAGACCTGGAACGTGGTCTCTTTAATTGCAGAAAACCTAGAGGATTCTTCTTAAAGTTCACCTGTCATTGAGCTCCAGCAGTGAGTGAAAGCAAAAGCTAGAGTCCAGGCAGAAGCTGTCCTCTTTACGGAATAGTCTTTTATTTTTGATAGAAACTAGAAAACCTACTGGAGTTGGGTCATGACTGAAATTGAGCATTTCCAGCCTCTTAATGGTCACCACTCAATAATTTAAAAATTGTTTTGAAAGAGAAGGTCTCACATCAGTATGTTCACAGTCCTCATTGTTTACAAATGTCCTTACCATTCGTTATTTCTTTAAGCCTCAAAATAGAAAAGTAATGAACATCTCAGTCTTCAGGGTTTTGATCTTTAAAAAGCATGTACAAATAATAGTACTGATCAGTTAACTAAAATTGTTAGTAGCATACAAAGAGAAGAAATAGTTGAAAATGTGTGTGTATATGGAGGTAAGGAGGTGCGGCTAAATGCTCTCTGGGACTGGAGAATGAAAAAGTAAAAGTTTATTTATTTTAGTATTTACTGTGACAAAAAAATCTGGCCTAAAACTGCAAAGTCCAATAATTCTGCTGAAAATAAATTTGCAAGTAAAAAAACCAAGGAGACCCAATAAACCATTTAATTGTTACAAATATAAATACCATATATTAGCAAGATGTAATCTCATTATGCTACAAAGAAATTTACTTTTAAAATGTATAATTTGACCATAAATTATCTGACTAGTATTAAGAGACTAAAGATTTTTAAATGGTATGTGAATTTGTATAAAAAGGTTTCATTTTTCAGAAGACGTTGGAAATATCTGAATTTTCTAATTGCACCCATTATTTCATCCATTGAAAGGGATAAAATTCAGGTTTAAAAGTAGCAGATCTGATACCTTTCTTTTAAAAAAGTGACATCACATATGGAAAATATATGAACACTACAAAAGGTTATCTCCCCTTTGTTTGCTTCCCAGAGGCAACTGCTGATATCAGTTTTTAAATCTTCTTCCAGATATTTTCCATTGAGATAAAAATAGAGAACATACTCTGACAAACCAGGCTGACATTGTTTCCTCATGAGAAAGATGTGAGAGGTACCTGGCTAATTAGGTTGTTAAATGACATAATGGCATGAAAAATACTTGACAGACTTTGGAAGGATCAGCAGATATTAATTGATCACAGGGTCCTTAGCCTAGAATTCATGGACTTCTATGAACTCTAAAGCTTGGCTTCAGAGTGTCTATAAAAGTCCTGCAGTTGTAGATGAGATATACTGGGTAGGTGCATAAATGCATTTTTTTGGTTTATTTTGCTATGTGTTTTTTCTGGGCAGGCAGAGGCATTGTGACCATGAGCTATTCAAAGGGAGAACAATACCAAAGTGGTTTAGAACCAATGTTCAGAATTCCATTGTCTTGGAGTTGTGCCTTATTCATTGAATGTGCACCACATGAATGAGTGGAGGAAGATTGTGAAGCAGTTAAGAGTTAATTTGTGGGACCTTCTAATTCCTTTTATCTGTCTCTCTCTCTCCTGCTCTGGGCTTCATCCAGAATAGGGTCTACATGTTCCTCACTGAGTTACCCCATTCCTCTGAATAAGCCTACCTTTTTATACCATTGTGCCAAGTTTCCAGATGATCTCCCTGCCTTCTTTTATTATCAAAACACTGAACCCAGTTGTCACAGAGGAAAGTTAAACTTCTAATTAAAAACTAAAGACATATCTAATGGTAAGTAATGTCACAGTATGAATGATGGCTAATTGCATAAAGACATGCCCTAAGACTATTTATTTATATTTATGTATTTAATTTAGTTGTTTTCCCCCCTAAGGCATTTTAATTTAAGAAGTCAAAAGATGCAACATAGGATATTACTTTCTACTATAGTGTTTCAAACTTGTTTCCTTTACTAAAAACATTATCCTCCTATCTAATAAAGAGGGAATATGCTAATTGACCCTCATGCCATCACAAAGATGGCGGTGCCCACAGCCACAAGATGTTGGTTCCCAGTCCCCTCAGCCCCGCTGGGGCGGCAGGTGTGCGGCCGCTCCACACGCCTGCCTCTGGAGTCCCTCAGTCCTCTCAGCTCCCCAGCTGCCCAGGGCCAACCCGAGGAGCAAGCAAGCCTCAGATGGCAGCTGCCCACCTACCCAGGGCTGGCCCCAAAGCACAGGCAAGCCTCAGATGTCAGCTGCCTAGCTGCCCACGGCCACCTGAGGTTCAGGTAACCAGGGCCGGCCGAGGCTTGCGCTTACCAGCAGTGGCAGTAGCAGAGGTGTGATGGGGCATTGCCTTCCCCTGATCGCCGGCTTGCCTCCCGCCCTTGAGGGCTCCTGGACTATGAGAGGGGGCAGGCGGGCTGAGGGACCCCCCTCCAATGCATGAATTTTCATGCATCGGGCCTCTGGTCTATAATAATAAAAGCATAATATGCTAATTAGACCAACGTCTTCCGGACAAAGCCGGGAATGCGAGGGAAGCCCAGGTCCTGGGTACCTGCCGGCGGCTGGAGGGAAGCCTGGGTCCTGGGTGCCAGAGGGAAGCCGGTGCCAGCAGCCGGGGGAAGGAAGGCCTATTCTTGCATGAATTTTGTGCATTGGACCTCTAGTTGGTGATAAATTCCCATATATGATGCACATTGATGAATCCAAGGTCATGCACAATTACCTGAACCCTAGGTATAATCTCACCTATTTTGTACTAAAAATTTATCAAAATACAAGAGAGATTAATAGTACATGGATGACCTTGAGCTCCCCATAACATTAAAAACAAAAAGAATTTTATGACAACTTCACTACTCCAACTTGGGAATCATAATCATTATTTAGACTTTGCTGCATACCTGGTAGCTGAGCATCACAACACTGGTGTCCAACAAGAAGATGAGACTACTTAAAGAGGAGAGGCTAAATTTTAATTCTTTGGGAGCTGGAGCTGCTTTAGGATAGTACTCTTTTTTTTTTTTTTAATCTTTATTCAGATTATTACAGTTGTTTCTCCTTTTCCCCCCCCATAGCTCCCCTCCACCCGGTTCCCACCCCACCTTCTGCCCTTACCTCCCTCCCACACTGTCCTCATCCATAGGTGTACGATTTTTGTCCAGTCTCTTCCTGCACCCCCCCATACCCCTTTCCCCCTGAGAATTATCAGTACATTCCCTTTCTATGCCCCTGATTCTATTATATTGACCAGTTTATTCTGTTCCTCAGGTTTTTAATTCACTTGATTTTTAGGTTCACTTGTTGATAGATATGTATTTGTTGTTCGTAATTTTTATCTTTACTTTTTTCTTCTTCCTCTTCTTAAAGAATACCTTTCAGCATTTCATATAATACTGGTTTGGTGGTGATGTACTCCTTTAGCTTTTTCTTATCTGTGAAGCTCTTTATCTGCCCTTCAATTCTGAATGATAGCTTTGCTGGGTAGAGTAATCTTGGTTGTAGGTTCTTGCTATTCATCACTTTGAAAATTTCTTGCCACTCCCGTCTGGCCTGCATAGTTTCTGTTGAGAAATCAGCGGACAATCGTATGGGTGCTCCCTTGTAGGTAATTAACTGTTTTTGTCTTGCTGCTTTTAATATTCTCTCTTTGTCTTTTGCTCTTGGCATCTTAATTATGATGTGTCTTGGTGTGGTCCTCTTTGGATTCCTTTTGTTTGGAGTTCTGTGTGCTTCCTGGACTTGTAAGTCTTTCTTTTTCTTTCACCAGGTGGGGGAAGTTTTCAGTTATTATTTCTTCAAATAGGTTTTCAGTATCTTGCTCTCTCTCTTCTTCTGGCACCCCCATAATTCTGATGTTGGTACACTTGAAGTTGTCCCAGAGTCTTCTTACACTATCTTCAACTTTTTGGATTCTTTTTTCTTTTTGCTTTTTCGGTTGAGTGTTTTTTGCTTCTTTGTATTTCAATTCTTTGACTTGATTCTTGCGTTCCTCTAGTCTGTTGTTGGGTCTCTATATAATATTTTTTATTTCAGTCAGTGTATGTTTAATTTCTAGTTGGTCCTTTTTCATATCTTTGAGGGTCTCATTATATTTATCGGCCTTTTCTAGGATATTCTTGAAAAGCCTTATAACCGTGGTTTTGAACTCTATATCCAGTCGTTTGTTTTCCTCCATTTCTTCCATTTGTGATCTGTTTCTTTGTCGCCACATTTTCACTGCGTCCCTGAGTTGGCAGGGTGGCTTTGTGTGCTAGGTTTCTTATATGGCCCAGTGGGTCGGCCTCCCAGTTACTTGAGGTGGACACTCTTGGTGCACCCTTTGAGGACTGTGTATACAGCCTTGTTGCAGTTAAGTCTTGATTGTTGTTGGTATCACTGGGAGGAATTGACCTCCAGGCCAGTTGGCTGTGAGGATCAGCTGTGTCTATGCTGGGAGAAGTTCGGTGCTGGAGACAGCTTTATAGGATTAGACTTGCCAAATTGCATAAGCCTCTGTGCTCAGCTTGGATGGGGTAGAGCAGACAGTCTTGGCTTCCCGTCAGCCCTGCTCTTGTGTGCGCAGGTGCGCCTCCAGACCTCTGGCTTCCCCGGCTCCTGAGCCTCCTCCCGAGAGTCCATATTCCCCCTGCGAGAGCATGGGTCCCCAGGGGCTCGCCTGGAACTGGGGTTCAGTGCATTCAGGAGCTTCCAACTCCCTTCTGCTAGGGAAAGCCTATAGCAACCTCCACAGTCTTTGTGCGCCCTGGTGCGTGTGCACCTCCAGATTCCTGCCCGCTGCGGCTCCCCCAAGTCTCCGAGTCTCTGAGTGCCTTTCTCTCTACCTGACAGTCCAGACTCGCCCTGTATGAGCCTGGGTCCATGGGGTTTCGCCCAGAACTGGGGTTCAGTGCTGTCGGGGGCTTCCTTCCTCCTCCCACCAGAGAAAAGTCAGCCAGGATCTCAGCTGCCCTTCCTCACTGCTCGCACAAAGACCCTTTGCCATTCCTTAACCCTTTGCCGTACCTCAACCCTTTGCTGTTCCTCCAGTTCTCTGTGAGCTTTTCTCTTTCCTTCTAGTTGTAGAATTTCCACTCAGCCAGCTTTCCTGTGGTTCTGGATGGTGTCCGTTCTTTTAGTTGTAGTTTTGGAATTGTTATGCGAGGCAGCAGTTTAGGTACTTACCTATGCCTCCATCTTGGTTTCTCCTCGAGACTCAGGATATTTTTTAAACCTGTGTGAGCTGGCTTTCTCTTACACTGCTCCAGTGTTTTCAGTTGTATTTAGCAGAAGGAATAGGAAAAAGTATGTCTACTCCATCTTCCTATAAATTTAAGTTGACTTTTGGTGAGATTTTAAGATTATTGCAATCCATCTGCTTTCTTGAAGTCTCATAGGATGGAGAAACAAATTATAAGATGCAGATTTAAAAACCAATTCTTAAAAACATTTACCTTTTTGTATTTTTAAGTAACATGATCTCATGATATCCTCCTATCTCTCTATTAGTCATTTTTTATTCCTATAGTGAAAGCCAGTCTGAAGGGGGAGGAGAAGCTTTTGTTTTTGTGTCTGTTTAACCATTTCCACAGAATCAGCTACACTGATCTTTCAGGAGCTGGTTTACCTCTGTAACTAAGAAGGATACCAGTACTATAGGCTGCATCATAGTTTAGTTCTCTTATTTCTTACCTGGCATAAGTATTTGTGAAATATGTAACAGAAATGAAAGCTTTCACTAATCATATAATCTAACCTTAATACATGTGACCTCTTCTGTTTCCTTTTTTTTTTCTTCCCCACAAAATCTGAGTTGAATATAGTTTTTGAAAACAAAGAATCTGATCGGTCTTTTTCTCCACCACAAAGATAATACAAGAGAATATCCCTGCTGGATCCACATAAAAGCTCCCATCATTTCCACAGATATCTTCATCCTAATCCACTAGCAATTTATACCTCTGTTAATTCAAAATAGGAATCCAGGTTTAATTATAATGTCCCAAAGAAAAAAATTGGAGGAAATTTGGTTGACAAACATACATCTATACTAATAAAAGGGTAATATGCTAATTAGACTGGACATCTTCCAGATGTCCTTCCAGACAAAGCCACGGTGGTGGGGCCGAGGCAGAGGTGGTTAGGGGCGAACTGGCTGGCAGGGGAGCAGTTAGGGGGCAATCAGGCCAGCAGGGGAACAGTGAAGGGGCAATAAGACCAGCAGGCAGAGGTGGTTAGGGGCAATCAGGCAGGGGAGTGGTTAGGAGCCAGTGGTCCCTGATTGTGAGAGGGATGCTCAGCAGTCGGACATCCCCCTGAGGGGTCCCAGATTGGAGAGGGTGCAGGCCAGGCTAAGGGACCCCCGCTCCCATGCACAAATTTCATGCACTGGGCCTCTACTAGGTAGATAAAACTTCTTTAACATCTATGATAATTTTCATAAAGAGACCCAGAATATTATGATGGACCAACTACTTTACCAATATAAGGAACTTAAATGTGTAGCTATTTATGCTTACTAAAATAATCTTCTAGGAGGTTCATATTATAATTAAAGAGAAAAACATTGAAGAAAGCATCCAGACATTTTGTTGAAATCTGGCTCTGAGATTATTCCAGTTTAACTTATTTCTGATATAGACTTATGGGGCTAAAATGATCTGTAGTAAATATAGCTTAAACTTCTTGCAAGTGTTCTAAATTACTTTCCATCTTGCTTTTAGTCCTCTGATACTTCAGCAGTTCTGAGCTGGGAGTGGTTGGATTCCCTTAATTCAAGCTTATGTTTTAGAAGCCATAACCAAATCCAAAGAACCTATTGATCATAAGTGAGCTCTGACCCACTACTGCAGAATAATAAAAGCCTGAATATGTTTTAACATAAGTGGAGGTCTAATATGATGTCCTGAGTATGCACTTTGAAGGAATATATATCCTGGCTTTATCACTTTCTAGCTGTGTAACTTGGGCAACTTTTTAATTTCTCTAAAAAATGAAGAGAAGAATAAACCCTATCTTGTAAGATTGTAGAAAGAATTAAATGAGATTAAAACCCACAAAACATTTAGCTTGGCACATACTGAGAGCTCAGAAATACTTGCTACCATTGCTGCTACCACTAATATATAGTACATTTGTCTCATAAACCAATATAAGGGATACTGCTTTGTTCAAAATACCTTGTTTGGCAGACTGTTTTTATAAGATACAAATTTTCTTTAATAGAATAATCAAACCCTTTCCAGATTTCATGCCCATGTCCAGGTTTGAAGGCAGATACTATGAGACACCGTTAGCCCATCAAATGTTTATTTTTGGAACCCTTGAGCTACAGAATCATCCACCTTTTCTCCCTTTTTTTCCTTGCCATATTTATTTGGTCCCATGCCAGAAACTTCTTGGGGGTAATTCAAATTAGCATTCATTCCAGATCAATCTAGAAAATGTTATTTATCGTCAGGCAGATACATGAACCGTGGCAGTTTCAGAAACCAGAGCTAAATTGATATTATAAAGTTCCAGTTAAATCAACACAGTCATGTGCTAGTCTTATGATGACTTTCATGAAATTACCTCTGAAATGCTAAGTATTTTCCCACTCAGAACCTCATTTTAACTCTATAACTTACACCAAAGATCACACTGTAGCTGCTCTTAGCCTTATAAGTCTTACAAAAGCCGTTGGCCAAAAGCAATAAAATTTGACCTGACCTAATCCCAGAGTCGCAATGGATAATGTGTGTATTTTTCGTTCAATAATTTAATGTGCAAATTAACTGCATGTGTCACATATTCCCCATCTCAACGAGAGAGCTTTTATGGTTCTAGTGTTACACAAAAATTAAATATGTAAACACTCTTGTCATTTAAGACTCTTCAGTTTGCTGATAGCTTAAATAAGCACCACAAAAGGCTCCTTTAGAGAAATGTGTTATTTCATATAGTATGAGAGTCTGCCCCATGAAATTCACCCTCTATGGTCACAGAAATGATAGCAACAGATACCTTTTTCTTTCTCACTGAAAGATTTGAAATAATTTGCCCACTTAGCTTACTGTATTGTTCTCTCCTGTCTGTCAATACAGGGAAAACACTGGAAATGTACAGAAAATTTTTGTTCTTCTTTCAGATGTACCCTTCTTAGGCATTTTCTGCTCTTGGGCATGGGATGAAAAGTGTCTCTCTACATGTCCTTACTTCTTCTATTCCTTCATAACAGTCTTTTGTCTGATATGCCTCCTTCCATTGTGTTTTCTTCTCTGGACTCATTCTATTTCCTCTGTATCCCATGAACTTTACTTTTCCTTTTGATCCTTTTATTAAATTTAATGTTTTGAATAGATCCACATGGTTCATAAACCATGAGGTAATAAAAACGAGACTGCTATAAGTCTCCCTCAATTCCTTGTCTGCCACCTTCCCAGTTCCTAGCTTTGCTCTCTAACCACAGGTACCCACTGTTCTTAGTGTTTTATGTATCTTTCCAGGATTATTTATTCGACTCAAGCAAACATATAGATCCCCCCACTTTGCACAAAAGGTAACATACCAGTTTTATATGTACTCTTTCAAACTTTTTTGAAAATTTATCTTGGTGATCTCTCCATATAATGAGATTTCACATTCTTATTGCTGCTGTGTACAGATGTGTATGAACAATTTATTTAACTAGTTCGCCACTAATAGATATTCTGCTCTTACCAACGGCATGTGATGCAATTTACTCTTAAAAACCATGCCGATATGAATAGTCTTATGCATATTTCATTTTATACAGCTGTAAGTATATCTGTAGGGTAAATATCCATAATAAAGATTGCCAGGTTATTTGCATTTGTAATTTTTTACTAAAATATGTTGTTGATTTCAGAGAGAGGAAAGGAGAGAGGGATAGAAACTTCAATGATGAGAGAGAATCATTGATTGGCTGCCTCCTGCACACCCCCCACTGTGAGTTGAGCCCACAACCCGGCCATGTGCCCTGATTGGGAATTGAACTGTGATCTCCTGGTTCATGGGTCAACACTCAACCATTGAGCCACACCAGTGCACCTGGGCTGCATTTTTAGTTTTGATACATATTGCCAAACTGCCCTCCTAATGGTCATAAAAATGTATACTTCTGTCAGCATTACATGAGAGGGACTGTTTCCTAGAGACTAAACTCTTGAGTGTACCGGTATGTTAAAACTTGTGTTTTCACCATTTTGAAAGGTGAAAAGTGGTATCTCAGGTTAGTTTTAAATTGTATTTGCTTATAATGAGAGAAGTTGAACTTCTTTTATATGCTGTGTTTCTCTATGAACAATCATTTCCTCATCTTTCTTATAGATTTCAAAAGCTATCACTAGTATATATTAGAAAGAGGAACCTATGACTATTGTATGAAATTTATATCTTTTTTAAATTGCTTATACAGTTGTTTTTGCTGAAGATATATATATATATTTAAAATGAGGTTGAATTTATTCTAGGTAATTTTTAGAAAACAGTTCATCTTATTTTCCTTGAATGGTTCATCAATTACTGTACTGAAGGGTTGGATGAACTTACCTAAACCGTGTGCACAATTTTAGAATTTAAAGTACTTCGTAGAATAGCCTAAATCCTTCATCAAAGGGCAGCTTTTCTTTGGCAGTGAACAGTTTGATATAAGTTGTCCTGATGAATTGTTTGTATTCATCAATGTAGTCCTGAGCACACACTTCATTAGAAGTGAAAGTGGTTGATTAGGAGAGATACAGCCCCATCCATTTATTTAGATTTGGTTCATGTGTAGTAGCCCTTCTGTGTGCACTGTGTTCATCATTCATGGCTGTGTTCCCATTGAACACGTAGGGAAAGGAATGATGGATCTTCAGCCTGTTTAGATGCCATTTCTCATTAAACTTAGAGCTCCCTGGCCCAGTGTATTTCCCCCACTTTTCTTAATTTTTCTTTTCGTTGGGGGTGGAGTGATAGAATTGGATAACTTTAATATTACTTTCCATGTCCACATTTATCTGTTTACAACTTTGACTTGACATGATAGAAAAACCAAGACTGATTTTAAAATGGGAAGAAAATCTAGTAGAACTGTCATTTAAAGAAATATTGTGAAATGCAGGAAAACTCTTAAATATTGAGATGTTCATGGCAGCAGCTTTTATAACAGTAAAAAATTAAAAGCAACTTGAATAGCCAATAATCAAGAAACAGTAAAATGCATATTAATATATTCCATGTAATATTATGTATGGATTGAAAAGTGCTTCAAATTAAAGTTAAAACATGGGGTTGTAAAGTGGAAAAGAAGGTAGTACAGCATACTCATTAAGAATAGAGGCTCTGGGATCAATAACTGGTTGTCATGCCCATAGTAAGTTCCTCTTTTGCCTTAGAGTCCTCATTCACGAGGAGAGGATAACAATCTACCTATTCTGTAGGGCTGCTTGAGATTTTGAAGAAGTGGTGCTCATAATGCCTTGACCCAATGCCTGGAGTGGTAAGGCCTTGACAAGTGTTCCCCATTGTTATTAAATATGTGATCTCTACTATGGATATGTCAAAATCTACCTTCTTGCTATAGATTCCTTTGGGATGTAAGACTAAGGGTGAATCATTTGTTTCTGTTTAACAACTACTTGCAAAGTTCTATAATTATTATACTAGTTTTTGTTGTTGTTGTTGTTCCTCTATCCTTTTTCACCTCCAGAAAATTTTTTGTCCTTTGCTATCCTGCTCTGTGTCTCTAGGACACTCTTATGGACTGTATCATTCAAGGCCCCTTGCCCTTGGGTTTCTAGTTGGATTTAGACAGTGCCTCTGTATAGTGGTGGGTGTGTAATTTCACAAGGCAACTCCTGACTGGTGCTCCTACCCCAGCCTTTACCCCTCTTCCTTTCCAACATAGGGATAATGACAGCCTCCCAAAGCTACCAGTCCTGTATGTCTTGCTATCCCTTGCACAATCTGAAATAAGCCTTTCATTAAGTTTTCTTGACAACTCAAGCTGAGTGTGCTTCTGTTTTCTGCTGGGACCCTGGCTGATAGAAGGGGTGTACATTATTTTTATAATTGGAAAAATTTTATTTAAGAATCACAGAGGACCACCATAGCCTCCCACCTCCCAAAAGAAAGCACTCTTCACAGCATGGAGAGGCCCCCCAGCTTCCAGACTTGAGAGTGATTATTTTTGTTTCATTTTTGAGCCCTCACATGAAATTAGGCTTCAGGCTAGAACACCTATTTCTTAGAAAAACACACTTTCTCCTGGAGAGAAATTCTAGAAAGCAGTCGCGGACTATTGACAAACTATAATGCTGCAAAGGGTTCTAGCCAAAAAGGAATCGAGAAAATCTCTGAGGGGAGAAGGTGGCCCAGAAAGTGGTGCATCATCTGCAGTCCCAGCCTTGTGCCCAGTCAGGCAGCCACAGACAGAGCTGCGCCTTGAGCGGAGACCTGCCTCTGTGGCCACTGGAAACTCACCAGCCCCTGTGGCGTCTGGCCTCAGCAACTGCCAGTCTCCCAGGGGGTAAGTGATACAGTTTGTTCAGTCTGGGGGTGGGATGGTGGTGTGAGGTGGTGATGGGGATGGTTGTGGGGGGTAGCAAGAGGGGGGCTTGGCACGTCACCATGCACTGCTCCACTGTTAAATCTCGATTGGCAGGCTGACTTTTCCCCAGGAGGAAGTGTAGGGAGGAATCTCACAGTTGCATGGCAATAAAGAGCTGCCTGGTGGGCCTCCCTCTCCGCCAAGAGGCTTCATGGCTCCAAAGTTCCGGAGGGGTGTGTGAGGGGGAGGAGGAAGAAATAAGCTGCTCTACTCAGCACTGATGTGATCACCTTTGCAGAAACTTTCCAGTGGCAACTGTGTTAAAGACAGCGGGCTTTGAGGGAGCCAGCATAGTGCAGAGGATGAAACTGAAAGTGAGAGGAGGGGGTCTGGGAAGAGAACTAGGGACTACTTAAAAAGGAAAGGGATGAGAGGTGAGATTCAATAAAAGAGGGTGTTGGACAAAGCCTGTGAAAAACTCCAGCCTCAACACTTTGAGTCAATGACAGGCCTTACTTTCCTCATTCTGTGAAGTGAATTTTATGTTGGTGAGCTTTGATTTCCCCACTAACCTCCAAGTCCCATAAACAAGGGGACTGTGTTTATTATGACTCACAATGAAATAATTGAGTACTTACTATGTATATGTTGAGCCCTGTGCCAAGTACTAGTAATACAGAGATGAATTAAAAGTCCCTGCTCACCTGAGACTTACAGTCTGATGGGAGGGACAGATACTAGAACCATGACAGCACATTCACAGCCTAATTGAGTGTTAGAGTCACTGAGTAGTTCTTGAAAAAATATCTCTGCTTGGGTCCCCACCCTGCAGAGACTCATATTTGATTGATCTTGGAAGGGTTTGATTGGAATGGATTCTAAGGTGATTTGAACATGCAGCTTAGTTTGAGAATCCCTGTTTTAAAATATTCTCAGGGTTCCATGAAACATTATTCCCGTGAAACATCCAGTGATAGTCAAATAATTAAATTTGTAAAATAAGTTATTGGATATATTAGATATTAAAGACTGAGAAGTTCTATAATAAATCTATTTCAACTTAAAGAAATAAATATGTGTTTGCAGGTTGTGAACCTTACTTTGAAGAAAAGTTGAAAAGCACAATGAAACTTATAACAGACTTGATTGGTATTTAATAATAAAAAAATGCTTCTTTGAAGAAAAGAGTTTAATAGAAACCTGAACAATCTGTGGGCAGGGAATGAGGGAAGCAGTGCTCCTGGCAGAGGGATCATTGTGTGCAAGAGTCCTGCGATAGGGAAAATGTTTTCAGAACAGAAAGGAAGCCTGTGCTCCTGGAACGAAGGTGGTAAGATGAAAAAATGGGAAAGACAAGATTTCTGCCTTCAAGGAACTCATACCATAGGGGAAAACTCACATATTCCAAATAGTCCTTATTACTTTATGGATCTGTGATTTTCCCAAATATAACAGGAAGAAAAAGAAATCACTGTCAGGAATAATCTTTCACCAGCTGATACAAAAACCCAGTTTCATGTTTGTCCCTAGGTAACTTACACAATTTTTTTAAGCAGCAGATATGCTTTCATAAGTATGTTGGCTTAGGCTAAATTAGCATGAGGTCATGTTTACTGAGCATACAGTCTGGGGAAAAAAGGAGAAGTGACTTGGAGATTGGATCAAGATGCTAAACTGACACACATGCTTGCCACCCTTTTTCTCTCCAAATCCTTCAAAAAGTAAAGTATTTTAAAATATATCCATTAGCTAGAAAACAAAAAGTGAGTCCTAAATACCCATTTCCCTCCTTGTTTCCTTCTAAATCCCTAATAACCACTAAACTGTTCTTTATTTCTATATAATTTTGTTATTTTAAGAGTGTATATGTGGAATAAAACCCTATGTGGTCTTTTTGGATTGGCTTTTTCACTCAGCGTAATTCTCTAGAGATTTATCCAGGTTGTTATGTGTGTCAGTAATTTGTTCCTTTTGATTACTATGTAGTATTCCAGTGTGAGAATTTACCCAGTTTGTTTAATTATTTACCAATTCAAGGACATCTAAATTGTTTCCAGACTTTGGTCATTACAATTAAGGCTGCTGTTAACATTTGTTTTCATTTTGCTGGGATAAATACTCAGTAGTGTAATTGGTAGGATGTATGGTAACTGCATGTTTAGTGTTTAAAGAAATTGTCAAACTTTTTCTGAGAACCTGTATTATTTTGCATTTCCACTAGCAGTGTATGAGTGACATCATACTCATTAGTAAAATATTAGATGCATGTTGACAAAAGAAGGTAAGAGAGAAGGATACCTACTATCCCAGTTACTATTCACAATGTAGTAGGAACTAGAATTCACAATGATTCTTGTTAAAGTGAGATACAAAAAAAGAAAACTATTAGGAAGGAAGGGACAAAATGACACTTTAAGTTAATAAGGGGAAAAATTCATGAGATATAAGACATTCTACTGGGGGGACAAAACTACTAAGAGAGTAAAGTAAAGCAACCTACTAAAGATTTTTTAAAAAGTAGTAATAAACCCATAATAGCCAATAGTAGAATATCTTAAAAAGGAAGTTCAATAATGATAGTAACAAAAACTGTAAAATATATCTGTCATGAAACTTAACAGGAAGTGTAGAAGACCCATTTAAAGAAAATTATTAAATTTTCTTGAATATGTAAAATTCAGCTTGGTTAGGAAGATGTGATGAATGGGGGGCTCCATCAAATTAATTTAGGAATATGGTAGCTCAATAAAATTTTTAAAATTAAACTTGACAAGCCAATTCTAAAATTCATTTAGAAAAGAATGTGTGCAAATAACAGACATTTTGGACAAGATTACTATGGGGAGGGACTTGCCCTAGTAAAGTTATTATATGGGATTATCACAGGTGTTGTAGACAGATCAGTAAGGCAGAGTATGTGAATGCACAAATCTTTCCACTTCTAGTTAACAATCCTAGAAAAAACACGCATATTCTGGGATTTTTAACTAGAAGTGGAAAGACTTGTGCATTCACATAGAGACATATATAGGCATACCTTGTTTTATTGCACTTTGCTTTATTGCACTTCTGAGATACTGCGTTTTTTTACAAATTGAAAGTTTGTAGCATCTTTACACTGAGCAAGCTTATTGATGCCAGTTTTCTAAAGGCATTTACTTGCTTCATGTCTCTGTGTCACATTTTGGTAATTCTCCCAGTACTTTGAACTTTTACCATTATTATTATATTTGTTATGGTGATCTATGGTCAGTGATTTTTGATATTGTTGTAATTGTTTTGGGGCACCATGAACTGCAGGCCCAAATAAGACCGTGGATTTAAAATATGTGCATTATGACTGGTCCATGGACTTGCCGTTCCTTCATCTCTCCCTCTCCTTGGCCTCCCTATTCTCTAAGACACAATGTTGAAATTAGGCCAGTTAACAACCCTACAGTGGCCTCTACTAGTAAGTGTCCAACTAAATGTAAGAGTCACATCTCTAACTTTAAATCAAAAGGCAGGAATAATTAAGTTTGTGAGGAAGAGATGTTGAAAGCTGAGATAAGGCCAAAAGCTAGGCCTATTGCACAAAAACAGTTAACACGTTTTGAATGCAAAGGAAAAGTTCTTGAAGGAAATTAAAAGTACTACTCTAGTGAACACACGAATGATAAGAAAGCAGAACAGTTATTGCTGATCTGGAGAAAGTTTTAGTAGTCTGAATACAAGATCAAACCAGCCACAACATTCCCTTAAACCAAAGCCTAATCCAGAACAAGGGCCTATCTCTCAATCTGAGAGAGGCGAGGAAGCAGCAGATGAAAAGTTTGGAGGTAGTAGAGGTTGTCTCATAAGATTAAGGAAAGAAGTCGTCTTCATAATATAAAAGTGCACAGTGAGGGAGCAAAGTGTGGATATAGACGCTTCAGCAAGTTATCCAGGTGATCTAGCTAAAATAATGAAGTTGGCTACACTAAACAACAGATTTTAAATGTAGACAAAACACCTTACATTGGAAGATGCCATCCAGCACTTTCATAGCTAGAGAGGAGAAATCAATGCCTTGCTTCAAAGCGTTGAAGGACAAGCTTAACTCTCTTGTTAGGGGCAAATGCAGCTATTATCTTTAAGTTGAACCCAATGCTCATTGACCATTCTAAAAATCCTAAGGCCCTTAAGAATTAATGCTAAATCTACTCTGCCTGTGCCCTATAAATGGAACAATGCCTGGATGATAGCACATCTGTTTATAATGTGGTTTACTGAATATTTTAAACTCACTGTTAGGACCTACTGTTCAGAATAAAAGATTCTATGCAAAATACCAGGTGTACCGGTTAATAATGCAGATGTTGTAATCAAAGAAAACATGATAATTTCAAGAGAAACATCAAAAGTGCTTTATTCAAAGTAATGTCCATTGATAGCTACACATTTCCCCCATTCAGGTAATTTGTGGATACCGTCCCAATAGAATTTTTATTTTGAGGCAAACCATTCAGAGACCCAATTTTCCACTTCTTCATACGTTTCGAAGTGCTGCACAGAAAGTGCGTGTGCCATCGATCGGAACAAGTGGTCATCTGAAGGAGCAAGGTCTGGTGAATACAGCGGGTGGGTTACTACTTCCCAGGCAAGATCTTTTAACATGCCTTTAACTGGTTTTGAAGTGTGTGATGGTGCGTTACCATGAAGCAAAATTACTTTGCCCTGTCTTCTGGCACATTCTGGTTGTTTTATGATCAAAGCATGGTTCAAATTGATTATTTGTTGTCGGTAGCAATCAGTATTAATGGTTTCACCTGGTTTTAGAAACTTATAATACACCACACCTTCGTGATCCCACCAAACACAGAGCATTGTCTTCTTTCCGAAGCGATTTGGCCTTGCAGTTGATGTTGATGGTTGACCGGGATCAACCCATGATTTTGTGCATTTGGGATTCTCAAAATAAATCCATTCATCGCTAGTCACAATTCGATGCAAAAGACTTTCATGCCGTTGAAGCAACATTTTACTGATGACTTTTCGGTTTTCCATTTGTCTTTCGTTTAGTTGATGTGGCACCCATTTTCCTTCCTCTAAAATGTTTCCCATTGCTTGTAAATGATCACAAATTGTTTGCTGAGCAACAGTGAATCTTTCTGCAAGTTGTTTTTGAGTTTGACAGGCATCTTCATCCAATAATGCTTGTAATTGTTGGTCTTCAAACTTTTTCCGTTGACATGGACATTCCTTGTCTTTCACATCGAAATCATCACTTTTAAAGTGTTTAAACCAGCGCTCACAAGTAACTTGAGATGGAGCATGTTCACCATAAGCTTCCCGAAGTATACAATAACTTTTTCTTCAAAATAATGAATTAAAACTTCCTGCAAATGCTCTTTTTTTTGCACAAAATTTGACATTTTTAAGCGTAAAAATATCTATGATATTAACACCTTCAAAAAATTTGACATACGAAGTTTTGAAGCTTGCTGTAAATACAACAAAATAGCATACATATCAAATATATATATCAACAGATGTGTAACTTCATCTATTGAAAAAAATCCACATTATTAACCGGTACACCTGGTATTACTGCTCATTGACAGTGTGCCAGGTTACTCAAATGCTCTAATAGAGATGTACACTAAGATTAAAGTTTTCATGCCTGCTAGCACATCTATTCTGAAGCCTATGGATCAAGGAGTAATTTTGATTTTCAAGTCTTATTATTTAAGAAATACATAAAGCTATAGATAATGATTCCTCTGATGGATCTGGAAAAAATAAAATGAAAACCTCTTGAAAGGATTTCCCATTCTAGAGGCCACTAAGAGCATTCATGTTTCATGGAAATGGGTCAAAATACCAACATTATAAGGAGTTTGGAAGAAGTTGATTCCAACCCTCATGGATGATTTTGATGGGTTCAAGACTTCAGTGGAGGAAGGAATTGCATATGTGGTGGAAATAGCAAGAGAACTAGAATTACAAGCGGAGCCTTGAAGATGTGACTGAATTGCTGCAGTATCATGCTAGAACTTTTAACTGATCAGGAGTTGCTTCTTATGGATGAGCAAAGAATGTGTTCTGGAGATGGAAGCTATTCCCAGTGAAGATGCTGTGAAGATTCTTGAAATGACAAAAACAGATTTAGAAAATGCATAAACTTAGTTGATAAAGCAGTGGCAGGGTTTGAGAGGATTGACTCCAATTTCAAAAGAAGTTCTATGAAAGCTAAAATGCTATCAAACAGTGTTGTATGCCTGCTATAGAGAAATCATTTATGAAAGGAAGAGTCAGTTAATGTGGCAGACTTCATTGCTGTCTTATTTTAAGAAATTGCCACAGCCACCCCATCCTTTAGCAGCCATCAACAGTGAGACAAGACCCTCTACCAACAAAGGGATTCTTAGAAAGCTCAGATGATGATTATAGTCTTTTTTTTTTTTAGCAATACAGTATTTTTAAATTAGGATATGTACATTGTCTTTTTAGACATATTGCTATTGCACACTTAATAGACTGTAGCATATTGTAAACTTAACTTTTATATGTACTGGGAGACCAAAAAATTTGTGTGACTTGCTTTATTGTGATAATATTTCCTTTATTGCAGTGGTCTAGTACTGAACCTGTAATATCTCCAAGGTATGACTATACAAGGATTGAAACATCATTTAATAAGGAAAAAAAAGTGAGAAAACTGCCCTAGCTGGTGTTTCTCACTGGTTAGAGAATTGGCTTGCACACTAGGGGGTCTTGAGTTTGATTTGGGGTCAAGGGCAAGTATCTGGGTTGCAGATCGATTGTTGGCCCCAATTGGGGTGTGCTAGAGGCAACCAATCGATGTGTCTCTCTCACATCAATGTTTCTCTCTCTATCTCCTCTCTCTTTCTCCTTTCCCCCTCCCTTCCACTCTCTCTCTCTTTTTTTTTAATCAATGGGAAAAATATCCTTGGGTGAGGATTAACAACATCAAAAACAACCTATGTTTACAAGTAGAAAAATGATTAAATAATTATGGCACCTCTATCTAGGGCAATGGTTCTCAACCTTTCTAATGCCACAACCCTTTAATACGGTTCCTCATGTTGTGGCGGCCCCCAACCATAAAATTATTTTTGTTGCTACTTCATAACTGTAATTTTGCTACTGTTAATGAATCGTAATGTAAATATTTGTGTTTTCTGAGGGTCTTAGGCTCTACAGCAGCAGTTCTCAAACTGTGCGTCGCGACCCACAGGTTGAGAACCGCTACCAGGGTCACCTAAGACCATCGGAAAACACAGATATTTACATTACGATTCATAACAGTAGCAAAATTACAGTTATGAAGTAGCAATGAAAATAATTTTATGGTTGGGGATCACCACAACATGAGGAACTGTATTAAAGGGCCGCAGCATTAGAAAGTTTGAGAACCACTGATCTAGGGAGTAAGAGTACTATACAACTATTAAAAAGAGTGAAGATTAGAGAGAATCCAAGATGGCGGCGTAGGTAAACACCGAAACTGCTGCCTCCCGCAACAATTTAAAAAAATACAATTAAAAGAAAAAACGTCTATCACCCAGAACCACGGGAAAGCTGGCTGAGTGCAAGTTCTACAACTAGAAGGAAAGAGAAAAGAGCATTGAGACGTGCACAAGCACTGAAAAGCTGAGGTACGGAGGCGCATGATCCGGGCTGGCGGCGGGCGTTGCTTTTTTCAACCCGAAGGGAGACAAGCCCCCGATTACTCTGAAATACAGTTTCTGGGGAGACGCGGGGGACCCAAACTCCTACGGGGAGAAGCTGGACTGTCTGCCAGTGAGGGTGGCTTGCTTGCAGAGCTGCGCGCAGGAATAATTGTTTATGGCACTGGGGCACGGGACTGCTGACAGGGACTCAGAGCCAGCTAACTAGCAGCCATTGCTGTTTGCCACGCCCTAGCCTAGTGATGCCCTGAGGCCCCACCCTGCACAACCTACAAACCCACCCAAGCTCTAAGCAGCGGCTTTTGCATAAAAAAGCCCTGCCCTATCACAGCTTAACCTAGCAAACTTGCAGCCTGGGTTAGACAGCTCCAAAACCTCCAAACCACAAGCAAAGAGGAGAAAACTGTAGCTCTCACTGTAGCTCCTGCTGGGTGGCCTCAGACAGTAGCTGACCTGCACCCCATTGGAGATCCAGAAGCCAGTGTACCTAGTGGTCAGTGTGAGACACCAGATTTCAACTCCTCACATCCATAAGTGACACATTCAAGAGGCAGACTCAGTGAGCACCAAAGCCCCACTGAAACAAGTCCTGCCCCATAAGCATGTCTTCAGCGCAGCAGTTCTTCCATTATAGACACAGCGAGTGCTCACAGCTAATTGGCCTGGAGGTCAATTCCTCCCAGTGTACCAACGGCAATTAAGGCTTAACTACACCAAGACTTTGCACTCAGCCCACAAAGGGGTGTACCATCTCATGTAATTAAGGAGGCTGAGCTACTGCCTCCTATAGGTCACCTACCACACAAAGCTACTCCATCAACACAGAGAAGCAGCCAAAATGTGGAGACAAAGAACATGTCACGAATGATAGAAACGGAGGAAAGCAAACTACTGGACGACATAGAGTTCAGAACCACATTTATAAGGTTACTCAAGAATCTTCTAAAAACTGCTGAGAAACTTGATGAGACCTTCAAGGAGCTTAATGAGAATGCCAAAAAAATGGAAAAGGACCAGTCAGAAATGAAGCATACACTGTCTGAAATAAAGAATATACAGAAACTCAACTGTAGATCAACGTACCCCAAGAATCAAACCAAAGATCTGAAATATGTGGAAACAAAAAACATCCAACCAGAAAAACAAAAAGAAAAAAGAATCCAAAAATATGAAGATAGTGTAAGGAGCCTCTGGGACAACTTCAAGCGTACCAACATCCGAATTTTTGGGGTGCCAGAAGAAGGGAGAGAGCAAAATATTGAAAACCTATTAGAAGAAATAATGACAGAAAACTTTCCCTACCTGGTGAAAGAAATAGATGTACAAGTCCAGGAAGCGCACAGAACCCCATACAAGAGGAATCCAAAGAGGACCACACCAAGACGCATCATAATTAAAATGCCAAGGGCAAAAGACAAAGAGATAATATTAAAAGCAGCAAGAGAAAAACAGTTAATTACCTACAAAGGAGTACCCATACGACTGTCAGCTGATTTCTCAACAGAAACTATGCAGGCCAGAAGGGAGTGGCAAGAAATATTCAAAGTGATGAACAGCAAGAACCTACAACCAAGATTACTCTACCCAGCAAAGCTATCATTCAGAGTTGAAGGTCAGATAAAGAGCTTCACAGACAAGAAAAAGCTAAAGGAGTTCATCGCCACCAAACCAGGATTACATGAAATGCTGAAGGGTATTCTTTAAGAAGAAGAAGAAGAAGAAAAAGAAATCAATGGAAAGAGTACCTTTAGGTGAGGATTAACAACAATGAAAAGTCCTGGAGAACCTGTCCACCACTCCAGTCTGAATGCTGAATGAGGTGAGGCAGGACAGGTGACCCTGCTCTTCTCTCCTATAGTCCCAGTCCTTGTGGGATCCTCCCAGGATGAGCATCGCATCACCCTGAGAACGATCCTATGACCTAAAGACAGATGTTTGCACCACACAACCCCCAAATGCAAGCCAAGCACTTCACGTGAAACAAAAACAGTAATCGGTCCCAATGTTGGAGGAAAAGCTGGCTGTATGAGGCCCAGAGAGACAGGACTATCCTTTAGAAGTGGGCAACTGAACATTTTTTCAAAGATAAATTACTATACAGTAAAAAAAAAACAGAGTGAAGATTAAACACTGTACATGGTTTATTGAGTTGAAAAAAATCTAATTGTATGATTAGACAGTGTGATAATATTCATATTAGAGTTCACACAAACAAAGCTGTATTTCCATAGGCATATACATATAGTATATGTGTATATGCATCAAGAAAGGATTTGTAAGGAAATACATGAAACTCATAACAGAAATGAACTCTGTGGTTAGGGATGAGACATTGGGGGAAGAGTAAATTATTTAAAAAATAAATCTTTATTGTTCAGATTATTACAATTGTGCCTCTTTTTTCCCCCATAGCTCCCCTCCCCCGGTTCCCACCCCATCCTCTGCTCTTACTCCCCCACCCCCACTGTCCTCACCCATAGGTGTATGATTTTTGTCCAGTGTCTTCCTGCACCCCCCCTACCATTTCCCCCTGAGAATTGTCAGTCCACTCCCTTTCTATGCCCCTGATTCTATTATATTCACCAGTTTATTCTGTTCCTCAGGTTTTTTATTCACTTGATTTTTAGATTTACTTGTTGATAGATATGTATTGGTTGTTCATAATTTTTATCTTTACCTTTTTCTTTTTCTTCTCCCTCTTCTTAAAGAATACCTTTCAGCATTTCATGTAATACTGGTTTGGCATGATGTACTCCTTTAGCTTTTTCTTATCTGTGAAGCTCTTTATCTGCCCTTCAATTCTGAATGATAGCTTTGCTGGGTAGAGTAATCTTGGTTGTAGGTTCTTGCTATTCATCACTTTGAATATTTCTTGCCACTCCCGTCTGGCCTGCATAGTTTCTATTGAGAAATCAGCTGACAGTTGTATGCGTGCTCCCTTGTAGGTAATTAACTGTTTTTCTCTTGCTGCTTTTAATATTCTCTCTTTGTCTTTTGCTCTTGGCATTTTAATTATGATGTGTCTTGGTGTGGTCCTCTGGATTCCTTTTGTTTGGAGTTCTCTGTACTTCCTGGACTTGTAAGTCTATTTCTTTCACCAGGTGGGGGAAGTTTTCAGTCAGTATTTCTTCAAATAGGTTTTCAGTATCTTGCTCTCCTCTCTTCTTCTGGCACCCCCATAATTCGGATGTTGGTACGCTTGAAGTTGTCCCAGAGGCTCCTTACACTATCTTCATATTTTTGGATTCTTCTTTTTTCTTGCTTTTCCAGTTGGATGGTTTTTGCTTCTTTGTATTTCAAATCTTTGACTTGATTCTTGCGATCCTCTAGTCTGCTGTTAGGTCTCTGTGTTTTATTTTTTATTTCAATCAGTGTATGCTTAATTTCTAGTTGGTCCATTTTCATATCCTTGAGGGTCTCCCTAAATTTATGAGCCTTTTCTAGAAAATTCTTGAAAAACCTTATAACTGTGGTTTTGAACTCTATATCCAGTCGTTTACTTTCCTCCATTTCTTTCATTTGTGATCTGTTTCTTTGTCTCTGCATTTTGGCTGCTTCCCTGAGTTGATAGAGTGACTTTGTGTGCTAGGTGTCCTATAGAGCCCAGTGGCTCAGCCTCCCTAGTTAACTGAGGTGGACACTCTCGGTGCACCCCTTTGTGGGTTGTGTGCACAGTCTTGTTGTAGTTAAGCTTTGATTGTTGTTGGTATCCCTGGGAGGAATTGACCTCCAGGCCAATTGGCTGTGAGGATCAGCTGTGTCTATGATGGGAAAACTTTTGTGCTGGAGACACCCTTATGAGACAAGACTTGCTTCAGTGGGGCTTTGGTGCTCACTGAGTCTGCCCCCTGAGTGTGTCCCTTATGGATCTGAGGAGTTGTAATCCGGATGGTCCCACTGTGACCCTTGGGTACACTGGTTCTTGGATCTCCAAGGAGGTGCTAATTAGCCTCTGCCTGAGGTCACCCAGCAGGAGTATGGATAGATTTGCAGATTTCTCTTCTTTGTTTGGGTTTTGGAGGTGCTGGGGTGAGACTGAGTTGTGAAGCAATGCAAGCTGCTGTGGGGCCTTGGGCCTTCTTTTGCATGTTCTGGGTCTCACTGATTCAGCTGCAGTTTGTTAGGTTAGTTTAGAATTCAAAGAACCAGACCATTCATATGCAAAAACCTCTGTGTTCAGCTTGGATGGGGCGCAGTCTCAGGGTGGAGCAAATAGCATTGGCTTTGTGGGGCAGGATCTCAGGGTGGAGCAAGCAGCAATGGCTTCTGGTCAGCCCTGCCCTAAGAGGCCCCTGCGTCTCAGTGTCCTGTGGTAATCGCTGCAAGCACCTCTGAGAGAAAGCCACCCTCGAGTTTCACCTGCTGCCAGACAGTCCAGTTTCTCCCCGTATGAGTCTAGGTCCCCAGAGTCTCGCCCAGAACTGGAGTTCAGAGCAGTCGGGAGCTTTTTTCTCCCTCCCGCTTGAGAAAGCCAGGCACATACTCAGTTGCCAGCCCTCTTTGCGTGCGCGCCTCCGTAACTCTGCCTCCTGCAGCTCCTCTGAGTCTCAGTGTGCTTTTCTCTTTCCTTCTAGTTGTAGAATTTCCACTCAGCCAGCCTTCCTGTGGTTCTGGGTGATGTCCATTTTATCTTTTAGTTGTAGTTTTGAAATTGTTGTGTGAGGCAGCAGTTCAGGTGTTTACCTATGCCGCCATCTTGGTTTCTCCCTTAAATCTTGACATTTTCTTTTAGATAACCCTATACTGTATTGTTTGTGGGTTAAATTTTTTTCTCTAAATGAAGAATATGCAAAAAAAAGCTGTGTTTTACAACATATCTTATTGGTGGAAAGTTTTAAGGTGGTTCACAAAATGGGAAGAGAGATGGGGAAGGGCACCATTCAACGAAGATACTCAGATTCACTGGAGCACTTACTGCAGCATCTCAAAATTGGCAAACCCCAAAATGGGACTACTTCAGGGCACACTCTTAAAAAGTAGAAAATAATTTATCCTGTGGACAGAAAACAGATGCTGTAATGCACCTGTTATAGGATACTGTTCTATCCACCCTGCAAAGAGCAGCAAAATCACTTTTGAAAGTTTTTTCTACTTTGGGCCTGCAGAGAAAAGACATATCCTCAGCAAATGAGAGCATCAGGCAGGTTACCCAAGGCAGCGAGGAGAAAATGGGGAACAAAGTTCTGGCAATTCTCCAAAGCATCTGAAGTAGTTCTAGCTGTACTCTGCAAACTATGAAAATTGGTGAGGTGGGACCAATGGATGCAAGGGCTCTTTGAATCTAAGAAGAAACATCCAGAAACAGTAGTCCTCTTAGCCCTGTTTCCCTGCATTCAGAGGAGCTGCAGGGAGAAAAATCCTGTGTGTTTCACTCAAAACTGTTTCCGGGGTTTTAAGCTGAATTTGACAGCTTTCATGTCCAAGTAGTGATGGCAATGGGCCTGGCGCATGGCCCCCAGGATTTGAAGGAGGCTTATAAAGAGCTGCTCTTAAAAAGATTTATAGATATCAACAAACTCTTAAAAAAAACCCCAGCATGTTGATGAGTTGAGGGTCAAGAAGTGAGAAGCAGAAGCGTCAGATCTTCTTTCAAACACTGGCTTAAGCACAAATGGGGAAAACATCCAGTTATCAAAATAGGCTTGAGGTTTTTTACTGAGACCAGAAATTCTGGGGAGCAGTGCAAGATGTTTTTGCGAAACCTTAAATACTGCAGGGGTAAGCCTTCTTGCTAACCAATTAGATAATTGCCTTTTCATTCTGTGGACTTCTCATTGTTTCTTCTTCTTCTTAAAGCAAACAAAATAATTAGCCTTGTCTTAGGATAATTTTGCTGATATTTCCATAATGAAATAATTACTTCAGCCCTGAATTAAACACACTGTCCTTCTGTGGGTACAGTAGGCCACCAGCTGTTTTAAATAACCCCTGAGAGGGTCAGGTTAAGGACTCAGTTTATGACCTTATAAATTAACATAAAGAGACCTACTCCATAATGCAACAGACAATCTATTTATAATGCTTAATTAATCTCCTCCAGTCACTAACAGAGCCCACTTGTGACCTTTTGTTTCAACTTCACCAAATGTAAGTCTCCTGAGATGAGAGGTGTTAATATGTGAATGCTGATAGAATTTGCTGGCATCATGGCCAAGTATTAAAGAGCTGACAGTCTGGATAAATTAGCTCCTAATAGCTTACTAATCAAGTGGAAGAAGCAAATGTCAAGTTGGGCAGCACTGATGAAACACTTCATCAAACCCTGAGCAGGAGAAATACAAAAAGAGAGGAAAATGGCCATGTCTGACACTGCTGGCCAAACTTTGAATTTCATGCAGACCTGGCAGATGAGAGAAAATGTCAGAATTGTATCAAAAGATGGCTGTGGGAAGTCATTCTGGGTGGCTGCCTTTAGCTGTTGCAATTTTCAAACTGTGTGCCCAAAAACTGTGTGCCCAAACGGTGTGCCGCAGCCATTTGTAAAACTTGCAATACCTGACTAATTAGGGGCACTGATCTCTTCTACCACATTGTAAAAAAAAGAAGAAAAAAAGACAACAGCCAACACAATAGCTGTCTGGTGTGAATGGATCAGAATTATACCTTTTTTTTTTGGTCAGATTTGCAAAAGATATATGTTTTGGTGTGCTGCAGACTTTCAGTAATTAGTTTATGTGTGCCATGAGCTGAGAAAAGTTGAAAATCACTGTCTTAGAATGATACAAAAAATCCAAAGTATTACCAATTCAATGCTGTCTTAAGGAAGATACTACAGACAGAGTGGAATTATCTGGAAGTTCCTCAGAAGCTATAGGGTGTGGGGAGAGCAATGTTTGCAGACATGGGAATAGGGCCTGGGAAGGAGAAAGGAAATACATATGCCACTTGAACATTTCTGTGGCCCAAAGGGAGCAACAGTGACCTGACCACAGAAATTCTGCCTTGTGGCCTGGCATCTTGGAGTATGCATGGAAGGCTTTGTCAGATTTTAGAACTGTCCAGGGTGTTTCCATATGTCTTTATCAGTCAGGGAACTAGATTTCTTTTTGTCTACCACATTCAAACACCAGTGTAAGAGATACATCTGGCTCTGCTGTGAGCTTTAGGCAGGTTCCTTAACCTCATTGCTTCCATTTTCTCATCTGCAAAGTGAGAATCTTAACAGTACCTACCTCATAGGGTTGTTGTGAAGATTAAATAGAGTTAATACATATAAAGGCTTTAAACAGTACCTCACATATAGTAGGCACTATGTAAGCCTGGACTGTTTTGATGGTAGTATCTCTGTAATATCTTTCTCCTCTGGGCTCTCCTTTCCTGGTGCTGCTATAGCAGTCAGCTTAGACTGTTATGACCTCTTTCCTGAGTAGCTTCCTAATTAATTTTCTTCTAAATTCATCTCTTCCAATACTTCATACATTGTATTGCCACTGAAATCGTTCAGTCTCTGATCTTGTCTTTATCTTATTCAGGGATCTGCAGAGTTCAACAAATAAAGTCCAAACACCTTCATCTTGCTTTCTAGCCTCATCCCACCCTTACCTCCTGACCCTAGTTTCACACTCTAATTTGACATTTCACTGCACCTTGTTAGACCCCTCCCCTCCCCTGGAACCATGCTATTTTCTATGCCTTACTCTCCTTCACTTGTCCCGGCATGTTTTCGCATTTGACGCTGTGCTCATTTTTCTCTCTACTTGGAGTTTATCTTCTGCTTCAAATCCTAGCCATCCTTGAAAGACAGGCCCAAATGCCACCTGCACCCTGGGGCCTTTCTGAGCCTGTCATTTCCTCATCCCTTTCTTTTCTGAGATCCAGTGATCTTTATTTATTATTAGAGGCCCAGTGCATGAAATTTGTGCACTGGTAGGGTCCCTAGCGGCTGCCGGCTGCCAGCTGCCAGCCAGGTACTTGCTTCCTTCTCCTGGCTGCCTGCCGCTGCTGGGGCCTCCTCCCTTCTGCCCCGCTGGTCCTGCCCCTCGTCGAACTCCCAGTCAAGGGGACAATTTGCATATTATACTTCTATTACATAGGATTGGTTTTTTAGTCCTCAGCCCTAGTTACCTGTCATTATAACTATCAATTTATATGTCCTTTATTTAGTATGTTACACATCCCAGCCTCTAAGTACCTTGGAGCCAGGCTCATTCTTTAGTATGTCCTCCTCAGACCTGACCCCAACCCTATGCTATACACACAGCAGGTCCTCTGCAAACAGGATTGGAATATTAATTGAGAATCCTGGAATGACAGCCTGGTCTTTCTGTGACTTATTCTCAGTCACCTTATTGTTCTGTATGTGGAAATAACTCAACTCCACTTGGAATGAATAAAATAGCCCATCAGCAGGAAAGCAAACACAAAATGCACAACTGATCCGCAAACAATGGATTGTTTTTTTAAGAAGGAGTAATGAAAAACTATCTGAGTTCAATACCTTTATATCTGGTCACTACAGCTGCATTGACACTAAGAGGCTCTTGGAAGCTGACGGTGAGTGATGTGCTGCTGGTTACCGTGAGGCAGACATTGGTTGGCACCTCAGGGGCTCCTGGGACAGAAGGAAAAACACAAGGATCTTAACATAACACATCCTTTTCAATGTTCTTGCCTCTTCAAAGAATACCCAGAAACACACACTATGGAAACATTTGTTTGTAGAGCCTAATAGCTTTTGCTTTTGAACATTTTCATTAGAAGTCTCAATGGCCTTTATTTGTTGCCATCTTGGTCTTATTTGATCATTAAAACATTGTCTGGAGGGGTAAATAATACCAGTTAAGCCTCCCCAAAGTATCCTGGAAACATAACAGGAGGTTAGCTGGACCAGCGGAGAGGAGGCTAGAAAGTGTTAGCAGGAACTATTATATTTCATTAAGTACTTTTGTGTAAATCATCTCAGGGGAGACTTTTTGCAACCCTGTTGGGTAGAAAGGGCAAGTAACAGCATTCCCTCTTTTTGGGTGAGGAAGCTGCAGACCAAAGAGGCCAAATGACTTGTTCAAGGACATATGGCTTTGGATGATCAATTCTGGACTCTTTCCCAACATGGGATGTTAACTCACCTTGCTCTCATTCTGCTATTACACAGTTGTATTTTACTAGGAAAGAATTCACATGCAAATGTCATATCTACTAATAGATTTATGATGGTGTTAGGTATTCCTTCTAGGTGTTTTGTGATTTAGAAAATTAAAAATTGGTATCAAGTCTAAAAACATGATTTATTCTAATATTAATTTGTCTTGAATGAAGCACAAAAGCAAGTGTATTCATTAAAACAATGGCTGGATTTTTTTTTAAAGAAGAGCAAAGTATCAGCATTGCTTAAGAGATTGTTAATAATAAAAGCAACCTTTCATTCATGTCAGTTATTTGCTTCAAGAGAAAGGATTAGGCCTCATTTGGGGCTTAGTATTCAGTACTACTACAAAAAAAAAACACCAAGACTTTCACTGCCTTGGTCTTTATCACAGCTAAGGTTACTGGAGCAGAGGCAGATAATTCCCACACTAACGAATTTACCTTTTCCTTATATTTAAATTTTCAATATATTTCTAATATTTTTGCTGTTTGAATAAGGTTTTATTTTGGAATTAAAGTTTAATATTTTACAAGTTTGAGTTTGAATTACATACATATTCTTTTGTATCAGAGGCTGCACAAAGCAGTACCTTCCAGTGCTAGTATTATCCAGAAACAAGACTTGTTTAAACTAGCAAAAAGGACTGGTAATAGAGAATGGACGTGCAGACAAAAGCATAATTCATGGGTTGATTGACTGTCCTCTGCAGCCTGTATTCACTGAAGGTCAGTTTACATAAGCGCTATATAAAAAATGCAGTAGAGAGTTGAAAACAACTTACACTTGAGCCTGAAGCAGAAACTGGACAAATAGGTAAACAAATATTTTTTCACCTCTGCATCCCAAAATATAGTCACTTAGGGCATCAGACCATCCAGGTCATTAGGCATTGGGGCGTAATGGGTGGAAAGTGCTAGATGAGTGTGACATGATGGAGGAAGGCCAGCAGCACTGAAGCCTCATGGCTGTGGCCAGAGAACCTATCAGGAGCCAGAAAATCAAGCAAGACAAAAGATCCTTTTACAACCTCCCAGAACCCTTGCTCCAAACAGGCTGACAACGGCCATCCATGACCCTATAACGTTACAGAAAAATCAGTAAAGGAAGGCCTGGCTGTCTCAAACCAAGGTTTGGTCCAGTTAAACTAGAGGTCCTCTGCTTATACTCACTGGCATGTTCGAAGCCTGTTTTCATGCGTCTGTAGAGCCGGTACCTCCACTCCCAAGCTTTCAGCTGTTTCTCTTTCTCTGTGTTGTCCAGACTGAATCCTTCATTCTCCACCTGAATAGAGAGTTCACTCACCCTCTCCTGGGCTTCCTGCACCAATGTGTTGAGGTGCATCGCTCGACTTTCCAGGCTGACAACTAAACAGAAAGAAATGGGTGACTCCTTTTTCTTGCTGGGAAAATGCTGCTTCACTGGCAAGAGATCTGAGAGTCCACGATTACAGTATTAGAAAAATTTACAGTTTATATTCAATATTATTCTGTATTAGTTCCAGGTTTTAAAAAATGCCCAGCAGAAGTGGGGTCCATCCATATTTGTTACTAATGTTTTGTTATGATAAGGTCTAATTAGTGACATTTACAACTAGATTAAACTGTAAATCCATCCATTTAAGATATTCCCATTGCCCTCTGGCCCTCTTGTGACATGCACCCCATACAGCTGCTTAGCAGTTAATTAGAATTCCACTGTCAAGTGGCCATGAGGACTACTTCTCATCCAGATTGCACGCGTTTCCATGCTCTTCGGAGGACAAACACTTAGGAGCTAAAGCTCTGTAGGGCCAGATCGTTCAGTCTCTGATCTTGTCTTTATCTTATTCAGGGATCTGCAGGAAGGCCCTAGGAAAAGTCACTGATGAGTCAAGCTACATTCTGCCAGAGTTGTTTATCCTTTATGTTTTTAGAACTTGATTCAGATTTTTTGCTCTTATCACTTTCTGCCCAGCTCATAGACATTTTTGTATGCATATCCTAGTGGCATAATCCTGTTAGTATTATTCAATTTATTTATTGCTAACAAAGTGTTCTGCTGCTGCCACAATAGGTCTAGTGAATTCTGATAGCTGACTTGAGTGTGATCAGACATTGATCTTTGATTGTGGTCTGATTGTAGGTATGGTCTCTGGAGATGCCCATGCCAAAGAGAGAAAGCTGTCCTAGCTCTTCTTGCTGAGAGAACTTACACAGCTTGATAGTTCTATTTTATTCAATGCATGATCGTCTTTATTTGATTCATATCATGTTGTTGACCCAATCTGCTCTCATGTGAGTGAATGTTCATGTCCTCCTAGCCTCACATTCTATGTCAGGCTAGGAGGCTGCTTCTTGTGGTGGCTCTCCCGCATGTGAGGGTTTGCCTTGTTGGTCACTTCTGATCTGGGCATGTGGTAGGGGATCAGATCATGAAACAGATCAGAATCAAGTTTGGCAGTTCTGCTACCCACCCATTGAACACTCTTTGTGACCAAAACAGTATTTTCCCCCAGGTGGGTGAGGAAGAAATCCAACTATTTCATTCTTCCAATGAAGGGAGAAGATAACTGTGAAAATTTGTTATGTATATTTTGAAATGGAAATTAGGTGGTTATATATTCATATTCTCTGTGTTCATAGACATGTTTGCATTAATTATAGGAAGTGAATACTAATTTATTATTGCCCCTGCTCACTATCAGTCTAAATTTATTTACCGATGAGGTCAATGAAAAATGAGTTGAGTCCTTTTTTCCTTTTTCTTTCTTCTTTCTTTTTAACATTTCTATTTAGAACACTTGGGACTGTGTTTTGCTGCAGATTTGTCATGGTTAATGAATGTTGCTGTAGCAGTCAATCATGTACTCTAAATACTGTCACGCTTTTTTTTTAAAGCCTCAGTCATGAGCCATGACAGAAAAATAAACAAATAAATATAAAGCTAAAAAACTCTTTCACTGAGCAGCTACCCTACGCAGAATCCCCAGGGAAGGCTAAAGGAGGCCAGAATAAATGATAATATAAGTGCTGTGGACCTAGGGAAGCAATGATGGGGTATGAACAGGAGGTTCTGGAGAAAAAAAATACACATATACACACGTGGGCGCATACTCCAGTGGAAAAATTGGCAATATTAGTGGCCTCAAGGTGCAATTTCCTGGAGCAGTGAGATTGACAAGTCAGTACTAAATGCTGTTAATTTAACTAACTTCAGATTAATGGTAGAGTCTGCTATGACTGAAGCCCTCAAACACAGTCTCATTATAGCCTTGCTGGGAAGGTCCTAAATATAGGCATTGACAGTTTAAAACAAATTCGTATACATTTGTGTATTTTTAGACATAGGTTAGGCGTCAGAGTTTGTGTCACAGTTTTCAGGTTGATTAATTGACCCAGTAACTGCACCCTCTACCCAATCCCCCCTCCTTCTTCCACTCCAAATTATAGAGAAAATGGGGGAATTGTCCTTGCTAAGTCATTCAGTGAGCTTTTTATTGTAAGCCTGATGTTTGAATTGCATGCATGCGTCAACACTTGGGTGATAGACACATGATTTATAAAAATAAATTTTTCTAATACTATAAAATCCCCCCTATTAATTTTTATATTCACAACAGTTATTACGGGTGTGAATTCCAGGTGGCATTTCAGATGGACAGCTTCTCTTGAGCTCTGTTTGGCTCCCCTGATATTTTTCCTGCTTTCCCTAGTACAACACGCTTTGTTTCCAGACTTTCCCTCTCCTCCCAGGCTGTAGACATGATGTTATTTGATTTATAGGGGTAAAGGGATTCTATATCTTCAAGATAAAGCACTTTGCCTTTTCATAGGCTAACAAGGGAGATCCATAGAATTTGATGACTAGATAAGTTTTCCAAACTCATCTAGATCCCCCGTGCTTCTTTCTCAAACTGGGGTACCTAAACCACAGCCTGATGCCCCAGAATGAATAGGATCATTCCTGCATCTTCCTGGATCACCAAATTTCCTATGTAGGTTTTGGTGAAAGCACCTTATTTAGAAATTAAAACGAACACTTTTATTATGGAGAAGGAAAAATTTCCCTCAAAATTGAAGATTTTTTTAAAGGGAAACTTCATAGAAGGCCTCCTCCCCTCCCCCATCCCAGGCCAAATCTCCAGGTACCCCTGGGAATATGCGCACTTGCCTCTGTTGTTAGAGGTAATCCCATGCATGAGTGGGAGAGGCATTGACTGAGCCAGAGGTTTCACCAAGCAAATCCTTTTTTTCCCCCTATGGACTTTTTAATGGCTTAATAAAACACTCTCTTTTGAAAGATTTTCTTTATTGACTACCAAATCAGCTGACTCATAAATTAATCATTTTCTCCCTATTATTAATGACCTATATAACTGCCAATAGAAGCATCTGTTCAGTAGGAGATAACCAACCTAACAAAAGGGGTTAATACATTTTAAGCAAAAGTAAGTAAAAATGATAATTATCTTAAACTGTGTAGTTTTATCTTAAGTACTCGTGTGGTAGGTTAGGCATTAGATCCTGCTGGGAATCACATTCCTGTTTCTGCCTTCCCAGGATGAGAAACTTTGCAACTTCCTTATTTTAAGGCAGTGGTCGGCAAACTCATTAGTCAACAGAGCCAAATATCAACAGTACAATGATTGAAATTTCTTTTGAGAGCGAAATTTTTTAAACTTAAACTTATTCTAATGCCACTTCTTCAAAATAGACTCGCCCAGGCCGTGGTATTTTGTGGAAGAGCCACACTCAAGGGGCCAAAGAGCCGCATGTGGCTTGCGAGCCGCAGTTTGCCGACCACTGTTTTAAGGTGAAGAAACTTAGACCCAGGGAGGTGGAATGATTATCCAGGATTTTCTTAAAAACTCAGTGAACTTCTTCTAAACCAAATGGAATGCAAATTAATCTATTATTTATGTATTGCCATTTTCTAACAGCTACCTGTTTGTCATGAGATTGGTGAATTCATTTTGGTTGATTGGTTGACATGGAAACTAGAAAGGCTGTGTCTATTTTATGATTGAATTTTCTGCCCATCCACTTCTCTTATTCTTGGATCCATTCTCCCTTCACTTCCACCCTCTGAATATTTCCCTCTTGAGTCCAGAGCTCCTGAATCTGTTTGCAAGTTTGGGCCTTTTCTCTCTTACTGCTGTAGATTCCTTCTCCAGCCAAGCAGCTATCCCTCTGCACTGCCATAGCCAGCACAATAGAGGGTCTGTGAGTGTGCGGGGAGCTGTCCGGATGGGGCAGGACCACTTGGAGGCTCTTGAAATAGGCTCCTTGCTATTGTGGTGTTTAATTATCAACAGCATTTCTACCACCCAGTGTTTCTGAGTGGGTATTTGTTATAAGACCTGCCCAGCTAATTAACTACCCTGTAAGAGTAGGGGGAGGGGCAGGCACTTGGTGTTCAAAGAATACAGTTATGATTACTGTTTAAATCCTGAGATAGTGATCAGATACCATCAGAATCTAAACTGTAGATCACTAACTACTTCCTTGCCTTGCTAGTTCTTAATTTTGCCTTTGCCCTGCAATTAGTAAATTTGGGCCTGATTGATAATTGTTAAAAGCTTGAAGATATAATGAGGGTAACATGTAAAGTAATTTAAATTTTTTAGGTATGAAAGTGTTTATATTTTTAATTAAAATTTTTTTTCAATTACAGTTTATATTCAGTATTATTCTGTATTAGTTCCAGGTTAAATAATCATGTACCTTACAAAGTGGTTCCCCAATATTTCTAGAACCCACCATATATAGTTATTACAATGCTAGAGGCCCAGTGCATGAAATTTGTGTACTCGGTGGGGGTTGGGGGGGCCCCACACCCAAGCCTGCGCCCTCTCACAGTCTGGGAGCCCTTGGGGGATGTCTGACTGATTGCTTAGGCCTGCTCCCCGTGACTATTTTGTGACTACCAATTTGTAGTACTTAATCCCTTCATCTCTTTCACCCATCCTCCCTAACTCCCTCCCATCTGGCAACCATCAGTGTGTCCTCTGTATTTGAGTCTGTTTCTGTTGGTTTATTTTTTCTTTAGATTTCACATATAAGTGAAATCATATGGAATTTGTCTTTCTCTGTCTGACTTAGCATAATAACCCTCTAGGTCCATCCATGTTATCACAAATGATAAGATTTCATTCTCTCTCTTTTTTTTTTTTTGGCCAAATAATATTCCATTGCATATATGTACCACTTCTTCTTTATCCAATCTTCTATCATTCACTGTAATGTTATTTACAATAACCAAGATATGGAAACAACCTAATTGATGACTAATTTAATTTTTTAATTGAGACATTTAGGGAACAACTCATTTGGCTTGCTTGAAAAAAAAAATACATTTGCCCATTACTAATGATATACATCTTTCAATTTAGCACTAACTTTTCTATTGTTATTAGCATTTTCCTTGTTTTTATTGTTCTAAGACAGGCATTTAGTCTAGTGCTCAAAGGATCCTTACAACTAGCTTTAGTTGCCTTTTCCTATAGTCCCTTGGCCCTATATGATTTCCTTTGTGAGGAGAAGTCATCAAGGTAGCCTAGTCCTTTTCACTTTTTTTCCTTTTTTTAAAATTTAATAAATCTTTATTGTTCAAATTATTAGAATTGTTCCTCTTTTTTCCCCCCATAGCTCCCCTCTACCTGGTTCCCACCCCACCCTCTGCCCTTACCTCCCCCCACATTATCCTCATCCATAGGTGTACGATTTTTGTCCAGTCTCTTCCCACACCCCCCACCCGCCTTCTCCCCTGAGAATTGTCAGTCCACTCCCTTCCTATGCTCCTGATTCTATTATATTCACCAGTTTATTCTGTTCATCAGATTTTCAATTCACTTGATTTTTAGATTCACTTGTTGACAGATATGTATTTGTTGTTCATAATTTTTATCTTTACCTTTCCTTTTTCTTCTTCTTCCTCTTCTTAAAGAATACCTTTAAGCATTTCATATAATACTGGTTTGGTCTTGATGAATTCCTTTAGCTTTTTCTTATATGTGAAGCTCTTTATCTGCCCCCCAATTCTGAATGATAGCTTTGCTAGGTAGAGTAATCTTGGTTGTAGGTTCTTCCTATTCATCACTTTGAATATTTCTTGCCACTCCTGTCTGGCCTGCATAGTTTCTATTGAGAAATCAGCTGACAGTCGTATGGGTGCTCCCTTGTAGGTAATTAACTGTTTTTGTCTTGCTGCTTTTAATATTCTCTCTTTGTCTTTTGCTCTTGGCATTTTAATTATGATGTGTTTTGGTGTGGTACTCTTTGGATTCCTTTTGTTTGGGGTTCTCTGCTTCCTGGACTTGTAAGTCTATTTCTTTCACCAGGTGGGGGAAGTTTTCAGTCAGTATTTCTTCAAATAGAAGATTTTTTTTTCAGTATCTTGCTCTCTCTCTTCTTCTGGCACCCCAATAATTCGGATGTTGGTATGCTTGAAGTTGTCCCAGAGGCCCCTTACACTACCTTCAAATTTTTGGATTCTTTTTCTTTTTGCTTTTCCAGTTGAGTGTTTTTTGCTTCTTTGTATTTCAAATCTTTGACTTGATTCTTGTGATCCTCTAGTCTGCTGTTAGGTCTCTGTATAATATTTTTTATTTCAGTCAGTGTATGTTTAATTTCTAGTTGGTCCTTTTTCATATCCTCGAGGGTCTTGCTAAATTTATTGGCCTTTTCTAGGAAATTCTTGAAAAACCTTATAACCGTGGTTTTGAACTTTATATCCAGTCTTTTGCTTCCCTCCATTTCTTTCATTTGTGATCTGTTCCTTTGTCTCCGCATTTTCGCTGCTTCCCTGAGTTGGTAGAGTAGCTTTGTGTGCTAGGTGTCCTATGGGGTCCAGTGGCTTAGCCTCCCCAGTTACCTGAGGTGGACACTCTCGGTGCACCCCTTTGTGGGTTGTGTGCACAGTCTTGTTGTAGTTAAGTCTTGATTGTTGTTGGTATCCCTGGGAGGAATTGACCTCCAGGCCAATTGGCTGTGAGGATCAGCTGTGTCTACGCTGAGAAAACGTCTGTGCTGGAGGAGACACCCTTATGAGATAAGACTTACAAAATTACAAAAGCCTCTTTGCTCAGCTTGGATGGGTTGGAATCTCAGGGCGGAGTAGACAGCCTTGGCTTCCCATCAGCCCTGCCCTATGAGGCTCCTGGGTCTCAGTGTCCCTCGATAATCACTGCAAGCACCTCTGAGAGAAAGTCACCCTCGAGTTTCGCCTGCTGCCAGACAGTCCAGTTTCTCCCCAAATGGGTCTAGGTTCCCAGATTCTCGCCCAGAACTGGAGTTCACTGCAGTCGGGAGCTTCAGTCTTCCTCCCGCTTGAGAAAACCAGGGGCGCACTCAGCAGTCAGTCCTCTCTGCTTGCGCTTGCACACGCGCCTCCAGACCTCTGCCTTTCATGGCTCCCCTGGGTCTCCGTGTGTTTTTCTCTTTTCCCCACAGTCCAGATTCCCCCTGTATGAGTCTGGGTCCCCAGGGTCTCACCTGGAACTGGGGTTCAGTGCAGTCTGGAGCTTCCATCTCCCTCCTGCTTGAAAAAGCCAGCCAGGCACTCACCTGCCCGTCCTCTCCACATGTGTGTGTCTCCATACCTCAGCCTTTTGCAGCTCCTCTGAGTCTCCGTGTGCTTTTCTCTTTCCTTCTAGTTGTAGAATTTCCACTCAGCCAGCTTTCCTCTGGTTCTGGATGGTGTCCGTTTTCTCTTTAGTTATAGTTTTGAAATTGTTGTGCGAGGCAGCAGTTTAGGTGTTTACCTATGCTGCTATCTTGGTTTCTCCCCTTTTCACTTTTAACATTAACTTAAAGAGTTTAGTTTAAAGAGTTTCCTTATCCTGAACTGGTTAAAAGGCTATAGGGTCCCCATACTACTGCCCCTTATGAATATATGACCCGAACCAGTTTTGCCAACATCTGGAGCCCGTGTCTCATCACTAAAAGTAGGATAATAATGGCACCCCTCTCATAAGCTGTGATAAGTTAGTGATAATTTACAGAAAAGATTCAATTAGAAGAGGCTCGTATTTTATTATTATACCCATTGGTATATGTTATACTTTTTCAGAGGCACACAAAAGTAAATACTTGTTTTTATAAAATAGCTTTAAGTTCTTACATTAAAAAGAAACCTCTCTTTATCCAGATAAAAATTTTTTGTTCAATTACCATTCAGAAATATGTTATATAGTAAGTGGTATTAGTTTCAACCCTATCTGTTGTTTCAAAGGATAAAACAAGGTTACTTAGGTATAAGTAACCTTGGCTTGCATTGTAAGCCAATATCCTCTGGGAAAACAAGAATAGACAGTTAATAAAATTTATCTTTGCTGATCGTAAGTGACAACCTTCTAACAACCTCACAGCTGACTTATTTTCAGGTAGGAACATCAAAAGAAAGAATATAGAGGTAGTCCAATAATTGAATATCTTTAAATTCAAATATTCTAATACCAGAAGCACTCATACCATAAGTTTTAGTTTACCCATCTTGCTAAGGTTCAGCACTCAAAATTCATTTTGGCTTTACTTATTTTCAGGTTTTCCCAAGGACTTTGAGAGTGGTTACAAAAATGTTTTACAGATTTGGAGGTTAAAATTTTCATTTTAATTACCATAGAATTTTCTTCTCTTAGAACTCATTATACCCTGGACATGAGGTCTGGAGTGTTTCTCTCTGCTACTTTCCAGAACAATGTGTATTCACAAAGTCCATATTATATAGTTTAGGTTGCAATTGTAGTTCTTTAAGAAGCCAGGGCCAATGACACAGAGAGGGACTCCTGCCAAGTATCCCAAGGGGAAAAATGGACATTTTATCTTAAAACAAATCCACAAAACACTTGAAGAACTGATTTAGGAAACACAAAGCATATTTCCCAATAATGTTCAGAGGGAGCTTAAGTATGAAAGATGATAATTTTTTAGTGCTACCCGATAGAAATATAGTGTGAGCCATATCCTTTTAAATTTCCTAATAGTGACATTACAAAACAAAAAGAAATAGATAAAATTATTCTTAATATATTTTAGTTAACTCAGTAGAGCGAAAGTATTATTTTAACATGTAATCAATATAAAATTATTAATGACATATATTCAGTGTAAAATTTTCATTTAGAATACATTTTGGACTGGATACATTTCAAGTACTCAGTAGTTACAGTGGCTAGTAGCTCTTGTGTTGGCCAGTGTAGTTTTGAAACATAAAATTCTATAAACTTTAAAAAGTGCTTTTTTGTTGAGCAATGTTTTCACAGCACAAACTATACAACAGATGGATAAAATATTTAAATACTAGAAACTCTTGCGTGTTTTGTTTTTGGTTTTTTTGAGCGTTATACTGGCTACCATTGTTTTTGACCATTTATAATGTGCCAGGGAAATGTTTTAAAGCTATTATTACATTTAATTTTCAACAATCCTAGGCAGGTAGTGGGGTATCCAGTTTCCAAGAGGGCCTCAAAAATCTTTGTCTCCTGGTGTTCACACACTCCTACACTGTACTAGGGTTGGTCTTTGTGGTCAATAAGATTAAGGAGAAATGAAAATTGATCATTTTTGAGGTTAAGTTATAAAAGACACTGTTGCTTCCATTTTAGTTTCTCTGTCTCCAGTCATTTGCTCTGTGGGAAGCCAACTGCCATGTCAGAGAGCAGCTTTATGGAAAGGTAGAGGCCCATGCAGAAAGGAACACAAGTCTCTTGTCAATAGTCACTCTGAGTAAGCTTGGAAATGGGCCTTCTAGATCAGTGGTCGCCAACCGGTGGTCCAAAAGGTTGGCGGCCGCTGCTCTAGATCAAGCCTCAAGAGGATAGGAATGATTATGTTGCAGGAATTTAAGGATGGGAACCTAGACTGTGAGTGTGTGCATATACACACCTATATGGTCAAAGATATTTTCTAACTTGATATTTTAGTTTGTGATGAGGAGACTATATTCTGTATATATTTAAAAATGAAAAGCAAAAGCATGAAAAGACAATTTAAGAGCAAACTATAGCTCAGGCTGTGGCCACCTGATATCTAAATAATTATTTGGAAACATAAAGATAAATTCACTTCATATTCAGTGACATCATTGCCTTAAAGATAAATAATATATTCACACCCTTAACTAGAAGTAGCCTTGGGATTCATTCAATTAAACACATTTATTGAGTGCCTACTGTTTTGCTAGGGATATTGTGATGGATGAGATAGATAATTTCTGCTCGTGGAGTTTACATTTTAATGAAGGAGAGAGAAAATATCAAATAAAAACAGAGACATAGCATATAGTGATAAGTGCTATGCAGAAAATTAAAGTGATGTGATTAAATAAAAATGAAAATAAAGTGACTTTAGCCTTTGGACTTGGTGGTCAGAGAAAGCTTCTCTTGAAGATGTTTAAACTGGAATGTTAAGGAGTTGAGCATGCGATGATAAGATTTAAAGCCTTCCAAACATAGGAAATAGCAAATCTGAAGGCCCTCTGATATGATAGTATGGCACATTGAAGGGATGGAATGGAGTCTGGTGGGGCTGGTGTATCATGGGAGAGGGGTGAGCAGTATGAGATGAGGTTCAAGGAGCAGGTTTGTATGTCAGGGTGAGGATTTAGCCACTTATTTTATTATCTTATTTTTGCCTGGGGCAACAAGTTCTGAAGACATGTTTTAATCATTTTTAAATCACTGACAAAGATTTCTGTAATACCTAACATTTGCACCTGGGTTTCTCGTTATTAAATCATACCAGAGGCCCAGTGCATGAAATTTGTGCACTGGGGGGGGGGGGTCCCTCAGCCTGGCCTGCACCCTCTCACAGTCCGGGGGATGTCTGACTGATGGCTTAGGCCCACTCCCCGGCAAAGCCGGAAGTTGGACATACTTAGAACTGTTGCGGAGGCGAGAGAGGCTCCCACCACCACTGCTGTGCTTGCCAGCTGTGAGACCAGCTTCTGGTTGAGTAGCTCCCCCTGTGGGGGTGCACTGACCACCAGGGGGCAGCTCCTGCATTGAGCTAGATTGGGCTGAAACTGGCTCTCCAACATCCCCCAAGGGGTCCCGGATTGGCAGGCCAAGGGATCCTACCAGTGCACTATAGAGGCCAGGAAGGGACCATGGGAGGGCCCCAGGGCATGTCCAGCCCATCTCACTCAGTCCCAATCGGCTGGACCCCAGCAGCAAGCTAAACTACCAGTCAGAATGTCTGCCCCCCTGGTGGTCAGTGCACGACAAGCGAGCAGTTGAACAGCCTTAGTATATCATGAGCATAATACGCTTTGATTGGTTGAACGGACGATGGGACGCTTAGCATATTAGGCTTTTATTATATAGGAGGATATTTAGCCATGGAGTCTATACCAAGAGATTATATGCTATGTTCTACTTGACCCTATCAAATTTACTGTCCACATATTTTAATGAAGCAGATGAAAATATCTTAGGACTCATTCTAGAGATGTGCCTAAGGCTAGTACTTTACATATTCTTAATGGTTACAAATCTTTGTCCTTTGAGGGCAGATTTGATTTCAGGAAAACTCTAAATCAAGTCTGGTGAACATGGAGGGTGATGACGTTGGGTAGTGCTGTTTTGGAACAAAAATCAGGTGTGACTTTAAGCAACGAGTCAAATTTTCTCATAAACTGGCTCTGAGGACAAATCCAAACGTGTTCAGAGCAATGGCAGCACTGTTGGAGCAAGTGTGGGGTCTCCCATGAGGACCATGTTGAAGGATAACTTTCGTTTGGGTTGTAGACTTTCTGGTGTGTTTGTTTACATAAAGCTGGCCTCATTAGTTTATAGTCACACCTTTTAGACGTGCCCTGAACCAGTCCCAGCACCAGCATGAACCCCCAACTACCACAGAAACGAGGGGTGCATCCTGACAAGTCTGCCAAAATTGTAACACCGGTGTCTGTGTCCTACTCAAATGACAGTTACTATGCAGTTGCATTTTATGAAGTAACTAAACATAACTCTTTCTGGGAGACATTTCCTAGTCCCATTTACAGTATCCAAGAGAGAGGAGTTCACAAAGCAATGCGGGGAGAGGGTTTGAAGAGGAGGGAGAAAGCTTACCCTAGGAAAGGGCAGAAAGATTAAGAGTGAGGAGCATTCCACCATTCTTACCTTCATATTATTAAACTGTGTAAAAAGAAAGACAATCAGGCTACATCTACAACCAAATTCTGCAACAGGTACCCCAAATATAAATTACGGGAAAACTTAAAGGTTTTCTCCATACATTTATAAATATCACACACACAGTGTATTTGTGTGTATGTGCTAAAATTTGATACCTGTACTTCCCAGCAGCATATCACAGGGCTTAAAATTACAACTGAAAATTTCTGAATACCTACTATGTTCCAGGTACTGGGATTAAAAGATGAGACAAAATCCATGTGAGTGATGGGATTTGCACATGGTAAATATGCCAAAAGATAACAACACCTGGCTTCATTATGATTAGTTATTTACAGAGCCTGAATGATGCCAAATAAATAGCAGCCTCAGAAAGGCTAGGACCTCATTGATGATTCAGCAAATTCCTCTGGAGACTATTGGACTGTGATTTGAGGGTATGAGTTAGTGAGGATAAGGGAGGGTTTATGACTAGGGACTTTCTCATGCAGAACAAGTCTTTCTCAGATACCGTTGTTCAGTTGAACATGAGTAGTCATGGACACTGGGACACTGAATGGATGAACTATCAAAGGCACAGCCTCCAGGTATCCTGAAGAGGATCTGCACATTAGCTTTCCTAACTCCAGTCCTTTCAGATTCTGTTTCCTGAACTCAGCACACTTTGGGATGCTATTATAATAGTGAAATGAAGTTTTCTTCTAGAAGGAGTAAGTATTACTTTGTGCTGCTTGCCTAAAGGTGAAACGAACAGAAAAGAGTTACCGAGTAAAGATAGTAGAGTCATCTAATGAGCAGGTGGGAGTTCTAAATACATTTAACCTTGGCATGTACAAGTTTGGATGGCCACTTCTGGGACTTTCCCTGTGAATAAGAAAATGTACATGGTTTGGATGGCCACTTCTGGGACTTTCCCTGTGAATAAGAAAATGTACATGGTTGAGTTTCAAGCCGTGTTTATAAAGAACACCTCTCTATAATTCTATGATTGAGGCACTAAAAACTGGAAGACAGGGCCACACCAATGGTTAGGAGTTAAGTCCCTAAACTCCTCTCTGTCCTTGTGATTCCTGTTATGAAATGGGGAGAATTACAGAGGACTTTTTTCTGAGTTGTGCTGGTTTCTTGATTGGCATAGTAGAAAGAGTACTGGGCTAGTTTTCAGAAGGGAACACACAAGGGGAGAAGACAGAAAAGTAACCCTATTAAAAACCCTGCACTCTGCTTTGAAATACTTGACAAGCATTAGAAGAAGAACAGATGGAGAATCAGGGAAGGAAGGAATTGAGCATCTATGGTGTGATAACAAGAGTGTTAAGCTTTTCCACAAATACCAAAGAATTGAATACTTAAAGACCTGGCTTCAAATCATGCCTTCACCACTTATTAGTTTTGTAGCGTTGGGTGAATTATTTGACTTATCTTATTCCAGTTTTCTCATTGAGATGGGAGTCAGTTTCCTCATTTTAGCCAGCAAAAACATTTTTGAAATGTGTAAAACACTCTAGGAACTTAGACTTCATTTTTATTTTTCTTCTCTTATATCCTGTCTCTGTAGTTACTGGGGAACAATTTGTAGTAGGTATTTGCTTATTTGGTTCTGGTTGGCAAACTTTTTTCTCGTGGGCTGTCTCATACTCATGCACAGTAGCACTTTCTTTTGTATTTGGTATATGAAATGAATTAGAAATTCCTGGAAACAGACTGTGTTCTTTTATCCTGCCTTTGTCCTACAGGAATGGCACCTTTTAGTGCATAGAACAGGATTTTAGCACACTCAGAGAGATGCAGGGTCCAATGGCCACAGCTTTCCGTTGGTTGTTTGGAAAGGCAGTAAATTTGCATCAAGGGACCTCAGGCATTGGTGTCCCACAGACTTGGGGTTGAGGTTTTGGTATCCTTGGGTCAGTCATTTAGCCTTTCAGCATAAAAATTCCCTCTTTGAAATGGAGTTAATAACACTATCCTGAAGGGCTAGAGTGAAAAGTGGAGATATATATGTGGAGACTTCATAGATAGATACTCAGTCAAAATTTCTTTGCCATTTTTACACCTGTGGGAGTCTATACCACTATGTCTTTGACTTGTTGGGTGGCCAAGATGACTTAGGTGTCATATTTCCCAGAGGCTAAAACCTGGGTTGATCTCTCACTGTCCTTTCCAACTTTGTGGTTATCATTCTCAAGGGAGTGAGTAAAAACCAGGGATCTTTGAACACATTTTCTTTTGGTTTAACAAGATATTTAGTACTTGGATTCTTTTATAGAGATTTAATTATGCACAAAGAGGCTTGGGGAGAGTTGGGAGTCTTACTAGTTTAATGAAAATGGAGAATTCTTTGTAGCGTCTTAGGTAAGTAGGACTAATATTTCATCCAGCCCAGTGCAAGCAACATCTGAATGAATGGTCTCCTTGTTCCTACAGAATGGGGCTCAGTCTGCATTCTCTATGTTCAGACCCTCTGATTCTTCCTCCACTGCTCTCTCACTGGATCTTCGGGTCAGATGTTATTGCAACATAAACTGGAAGGTAGCAAATAAGCCCTTTTGATTTCTTCGATCCTTATTTGCCCATCCCTGCAAATTCTCCAGTCCACTAAAAGGAAGCAGCACTTTGATGATGCGCTCTTACTGAAGATGAAGAGCCCTGATCCTGTGGAACCCAAACCTCACACTCTTTGACATGGATGTGGTGAGCTTAGCATTTTTAAAATAAAGAGTTTTCTGATACAGGAATCTGTCTCTGGACCTAGTCTTTGGGTGGCAGGGGTTTATGAAATTTAGAGCCAGAGACGTGACCTCTAATTACATATTTGCTTGCTTCTCTTTCAGCCTCTGGGTCTCACCACTTGGAAGTAAGTGAATCAGCATTAGTGAAACTAACAGTTTGATGAGTTTACTTTTTTCTTTTAGGAAACATAAAAACTGTGGCTCAGAGCCATTGTGGTCACTGGGTCAGAGAGTTTGCACCAAGGGGGATGTGAGTGCCTACCCCAGAATGTTGCTGTGAGGATTAAAGGAGTGAATACACATAGAGTGCTCAGAATAGTGCCTGGCACAGGGTTAGGGTTATGTGATTTTATCCCATCCACTCCTGGGCAGGGTCTGCCATTGGCCCCAGAGCAGCTCCCTTGGGCCAGTATCCTCAGCTCGACTCCAGAAAGAAGCCAATAACAAAAGACCACATATTATATGATTCCATTGATATAAAATGCCCAGAATAGGCAAATGTATGGAAACAGAAAGTAGATTGGTTGCCCAGGGCTGGGAGCAATGAGAGGTTAAGGTGATAACTAATGGTTTTGTTTTTTTGAGGGGTTGGGGATGCTGATGACAATGGTCTAAAATTGTGATGATAAGTTTCACAATTCTGTGCATATACTAAAAACCAGTGAATTGTATGGCATGTGAATTATATCTGAATAAAGCCATTAAGAAATACATCCAGAATTCCACCCCTGCTTACCATCAGTGTCATTAGCATGCTAGTCCAAACAACTGGCACCTTCTTTTGGACCACTAAAAATACACTCCTAACTGCTCTTCATAATTACCTCACCACTGTCTGTTTTCCACAGAGCACTGTAGTGATCTTTGAAAATGTAAAGCAGACTATCATTCACCTGCTTCAACTGCCCCGTTATCTCCTCATCACACAATCAAAGTAAAGTATCTCACCATGGCCTGAATGATCTGGTTCTGGTGACTTCTTCCTCAGCGATCCACCTCTCCTGTGTTCATTTTGCTTTAGCCAGATCAGCCTTCTTGTTCTTCAATATGAAGAATCTCATTCCTGCCTGCCTCTGCATCTTCTATTTGACATTCAGTCTACCCTGCCTGCCTTTGCATCTTCTATTTGACATTCAGTCTACCTAGAATTTAACCCCACACCTCATTTTTTGATGTTGTCCAGGACTAGGCTCAAATGTCATTCCATCAGAGAGGCTTTTCTTAAACAACCTTATTTAAAATAGTTCCCACTCCATCAACCTTTAGCCACTCATTCATTTTATTTTCTTCATAGTATTTATCACTGTTTGAGTTTGTATTTTAATTTAGTTTTTTAATTGCTTATTAGAAGTCCCCTGTACTAATTATGTAAGTTCTATGAGAATAGAGATTTTTGTCTTTCTCACCACTGTAATCTTAGTACCTAGGACAATGCCGTCCTCAATGTTTGCTGAATGAATCAGTGAAGCCAGCATACTGATTATGAACATAAGGACAGTATACACACATACTTACTCTTTTTCTATGCATATTTCCTATTCTATAGCCTCACTTGGAGTATTTCACATTAGTTATATTCTTAGGAGGATGTTCCCTTGAGGTTCTTTTTCAATACCATTCAGCATATTCTATTTAGAATGTAACCTGATGCCTAGACTGATCAATAGTTGCATGAAAGTCCATAAAAACATGCCAAGTATTTCAGAACCTATGCTTAGTCAATCATTCGTACTACAAAGGTCAGCAGTGGTTATTTCAGTGGGGTCTAGACTTAAAAGAACATGTTTTAATTTTCAGGTTTACTTACAGTGTGGACTTTCTCTAGCTCCTGTCCTCAGGAGAATCCTAGCAATGGGCACATTGTTGGTCATGATGGCAATATCCAGAGGCGTCAACCCCTCACTGTTAGGAGTATTGAGATCTAGTTCTTCTGCTGTGTATTGATACAGAAGTATCTGCACAGCATCCATGTCCTGCTGTTCGACTGCTTCAAACATGGCTTCATTGCCCTGGAAGTTCTGGAGAAGAACAAAAGCAGATTAGTACAATTTCATAGACAAGTGTATCTTAGTAGCTTAACTGTCTTGAATTTTGGGACTACTTCAGTGACTGCATTCCCACCTGTAAGTTATATAATTTTAATTTATCCCAAGGTCTCCAATGTAAACACTGTGTTGGATCTTCCTTCCATCATTTCTAAGGGACATTGAACAGACATGTACATTTAGATGCACTGACCCAATACAATAGAGCATGGATAGTCTACAGATAAGAGCAAACATCAGCTTTCTCAACCCAGTCTTCAGTGGAACACTTGTTTGATAGACCCTTAAAAAGTGTTCTATGAAGAAAGGAGCATGTGGTCAAATAAATTTGGTAAACTTGGATTAAGCCAAGTTACCCCATTATTTTACTCTAAGACCTCTCAGGGCCTTTAATAATTTTAACATACGATTATGACTCTCCAGTAGGTGGAAAATATGACCTGTTTCAAGTATTTGTTCATAGAATGTATTTTTAATTGCATTTGTTTGAACTGCTCCTGGAATAATGTTATACAAAATCCAGTTTGGGAAATGCTGGCAGAGAGAACATAGCAATGGTAGTTTAAATTGTGACTAGCTTGGAATTGAGAGTACACTTTCTCTGTTTCAATCTCAGCCCCTCTCTTTCCACCCCATATCTCTCCTATTGCTCAGACCATCATCATCCCTTGCTTGGACCATGGTAATGACCTGCCTGTTGCAGTCTTAGTCTCCTCCAGCCCATTACTGATACAAGAGTAGTAATCTTTCTAAAATTTACATAACATGTTCATTCCCTATTTATAATCCCTAATAGCTCCACACAGCCTGCAGGCTGGTTCCCCATCTCATACACTACTTTGTACTACCCTCTACTCTTTCTCAACCCATAGCCCCAACCCCTGAATACCTGGCATTTCTGAGCCTTCAGGGGAGGGTGGCTCAAAATAAGAGGTATCCAAGGAGGGTTTCCAGGGCTGGGTGGCAAATTGCTTTGGGACCATAGAGAACCAAAAGTTTAATACAATACCCATAATGACAACATGGTTCCTTTGAAAAGTTCTTTCAGATACATATTTCTATAGCTCATGGGAGAAGAGCGACCCATTCACATTTACACATCCATCTGGTATCTTTTCCAAGAGTAGCTCGGTCTTTAAAATACTGAAATATCATTGGTCTTGACCTAGCATAGGAGTCATGTAATTAAAATGTGTAAGGTCCTCAGTGACCAAGTATTTAGATTGGCAGGTTTTATTTTTAGTCTCATCAAAAAATGATTCTCCCTATCAAAGGCTGCAGGTCTGCTTAGCTGAGTACATAACACATGACTGAAGAAAATACAAAGCAATCATGCAAATGTTCGTTTTGACAGTGGGCACCCAGGGAATAGAGTTGTTTTGGCATGCAGTTCTCAGGACTATCTGCTGAATGGAAAAGGATTTTGTCAACAATCTGCCAAACTGAAGAGCCTCTGCGACTTAGGCCATAACTCAGCCACAACCAAGCCCTCCCAGAAGATGAGTTTGAAATGGGAAAACAAATGAGTGCAAAGTTAAAATGCTGCCCTGTCCACAGTTGTGCATTTGTGATTCTTAGTATGTCTCATTTCTCATGTGCCATATTTGCTCTCACTCTTAAGTCATTTCCTCCCCCATGCTTTTGCTGGCAAACTCTACTATGCTTCTATCTGGAAAGGCTAGGGCTCATTTCTGTTTTAAACTCAAACAAATGGTGCCATTACCCCCTGCAGAAATACCCTTGCTGAGCATGTTAATGTTATGCCCTCAGCTTTTACTGAGGGCCAATATAAGAAACTACGACATGAGAATGTTTGTAACATCACCAATACTATTTTTTATTTTCCATTACATAATTCACCATGACAGCTTATAAAGGCCAGAGGTTTTAGCAACAGAAAAATATTAAAGTCTCCTTATAGACTGATTTACTTTCAGCTATCAGCTAATGGGATGCTATAATCATTGTTTCCCTTTCTGCTATGACTGTATAGGTATTCAGAGATAAATGTAATGATAAAATTTAGGTACTATATTTGTCTAGGTTTTTGGTATATCTATTTCTCTTTCCATCCCCACCAGTTTCTTTTTCTATTTTCTTTTTTATCCTTCCATCCTTCACTTCCTCTCTCCATCTTTCTTTCTCTTCATTTTCTTACTGTCTCCCTCTGTCTCTTTCTGTCTTGTTATTTCCCATTATATAATGCATATGCTTTTTTTTTTTACTTGAATTGTGTCTCGAATGCCGTTGGAAAGCATATGGGGTATACATTATAAATAAATAAAATATTGCTTATTGATCATTCAATATTTAAATGAGCAATAAAGCTATCAGAAAGCTATTTAATCTCATACTCCCTATTTGCTGCTTTTGGTATATTAGAGAATGGAAAAGGGGGAAAATTAAGAAAGAGAAAGGGAAATCTCACAATCACTCATACTTCAGCTAACAACATAGATATGTGCAGCTCCTGTCTTATCGGACACCCAGCATCTCTAACATTGCAAACATGAAGTTCTGAGGTAAATGTGGATCATATTAGCATTCCCTTAAATCCAAACACAACTGCATAAATCAAACCGAGGCAAGAATATAAAGAGTTTTCTTACCACCGAGGTCTTTCTGAGACTCAGCCGGTCAGTCCTTGCTCTAAAGTAGGCCTCATCAAACGAAGAGTGGCTTCCCTTCAGTTTCTCAGAGAGGTTCCTGTACAGGCGTTTGGCAGCATTGGGAGATGAGGGGGCGCTATGTTTTTTTGACTGAGAAAGATGTAAACTCTGCATTTGTTGGGTCATTTTCACACGACAGTTCCTAAGAGGAGGAAAAGATAATGTATCGTTTACACAACATAATTATAAATTGACACAGAATTTTATCTTCTCTAGTAACCATCTGGAATCCTAATAAAACATTATAGCTGGAAGAGACCTTCAAAGTCATCAAACCCCAGCCTTCATGTTATAGGTGAGAAAGCTGAAACTCAGAGAAAGGAAGAAGCTTGTTTATGGCCACATAGCTAATTACTGGCTGAAAGGGAATGATCTCTATTTACTATGTGAACATCTACATCTACATACAAACATATATATGACATGAGCCTCTGCTTCACATCTTTTTGTCTCTATCTCATTTGGAGGAAGCATCTCAATTCTATAACCCAGGGAGTCTGTTCAGTTCTTCTTGGGTATATGTAATTGGTTTCGTTCTGCTTACCTCCTTCTAGATGCTGCTCTCTGTTGGCTGTATAAGAAAATGTGGTATTCCCTGCAGAGTCCCCTTCTCTGGAGGTTTCAATTATGCCTCGTTTTTTGAGATCTGGTGAATCAACTCAGTGCCCAGAGGTTTGAGGGATTTATCCCATAGGCTGGTCCCTGCTCACCCCAGATACTACTCACTACCAGCATTTTCTAAGTAGTACTTGACTGCTGTTCCACAAATCTCTACACAGGTCCCAATGTCATACTTGAAGTCAGTTTCCAGGTGAGCCAAGCCATTTCAAAAGCCACCCACCATTATGTTGGATACTGCTATTGAAATATCTGTGCTATCAAGGCTAAGGCTGCTGGCATGCATACACATATTGGATGAATAAATACATAAATGAAATTACTAGTCAAGGCAGTAATATGTAAAGTGTCCCCACCCCTGATGCAGCCTTTGGTGCATTGGGCCCGGGTCTATCTAGAGCATGCTGCTGTATTCCCACCACCTCCCTTCAAATCTCCAGTCCTTGAATTTTTATAGGCTTATGGATCCCATGATATAATAACATGTAGAACCTCTTTTATTGAATTATTCACAGGACTGACTTTAATGTTTCCCAATTCCTACAGGATGAAATCTAAATTCTTTAACCTCACATATACTGCTTTTCTCTCAAGCATCATCTTCTACTATACCTCTACATTTTATATTTCAGTCTTTCTGACTTCTTGGGGTTTCCTAAGTAGTTTAAACTTTTTCCTGCTTCTGGGTCTTTGTATGTATTACTTTGTACATATTGGAATTCTATCTGTGTCTTTATAACCTAAGAAACAATAGCTGATGCGTAAAATCTGTGCTCAAATGGTCTCTCACATCCCCAGGCAAAACTATGTAATTCTTTACTTATTCACTTAGTACAGTGGTAGGCAAACCGCAGCTCGCGAGCCACATGCGGCTCTTTGGCCCCTTGAGTGTGGCTCTTCCACAAAATACCACGGCCCGGGTGAGTCTATTTTGAAGAAGTGGCATTAGAAGAAGTTTAAGTTTAAAAAATTTGGCTCTCAAAAGAAATTTCAATCGTTGTACTGTTGATATTTGGCTCTGTTGACTAATGAGTTTGCCGACCACTGACTTTAGTATATGCTTGTTATAACAAATATTTTCTTGTATCACAACTGTTTTTTTTTTGCTTTCTGTCTCCTTACTAGTCTATATGCATCTCAAGATAAGCACTGCCAAATATCCCTAGCACCTAAAATGTGCCTTCCTCGGGGTAAAAGGAACATAATACATATTAGGATATGAATTATTACTCTTCCACCTACTATGTGAACTTGGGCAAGTTACTTAACATGTCTGAATCTCATTTTTATCATTTATAAAATAGGGATAATAATAACATCCACATATTTTAGTTGTGAGAATTTGATGAGATAATGCATGTAAAGAGTTTAAAGTATAGGGTAGTTCATGGCAGCTGTTATTTTTGTTATAGAAGATAATAGATACCTTAGAATAAATGAAAGCACATAGGAGACTGTTACATATAATATATCAAGGAGATACACAGAAAGCTAATTTCCTCCTCAGGCCTCTGAATTGGGTTCCATGTCTACTAGTACCAACTAACCTTGATTAACTTACACTTTCACAAATGGAGGTCCATCTTCCTTACATTGTTAAATGTCTTTAGGCACTTTTTATGTCTTGCTTGCATTTCCTCCAACACAAAAAGACTTTCTAGTGTCTTCTAAGTTCTAAGGTGGTCAGACCTATTCAGAATTAGTCATGCCCAGTCTTACCTAATAGTCTCATTTAAATTTGGGAGGATGATATAAAGCACTGTCTGTAGTGTGTATGTATGTGCGAATATGTTTTCATATATCTTTAATAATCTTTTAATTTACACAAAAGCAAAAATGGAAAGATTAGGTTATTTGACATCTTTTTCCATTTACAAGTCCTTTACTTTTGATTTAATAGCAACTATAGTGATTCCTCTATATCTTTTTAGTCCTACAAAAATTCCAGATTGATATGCAAGCTGGCTCACAGGGGGACTGCCTTAAACTCCTTCTTTCTGCCCTCTGTCTGTAGCCTTTCCCTTAAAATTAATGCCCCAGTTAGTGCCATCTGTCTTGTCTACATCGTTATCATTCCCAAAATAACTCTACATTTTTTTGTATCTGACACAGTGCCCAGGAGTCCAGTAAATAAGTTCTTTTCGATTGATCAGATTCCAGCTACTTGCTCTACAACTGATGACACCTACCCACTGGCCCCTTTCGTCTTTGCTCATGTCCCATCTGTTCTTTTTAGTCAAAATAGATTTACTTTCTCTGTCTCTTTGACTTCCTTATCATACTCCCCAGCTGTCCCTTCCTTCCAGGCTATCCTTCAGCATATTTTTATTCTTCTAGATGTTATCTGTTATTATGTATTTTTCTTCCTCTATATTTTAAATTTTGTCTGGTTAGAAATACTGAGAAAGACCACTTCCTATTATCTGTTCTCATAAACATGCATGCCCCTTTTAACTAACTGTGCTCTTAATTTTTTACCCTTATGGAAAGGAACAAGCATTTGAGAAGCATTATAGCTTTGGTTCTGATTATTTGGCAGACCCAAGCGTGAATCCTGATATTGTTATCTATAATCTATGTTACTTTGGACAGTCACATAAAAATGTAAATTATTTGAGTTTATTTAATCACAGTAGCCTCTCAATAAATAACAGCAATTATTAAAGTTACCTCAAATCTTCCCAAAAACAGAGACACCAAAGTATATTTGCAACAATTTAAATAGCTTTCTTGTTTTAAACATTGTTTTGAAATCTGACTTTATGTATTTATTATACTATTTAGTTTTTATTTTGATAGGTAAGTTTAAATATTTTAATATGTGTTTTTAGTAACTTATAGTAAAATAGGAAGAGCAAGTAGAACTTCAAACTATTAAAGGGAAGAGAGGATTAAAGATAAAAATTATGAAACAAGTGATATAATAAGAAAACATAATAAATACACATGTAAAGTAAAGTAGTAGTAGGGTTAAGATTAAATATATCTGTGAGCACAATACATTCACATGGTTTACTTTTTTTAATAAAAGATAAAACTGTCAATTGAGATTTTTAAAAAGCCATTTACAAGCCATACACCTAAATAAATAGAAATTTGATAAATAGAATAATAGTATGACAGTGGAAATAGCAAACTAAGGACTTCTCAAAATTCTCTCCTCCACAAAAGCAATGAGAACACTACTAAAAGTGGTCAGAATTAACTTTTTTAGAACCATAGAAATTAACAAAAATTTTGCAGCAATTCAGGAAGTGTTTATTCAAGAAGAGTGGATAAATTCAGTAAGAATAGTAAGCTTAATGGCATTTTTACCTTGCTTAATTTCCATATTCCCCATCTCTGTGGTGGCCTTGAAGACCAACAGCCTTATTCATGGTAAAACAAAACAAAAATTTTAAAAAAGTAGCCTGGCAGCCACTGGTGGTGCAGAATGGTGATGGAGTTCCTTCAAAACCCCATTTTCAGAGAACTGTCATTATTTGACCTGTTTGGTGGTTCCTTGGAAGAGCCCACTCACAGGGCTTTTCTTTATTTGCCCTGACTTTGAGCTTACCAAGTGCAAATAACCTTTTCCTCTGGGTATCTGTAAAAAACAAACATCAGCAACTGTTTAACATCACAGCTGCCTGAGGTGGTGGATAAGAGTGGGGCAAACAATAGACTAACCAAAAAGCTTAAAGGAAAAGCTTAAATGTAATGTACATGAAATACTTTGAAAAGCTCTGACACATTCCTGGGGCTCTATCAGACCTCATGCATGCCCAGGGTTGGGAGCATTCTCATGAAACACCCGAGAAGGTCCTAAGCTCTCATATCTGTCTGACTTTGAGGCTCTGTGCAAGCAGAAAGTGAAGGCTAAGGCAGAGCTGTCAACTGCCTAATGAGTATTGAATGTGTGCCCACAAATGCACACAGAGCCCCTCTGCAATGACTGGGAAACTTATTAGTTCCAGGCACTTAATATTTTTGTTCAATCATTAGCCGACCACTAAACTAACCAAGAAGAGACTTAGTAGCCACATATGACAATAAATACAGACTTTACAGATACAGTTCTAAAAAAAAAAATCACTAAACAATAAACCTTGAGGAAGGGGGATAATCTGATTTCTAGAGTTGCTGTGTTATGTTATTTAAGATGTGTTTTCAACAAACAACAACAAAGTAAGGAATGTGAAGAAACAAAAATATTTTCCATTCACAGAAAGTAAAGCAGTCACTAAGCAAGGCCAGATGCTGGATTTATTAGACAAAGACTTTAAGTTTCATATCTTAAATATTTTCAAGGACCTAAAGAACCATGTCTAAAGAAATCAAGGAAATTATGAGAATGATATCTCACAAAATGTTCTAAAGAAAGATGTTTTTCTTCTAAAGAGAAGGGGACAGATATGTTGAATGAAGGTGGGCTGGTCTCTGCAACATGACTATAGGATCAGACTTTAGGATATAGTTAGCCAGGGAAAGATAGTCTATGGGAAACTTATTTCTAGTTTTATATTTTCTTTTTTTGCATCTTAATAAATTTTTTTAAATTCCCAGATCTTTAACGAAAGTCATGTTAAATGTTACAGCCTGCCAAACATTTATGGAAGAAATAGTACCAATTCTACACAAAACTCTTCCAAAAATTTGGCTTCATTTTGAGGCTACCATTGCCCTGATAGCAAAGTAAAAAAAAAAAAAAAAAAAAAAAGGCATTTCAGGAAAAAGCTATCACCCAATGTCTCTCATGAACGGAGGGGAAAAAAATCTCAACAAAATGTTAGCACATAAAATCCAGCAATACACAAAAAGGATAATATGTCACGATCAAGCAAGGTTTTACTTTAGGAAAGCAAGGTTGGTTTAATATTCAAACATCCATTGATGTAATCACTACATTAACACACTAAAGGGAAAAAATATGGATATCTTAATAGATGCAGAAAAGCAGCATTTGACAATATTCAACACCCAATCATGGTTTTAAAAAAATCAACTTTCAGAAATGAAAGGCGTCTCCTCAACCTGATAAAGGAAACCTATAAAAAGTTATAGTCAACACTGTATTTAATGATTAAAGACCAAATGCTTCCTTTTGGGTCAGATTCAAGGCCAAAATGCCTACTCCTACCTTTTCTATTGTACTGGGCATTTAGCCAGTGAAATAAGGCAAGCAAAATAAAGGAGTATAGATTGGAAAGAAAGAAGCAAGACAGTCTTCATTTGTAGGTAACAGGAAAGTTTTGTAGAATAATGTAAATCTTCTTAGGAATAAATACAACAAAATATATGCAAACCACATATACTTAAAATTACATGGCATTAATGAGTGAAATTAAAGAATACCTAAATAAATGGAGAGATATACCTTGTTCATGCATTGGATCAGAAGAATTAGTAGTATTAGCATTGAAAGAAGAACTCAAACATTGCCTCAGACTATTCCAAAAAAATTCAAGAGGAAGGCACACTTCCAAGCTCTTTCTATGAAGCCAACATTACCCTAATGCCAAAACCAGATAAAGACACCACAAAGGAAGATAATTACAGACCAATATGCCTGATAAACATAGATGCTAAAATCCTCAACAAAATTCTAGCAAATCGGATCCAGCATTGCATTACAAAGATCATACACCATGACCAAGAGGGATTTATTCCGGGGATGCAAGGCTGGTACAATATCTGCAAATCAATAAACGTGATACATCACATAAATTGATGCAGAAAAAGCATTTGACAAAATCCAACACCCATTCCTGATAAAATCTCTCAGCAAAATGGGAATAGAGGGATCATACTTCAACATAATAGAAGCCTTATATGACAAACCTACAGCCAACATCATACTCAGTGGGCTAAAACTAAAACCATTTCCCCTAAGAACAGGGACAAGACAGGAATGCCCATTTTTACCACTCCAGTTCAACATACTACTGGAAGTGCTAGCCGTAGTGATCAGACCAGAAAAAGAAATAAAAAGGTATCCAAACTGGAAAAGAAGTAAAACTGTCATTATTTGCAGGTGACACAATGCTGTACATAGAAAATTCTAAAGACTCCAGCAAAACACCCAAGACTTAATAAATGAATTTGACAATGTAGCAGGATACAAAATTAACACCCAGAAATCTATGACTTTTTTACATACCTTAATGAACTCACATAAAGAGAAACTAAAAAAATATATCATTTAACATTGCACCAAAAAAATAAGATAACTAGGAATAAACTTAATTGAGGAGGTAAAAGACCTGTACTCGGAAAACTACAGAACATGCAAAATAAGAGATAGAGGAAGGCATAAACAAATGAAAGGATATATTGTGTTCATGGCTTGGTAGAATCAACAGCATTAAAATGTCCATACTACCCAAAGCAATTTATAGATTCAATGCAATCCCCATTAAAATACCAATGGCATATTTCACAGACCTAGAACAAACTCTCCAAAAATTCATATGGAATAAAAAAACAACAACCCGACTAGCCGCAGCAATCCTGAGAAAGAAGAACAAAGTTGGAGGGATCACAATACCAGATATCAAGCTATAATTACAAAGCCACTGTTCTCAAAACTGCCTGGTACTGGCACAAAAACAGACATATAGACCAATGGAACAGAATAGAGAACCCAGAAATTGACCCAAACCATTAAGCTCAATTAATATTTGACAAAGGAGGCAAGAGCATACAATGGAGTCAAGACGTTCTCTTCAATAAATGGTGTTGGGAAAATTGGACAGATACATGCAAAAAAATGAAACTAGACCACCAACTTACACCATACACAAAAATAAACTCAAAATAGATAAAGGAGTTAAATGTAAGACAGGAAACCATAAAAATCTTAGAAGAATCCATAGGCAGCAAAATATCAGACATATAGCAATATCTTTTTTACTGAATCAGCTCCTAGGACAGTGGAAACTAAGGACAAAATAAACAAATGGGACTACATCAAAATAAAAAGCTTCTGCACAGCAAAAGAAACCAACGAAATAACAAGAAAGCCCACTGAATGGGAGAACACATTTGCCAATGTTATCTCTGATAAGGGTTTAATCTCCAATATTTACAGGGAACTCATACAACTTAACAAAAGGAAGATAAAAAATCCAATAAAAAAATGGGCAAAGGACCTAAATAGACACTTATCAAAAGAGAACATACAGCAGGCCAAGAGACATATGAAAACATGCTCACAGTCACTAATCATCTGAGAGATGCAAATCAAAACATCCAGAGGTACCATCTCACACCTGTCAGAATGGCTATCATCAAAGGACAAGTGCTGGCGAGGATGTGGAGAAAAAGGAATCCTCATGCACTGCTGGTGGGAATGCAGACTGGTACAGCCACTGTGGAAAACAGTATGGAATTGCCTCCAAAAGTTAAAAAAATGGAACTCCCATTTGTCCCAGTAATTCACTTCTAAGAGTATATCCCAAGGAATCAGAAACCAACCAGAAAGGATATATGCACCCCTATGTTCATAGCAGCACAATTTACAATAGCTAAGATTTGGAAACAGCCTAAGTGCCCATCAGCAGATGAGTGGATTAAAAAACTGTTGTACAGGGAGGAACCAAGATGGCAGCATAGGTAAATACTTATACTTGCTGCCTCTCACAACCACATCAAAATTGCAACTAAAAGACAGAACAACTACATCCAGAACTGCAGGAAAGCTGGCTGAGTGGAAGTTCTACAACTAGAGAGGTGAAGAAAGCGCATTGAGACTGGTAGGAGGTGCGGAGGCGCAGAATGGGCTGGCAGCCGGGTGTGCTGCTTTTTTAATTGGGAGGGAGATATAAGCTCCAGCTTGCTCTGAACTCCAGTTCCAGGTGAGACTCTGGGGGACCCAGACACATCCAGGGAGAAACTGGACTGTCTGCCATTGGGAGAGGAATGTGAGGGTGGCTTTCTTTCAGACAGAGGTGCACGCGGTGATCATTGTTCCTGCATTGGGACCTCTCTAGTGCAGGGCTGACTGGCAGCCATTGCTGTTTGCTCTGCCCTGGTGATTACCTGAGACCCCACCCCACCCAATTTACAACCCCACCTAAGCTGTGTGCAGCGGCTTTTGCATATGAATGGCCTGTCCTTTCTCAGCTTAAAACCTGTCAAACAGGCAACAGCTGGCTCAGGGAGCCCCAAAGCAATCAATCCAGCAGCAGCAGCAGCCTATCTTGCTACATAGCTGGGCCTTGTCTGGGCATCTCCAAACCTGATACAAAGAGGAGGAATCTGCAGATATCTCTGTAGCTCCTGCTTGAGGCCCCTGCCAGTGGCTGACTTTGTACCTCCTTGGAGATCTAAGAGCCAGTATACCCAGTGGTCAGTGTGAGACCATACCAGATTACAACTCTTCACATCCATAAGTGGCACACTCAAGGGGCAGACTCAGCACCAAAGCCTCACTGAAGCAAGTCCTGCCCCATAAGGGTGTCTCCTGCACAGCAGCTCTTCCATTGTAGACACAGCTGGTCCTCACAGCCAATTGGCCTGGAGGTCAATTCCCCCCAGTGATACCAATAGCAATCAAGGCTTAACTACAATAAGATTGTGCACACAGTCCGCAAAGGGGTGCACCAAGAGTGCCCACCTCAGGTGACTGGGGAGGCTGAACCACTGGGCCCTATAGGACACCTACCAAACAAGGCCACTCTATCAACTCAAGGAGACTTAGCAGCTACCCAATACATAGAAACAAACACAGGGAAGTAGCCAAAATGTGAAGACTAAGAAACTTGTCACAAATGAAAGAAATGGATGAAAGCAAAATACTGGATACAGAGTTCAAAACCACAGTTATAAGGTTACTCAAGAATCTTCTAGAAACCTCCGAGGAACTTAGTGAGACCTTCAAGGATCTTAGTGAGAATGCCAAAAAAAAAAAAAAAAAAAAAAATGGAAAAGGACCAGTCAGAAATTAAGCTTACACTGACTGAAATAAAGAATAATATACAGAGATTCAACAGTAGACTAGAGGATCCCAAGAATCAAGTCAAAGATTTGAAATAAGAGGAAGTAAAAAACACCCAACCGGAAGAGCAAGAAGAAATAAGAATCCCAAAATGTGAAGATAATGTAAGGAGCCTCTGGGACAACTTCAAGCGTACCAACATCCAAATTATGGGGGTGCCAGAAAAAGAGAGCAAGATATTGAAAACCTATTTGAAGAATTATGATAGGAAACTTCCCCTACCTTGTGAAAGAAATAGACTTGCAAGTGCAGGAAGCATGGAGAACCCTAAACAAGAGGAATCCAAAGAGGACCACACCAAGACACATCATAATTAAAATGCCAAGGGCAAAAGACAAAGAGAATCTTAAAAGCAGCAAGAGAAAAGCAGTTAGTTACCTACAAGGGAATACCCATACAACTGTCAGCTGATTTCTCAGCAGGCCAGAAGGGAGTGGGAAGAAATATTCAAAGTGATGAATAGCAAGAACCTACAACCAACATTACTCTACCCAGCAAAGCTATCATTTAGAATGAAGGTCAGATAAAGAGCTTCACAGACAAGAAAAAGCTAAAGGAGTTCACTACCACCAAACCAGAATTATATGAAATGCTGAAGGGTATTCTTCAAGAAGAGGAAGAAGAAAAAGGCAAAGATAAAACAGTATGAACAACAAAGTGACAACAAATACATATGTATCAACAAGTGAATCTAAAAGTCACATGAATAAAAAATCTGATGAATAGAACAAACTGGTGAATGTAATAGAATTGGGCATGGAAAGAGAGCAGGCTGACAATTCTGGGGGTGGGGGAAAGGGATGTGGGGAGTACAGGAAGAGATTGGACAAAGAGCTTATACCTATGGATGAGGACTGTGGAGGGGGGGAGACGAGGGCCTGGGGTGGAGTGGGAACTGGGTGGAGGGGAGCTGTGGGTGAAAAAAGAGGAACATCTGTAATAATCTTAACAATGAAGATTAATTTTAAAAAAACTGTGGTACATCTATGCAATGGAATACTATGCTGCTGTAAAAAAGGAGGAACTCTTAATCATTTGCAACAGCATGGATGGACCTGGAGAGCATTATGCTAAGTGAAATAAGCCAATTGGAGAAAGATAAATATCACATGATCTCACTCATTTGTGGAATATAATGAACAAAATAAACTGGTGAACAAAAATAGCTCCAGAGACACAGAAGCATCAAACAGACTGTTCAACCTATGAGGGAAGGTGGGAGGTGGGGTGGTAAGAGAGGAACCAAAGGACTTGTATGCATGCATATAAGCATAACCCATGGACACAGACGGAGGGTGGGTAGGGTTGCGGGGGGATGGTGAGGGCATGTTCTGGGGGGTGAGAGTGGCTGGGAGAGGTCAATGGGGAAAAAAGGAGACATATGTAATGCTTTAAACAACAAAGAATTAAAAAAAAAAGAACTAGTATTGTTAAGTTGTTAATTCTTCCAAATTAAGAGTCAATGCAATTTCAATCAAAATTCTAGCAGGATTTTTTTTTAATTAAGCTGATTCTAAAATTTTTATAAAAATAGGAAGTATCTAAAATTTTTAGTCAAAACTACTTTGGGAAAAAAAAGAACAAAATTGGAAGACTTACATTACCTAACTTCAAGAGCAGCTTTAAAGCTATAGAGATCAAGGCATGCTATATTGGTGTAAAGATAGCAATAGAGATAAAGACAGTGACATAAAGTTAGATGAATGAAACAGAGCCCAGAAATAGCCTGCACATAGATGATTCATTGGTTTTTGACAGAGGTATCAAGGTAATTCAATAGGGAAAAATAAATTTTTCAACAACCAGTGGTGGAACATTAGGATATTTATATGCAACCCTCCCCTCATCCCCCCCCCAAAAAAAAAACATAAAACCCTCAACCACTACTTTACATCATGTATAAAAATTTGAAATAAAATAACTGCAAAAGCTAAAACTATACAACTTCTAGAAAAAACATAGCAGCATATCTTTGTGAACTTGAATAAGAATGATTTCTTAGAGGAGGCACAAAAAGCATAAATTAGAAAACAAATAGATAAATAGAACTTTATGAAAATTAAGTATTTTGTTCTTTGATCTCAGCTACCCAGTTGGAAGACCTTGAATACACCTGGAGCCAAGCTGTAAGGAAAGAGTGATAGTATCCTGGAGCAGCAGTCGCCAACCTTTCGGACCTCACAGACCACCAGTGGTCTAAGGACCACTGGTTGCTGACTGCTGTCCTGGAGAATCCAGGTTCAAAATGGCAACATAACCTGTGGAGTGTGGAGCCTCCTCAGGTTTACTTCAAAACCACCTGGTCCGCAGGCCTTGGCTGCTTGCTCAGATACAAAGCAAGCCTCAGCTGCTGCCCTTATCCTTTCTCCTAACACCACCAGCTGTTCAAGTGAATAAAAAATGGCCTCCATCATGATTGTGGTGACAGTAGCTCTGACCCAGCCAGACCCATGGAGGGAGGCTCTTGCTTCACTAATGGTTACTGTGAGGGACTGGGTAACATGATCTAGAAATGCGAAAAACTGGACCAATAAGAGGAGACTGGAAGTAGCCAAGAGGTAATTCTTCATTCCTCTCCTGTGGACTGTTTTGAGGGCTTCTTGGAAGCAATCACATACAGACAACCAGATGTGTTTGCTTGTGAAGCCTTGCTAATTCATTGCACTTCAGCCTATACTTATTTTTCCTCCTTCCTTCACTCATTTCCCCTTTTCCTTCACTCCTGATGCCCTGAAGTTGTATATCCCTATAATGAATAGAACATTCGCAATCAGCTTTGCCTCTGGCTTTGTTTTCATAGGCTAAGATAAATCTAATAAAACCATTTGAGAAAGTCACACTATTACTATATTCTCATTTTACAAAGAAGGAAACTGAGGTCCAGGGGGATTAGGTAACTTGTCCAAGATCCTGTAGGTAGTAAATAGAGGAGGCAGGATTTGAACTCTGACTTCAAAGCCCATGCTCTCAGCAACTCTGATGTTATTCTGCTTGAGGGTCTGGCTGCCTGTCAGTTTCTTCTTCTAGACCTTGATTCTGAAGACAAGATCTTGCCCTCATGAGTTCTGGCATGTCCAAGGTCCCTGTTTCATAGAGATTACTTGTGGAACTTTCTCATTGCATTTGTACTGTGGAAAATGATCTGAGCCAGTTTGGAGAAGCTGTTGTAAGACAAAGCATATTAGAAACAGGAGCTCTAGGCACTTCTGACAGCTGGGTAGACAGATACATTCAGTGAAGGGAACATTCTGACTGGGACAAGATTGCTTTTCAGGCTGTGGTGTGAACTAGGGACCTTCAGACTTCAACCTGCCTGTGACTACACAGAAAAGAAAGCATGACTCCTCCATCTAACTCCCCCCCCCCCCTGCTGTTAATATGACAGATATGTCCTTGATTGCTAGAGGGTGGCCAATGCTATTACACTGGTGGAAGCATCCTTTCAGGTTCCTGTGCATTTAAAAATATTATGTATTCAGTTATTCAGTGACAACTTTTGAAAAGTCACTGTGACTTCACAGCAAGAAGACTAGATTTTGAAGTTTGAAAGCATGTTTATGAGGAAGAAAGTAGAAAGACAATTAATACTGACTTTATAGGTCAATAAACTCTTATGGATGTTCTACTTTGTAACTTACATATCCTATATAGACCCTGGGGATTCAAAGGTGAATGAGATAGGATTCCTCATAGTATGACAAACTGTCTTAGTTTGCCCAGGACTGAGGGGACTCCCAGATGCAGAACTTATAGTGCAAAATTGGGAAAGTCCTGGACAAATTGAAACAAACTGATTATGCAACCTTGCCCCAAGGAGCTCATAGGATAAAAGGGAAGACAGTTATTCAAGTGTCACTATGAAATAGTGTGACATGTACAATTACGGAGTAACTAGAGGCCCGTTGCACAAAATTTGTGCACTGGAGTGGGGGGGTCCCTCAGCCCGGCCTGCCCCCTCTCACAGTCCCGGAGCCCTCAGGGGATGTCCTGATGGCTTAAATAGGGAGTCCTACTGATGGCTCCCATGGGGAGCAGGCCTAAGCTACAGTTTGGCCTCCCTCTGTGGGAGGTGATCAGGCTGATCACGGGAAGGCACCACACCCATCACCCTGTGGCTGTTGCCACTGTCAGCCGCTGTAGCCGCCAAGGTGTTTTCATCAATGTGGACTCCAGTCCCTTCACCACGAAAAAATGACAACTTTCTTTAGGCATTTTCAAGATGTGTCTTTCATAGGATATGACTTTTTTTTTTTCCTCACCTGAGGATATGTTTCCATTGATTTTTAGAGAGCATGGAAGAGAGAGGGAAAGACAGAGAGAAACATCAATGTGAGAGGGACACTTTGATTGGTTGCCTCCTGCATGAGCCCTGACCTGGCCCCGGCCAGGGAGGAGCCTGCAACCTAGGTACATGCCCTTGATCAGAATTGAACCCGGACCCTGCGGTCAGCAAGCTGAGGCTCTATCCACTGAGCCAAACTGGCTAGGGAAGGATATGACATTTCTTAGCCCCTCCAGTAGCAGACCTTCATTTTTTCCTCCAGGAGTGAGGTGGAAAAACCCTAGATCACCTTCTTGGATTCTTACTACCCAAATTACCAAGAACACTGCGAGTGGCGGCATACAGGGAGCTTAGCCAATGAGCAGTGAGAAAAGGTGTTTCCTCTGCATCTCATGCTCAAAGGCACGCCCCTGTGTGTGTCCGCTGGGGTGGGGGTGTGCTCTGAGCCGCGTCTGTAAAGGTGTCCAGGACAAATTTGCGTATTACCTCTCTCTATATATATCAATAGCTTTTATATCTATAGCACTCTATGTGAGCCAGAAACTATTTAGGATAATGCCTTTATGTGTATCAGCTCCCTGCATTCCATTATAGCCCTGTGAAGGAATTTTACATAGTCAGAAATTTAGGCATGGTAGAGGGCAGATTTGGGATTCAAACCCCAGGAAATATGGGTCTAGGTCTGAGATCTTAACCTTTAAACATTGCTCTCAAATGCCTAAGGCAAAGAAGTAGCATGTAGGGATGAGTGATTAACTTTGTGGGTAACAGAGCTGGTCATGGGAGAAGGGGGTGTGAGGAAATGAGTTAGAGAAGGTGGTCCCTGAGCAGGATTTGGAATAGGAAGTGAGGAATCAATTAGCAGGAAGGAAAGAAAAAGGCATCCAGGTACAACATCTTAGGTGAGGACATAGAGATGTGAAATGCCATTGTGCGGCTGGTAGGTCAGTGTCCACAGTGGTGCGTTTCATCCACTGTTCCAAGACCTTGGGAAAGCAGCCTGGAGAGGTAGCAGGGCCTGGCCATCAAACTTTGTATACATGATTAATATAGACTTCCACCGGTTCACCAAAGGGAAGCACTAGGGAACTTTAAGCAAAATCTGAGATATTCATTTTTAGAGAATTACTCTGATAGCACCTGGTGGGTTATTTGAACGGGAGGTGGGTATAAGTGGAACCAGTGATGTTTCAGCCAAGTATGAAGCTCTTGAAAAAGTCCCTGTGACTTCAAATGCAGCATATGACAATGGGGATAGAGAGGGTGGAACAGATTTTTAAAAAGGAGAGAAGCAAAACGGATCAAATTTGGTTAGTGATTGGATGTAGGGGCTAAAGGAGTCAGGGAATTTGAAAATAATTTCTGTGAGCTTTGCTTGTTTGACAGGTGCATAATGTTCCACCAATAATTTAAAGGGGGGAGGGGAGGAATATAGGAGGAAGAGAGGATTTAAAAGGGGAAAGATAGTGAGTTCAGCTTTCTCTAGTGTGACTCTCAAGGGTCTAGAGGAAATTTAGATGGTATTGTCTAATCCAGGTATTCCATAAAAAGAAGGAGTTTGCTTGTTCTAAAGGCTACTTAGTTTTCTGATTAAGAGTGAAACAGTTACGAGGGTAGTTCTTGGAGAAAGTTATGAAATAAATAGGAAGCAATAGAATTAATATAATATTAATGCAACATTGGGTTTCCACTGAGATGGAAACATTTTAATACATTCGTATATGGTAAGGCATCAGTGGCTTAATTATTCTTTCTCCTAAGAATATTTGTACTTTATAAAAGACAGCAGTACTTAAGTGAATTCCGGATGAAAGAATTTCGGGTACCTTAATCCTAGAAATGGGGCAATTTCTTCCTCTCTCTCTCTCTCTGTCTCTCTCTCTCTCTCTCTTCAAATCATAGTGCATTTATATCTGTAATTCCATGTATAAGGGTATGGGGGTAATTTGAACAACTTAAAGTAGTCATAAGTTCTAGACATGAATTCTACTCATTCATGAACTAAGCCCCAGATATTTGCATGTTTGTTTCAAAACATTTAAGATCTTTTGGATCTTGGCATCATGAGGATAGAAAATCAGTTATTATTGATCAATATTGAAAAATTATTTACATGACTTATTTGTTTGAATTTGAAGCTATTTTAATGCTATTTTCCAGCTCTGTTCTCCCCTTCTAATCCCTTACGTGTGATCATGCTTCCTTCAGTGTGCTGTATATCCCTTGCATGGGGAAGGGGCATGCCTCTCCTCTTCCCCACATACCCACTCATTTGTGGGTTTCTGATGCATGGTCTCAGTGTGTATACAATGGTCTTGGTTATCTGTTGCACCATTTAACAAGAAGGCTTTTAAGAAGCATCTCATGGATACATTAATTGAGGTTAGCATGTTCTTCTTTGAAACTATTAGGAATGGAGGTCCGGGGAGAATACAACCATTTTCCAAAGACACAGGCTGCTATCCTGACATCTCTAGCCACTAGAAAACTCCATCTTCTTCCTGTTAGAATGTCAAAGCATGGGAGAATCACCCTGCTCTTGTGATGGAGTGGCCTGAGGTTACTTTCTACTAGGCAAAACGTCACCCATCTCTTAGATTTCCTAACTTTGGTTTTTATTTAGAGAAGCATGCTGTTCACTGTTCCAACATCATCCATCTTTGTCAGCATCCAATACCACAACTTCATCTGAATGGCCAGTGATATATTGCAGATAGAGTGCACCAAAGACATTAAACCATGTATGACATTTATATGGACTCTGAGCCCACCAGAGATGGATTGATGCTGCCATAAAGTCTTGTAGTAGCCAAGCAAACAAAAGACTAAGGAGGTGTGGTGGTGGTGGTAGGAAAGCAATAGCTTTCTCCATTCAGACTCCACCTCTATAGAAGTTGGCTTACATCTGACTTAGGAAATGAAGAGGATCAAGTGAAAATAGGGGCTTGGGTGTCCCCAAATAGGAAAAAACAACCTTGATTATCAGCAGTACTTCTGGCAGCCTTGGCTGGGCTAATGACCAGCACAGGTAATGGAACACTTGGAACAACCCACTTCGAACCTAGTGCACACTGGCTACCATGTATCTTCATGGAACGAAGAAAGGATTTAAGGAACATGGGTGCAGAAGTGAAGTGGGTCAAGGGAGGGTTGGCATGCAGCATGTCCACTGTATCCCCTTGGCAGGTATCCTCAACATCACAGTCATTATGTCATTTATGGGCATGCTGACCCAGGATGGACAGAAGGCTGCCTTCTACTCTGTCCAGGCTGCAAGCTGCATTAAAGATAGCATTATGTCTGGGTTTGTACCCACAATTATCAGCATGATGGGATCCATCTTTACCTGATCCAACAGGTATTTTGTAGGTACTCAGGCACCTGCTTAGAAAATGATCTTATGCAACGAGAGAGTAATTTATTTTTCATAGCTAATGCTAATCGGTTATGCAAGCACATAATGTCTTTAAGCTTGCTGCAAACAAAATGCTCAATGATCAGAAGTGGGGGCTTCCCCACCCCCAACCTTGCCTCTCCACATGGACGTGTGTGCAGTGTTGTGGATCATTCTGTGCTCATGTGCATTCTTCATGGACCACCTGCAGCTAAGTTCGGAAGATGCAAATTTTTCATATCATGAAACCGCAGCAACATATACATATTTAAAAATTAACCAGTGACTAAGAAAGCCCACATTCACACAGAGAAAGACAACAATAAATTGGACTTACCAGTTTAGGTTGTTCGAGGCAGCAGAGGAGCAAGTTGCTGGTGATTGTCCAGTGCTTTCATTCAATAAATCACATTGACTTTGCCTTGTCCTGTGGCTCAGCCTCTGCACAAAGCAAGCGAACCTCCTTCCTATTCTGTGTAAGGAATAAAATGTGAACAGGATCACTACAGGCAAGAGCTGAAGTCCATGATCACTAAGCTACTCTTAGTGCGAAATGAAAGAGCAAATGATGCACAGAGAGAGGAGGGGAGAGGGAGACAGCTTGGCTCAGAAACTAAATGTATTTCGGGACTGCAGCCTCGGGAAGGCTTGATTTCTCAAGCTCTTGTGCATGTAGTAAAAGGATGCCATGCCTTCAGTGTATCTTAGCCTATTGTATCTGGTTGGTTCTTTAGGAACAGAATGCAGGGACAACAAGCTTCATGGCAAATAAGACTGAGTAGGAACCAGCTGTCACGCAAGGATGAGCTGTGGGGCAGTGAGGCAGCCAGTTAGCTTTGCACTACATCAATTGCAGGGAAAGAAATACCGGCTGGCTTTCGAGAGCCTGTCCAGCAATCGGACTGCAAGTGAACTGCAGCTCCCTGGGGCCAATCACCCCCTTATTCCCACAGCTGCCAGACTAGAAGCACCCAGGTGGCAGTCAAACCCCCACCTCAAGGCCCCTTTGCAATCCTTGACCAGCTCCCACAGAAGCAAGGGACAGCTTAAGAAAGCTCCCAATCCAGTCGGGGCTGCTCAACCAAGCTCGACCTTTTGTCAGAGCAGGTTCTGAGCAAGCAGTCCGCAGACAGGGGCATAGGGTATGGAGAGCCTCAGTATTAAGAGGCTCTTCCTACAGGCAAGCCACCTATGGATGCACCTGGCTCCTTTCACAGCAGTATGCGTTACATGTCTAAAAAGACACAGAATGAATTTCCTAGAAAGCCACTAATGTAGGCATTTTTAAATGTTTCTCTCTAAAGTAAAATGAATGGCAAGAGACTTTCACAGGCTGCTTATTGCGTTAGGGAGACATTGCAGATTGAGAGCACATATGAATACTCCCCCTCCCCCACCACGTCCCTAGCAACAGCTTTAAGACTCTTTCTAAAGCTCTATTCAGATCGTCTCTCTGCCAAATGAAAGCTTAGCTGCTGGGATGATTTCAGAAATAATTTTGGACCCTTCTACTAGGTAGCGACTCTGGGCTGTTATTTATACCTGGCGTGGAATCAACTCCCCAATTTTGAATGTGACTCTGTGGATAATCAGTTTCTTGGTTATAAACAGAAGGGTGGAGCACTCACCTTTTCCTGGTTAACTAATTAGAATCCTGGGCATGGCAGGCTGTATTCCTGAAATCTCCCCTTTTCTAGGGATAGCATCTCACCTGGCAGCTCACTGGTCCCCGCCAGGTGCTGTTCTGGAATCTGAGCAAGACCGAGTGACTCCTAAAACCCCATGTCCAACGGAAGAGTCAGTTTAGCTTTTCACAAGGGAATTACTTTTTTTCCCATTAGAAAGTCAACATCTTCCTCTGAAACACTTTTTTCTCATTCGACTTATCCAGCATTGCTACAAATTATCAAAGTTGGGACTAATCATATCCTTGAGGTCCAGAAGGCTGGTTTTTTTTTTTTTTTTTTTTTTTTTTTTACCCCCATCAATAGTTGAGGAGGAGTCAGGCTACACTTTCTCAGCTTAGCCTAATGATCACCAGGTAACACTTACCCTTATCTGTAAAAAACCTTTGACTTTAATGCAGATTTACTTAAAAGCCATCTGCTGGGGTAAGGCAGGTGACTGAGTAATTCTTCTAAGGTAAGGGGCAGCCTCACAGGGGTCAGGAGTTCATTATACTCTGCAAACCTAAGGGGACGATGCTCCCTGTAATTGCTTGTAGGAGCAAATGCTCAAGTCTGAGTCATTTTATAAGCCCTCATCCTTTGCAAAGGAGATCCATCCATTCATGCATCCATCCATTCATTCAGTCATTCACTCTTCAGACATTAAGTATTTACTAGGTTAGATACACTGAGCCAAATACTTTAATGTTACCAAAAGCCTATTGATGAAATATAAACTATGATATAGTCTAGCAAAATTCTTCATGACCTGGCTCTGCCTACCTCTTGCCTAATTTCTTTGAAAAAAATATATAAGTGATTTTTTTTATAGAGAGGAAGGGAGAGTCAGAAACATCGATGAGAGAGAAACATCAATCAGCTGCCTCCTGCACACCCCCCTCCGGGGATGTGCCTGCAACCAAGGCACATGCCCTTGATGGGAATCGAACCCGGGACCCTTGAGTCCGCAGGCCGATGCTCTATCCACTGAGCCAAATCAGTCAGGACTTGTCTAATTTCTTGCTGCCCCTCTTACTTAACCTCCATGCTGTCTCTTAGAATGTCTTCAGTTCCTTGGATACACCATACTCTCCTAACATTAAATTTCCACATATGAGATTCTTCTTCCTGAATGCTCTGTTCCTTTTGTCCAACTAACTGATGTGCAGCCTTGGAGTCTTGGCTTAAACATCACCTCTCAGGGATATTTTCCTAGCCCTTGGGCTGTGACGTTCCCTGCTTTGTGGTCCTACAGCACCTTACACCTTCCCATCATTATTTTGTTGCAACAAAATACTGTAAGAGTTTTTTGACACTGTAAGAGTTCAAGTGCAAAGTCCCTCATTCACAGCTCTGTTTCCAGTGCCTCGCAGAGTTCCTGGCACACAGAACACATTCAATAAATATTTAATGACTGTTTTGTTGAAGTGCTTAGCATGTATTTGTTGAATGAACCAACCACCTCAAAGAATAAATGGAGTCTGAGAATTGAAAGGAACCCTAAAGTTCACTGAGTACATCTAATTTCTCTTGCCAAGTGGCCATCCATTGGAGGCTTGCCTGGTCTGATGATTCCTTTTTGATTAACCATACTGATTACACACTTGCTTGTCCCCTACCTCCCAGCACTTCTACAGCATGTTCTTGTTTTTTGTTCTCCAGCTGTTTCCTGGAGTCTGTCTCATCTCTTACAAACTGATTTTCTCCACAATTCCGAGCATAAGCCTGCAATTATTTGATGCTTGATTCATTCGACAGCAAACATTTGAACAGGAGGTTAAGTGATCAGAGACTTGCTTTAGGAAGATTACTCTGGTATTAGGGAAAGATGGGTTCATTGGCTAGAGGGAGACAGGACCCTAATAATGACCAGAGCAGAGAGAGGATTTAAAAGCAGCCTTGCCTTTTCTTCTCCTCTACTCCTCCCCCATCACCCCACCCTCCATATCATAACACCAGTGTTCTCCTTTGGAACACTGAGAATGTTTGTTCCATACTCGGCACTTCCCCTTCACCCAGTTCCACCCCCCACAATCAGTTTACTTGCTTAGGTTCTTCCTGAACATGTCTCACTGACTATAGCTCCCCCGAAGAGAAGGCTTGCTTTTTAATTATTTTGTATCTTCCTCCTCCAGCCCTTAGAGTTTGTATCATGCAGATAGTAAGTGCTCAGTAAATATCAAGAAAGAAAAGCACTTGATGAAGCACTATGGTGAGGAGTGGGTACACAGAGGAATGAGGCACCTTTTCAAAGGTAAAAGAGATCCATTTCATGAGAGAGATGCAACTTACAGTACAGGATAGAATTAAATAAGTGCCATTAAAAGTATGAGCAGTGTGCTGAGGGAGCACAAAAAAACAATTCCTTCTGGGATGGTTAGGAGAGATGCACAGAGGTGGTTACATTTGAACTGGATGTGGAGGAATGAAGACCTCCAGGGGTTGAAAAGAGGGAATAATGCAGAGTTCCTGGAATATTTGGGAAAGGACAGTGGTCCAGTTGAGATGGAGTAAATGGTGATGGGGATGGTGGGGCTACTGGAATCTAGATTCCAAAAGTGGGCAGGGGCTAGGCTGGGGGAGTGCTCCGATGCTCTGCTGAAGAGTTCAGACTTTATCCTGTAGGCGACCGGGATTTGAGCAGAAGTCACTGTAGCTGATTAGATCTCTCTGTCCTAGCCACTATGGACCATGAACTGAAGTGGTGAGAACCTGGAAGCAGGAAGACCTTGATGGTGAGGGCATGTGGAAATGTAAATTAGGAGGTGAACATGGGAGGTGGTCTATGGTGCAGGTGAGAGCAGGGGAGGAAATGAGAGAGAAAGAAGCTGACTTGTAAAGTTTTAACCTGCGTGATGGCAGATGATGGTGACATCGATAGGTCCCGGTAAACAAACAGAGATCATTTAGGCAGCCATGTCATGGTCTGTACACCTTTTGAAGACAGAGAAAAGAACAGGAGGCTGAGCCCTGGGAGACACGTGCATGTGCCTAATCTGCTTTGAGGAAGCCATTTAGTAGCGGCTGAAGAAGTCATTTCAGGCTGTGACAGATGAACTACCTCAAGAAACATGCAGGGCCATTGGCAGGGGGGGGCAGTTGTGGTTTCCTTAGAAAGGGGACTCCTGGATTAAATGGGAGGGTTTGCAGTTTCTCACCTTGGAACTGGTTAGCTCAGGGGAAAAGAAGCCTAGTTTGAGATGGGTGTTTGAACTTGAGTCCTCAAGCTGTCCCTCACCAGCTACGTGACCTTGGGCAAATGACTGTCTATCCTGAGGTCTCAGTTTTCCCACTTGTAAGATGAGGGAATTGGGCCAGTGAAATTCAAAGGGTCCTTTTATTTTACTGTCCTCTGATTTGTGAAGTGCAACATTTAGAATTTCAGAAGACCTGTGATATTAGGCCAAAGCCCACCAACGACTAAGGTTCGCCCTCTCCTGCAAAGTCATGCCCATATTTTGAGACTGTCCATATATCATTGCAAATGCATGTCTGCCCTGCGGTTAGTTCCATGTGGTTTGTTTGTAAGACATAAATTTAAATTGATCACTTTTTGATGACCATTTTCTAACAATTTTTCACTTTTTTTTTTCAGGAAAGATTTTTTTTTTAGGGGCTACCTTTTCATTGGAGTCTCAAAATTAAATTATGGGAAGAAAGCAGCAGTCCCTTACTGTGGTCAGCAGAGTCTGGCCAGCCTACTTCCGCTCCCTAATCTCCTGACCTTCCTTAGGGCGCGGCTGCTCCTTAAGGGCTCTGATTCTTTTTTCAAAAATAAAATGTGCTACTTATTGAAAGCTGCTAAAAAGAAGACAAAAAATAGGAAAAGAAAACTATAACACCCCAGGGTGTATCTGAATATGCTTATTATGTGTGAAGTTGTTAGTAATGAATGTGAAACTCTTCCTCCTCCTCCCTCTCCATTTCTAAGCCCCAAAGAAAAAAGAAAAAGGGGTTGGGGAGGGCATGGGCTATTCAGTCCCAAAGCAGACCTTTTCAAAAGGTGCAGTCTGTTCATGGGCAGGGTATTTCTTGATTATTTTGTTTAAAGCACCAGCTGACCTTTCAAACTAAAAGTAAAGGTCCCAAAATATCCGGAGAAACCCTCTTTTGGATTTCTCCCCCTCTAAGTCTTGGAGACTAGACTCATGACATTCATAAAGACTCTTCGAAAAGAGATGGTTTGCACGACTGCTGGCGTGATTTGATGACAGAGTGTTTACGAACCATGTGAGACTTTCCAGCGGTGCATTTTTGAGAAATGGAATTCTCTTAAGGAGCTTACAAACACTTCACTGACAGCTTTCCAAGAACGGCCTCACACCGCCTCTCGGCAGCCTCTCACTGCAGCACCGATGTGATAATCAGGGTCCCTGTTTCTGAAAAGTCTTCTTGTTCTGCCTGCCACCCTCCTTTCAGTCATCATTAGAATTCTCAAGCTATGAATCCCCTATTGTCTGTGCGAGCCTGAGATCCCCCACACCATGCCGAGGGAGGAATGTGAACCTCCTAGGTCTGGCTCTAAGTCTCAACCTTCTCCAGCAGGTCACAAAGCCCCATTTATACACAGCTCCAAAGTTTTATCATAATTCTTTATCTGCTCAGCCCCATATATCCTCTAGGGCAGTCAGGAGACATTTGGTAATGAAGCCCATTTATCCTCATTTTCTCAATTGGCACACTTAAAGTTCTAATATTTATGTTCACACTGTCCTAATTTTGTACGTCAAAGCTACTACACAAGACAAGTAGCATTGCTGAAGGGTAACTGAACAGCACAGAACAGTCCACCAGAGTCTGACCTGTGGTGTGGTTTGTCATATTATCTACCAGTCATGACATCACAAATCATTACTTGTAATGGCTCTGTGGAAAAATAATCACAAATGTTGCCACTTATCAAACACCTCCTGTGTGCTGTGCAGCCATACCACTGAGCTCTCACACCCTACAAAGAAGAGTATCCACTTTTTATTGATGAGGGAGCTAAGGTTCAGAGAGATTAATTAACTTGTTTATGTGCACTAAGGGCCTGAGCTGAGACTCAAACCCAGATCTCTATCTGCAAAGCTCAAGACATTTGTGCCTCTATCCTTTGCCTCTTACCAGAAATACAATTTGTGAATTGTTATAAATTACTATAAAATACATATTTTTCATTACAAGCATCTGAAGAACTATGAACTTAGGGATGTTAAAATGTTTTGGCCGACACAGAGATCCGCTCTGATAAGCATCAACAATATCAGGGCAAAGTAAGAATTTGTGGCATATATTTCACCTATCAATAGGTGGCAGTATTCACCTAAATCTCTCCAGGAGGAATTAGCACAGGTCACTTCTTACAGCTATCCCCAAGGTCATCTACATTCTTTGATGCACTGGGTTTTATCATAAAGAATAGCACTTACAATAAATGGGTTGCTAACTGGATCTTGATTGTGCCTCTGTGTAGTGAGAACTGGACTGAGGGAGTGTGGGGGAGGAGGATGAGCCATTGAAGAGATGTTGGGATGACATTCATTTTGGCCTTTTTCCTGGGGAGGACTTTATTTTGCAGTTCAAAGCCCAAGATGATTTTTGCATCTTCACTTTAAGAAAGTCAGATTTCTCAAATAACTTAAAATGAAATTATTAATGCTTAGGATTTGAACATTCATACATTCATAATTCAGAGGAAGAGTCTACTCAGATCAGAACAATAAAGCAATTGGCAGACTGCATGGTTTCAACACAGTGTCAAAACCCTTTGCACAAGTAACCATCAAACCATATGAATCTTTACCAGGAAGCATGTAAACTAAAGTCAAAGTGGTCAAGCTGATGAATTGAAATACTGAAGGATAAATGACTGCTGAATTTTCAGCAGACTCTTCTTCCTCTGCCTCCTATTCCTATGTATTCTCTTCCGTTTTTGTGAAAAAAATTTAATATCAAAAATATCTCTTGTTAAATGTATTAGCACAGAATCTATTTTCTAGCCTCCAATAAGAGTCTGTCTAGGAGGATATACTTTCATAAAGTCAAGAAAGCAGCTGCAGTGGTAGATACAAGGATAAGCTGAAAGATTCGTAGATCTATCTTAACGTTGACCTTCCCATTTTCATTTGGAATACTTGGAACTGATCCTTACCAATGATGACCAAGAAGCACTTAGAAATCAGATCAGATGGGGAGTCCTAACTCTCAGAACTAAGAAGTGGACTCAAGTAAGATTCTTAGGAGATCAGTTTCTCTCAAAAGAATTTAGATGGGTGAAGGTAGAAGTCTTTGGAGATTGCAATATTAACTTTCTCTTTTATGCTCCCAATAGAAGGAGCATCTTCTCTTCTCTCATTGTAGAATTTGTAGCTTCCTTAGAGCTATGTGGGGCTCCAATTTCATTACTGGATTGAGATCTCCATGAGGGCAGGACTCAGGTCTTGCCAACCTTTGACTCTGCCTCTCAGCTCAAGGATTGGAGTCCGTGCATAGTAGATGATGTTCAATAAGTGTATGCTTTCAATTAGTACAACATATTTACTTCTCACACTTACATGAATTAAAGAGAACTCAGAAGGATGTATTTTATACTTTTGTTCTTAGGTTTAAAGAAAAATTGCAGCTTAGATATTGGATACTACAGACAGATCACATTTCTTGCTCTCATCTAGTTCTTCTACTTTAGGACAGCATTGCCAAAGGCCACCCCACCCCTTGGACCATTAATTAACTGCTTTTACATCCTTGGAAAGGCCTCCATCCATTTTTATAGGATGCCTTGGCCATATGAAAGTTAAATGCAGAGGCAGGCAAAAAAGCTGTTACAAGGGACATTCAGTTACAAGGGACATGGTCATTTTTTTAAATGACCATGACAACAAGGAGGGTAAGTTGAGATTATAGTCCTCCAAACATTTCACAATGTGCTTTCTTGGCCTTTATTAACTTCAAAATAAGCAGCTGTCCAGCAAGCAAGCTTTGATTATGTGGGTAGATTTTACACCTTCCCTATGAGTCAGAGAAGAAGACAGGCTGAGCCACTTCTTTTGGCAGAATAATCTGAGTGACATGTAGTGTCTCTTGACATCAACTAGAATCTTCTCAAAATTCTCCTGGCTTTAAAACCATACTTTTAGTTTTCTGTCCTTTAATTGAGGGGGTCAAACTGGATCTTGAAGCCCACTTCCAGCTCTAACATGCTGGCATCAAAAGGCTACAAGAACACGTAGCTCAGAGAAGAGTATCTCTGTCACAAAGACACGATGTTCTATTTCCACCCAGCTAATTGGTTTGTATTGGAAATTTCTGATACTTCAGAACCAGCATATGTGACTTTTCTTTCTGTAGAGTGCATGGAAATCTACTTGAAACATGTGCTATTTATCAGGAATGTTTGCTTTAAAAAAAAAAAAAACTATTGTAGAAGTACCTTACTCATTAACAGACTGGATAAACCCAAGAAGATTTTTCTTGTAGTGGGACTGGTTTTTTTCTACACGCTTACCATAGTGCATGGGAGCATTGGTTCTTTGATTACCCAAGTAGCCCCACTGGGTGGGTAGTGATTTGCATGAGTAATCTGGGTAGTGTTGGTGGTCAGTCAAGACATAGAGTACATTCTCCTCTTTCCACTCTCATTTTTTTCCCCTCCCGAGTATCAGCCAAACTGAATTTTCATAAACTCTTCGAGGGGTTTGAGTCCAAGTACAAGTTAAAGTCTAGGCCCTAAGACTAAATTTCAGAAAAGGTGCTGTCATCATCGGTTAACTGATGAGTAAATAAATCTCTAAAGAGGCCTTCCATCTTTCCCAGGTTTTCTTTTTCCATTAACTTTGTGGCCGAGAGTCCCTTAGATGACATTTGTGTGGCATGCTTGGGATCCAGTCTCCTGCCTTCCTACCTCCGCAAGTGGACCAGTGGTTTAATCTCCATAACTTCATGACATCAAATCTTAGTATAGAAGAGAGAATTGTTTGTAATTAATCACAGTGAGAATCCAGCATGCCAAGGCAAAGGGCATATGAGGAAGCTACTTGAATTGGCACACTCAGACATAATCATGGAGACCTGAGCCTGTGTGATAGGACCTGGCAGTTATAAAGGCAGTCTACCTTGTTGCCTCAACACTGAACTGCAAATGCCATTTTATCCATTAACATTACTCTCAGCTGCAAGAAAAAGCTTCTTCCTCTTTCTCCTAAAAATGCCAGATCAAGACTGCTGTACAAATGTCAGGAGCATCTGACCAAAAGCAAACAGCAAGAGGCATTGAGTGAATTGGAGAAGAAAGAAAAACAGAGGGAGAAATAAGGAAGTTAAAGAAGCTATACTAATACTTTTTAAGAAGGCTCTGGAGTTTCATCTGGTTGAATCTGAGCCTCGCCTCTGTTATTCCATTCTTACTCGGGCAGACACCTGTCACAGCCCTCTTACTTCTGGCCCAGCTCTTCTGTTCAGACTTCTGTCCCACTTCCCTTTCTTCACTCTGCCCCAGACTCTGAACTCCCCTGAAAGCAGGCCTGGGACAGGCTGAATGGGGTGCTCTGGCCACTTTGTCAGACTACTCAGCAGAGCTTTTTCAAGAACTGCATATGCCAAGTACTCAGTGTAATTCTTCTATGGCAATGTCAGACCTACCGGATGCACCTCGCAGGAGAGCAAAGGCATTGAATGGAATTAGAAGCTCAATGGCTTATTCACTTCATTCATTATTGGGGGTGGGGAGAGAGAGAGAGAGAGAGAGAGAGAGAGAGAGAGAGAGAGAGAGAGAGAGAGAGAGAAGAGAGAGAGAGAGAGAGAGAGAGAGAGAGAGAGAGAGAGAGAGAGAGAGAGAGAGTGTGTGTGTGTGTGTAAGGGGGGGGGCGAATCCAAGACTTTGCTCAGAGGGGATTAAAAGGACTGCAATAGGCGCCTTCCGTCTGGGCTGCCAGTCCTAGGAGTTTAGGCTCCTCTTGGTTTGAAAAGGAGGTCACACAGTTTCACTTGGTTCTTAGATCCTCAACACTCAAACTCAGTGTTCCAAACACAGCCAGAGCTAGTTATTCATTCTCACTGCTCCTCCAGTGATTTACCTTCAGCATCAAGGAAAAGGAGGGATTTTTCCATGACAGTCCAATTCCAAAATACATTTACTTCTCAAACTTGGGGAAAAAAATCACCAAACACACACTATATATTCATCGTCTCCTCCAGAAAAATGAGAGAAAATCCAGCACTTAGGAGCATTTACACTTCATCAACCAAATATTAATTTAGTGCAATGTGGCATATGGACAGGAGAAATTGTGGTTATTTTAACTGATTGAATTAGGACCAAATAGGCTGAAGGCAGTTTCATGTAGCCCAGTAAAACACATTTGCCCTTGAACAAGAAGAGTTTATTTTGAGCTTGGCAGCGTTGAGTAGTTAAGAGTGAGAATAGATTCCTGTCTGAGATGGCATCAGGCATCACACAGGACCCCAGAGTTAGAGTGAAATGGTTTGGAGTTCTGCTTGAAAAAAAGAATCACTGATATTTTCAGTTAACCCACATTCATTACCCATCCCCTTTCTCCACATCTACTGGTTTCCATCACCTAAAAAATCCTCCCTATTGCCATTTTATAACCACACTCACTTTCCTGCCACTCCCACTCCTCCCTTAACCCCTGAAAACCACTAATCTCTAATCCATTTCTATAAATTTGCATTTCAAAAATGTTATATAAAAGGGAATAATATAGTATGTATCCTTTTAAGATTGGCTTTTTTACTCAGCATAACTCAGAATTCATCAGGGTTACTGTGTGTATCAAAAGTCTGTTCCTAGAGAACCAAGATGGCAGCGTAGGTAAACGCCTGTACTCGCTACCTCCCACAACCACATCAAAATTACAATTAATATACAGAACAACCATCATTCAGAACCACCTGAAAGCTGGCTGAGTGAAAGTACTACAACTACAGAAGTAAACAAGGCAGCTCAGTGAGACTGGTAGGAGGGGAGCCCACAATGAGAGGGCTGGTCCAACATCCACATGTTTGGCTTTTTTAATGGGGGGGGGGGATTGTCTTTGTGGAGGACTCCAGAGAGGAGAAAGGGGTCCCAGACCCATAGCCCAGGGTTCTAGAGTGGGGAAGAGAAGTCCCTATAACTATGGCCTATAAAAACCAGCAGGAATTGTGGCTGAGAGACACGGAGGCTGCTGGAATCCCAGGTGTTTCTTTTAAAAGGCCTGTGCATTAAGTTACTTGGACTTGATACCTCTGAGATCCAGCATCAGGTGGCTCTGGGTGACCCAGACTCACATGGGGAGGAACTAGACTGTCTGGCATTGGGGCAGGAACCCAAGGGTGGCTTTCTCCCAGTCAGGGGTGCTCTCAAGGGTCATTGTTCCTGGACTGGGACCTCCTCTGTCACAGAGCTGACTGGCAGCCATGTCAGCGTGGCCCACACTGTTTGCTTCACCCTGGTGATTCCCTGAGACTCCACCCCATCCAATTTGCAGTCCTAATGAAGCAGTTTGCAGCAGCTTTTCCAAATGAATGGCCTGTCCTGGCTCAGGCTTTGCTAAAATCTTTCAAACAAGTTGCAGCTATTGACAGTATGCTTCAAACCTATCAATAAAAGGCTCAAGACCCGGCACTAGAACAAGCCTGCCTTGCTTCACAGCTGGGCCTCCAATTCTGCACAGCAGCCCTCCCACTGTAGTCACTGCTAGTCATTACAGTCAGCGAGGCTGGAGGTCAACTACTTCCATAGACACCAACAGCAAACAAGGCTCAACTATAAGACTGTGCACAGAGCCCACACAGGGGTGCACCTAGAATGCCCAGTTCAGGTGACTGGGGAGGCTGAGCCTCTCTAGGACACCTACTACACAAGACCACTCTACCAATTCCAAGAGACACTGCAGCTCTACCTAATACATAGAGTTTTACTCTACCCAGAAAAGCTCTCATTCAGAATTGAGGGTCAGATAAAGAGCTTCACAAACAAGGGAAGCAGCCCAAATGTGGAGACAAACATGTCAGAAATGAAAGAAATGGATGTAAGCAAACTACTGGATACAGAGTTCAAAACCATGGTTATAAGATTACTCAAGGATCTTGATGAGACTTTCAAGGATCTTAGTGAGAATGTCAAAGACATGAAAAAGGACCAGTCAGAAATTAAGCATACACTAACTGAAATAAAGAATACTTTCCAGGAATTCAACAGTAGTGCAGGAGTCAGAATCAAATCAACAGCTTGGAATATGAAGAGGTGAAAACACCCCATCAGAAGAGCAAAAATAAAGAATTTAAAAAAATGAAGAAAGTGTAAGAAGCCTCTAGGACAACTTCAAGCGTACTAACATCTGCATTATAGGGGTACCAGAAGGAGAAGAAGGGGAGCAAGTCATTGAAAACCTATTTGAAGAAATCATGACAGAAAACTTCCCCTACCTGGTGAAAGAAATAGACCTACAAGTCCAGGAAGCACAGAGTCTTAAATACCAGGAACTCAAAGAGGCCCCTGCCAAGACACATAATTAAAATGCCAAGACATAATTAAAAAGACAGAATCTTAAAAGCACAAGAGAAAAGCAGTTAGTTACCTACAGGGTGTGCCCATTTAACTGTCAGCTGATTTCTCAACAGAAACTGCAGGCCAGAGAGAGAGGCAAGAAATTTTCAAAGTGATGAATACTAAGGACCTACAACCAAGATTACTGTACCCAGCAAAGCTCTCATTTAGAATTGAGGGCCAGATAAAGAACTTCACAAATAAGAAAAAGCTAACGGAGTTCATCACCACCAAACCAATATTATATGAATTGTTAGAGGGTATTTGTTAATAAAAGGAAGGAGGAGGAGAAATATGAATAGTACAAAGGCAACAAATACATATCTGTCAACAATTGAAACTAAAAAATAAATGAACAAGAAATCTAATGAACAAAATAAATGGGTGAATAAAATGGAATCAGAGGCATGGAAGCATGGAACAGACTGATGAATCTCAGAGGGAAGGGGTGAGGGGGAACAGGAAGAAATTAACCATAAGGTTAATTTATGGACACAAGGTGGTGAAGGCCTGGGGTGGGGCAGGAACCGGGTGAGGGGCATAATGAGGGGGAAAAAGGGAGATATCTGTAATACTCTCAACAATAAGAGATTTTTTTAAAAAAAGTCTGTTCCTTATTATTAATGAGTAGTATTTCATGGTACAGGTATACCATGGTTTCTTTAACCATTGACTCTATCGAAAGATATCTAGGTGGTTTCCACTTGAGGCTATTATGAATAAAGCTCCTATAAAAATTTGTGTACAAGTGTTTATGCCCAAACTAGTCTTCATTTCTCCGAGATAAATGTCTAGTAGTGCAATTTCTGGAACATTTGTTAGTTGCAGGTAGAGTTTAAGGAACTCACACTTTTATCCAGAGTGATTACACCATTTTACATTCCCACCAGACTGGGCTTTAGAGTTTGACAGAATGGTGTTTGAATTCTAGCACTGCCATTAACTATGCAAGCTTGGACAAGTTGCTTAATCTCCCCAGTAAGTAATGTTAGGAGCACCAGTTTCTGCATCTGTAAAATGGGGATAATAATATTCAGCTTATTATGAAGTTATCATCTGAATTCAGTAAGGTGATATAAACATTTGATCCAGGGCCTGGCTGAAAGCAAGTAAAATAGAGTATATTTGTGTACCGTTGGCATTGCCTAGACTGTTGAAGAGTAGATTAGTAGATTTCTGACTTGTGCACCTGCTTATGACTTACCAATCCTGTAAATCATTGATGTCCACCAGGCCCCATGGAATCAATGGATTTCCAAGACTGGCCACTTTCTATCACTTGTTTTCTGTTATCATCTGAGATCCAAAATAAAAGTGATATGCTGTCTCACTACCCCGGTTTGGTGTTCATGTTCTATAGAAACATATCTGGGAAGGATGTGAACTCACTAAGCCTGGAGGCGTGCCATCTTTACAAAGCATTGTGGGAACACTTCTGTGGCAGTTAACATGGGCCTGCTGACTCTGGTTTTCTTCTCCAGGGATGATGTGGCAAACTAGATTAGAAAACACTTACTGTATTTTAGAATTAGTGGTCTCAATCCTTTTAAACTTAATGTGTGCATGAACTTCTGGGGCTGAATGTCAGGACTTGACTAAGGTGGAGGGACCCACTTCTAAGGAGCAGATCTCCCAATATAGAAGCTCAGAGGGGAGAGAGGCTCTTGGCCTGGTGGGCGCACAATCAAATATTTGAGGACTCTATTCCAACACATTGCCATGTGACATTGCCCTTTCTCCCACCCCCAGAGCCTGCAGGAACAGCAGTGGGAGATGCTGTTGTCGCCAATGCACAGCTCCTTGAGCTTGTGTGTCTGACCCACCAATACTGACCTTGAGGCTTTTGGTTTGATTCATTTTCTTTAAAAACAAAACAAAACACACACACACACACACACATACACAATTTCCTGTGTCTAAGGGAGAGGAGGAAGGTTAAAAAATATCATTATAAAGGCTCCAAAGATTTTTTGGGACATCAAATTGCTCTGACAAGCCATTTTTATGAGTTAAGTGTAAAGGAAACAGAAACATACGGATTAAATTTCCCTTAAAATACACATGGGCTTAAAAATTAAGGGGGAGAGGAGGGCTTGGCAATGTGGGCTTCAGGCTTTGCCAAACCCCAGCTCCTGAGGAATAACTTGAGATGCTTGACAAACCCAAAAAGCAGCTGGTTTTGCCCTATGCCCTCATTGAGCGACATCTAGAGTACCACGTGATTGGAGGCTCTGTAAGTGAAATATGCTAATCTGCAAACTCATGCTCTGATTCTTCAGGTTGCCCCAAACAGTCCCTGTTTATAAACTTCTCCCTAAAGACCTAGTCCTGGAGTTCTTGCATCCAGGCAAAATCACAGTTCAGCATTGTAATTCCCACATCGAAAACATGGAGCTTGATGAAGTATGAAACTAGATGGTTCATGGCAGCTTCCTTGAGACAGAAAATTTACCCATATACACCCAACACCTGCCTTGAGAATAAAACAGAATCATTGGCTCATTAAGTTCTGTAATAGATTAACAGACAGATGGCAAGTATATACTCCCCATGGAGCACTGAGAATTCAGAGGGATGTGTATGAACTTAGCTATAGTATTTATTCATTCATGCATTCAATAAACAAATGCTTACAGAGCATAAATGTACTATTGCAATGGAGAATAAAAATGAAAGGAGCTAACATTTATTGGGATTTACTATACGCTGGATTTTGTGTGAACCCCCTACCATGCAGTATCTCATTTAATGCTAACTTGAATTCTAAGAGGTTGGTACTATAACTATCTCCATTTTACAGAGGAGGCGGGAGCACAGAGGGACTTAGAATTTATTTAGCACTGGCTAGAAAGGGCAGATCTAGGATTCAAAGCCTAGACTGATGTTAAAGACACTGCTGCCTTCAAGAACCTTAGAGTGTCCTGAGCAAGCTCAGCCATATTCAAATGCAAGCATAATCAAGAATGATCAATGTCCCAGAGACATTCATAGCATGGGGGGATTACTTTCTACTGAGATTAGAAAGGCTTTGTGTAGGAGGCAGCTTTTGCATAGGAATTTAAAGGATGAGTAAGATCTGAATACCAAGGGAGAGGTCAGTCATTTCTTACTGGAGAACATTCCAGAGAGGCCCTGAGAGAAGGAAGCCTAGGGAATAGCAGAAGATACTGCGAGGTACAGTGAAATCATACCAAATGCACGTTGAAATCAGGCAGAGGCAATTATGTGCCACCAACCAAAGCAAAAGCAAACAAACCCTCCAAAATAGTTTAAATAGTTCAGGCAATTTCATCTGCATTGCCTAGAAAATGAGTATAAGCTAGGAGGAGTCTTATTTTTTCACTTGGTTCTGACTCAGAACCTGTCACAGATCTAAGTGATTCTAGAGATGTAAGGTGTACATTAGTGCATAACACGGCCCCTAACTGTGTGAGCTAGTATTCAGCCAAAGCCTGTTCCACAGCTGGAGCAAGAAGCAGACTATGCTGGCGTTGCTGAGATGTACTCATTTTGACCTACATGATTGTTACCCTATTTGCTGACTTTAGAACTTAAACCTCCTTTATACATACAAATCCATTATATCTGCTTATTTTGCAAATGAACCCTTGAAATTAGAAGGGTCATGTTGTTTAAAATGCTTTGAGTCGATGTAGTAAAAAGGAAATTCCAACAAATTGTAGCCCGGCTAGTGTGCCTCAGTGGTTGAGCGTTGACATGTGAACCAGGAGGTCATGGTTCCATTCCTAGTCAGGGCACATGCCTGGGTTGTGGGCTCGATCTCCAGTGTGGGGCATGCAGGAGGTGGCCGATCAGTGATTCTCTCTCATCCTTGATGTTTTTCTCTCTCTTTCTCCCTTCTTCTATAAAAATCAATAAAAATATTTTTAAAATGGAAATTGTGCATGGAAATATAATGCATAAGTTAAAATTTTAACTGGTTAAAATCAGCCGATTCAAGATATTTTACTGAGAAATCAGCCCTAATTCAAGTTAAAATACATGAAAATATGTATTTCTATATGCATATAATTTACATATTCACATTAAATATATCCAAAAGGAAATATCATGCCTTAAAAAATAACAACTATTTATTCACTTATGACAAACCAAGCATAGAGACTTGACAGTTTCCAAAATTCTATTATTAATAGCAGGGGTTTCCAGACACAAGGGAGGGAGAGTCAGTCCTCAAGCAGTGAGGCTGAGAAGATTTATCATAAAAGATGTAGGGAGGTTGACTTGTAATAAAAAACTGAAGAATACTGAAGGGGCATGAATAATTAAATCTTCAAGAAAGTGTAATGTGGTACGCATTGACACGATGCACGTGTGTCAGAAATATCAGATAACACTAAATACCAAGGAAGATATGCTCATTTTGGAAAAAGTAGATGATATAAAAAACACAAAGGATAAACAAGGAAGAGCAAAACATCGTCCATAATCCTATCACAGGGAGAATCCCTTTATCTTTTTGTGTATTCTTTCCATATGCATATAAATTACATATTTACATTGATTTATGCCCTATACCCATGACCTCAAACTTTAACATACATCAGGTTCACCAGGCTATTAAAACACACACTGCTGTGGGCTTACTCCCAAGTCTCTGATTCAGTGGGTCTGTGGGGCTGTAGGGCTGGGTGGGGCCTGGAATCGACATTTCTACTGCGTTTACAGATGCTGCTGCTGGTCCAGGGACTGCCCTCTGAGACCCACACTGCTTTTTGTAAGGTTTTGATTCTTGCCATTTTCACTTCACATTGCATCAGAAACATCAAACTGATTTGAAAATAACTCTTTTCACTGCTGCAAAATATTTTAGTACATGATTTGTTGAGCATGCCTTTACTGTTGAACAGTTTTCCCATACCCATGAATTGGAGGATGTATTTCTTTTAGAAAATACTGCTAAGATGAGTACGATGAACCTCTAGCCTTGAGACGGATCAGGCACACCCAAGGCTGTGCCATAAAAGCGTACTTTACATGTTTATGGTTACTTTGGGCTCTAGAAGGTCATAATGCCCACACCACCAATAGGCATAGTCCTGGCTAAATCATTTCAGGTGGGCAGTGAGGACCCAGTAAGCCACACTAGCTGTCACTCATGCCAGGCAGTTCTCACCGCCTTCTGAAATGGGCCAAATGGTTCTTTTGAAATCTGTAGGAGAGAACCAAGTCACGAGTCTCGGCAACTGACATTTTGATATGCACCCAGCTAAAAATCTCGTTTCAGAAGCCGCTTGATAAGTTTATGGTTCCAAAGAAACCTTTGACGCTCTTGGTGAGCAGGCTCTGACCACAAACAGAATCGTAGTGTGGAATGTTCTGGCCCTCCTGCCTTTTTCTCAGCCTCGGCAATGAGCAACAGAAACAGTTAAACTGCCAGCAGCTCCAAACAGTGGTTTCCGCCCTCAGCGACTGCCAGCCCCTCAGGCTCACCACACGCAGCCTCAGAGGTCTGGCTCCCGAGCGCCTCTCTGCCCAGACGCCATAACAATGAGCAAGGAAAACTCAGCCACCACAGAGCTTTGGAGGCCAAGCAGGCATGGCAGCCTCCACCCTGCAGCGGTTCCCCTCCCCCATGCCTGTGCCTCACTCCTCATCCTTCCCTTGCCCAAAACATGCACAAGAACCTAGCATCCTCTTTCTCCTTCGTTGTCTCACACTGTCCCTGAAGAAGAATTCCAAAGAGATGCTATGAAGCTACATGTCATGGTGAGAAACCTCGGGACACTTTGGTGCTGTTCCCTATGGGTGAACCCAGTGAAAGAATAGTAACTATGAGACCACATGTTGTTTGAGCATTTGCTATAGGGTGTGTATTATCTAATTTAATCCTCACATTGGCCTTGGGACCTCAGTACTATCACCCTTCCCGTTTTACCAGTGAAGAAATGAATGGAGGGCCAGTGGTTAAATCACTTGCCCAATGTCACTCAGCTGGTAAGTGGTGGAGGCAGACTTACACCCAAATCTGACTCCAAAGCCCATGTTCCTTACCACCATTCTAATCAGTTTCTTTTAAGAAGATACCTACTGTTTGTTAACTCTGTTCATCAGACTCATCTAACTGCCAAAGAAGGTATTACTAAATATATATATTTATCTCTATATATATTTATCTATATATATAATTATATGTGTGTGTGTGTGTGTGTGTGTGTATATATATATATATATATATATATATATATATATATATATATAATCTTTAGTAACTAAGAAGATTGTTTTGGTAATCAAATCTCAGAGTAAAAAGAGACTCTAAATCCAGGGTCAGAAGTATACATCTAAGAGAACTAAGATGGCGACGTAGGTAAACACCTGTGCTTGCCGTCTCCCACAACCACATCAAAATTACAACTAAAATACAGAACAACCATCATTCAGAACCACCTGAAAACTGACTGAATGGAAATCTTGCAAATAGAGAAGTAAAGAAAGCACACTGAGACTGGTAGGGAGATAGAGGCACTGAGCAGGCTGCTCTGGCACCCACATGTGCCAGTTTTTAAATTGGGAGGGAGATTGTCTCTGCAGGGGCAGCCCGAGAGGAGAAAGGGGTCCTGACCCTCCCCCTCAGCCCCCCCAGCCCAGGGTCCCAGAACTGGGAAGAGCAGTCCTCATAACGACGGGCTGTAAAAACCAGCAGGAATTGTGGCTGAGAGACACAAAGGCTGCTGGAGCCCCAGCTGTTCCTTTTAGAAAGGGCCCGCACACAAACTTACATGGTCCAGATTCTTCTAAGTTCCAGCGCTGGGGATCCAGACACAAAAGGGGAGGAACTGGGCTGCCTGGCACCGAGGTAGGAACTCAGGGGCAGCTTTCTCCCAGACAAGGGGTGCTCACAGGGGTCATTGTTCCTGGGCTGGGACCTCCCCTGTTGCAGAGCTGACTGGCAGCCATGTCTGTTTCCATCAGCATGGCCCACACTGTTTGCTCCGCCCTAGTGATTCCCTGAGACCCTGCCCCATCCAATTTGTAGCCTCAGACAAGCTGCAGGTGGGTCAGCATGCCTCAAACCTATCAATGAAAGGCCCAAGACCCAGCACTAGCACGAGCCTGCCTTGCTTCACAGCTGGGCCCCATCTGGGCCCCTCCAAGCTCAATACAAATAGCTCTTGCTGGGTGGCTCAGGCAGTGGCTGACTTTGTATCTCCCTGGAGGCCCTAGAGCCAATGCACCTGGTGGACAACTTCAGACCATAGCAGATTACAACTCTACACATCCACGAGCAACACACTCAAGAGAAGCCCCACTGAAGCAAGTACTGCTCCATAGGCATGTTTCTGGCACAGCAGTTCTCCCACTGTAGCTGCAGCTGATCCTCACAGCCAATTGGCCTGGAGGTCAACTCCTCCCGGAGATACCAATAGCAATCAAGTCTCAACTACAAGACTATGCATGCAGCCCAAACAAGGGCACACCTAGAGTGTCCAGCTCAGGTGACTGGGGAAGCTAAGCCACTGGGCCCTACAGGACACCTACTAGACAAGGCCACTCTACCAATCCCAGGAGACATAGCAGTCTACATAGTACATAGAAACAAACAGAGGGAAGCAGCCAAAATGTGAAGACAAAGAAACATGTCACAAATGAAAGAAATGGAAGCAAACAAACTATTGGATACAGAGTTCAAAACCATTGTTATAAGATTACTGAAAGTTCTTAGTGAAAATGTCAAAGACATGAAAAAGGACCAGTCAGAAATTAAGCATATGCTAACTGAAATAAAGAATAATTTACAGGGATTCAACAGTAGAGTGAGGATTCTGAGAATCAAATCAATGATTTGGAATATGAGAAAGAAAACACACCCACAAAGAAGAGCAAAAAGTAAAAAGAATAAATAAATATGAAGATAGTGTAAGTGCCTCTGGGACAACTTCAAGGGTACCAACATTTGCATTATGGGAGGGGGGGGGGGCAGAAGGAGAAGAGAGAGAGCAAGATATTGAAAACTATTTGAAGAAATAATGACAGAAAACTTCCCCTACCTGGTGAAAGAAATAGACTTACAAGTCCAGGAAGCACAGAGTCTCAAATAAGGAACCCAAAGGGGCCCACATCAAGACACATAATTAAAATGCCAAGGGCAAAAGACAAAGATAGAATATTAAAAGCAGCAAGAGAAAAGCAGTTAGTTACCTACAAAGGGATGCTCATTTGACTGTTAGCTGATTTCTCAACAGAGACTTTGCAGGCCAGAAGGGAGTGGCAAGAAATATTCAAAGTGATGAATAGTAAGGACCTATAACCAAGATTACTCTACCCAGCAAAACTCTCATTTAGAATTGAGGGTCAGATAAAGAACTTTACAAATAAGAAAAAGCTAAAGGAGTTCATCACCACTAAACCAGTATTACATAAAACCAGTATTACATAAAAGGTATTCTTTAATAAGAGGAAGTGGAAGAGGTGGAGGAAGAAGAAGAACAACAACAAGAACAAGAACAAAAAGAAAGAGAGGAAATAAAAAATATGAACAATACAATGGCAACAAATACATATTGATCAACAATTGAATCTAAAAAATCAAAATAAATGAACACGAAATCTAATGAACAAAATAAACTGGTAAACAAAATAGAATCAGAAGCATTGAAGCATGGAACAGACTGAGGAATCTTAGAGGGAAGGAGGTGGGGAATGGGAAGAGATTAATCAAAGATCTTATGGATGGATACCGACAGTAGGGTGGTGGAAGCCTGGGACTGGGTGGAACCGGGTGGAGGGGAGCAATGAGGGCAAAAAGGGGGACCTCTGTAATATTCTCAACAATAAAGTTTTTTTTTTTAAAATAATCGTGTTAAGAGTAGAAAATAATAAAATGGGCATAAAGAAGGAGAAGATTGGAAAATTGATTGGCCTCAACCCAATTCCTGTTGGACATTGCTGGTGAGTCGTTTCATCATGCACCATTTCTATTAAATGGCATTTTCTCCTGTAGCTTTATAGTGAAGGACAGTGAAATGGAAGGAGGTGCTTAAAAACAAAGTTGTCCCTCTAAGAGCAGTAAGAACACAAGATTTATTTGTACTGACTAGTGATAGAAGATATACTGCTTATTATGTGGTTATTTCATTGCTTGATACAGAAAGGATAATTGAATGAGACATGTCACCATTGTACTCATGAAAAACTTCAGCAATGATTTTTCCACTGGTATTTGATCTCAGGGAAGAAACATCTTAAAACCCACAGGCGCCCAAAGGAAAGAATAAAATTTGTATTTTAATATCTATTCAATGTTATATAGAAAAGAAGAATACAGGAGAATTAAGCCTTATTTGAAAAGGTAGAGCTCAGCATTAAGCCCAAGGAAGAAGATCTTTAAGAAAAGTCTTTTGACTGTAATCACCTTGCCATGAATGGAGCTTGCCATTCCATGACAGTCTGCAGTCACTCTTGGTTGTTAAAGCTACAACTCTTGCAATTGATATGATGGGAGATTTATAATAAAAAGGTACCAAATGTAGAGGTCACAAAGTTCTCCTATCAGATACCCTGAAAAAGTTCAACATTCTATAAAAAAGGTAGTAATACCAAATGACTTAATCTATTGTAGCTACCATTTTTAAAGTGACACACCAATAAAAAAACCCATAACTATATATATAATAATAATTTTTTTTTTTACAAGGAGGGTGCTGTGTCTTCAGTTCAGGCATATTTCACAACCATATGTGGAAGAAGGTTTATTTTTTGCTTCCCCAAATCCATGTAAACTTTGCTTTGAGATTCTGGAGATGTCTGAACTATCTCCTGAAAGGCAAGAAATAGTTTCTTCCCTCCTTTTCTGGACAAATACTTAGTGAGCATCTACTAAAGGCCAGGCACTATCCTTCTAGTCTCTAGGGGCTGGGGGTGAACAGGACACAGCAGCTCTGCTCTTGTTGATCTTATATTCCAGTTGTGATGTGTTCAATAAATAAGTAAATAAGGTCAATTCAGATAATGGTAAATCCTTTGATAAAAATAATACAGTTTGATTGGCTAGTGTTCAAACTGTTGAAACTCAGAGGGTGATGCTGCTACTGCTGGTCTGGGGAGCACCTCTGAGAATGGGGAGAAGAGAATCTGCCCGGGCTTCACCCTACAGAGAGAGAAGCCTTTGCCATGATATTTTAAGGATACTGCCTTTCTTCCTTGAATTCCTGCCAACTTTCCTTTCTGCTGAAATGATAGAGTCATGATGTGACCAGAAAGAATGGCCACCTGGAGAACTGGGCTCACTTCACACCGGGCACGCCTAACACCGGGCCCACTTCACACTGAGCCCACTTTGCACATATGGTGACACGGGGGTTTCCCAGTGGATGGCTAGACACTTAAGTCCCAGGGGAGGTCATTAACAGATAAAAGCTGGAGGAAGTGGATATTTTCTAATGGTCTCCTCTCCATCAATAAAAGGAAAAGATGTTGGCTTCTTGGTTACTTGGTGTATTTTAGAGATGGTGCAAACAAGCTCTGTGATTTTCTGTAGCCAGCCCAGGAACTGGACCTCCTCCTGCTGCGGGAAAGACCAGGCTCTCTTGCTAAAGCTGTGACTGCTTTCTCAGATCCCCCCACCAAAGCACCTTGTTTTTGTTGTTGTTGTTTGTTTTTACCTACTGCTATGATGAGCTTTATTTTTTAATTTATTTTTAAAATAAATCTTTATTCATATTACAATTGTTTCTCCTTTTCCCCCCCATAGCTCCCCTCCACCCGGTTCCCACCCCTTCTGCCCTTACCTCCCCTCCACACTGTCCTCATCCATAGGTGTACGATTTTTGTTCAGTCTCTTCCTGCACCTCCCCTTACCCCTTTCCCCCTGAGAATTATCAGTCCACTCCCTTTCTATGCCCTGATTCTATTATATTCACCAGTTTATCCTGTTGATCAGGTTTTTAATTCACTTGATTTTTAGATTCACTTGTTGATAGATATGTATTTGTTGTTCATAATTTTTATCTTTATTCTTCTTCCTCTTCTTAAAGAATACCTTTCAGCATTTCATATAATACTGGTTAGGTGGTGATGAACTCCTTTAGCTTTTTCTTACTGTGAAGCTCTTTATCTGCCCTTCAATTCTGAATGATAGCTTTGCTGGGTAGAGTAATCTTGGTTGTAGGTTCTTGCTATTCATTACTTTGAATATTTCTTGCCACTCCCGTCTGGCCTGCATTGTTTCTCTTGTGAAATCAGCTGACAGTAGTATGGGTGCTCCCTTGTAGGTAATTAACTGTTTTTCTCTTGCTGCTTTTAAGATTCTTTCTTTGTCTTTTGCTCTTGGCATTTTAATTATGATGTGTCTTGGTGTGGTCCTCTTTGGATTCCTTTTGTTTGGGGTTCTGTGCGCTTCCTGGGCTTATAAGTCTATTTCTTTCACCAGGTGGGGGAAGTTTTCTGTCATTATTTCTTCAAATAGGTTTTCAGTATCTTGCTCTCTCTCTTCTTCTGGCACCCCCATAATTCTGATGTTGGTACGCTTGAAGTTGTCCCAGAGGCTTCTTACACTATCTTCAACTTTTTGGATTTTTTTTTCCTTTTGCTTTTTCGGTTGAGTGTTTTTTGCTTCTTTGTATTTCAGTTCTTTGACTTGATTCTTGCGTTCCTCTAGTCTGTTGTTGGGTCTCTGTATAATATTTTTTATTTCAGTCAGTGTATGTTTAATTTCTAGTTGGTCCTTTTTCATATATTCAAGGGTCTTGTTATATTTATCGGCCTTTTCTAGGATATTCTTGAAAAGCCTTATAACCGTGGTTTTGAACTCTATATCTAGTCGTTTGTTTTCCTCCATTTCTTTCGTTTGTGATCTCTTTCTTTGTCACCGCATTTTCACTGCTTCCCTGAGTTGGTAGAGTAGCTTTGTGTGCTAGGTTTCCTATATGGCCCAGTGGGTTGGTCTCCCAGTTACCTGAGGTGGACACTCTTGGTGCACACCTTTGTGGACTGTGTGTACAGCCTTGTTGTAGTTAAGTCTTGATTGTTGTTGGGATCAGTGGGAGGAATTGACCTCCAGGCCAGTTGGCTGTGAGGATCAGCTGTGTCTACACTGGGAGAAGTTCGGTGCTGGAGACAGCCTTATAGGATTAGACTTGCCAGATTGCAAAAGCCTCTGTGCTCAGCTTGGATGGGGTGGAATCTCAGGGCGGAACAGACAGTTTTGGCTTTCCATCAGCTCTGCCCTTGTGTGCCCAGCCTTCCCAGGCTCCCGAGCCATGGGAGTCCAGATTCCCCCCACAAGAGCGTGGGTCCCCAGGGGCTCTCCTGGAACTGGGGTTCAGTGCAGTCAGAACTGTGGCCCAGCACAGTCAGGAGCCTCCGAGTCCCCTCTGCTAGGGAAAACCCGTGGCAACCTCTGCAGTCTTTGTGCACACTGGCGCGTGTGCTTCCAGACCCCTGCCTGCGGGGGCTCCCCTGGCTCTCCCAAGGGTCTTCGAGTCTCTGAGTGCCTTTCTCTCTACCTGACAGTCCAGACTTCCCCTGTATGAGCCTGTGTCCACAGGGTTCCACCCGGAACTGGGGTTCAGTGCAGTCGGAACTGAGTTTCAGTGAAGTTGGGGGCCTCCTTCCCCCTCCCGCCAGAGAAAGTCAGCCAGGCTCTCAGCCACCCTTCCTCTCTGCATGCACAAAGACCCTTTGCAGTACCTCAACCCTTTGCTGTTCCTCCAATTCTCCGTGAGCTTTTCTTTTTCCTTCTAGTTGTAGAATTTCCACTCAGCCAGCTTTCCTGTGGTTCTGGATGGTGTCCGTTCTGTCTTTTAGTTGTAGTTTTGAAATTGTTGTGCGAGGCAGCAGTTTAGGTGCTTACCTATGCCGCCATCTTGGTTTCTCCCCACCAAAGCACCTTGTGATCTGCTCCCCAGGCTCCGGCCTTGTCCTATGTGCAGGGCTTCTGGAAGTTTCTTGGCATATGAGATTAGGGGGAGCTTAGAATCAGTGTTCACATGGTAATATTTTCATCTAAATGAATGGGGTGAGTTCTGTGGCAGAAAACTGCTTCTGCTTCTGCCAGACTTGGCCTGTCCCTGGATGACACAGCCGGGAACAAGCAGGTCAGGCCCTTGCTCTCGTTTGAAATTCTCTGTCTTGAGCTTTTTGCTAACTAACGCAAAGCAGCATGCACAGTGCTGTACAAGGCTGCCCTGGCTGTACTATCACAGAATCAAATTCTCAAGCATCTGCGCTCTCTCCGCAGGATGGAGAAAGCCAGGCTCACTTCCAGCCTCGCATTCTCAGAGCAGACGGGAAGCCCATAAAATGTCAGTCTGCTTTCTTCTTTGATAAGCTTCCTTGGCAAAGGGTGTGGACCTGAATAACCGTGTGGCTCCTAAGAATCTTGATGTGGGCTCTGCCTCCCGTGCCTCCAGCCCCTCTTTGGGCAGCGGCGTCTGGGCCTCAGGGCTGTGATGGATCACTCGTTTTCAGGGGCGATCATGCATTCTCTCTATGATTATGGGTGCGACCGGGGGAGGGAAACAGCCACAGATAACCCCAAACAGAGCTCACCCAGAAGCCAATTCCACTGTTTGCTTTGGGAAAGCATCATTTTTTTTAAATATAACTATTTTGCCTTTCTAGATGAGAGTGAAATAAATTTTTGTTCCCTGAGTACATAAGGCCTCAGGGTGGGAGAGGTAGACCAGCAATTTGCTAATCAGGGAAGAAAACAAAGCCAGAGTTTACGGAAAAGACTTAGACTCCCCTTGCCCAGAGACCCTGCCAGGTGGCTAAACCACACGGGCAAGATGTTTTTGCGGAGAAGGCTGAGAAGGGAGCTTGGCGAGCCTCCTGCACCAAGGCCTTCACACAGCTCCCGGAGCCCTGGAACAGATGGCGCACTGGGACAAGAGAGGGTAAGACCCAGCTCTTCCCCTCCAGGAGCCCAAGTTTTACAAGTGACATAATGCACATTCAGTCATTCATTTGATGAGTATTTCTTTTAAAAAAATACTTTTATTAATTTCAGAGAGGAAGGGAGAGGGAGATGGAGAGTGAGATGATGAAAGAGAATCACTGATCGGCTGCGTCCTGTACTCCCCCTTCTGGGGATTGAGCCTGCAACCTGGGCATGTGCCTCTGACTGGGATCGAACCTGGGACCCTTTAGTCCAAAGATCGACACTCTATCCACTGAGACAAACCAGTTAGGGCAATTTGACAAGTATTTCTTAAACACTTAGAATGTGCAAGATTGTTTTGGTAAACAAATCTCAGAGTAGAAAGAGATGATAAGGGACCAGAAGTCTGTCCTTGGCAGATCCTTTCCCGCCCTCTGACTACATCAAGACAGGAAGCTAAACACTGTGCAGCAGCTTATCCTATTGCTCTACATGATCGTGGCTCAGAGGTTCACCTTGTGTTGCACCGAGTCTGTTATCTGCCGCCTTATAACAGACTCACCCTGCCCACCCAGCTGAGGCCCACTTTCCTTTCCGTCTAAAATAACCACAGAAATGCACACATGCAAAACCCTGACAGTTGTTGGATTTGTTTTTGGTTCTGTTCTTGGCAGTGGTGGTGGTATATGTGTGATACACTGAGTTAAGAAGATAGAGAAGAAGATGGGATGAATGTTTGACCCAATGCCCAACACACAGCCCCTGGCACACAGCAGGGCTTCAGCAAATATTTGTCAAAGGAATGAGTGATAGGTGAGTGACTAGATGAGTGACTGGAGTATGAATAACTAAACAAACTATACATTTTTCATGTTTGGACTATGTCTCATATATCTAGTACCAAAGACAGTACTTGGCCCATAGTAGGGGTTCAAAAAGAAAGAATTTCTTGCCCTGTTGGCATAGCTCAGTGGCTAAGTGTTGACCTATATGCCAAGAAGTCATGGTTCAATTCCAAGTCAAGGCACATGCCTGGGTTGCAGGCTCAACCTCCAGTGTGGGATGTGCAGGAGGCAGCCAATCAATGATTCTCTCTCATCATTGATGTTTCTCTCTCTCTCTCTCCCTCTCCCTTCCTCTCTGAAATCAACAAAGAATAATTTAAAAAAATAAAGAACTTCTGAATAAATGGGTGGATGCATGAAATTAAAAACCACTGAAATATAAGTGAGTACTAAATAAACGTTTGTGTCAGAACAAATAAAGGAATGAATGAATAAATGAAGGAATGTGGAAGCCCAGGAGCCATGCTTCACTAGGGACAATTATTCTGCTTCAACCGGAGGGACAGCACAGTTGCAGTGGAGGTGAGAAAGCATGACTCTTTAATAGGGCTGCTGGTTGCCTTTTCAGCATGAGAGGCTCTTTCCTACTGTTGACTCAGCAGCCCAGGCAGTGTGCCGTGATCCTGCGGTCTTTTCTGACACGCTGGGGTGAGCTAGGTGAGATGGCAGTGTTTTGTTTTGCTTTTTAATTACACTCTGCTTTCACTAGAGATTCGACATTTATTTGGTTTGCTTTCCAGTGGCTTAAGGGAATATGGATGTTAAACTAGAAATGGTTACAGATGCTAACAGAGAAGCTGTCTAATCTGGTAACAGAGAAAAGAAATGTCTGGACAAAATGAACAACACATACTGATGTCTGGGCCCTGGACCTCCTAGAACTGCCCGGAGACCTATCACAGACATAGAAGAAGAGTAGATGCTCCATTTCTCCGAAGCAGTCTCCTCTGGGACCCAGCACACTCCAGTAGAGCAAATCTATCTCCCCCAGGCACAGGCCTTAGCTTTTCACAGCCAACTCCATGAAGATGAGACCACTTGTTGCTTTTGATCGCATAACCTCTGTTCCCTGGAAGGCAGCCCTAAGATGATACAAGATTGAGAGTACTGAACTCTGGTTCGTTTTCCCTCCTGCAACTGTTAGATCCTTGGCCTCTGAGTCACTCCAGTTGTACTGCCCAGGAAACCAAGTTTTACTTTGTCCCTGCAGGAATCTGACTCAGCCTCTGCCTCTTTGGAAGGCACGTTGGTTTTCATGCCAGCGATGAAAAGGAAAAGAAGGTACAAGGGATGCCCACTACTTAGTAGTGTGCATTCCCAGCCACATGCTCCGAGATGCCACCTGAAGAACAAAACCCGGGCAGCGGCTCTAAAGGAGATAAAGAATTTGTCATAAGCTATAGGAGAATTCCAGGGAGCTACGTGACCTCTTAAGCAAATTAGCTCCTGGTTCTTTGTTAAATTGAGGTCGTTTGTCAAGTAATTTTAAAGGCAAGTTTTTGGCACTAAGAAGATATTTAAAGAAATAGGTGAATAGACTAGAGAAGTTCAGCAGATACCTCTGGACCAAGTGTCAGAAGTCACAGCCCTTCCTTGCTTCAAAGGAATGCAGGAGAGTTTCTGAATTGCCCCAGGGAAGGGCCAGTAGCATGCTGGGTGGCCACACCATCTGGCCCCTCTATTTCATTCCAAGCCCTCCAGCAAAGGACTCTAGGCCAAGTTGGGCAAGAAGGGAAGGCTACCCAAGGCCACTATAACAGGCAGCTGTCCAGTGTTCAGGTCAGCCCAGTTAGATGAAGCCAAGGTGAAATTAGCTGGAATAAAATCAGGACCAGTACGATTAGGCCCTTCAATGTGCTTTGGGCTATTCCGTATCTAGGCAGCAGAAGGTCAGTTCTATCCAGTAGGAGAGCCCATGTCCATTGACATGGTCTTGATCTGCCTTACTTGGATCTTATTGGTCACTTCAAGCAGGCACTTCCCAATCATCCGAGTTTCCTGAGAGTGAGTCCTCTCAAAATAGAAAATCCTATGTATTCACTCAGTTAATAAATAAAAACACCAAACGCTACAGAGGGTAAATCAGTCTAGCAATTTAGGGAGACCTACAACAGATTCTGAAGAAATATTGGAATGGGACCAAAATACACAGAGACCCTTGAAATCATCCAGGAACATTCTCGTATAAACATTTGCCCCCAAGGAATTATTGGCAGTCTCATCAGGGTTCTCTGGGTTCTGGTCCTTTCTCAGGATGGAATGAGCTGAAATGATCCTGACTCTTGTTTACAAATTGGACCAACAGCTTTTAAGAGTGGAGGGGTATGGTTTTGAGATATTACCTTTCTATGTTTCTGTAAAGTAGGTTGGAGGCATTTAAATCCTCATATTGAGTCAAGGTTCTCTAAGCATTACAGCCCTCAGAGCCTGGAGACTGGAGACAGGCACTGGGAAAGCTTGTCTTCTTGTCATTCATTTTCACCGGAGGGGAGGGGAGGAGATGAGATCAGCCATTGTTCAGAGAGCAATTTCGATAGTTAGATATTCCTGCAAACATCTGCCAATCAATAGAAATTGAGGGAGAGGAGCTATTAGAAGGCGTGGTGCAGTGACTAATGAGACTAGTTACCATCTGCCTCCGCTGGGCTGCGAGGGGAAAATAGAACAGCTTTGCTTTGAATTGCTAAGATATCCTTATGCAGAGGGCCAGACAGACTCAGCTCTTTACTGGACCTTTTGACTATTTCGTTTGTGTGTCTCCCCCAGTAGGAAGGATGTGTGGGTGGGGAGAAAGCTCCAGGTTAGGCTCCAACTCAGATGTCCCCCTGAGAACCTAGTTCCAAATTCTAAAAAGAGAAAATAAAAGTTGCTACATCCAGGCACATATAAATATTTTTTCAATTCTTACTCGAATATATGTTTATTGATTTTTAGAGAGCGAGGAAAGGAAAGAGAGAGAGAAACATCGATGTGAGAAAGAAATATCGATTGGTTGCCTTCCATATGCGCCCTGATCGGCAATCAAACCTGCAACCTTTTGGTGTACTGGACAATACTCCAACCAACTGGGCCACCTGGCCAGCGCCAGGCATACATAAATTTGATCTAAAGAGATATAGGTTGTATGTAGCTCCTAAATCAATGTCATGGGCGCCACTGGCCTTTAAGAAACCTTTCACACTAACCTTGTAGTTATCCACATGGCATCCTTATTTCATAGATGCAGAAGATGAGCTGTCCTGAAAGCTGATTAAGTTCCTGTTTAAATTGCTGGGTTAATGGTGAAGCTGGTGCTATAATCCTACAGTGTTCAAAGACTGCCCAAATCTCAGTCTTCTCATCTGTGAAATGGGACTAGTTCCATCTGCCCTGCCTTTCGCATAGGGTTCACCAGGCCACAGGAGACCAGGTGTGTGAAGGAGCTATGGAAAAGAGAGCACTGATCCACTCTAATGCAGTACAACAGTAGGAGATGGGTTTCTCCGTCAGGGCTTTGCTTACCTGGAGGGTGACTGCAGAGCTTGGAACTCCCCAGTGCTTATGGAGTGAGGAGAACCACCCATTACAATGGGGCCAGTGTGGGCTTGGCTCCTAAACAGCGAGGATCCAAAGCAATGCCGAAAGGGGCAGGGGGAGCTGCCCCACAGTGGGGCTCCAGGTGCCAGAAGAAATGGAGCTGTCTCCCTGCTTTCTGATGCCAAGACACGAACACATAATGCAGCCGCAGTGCAAGTTTGATGGGGAAGCAGCAAAGCAGGGAAAGACCTCAGCCGAGATGCCCCACCCTATAGGCCGGCTTCCTGCGCCCTGAATGAGCAGCACACTGGTGAGGAGTAGAAACTGGTTATAAATTTTCAGTGCCCCTTGGACTTTCTTACGAGAGAATCCGCTGTCCTTGGGGCCCCGGAAGCAGAGTCTAGGCTACAAAGGCAGGCGCAAGTGGTGCAACAGAAGAAACAGGAAAATAATTCCTGAACGCCAGCAAAATGCCTTTTCTCAAGATCTTCGAGGCAACCTCAGCGAGCCTCTCCCCTGTGCCCGCAGCATCATCTCAGACACTGTACTGGTAAACGCCGCTTAGCCCAGCTCCTTCACTTGTCTCTCCTGAATGACAAATGTCCTATCCAGTGGCCTTCACAGCAGAACACTGTGTTCTCTTGAAACAATGAGGACAAAATGGAGGGCCTTTCCTCGAGTCCGGTCCACCTTCACAGAAACGGAGACAATACAGTCACTTGCCGCAAACCTCCATTGGGTTAACCCTGTGCTATGCCCACCCACAGAAGGTTGGCCAACTCCAAGATCATCTCCCAGCAACGCCGAGCCTGCTCCACATAGCAAAGCAAACCCTGCCTCCCTAGCAGCCTTGTGAGCTGGAGTTTTATTATTGGCCCGTATCCCATTCAGCGTTTGCGAGGAGGAGTTTGAGAACTGCTCGCCCTTTGTAAGGTTTCTTTTGCAAGCTGGTGACCAGCATGTCTCTGAGAAGAGATCTAAGATGAGTGGCTTATAGGCATGAGTATAGGATGGAAAGTGTCTACACCTGGTGTGAAGCATCTCTTGCTTGTGGTGGCCAGGTGTAGCAGTTACTTCCTAAAGGGCAGGCTCTAAACAAGCGTGTCACCTGTTAGATCACATGTCAGCATTAAAATGAAGTTCTTAGCTTCTGCTTGGGCACCAAAGATATGTCAGACACTGTTCTAGGCACTTTATAAACACTACTTAATTCTGCACAGCAACTAAATATGAGGTAGGTTTTACAGCTTTTATTCTAAGGTTGAGAAATAGAAACTCAGGGAGGGTAAGCTCTTTGCCCAAAGCCATCAAGCTGTAGAGCCAAGACTTGAATTCAGGCTTGTCTGGTGCAAAGACAGGGCTCGTGCTGCGGGGCTTTGCTGTTAGCAGAAGGTACTTAGTGATGGAAAGAAAATGGAGGCCACATCAGTCTGCCTGTGCTGAGAGCCAGCTCTGTGACTTTGGGAAATGATTTAGCTGCTGTGCTTCCTTCTTCTTTTGTAAAAAGGGGAGAGGGAGGCCTGGTCACCTGCCTCTCAGGGTTGTGAGGATCACATGCGGAGTTTTGTTGAAGGCCACAGGCCTAACAACCATCAGGCATTATAGAAGCATTGCTGATTAAAAGTTACCACCCCAGAGAAAAGGGAACCCTCGAGCATTGATAGGATTGCAAAATGGCACAGTCACTACCAAAAACAGTATGAGGTTTCCTCAAAAAATTAAAAATAGAACTACCTTTGGGCCCAGCCACCCCACTTCTGGATATTTATCTAAAGACATCCAAAACAGTAATTTGAAAAGGTATATGCATTCCTATATTCACTGAAGCATTAATTACAATAGCCAAGATATGGAAGCCACCCAAGTGCCCATCAATAGATGAGTGGATAAAGATCACACACACACACACACACACACACACACACATAACGGCATATTACTTGGCCATAAAAAGGGATAAAATCTCACCATTTGTGACAACATGGATGGACCTAGAGGGTATTATGGTAGGTGAAAAAAGTCAGAGAAAGATAAATACCATATGATTTCACTTATATGTGGAATCTAAAGAACAATATAAATGAACAAACAAAACAGAAACAGACCCATAGATACAAAGAATTGACTGATGTTTGCCAGATGGGAGGGGGGTTGGGGAGCTGGGTGAAAGGTGCAGGGATTAAGAAGTGCAAATTTGCAGTTACCGAATAGTCACAGGGATGTAAAGTACAGCATAGGGAAGTATAGCCCATAACATTGTAATAACTATATAAGGTGCCTGGTGGGTGTTAGACTACCAGGGCGAACACTTTGTAAATTATATAAATATCTAACCACTATGCTGCCTGAAACAAATATGAAAAAATATTAAATCTCAACTAGTAATGGAAAAAAGTACAATAAAAAAGAGAGAAAATGATCAACCCATGTCATAATATCAAGGGGCTTATCCTTGGAAAATTTTGATAGAAAGAGGTAGCAAGGATGATGACATCTTGCCTATGGTTGGTGGGGTGCTTGGAGGAGGTGGCTGGTTCTCTTACATATAGATCTCTATCTCCCCATCCCACATGATCATACACTGTGACTACGCTTCTCCCACCGAGGGGTGGGGATCTAAAGATCTTTGCACTTGAATCTTAGCAGTGGCTTGCAAGTCCTTGATCAATGGAATATAGTGTGGATGGGGGATGCTATATGACTTGATGTTAAATGAGCCTAGATCTTAAAAAGGATCGGCTTCCACCTGGCTTGGTATTCGTCCTTGGAATCCTGCCACCATGTGGGGAGGAAGCCCCGGTCACAGGGGAGGCCATGTGTGAGTGTTCCAGGCCTCAGCTGACAGCCAGCATCCATCTCCAGATGTGTGAGCAAATGTGCCTTCAGATAACTCCAGCCCTCAACCTTTCCATCTTCCAGCCGAGGCCCCAGATACCACGGAGCAGTGACAAGCTGCCCCCAATATGTCCCAGCTGAATTCCTGAACCACAGAAACTATGCTGGAGAATGAATGATTATCATTCTTTCAAGTCGCCGAGTTTTCAAGATGATGCTGGGAGGCAGGAGATATTGAATCTGGGCCAACCTGGGACTATAGACCTAAGGGATGGACCTGCTGCAGGCCACAGGCACAGAGCTTGCCAAGCAGGCTGCGTGGGTGTTGGTGTTGGATAGGTGCCTTTTCACACTGGAATGCTTCTGACAGGGAAAGGGGGTGTTACTAAGAGTTACTCTGGGACAGCCAGTGTAGATGTGGGTGTCCTGATAAATTGAGACTTAGAGACTAGATTGACACTGGGGAGATCAGTAAGAGCTGGTGAGGATTCTGATCGGCAGGTGGAACCCAGCAGGGGGACTTTTAGGAAGGATGGTTTGGAGATCTGGGCAGGGAAGTTGGTGTTTGTAGCGGTGACATATGGAGTCCGGAGGCCAGGTGCAGACTGGGTCGGGAGAGGGAGGCTCAGTCAGGAAAGCTAAAAAGGAAAACACATTATACTGCTCCCATCTGAGACCTCTGTTAACTGAGAAGGTGAATTTCAACTAACCATTTTGTTTTAAGAAACAAAAGATGTGGAAGATGGAGAGAGGCATTTTGGGGTGTGTGTGTGTGTGTGTGTGTGTGTGTGTGTGTGTGTGTGTGTGTGTGTGTGTGTGTGTAGGGAGAAGAAGGAAGTTCCGGAGAGAGAATGTTTTGGAGCAGACCTGAGCTGGGGTGCTGCTAGATCCTGACTTCAAGACCCCAAAGATTACATGGAAGGTGGGATACCACCTCCAGCTCAGCAGCTCAAAGGAATAAGCCTTTAGCAGCCTGTCCAGTCTCTGCTTCGTACCCTTTAAAGAATAGCAATTTGTCTGCAAGGGAAAGACCACACACAGTCCCCAGCCACACCCCTGCTGTCACCCTAAATGACATTGGCATGGCTCAATTAAAATTTTGTGAGAAGGGAACAGATTATAAGGACGGTGTAGTTGTAGATTTCTCCAGGAGATGACTTAGTTGAGTAGTCAAAGATTCCTTTCTATCAGAAAATAGTGCAGTATTTATATAGTTGCAGAATAAATAGAATCCTGACTTGGGCTTTCTATGTTACACAGCTCCTTCCAGGTCATTGGGGCTCTTTCTGACATGCTTCTGACAATTACGCCCATTGTTCCCCTCTGGGCAGCCGAGGGGAACGTGCCGGCCCCTCTCCCTCATCCCACTAAGCTTGTCTCAGTGAACTGAATGAAGTCTCTCTCTGGGCTGCCTGGGAATTAATTCCTTGTTTGTTTCCGAACCTTTTTCACTTTTATACACACCAACACGCCAAAGCCCCTGTCCTGTGACCAGATTTTGGCTCTCTCAACTTCGTTGTTGCCTGGGCATTTGGTGCTGTTGCCCACAAACATCTTCGACCACAGCTTATATTAGGGAACATTTCTTACGTGGTGGCCCAGTGAACGCACACATCACGTATATAGGGCTGGCACCCAAATTTCACAGAATGTTGCTAATACAATTCATTCTGCTTTTACTCAAATGGCTTCCATCCCATTCCATTCTAGGCTGTGCTTTCCTGGACTGGGCTGTTCACTTAGATTAGGCAAAATCCAATCAAGATAAACTGAAAATCATTAGTGCTGATTGGATGCATTAGGCTTGAGAAGGTTGTGTGTTTATTTGTGAAGGAAAAGAAGGAAGAATGAAAGCTCTGTGAGTGTTTTTGACATTGGACCTTCTAAGACAACTTTAAAAGTCGAGTTCTAATGGGAAAGTTTAGAATGCTTTTTAGTGTTCTAGAAATGCTTTTTAGTGTTAAGTCCATTGCTGGATTTTTTACAAATCAATCTCTCTCTTTCATACACAAACATGACACACACAGACACAATTTCCAGATCTCTCTGGGAACTCCTATCAATGACCAGATATCAGTTCCCTTATAAGGAGATGGGCAAACAGAGGCTCCGGAGGACCCTAGAAGTTAGACTGCTAGAGCTAACAAGAGCATCGAAACAATGCAAGTTTTCTGCAGTGGCTCTTTAACATAGCTGCCTGCTGCAATCTCCCGGGGATCTTTAAACAACAAAAATGCGTCTTCCACCCCGAGATATTCTGATTTAATTGGTCTGGCGTGCAATGTGGGCATCAAGGTTTTTTAAAAGCTCTCCTGGTGATTCCAACGCGCAACCAACTTGGGAACCACTGGTTTAGTGCTCGAATTTATAGAGGTGGAAATCGAGGCCCAGAAATCAGAAGTGAGTTGCCTAAGTTTACCGAACTTACAAACTGACTCACGCTAAACCCACGACTCCTCGCACAATGTCCTGCGGATGTTCACAAAAAGTTTATGGAAACCTTACAAAACAACTGCCGCCGCAGCTCCCGACCAAAGCTAATCAGCTGCCGCGTCCCTGCCAGCACAGAACACGTCACCCAGCTCTTTGTGTCCTGCCCAACGGAGCTCTAAATACGAATTTCCCCGGGGGAAGTAGCGAAGAGCAAGAATAAAGGGGCAGGGGGTGTGGGGGAGGGATTAAGAGAAATGCCACAGACCCGAGGGCCAGGTATGTTGTTTTATCCCTGGATGCCAAGTCAATGGCTGTCTTTGTGTTGCCTATTTCCAAGCTCTAAAAACAAGATTGTTTGGAGAAACACTGTGATTGATGCCTGAGTTTTTATGCTTCTCAGGTAAAAAACACAGAAGATCCGATAATATTGCTAATTTCAATATTAGCACTTACTATTTCAATTTCTTGGAAAGAAAATTACTTTTAAAACGCCACAGGAATAAATGAACATTGCTCAGCATGCATAAGTATTGTTCGCTCTCCATGGGATTCAACATCCTTTTGTTGGGAAAGTAGAAATGATGGGACCATGGGTAGAAAAATGGCTGTGATGCAATGATCAGTTTTTTTTAAAGTGAGAATATTAGAATTTGTAGTGTGCCCACCCCCCAACATAAAATTTTTAAAGCTTTTTAAGGACAGAAACCACATTTTCCTTGCTCACGTTAGCACGCGGCCCAAGAGAGCTGTCAATCACTGTGAAATTGAACTATTTCACTGAAGAAGAAAATCCAAGGGCCGTGTCACCATGTCTCTAACAAAAGTCCCACAGCTTTTACTCTAACAATCAGATGCTGTTCATTTCCAAGCTTTTACAAAATCCACACTAAATAGAACTTGCACCTTTAAGCTTCTTGTTAAACATCTTTCAAAATAAATGTAGAGCTCTAACCTGTTTGGCTCAGTGGATAGAGCATTAGCCCAGTCCAGGGCACATGCCTGGGTTGTGGGCTCGATTCCCTAATGGGGGGCATGCAGTAGGCAGCCAATCAATGATTCTCTCTCATCATTGATGGTTCTGTCTCTCTTTCCCTCTCCCTTCCTCTCTGAAATCAATAAAGATATATTACAAAAATAAATGTAGAATTTCACTTTTTTTTTCTCATTTAAGGCAGTTCAAAACACAAGAAGACTGTTCAAGGTACCTGTTGAGTTAGGAGATTGGGACTTTTTGTAAATTGTTTCTGCTTATTTGTGTTTTGTCACAAAGCACCTTTCAAGCTTTCTATTGGTCTTTAACTCAGAATTACTGTTGCCAATCAATCACCCATTCTCTAGATTTTGAACTAGGACCAGTTTTAAAAGGACTGGTGGTGTTCCAGTCGCATATTGAGAGTCACTCTGCATATTCTTAACGCAGTAAAGATTTCCCTGCACCGGAGCTATATGTGGGGTCTGCCCTGGGAGCTGTCCTGTTTGGACGGGGCCAGATGAAGAAAGAGGAGGCATGAGAGCAGTGACATGCCAAAGTTTACTTTGGGGACAGTAGAGGATAAAATGAGACTACAGACATTGCTTTCTGTTATTTTTATCTCCCAGATTAGAAGAGAAAACCATGATGAAATAAACATGTACTTAATACCTAATTTGGGGATTTTGGAAAACTGAGATCCAAGGAGGAAGAGGGTGTCTGGAGGAGGGGGTGGGGCAGCAGAGAAGGAAAGGTTCCTTGGGAGCCATCTGGCCAGACTTGGGATTGTACTGCACTGTGGTTATCTGTAAGAGTGCTAGAGAGGCTGGCAAAGAAGCATGTAGGTGGGACAAGACTTCAGCATGAGATATAAGCTGCTTTCATACATTTTGATATGTTTTTTTTTATTGATTTTAGAGAGAAAGGGGAGGGGTAGAGAGCTAGAAACATCGATGAGAAACATTGATCAGCTGCCTCCTGCATGCCCCCTACTGGGGATCGAGCCCACATCCCAGGTGTATGCTCTGACCTGGAATCGAACCGTGACCTCTTGGGTCATAGGTGGATGCTCAACCACTGAGCGACACTGGCTAGGCGCCATTGTTTTTGAAATTTACTTCTTACACTGTCGCTTATGAAAACTACATAAAATTCAGGCAAAGATTTATGTATTATTAATAGTAGTGAAAAATTGGAAAGAAAAGCCTAAGTATTGAACAACAGAGGAATGGCTAAGAAAATTATGAGCCAGTCATAGAACTGAATATTCTACACCCATTAACTAAAGATATTTATGAAGAGTTGTTTATCACAAGGAAGATGAATATGCATAATATTAAATGAAAAGGGGTACACATATTTATAACTTAGTCATGTGGAATATTTTATGTAGATTGTATCATATAAGCGCAGAAACACTGAAGGAAAACACCAAAGCGTCTGTCAGATGCAGAGTGCCAGACATGTGTCCTGTAGGAGTTAGAATTCGCTGTCCTTTGTGTCAGAGTGATGACTCAGGCTGTTAAGATGCATTAACAGCTATATCTAGAAAAAATATTTGGGCTGTTGCACCAGGGCCCCGATCCAGGCATCATCTATCAGTTTTCCCTGGCAGGGAATTAAAGGAAACAAACTGAAGAACATTTTCCCAGACAGGCGGGGCGAAGTGTGGAATTAATATCCCTTCTCCACAGTATTCCACTCAGCCCTTGCATTGCCCTCCTCCAGCCTCTATTTGAGAATGTAACTGTTGGATGGATGGCTGGACACAGGTCCCAGGTCACTCCGGTCTGGAGAAGTACCTGTCCTAATATTGCAACAAAGCCACATTTCTCTGGTTCATCATCAGAATTCTTGTACCTCTACTCTTCCCAAGAACAACAATAGCTCTCATTTACCGCATACCCTTTTTATGTCAGGTCCTGTGTTTGGTATTTTATACATTTTAAGGAATTCAACACTCTCTGAGTTCGATATTATCATTCTCATTTTACAAGAGGGACACAGGCTTGGAGAGGGTAAATGACTTGCCCAAAGGCCACTTGGCCCATGAATGTCAGAGGTGGAATGTGGGTGCAGACATACCCTGGCTGTGGCTGCTTCCCAGATCCCATGAGCTGCTCTCTCTTGCAGGTCCCAGGTCCCAACCTATCTCTATAACATCAAGCCTTCCAACACTCCTGAGGTCTGGGCCAAACATTGCTTATATAGCCATGTGCTGGACGCTCCCCTGCCTTTCTTGGTCACTGTCACGGCATGTACCCCAAGGGACAGAGGCCTGAGAACCCTGGGTTGATGCCATCTTATCCCAGACAGAGGCAAGGATCCTCTGGACCTCCCTGCTCCTACTGCTCAGGCATCCCTGGCTTCTTGAGGTTATGTGTGACTCTAGGTTGAAATAGTTGTCAAGAGCATTCATTCATTCATTCATTCATTCAACAGATATTTATTGAGATATACCCTGTATCGAGTACTGTTCTGGGCTCTGGAGATCCAGAGGTGAGTAAGGAAAAATGGTCCCTGATCTTCTGAAACTTATGCTCTCATAGGAAGTCAAAAGAAATATAAACAAAGGCAATTAAGACAATTTTAGGAGATGGTAAGTGCTAAGAAAAAAATTAAACATTAGAGAGCAAGTTAAGGTGGAAGTGTACTGTAGCAAGAATAATAAGGAAAGACATGTTCGAAAGAAGAAACAGATAATGAGTTGGAGTCAGCTGTATGACTGTGTGAAGAAAGAATAATAGTCCAGGAGATGAGGGAGCAGCCAGTGTAAAGATCCTGGGGTTGAAAGGAACAGCAGTTCAAGTCAGAGAACAGCAGCTGTCCAGCTGGTGCAGAGCAAATGAGGACAAACGCTAAGGACTGAGGTTGGAGGGACAGGTGAGGCTTGGTCACTATGAATATTCTGACCATGGCAAGGAATTAGAATTTTATTCAGTGTTTCAGGAAAGCATTGGCAGTTTCCAAGCCAAGGAGGGGCGAGCTCTGCTTTCTATTTTAAATGGCTACTCTTGTTTCTGAAGAGTGAAATCTGCACTGTAAGGGGGTCAAGAGTAGAAGCAGAGTCACCAGGCGGGGGCGCTGTTGCTGGGGTCCAGGAAAGTATGCCGGTGGAGAGAACTGCCTGCCTGGTGAGCAGGACTCTTTTCTCCTGGGATGATCTTCTCCTTCTGAGCAACAATACCATCGTTTTTCTCTCCTTCTTGTATCTCTGGAGATTGGGCAGGACTCAGAAAACCCTCTACTTCAATCCTACAACCCTGTCTGCTTCTTGCTGGTCCTCAGGGCAACTACAGGGGCATGGGCCTGAGCAAACTGCCCACCCTGTCTCAAGTTTCTCTGGGGTCCCCTTGTGGAGCCCCACTGCCACGGAGCTGAGGAGACTGCTAAGCAAAGATGACCCTCTCAGTCTCTAAGCAGACTGGGGCCTGCATGTCCACTAGGCTCTTTGGGTGCCTTAGTATGTTTACATGTGTTCAACTCAAGCATGGGCATGCCGGTAAGACAAAGTTCAATGGCTGTTAAGGGGGAGGACAACTCCAAAAGATTTTTGGACATCAGATAGCTCCTCCTAAACAGAGCTTGATGAGTTAAGTGTAAATGAATCAGAAACATGTGCAGTGGATTTCTCTTTGCAGGCCCGTTGCTTTATAAATGAAAGGCAGGGGTTAGGGGGATGAGGGAAGGCATGGCTGAGCTCTGCAAAGACCTGAATGAGAGCTTCACAGAATGGAGGGCCCCAAACGTGGTGAGGTCTTTTTCCCCTGCTCTAATTTCTTTCATCCCCAGGCCGTGAGAGCTGCTTGATATATGTGGCATTCGGCTCCATTTTCCTTGCAGACACTGCGTTCCTGCTAGTCCTTGTTTCCTTGCCAAAGGCCTCATTATGCTGTGGGTTAAAACTATGTTCACCAAAGGCCTTTGGACTTAAACATCCCAGGAAGCTCACATGTTCTCACAGGATCCAGGCTTTTGATGATGAGAACTGACTCCATCTTTTTTACTGTGCTGCAGTCTCATAGAGTTGAGAGAAAACACTGGATTGGCACCATTCAGAAACCCATACCCGCTCTGTGACCTTGTGCCAGTCGCTATATCTCAACCTTAGTTGTCTCTTCTGTATAATGGGGACAACTTATCCTGTTTCTTACAGTTGTTTGGGAGGCTGTATAAATCACAGAGCACATTTAAATAAAATGGTTGCTTATAATGAATGTGTCAGAAGGGTTCAGTTCCGGTCAAGGGCACGTGTCTGGGTTGCGGGCTCCATCCCCAGTGTGGGGTGTGCAGGAGGCAGCCGATCAATGATTCTCTCTCATCATTGATGTTTCTATCTCTCTCCCTCTCCCTTCCTCTCTGAAATCAATAAAAATGTATTTAAAAATAAATAAATAAAATGGAACATCCAGCGCTGGTTGGTGTGGCTCAGTTGGTTGGGCGTTATCCTGTACATCGAAAGGTCACTGGTTGGATTCTGGTCAGGATACATACCCCGGTTGCAGGTTAGATCCCTGGTCGTGGTGTGTACAGGAGGCAGCCCATTGATGTTTCTCTCTCACATCGATGTTTTTCTCTCTCTCCCTCTCCCTTCTACTCTCTCTAAAATCAATAAGAAACATTAAAATGGTATGTCCAACTTATCTGGAAGTTATATGGGGTAGAGGGGGCAGTGAAATAAAATTATCTTCTTCTCTCTTATGCTGGGAGAGGTGAGGTTGTCATCTAAGTGGAGTGAGATAATCAGGGACCATTTGGCTGTCCATGACTTAGAGCCCTAGAATTTTAGAGCTCAGAGTTACTTCTTAATCTCTTTATTTCACATTCAAGAAATCTGAGGCCCAGGAGGGAAATGACAGTCCCAAGATCACATAGTTACCTCACTAAAAATGCTCTGATGCCTATGGCTGAGAGGATAAGCTCCATTCTTAGCAGTTGGAACATCACAAGGAAGGGGGTTCAGTTGTTTGTAAAGCATTTTCTGAGCATCTTGTATTTTTAATTTTATTCTGCAGGGCTTATCATAATTCCTGATATGCAACACATACTCAATAAAATTTTTCAGAATGAGTAAATGAGGGAAGAGTATGATGTGGGAGAGGGAGAAATGGAAAAATCAAAAGCAAGCATGGTGTCTGCCCTGGAGGAGCTTACAGCCCAGCTGTGGAGACAAGATGTATATGAAAAAAACTCAAAACACTGCAAATGAGAGCAAAGAAATTCAATGTATGTAATTCTAAGTAGAATAAAATGAAGCTTTTCTTTTTCTTAAGAAAGATGGAATTTTTTGAGCGAGCAGGAAAATTCATAGCTCCAAAGCAAGCAAGACACATGTTGGTATTCATGTGGTAAACCTGCAATTTTTCTCTGTCATTAAGCCCTGAGTAAGGGCCCATGTGTCAGGCCAAACAAGCACTCCCGGGCAACACTCTGATTCTAGCTCTTGGTGCAGGATGCACAGGTGACTTTGTAAACAGGGTCAGCCATGGTGCTTCCACGTTACTTGGTATATGGACAATAAAGGGAGGGGGTCTTTCTTCCTGTTAGATTTTGGTCTGCAGCATGTCCATGTGGAGTAGTCAGTGGCCTTCTTCTCAACACACAGAAAGATGCTAAGGGTGATGTCAATGGACAGTTGGGAGTGGAGCCAAGAGAAAGAGAAAGGAATAGGTGTGACAAGTCATTGTAAGTCTCTGGATTAATCCATGCCTGAAGTCCATGCTTACATGAGCCAATACATTCTTTTTCTCCAAGAGGATTTCTGTCACTTTTAGTTTTAGAAGTTGAATACAATGGGTGAGAAGCTCTGTAGGCATGTTAAAATTGGGTGGGGAAGTTGAGTTGATGAAGGTGAATGGATCATTTGTGGGAGCCAGTGATATATGGAAGATTTCAAGAGTATGGAGAAGGAGTTCAGGGTTGAGTGCTAAGTCAGTGGTCTTATCTGGGAAGTAGGAGATATCGATCCTATATCACCTCTACTTGCTGTCCTCAGTACTCAAAAGATCCACCACTGAAATACACTAATGGACTAAGTAGAAATTCACAAAGTGTGTCCTGAATACCACATGTAAAAGGACCGTTTCAATACATTTACTTTCTTTACTTCTGGACCTTTTAGGGATCCTAATATTCTTCAAGAGGAAGCGGAAGTACACAATATTTCCTAATCATTTTTGTTCAAAGAACTTTTGTTTTGTTTTTCTTTGCTTGGAGGAGCCTCTCATAAAACATCCTTTCTTCGGCCTTGGGTTAAAGAACCATTTCCCCAGAATGTAGCAGATTACTGTAACCTCTCTTCCTTCCATAAAGGATTGGAGATTCAGAGGTGGGAAGAGTGGGAACCCATGGCGAAGAGGCCAGGAAGATTGGAGTCGTGGGAAGAGGAGAAGGAAAGAGGAGTGCTGGGCCAGTTCAGAAAGTAGGATAAGGGAGGTGCTGACAACGGAGTGGAACACTAGGCTGGAACTATCCTGATGTGTCTCTTTCCTAAATCAAGGAGTTATTCTTCTAATACTCTTGAGCCCAGTGAGTTTTGTGGCTCTAATTACCTCTTAAATGCTAGCAAAATAATTAATTGAAGAGTCAAAGAATATTTTTCCTTTTAGCACTCAACCCTAAGAAAAATATTGGTTATGTTTAAGAGGTATTGATGCAGCTGTAAAAAAGAAGGATCTCTTACTCTTTCAGACAGCATGGAGGGACCTGGAGAGTCTTTCGCAAAGTGAAGTAAGCCAGTTAGAGAAAGACAAGTATCACATGATCTCACTTATATGTGGAATTTAATTAACAAAATAAACTGATGAACAAATATATCCAGAGACGTGGAAACATGGAAAAGATTGATGAATCTCAGAGGGAAGGCAGGGGAGGGAGGGTGGAAAGAGATTAACCAAAGAATTTATATGCATATGCTTAATCCATGGACACAGACAATAGTGCAGTCAGTCAGGCCTGGGTTGGGGGCAGGAGCGGGGTGGAGAGGGTCAATGGGGGGGAGGGGGAAAGGAGGACATATGTAATACTTTCAACAAACAAATAAATTAAAAAAAAAGAAGTGTTGAATAACATAATGGATGGTCTTCAAAAGCAAATTTACAAAAGACACAGAAACATCCTTCATATGGCTGTTTCATCTATTAACGTTAACCAAACCAAGGACACAGAATAAAACCACAGCTCTTTGTGAGAATATCTACAGTGAAGTTAGGCCATGTCAGTTCACACAACACGGAGGTGATCTTAACCCACTGGGATGGAGGGCAGCTAAGTTCACGCAGTGGAAACCACCAACATGCACAGAGTGGACGATCACCTTACATGACTATTAGTGAACAAGCTGAGACTAGGGTCCCAAGTGAAAGGTAGGTAGGACAGGGTCATCTTGAAAATAGGAGAAAATAGTAGGGAGAGGGAGATAAGGGGAAGGCAGGACAGAAGGGCTGTGAAACCAGCATTCAGACTATTCTGATTCATGATCCAGCAAGGATGTGTTTGGAAGCCAGAGAATTAGATCCAAAGCAGGGTCAAATTCTCACAGAGTAGATGCCTGAAAGAGGCTGGTACAATGAGGCCTAGCTCTGAGGTCTCAAATAAGAAATTGAAGAAATAGAGAGCCTACGGTTCAAAATGATTGTATTTCCAAATGGAAAAGAAACCCCCTGATGTTCCGGCAAACTGTTATTTATCAATGACTCAATTAAAAAATGTCAAGAAAACCAAACTTCACTGTTTACTAATTTAAAAAGTTCCATATTCTGGTTGCTCTAGAGAAAAGCCTATAACTCAATGCTCGTCACAATAACACCTATGTTTGTGTGTGTCTGCCCCATCAGATACTGTGCCCTTTGGTCACATGGTCTGTACAATGCTGCACTTGGCACCCAGGCTGTGATGGTCCCAAATCCCTAGCCACAGCCATCAAACTCAGATTTTATTGAAAACTAGAGGCCTGGTGCACGAAATTCATGCATTGGTGGTGGTGGTGGTGGGGGGGGGGTGTCCCTCAGCCCAGCCTGCACCCTCTCCAATCTGGGACCCCTCAAGGGATGTCAGACATCCCTCTCACAATCCAGGACTGCTGGTTCCCAACTGCTCGCCTGCCTGCCTTCCTGATTGCCCCTAACCGCTTCTGCCTGCCAGATTGATCACCCCCTAACTATTCCCCTACCAGCCTGATTGATGCCTAACTGCTCCCCTGCCAGCCTGTTTGCCCCTAACTACCCTCCCCTGCAGGCCTGGTTCCCCCCAACTGCTCTCCCCTGCAGGCTTGGGTCCCCCCCCAACTGCAATTCCCTGCAAGGCCCAGTCGCCCCCAACTTCCCTCCTCTGCTGGCCTGGTCACCCCTAACTGCCCTCCCCTGCAGGCTTGATCACCCCCAAACGCCCTCCTTTGCAGGCCTGGTCCCTCCCAGTTGCCCATCTTGTGGTGGCCATCTTGTGTCCACATGGGGGCAGCCATCTTTGACCATGTGGGAGCAGCCATCTTATGTGTTGGAGTGATGGTTAATTTACATATTACTCTTTTATTAGATAGGATTACACTCTTTGCTCAAATCTTGAGTTTCTTCTTAGAATATCAGGGAATCTTCCATTCCCATAAAACCAATGAGCTATGTCAACATTAAAAAAAAAAAAGCAAACACATTAAACTAGCATGAAAAGGGAGATGTGGAGCAGAGAAGGAGGCAACAGAAGCTACTCAGGGTGGCTGTGGCTTAGATGGGTTATCAGAGAAAAATGCCAAAATTGTGTGGTGACAGGATCCAGAGCTCCAGGCCTAGGGGGATCGCTTTGGGAGCATAATGCTGTTTACTCCCTAAAACGGAGTCTTGGGAAAGGGGAGAGGAGAGTACTAGTAGTTTTATGGATCCCCAGTGAGAGGAACCATAGAAGATAGACTGTGAGTCACGGAGAGAGTTTTGACGCCATCGTTAACTGCCCAGTACAATCACTTACAGATGAGAAAACTAAACCCACGTGGACTAGCATCACTGTAGGATCAGAGATGGCAACCCTAAGCTTGGCGTCTAAACCTCTAGACTCCCAGTCAGTGCGCTCTCTGCCCCCCTGGGGCTGAAGGGCTGCAAGCATGAGAGAGCTGGCTTTCTATCCTGAAAAGTGGGGTGACTTTGAGGGGCTGAAGAGCACAGGGGACGGGTGCTGGGGAAACTTCCCAGGATCAACAGAAGGAGAAGGGAGGAGGAGACAGTAAACACGTTGACTTTTCTCCCAGGGTCCTAGTGTGCTCCGGGAAACCAGAGTGGCAGGAAAATCCCCAGAATCCTCTGTTCAGGAGGCTCAAGATGCATGCAAAGTGCCAGGGCCCGGCCAGGCAGGCACGCAGCCTGCAGCCTGTTTGTGCATGTGTCAGGCAAAGGGCGATGATATGGAGGGTATCTCTCTGCCGAGGAAGAGGCTCCTTACTGAGGAAGTTCCCCCACGCCGCTTCCTTCCACACAATGCAGACCTGCTGTGGTCCCTTGCCCTTGCTCTGTGGCTTTCTCCTTGTGGGTATGACCCGCGTGTACCCACCCCCTCACGGAGGTGATGCTCTTTTCCCAGAATGCCCCAGCACCTATCCATTGCCACACGCTGAGGACAGCTCCCAGGGGAGCCGGGGTCCCTCCACCACCTCTAATGGGATTCCAGAGTTGTCCGTCCCGAGGGGGAAAACATCTCCCACAAAACACGGGCTCTCTTTGATCTCTTCCAAAACGCAATGTCACACAGTTGAGGTCAGACTACACTGAGGGTCCCTTCCCGGCATCTGTATGTTGAGAAGCACTGGAGGCCCGATGGGATGGGACGGAGGCTAGGTACAACAGCAGGTATGGGAGGGACTGTGACAAATGAGCATGGTGTCGAGAGAGCCTGTGCAAATAAACAGTGGGATGCCTGGGAGCACAGCCTGGAGACCTCAGATCTTTCTCTCCCCTCTGTTTTTTTCTTTTTTCCCCTCCCAAAACAGAAGATTAAGTTTGCTGTGAACATGAGCTGATGAAAAGAATTCAAATAGAGCTTTGACGAGGACCCGGGTCAGACCCACAGGAGAGCTACAAATTGCTTGTGGAGACACCCGTCTCCTTTATAGAAAGTTAGCATAGAGCCCACATATCTTCTTTCTATAAGGTACTAACTTGTAAATTAACCTTTAATGGTGTATAAATGATGTTCTGAAAGAACTGCTTATGCAGCTATATTTATGATCTAGAAAATGGCAAATATTTACAAGATTATAGGTGTTAATGGTCTGTCAAAAATGTTTGTATATTGTACATACATTAAACCCCGGTTTCAGACCACCCTGGTATGAAAGACCACCACTCTCTCGTCCCATATAGGGTTTCACTTTGATTCCATATATGCCAATCCCTATAATTAGCCTGTTCCCTAATATAGATCAAGTCCACTTTATAGGGAATTCTCCCGATAGTTTTCATTTAGTTGAAATCCAGGACCCAGGCCACCTATGTAAACTGTTTGCTAAATGGCCCAGGATGGCCAATCGATCTTATGTCAGCCCTTCCGAGGCTCCTGGGCAATGGCCTGTGAACTTGCCCGTCTTGTTTCTGAGTGAGCCCCACCGTAGTGCCTAAGTGCCCCTGGTTTGATTGCTTTCCTAAAATAAAATGAAGCACACATGCGTGCTCCCATGACTCGGCCTCTCTGCTGAGGTCTGGTCACCCCAGCACTAAATGTACCTAAGCCACAGACATAGCTCATTCCAAAGGGCGGCTTGTTGTTACAAAGACACCTTAACTCTCTCTGGTATTGACAACGGGAACACCAGCCAAAGGGGACAATCTCCTTTGTCCCATAATAGTTAAATCCCATCGTGGCTCCTTCCTCGGAGAGATCTAACTGTGTACTGTACCACAGGCTAAGTTCCTCCTGCGGCAGGAGGAAGATAGAAATGGTCGCAGGTTGTTTAGAGATGGTTCTTCCACTCTGGTTTATTATCTCACTTGCACATTTTCATTAACATCAAACTGTTTCCACGGGTGTCTCAAGGTGCCCGTCTCCCGAGGCATTTGCTGGAGTCTGTCTGCCTTGTAGGAACATAGAGAGTAAGCTTAGGCTCACATGTTTCCAAAGGAATTGCCTTCCCATCTCTACCCACAAAAACACACAGGAATATGTTTGTCAAAGTCCTGACATGAAAAGATTCACTTTTGGATTTTTAGAGAGATTTTTAAATAACCCACTCCCTCCTACTCCACTCCCCACCCCACCCTCAGAAATAGAGCAGGGAAATCATAAAACCAATCTTCTTGTAAGCCCTTTATGGAGGCCTGACGACACACACAAACACACTTCATTTTCCTGAAAATAAAATAGGTGTCTGTGTGGCTGCGGGATTGAAACCATTGAAGTCTCAGCAGAGATCTGAAATGGAGCAGAGGGATGGCTTTGGGCCCCCGGTGAGAAGCAGAATGGTGATGAAGAGTCAGAAACTCTGTGTTAGGAGAAAATGGAGCCATTGACCCTCTTCAGCCTTCCCCTGAGATGATTCTCAGAGCTACCAAGTCTTGGACCTGCTTTGTATTTGACAAAGATTTGGTTAAACTATACAGGGATCTCTTACCTTTTAAGATAGCCTGGAGGGACCTGGAGAGTATTATGTTAAGTGAAATAAGTCACCAGAGAAAGACAAGTATCACATGATCTCACTCATATGTGGAATCTAAGGAACAAAATAAATTGACAAACAAAATAGATCTAGAGATACTGAAGCATAGAACAGACTAAGGATTCTCAGAAGGAAGGAGGGGTGGGGCAGGAAGAGATTAACCAAAGAATTTATATGCATTCTAGAGGCCCAGTTCACTGATTTGTGCCCTGGTGGGTTTCCTCGGCCTGACCTGTGGGGATTGGGCCAAAACCAGCTCCCCGACATCCCCTGAGGTGTCCCAGACTGTGAGAGGGTGGTTCTTGGGTGACATACCCCGGAATCGGGCTCCCTCCTCTCTTCTGGTGCGTCACCTGAGAACCAAAGCTGCCAAGTCACTGCAGCTAGGCAGCTCCTGTGTTGATCGACTGCTCCCTGGTGGTCAATGCACGTCACAGCTACCTGTCAGAGCATCTGCCTCCTGGTGGTCATTGTGCATCATAGCTACTGGTCAAACGGTCACTTAGACTTTTATATATAGACTAGAGGCTTGGTGCACGAAATTTGTTCACAGGGGCGTGGGATGAGGGCTCCCTCAGCCCAGCCTGCACCCTCTCCAATCTGGGACTCCTCAGGGGATATCTGACTGCCACCCCTCACTAACCCCCCTAGATCACAGTCGGACATCCCTCTCACAATCCTGGACCGCTGGTTCCTAACTGCTCACCTGCCTGCCTGCTTGATCACCCCTCACTGCCCCCCCTGCTGACCTGGTCGCCCCACACAGCCTGCTGCTCAGTCATTTGGTCACCCCTCACTAACCCCCCTGCTGGCCTGGTCACCCCATGCAGCCTGTTTGGTTGTGATGGTCACTTAGGCTTTTATATAGATAGATATATGTAGGCCATAGGCACAGATGATAGTGTGGTGAAGACCTGGGGAGAATCATTGGGGTAGATGGGGTCAATTGGGAAAAAAGGGACATTTGTAATACTTCCAACAATAAAGATAAAAGAAAATACCATACAAAATAAATAAATGGTATTAGGATTGACTCTTGGAGAACTCAGACCTAGAGATTCCACTGGGGTTGTTCTGGAAATCTCTGCATCTTGAGATACCTGTCAGACCCGTGAGGTTAAGGATTCCCTATCTGGGATCCTGGCCCTCTGGGGCCCATGCAGGAGCAATGGGCTTGAGATGTTCTCCATACTTTGGGACACTCATGAGTCATAGAACTAACTGGGCTCTGACTGCAGAGACAGATGGTGAAAATACAACCTCTTTTAACTCAGATGCTATCCACTCAGTATGCTGGTGTTGGTTTGCTTACAATGGCATTTTCTGCTTATAACAAAAGGAGGAAATTATCCTATATAATAAAAGGCTAATATGCAAATCGACTGAATGGCAGAATGACAGGTTGCTACGATGCTCACTGACCACCAGGGGGCAGATGCTCAATGCAGGAGCTGCCCGCTAGTGGTCAGTGCACTCCTACAGGGGGAGCGCTGCTCAGCCAGAAGCTGGACCCAAGGCTGGTGAGTGTAGTGGCAGTGGCGGAGCCTCTCCCGTCTCGGCAACAGTGCTAAGGACCCCTCGGGAGATGTCTGCTAAGCAGGCCTAAGCTGGCAGTCAGACATCCCCCAAGGGGTCCCAGACTGTGAGAGGGTGCAGGCCAGGCTGAGGGACATTTCCTGCCCCCCTGCCTTGCAGTGCATGAATGTCGTGCACTGGGCCTCTAGTTCTTTCTCTCTTTTTTATAAATTGATTTTTTACAGAGAGGAAGGGAGAGGGATAGAAAGTTAGAAACATTGATGAGAGAGAAACATCGATTAGCTGCCTCCTGCATATTCCCTACTGGGTATGTGCCCACAACTAAGGTACATGCCCTTGACCGGAATCAAACATGGGACCCTTGAGTCCACAGGCCGGCGCTCTATCCACTGAGCCAAACCGGTTAGGGCTGGGCCTCTAGTTCTTAATAATTGCACCTGGTGTGTATGGGAGATCATATCTTCCAAATATGGAATCTGAGAGGAGAGCAAGAAAACAAGGTCCATGGAGGTGAAAAGTAGGGAACCACTTGTTTAGGGGGCAATGGAGCACCAAGTCACCGCTTGTTATTCAGGTGCCCAATGAGAAAGCCAGAAATAAACACAGAATGCAGATCCTAGTTAGATTCAGATCTCTGTTCAGCTGCCTTTATGTTTATCTAGAAAAACCAATGGCTGAATGGCCAACTGCACCCTATTTACATGCTTGCAGCACAGGGGATAAGTTAGGGTCCTCTCTTTCTCAGGAAGTGATCCTTTTAAAGCAGGGAGCTTCACATAAGGAAGCCTCCTGGGCACCTGGCAGGTGAGGCTAGGCCCTGGCTGCTCTGCAGGGTGAAGGGACGGGGCCTGGCATAGCGGCCCCAGCCGCCCTGTGTTTGCTCCCCCTGGCGAGGCTGGCAGGGCCTGAGAGGGATTCATCAATTGTTTCAAACCCTCCCTCCCCCCCTTTTTTTTAATGTTATGGGTTTGGCAAAACCCCAGACATACTTTACCAAGTGCTTTTTCCCTTCATTTTTTAATCCCATGTGTATTCCAAATGCAATCCGTATGTTACTGATTCATTTACACTTAACTCATCAAAAATGCTGGTTGGGATGAATTAGTCGATGCCCAAAGAGAAGTATGATCCCCTTTTAAAGAAGATGTTAGGAACCTTTTCCCTGCTCCACCCCCGTTTGCTAAATGTAGTTCAAAGTGAATCAGCGCCCCCGCCAACCCCCCTCCCATCCTTACCCCCACAGCCAATTTTTAATAACATGAGAAAAGGCAATTCCAAGGAGCACTAAATTTGGGGAAATTCTTCATTCCACTCTCCCTCCTTTAAAAATCCTTGTGTATTTTAAGGGAAATCTAATCCATATGCCTCTGATTCATTTACACTTAAATCATTAAAATGTTGTTTTGAACAAGCCACTTTGGTGAACAGAAATGAGTCTGAGTCTTCTTTTATTATTATGTCTTCAAGTTCTTTTCTGCAAAACAGGAAGTCACATCGGGAAAGCTGAATACCCAAAAGTTTAAATTTGGCATGATCATTCTTAGGCCACCATGGTGTAGAGAAATCTATTTTTGGCTACTCTCGCATGAAACTCGGTGCAGGGCTCTGCTCGGATGGCAGATGCACACTCCTAATTGCATGTAATCAGCTAAATTGCATCTGTGAATAAGTTACTTCCTTTAAGTAATTTGAACGGAGTGTGTGTGCGTGCATGAGGCTAAATCTTCTGGACCCTACATATATACCTGGGAAGATGGGACTGCAAGAGGAACTGCATGCTGAGAAATAGGAGAGGACCGACATGAAATGGTTTATGTGTTTGCCACAATTAATGGGAAACACATGGAAGATAGTTTTCTTCAACTAGTCCTGGTTAAAGACTAGTTAAGATCACTGAACCAGTGTCATCAAGCCCACTGTCAAACGAGGAGCCAATTGTTACCATTTCCTTTATTCCTCTTCTCTGTAGTAATTGATGCCACTGGACTTGTATTTTTAAAATCCTTTTTGTCTCTTCCCTGCATCTCACGGTAAAACTTATTCTGGAAACACCTACTCAAACCTTTTCATTATACGGAGGAGAATACAGAAGTTCAAGACTCATAGATAGATAGCATGCTGACAGCTGTCTGGGAGAGGGATACTGGGGTAGGTGGAGGGATTGAGAGAAACAGACAAAAAAGAGACAGAACTCATGGACATAGACAAGTGTGGTGATTGAGGGGGGAGGGGGAGTTGGGAGAGGCTACAGGGGGTCTAAGTGGTGATGGGGAAAAATTAAATTAAAAAAAAAATAGTTTGTGACAAAACTCCAACCAGAGTTTGTGACAACTCCCGAAGTCAAATTGTACATGAGGTTTAACATGAGGACACGTGGTTGAATACTCACTCCACCATTCGCTGGCTGGTGATAGGCCTGTTACTTAGCCTTGCGGTGTCTCTGTGTGCTCAAACTGGGGATAACAGTAGTACCCATGCTACAGAGCTGCTGTGATGAGAACATGAGACACTCAAGCTAGCAGGGTCTAGACACAGGAGGCACTCCACCAATCAGAGCTGAGCCGCTGGCTGCCCTCAGGGCAGAGGGATGTGCCTGCTATTTGCTGAATAAGGAGACCAGTGGGCCGCTTCAGTCCCTTCTCTCTTCCATCCCTTTATTCTGAGTCCTGCCCAGTGGTGGACAGGCTACATGCATGCCCAGCTCTGCAGGGAAACCACATGAGGCCCAGCGCCTTCCCCACATGGGAGTCGGAACAAAACCCTCCCATCCTGTGGGAATGTGAAAGCAAAATGGAGACAACTTAGAGGGAGAAATGGAACTCTATAGTAATCATTTATGAATGTTGTTATTATTTTCACGCCTCCAGGCTAGTGTTGTCCTTAAAATATGTCTTTAAGGCATAGCAGGGCATGATTGTTTCTAGTTTGGACTTTGGGTGGTGAAAATTCCTAAAAGTACCCCTCTCAGGTAAAGCCATCTGAATCCCATTAGAACTGTGAGATGGCAATTCCACGGCAAATAAAAACACTGCATCATTTCAACAAAATCATCATGTGCGAGTGCACACAGAGGCGAGAGGAGAGTTAATTTGGTGAGCCCTTACCGGAGCTCGCCTCTCTCTGGCTAAAACTCTAAACTTCCAGAAGGCACCTTCACTAGCAACGTCTCAATCTGCTAGAGAAGCTGATGGCCGTGTGTGGTTTTTCCCATCTTAGGCGAGGAGTTGTAGTGAGGTTTCCAGGGTAGCATCTGAATAGCGGCAGGGCAAGCACTGACAAAGTGCTCTTGGAAGGAGGGTTGTGAGGGGCAGGGAGAAGACAGGTGACATAGCCCGTGTGTTCCCCTTCACTTCTCAGAGCCTCTCCTGGAGCTCCAAGTGCTGCTCAAGAAAGCCAATGGCGACCTGTTTCCTAGGTCCAGGGTGCTACATCCTTTCATATGAATTTCTTAAATTGTCCAAAGGAAATTGTGGCTATGCCTGTTTCCCCGGTGCCAAACATCTGCATGGAGGGTGGGGGGGAGGAGTCCCCTGAATAGTCCCCGTGTCCTCATTTGCTTGTGGCCTGGAGGGTCAGCAGCTGTGAGTAAACTGGAAAGGTTTCTGAGGAGGCCATCATCCTGGGAGGCTGCGGGTTCACCGGGAGGGTTTTACACACTGTTGGCAAATGCTACCACCATGTCATCTGGGTGTCTGCAGGCCCTGCGCCTCTGGGACTGACCCTCTTTTTCCAGAGTCATGAGCAAGAGAGAGACTGTTAATATTTAAGGGCCAGTGGATAAGTCAGCCACGAAACAGGTCACTTTAATGGGCCCTGTTGCTTGCTGCTCCATTGGTAGCCAGAGGCAAGCAACAGATGAATCCTGAAGGTCCTTATGGGCTCCAGACTCCAAGGGTCTCTGACCATTACCATAGCCTTCTAGTGCCAGCGATGCTTAGTGAAGAAGTGACATATCTGCCCCACGACTACTGCATCATCATCATCATCATCATCACCATCGTCACCACCACCACTACCATCCACATAAAGCTATGGCGTTCTTAGTATATCCAGGCACCAAACCAAGGGCATTAAGTTATCATTTCATTATCTATATATAAAAAAGGCTAATATGCTAAGTGTCCCTCCTACCATCCAACTGGTCGCTATGACATGCACTGACCACCAGGGGGGCAGATGCTCAATGCAGAAGCTGCCGAGCTACAGTGATTTGGCAGCACCGGTTCTCAGGTGATGCACCCCAAAACCAGAGAGGAGGGAGCCCAATTCCTTGCGGGGCTGTGTGAGGCCACCTTCGACTGTGGGTTATGTTGTTGCTGGGGCACTGGTTTACTGCACACTTGCATTTGCATTCCATACCCTGTACAACAGCAGAGTGCCCTCTCGCACTCCTGGTCCTCTCAGAGGATGTTGGAGAGCTGGTTTGGGCCTGATCCCCACAGGCCAGGCCGAGGGACCTCCACCTGCCAGAGGGACCCCGGTCACTCCACAGACGCTGGCGAGGTACCATGGGAGTTTGGCTCCAGGGCATGTCTGGCCCATCTTGCCCAGTCCCGCCCTGACAGCCACCTCCTAATTAATTTCCTTTCAATGTGCACGGATCCACGCACTGGGTCACTAGTTCTACAATAACCCTTTGAAGTCAGTACCATCACAATATCAGAGAGAGGGAGAGAGAGAGAAACATCAATTTGGTGCTTTACCCATCCATGCACTCACTGGTTGACTCTCAAATGTGTCCTGACCGGGGATCAAACCCACAACCTTGGCACATTGACCTGACACTCTAACCAACTGAGCTACCTGGCCAGGGCTCTGGACTTTTCCATTAAATATTTTAGAACCACAGCTGTCTGCAGGTAACAAATCATGGAAAGTGAAACTGCAGATAAGATTTTATTCTTGGTTTGTACATTCTATGGGTTTGGATAAATGACACTATAAGATCACACAGAGTATTTTCACTCTTCTAAAAATCCTCTGTGCTTCAGCTACTCATCCCTTCTTCCCTCCTAACTCCTCGCAATCACTGATCTCTTGACTGTCTCTATAGTTTCGTCTTTTTCAGCCTGTCATATAGTTGGGATCACACAGTATGTAGCCTTTTCAGGTTCTAGACTGTTTTCATCTGATGCCTATCATGATTTTCTTTCCATTCCTACTCAGCTGTTGAGAAGTACAATATGACATGGTGACCCATTTTTAGCGACCATGTAGAACCTTAGTGGTGCATTTAGTTAGGTTACCAAAGTAACCTCTTGTTTCACCTAATTTTTCTCACCTCCTCTTTCTCACTCCAGATGGTCTCAATAATTATTTTTATCTTACTATACTGCATGTATTTCAAATTCATTTAAAAAAAAACCTTTGAAGAAACTGGAGGAAAGTAAACATGCAAATAAGCACAGGCAGCTGGCCTGGGAATACAATTAAAGAATTCCTTTGCAGATGTACTGCTCTTATTTTTCTTCAGTGAAAGAGCATAATAACAAAAGTCGCAGTCTTGGTTGCATCAGTGCTTAGCTGGGTAACTTTAGGGAAGCTGCTTTATCTCACAGGCCTTCGGTTTCTCTGTCCGGGAAGAAGTGAATATATAAAGGAGTTCACATTCTCTCAGCATCTATCAGCAACCCATATAGATGCTCAATGCTAGATAGAAGCCAGCTTGGGAGCCTGTGCTCTGTGACTGCCACAGAGCATGCAGTTCACAATGAAACACCGACAGCTAATTGTCTTGAGCCAACTTGGTACCTTCCTATTCCCCCAAGGAGTCAACTTGGCAGATTCCCCCAATCTAATGGGATTTTCTGAAATTCATTCTCAATATCCCAAAGAGTGGGCATGTATAAGCATTCAACATGTATTTGTTGAGTAAACAAATGAAAGGATGAACCCAAATTTTGGATATTTTTCCTTTTAAATACTTTATTTATCAAACAGCATCTATATGCATAAACATTGCTATATATCTACAAGAGTTACTATTGATCGAGTATACCAGTAATTCTTGAGGTTCATAGGGATTCCCAGTCTTCTGGCTATAGCATCTCCCTCTAACTCCCCAACCCCAGAACTAGGGAAATACTTCTAAATATTTATGATGGTACTTTGGAAGTAATACTTCTAGTTATTTTTTTTTATTAGCACCTAAACACCTATCTATTCATGTCATGAAAATTAAATTGTTGGGAAATTTTTATGGTGTAAATAATTCTGTTATTTTTATTGATAGCAATTTATTGATAAATATTTTTGTTTGTGTCTAAGGGAATGCTTCAGATCTTTTCAGATCTTTAATGAGGCTCATAAATCAATACAAAGCTATAGACCACTGATTAGAGACAGATTTAGCTTCTCAATAGGACTTCTTGGCATTCATTTCAATAAGCTATCCTCACCCTTTGCTTCCTTTTTCTATTTTTAGTTTCTTTCTTCTTCTTTTTTTAATCCTCACCTGAGGATATTTTTTTTTCCATTGAATTTCAGGGAGAATGGAAGGGAGAGGGAGAGACAGTGAGAGAGAAACATCAATGTGAGAGAGATACATTGATTGGTTGCCTCCTGCATGCATGCTGACCAGGGCCAGGGATTAGGCCTGCAATGGAGGTGCATGTCCTTGACTCAGTCAAACCGGAATCCTTGATCCTTCCATCAGTGGGCCACGCTTTAACCACTGAGTCAAACTGGATAGGGCTATTTTTAGTTTATTAATGTTCATGTTCCAGGAATCTTTTGTAGAGACCCACAAGATCTCTTCCTACAGAAGTTAAGAGTACCGGTTACTTTTTTAAAATTTTAATTCTGATAGAACATGTTAGCTTTCAAGCTTAAGACAAATGAGGTCAAGTGGCTGACTTTTAGCATCAAAATAATAAGTGAAAATGAAAACTGCAGTTCTGACATGGATGTCTAATCTGAAATGGAGACATTGGAGAGAAACCTTTTGGGCAGCAAGAGATTTACACTCTGCTAATTGCACAACAAAAGTCTTTGCTGATTTCAATGCCAGGAAGTCAAATGTTAGCCTAACTATAATGAAAACTGCACTAGAAAACAGAGCCTTCAATTTTTAAAAACCACCTACATACACTTTCATAGAATTTCATTTATTGCATTGCACTCCCTGCATAACAGATCATGCTTTTAGGAGCTCCTCTTATAAGCTACAGTTGAAACATTATTTCACACCATTGGAAAGCAATGCAAAGCTCTCTTATGAAAGGAGACCAATTAATGAAATACTGAGTAAACAAATTAGGCTTTATTTGGAAAAAATGACTAATATTTTATTAATAAGACTATCTTTTCTTATACATAAGATTCTATATGGCTCTGGTAAGCAGCTCCATTTTATTTTGACAGAGATGTAGTATAAATACGCTCACTAAATAAAATAATGTGTCAGGTTTAGTTTGCCTTCCAACTTTCCCAAATGAAAAAAAAGATTGTTCATATTGCTCAAGAGTGATAAACTTTTAAGTGATAATCAAAGATGGCGATATTATTTTAAATACATGATCATACATAATTGTCTATTGTATTTAGAAGGGAAACCCTGGGCTGCATATCATATTTCCTAATCAACTGTTGGCTTGCCGAAGCCAAATAACTTAACTCTTGAGGGCCCGCTTTCCCCTTTCACTTGAGAAGAGCTGTAACATGATGCATGGCCCAGTTTGTGGGCCTACTCCATCCAGATGCTTTAAGAAAAAAATGCACTGTGGGCAGAACTGATATTGAGCAACTGTTTCTGAATAATAATACCAAGCTCTCTAGATTAATGACATAAAGATTTATATTTCTGGACAGAAACATGTCAAATTAAAGAATGATGAATTCTGCCTGGGCTGCATGGCTCAGTGGTTGAGCATTGACCTATGAACCAGAAAGTCATAGTTTGATTCCTGATAAGGACACATGTCCAGGTTGTGGGCTCAATACCCAGTGTGGGGCATGCAGGAGGCAGCCGATCAATGATTCTCTCTCATCATTGATGTTTCTATCTCTCTCTCCCTCTCCCTTCCTCTCTGAATTCATTTAAAAAAAGAATGAATTCTTGGCAAGCATGCTCTTACTTTCGCTTACTGTGCCCACAGCACACATTACTCATTCATTCTGCCATTCTGTTTCATGAGCTGCCACTTGACTTGATGAGTTTTTGAGCTACAGTTTCAATAGATTGTAGGTCACATGTAAGATGAAACGTATTCACCATGCATTGTGAAGCAAGCAAAATCTAGCAAGAGAGTTCTGTGGGATGTTGTAAGTAGGTATGTCTCAACAACGCCTGGATTTTAAGTGAAGGGTAAAACTAGGTTTTTTGAATCCTACATTTTCAAAGGAAATAGAGAAAGAAGAAGTCCTGGGTTATGTTGTCTTTTCTGCTCCAATTTTATGAGTAAATGGGCCTTTTGTTCCTATGGAGATGTTGCGGGGGGCGGGGGGGGGGGGCGGGGTGAGAAGGGGAGCCAAGCAAGTGGGGCTCCGATGTCCTAACCTGTGTTTCAATCTCTGTATAAATATATACAGTAAACTATTTCACAGAATTTTCTTCCCTAGAAAAATGCTAACATGGTGTAAGCAGAAAATCCAGAAGCACTGGAAGCAGCCACAGTGATTAATCTCAATAAGGGCTGTGGGACTATTGGCTTCCTTATGGAAAAAGCAAAACTCCTCTTCTCATTTATCTCCATATGCAGAGCCAAAAGACTCACAGCTCTTAGTGAACAACCCACATTCCCCACCTCCCTCTTATCCACCAAGGTCCTGCTCTGGAATCTCTGTCCTATCCCAGTGTCTATTTGTCTATCCCTGTGATCATGCATACTATCCTACTGACTGCAACTTTATAAGCCTATCTGTTCATGGCAAGTTTGTCCAACCTTTGTCCTCTTCAGAATTGTCCTGGCTATTTTGGGGCTTTATGCTTCCAAACAAACTTTAGAATCAGCTTGTCAAGTTCTGTTATGAGTCCTGATGGTATTTGGATTGTATTTCCTTTGAATGTACAGATTAGGAGGTAATTTCCATTTTTATAATGTTGAGACTTTCTGTGCATGAACATGATATATCTGGCCACTCATCACATCTACTCCTATGTCTTTCAAAAATCTTGCCTTGTGAAAAATCTCAAAGTTTAGGATGATCTTAGCTACAGGTGAATTATTTGCTTCATGATACTCTGTGCTGCTCTAGCCAGACTGTATGTGACTTGGGAATTTTCAGTTCTGTTCTGTGCTGTTCCCACCTGGAGGTGTTTTCCTCGCTGTCTCCCCAACGGGATGAAGTCCCAAGGTCCACAGTGTTAACCTGCTTCGGGCTCTCTTTCTCACTCTCTTACTCATCTTTCCTGTGATCACATCCTTATAAAACATGTGTACTTTCATCTTTGCCTCAGGGTCTGCTTCTGGAAAATCCTTGACTAGTATTAAATCTGCTTCCATGCCAAATGTAATAAAACCTAATTCTCAGAACCTGAAAGCAAAAACAAAATGAACAAAAAAACCTCCTTCCACTTTAACTTCCAGGTGGGGTCATTTGGGAGAAGAGCATGGGCTTTGGGGCCTGATAGATGCTTGAAGTCTAGCTTCCCAAACTTTTCACTGTATGGCCCCTATACATCTCTGTCTTTCACCTACATGAAAACAGTAATTTAAACCACATAACATTGTTCTGATCACTAAATGATGTGCTAAATCTTGCATTCATTCCACAGATATTTATTTTTCCAGGCATAACTCATGTAAGGGACATAAGTAACTGGCATCAACTGGTGTATGATAAATGGAAACTATGGTTAATTATGGTACCAGGACGAATGAGAGGCAGAACAAATCTTGGCGACCTCAGGACAAACAGTGACCTTTGGTAGTAGGGACATGCATCTGTCATAGGTGTACAACTGGGCTCTTCATGCTCTGTGTCTTGGGGTGAACCTTTGAAGGCAGACAGATCTGGGTTCAAATACCCTGTGTATCAGCTGAGTGACCTTGTAAACTTCCCTGGGGCTATCTATGTAATGGGGATCATGATGCCTAAAGGACTGGTGAGGAGCCATCGAGACGATGGACATGCAGGCCAGGCCTTCAGCAATGTTCCTTTAAAAATCTTCCTTCCTGAGGAGCTCCTGGTTGCTGCCTACTGAGTACATGGTATCACTTTCCCCTGACAAGACAACATGTCCCATCCAAGGGTATTTAGAAGAGTCTGATCGGTAGACACCGTTCTGTCCAATTCTCCAGAATTCACAGAATACTGCTTTTTACACATTTAATTTAGGATCTTGCTATCCATTGTCTGGGAAAATTTCCAGAATGTAGCTTTAGAGAAAAACCTACTGAAGCCAAGTTGGAAAGCTGGGGGGTGGGTCAATTTTTTCAGTCTTAAGCAATCTTAAGAAGACAACTGGCCCTAGCCAGTTTGGCTTAGTGGATAGAGCATTGGCCTGCAGACTGAAGGTTTCCGGGTTTGATTCCGGTCAAGGGCACATGCCTGGGTTCATGTGGGCTCAATCCCCGGTGGGGGGCATGCAGGAGGCAGCCAGTCAATGATTCTCTCTCATTGAGGGTTTTTTTTTTTCTCTCTCTCTCTTCCTCTCCCTTCCTCTCTGAAATCAATTTTAAAAAAAAAAAGAAGAAGACAACTGCCTGGCTGGCATGGCTCAGTGGATGAGCATTGACCTATGAACCAGGAGGTCAGGGTTTGATTCCTGGTCAGGGCACATGCCCAGGTTGCAGGCCGGATTCCCCAGTAGGGGGCCTGCAGGAGGCAGCCGATCAATGATTCTCATTATTGATGTTTCTCTCTCTCTCTCTTCCTTTTTTTTTTTTAAAAAGAAAAAGATAATTAAGTGTGGAAGAAAGAAGATGGGTTTTAGAGTCAGATGGCCTTGATTTTAATTTCAGTTGCATCATTTTCTAGTTAGATGTGATCTTGGGCAGAATGCTTAATAACTGACCTTCAGTTTTTGTTGTTTTTTCCCCCGGTAAAATGCTGAAACAATCCCCTTTTGCAGTATTAGATTAAATCGGGTAATTCGGAAAACACATGTATATAAAATGTCCAGTTTAGTGCCTAGTCAATATTCAATGACAGTAAATGGTAATAACTGCTATTATGCAGCTAGTGTATAACTTGGAAATATTTACTTTAGCCTTTCCTTACCTAAGGCTTACTAGTCTAAGGTATGGATTATCTGTGGGAAATCTGTCTTCTAATACTGTGGTGCTCAACTTTTAGAAGTTTAATGTTCAAACAACCTGCATTTTTATATATTTTATTTATCTACTAGAAGCCTGGTGAACGACATTCGTGCACTGGCGGGGAGGGGGGTCCTTCAGCCCAGCCTGTGCCCTCTCATAGTAGTAGGACATTCCCCGAGGAGTCCTTAGCACTGCTGCAGCAGCAGGAGAGGCTCCCACCACTGTCGCTGAGCTCACCAGCTGTGAGCCCGGCTTCTGGCTGAGCGGTGCTCCCCCTGTGGGAGCGCACTAACCACCAGGGGGCAGGTCCTCAGTTGAGCATCTGCCCTCTGGTGGTCAGTGTGTGTCAGAGCGACTGGTCATTCCCCTGTTCGGTCGATTTGCATATTAGCCTTTTATTATATAGGATTAAAATCCATAAACTTCCTTTCCTGTACCCATTCAGACTTGTACCAGAGAGCCATGTCAGTTTTTTTTTTTTAATATTGTGCTGCTTGCCCATGGGTTTCAGCAGCAATGACATCGTTGTCTGCAAAGCAGCATATAGTTATCAGTGACCTGAGTAGCTTACTGTGTTTTCTCTCCACATTTTATAAATATGAACAGATAGTGGAAAAAAATATATGGTTCTAGTGATAAGCACAGATTTAAGAAGGAAATCATTCTACATGCTGAAAGCAGCAGGTATTTAACCTTGGCTTGGTGTTCTATTGACTTAAGCTGGTTAACTATGGTGAAAACGAAACAGAACTCTGGAATGAGTAATTGACACTTGGTGCTTGGGCCTCAAAGGCAAGGGATACCGGGGGCTTTTATAATATTCTTTAAATTCTTGAAATGAAAGCTCCCTTATAATATGTATGACTACTGCTCAATAGTCACATGTTAGGCTTTCACAGCACTTTTAGCAAAGTATTGCATTTACCAATAAGAAACTGCCTACATTTCTCAAAAGCCTAATTGAGAATGGGAAGTTTCTTGGTTTTGTTATGGAATTATAACAACTCCTGTGGTAACACGGATCACATCAGCTAAGTCAAAGTTCTGATGGCCAATTTCCCATTTTGATTCATAAAGTCTGTAGCATTTTTCATTAATTAACCATTTATGTAGTAGATTAAGTTATTAAAAGCATGAGTTCCATGGGGGTGGGTGGGGGGGAGGAGGCGGCGAGGGGAGAGAATACAAAAGGAGTTTGTGTGTAAAGAAAATAATCAGAAAAGATTGGAAACCAAATGGGCACAGCAACAAACCTAGCTGGGCAACTTTGTAAATCAAGCCACTGCTATTAACTTGAGCTACAGAGATGGGTCAGGGCTGACTGGTGCAATTATGTCTCTAGGAATTTGATCTCTTTGAGATAAAAGGTCTCAGTTCAGTCTTCACTGAGGCCTGTACCCATGATGCTCCTGTGAATGAAGTAGGTTTGCTCCAAACACACTGATTAGGAAGCAGACCCCTGTCTGGGTAGCCTATACCCCAAGTTATGTTTCCTATATAGTTTGGCATCATCTTGCAGGTACTACTGACTTTCCCCCTCCTTTGATTAGAGGTGGTGCTGGGGAATACAGAAACGAGCAGCATTGATTTCAGGTGCCTCTTTTTGGATCAATAATGGATTCTTCCACAGAGTGATGCTATTTTGACAGGCAGGACCATTTTAACCTGATTCAGGGGAAGAGGCCCACCTGCTTTTTTGCCTCTCTGACCTTTAGTGGGCTGATGCTGCCTGTCTTTTCTTTTAATAAATTGCAACACAGCTCTTCTATTGAAAGAATCCATTAAGCATGACTTAGCGCTGGAGCAAAACGACAAAAACCAGTTAACGGTCACAGCTCTCGCAGGTTTGTATGAAAATTTTAGCATAAAAGGGTGATTCCCCAGTTTCCTGAGAGGCACTTTTCTCTTGATACTGTCTCTCCACCCCCACTTCTGGTTAGTCTTCATTTGAATGACATCATTAAAAGGGACTTGGATATCTTCTCCTTTAAAACAGTGTAAACAGAATTATTTATTTTGTTAACAGATAAAACAGTAGTACTTGAAATGTTTGCTCTCAGCTTTAAAATGTTACTGACAAAATTTAAGAATCACAGGGAGTCATAGTCTACACGAGATTTAGGTTTCAAAGTTGACATGTAAAATGTACCAACTGTCCAAGTTACCAGTGCAAATTCGTTATACACTATGGGATCATCTTATAATGAGTCCAGAACAACCATGGTGGCAGAAACGATCACCAGGATCACCAAGCAGCGCTGTTATTTTGTGTTTAGGTGCCCTGGTGTTAGGAAAACAAGAGCATCTTTAACTACTGGGATCACTCCAGTCTGTGAGACCTTCACCCATGAGAGTCATAAAGAGAGTAAAATGAGCGCCTGAGGGACCAGTAGCTTGGGCCTCCCAGTGACCCACGGGCCTGGCAAAGAATGACCGACTGGGAAGGTAGCTACATTGCTCACACAGTTTAACTGTTGATTTTATTTTGCATTTTGCTGAATATTGTGCCGTTAAATTTACAGATTGCAAAAACAATGAACCATGGACTATTAGAATTTAAAAACAAATGTGATTTTTTTTTTTGGAGCTATACCCAGCTAATTTCAAGAGGCTACAGACAAGTAAACAATCAGCACATGTTTGGTATTTCACAGATTTGGGAATCCTATGGAGCTTGATCTCTTTACCCTCTACTCCCTGCTAGTACTCTTTTTTAAAATGTTTTCATTGATTTTTTTTTTTTAGAGATAGAGGAAGGGAGAGGCATAGAGAGAAATATCAATGAGAGAGAAACATCAGCTGCCTCCTGCATGCTCCTTATTGGGGATTGAGCCTGAAACCTGGGCATGTGCCCTGAGTAGGAATCAAACCTGTGACTTCTTGGTTCATGGATTGATGCTCAACCATTGAGCAACACTGACTGGGCCCTGCTAGACTCTTGTTAGAACCATGGATCTAACATTTTACTGAGGTTCCCTGGATCCAGCGATGTTCAGCCCTTCCCTGATGGCTGCATGCAGATTGCCTGCATTTATGAAATGACTCAGCATCTAATTCCACATATAAAGATCCAAGAAACATAACAATGAGTGGCAGTATCATTCACTCATTCAGCTTTCTCAGGACCCCAGGTGGTGGGACCCTAAATGCGAAGGCCTGGGAACTGTCATAATGCAATCACATTGAGTCACGGAGAGAGATTACTCTGGGCAGGAGACTTTGGGTAGGAGGCTGAGAAATCTTGAAAAAGATACCAACCCAGGAAAAATGACTAAAGGTGGTCTCTCCTCATTTGAGGGCAGATGTTGTGCAAGAAGGCATTTTCTTAGTTATTCTCTATCTTCACCTTGTTGCCTCCACTGGAATATGAGCTCCTTACGTGCACAGGTGTTGCCTGTTTTTATTCAGGTATTGTATTTCCACCTAGCTTACCATACTCAGTGTCTGACCAATGGTATATGCTTGCTACACATTTTAAAAGTATCTTGAAGGGTATAGGCTATGAGCAGAGAAAGAAAGGCAATCACATACACAGTAGTTTAAGTTACCACTGCCTTCCTGCCACATTGTATGTGTGCTACTGAGAACCTCCCTCCAATTAGCATCTCCCTGCTTTCTTAGCTACCGCCCCACCTCATCGCTGATAGTCTAGGGTGAAACTCTGGGGTCCACTGACTTCATCACTGTACAATGAAGTTTTATTGCAATGAAAATGTATTCAAAGGCACTGAATTACAGAACATGATAGTTGTAGAGGTTTTCCGTTTTAATAAAAAAAATAACATTCTTTAAATATCCTTGTATGCAACTGGAGGTTAAAACTGTAATTCCAGATTTAAGATGGATATGTCTGCATAATTTCACAAAATAAGCCCTTTAAACATTGGTTCTCATGTAAGACGGTGGCTCACAACCATCTTAATCTCTTAGTCTATCTACCTGAGAGCCTCTTGTAGCTGTGGAGTTTTAGTAAGCTGGTCCCATATTTCTGGCTTCCAAATCACACCATACCTTCTAATCTTTATTCAACTGTAACCTTGGCCTCAGATCAAGATATGCTCCTATTTTGCCACTGTTGTGATCCTTCTCTCAGCATCAGATCCTCTAATTTACTGTCTTTGGGTATTGAGTACCCAATGGTGACATTAACTCACTTCTAATTGATTTGGAGTTTGTTATTGACCCTCAGCCTCTTCATTCGAGCTTTGCTTCTTATATGCCTCATCTGGCTGAGAAGTTGACATCATGCACTGAAGATGCATTCATGTCCTACCCTTGCTCACTGACCTCCTAGCTATGCATCTTTGATATCTTGTCAATCGTTTGGATTCTGGAAGATGGTCATTTGAATCTGTTCCATCTGATGCTGATGTGATAGCATTTAGGGGGGAAAGATACAATGGAAAAGGTTCAACTGTTTACCATCCACCAAATTTGGATTAGGTCTGGTTATAAAATTCTCAAGGTGAGTTCATAATGATTATCAGTGACATTAGCACTTTCCATTGTTTGGCTTCTTTCGTTCAACATTCTTTAAGATTTATTCGTGTGGTTGCAGGTAGTTGACTCCACATTCTCATGGCTGTCTACTATTTCACTGTGTATATACCACATGCATTTTTGTTTGGGTGTCTACATCAGAATAGAATTGTGTAATAGGGTATCCATATGTTCATTTTTTAGGAGATAATGCCAGTTTTCCAAAGTGACTGTACCGAATGTCTCAGCTACCAGCAAGGTATGAGAATGCAATTGTGCTACACCCTCACTAGCACTTGCATTTTCTGTCTCTTGCTCTAGCCATTTGGTGGGTGTCATTTCATTATCTTTTATTTTGATCCAAATATCTGGAGTATATGATAGAAATTCCTTGGAGGTACTTTAAACTGGTATCTCTTCATGATCTGGACAGTTAGCTTTTACAGTGTCTTTTAAGTAGCAGTGAGTCTCTCTCTGTCTACTTCTCTCCTTTTAAAAGACAAGATGCTTCATAAATCAGGAATAAAGTTACTTGAGCCACTTTATAGTTACTTTATTTCAGCCTTAAAATTAACATAAAGATACAGTAACCTGGTGCTCCTTATTTAAATTAACTCTAAAATAGTAAATAGTCTTATTCTAAACCCTACTCTAACTTGGAGACTTTAAAGATCTCATTGTACCAACAAATTGTCCTATAACTTCTATAATGGCCGTTGATGAAAAGCAGTAATAGCTGACCTCAAAGCTACCTCTTTGTGTGTTTTGGTGCCTTGAAACCCACTTTAACCCCACTGGGGGATGAACAGCGATCCCTGCCTCTATGTGTGAAGTCATGGACACCAGTCAGAGAAACATAGGCTATACATTCACTGTCTTCATGGGTCTCTCTCAGAACTGGGAAAACAGGATCAATCCACATGTAAAAATTAGAGAAAAATAAAAATGAGTATGTGATCAATTGTTAAATAGATGCCTAATTATAATTGCTAGAGTCATTGATAATATTTTATTATGCTGCACTGTAAATTTTTGTTTGTTTCCACACTAGACATAAGGTCCATGAAGACATAAACCACACCTATCTCCTTGATGACTGTATTCTCAGTGCTAGTATAGGGCCTGATAGTATAGTGCTCAAAAATATTGATTTATGAGATCAAATGACAGGAAGATAAAATATGAGTTAGAATATGTAGCTAGGGAATAATGTTAAGATTTAAGTAGGCACAAAAGAGAAGGAGGGTTTTCTGGCTGAGAGCATGTACCTTTACATTCGTGTTTGCTTTTGTTGCTATAATCCTTTGTGTGTTTTTAATTCACATAATTACCTCAATTAATCCCCCCAGAAGACCATATAAGTTTATGGGACTCAATGAAATTAATCAAGTATTCAAAAGATCTAACCTTGTTCACAAACAAAATCATTAACTCTAGAGACTGCAAATAGAACATTAAAAACAAAGAGGTAAGTGGAAAGGTGAACCCTTCAGGGGAGCTTCCGTCTGGAATCAGGACAAGGAAGGGCGAGGATCAGAGAGGGAGAGGAGTTCAGCACCCGTGGTTTACTGGGAATTACAAATGCTTGACATCAGGTGGGAATCTGAAGCTGGGCTCCTTGCTTGAACCCAGGAGGGAACATGAGTCTTCTTAGCTTGTCAAAGGAGAAACAAAGAGGTTGTATTGCCCATTGCTTGGGACTACAGTTATGGCCTAGGGAGAACACACACTCAGCTTGTAAACAGTAACTAAGCCCAACATCACTGCTTGGGGGCTTGGATCTTGGCTATTCCCGATATCACCATGGAGCAGGAGCATAAGCCCCTTTAAAGATTTGGTTGGACTGGGAGTCCTAGGTGGGGTGGAGGGCTTAGTAGAAGCACCACCAGAATCTTTAGATAAGGAGGAGAGAAGAGAGTGGTATGGAAGGAGGGAGAGAAATAGAGGAAAGTCTCAAAAGAAGTAAATATACATTAAATGTTCAAAGTATAAGGACACTTAATACTAGGTAAATGTAAAGAGGAATATAATAAACCAAAAACAGAGAAAACTATAGTTCATTCTCAGAACTGAACATAAAAATTTGAAATAGAATGGGTACAAATTGTATTACCAATGTATTTTCAAAGACCACTAGGAATACAATGATGGTTCAACACAGAAAATCTATGAGTATAATCTATCACACAAATAGATTAATGGAATGAAACTAGACTAGTATCTCAATAGATGCAGAATACTTGGTACATTTCAACACACAATCTTGATTTTTGAAAAGATCTGTTAGCACCTATTGTATCTGCAAGGTGGAAGTACCATGTAAAGGTACTGCACATCCCTTCCTACTTCCATGTCCAATGATGTCATGTTGGTTACTGGAAACTGGCCATGACAGGAGTATTTACACCAAATAAATCAATAAATACTGCAAATCAAGGCTTGATTTAATGTCTCATTGGTTGTTTAGAATTTAACAAAGGATGTAGAAAATAGTAATGATGCATATTAAGCAACAAGGAGTGTTGTGTCTATAGCTGTTATACTGTGACTCGCATAGACACTCGAGGAAGTGTTCCATAGAATTAAACACTGTTACCCAACTTCACAGAGAAGTCGTTCCAATTACAGATGAGCAAGTGGATCTGTAACGTGCATCTTGGTTGTTTCGCTTTGTCCTACTCATTAAGATAAATAAAAATATCCACCACATCTCTGTGTAAACTACACTTACTCATCCGCTGCAGCCGTAGGTTGGCTACAGATACAGGAGTTCAGCAAAACTCAAGGAAAGCATTTTGTGAGAATCAGTTGGCCAAATGGAATTCTTATTAGTTACATATTTTATTATTATTTTATTATTTGTAAGTTGTATGCCACACAGCCATTAATCAGTAAACTTTATAAGTATATTATGTATGTAATTATTTTTCCAGAAGAAGCCTGGAAGGGCCACATTGAAATTACATAGGAAATGAAACTGTTGGAGACAGAAAATAGTAGTCTAGTAATTTATTAATCCTGGAGAATGGGGCATTGCTAGGAGAGAAGAGGTAACTGAGGAAAAAGGCAACACAAACTAGGATTTTTTTTAATAGAGAGCAGTGGCAGGAGAGAGGCAAGTTTTTTTGTGCTGTTACCAGGAGAGATATGGGTAAAGAAATCTTTGTATATTTTGCTGTGAAATGTACTATAATTCCCCTTTGAGGGACTTTAGTAAAAATGTACATTGTTTTCATCTGTTTAGATGTTTGTGTTCTTTCGAATAAATACCTAAACTTAGATGGGCCATGAAACCGTTGAATTGTGTTTAGATTACACAAGGTAATTTGATAATGAAATTATGTGGCATTAATCTGGGTTCACTGTAAACAAATTATGCCAAACTCACCTTAGGTTAGGGTAGTCACACCAATATGCCTTGAGAATAACAACAAAAGCAACAATAATACAACTGTTACTATGATTAAATATTGTTTTTATATTATTGGTAACCATTCTGTATTCGTTTTTATGGATTAATGAACTTAATAACAACACCCTTATAAGGCAGACAGACATACTATACGTTCATCTTACACATCAGAAAGCAGACCCTGGGAAGTGGAGTAACTTGCTCCAAAGCACATAAGTCTAGTACCATCAGAAGCCAGGCACTCAAGCTCCAAAAGTGGCCCTGTTAGCATGTTAACAGTGCTAAGCTACAAAATCACCAAGCAGTAGCAATACGGAAATGTTCTTCATTTCTAAGAATTGATTTCACTGATATCACAGACATTACTCTAAAGATAGCTCTCTGTCAGGCATTTGGAAAGCTGCCTGTATCTGATTTCGTTGTCTAATTCCATAAAAGCATTTATTGAGCATCTGGTTGTTCAACAGAATGTCGCAGACATTTCAGGAGAGACGGAGATGAATAAAACATGATTCCACCGCTGAGGAGCTTAAAATACAGATACTCACTGCTTTTATCGCTCTTTTAAATGAAGTCAAGAGACAAATCAAATATGTCATAAAACTGGGACAGGATTTAAAATAACCCAAATTCAACAAAGCTCCTAACGGTCTTCACCAAGATTTTGTAACTAAGAAGCATCACAGGGACAAACACAAAGGTTTGCATTACATTCAAAACCAAGTGCATAAATACACGACTGGGAAAAAAATCTGCTTTCATGGCAGCTTTTATATAACGTATCTAGAGGTTTTAGGGTTAACCTCAGGACTAAAGTGCTACTAAAATCTGTGAGGTGCTCGTAGGTTATAGTGATAGAAATAACATGACCGAAATGAGACGAGAGCTTTTTGTTCTGGCCGCTGTGATAGTCAGCCATCGTGGCAGTAGTCTCTGAGGTTCAGGCTGTGACATTAAGAGGGACATTGAAGACAGCGACTGGGACAAATGAAAAAGGACAACTCAACCAAGTCATAGGAAGAATATCTGAGGGAACGGGGATGTTTAGCCTGGACAAGGAAGACTCAGAGAGTATAGGGAATCAGATTCCAAAGGATTTGGAGGATTGTCATATCAACCTCGGAGCTGCCTCAGAAGGCAAACCAACCAGTCCCCTTGAAGGTTATCTCAGGTTAGCAGGAGAAAGTTTGCAGGTTGAGCTATAAACAAATGGACTTGGCTTCCCTGGGCTCCAGAAAGAACTCCCAGAGAGGGTGTTGTGAGGAGGATGGTGTGGGCTGGGCTGTAGTCTAGTAATTTATTAATCCTGGAGAACTGGGCATTGCTAGGAGAGAAGAGGTGAATGAGGAAAAAGGCAACACAAACGAGAATTTTTTAAATAGAGAGCAGTGGCAGGAGAGAGGCAAGTTTTTTGTGCCATTACCAGGAGGGATATGGGTAAAGAAATCTTTGTCTATTTTGCTGTGAAATGTACTATAATTCCCCTTTGAGGGACTTTAGTAAAAATGTACATTGTTTTCATCTGTTCAGATGTCTGTGTTTCTAAACTGCCCCAGGTTGAAAGCATCTTCCAACATTCAATCCCATGATTTCCAAAGGCATAAACAATTCCTAAAAACTTTAAAACATAGGCACACAGGAAGAAGGTCATAGTTTCCCAGTATGCAAGAACTATGCAATTAACATGAGCAGTAATTATTTTTCTATTTCTCTTAGAGGCAAGTGGCATTTAGGTCATGAAAGGAGAAGAAATAAGTGGCCTATGCAATTGCCTAGATGCACAGAAAGCCACGAACTATGGGCCTGAGTCCCGGATTCCACTCCAGGGAGAACAGGGGGCTGTGTTGATATAAAGAAGTGAACAGAGAAGAAATACAAGGTTGATGCTGGGTGCAACTTTAATCTTCACCTGAGGATATTTTCCTATTGGTTTTTAGAGAGACTGGAAAGAAAGGGGAGAGACAGAGAGAGAGAGAGAAACATCGGTGTGAAAGCGACACATGGATTGGTTGCCTCCTGCACGGACCTTGACCAGGGCTGTGGATTGAGCCTGCAACTGAGGTATGTGCCCTTGACTGGAATCAAAACCAAGACCCTTCAGTCCTAGGGCTGATGCTCTATCCACTGAGCTACACTGGCTAGGGCTGGATGCAACTTCAAGTCCTTCAGCACAATGCCCAGCAGTCATAAAATAAGAAAACACAGAGGCAAATCCTTTCCTGAGCTGATGACTAGAAACAGGACAAATGATTGTGGCCTAGATAAATGCTGCATGGGAGCCCTGCCTCTGGAGTGCGGGCCACGGACCTCACTGCAGAGAGCATTCGGCCTTGAAGAAGAGGAGGGAAACGCAGCCGGAATGAGCACAAGAATTCTGGGACAGGCATCTCCAGGTAACTTACAGAAACCAACTTGATTTCATTGGCAAGCGAACGCCGAGAGGTGGAGTATTTAGAGAGCATCCCACCAAGGCCAGAGGCAGCCACAGGGCCAGTGGAAGCAGCTGGGATGTTTAGCCTGGACAAGGCTCTCCCCTTGCTGACTTCAGGGGGAAGAGGAAGGGACTGAGACCCAATCCAAGCAGAGCTCAGTGGAGAGTCAAGAAAGCTTCAAGGGAAAAGACCTTGCCTAGCCGACCACAGCCCCAATGAAATCCCTACCACGCCACGCAATTTATTAACAATTGTTTCTTCCCCCCTAACCAACCAGCTTCCACTAGTCTCAGGCATTCTTTCTGACTTATTTCATTAACATTTCCTTCTTTTTCTGGAGTGGTCGGAGCCTCAGGGAATCTCTCCCCCTGCCTTCCTCCCCTCCCCCACCAGTGGGGCATTGAATGAGAGCCAGAGTGTTGTCTGCGTAAAGAGAAATTGCAAAACCACAAATTGCAGAAAATCGTTACTGCCAAAACTCGAAAGGAACACACAATATCACCAGGCCTCTTAAAAAGCAATTGTGCATTTTACGGGCCTCGGGATAATTCAGGTCCGTTTGGCAACTTTCTCACCCATACCACCCAGAAGACAATCCTCCACCAGAGGCCATGGCCCCAAAGACTATGTGTGGTTGAAAAGAAACAAAAAAAATGTGGGTTCGAGTCTTTCCAGGGGCCCAATGTGGCCTGGTGTGGTTCTGTTTTCTTCTATGATGCAGTGTTAACGTTAAGGCCCAAAGTTTGCCCTCAGAGCCCCAGGGACTCCCATTAAAACAGAGGGAGCCTCCAGTAATCTTATCAAAAATCCCTAAAAGATACAAAACATAATTGGATGGGAACATCTTTCTGAAACATCATCTGATGTGATCATCACAGCAACCCTTTGATGGAAGCAGGAACAGCGTTTTCCTTTCCTCTCCTCCCACCTGTAATAAAGATTCTTAGAAACTAAGGGGTTAGTAACGTTCCCCCAAAGCATCCAGTTTCTAAGGGGTTGATTGGGGACTCAGACAGGAGCCTTCTGATTTTTGTTCCTGAGTTCCCTTCCATCACCCGCCCTCTTTCTCTCTGGAGGTACATCTACATCTGTTCCTTCCTGACTTGGCTAAGACTATCCTCCATCAGTGGCCTTGGGGTTTTATGGGGCCCATACACTTTTCCAGGGCTTTTGCTTTGAAAGCTTCCTGCCATTCACCTAGATCAGGGCTCCTCTGAATGGGGTGCTGATGAGGTTGTTTCCATTTGCATTGGTTGTATAATGCAATCATCATTAGGAATAATGTCAGCTCCGGAAGGGGCTGATTCAGTCTGGTTGCCAAATGAACCCAAGTCACAGTTGCCTGGTGATTTTAATGTGTTTCCATGACTCCACGGGTCAGACCAAGTTCCTACCAGTTGTGCAGAGATGATGAGAAAGAGGTATGTAGACCCATTTTGTCTGGATAGTATACAGTGGTCAGCAAACTGCGGCTTGCAAGCCACATTTGGCCCCTTAGAGTGGCTCTTCCACAAAATATCACGGCCTGGGTGAGTCTATTTTGAAGAAGTGGTGTTAGAAGAAGTTTAAATTTAAAAAATTTGGCTCTCAGAAGAAATTTCAATTGTTGTACTGTTGATATTTGCCTCTGTTGACTAATGAGTTTGCCGACCATCTAGCCCACATGTTCTTCTCAGAATATTTACTAGTATAATAGGTCACCAACCACTTTGTATTTTCTGGAGAAAAAAGCGTGAAAATAAAGCAATCACAAATTCACCCTTCTAAGGTGAAATGGCTGGCCTTCTCCCCTCTCTACCCCTCAAATCTGGGACAATAAAGGTGCTTTCAACTAAAATTGTGACAAAGAGATCTTGAGGTAATTGTCATCAATGTGTTTCTAGTTGCGTGTTTGCATAGAATGATTTAAAATGCTGCTTTAAATTGCCATCCATCTAATGTTCTCCATGAACACCCATCCATCTAATGTTCTCCATGAACACATAGCAACTATTTTTTAGTATTTAAAATTAAATCCTTAAAAAGCAGTAGTAAACCTACATAAGCAGAAACTGTGTGATGAAAGAGCTATGAAATAAACAAAGTAAACACTGACATGTTCTCCTGAACAGTTTTCACATTTAAGAGAGAAAATACGGTCAAAGGTTAACACTTGTACAAATAAAATACTCATGATAGCGCTGCTCATAGAAGTCTAACATGAATCCATCCATGTAAGCTGCTTAAAATATTCATAACATGCAGGTGTCTTGACAATGCAATACAGACCAAAGCAATATCATGCAGAGACCGACTTTCTAACATATCCCTGGGAATGCATAATACTTTGATGTAATATTTGAGTGGTTTAAGGTTGAATGTTTCTTGTGCTGATGTTTGAATATCTGTGTGTAGCACTGGGATCCATGTATTCTATAGAGAATATAAACTTTATTTTTATTAAAAAGAGGCAAGAAACATTCTCATACTCATTTCCAATTATTCCCAATCACTTAGACCAGCCTCTAAAATACTCAAAACTCTTCGCTCAAACCCAGTGTGATTTTATTGGGTCTTTAAAATAGAGGGAATTTGGAATTTGGGTATGGACACTGGGAATGCCAAGAGTAAAGAAACATAATAGATTCGTTCTAGAAAGAATACTGGTTTACAGAGCAGCCTCAATGCAATGCACACCGGATAGAATTATCAAGATAATGGCAATGCTATTCAACCTGAAACAGCCTGTGACTGTGAGGAGTAGCTGGGCAGAGAGTAATAAATTTGTCAGCCATAGGAGAGAACCTGAATATTCAAATGTTTGCTGTCCAAGGGTCATAATGTCTAAAAGAATATTGCCTAATTTTTCCTCTGCCTCTGCACTTTATTTAAAAAATATTTTTAAGTTATTTTTATTGATTTCAGAGAGGAAGCGAGAGGGAGAGAGAGATAGAAACATCAACGTTGAGAGAAAATCATTGATCGGCTGCTTCCTGCACACCCCCTACTAGGGATCGAGCCCACAGCTCAGGCATGTGCCCTAGACCGAAATCGAACCTGCAACCCTTCAGTCCATAGACCAACACTTTAACCACTGAGCCAAACCGGCTAGGGCTCCTCTGCACTTTTTACTAGCTTTTTAGATGCAATATAGTTGCAGCCCTGATCAAGTGCAATCTGCTTCTCAAACAGTTTATAAAATGCTCCACAGTGCTATACAAATCAAGAGTGGGGGAAGGCTAGTTCCAATCGTGGCCGTGTTTGTGAAGCCGGACTTTAAAAGTAGAACGATGTAAGAGGGAGCCTTAATGATTAGGTTTTCAGGATGATAGCGGAGAAGTAGACATTGCAAGGAGGAAATGTACTTACATTTTGCTGCAGGTAAAGTGTCTGTCTTTAAAGGGTAGCCTCTGAAACAAAGAGAGAGAGAAAAGTGCATTACAAAATTGTACAGTAACGAATTCAAAATGAAAAAGACAGTGAATTGCCCTTGAAGGTCCAGCCACTTACTGAGAAAAATGAGAAATCTAGAGATGAAAACGTATTTATTGGGAAACTTCTTGGAGGTACAAGAAGCTTTAGCCCAGAGAGAAAACATGGGAGTAATGGTAGTATCTCATTTCATGCTCAGTTCCCCGCCCTGCACATCCTAGAGTTTCGAGATCACTCGAGGTTGTCTCCCAGGTGTGATCCTGGTGAGAGGAAACCTGAGAGTCTAGGGCCTCATTCAATGGCTTAGAGCAGTGGTCACCAACCTTTTGGACCTCACGGACCACCGGTTGCCGACTGCTGGCTTTGAGTCATCCTACGCTTGCTTCTGGTTCACAGGGACATTGGACACATTCTTGTAGGCCCAGTTCTGACACATTGTTCCACTAAATGAAACTCCTCCTAAAGGTTATGATATTCTCAATTCATGTTTATTGGGAGAGTGAACAAGTTTCTTTTCTAAGAAACAGAGAGTGTTTTTGGGGAGTAGTGAAACAATCAGACTGTCTGTGTTTGAGAGGCACCTGACAATTGTGACAGGCAATTATTCAGTGGGGAGTAGGTCTATCGGGGGATGTCAGGAAGTCCCTGTGATTGATGTGAACTCTTCTCATTCTGAGACTCAGACAATTCCAGGTCATCTCTAGGACTGACCACTCGGTCACTGGGTCCTCAGACCTAGAAAAAGTTCTTGTCATGCTACCCACATGGCTCTGGATAAGTCAGCTTGTTCACTTTGGCGGGCAATATTTTTCCAAACTCTGCCATTTGTAGTAATAATGTGACCAGCAAATTGATAGAAATTATGTTGGTGGCTACTTTAAAGAATCACGGTAAGGGTTAAAGAAGATAATATACACTGAGTGGCCAGATTATTATGATCTCTGAACACATAATAATCTGGCCACTCAGTGTACTTTTATATAAGGGAAAGCTTGCAAATCTTGATATGTCAAGGGACCAGGAGATAGTGGCCCCCAGCCTCTGGCTAGTAAGTCTTCTGCTTCTTTCTAACTAGCCACAATGCAGTTCTTATACATGGAAAAACCTTATTTTAAAATCCCAACTCTAAGGTCAATCTACACTGAGTGGCCAGATTATTATGTGTTCAGAAATCATAATAATCTGGCCACTCAGTGTATGTAAAGTAGTGGCATAAGGTGGCTCATAGTGGAGACTGGGTAAATGCTTCCTGGTGTTGTTACTGTTCTTGTTATTATTATTTTTAAAAAATATATTTTATTGATTTTTTACAGAGAGGAAGGGAGAGAGAGAGTTAGAAACATCGATGAGAGAAAAACATCAGTCAGCTGCCTGCTGCACACTCCCCACTGGGTATGTGCCCCCAACCAAGGTACATACCCTTGATCAGAATCTAACCTGGGACCCTTGAGTCTGCAGGCCGATGCTCTATTCACTGAGCCAAACCGGTTAGGGCTGTTCTTGTTATTATTATTATCAGAAGGCCAATTTGGAAAACCAAAGAAGAAGATAAGTCTATGACACTGGAGCTAGGAAGGTGGCTATGGAGAGAGTCTTGCTTGGGTAGGAATCCCACTCTTGGCAGTCAAAGCCGTAATACTGTCCTATATTTCTCTCTCAGACTGCCTACCTCTCATCTCCATGCCTCCCACTGCTGAGTATAATTGAGTCAGAGCATCATCCCACATGGGAAAACTCCTTAAATGCTTTAGCAAGCTCCGTGGTTCCTCATTTACTCTCCACGGACATGGTTGCGGGGGATGAGGCTCTTAGACTTACCAACTGCTAAATTACGAAACTGCTGGGCCCAGGGAGAAAAGGGGTAATTTTTCTTTCACAGGGCTTTCCACAAGTTCTTTACTCGGATATATTTTTATCGAGCTGACCTTTTTAGCTGAATCCCATGGTGTGGCTTAGCAAGGTGTCCTATGCGGCGCTGGCTGGAAGAAATTTGGAACATCGGTCTGACCTCCCCGCCTGATATACACAGGCCTCCCACTCTCACCCCTCCAAACTCCTCTGAAATTGTGTACCCTTTGGCTCCCTGGAGGGACTTGTTGCTAGGAAACAAATGTAGAATGCTCTCACCTAAGAAAAGTTTTCACTACTGCCTCCGATTGCGGGTTCTTCTGTAGCCATGAAAGTATTAACAAAGAAAACCATCTGTTATCCATCCACAAATTCACTGGAAAAGAGCTCTTCACTGGGGTAAGTTTCACCGCACTCTCATTGATTACTTTGAACATTACTCAGCGCTGCCCTTGAGACTGCATTATGTAGCTAAATGCGGTGGTACCGATTTTTCTTGGGGTACAAAATAAATAAAGCCATTACGACAATGGGGTGGTGAGGTCTCATAGACTATAGAGGGACATAAAAACTCACCTTTGCTCTTCTAGGCTGATTTCTACATTAGAAAAAGAAAAGCCTAAATTCTTATAGGAGAAAGAGGGTCCTTAAACTTATTAACTCATTTGCTAAGTGTTTATTGAGAGCCTGGTATGTGGAGGACACTGAGCTAGATCTGAATAATACATTCATTCCCTGCCCTTGTGATAATGTCTGTCTGGTTGGAGAGACCAGTAGACAATTGGAGGGAGCATATGATTTACTTACTGATTTAAGACTTTGTATTAATTTTTAGAGGGAAAGGAAGGAAGGAAGGAAGGGGGGGGGGAGAGAGAGAGAGAGAGATGAGAGCATAACATCTGTCAGCTTCCTCTTGCATGCCCCCTACCAAACTGAGCTCGCAACTTGGACATGTGCCCTGACTGGGACTGGAACCAGTAACCTTTTGGTGCACAGGGCAACACCCAACCAACTGAGCCACACTGGCCAGGGCAGAGCACATGATGATTTAATACAAAATTACAAGGTGGCCAGTGAGGAGGGAAGGTGGTTTTTGATGTTCCAATCTAGAAAAATAAATCTGGGAAGTCTAACTGGGGCAGTGTTGGGATAATATTGGAAGAAAAATTCATGTTTAACAATGAAAACAGCTAACATTGCTGACTTCTTAATGCATCAGGATCAGTGCTGTGTGCTTTTACATGCACCAGTTCACTTATTACTCATAACAATCCTAAAGAGGTACTATTCTTACCCCAGGGTAGGAGCTAAGAAGGCAAATGGGGAACGTGGGGCACCCCAGGCAAAGGGACATCATCAAAGGCACAGGCCCTGGGCGGGAGGAACTGGCTGCTTTGTTCCGTGTACCTTACTGTGCATATACTTCTGCAAAGTCCATTCTCCCACCACATAGGAGACTTTAAGGGATCTTGGATGGGGCTCTTCTGATATCAATCCTGCATGACTCTGCTCCAACAGGGGGAGATGGGAGGCCCTACTGGACTCTCTGCCCTGTACCACACACCTAGTACCTCTGAGCCTCCCTTTGAAGGTGTGCAGGGCCAGCAGGTTACCATCCTTGGATCATGGTAGCACCTGGGCCTAATTCAGCAGCCAGGTCCACATGGAATGGACCTTGGACAAAGCCCCTGAGTACCCTCTCTGGTCTCCTTGTTAGGGGTCCACTCTGCTATGCTCTGATGACCACTGGAATCTGACAACTATGGTTGGAGCAACTGATCTCTAGGCCAGAGTATCCCATCAGGGGATTGTCCGCACTATTCCTCTATCTTAACTGCTCATCTGGTTCCTATGGCAGATCCCATCTGGTTATGATCCATAACCTACAGTTGAAGCTCATTAAGAAATAGACTATTTAGTAATGTTGGAGTGTTCTATGCTGATTGGAATATCTGGCTTAAGTTGTCTACTATTTAAAATTTTAATAGTTTGCCAAAAATTATATAAGTGTTTGAATAATGTAACACGTGGAGTCCAATCTCCTATATCCTTATTCCGATGCTCTAATCAGTAATCATTGAGCTACACCAGCCAGAGCTAGGGTTTAAGACTTTTATAAACATTTCCAATTGCTTCTCTTATGATATTAGAATGTCACTGTTTTTTCTTTTTCTTAGTCATGACTCTGTGCCTTTGTCAGCACCTCAGAGAATCCTCCCATGGCCTTGCTCATAAATGGCTTCTTATATTTTGATTTCTTTCTAGCTTTTAAACAGTTAAATTTTTAATTAAATACATAATTTTTATTACAGAAACTTTGGAAAATACAAAAGAGGATGAAAATGAAGAAAAAGAGCTCACAAGCTCACGGATTTATTTTGAAGCATATAAAGAAGTGAACGTCGCCCAGCCAGTGTGGCTCAGTGGTTGAGCATCAACCTATGAACCAGGAGGTCACAGTTCGATTCCCCAGTCAGGACATATGCCTGCATTGCAGGCCTGATCCCCACTGGGGAGAGTGCAGGAGGCAGCTGATCAAGGATTCTCTAATCATTGATGTTTCTATCTCTCTCTCCCTCTCCTTTCCTCTCTGAAATCAATAAAAATATATTAAAAAAAAAAAAAAAAGAAGTGAACATCTTACTTACCCAACACTCCAGCCCCATTTCCCGGAGGAAATTACAATTGATAGTGTGTGAAGGTAACATTCTAAATTGTTGTTTATGCTTATGAGAACACACATGCATGCATATACTTTTATACATATTCATATATTATTAAAATTTTTTCAACAAAACAAGGTTATGCTATATGATTTTCTATAACATGGAAATTATTCTCTAGATATTTTCATGGCCTTGCTTTCTAAATCGGTATTTTTGGATCTCCTCCTTCTTTAGTGGCTAAGTAGAATCCATTCGTGGACATGCTCTAATGCAGTGGTTGGCAAACTGCAGCTCGCGAGCCACCTGCGGCTTTTTGGCCCCTTGAGTGTGGCTCTTCCACAAAATACCACGTCCTGGGCAAGTTTATTTTGAAGAAGTGGCATTAGAAGAAGTTTAAAAAATTTGGCTCTCAAAAGAAATTTCAATCATTGTACTGTTGATATTTGGCTCTGTTGACTAATGAGTTTGCTGACCACTGCCCCAATGTATTGAATCCAGCCATATTGATGAACATTTAGGTCGCTTGTGAATTTTTGCTATTCAACAAGTTTGCAGAAAGCATTTTGAACATTTATTTTTGGACTCACGCTCTTATTCTGTAGGGTAGTTCTTAGAATGCTGAGTACTTTATAATAGGGTACATACAGCTCACTACTAGATGGAGAGTCCAAATTACTCTTCAAGTAGGTCAAACTCATTTATCCTCTAACAAATAGGATGCATCCTCCACATCTATTTTTCGCTTTCACTCATAATTTCTATTTCTTTGAGATTTTCCTCTTTATGGCATAATTCTCCCATCTGAGCTGCAATACACTTAATTAATTTTCAACAATGTTTTTGAGTTCCAAGAACTCTTTCTTTTCCTCAGATTGCTCCTTTGTAATAAGTTCTCTGGTCTCCCTAGGAATTTATATATTTTTCTTTTTGCATTCTTTTTATTTCTTCCCTTAAGGGTACTCGCAAGAGTCATCTGTTCTGATTATGTTGTTCTTTCTTCCTTCAGTCTGTTGACTCTCCTGTAATGCTTTGTGCATTTTCTCTTCCCCACTATTACTTGTCTGCACACACCCAGATCTCCTGACTCATAAGAGAGGAGGGGTTCTCAGCTCATATGCAGGTAGGCTGTTGGGGCCTCCTAAGTAATAGTGGGTCTGCAAGAGGTGAACGGTAAAGAGAGACTCTTTCCTTGGTGAATGGGCTAATAGGCTAGGACCCTTCAACTGAGTGGTCTGAGGGAGGCCTCCAAGTTTTCGGGATCCTCCTAGCAAATGCAGAGTGTAAGCTATCTCTTCAACTTATAGACAATTGACGTATTCGTTAGTTATGGCCTTCTCAAAAGCCAAACACAAAGCAACAGCAACGAGTCCAAAAAATGACTCCCAAATCAACAAAGAAATGTCCATACTGACCCCCAGCTGACACGCCAGAGCAAGCACAGACTCTAGTCTTTAGGACGAGGACACTAAGAAACCCCCAGAAGTGTGGCTCCCCAAGAAAGCATGCCAGAAATATTATGAATTATATTCTGTCTTTCATATGGGGATATTTTGGCAAAATAAAGTAGATGGTACTCTTTTGGCCAATAATGTATTTACTTATCAAGTACCTATCATATTTAAAATGTGTTCCAGGTGTTAGACATATAACATGGACAAAACGTGGTGATTATTTTACCACCGAGATGTTTGTAGTCTGTCTATTGCATGAAAAAATTATTCTCTTAATAGTATTTTAAGAAAATGACTGACTCCCAGATTCCAGGGACATGCAGTAAGTACTATGGCAATGCTACACCTGGGATAGTATTAGGAAAATAGAGGTTTTTCCTCAATCAGCTTAAGTTAGATTTGTCCAAAGAAGGCTGGTAATAAGGTTGTGAAGAAAAGAAGTTAAATGATCAAGTAAGTTTGTGAAACACCACAGATAGTTAAATTGGTCTTTTTCTTGTAATATTTTTTTCAGAGCTTTTAATACTCTGATATTTATTACAAATTCCACAAATGGGGCAACATCCCAAATGTATGTGACCAATGAACCCATCTTGAGAAACATTTTGAGGAACACACTTGTAGAACGATGGCCCAGGTCAGTGGTCAGTAAACCGTGGCTCGCGAGCCACATGCGGCTCTTTGGCCCCTTGAGTGTGGCTCTTCCACAAAATACTTGGGCGAGTCTATTTTGAAGAAGTGGCGTTAGAAGAAGTTTAAAAAATTGGGCTCTCGAAAGAAATTTCAATCGTTGTACTGTTGATATTTGGCTCTGTTGACTAATGAGTTTGCCGACTACTGCTCTAGGGGGTAGAATTCAGGCAAGAAGGGATGTAGGCCTAACCCAAAGCTGTAGCCAACATTTAGACATTGATTTTGAAGAGCTGTTAGAATGTATAACTGTTAATACTCTAACAGGTAAATCTATTAGAGATAATAGCAGAGTAATTATTCCTCAGGAAATACAAATCCTATTTAGAAGTTCTATATCCAAACCCCCTCAACTGACAAAGGTAAGTATGAATTAATTTTAAACAAACATCACATGGTAAAAAAAATATTATTTAAAATCTAAACTGCCTTCTACAGGGGGATGAACTTATGTGCATCGGTGGGGAAATAAATCTCTATGTCAAGGTTTCCCAGTCTTGGTACTATTGACATTTGGGGTCAGATAATTCTTTGTTGTGCAGATGGCCCTGTGCATTCTAGAATGTTTAGCAGCATCCCTGGCCTCTACCCACGAGATGACAGTATTACACACCCACCCACCCTCCCATTTCCCAGTCTTGAAACCAAAATATCTCCAAACATCGCCATTGCCCTGAGTGCACCTCTGCCTGCCCCCAAACAACTTCGTCCCCCCTCCCCGCATTGAGAGTCACAGCTCTGTGCTTTCCCTTTGACATAATGTGGTATATGGTGGAATTTAGAACAGCTCTGTTAATTCCTTTGTGCCACTAAAGGGTGGAACCCAGAGGGGGTGGCCTTTTGTTTAGCAGGATATAATCATGAGTATTTGGAAATGCAAAGATAGCCTGGACTGGGAGTGCATGGTGTGGGAGAAATTCTGCTGTAGGAGGAAGTGAATTCCTAAAGTAAAGCAAAGGGAGCTTGTTGAGCAGTAGGAAGACGATGCTTACAGAAAGGAGGGCAGGAGAGATTCCTGGTGGCTGAGAGGAGGAGGCCTCTGACTACAAGCTCCATGTTTAACCCTAAGCTATTTACTGGGCTGCGGTAGAAAATGTCTCCATTGTCCTCAAGTCATAAAGGAGGACCTCAAGCCAGATGTCTCTGTGAGAATGTTATCTGCCAGGATTTTGCAGAAATTTTAAAGCTTTGTCACTATCCTCACCATTGTCATCCACTTTTCTTCTTATATGTCCCTATTTTTCCCTTTCCTTTCACATCCTGTAATAAAAATATTTTTTTGGGGGGAGGGGTTAATTTCTTGCATGGGAATCACCAGTAAGCTTAATTTCCCAGTGGGATGCTGAATTTCCAAAGTAGTAAGAGGCCAGAGACACACTTTAGGCCAGACTAGTTGGCATTCTGCATCATTAACATCCTTCTCACGTGATGTCTTTGTTTGCAGAGGGGTAAACTGAGGCTCGAGGGCCACGATGCTTTGTTCTAGGAGCAGAGTTAGACCTTTTGGCTCTTAGTTCTGTGGTTTCCTAACAGAGCACTGCTGAGGAAACCACCTCTCTCTGATTAGCTGGCACTAGTGTCCAGAAAGGTCTCTGATTCCTGTGCCAGCCAGCAACTTTCAGGAAATAATCCTGCTGGAATTAAAAAAAGAAAAGAAAAGAAAAAACAGAATAAAAGCTACAGCCTAGCTGGTGTGGCTCAGTGGTTGAGCACTGACCCGGGAACCAAGAGGTCTTGGTTCAATTCCAGGTCTGGGCACATGCCTAGGTTGCAGGCTTGATCCACAGTAAGGGGTGTGCAGGAGGCAGCTGGTCAATAATTCTCTGTTATCATTGATGTTTCTATCTCTTTTCCCTCTCCCTTCCTGTCTGAAATAAAAATATATATATTAAATAAATAAACAAATAAAATAAAATAAAGCTACATAGCTAAGGTTCACTCTGAGGATATCTTAAGGCTCCACTTATACTCAACTCTTTCTTCCACAACATCATTAAAATATTATCTGATTCAAAATATTTTCTACTTCCAAACATTTCTTTTCCAATTTCTATCATCTGTCTAGAGACTCATAAAACCCTTTCATGCCTCATAGGCAACTGTCCAAACCTTTATAATTAAATCATAGATTCCTAAGAATTAATTATTCAAATGTCAAAGAGATGGGTTTTGGCAAGGAACAGAGTATGTTTCAAATCTGCTGCAGATAATATGAAAACTGATCAATGGCCAGTGCTTATACATACCTAGCCATCAATTTTAATGAACCATTACCTTTGAAGTCACTTACAAAAACTGATGAAGTCCATATACATAAAATCTGAAAATCACACTGAAGTTCCATCTCACAAAAGGTGGCCTCAGTTGATGTTGCTCTAAAACTCTTTCAACAGAAAAGCAGTGGCTCAAATTCTACTTGAATCAGAGCATGAGCTCAGGCAACTTTTTATTCACCTACTAGAGGCCTGGTGCACAACATTCGTGCACTGGGCAGCAGGGGGTGGGAGGGTTGGGACCCCTCAGCCCGCCCTGCACCCTCTCGCAGCCCAGGACCCCTCCGGGGATGTCCACCGAGGGGTCCTTAGTGCTACTGCAGAGGTAGGAGAGGCGCCTGCCACCGCTTCTGAGCTCACCAGCCATGAGCCTGGCTTCTGGCTGAGCAGTGCTCCCCCTGTAGGAGCACACTGACCACCAGGGGCAGCTCCTATGTTGAGCTGGCCAGTGCGTGTCATAGCGACCGGTCGTTGGTCGTTCTATAGTTCGGTCCATTTGCATATTAGGGTTTTATTATATAGGATTTATCTCCACAGCATCTAGCAGAATACTCAACCCAGTGGCTCACCAACAGATGGCAATTAAAGAGATAAACCTCCAGATTTCTCGAGCAACCAGAGTCTGTCTACTCAGCAGCTATCCACACCAATACTGCCTCTATCACCCATACCCATGTCCAAGACCAGCTACGGAATTTCTGGGGCTCAGTCTACAATGAAAAGGCGGGGCCTGTCACTCTGAAATTGTTAAGAACTTCAAGATAGTGATGATAGAGCATGAAACTAAGCACAGGGTCCCGTGAGACAGCATCAGGTGCCTGCCCACAGAGCTGGTCCTGTCTGTGCCCAGCCAGCATTCTAGACTTCTGATTTCTTAATGCATGCTAATTGTGCCTGTGCCAACTGAAAAGCCATACTCAAGCTGTCCTTGGCCACTTCTTTCCTGTCTCAACCAGACTCCTTCTTCTTGGGTCCATCCCCTTCCATCCTCCTTATCTTTGTCCCTTTTGTTGTGCTTTTTTGGACCCTGTTCTAAGGTGAGAGCTCACCTCTGTCTCCTCCTCTGTCCCTCTTCTCACCAGCATGGAGACGAGGCTTTCCCATTGCACAGTCCTCTCCAGGACATGCCACGTTTGTATCTACTTCCAAAACACAACCGCATAAAGGGGCAGGATCTATCCGGCCTTGAGCCCCAGGTACTCTTCCAGAACACTCGTTATGTTGCTCTTGCCCAAGTACTTAATTGCACCTCCTTTTCCACATCCACTGCTCACGTGGCTCTCTTCTGCCTCCCTCTGCCTGTGGCATGCAGCCTCCAGATTTCCTCTCCTCACCCACCTTTCTTGGTCATTGTCACATTTGCATTGATGACTGCTCTGGCGCTCTGACCCTGCAGTGCAATGATCTCCACAAAGCCATTGATCTTTATTTCCACTCACTCCCTGGCATACTTCAAATGACATTGTTACCTGGAACTACCCACTTACAAGATGTACATTCTAACCACTGGACAGCTTGAAAAATATAAAAAGCAAAAGCGAACAAATAACAACAAATTAACCAACCAAACAGAAAAAACCCACAGTTCTATTACATTTTTAACCATTGCCTCCAGTCTTTTTTTCTCTGCAGAGAAAATTGAAACTGTAAGAGTTTGTGATGAGTCCTACCCACAAAAATAGAAGGTACGGATTTGATCTGGGGCACCAGATTAGGGCTGTTTGCCAGGGAATGCTATTTAAACTGAAAGCTGGGATGGAGCAGCTCATCAAAGGGGAGAGGGAAGATCATTGTAGGCAAGAAGGCACAGCTTGTACCAAGGTCCTCAGGTAGAGAAGAGCATGTCTTGTTTGAAGACCTAAAAGAAAGTCACTGAGTAAGAATACAATGAGATGAATTACCGGGGTTCAAATCCTAACTTACTGACTTCAGCCTCAATTTCCTCCTCCGCAAATCAGCAATTATATTAGCCTCCCCCTAGGATTGTTGGAAAGATTAAATGTTCCTGTACGGAGAGCACTTAAAATGGCACCTGGCACACAGGGAAGCACTTAAGCGCTTGCTTAACACAGGGAAAAGGTAACACAGTCACTGTGGAGGAGAGAAATCTCTTCTGTCTTCGTGTTTTCCTGGGGGAGGTGACATCTACACCCACACTCATGAGTGACAGGTATGGAATGAGCACATCTGGCCTCTCTCTCCACTCCCTTATTCTCTTGTGTCCAGGAAGAGGCTGACTTCCTGGACTCAGGGAAGGCAGAAATCCACTGGGCCATCTCTCCATAGTGGGCAGGTTTTCTATGTTAATGCTGCAAGTCAAGGGTCTGCTCTCTCAGGCCGGGCTGAGATTGGACAGCTGAGTCATGTGAGTCTGACACCGGGCCAGGTCTCTTCAATTAAGAGGAGGGTAGCGGGAAGCCCTTGCTTGGCTTCGCCACTGAAGTTGCCCAGGTGCCCTGTATTTTGGATTTGTTGGATACGCCCCAGCTATCAATAAAATTGGCACTCTGACACCATTTAATGAAGAAGAGGGGGCTAAAGTTAGAATCTCAATTTCCAATAAGTTAGTGCACTATCTGAAAATGTTAAGATTAAATGCAAACATTTGGAGAGCAATGAACTCATGAGGGACGGTAGAGTTTGGTTTAGTTATTGTGACTGGCATTTGCAGGAATGGGCAGTGCCAACCTTTGTTTCTAACTTGCTTCAGAGGCGTTGGCTTGCTGTAAATGTGCTGCTGAGGCCAATGTTGGGTAATTTGAACTTTAAGTAGCCAAAAAAAGAAAAAATCCCGCTAGATTCCATCCAGAGTAGAGGGTGAGTGGGGTTGGCCATCAGGTTTAGTGCCAGGCACTGAGAACTCCAGCTTAGCTGATCCAACCTGGGATACTGTATCTGGTTTGGAATTGCACAGACCTAAGAGGCTGTGGGAAGACTAGATTCCTGACTCCTATAGCCTGCCCCTCAGGCTCGGGGCTCCCTGCCAATGGTCCCAAATGGGCTTTCTTCCACAAAGCTTATTTCTTAAATAAGACACGATTTCTTACAGCCATATCTATTCATGATATGTATTTAAGGAACTCTGACCCAGATGTCAGTTAAAGAGGAATGGTTTCATTATCTCTAGGCATTGGGCTAGGTCAGAGAAGGAAAGAATTTCTTTCTTTCAGAGAAATGGTGAGATTTGAGAGGTGAGGTTGGACAGATAGGGACTTAAAATGTTTTGAATGCTCTTGAAGTTGAAGTTTGAAAAAAGGCATGACTGAGGCTTTTAAAAATTCAACAAAACTCAAAGGAAGAAAACCAAGGAGACCAATGCCCTAGAGCAAGTATGTTAAACTTGCAGCCCGCAGGCCGCATGCGTCCCACAACGAATATTTTTCAGCCCAGCCAATGTAACGGTATGTAAGAAATGTTTTAATAAAAATTTCACAACTTAAGTTTTACAATATCCTGTTATTCATAATTATTAATAATGAACTATAACATTCGCTAATGACTGATTACTATAATTGTGTTGCATTCATTTTCCTTCCGCGTATTACACGCAGGCGCACCATTTCTCTCCACTAATACCAGCAGTGAATATTTTAGCAGCTGATTGCCACATCATTAGTCTTGGGCTGACTTGTTTGGTGTGCACAACGGGAAATAATTTGCTTTCAAAGAATAAGAACAATAGGTTTATTTGCATTATGCTTTTTAATTTGTGCAGTTACTCAGTGGCTGGTACGTTAATGTTCAAGAAAAAATATTAATTTTTATTAAAATGTTCTATTATCTTATGTTAACGATTACTCATTTATTTTCAGCCCTTTGTATTCAGCATGTCTCTATCGCAATCAACCTATGTTTCTATGAAATTAAAGCTTTCGTTTTTTTGCAGCCCACATAAACTTAAACCTTGTTTATTTAGCCCATGTTAGCCTTTTGAGTTTGATATGCTTGCCCTAGAGCAGTGGTCGGCAAACTATGGCTCGCGAGCCACGTGCGGCTCTTTGGCCCCCTGAGTGTTGCTCTTCCACAAAATACCATGGCCTGGGCGAGTCTATTTTGAAGAAGTGGCGTTAGAAGAAGTTTAAGTTTAAAAAATTTGGCTCTCAAAGGAAATTTCAATCGTTGTACTGTTGATATTTGGCTCTGTTGACTAATGAGTTTGCTGACCACTGCCCTAGAGGATGCCCAGACATGGGGGACAATTAGGAAGGTGCTGATTGAGGGATGGGAGAGCCACACTGGGTGGTTACATGACATTTGGACTGGAATATGAGGGAGGAATAGGAAGATTAGGGTGGAATCCTTCAGGGATTATTTCACTAGTGCCAAGATAACACGGTTATTGCGGCAATGCAGCAGGCTCAGGGGGCTGCCATGAGGGATGGCATGTGTCAGTCCTTGGACAGCCCAGGGAGAATGACACAGCCAAGCTAAATGAACTGCACCCCATCCCCCAGGGGAACACAGGCAATGGCCTAGGGACATGTTTTGATTATCATGATTTGGGAATGGTGTGCTACTGGTTACTAAACATCCAACAATGCACAAGTCAGCCCCCACAACAAAGCATTATCCAGTCTGAAATGTCAATAGTGCTGAGATTGAGAAACTGCCTCAGGGAAAAGCCTATAACATTTGAGTCCAGATGGAGAATTATCCAACTTGGACAACTAGACATGGACAAGATTTGTTTGAATGGTGGATAGTTTGGCAGCTTCTGAAATTGCTGACTTCACATCTCTTCTTAAGGAGGATCTCAAAGGACCAAATCTGGAACAATATCAGGAAGAAAAAAAATGACTGGGACTGAAAGCAAAGAGGAAGAAGAAGGAAGACTCCGGGATCCAGCCAAGGGGATTAGCGCCCACATATGAAAAAGGTAAGGGAGCCAAGTCAGGAGGTGGAGCATACTTTCGAAAACTGCTGAGTTTGCTTGAAAAGAGTGGAGAATAAGAGAGGCAAAGGGAACACTAGAGTCATTTGCTAACGCAATAGGAGAAGGAGGTGGCAGAGATGAATGCTCTTGCTACCCATGAAATAGCATAATTCACTCAAGGTCTGGAGACTTAAAAATCAAGCAAGGCAAGTTTGGGTGGAAGAGCACAAGGTAAAGAATGCATTTCCCATCTGAGCATGCAAGCTACAGCTGCATTATCAAGTGCTTTAGTGAGGGTCTGCTGAGGACAGGTGCCCACTGAGCTAAATATGCAAGCAAAGGAGCTCTATCACTCAGAGATAGGTCGACAGCAGTGCTTCTGAAACTCATCACAGGCATTAATTAGACTCACCTAGGGAGCTGTCAGAACCCAGATTCCAGGATCCCACCCCCAGCGTTTCTGATGCAATAGATCTGGGTGGAGCTTGAGAATCTGCATTTCGACTAAGCTCCCAGGTGCTGCCGCATTTGGAGAATCACTGGCCCACAGAATTCCAGTGTAGGAAGCAAAGACAGTAGACACTGCCTCCTGGGATCCTGAGACAGGTGGAGACACATAAAAAAGTAGAGCAAGACATTGAGACTCTGGGGAAAGCATGAGTGTGAACCTTGCTTGGACAGGTGCCTGACCCTCCTGAGCACCCTGGTCCAAGCAGGAGAGGAAGCTGAGTCATGGTAAAGAGCCCCACCAGGCCCTGGTCAGTGTGGCTCCATGTTAGAGCATCGGCCCTTGCATCGAAGGGTCATGGGTTCTATTCCCAGTCAAGGTCATGTAACTGGGTTGCAGTTTCACTCCCCAGCCCCAGTTGGGGAGCATGCAGAAGGCAACCAATCCACATGTCTCTCTCACATTGAACTCTCTCTCCCCCCCCTGCCCCCGCTCCCTCTCCCTCTCCCTCTTCTCCTTCTCCCCCTCCCTCTCCCTCCCTTCCACTCTCTAAAAATCAATGGGGAAAATATCCTCAGGTGAGGATTAACAATAACAACAAACAAAAAATGAGCCCAACCAGGATTCAGCATTGGGGAGAGGGGCAAAATGTCAGGCTTACACCTGTGATAGAAATGGAAAAAGATTAAAATATGCAGCGTAGAACCAAGCCACAAGAAGATCAGAAGATGAGGACCAGCATTGACATTTCTTAATTTTGCAAGAGCAAGAGTGTCTCAAATGCCAGTCTTGAGAGAGGAAATAGGATGCACAGGCAGAGTCCCAAAGGACATGGAAGAACAGGGTTACAGTGAACTTCACATCTCTTGGCACAAATTTTCTACGCTCAATTGTTCATGCTCCCAGGTCATGGATCCTAAGTAGCCATTCTTACAAAGCTGAAACCAAGAACATTATTTTCCCTTCCAACTTTTTCCATCAGCCCTTCTTCCCAGATAACACTCAGCACTCTGCTATAATCCATGGCTGATAAGCACAATGGGAGTTCGGCACTTTGCATCCCCTCTGCCTCTTTATTGTTCACTGTGCATATTTTCTATCAGGAGGAAGAGGAATCGAATAGTCAGATTCAGGCACCAAACTCCGTCCTACATTTCTCAAATCCAGTAAACCATGATCCATTGCCTATTAAGGGACTATCACGCAACCATTAAAAAAAGACTTTATGAAGAACTGTAATTACATGGAGGAAATGCTTATCATAAAATGGTAAGTGAACATAAAATAATCAAAGTGAAGATGCATATAGTATCACAATTACATGAAAGCATAAAAACAAGTAAAGTACTACGCACAGATGAAACTAGCTGGAAATGCATTAAAATATCCACTGGGGCCGTTCTTAAATAGTGGGATTTTTTTCTGAAGTTTTTCATGACTAACTTGAATATCAAATATAACGGAAATCATAAACTATCAATTTTAAGTTTTTTAATGCAAGTGTTATTACCATAAGAAAGTCATGGAGAGCCTTATTTCTAAAAGACAGGAAAAGAAGATAGGTAAATAAATTTGGAAATGGTGATGGTGTGGGTGGAGATGTGCTTTGAGATGGTTGAGAGCCTTGGGACTGGAGGGAGAATTTACAATGAAGGGGGGGGAGGGTTATTCCTCCCATAGGGGAGGAGTCATTAGCCAAGAGACGGACATTTTTTGATATTTCAAGACTAGCATATATTTGATGTACAGTAATAAAAAAGATGTCAAGCAAAGCTGTGCTGATATTGCTAACCAGTTGCAGAAGTGTGAAATTTTTAACACTCTATAGGTAAAATGAAAATTTACAAAGCTGGAAATTGCTCTAATGAATACCACATGGGAAAACAGAATGAATCAGCTATAAAAAAAAAATCAGAAATCTCCCTTTGAAAGGATGGCTACAGTATCACTTTCCATTGGAAATGAGGAATATAAACATTGTCAAAAATACACAATGTCACATGAATTTGAACAAAAATATTTTAGCTTTCTGTCAGTCGACTAGAATAAGTTTAGCTTTTAATTTAAGCATCGCAAGAAACAATCTAACAGAGTCTGAGCAGCTCTTCAGAAAGCAGACGTGATAAAAAATTGCAAACAGATGATATGTAAATAAATATTTGCATCGACTGGTATAAATATTTAAAAGTGCTGACAATGCCCAATTATCTTGTTTTAATTGATTCTCATAGAAACGAATTTTTGACAATTGTACTTGGCCAATTAACACTTCAGTGGCTCAGCGAAAGTCTTTAATCATAAGAGTGCTTTTAGGGATAAGCCTCTGGGTAGTCACTCCTTTGTACCTTGGAGAAATAAACTCTTTATTCAGTCACGAAAATACAGTGGTTTGTGAGAGCCTCCTGCTGCAGCCAAGGACATCTTGGTCCAGGAGAATGCAGCCAGAGAGGGTATAATATTAAATTGTCAAAACAAGTGGTGCTATGACAGTGGTTAGGGAGGAGAGAAAGGGACAAAGCTCACATGGGGTGTTGGACATTGGCTTTGAAATGCTAGGTCATGGCAGTGGTTTCCAATAAGTTATGTGTGCTCATAAGTAGTGCTTGCTTTTCTGGGAGGGACAACTTAGGTATCATTTCAGAAAAGAAGTCAGGCAAAGTATGAAAGCACACCCATTTTTTGGCCTTTTCCCTTACCATGTATATCTATTCGATTCCTTTGCAAGTGATATACTTTTATTTAAAAATAAATATCCCTGGCTAGATTGTTTTTATCTTGTATTCTGAACCAATATCCATTTTTTAAAAATGTTTTTATTGATTTTTTAGAAAGAGAGAGGGAGGGAGAGAGAAAAAGCACATTGATGTAGGAGAGAAACATGGATTGGCTGCCTCCCACATGTACTCCTGCCAGGGATTGAGCCCACAACCTGGGCATGTGCCCTGACTGGGAATCAAATTGGTGACCTTTTGGTGCATGGGATGATGCTAAACCAACTGAGCTACACTGGCCAGGGCTTTTATTGTATCCCATGGTACCTACTCATGCTCTTTGTCAAATATTTCTTGCTTTCCACCTCCTAAGCACAGGGGAGGGTTGCCTTCCTGGCTCCTTTGTGGATGCATGAGGTCATGTGACTAACTCTAGTTTCAGCGGTTTTATCCCTGTGAAAACCATTCCCTTATACAATTCCCTGTGTTAAAAATCCTAGAGTAGTTTCCCCCCTACTCCTGGCCAAAATGAATAAAACATCATGTCACAACTATCAGAGTAGTGTGTGTGTATATATATACACACACACATTCTAGAGGTAGAGGCCCGGTGCATGAATTCGTGTACTGGTAGGGTCCAGCTGGCCCAATCAGGGGTGGGGCTGACCTGGCGAGGGGCGGCGGGCAGTTTGCTAGCCAGCTCTGCCCCCAGTCAGGGTGGGGGTGCCCACTGGGGGGCCAGGCCATCCAGGGCAAGGGGCCACAGGCATTCTGGTCATTCTGCCATTCGGTCTATTTGCATATTATCCTTTTTATATAGGATATCCTGATTAGTTAAGTTTTTGTGTTCCACAAGTAACTTTTGATGAACCAAAGCACTCATAAATTCTTAACTCTTTCAGCAAGTTTTGGTGAAAAGTATGACCATATTTATTTTCCTAGTTTATTAGTAATTTAATCAACAGATATCCTATATCAGTGGTCGGCAAACCGTGGCTTGCGAGCCACATGCGGCTCTTTGGCCCCTTGAGTGTGGCTCTCCCAAAAAATACCATGTGCGGGCATGCGCATACAGTGCGATTGAAACTTTGTGGCCCATGTGCAAAAGTCGCTTTTTGGCTCTCAAAAGAAATTTCAGTCGTTGTACTGTTGACATTTGTCTCTATTGACTAATGAGTTTGCCGACCACTGTCCTATATAATAAAGAGGTAAAATGCAAATTGACCATCACTCCAACACACAAGATGGCTGCCCCCATGTGGACACAAGATGGCCAGCAGGGGAGGGTAGTTGTGGGTGATCAGGCCAGCAGGGGAGGACAGTTGGGAGGGACCAGGCCTGTAAGGGAGGACAGTTGGGGGCGATCAGGCCTGCAGGGGAGGACAGTTAGGGGCAACCAGGCTGGCAGGGGAGGGCAGTTAGGGGCAATCGGGCCAGAAGGGGAGGGCAGTTAAGGGTGACCAGGTCAGCAGGAAAGACAGTTTGGGGGGACCAGGCCTGCAGGGGAGGACAATTAGGGACAATCAGGCCAGCAGGGGAGGGCAGTTAGGGACAATCGGGCCAGTAGGGGAGGCAGTTAGGGGTGACCAGGCTGGCAGGAAGGGCAGTTGGGGGGGACCAGGCCTGCAGGGGAGGGCAGTTAGGGACAATCGGGCCAGTAGGGGAGGCAGTTAGGGGTGACCAGGCTGGCAGGAAGGGCAGTTAGGGATGACCAGGCCAGCAGGGGAGCAGTTAGGCATCGATCAGGCTGGCAGGGCAGCAGTTAGGGGGTTATCAGGCTGACAGGCAGAAGCAGTTAGGAGCAATCAAGCAGGCAGGCAGGCAGGCAAGCCGTTGGGAGCCAGCAGTCCTGGGTGTGAGAGGGATGTCCAACTGCCCATTTAGGCCTGATCCCATTGGTCCTAAATGGGCATTCAGACATCCCTTGAGGGGTCCCAGATTGGAGAGGGTGCAGGCTGGGCTGAGGGACACCCCCCCACGCCTGTGCATGAATTTCATGCACCGGGCCTCTAGTTTATTATAAGTATATTATATGTCCAGCCCTGTGCTGGACATAGACCTTACATGTTGTTTACAATTTGGTAAGGAAAACAGACGTTGATCAAATCATCACACACACATGTAGGTTTGCAATGATGGTGAGAGATGAAGAGTAGGGTATGGAACTCTACGACAGCTCATGACAGAGGGATGGCCTTAGAGCTGAGAAAGCAGAGATCTGAAAGATGAGCAGGTGCTGACTAGGGAAAGAGGGAAGGAAAAGTCTTCTGGGCAGAGGAACAGCATGTGCAAAGACCTGCTGATGGGAGGAAGGCTGTGTGTTTGAAGACAGAGAAAGTGGATGGAGGCAGGATGTGGTAGGTTTCACTGAGAATTGTTTATGGTATACTAAGAGCAATGGGAAGTCATTGAAGGCAATTTGGCAACAGCAGTTGAGGGAAAGCTTGAATGTGTGACATGACCAGGTTTGTATTTAGGAAGTGTGTATTCTTGAGGAGGCTGGGAAATTGGATTGTGAAGGAGGGCCCCCTGGATACAGAGGTAGACGCATTAGGAGGTAATTGCCACAGTCCATTTCACATACCGGGGATACTATGAAGGGGTACAAGGGGAAGTACAGCATATACAACAGAGGTTAATCTTTCAGAATCTGCTCATGATCCCAGATCACATCATGACTTTCTATCCTCATTGGATGAGACTGTAGCTATAGAAGACACAACTATGGAAGACGGGGATGGCTTCACATTAGTAGTTTTCCTCCTTTTCATCATAGAATGTTGTGGAAGTCAAGCACAAGTTACTTGCAAGGTTGCTCTCTAAACATGGTGCACATATACCTTCTCAGGTAATCTGTACCTGGACACTATACTACAGTAGCACATGCATATAAAGTTAAAGCAGGATGGGGCGTTGGCCTTGAAGTCTGGCTAGCCCAATGGTGTTCAGTGTTTTACAGGATTCCTTAAGGGGCTACTCAGAAGGGCAAGGAGGAGTTCAATTGGGGTATTCTGGACCTACTACATCTTCAACCTCATTAGTTCCACCTTTATCTGCATTAGATATTGGGGTTCTGTGCAATCTTTCCTTTTGAAATGACTTCATCATTAAAGAAGTTTGACAACCACTTCTATTCCAACTGTGTCATTTCACAGATGAAGAAACGGAGGCCCAGGAAAGGGGAGTGACTTGCCCTGGTCAAAGAGCCACTTTGTGATAGAGTCACAATTAGATCCAGGGTCTCCTGACTCCATGTCAGTACTGGTGGCTCTTCCTACTAACAAAAGTAAAGCGATATGTTTGCTTATCTGCTAGAGTGGAAACATTCCGGTTCTGAAACTCTGGAAAAGTGGCCAAACAACTCTCTTTCCCCTGGAGGCTTTAGCACTGAGCAGAACCACACATCAGCTTGTTCCTTTACTTAAATTCAAAACTGTTCGCAGTCCATGCTCAATAAATACTTGATGATTTTCTAGCCATTATTCATTCTGTTTTAAAAAAATTCCCTTGAAAAACATCTATTAAATGCTTCTGATATGTCAACCTCTACTAGGTTCTGGGGATCTGAAGGACCTTGTGAACACATAATTATAACAGAATATTAAAGAACGTATGTGTATAGAGCTGTGGGATCACAGAAGTGAACACAGCTTCGTTGGCTTAGTCATTGGATCTGGCACTTGAGTTGTGAGATTTACCAAATAAAAATACAGGGCACCCGGTTAAATCTGAATTTCGGGTAAACAACAAATAATTGTTTTACTATATGTGTGTCTCAAATATTCCATGAGACATACTTACACTAAAAATGTATTTGCTGTTTATCTGAAATTCACATTTCACTGGCATCCTCTATTTTGTTTGGCCACCCTGGCTGGTGCACCAGAAGTAATAGTAGATGAAGTTCTGCAGGGTCAGTGTGGGTAAGTCAAGGCATCAGGAGATGTTGGAGTTCGTGAAGAAGAGTTGAGCAAAAATACCAGGAAAAATGAGGATATTTGGAAGTAAGGGTATGGAAAGAGGTGCATCAAAGTTGGGGGATCAAAACTGAATTTGTGACTTCACATTTTTCTGGAAGTTAAAGCCAATGTAATGAGAACCAGAACAGAAATGAGGAGAATGATCTCTGCCTATTGGAAAAGAGAAAAAATTTTTACTATTTTCAGGAAATACTGTCTTTAAAAAAAACCCATGAGAATCAGCCAAAAAATATTGGAATCGATGAGAGATCATTAAGTATGAAATAAACATTAAAAATCAGTAGCCTTCTGTAACAGCAATAAGCAGCTAGAAAATATAATGGGAAAAGATTGCCTTTGGAGTACCATCAAAAAGATGAAGCAACTGCAAAACCATGAAATGTGCTGGACTTACATAAAAAACAAAGTTAACACTATCAGAGACATAAAAGCAGACAAAAAGACAGGGACTCATGCCATGTTCCTATAAGAGAAAATGTAATAGTATAAAGAGGTAAATTTTCTCAAAATGTATTCATGGGATGAATGAAATTGGAACCAAGATCTCTGTAGGATATGCATGGAACTTCAAAAGGATGCTGAACAGCTAGGGCCCTGCTGGCATGGCTTAGTGTTTGAGCTTCGACCTATGAACCAGGAGGTCACTGTTGGATTTCCGGTCAGGGCTTATGCCCGGGTTGCGGGCTCTATCCCCTGCAGGGGGCGTGCAGGAGGCATCCAATCAATGATTCTCTCTTATCATTGATGTTTCTATCTCTCTCTCCCTCTCCCTTCCTCTCTAAAATCAATAAAAATATATTTTTTAAAAAAGGAACAGCTAGGGAAATTTCAGAGAAAGTATTAACAAAGGGGGTACCTAACCTTACCTGACATTAAAACATTCCAAAAGCTACATTCCTTCCATCTCTGTTGCATTTTGGGGAAGGAGTAAGCAGAGAAGACAACAGATTGAGCGCCCAGAAACAGACCCTGGTGTCTCCAACACCTACTTGCGAGAAGACGTGAGAGAAAACACAGATCAGAGGGAAAGAGGAGGATCATTCAAGAAAAGGTGCTAGAGGCTTGGATATCTATTTGGGGGAAAATATAATTTTCATCTCATTGGAAACAGTAATTTCCAGATGCATTAAAGAATTACGTGTGAAAATTAAACCAAACAGTAGAAAATGAGGGCAAATATGTATCTGATCTTTGGGCTTTAATTATTTCCCCCATGTGGTTAAAGGACTTTGAGCCAGTAAATCCAGCCAATCAGAAGACGCTAAGGGTTTTAAATGCAGACTGTCTGTCCTTTGTATAGTGTTTGCTAACTGGGAGGAAAGAGCGCCTGGAGGCTAGTTAGACCATCACTATCAGCATAATCCAGGCCAGAGATTTCAGGAGTCTAACTAAAGCTTGGCAGTGGGGAGAAATTATAAAAGGATATAGAAACCAACAGTAGCTTCTGGGAATGTTCTCTGAATACTATGCGTCTAGACACAAAGGAATATACCAGGGATATCTCTGTCAGATGGTTTGTAAAAGGGTAGTGTTTTTTTTTTTTTTTAATAAAACCTATTTTATTATTCCCACATACAAGACCTCCCCACAATTCAGGTCTTTTAAACTCCATGCCTAGCATAATCAGATTCAGTATTTCCCACTTGCTATGTTTTCTTTTCTCAGTTGCTGGAAATACGATATAAGTCCATTTCACTGTAATCGATAAAATATTGTACCGTGTGTGTGTGGAATCAGATTTGTCTGTGTTTTTATAAATGCACCTTAGGCACGGGAACGGGACCGAACAAGGCAGACTTGTTCGTGCTTTTAAATATAGATGCGCAGCACGAAACAGCATGATCGGTCATAAAACGAAACCCGATCTTCGAAAATGAGATTGTAGTTGCTACATGTGTAAGTGGTTTTCCTGGGAGACAAATCTTCTTTCATTTGGACAAACACATACGAGTGTTTCTTATGGAGGACGAGGAAGTACCCGGCAGCCACGCAGGCCTTCTAGGGCAGAGTAGCTGGCCAACCACTGGCAGAACTTCTACCCTCACAGTTCCCATCAAGCCGCACTGTGACCCGCTCACTATGGAATTTCAGAATGCCAGGTTAGAAAGGGGAATTTGTGTGACACAATGTGCATGGCCCTGCTGATTGGCCACCGCTTCTTCCTGAAATATTTAACAGTCTTTCAGACCATCACCATTGGCATAGGGTGCTAGAGGCTTGAATACCTAGGAGCAGCAATGGCTCAACATGAAAACGGGCATGAGGGCTCTCCCACTCAAAACTGAAAGGCACTTGGTCCAGTAAGACTAGTTCTGACTTGGTTGAATTTAAGGTCCTGGGCCCTGGCAGAGTAGCTCAGTTGGTTAGAGCATCATCCTGACACAGCGAGGTTGTGGGTTTGATCCCAGGTCAGGGCACATGCAAGAATCAACCAATGAATGGATAAATAAGTGGAACAACTAACCAATGTTTATCTCTCTTTCCCTTTTTTTAAATCAATCAATACAAAAACAAATTTAAACCTTAAGGTCCCACACTTCACTCCCTAGAACAATTTGTTTTGTCTTGCTAATCCTCACCAGAGGATAGTTTTCCATTTATTTTTAGAGAGAGTGGAGGGAGAGGGAAAGACAGAGAGAGAAACATTGATGTGAGAGAGATACATCAATTGGTTGCCTCCCACATGAGCCCTGACCCAGGGCTGGGGCTTGAGCTTGCAACTGAGGTACATGCCCTTGACGGGAATCAAGCCTGGGACCCTTCAGTCCGCAGGCCGACGCTCTGTCCACTGAGTAAAAACAGCTAGGGCAGAACAATTTCTTGATTGAATATATGGAGGGACTAATCATTCTTTACACTTACATGACCCCCAAAATGGAGTCATCATTACAAACTTGGGATGGCCTACTCAAAGCCAGTTTTTCTTATTAAGCATCAATTTTATGCTAATAAGACATGGAGGAGGAACTAATTAAAATCTAATGAGATGTATCTACATACTATTTGTAGGCAACATCTGAGCGCTTTTGTTTCCCCCTTTATTTTAATAAGATGTGCATGGAAACATCCACCAGTAGAGAGGTACGCCCTGCTGTTGACCAGAAGCTGAAAGCTATAGGCACTCACAGAGCAAAGAGAATAACCTGCTGAGCCTGGCTGCTGTCACAAACCTTACAGTCTATCTGCTGGAGAGAAGGAAGTAGGCTCACAGTTACTCTTTTTGCTTTGAATGTAGAAGCGTGTTCTTCCTTTGGGGTCTTCATACTGAGCCAGTTGTTTAAGTAAAGATTGGGTGTTTGCCAGGATGCAATGGGTAGTAGATAATGACACAGCTGAAATGAGGAATAAGAGGAGGAGGCCAAGAAAGGGGAGGTGGGAGGAACTAAATTTTCCTCTGGTACCATGACTATGTAAAATAAAGTCCTCAAAAACACTCTCACTCCTCCTCTCTCCCCCCCGCCCCCCAACATTTTTTGAGGGCTTATCTATAAGAGGCAGGTGGATCCTTGAATACACAGAGATGAACTAAACACGACCTTTCATGAGCACAGAGTCTAGTGAGGGAGAAAAACCTGATTTCCAAAGGACGAGTCAGTGTTTTAAAGTGATAAGTACTCTATCTATCTCTATTGTGAGCAAAGTGCATGGGAGCACGGAAGGAGGACACCAACCTCGGTGACCGAGTCTGAAAGGCGAAGGAGTACTGCATAGCACTCTCAGGGTAAGCTGTTGACATGTGCTGACTAAATATTCATTCCAATACAAAAAGAGAGGCTAAGAGATGTAACTCACGTGCCTGCTTCTAAGCTTCTAAGTCATCTTCTGTCTCTCTCCTCTCTCTCATGAAATGTCATCAGCTGCCTGCATGACCGGTATTCACAGAGGATGACCAGGGACCACAGGGAAGAGGGGAAGGATGCCTAGTTTATACTGCTGAGCTTCATCATTCTACTTATGACTGACAGAGTAGAAAATACAAATTCAGTCTCAGCCTTTGTTAATCCTAGCTATAGTTGGCTGAATAATGGCTCCCACCAAAATAACCAGGCTCGAATCCCTGGAACCTGGGAATATGTTACTTTCCATCATCAAAGGGACTTTTCTAAGTCATGCTGGATTGTGCAGGTGGACCCCGTGGAATCACAAGGGTTTTTGTAAGAGCCAGGCAGGAGGATATAATACAGTGGTAGGGAACATTTGGGCCATATAAGGCCAGTGAAATCCTTTGGTCTGGCCCTGCCAAGGCATTAGGAGTGAGTTAATTAAATATTTGACCAAATATAACATGCTAATTTTTAAGTTGATAATTTTGTATGGCCTGTGAATGATGTTATAAATATCTAAAAGGCCCTTGGCAGAAAAAAGGTTCCCCATCCCTGATATAGTAGGAAATGTGATCATGGGAGTGATGCAAGGAAGGGGCCACAAGCCAAGGAATGCAGGTGTCTCTAGAAGCTGGAAAAGGCCAGTCCTCAGAAGGAATGCAACCCTAGTGACACCCTGATTTTAGACTTCTGGTCTTTAGAACTGTAAGCGAATACAGCTGTGTTGTTTTAAGTCACTGTGTTTGTGGTTAATTGTAATAGCCACAATAGAAAATGAATGCACCAGGCTCCTCGTGGGCAAAAAAGGAGGTCTCAAAGCCAGTGAGTTCTTAGAAAGTCTCAAAAGGTACTGTCACTTACATCAGTTTCATAGGACCTTTGATGACACCTTCAGAAAGGAGAATGCCACACAGTTCCTCATTTTGCATGTGTCTTAAGGGGACACACAGCTGGGCTGTGTCAGAACTGGGTTGTATGAGACCTTAGTTCTGTGCTTCCCTCCTGGGCCATTTTTCTGATGTCCAGGGAACCCGGTTGTATGTCCATATCTGAAGTCAACTATTTTCCCTCTACACAGTGACCTTAGAAATTTTTGCTCAAACTGGTACCACCGCTCCCACGTCCCAGTGGGTGAAACCTAATGCTGTGGAGCCAGAATGTTGTTGGAAGTGCTGACTGACTCCTAGTAGCGCCACAGTTTGGACCAACCACTTAACCTCTCCTGACCTATAAAATGGGATAATAGCACAGATCATTCCTGACTCACCAGGTTGTTGAGGATCAAAAGTATAATATATGTGAAGGGGCTTTATAAATTCTATAATGCTATTCAGATGTGAAGAATTATTACGTTTATGCGCTCCAAAAGGCTGGCACGGCCCCTCTCCCAGGTGACTCAAAAGCATATGTGATTTTATTCGCTCCAATAATTTTATTCTTATTAGTACTTGTTCAGTATACTATGTGGGTATACACAATGCACAAAGCATTTATTCTTCTTCTGGCTACAGTAACTACACACCCCTCTCCCTCCAAATGTACCCTCATAAAAAAAACAAATAAGACTCATGAAACAAAACGAAAGCAAGGGCAGGGATGGCGGGTGGCATTGGTCCTGAGAGCCGTGTGTCCTGGAAAGCACTCACCTGTCACTTTGCGGATGAGCTGCTTTGCAGAGGGGACAGCTCATTCTTTTACCCAAACAAGTCCCTAAACACACAGATCTATTGGCCTTCTTTCTCTCTCTCTCTCTCTCTCTCTCTCTCTCTCTCTCTCTCTCTCTCTCTCTCTCTCTCTCACTTTAATTTTTAACGTGGTTTCCCAACCCTCCACTTCAAGAGGTAAATACAATTCTGGCAGGGTCCTGGTCTAATTTAGTTTATTAGGGCTTTTACTACAAGTTTTTAAGCACTCGCTGATTTTCAAAAACATATTAAAATGGCCATGGCCAATCTTGTAGATTGGTACAAGTCCACATTTCCCAAACGACTTAATAGTCTGCGACTTGTGCCAGACAGAGAATGAGTTCACCATTCTCTTCCCCACAACCTAAAGGCTGGATATTGTTTTTAGCTCTGTACTGGGAGGCAGCCGTTAGCTTTGCCACGCTGGTCTCTCCCTAGTATTCCCTCCTCCGACTTTTATAGGCCCCACTGTCCTGGAGGGCACATTAAGTCCCCAAAGAACTTCTTTGTCGGCCATTTCTGGGACTCCCAGTTCTGCCCTGGCTGGTTCTTGGAAGGTGGAGCTCCCAGAAATTTTTCCAAAGATTGGTATTTGGGGCAGGGGACCCTATCCTATGGCAAAATAGCTAAAACTGGGATTTATGTCTCTATATCTTCCCCCCTTTTCTTTCTCTGTCTCTTTTCCAATTGCCAATGGCAAATTCAGCAGATGTTTATGTAGAGCAAATAAATGAAGGGCTATATAGGTGGGCACCTTCTCATGCCAAGCTCTGTGGTGAAAATTGGATGGTAGAGGTGAACATACACAACACGTATGTACCACAGAGCACCCTGGGTGACGACTAGGATTAGAGTCCCGGTCAGGCCCCACCGAGGTACGAAGGAGACGTGGTTCATTGCATGGACAGGGACTGAGGGAAACAAAGGTGGCCGATTCCCCAAAACAAGACAAGTTCACCCACGGAACTCTGCTAAGCAAACACGGTGTCTGAGATGCAAATGACGCTTCTTACTCGAAGATCGTTACTATTACTAAACTCACCAGGGGCCAGGTCATTTCACTGCTAAACTGAGACAAAGCACACAGCATCTGCCAACTTCTCGGGGCTGATCTAAGCATCAAAGGGAATCATGAGAACACTTTATATGAAAATGTTTGAAAACTTTATAAAATGCCATCGAAATGCCAAGGAGCATGTGTAAATCCCCTAAGTAATTATAGCTACACATCCAGTAAAGTGTTTAGAATACCCAAACCAAAGTTACTGTTTAGGTTCTTGCATGTAGTATACATGCATGCATATGAATGCCTATATATGTACATATGTGATATAGATCTAAATGCATATACAAGAGAAAGGAAGCCATGGGAAGGTAGCAGGCAATGGCCTGAGCAGGGGAGTCCCATGGGATGCGTCTGCTGCTATGATGGGTGTTAGGAGTTCATTCTCAGGAAACCAGACTACCTGAGCTACCACTGACTGCTGTGTCATCCTGGGTGAGTCATTTTACTTCCCTCCCTAAGTCATTTTACTTCCCTCAATTCCATCATCTGTGAAATGGAGACACAACAGTGTCTGCCTCATCAGGTTGCTGCAAAGATGAAATGATATCATATATAAAGTACTTTGTAAAGGGTCTGGCACCCAGTAAATGCTCAATAACTGGTAACTATACTGTTCTAATGGGAATTTTTTTTTAACATTGAGAAAACTCCCCCTATTTCAGAGACCAGGATACCAAAAGAATAGAAATAGGGTCTAAAACTTTCCAGATAAAAAGACATTCACGTAGAAAAGATGAAAATTCTTTGTGATGTCATGCTGTAGGGGTTACCGACTTCACACAGAATTAGCATTATTTTTAAATAACAACAAAAAGTATCACTTGTTCCCTAGACTAAAATAACCAACCGGGCCCTGGGGGGAAAGCATGTATTATGTTAACAAATTGGAATAGAAACTCCTTTGAAAGCTGCTCAATAAAGAGCCCTTAATGTGCTCTATGTAATGTAGGGCCACGTATTTCGTAGTTAATGAACCCAGAAGCCAAAGCCAATAGTGTGGCTTAAAAATCGGTGCGCGTTCCTTGATGCTACAAGGTAAATTAGCATCAAGTCCTCTGTCGTGAAACTTTCAATAAAGAACCGATTATACCAGGCATTAAGCCTTTCTCTAATTACAGCTATAAATATAGATAATCAAGTCGTTTTGAGTACTAACATCAATTTCACTGTTTATGCTCTTGCCATGCTATATATTTAGCTGTTGACTTTTAACTTGAAGACATAAGCAGCTGGTGAAAAATATCCTTAGAATACTAATTATGTTGTCATGGGGGATACGAATGAATGTTGCCGGTAGGAGAGTTAATAAGGATTGAAAACAGTAGAATTGTTTTACCAGCTATAACACTATATACAGGGAGAACCTATGGTTTCATTTCCTAAATTAGATGCTAACTACTGTTCTCTGGCTATTTTCAAAAGTGTCATCTCTACAATGAAGTTCTCTTTAAGTGCTTAGTTGCCTGTGCATGCCTGGGGCTCAGACCCAACGTTTCACCAGATTCATGGGGTGTGCACATATGGGTTCTGTGGAGAGATAGGAGTGCAGTTACAGAGGAGGCTGTGAATCACCTCCCCCATAAGCAGGGATGAGGACCATAGATGAGCTCGCACACCTAATCTCAGGCAGGCCCAAGATGGCGGTTCTGCTAAGTTAACTCTGCCTATTCTATTTACATGTCAGAGGAGGGGAGTGACTCTATCCCATAGGAATGGTGGTCCAAGGAGCCATCAGAGAGACCCTCCTTCCTCTCTTGGGGAAGGTCAAATAAGGGATGTAGAGAGGCCAAAACAATTCCCACCAACACTCCATATAGGAGAAGAATGGAAGATTACATGAATTCTATATTAATCACTTCTTTCTCTGTGAATTATGGTTCCCTCTCTTTTTCAAACAATTATATGCAGCTATTCAGTCACACAAAACTATTTCTTTATTGGTCAGGCATCACACAATGGGGATGATCTCCGTGTACTGACTTTTATATGAGAGTGCACAATGAATGCTACTCGAACTGAGGCCAAGTCAGGGGAGTTGCTGTCATCTCTAGATTTGGGGAGAAAGGAAGGACTGACTGGTCTCTAAACTTAGTAAGTCTCCATCCACTAAGCACTGGTCTCTGAACTGGGCATCTTACAAACGTGGTTTCATTTTTTCCTTAGAAAATTCCCATGGAGGCAGGTAACTTGATTTTACAGATGAAGCAACTGAGAGTAGGCAGAGTAAGTGACTTTCCCAAGGTCAAAGGGTGCGCAAGAGGCAAAGCAGATGAAAATCCAAGTCTCAGAGGGCCTCCCTTCTTCACCTCCTGGTCCTTCCAGGTTTCTGTGTATTCCCAGCTGGTGTAGTGGCGGCACAATCAAAGCCCATCCTACTGTCCCTACAAATATCTCTTGTCTCAATTTTTGCCTGTTTCTCCCCCTCCCCCTGCCTTGGCTTCTCTCTTTCAAGTTGCCAGGACCACGGAGTACAGCATTTCAACTAGACCAGGGCCTCCTCAGCCAGCACCCAGAGGGCAAAGGCTGTCCTGCTGCTTCTGGTTAAGGAAGGGGTTTGCTTCCCAACTCCCCTGAGTTACTAAGAGTTCACAAAGTGCAGGATACTCATCAGCATATAAAAGGCTTGGGAAGTTCTGAGGCAAACAACAAATAAATCACATTATCCCCTTCACCCCATGCCTTCCAATAAACCAAATGCTTCGCCCCTAGATTGCTTTTCCCACCAACTCTGAGAATAATATCCCTCCTTATCCTTCAAGGTCGAGTTCCAAAAATACATAGTTCCCCAGCTCCATCCTCAGTGAATGTGATTTAGGAGAAGTCCAGAGAATTTTAAGCACCTTCTTACGCATATATTTTAAGCAACTTATAGGTCATTCTAATAACCAAATGCTGAATTAAGAGACAAACCTCAAGTTGGCACTGTAAATGTGTTTATATCAGCAAAACTGGAGTATGCTGTCAGTTACTGACATTGGCGATTTATATCCCCGATGACACAGTTATAGTGGGGCATGTTTAAATGACTGTCCTCCAAACCGCAACTTTCTTTTACATTTTTGAGGGTCCTCTGCTGATTCTCTCGGTGCTTTTGACAATTCCAGGGTATCTGAGGCCCGAGTGTGCAGACTGCTGTGTCTCGGCAGTGCGGACCCATGCCCAGGGCACCTCAGTCTTCATCTTTCCCTTTGACGACACCTACAATATTTCTGATCTTTTAACTTGGTTACAACAGAGTGGGCGAGCACCTGCAGGGGACTTGTGATGACAACCTGTCATCCCCAAGAGACCTGTTACCAGCTAACACTAAGGGCTGGTTACACTGACATACAGGACACAGTTGGAAGTAGGAGTTTCTTTACTAGTTGTTCGGTTTATAATTAATACCCCTGTGACTTTCCCTAAGTGACAACGATATCACAACTAAATCTTGAACCTGACTGGAAATTATTGCCTTGGAAGTAACTTACATAGTAATAACATACGCCCCCCCCCCCCCCCTTCAAAAAAAATCCTCAGCAGCTTAAAAACAAAAGCAAGAACATAACTTGAACTGGCAGCTCTGCTAAAATTAGGAGCTTAAGCAATGACAAAAATAACACCAACATTGTAGAAAATAATAGTTTCACATCTTTATTCCTATTGTTGCAAACATCATGTACTGCAGCCTTTAAAAAGCATTTTTTTTTTAACAACTGTTATATTGGACTTTTATCTTGGGAGGCAGTTTCTGATTGCAGCAAATAAGTCCAGACACAAGGATGGAATCACCCACCTGGGGCTTGAGCACCAGCCGAAAGAGGGAAACTCATTGTAGGCAGATGGTAAAAAACATGCCCCTGTAACTTCCTTTCTCAGGGCAGACGGCCCAGGAATTGCCAAGTTACTCTTGGCTCTTGCTCCTGAGGGGCCAGGTCAAGTCCCAGGTGAAATGGTTTTCCACAGGACACATACCCACCACGAAAAGATGGAACTCATTCCCCGTCTGGGAAACCCAATCCCAGCTGTGCTGTGGAGCAGCAGAGTGCACACAGTGGCCTGGGGCCAGGCTCCCTTGAACGTGGGGCCCATCAGGTCAGCTAGGTCATGGAGCTCTGGCACAGGTCTGTGGGGGATGGGTATCTCTTTGGGAAAACCAAACCAGACTGCTGAGTGGGCTCCAGGGTGGCCCGCCAGCTCTTGGCTCTGCAGTCATTCTGGAATGACACAGTCATTCACCAAGGAGAGGAGGGCAGGTGGTCATTTCACCTGGGGGCAGGTGAAGTACTCAGCTTGCTCGTTTTGCACAAGGGATGGAAGGGCTGGGGTGGTATTATTTAGGGGAATAGCAAGTGTTCCATACTGAGCAAGAGGCGTGTCCTGGGAAAATCCACATATCAAAGATAGGACACACACACACACACACACACACACACACACACACACACACACACTAGAGGCCTGGTGCACAAATTCATGCAAGGGTGGGGTCTGGCCAACCTGCCCAAATAGGGAGGGGGTGATCGATCAGAGTGGGGCTGCTGGGGGGAAGGGCTGCGGGCAGTTGGCCAGCCGGCTCCGCCCCCTGGTCAAACTCCTGGTCAAGGGAACAATTTGCATATTAGCCTTTTATTATATAGGATATAATGACAGTAACCTTATGGGCACATAGGACATGAGTTTGAGCATGAGGTTTTTCCAGCTCTGTGCCCACCTATATACGTTGCTGAGATCTCCTACTCTCTCCTTAGAGAAGGAGGTGATCTAGTTCAGAGTTTCACGAGCACACAAGTCTTGAGGAAAAGTGCTTTGGGTACCTTGAGCCAAAGTGCCCCCTCATCCCTGCCATCTGATGTCTTCTGAGGGACAATGATATTTAAAATATGAGACGAAGCACAGGTTTTGACACAGTGACCGCAAAGGATGGTTAAGACATTCTACTTTCACAAAGATAAATACCATATGATTTCTCTTATATGTGGAATCTAAGTCACAAAACAAATGAACAAACAAAACAGAAACAAACTCATAGATACAGCAAACAAATTAATTAAACTGGTGGGGGGTTAGGGGAAGTCAGTGCAAAAGGGGAGGGGATTAAGACATGCAAATTGCCAGTTAGGAAAACTGGTCACAGGGATGCAGAGCACAGCATAGGGAATGTAGCCAATAATATTGTAATGACTATGTATAGTGTCAACTGGGTGCTAGACTATTTGTAAGCTATATAAATATCTAATCATTATGTTATACATCTGAAACTAATATAATATTGATGTCAGTGGTCATTGAAAAACATTTTTTGAAAGAATTTTATCATATGTTAACAAAAGACATTCTGCTCAGCTATAAATGGAGTCCTCTTAACGCCCTGTGCACATTGAATGGGTTCCAGCATATAACAAACACTCCAGTCCCATGCATTCCCAAGCACACATCCATCACATCCAAACTTTAAACTTGAATAAATATATCTGTCTTGCAAAGTCCAAGGTATTTATTACAGGGATCACCCACTTCAGGAATTTAAACAATGTTCAGACCAAGGAAAAATGTCTTACCAGGGGTTTTAAACTCCACTTCCCCTCTCTGCAGCTGGCTAGCTGACCTGGCATGGGAGCAAGTGAGCCTGGCCACCTCCACTCCCCCTCCCTGTAGTCCCATACCTGGCTCTCTTTAACCCCTCCCTGTCCAACCACACGGATTTGCATCATTTATAGAAAAAATGTGGTGGGTGGGTTGGTGCCAAGCTGGCTAGAGTCCCCCGGGGGGACTCCCAGCAGGGTGGTAAGAACAACCCCCCTCCCACTCACACACCCAACCTTGTGTGCTCTCCCTGCCCCCGGTCACATCACACCCTGCAAAAATCAAATAAATGGATTTAAATGAGAAGATCATAAAAAGGTATTTCCTCGCCTCTCCTTCTCCTGGCTCCCCACCCCCACCTCCACATGCTATCTAATAATAGGCTATTAATCCCAGCCCTTGCAGACTGTCTGAAGTGCGGTGTGTGAGCCGGGGCTGCATCAATCAGAGTTGTGTGTCTGGTTATTCCAGGCATTCCCTGTTGGCATAAAGAAAGGCTGGTTTGTCCGCTCCAGCCCCACTGCAGCTGAGATCCCCGGTGATTGATCACTGAACGCGTGGGCTGGAAACTTCTACAGCTGGGGCAGCAGGAGGAGGCAGAGACCAGTGACCAGAGGAGGGAGGGAGGTGGGAGCTGGTGCCCAAGGGTGGGGAAAGGTGGAAGTGGACAGTGACAGGGTGTTGCGTGCAGTGGGGCTCTGACTCTTGCCTACTGGCCCGGTTGTCTGTGACATCATGGACTGAGCTGTCCATCCCTGAGGATGACCCATGACAATGTGTGCAGTGAGTCCCCCAAACAAACCAGACAAATCAACCTACCGCCGCACAGCACCCAACTCACAGCCACTTATCTTCTTGACACCACAAAGTTCAGGCAGGGGATTTAACCGTACAAATAGTCATGAGTGTCAGTGTCTTCACTCGCAGCAAGTTATATCCAGGTGTGTTGTTTTTTAAACCTCCTCTTTATAAAATAAAAACTTAGTAGACTAGAACTCAAAGTTCCTTCCCTGCCATATCTTTAGCGCCTTTTGCATACTTAGAATGACAAGATGAAGGACAAAGAAATGATGGAGCACATATTTTGACATCTTTCTTTGTGGAGCTAGAATCCTGCAGACAGCAGGGGACCTCAGTTTTCTTAGAAAACAATGGTAGAAAGAAGTCTGGGTCTGCACACTGGAAACTACTTGTTTAATTCGAATGTGATACAGGGTTTTTTTCTGTCATGACTCTCCCTCTAAGAGGTGGGCTGGGCTGTCAGGGCCTGGCAGAGGAAACTATGGCACACAGAGAGGTAACTAACTCCCTCCCACTTAATAATCACAGTAAAGAAGGTCCACTTGAGCTGATATGTCTTACAAGACTTATTTTGACCCGAGTACAACCTGCTCCTGCCACCACCTGCTAAATCCCCAGGGTTAAGCGTGGCTTTCAGATGTGGACATTCAGTCTGGGGGCAGGGAAGAATAAAGGGAACAGTCAACGGGGGAGACTGATCTTTGTTAATCCTTGTTCTCTGATTTGGGAATAAATGAATAGATTTGGGAGGGGTCTGAACACCCCTGGAGGGTCCTTTGGGCAAAATCTAAGCCAGGGGTGGCAGGTCTTGTGCTCCGTGTAATTATAGGCCCCTTAATAGGAATGAACAGCTGATCCACAGGGCAGAAAGCAGCCATGAGTCACCAAAGATGATGGCGAGAAGGGCAGAGGCCATCCCAAGGTACAGAGACACTCCCAAGGAGGGGGATGCACACAAGGGCATGAAGTCTAGCCAAAGAGGCCCTGAGCAGTTTGCTCAGGATCACTCCCTTAGGCAGTCTGGAAGCCAACCTCAGCCTCTCCTCCCCACCTCTAATCCTGCTGTCTCAGAATGTGACTGCCCTGCGCACCTGCTGGGGATTCCAAGTGGCGTCAGCTCCAGTGTCCCCTGGCTGAGCGGCCAGAGGCTCTGCAGACAAGTATCCCTGGAGGGCTGAGGGGCACCCAAGCCTTTGAAGGAACGGCTGCCTGTGGTCACGTGGACCAGGAAGGCAAAGAGATATGCCTCTAGGAAAGGAATGTAGTCCTCCCTCCCATCCCCCTTGCCCCCCGCAATGCACTGCCCACAGGTCAAGCTGCCCCAAGGATCCTTGGAAGGCAGCAACTGAGCCAGAGAGCAGGGTGGGCACAGAGAACCTGGAAGGTGGCACAGAGAAACAGTGGCTCGCTCACCTGCTGTTCCCCAGGACTCAGGTATATAAGGGAAAGGAGGAAGGAAGGAGTCTACCTTGGAGAAAAAGGAGCATTTGGGGCAGGTGGTGGAGAATGTCAGCAGGTCATTAATATCTGGGATAAGAATACCTGCAGTGGGTCCCAGAAATCTGTATTTCTACATTCTCTGGGTCATTCTTTCTTATTGTTTTTATTTCTTTTTTGGTTAATCCTCACCCGAGGATATTTTTCTCCATTGATTTTTTTAGAGAGAGTAGAAGGGAGAGGGAGATATACATAGAGAGAAACATCGATGTGAGAGACACATCAATTGGTTGCCTAACACATGCGGCTCTCTTAGGGGCTTGGAATCAAGCCTACAACTGAGGTACGTGCCCTTGACTGGAATGGAATCTGTGCTGTGACCCTTCAGTCCAATGGTTGACACTCTAACCAGTGAGCCAAACTGGCTAGGGGCCCAGGTCATTCTTATATATCTATTCATCACCAAATGATGAATAGATATATCACCAAATATCTATTGAGTACCTTTATGCTAAGCATTGTCCCGGGTGCTGGAGACACAGCAGTAAGGAAAACAGACAAAGATCCTTGCCCTCCTGGGGTCCACAATCCAGAGGAGAGAGTAAAGTACATGGCAAGCTGGAACGGGCTGAGTTTTATGGGGGATTATAAAGCCCTGGGAAGTATGAGATAGGGTAGTAGGAAGGTCCAAGAAAGCCTCATGGACAAGGCAATAGTTAAGCAAAGACTTACAAATGGCGAGGAAGTGAACACAGTCAATATCTGGGGGAACTAGATTCTGTGCAAAGGGAATAAGAAAGTCAAAGGCCAAAGGCAGGAGTGAGCAGGAGGAAGAGCCAGGTAGCAGCCTGGCAGAGGCCAGGAGCCATGGGGAGGCTGGCAGGTGAGCACAGATGGGTAGCAGGGGGCAGACTCACAGGTGCACTAACCTGGGAGACACCAGTCTAAAGCTGGGTTCTTAGAGCTGCTGATCAGACACTGACTACTGCCCAGCCTGCTCTGGTGAAGACCCCCATTGCACTGATTTTATCTGGGGTTAGATGGAGGCTTAGGGAAATGGATGGAGTAAGCTGATCAGCATTTATCATTGGGATTCTTGCTCCAGGACAGGCTCCTGGCTAGATGCTGGCTATGTAAACTGCAATGAGGCAGCCGCTGCCCCTCAGGACCTTTCCTCACAGTGGCAGGGACTAAAATCCCACACACCATATAGCACTGGCCAAGAGCTTGCTGTAGGCAACAGAGGCTATAAAGCACTCGGGGAAGGAGCTGTCCCTCTTGGTTGGCCTGGTATGGCCAACTTCCTGCCATGGGCCTTGCCAGGCCGGTAGAGTTAGGTGTTGGGTCGTGCCTTTGAGACAGCATGAGATAGGGGCCAGCTGAGAAGGTGCTCCCTTGCGCACACACTCTCCGGAAACCCCAGATGGAGCTGCCTGGCCAAACCATTTGTCCCAACAGATGTTCCCCATGCTCCTATCTCCAATTTCTCAGCAGCAACCTGGTCCCTCGTCCTGGGCTTGGCCTCTGGACCCTGAGCTGGCCGCGGCTGTGTCCTGTTTCTCACTGCCACCTCCTGGCACTGACCTAGCACTGACCTTGGGGCCTCCATGGCCCTGCCTTTCCCGTCTGACTGCGTTTGTCATGTGTTAGCTGCTGGTCTGGAATCTGTTGGATTCCATTTTTCCAGCACCCCATCTTGATAATTAAGATGCTAATGAAGAATCAGATAAGTGAGAGGGTGGGAGAATGGAAGCCCCACGAGTTTTGGAGAGAATGAGAGTATACCCTTCTCCCTAAAGTTAAAAAGGAAATGAAGGAATGGCATGGCGTGGTCTACTCAGGACACATTCTTTCTAATCAGACAGATGTGGTTTTGAAACCAAGTTCTGCTATGTTTACTAGTAAGGTCTGATCAGTGGCTAAGTGGACTTCATCACATGAAGAGCTATTTTTCTCACTTGTAAAATAAGGATAATAACACTAATGCTTCAGAAGAGTGGAGACAAAAGGCAAAATAATCAATATAAACTACCAGGATGTGACAAAAACATAATAAGCATGCAACTAAAACCAGAGTCATGTTTGTTTTTGCTATTGCTATAGACTGAATATTCATGTCTGCCCCCAAATCCATATGTTAAATCCTAACACCCACTGTGATGGTTTTTGGAGACTGGAGTTTGGTGATTAGGGCACGAGGGTGGAGCCCTCAGGAATGGAATTAGTGCCCTTATAAAAGACACCCCAGAGAGTTATCCTGTCCCCCTTCTGCCATGGTAAGGACACAGCGAAAAGCTGGCTGTCTGGAAACCAGGAAGGGGTCCTCCCCAGCCACCTAACCTGCCAGAATCTTGATCTTGGACTTCCTAGCCTCCAGAACTATGAGAAATAAATTGACATGACACTGTGTAATAGCAGCTTACTGTTCCTGGTAATAACAAATGAAAAAGAATGCTGGGGGTAAAATTCTGGAAGGTCTTGATCAAGGAGGTGAAATCTAAGAGTGACAAATAGCCAAGCCAGGGCAGAGAACTTCCTAGGAGTTTCCTCCTCAAGTGTTGGTCTGGGCAGAGTTTGCATTTCAATCTCATGTTCCCCCATGGTTTCCTGTCTTCTCATCTGTGCTGGTGTCTGGGCCTGGACAGTCTTAATAGGTCCACGTAAAGACCCAGATTCAGGGTGATGTGACCCAGCTGCCGACGACCTCTTGTTTCAGAGACTTGGCCTCCTCTCAGACAGATGCCAAAATGAAGAAAATAACTTTTCCTTGGCTGTTTCCACAAAGTGAAATGCCAGTCCCCAGCCTTTGGATTTTTTCCCCTTCTGTTCACCCCGCTGTTTATGGAAAATGAATCATGCAACTCATTTACACACAAATGGAGGGTTAGTGTGGGGATAAACAGCACAACTTCCTGGAACGCGGGCTGCTCATTGCATTGCTGCTGTAACCATGGCTGGAGACAGCTGGCTTGCAGAAAGCCTACTGGGAGGTGCGTGCTGCTTAGGTCAGAGGGAAGATCAGGCTCCTGGCCCGTCTACCAGGCGCAGCAATACTGGAGACAGGATTCTGTCTGCACATTGCTCTTTCCCTGGCATCAATCACAACCACTCCAGTCTCTCTGACTCTAGTCCCTCATCTCCAATGAAGGCAGCAATAAGGACAGAGGCCATGGGGGTGGGGGTGGGGGGGTTAGGGATAGTGGTGGGAGGGTGGAAGGGGAGGACATAAGGCAATGCCTTGGAGTATTGCTCCCTTCCTAGGAGGCCTCACAGTGAAGCCCCCAAGGCTATGTCTCTTCAAGTGCATTTCCTGGTGACAGTCCTGCTTCCGTCAGGGGCTTGGACTGAGTTACTTACTCCTCAAAATATCTTGCTTGGGTTTCACAACTCTTGGTCCCAGGAACTCCCCCTACTCTCTACTCCCTTCCAACTGCAGAAGATAAGCTGAGAAATGATCCCTATTTCCAGCAAGTGGAATCAGTATGAGGAAACAGGAATGTGTGTGTGGTGGTGAGAGGTAGCTAGGAATATACATATGGGGACATGATGATGTTTTAGGACATTTTAGCCAAGACTGGCCTTATATAAATCCCTACAGTTCCCAACGACCCATCCAGTTCACACATCTCTGCCTCCCTGCAGACTTCATCTCTTGTCCTCTATGTTCTCATAGCTCTTACAACTCCTTCTGTATTTGCACTAGTGATTATTTGCTTAGGTATCTCTCCCACCTCTAGGAAGGTAGCCCTGTAGGAATAGGGAGCCCATCTTATTCCTTGTGGAACCTTCGGCAGCCCTGGGAACATAGCAGGAGGTCCATAAATGTTGGGTGAATGAATGAATAGGTGTTCTCTCTGATGTGTTTGCCCTGCAGGATCATTTTTTTAAAGGTACTTTCATTTTTGTTTTTCAAGTTGGAGCAAGGAAGGAGCACAGATCCCAGAGTGTCAGGACCCAGAGTGGGGTTTCATCTCCTCAGCATGGCTAGTGCTGATCTACATGGGTTTCTCAGACAGGCCTGATCAGACAGTTCCTGCAGTCTAAGCTTCCAAGTAGATCTTAGATGGACCAAAATCAATGAGCCGACTCTATCAGAATGACGGAGCATGGCCTCAGGGAGCAGCCCTACTCTCCCCTGCTGCTCCCAGCATCAGTACCTTCAGGGTTCGGCACCAAGGCTGCCAACAGGGCACATACTCACCACCGGAGCAGGGATCATAGGGCAGCTCCCCTCACCATCAATTTGTTATCATCACCCCCACGAGAAACTCTCAACAAGGCTTAGCAACGTCCCCAGGGGGGTCTAGTAATCTGGCTCTGTCTCTCTAGTCAATGGTTGTTTCACTTTTCTGCTCTCCTCAAATCTCCTGCTCACCTCGCAACACCCCCATCGTTTCCTCCCCTTTCCGTGGATGCACTCCCCCATCCTTCATAAAGAAATTAGAAACTCCCAATGGAGACTCTTCCCTCCTGCCAGGTCCACAAACCTCCCAACCACCACACTCCACCTCTGTCCCTTTGCCTTTACTACAAAGGAGAGCGCAGCCCTCCTCTGATGCAAGGCCAGGCCACCAGACCAATTCTGGATGTTGTCCCCTTGCCTCTCTCTCAGGGAGCCATTGCTTATTCACATTCTCTGGATCTCCACCCCTCCCCTTTCTCCTGAGTCATTCCCCATAATTTTCAAGTAGGCTCTGTTGTTACTCTATTAAAATTGAAACCAAATAAGACTCCCTGGAGACCACCATTCCCCCAAAGTAACTATTTCATTTTCTCCAAAGCAAAAATTCTAGACACAATTGTCTCCATCAGTCTGATACCTCCGCATACCCATTCACTCCTCAAGATCTCCAGCAGGCCTCTACCCCCTAAACACATAGCTCTGGCCACCATGACAGACAACTGTCACTTCTACTCAAAGGGAGATCTAGTTTGCAGTTCACCATTGGAGAAATGACAATAGCTTGGACCAGGAGGGTCACAGTAAAGGGCACATGAGAGGTGGAGTAACTCTGGATAGATTTTTTAAAATATATTTTTATTGATTTCCGAGAGGAAGGGAGAGGGAGAGGGAGATAGAAACATCAGTGATGAGAGAGAATCATGATTGACTGCCTCCCGCATACCCCCTACTGGGAATCGAGCCCACAACCTGGGCATGTGCCCTTGACCGGAATTGAACCTGGGACCCTTCAGTCTGCCGGCCGAAACTTTATCCACCGAGTCACACCAGTGAGGGTAGAATAGATTTTGAGGGTGTGGCCAGTTGCACCTGGTGAAAGGCTGAATAAACATTATAAAATGGAGAGAAATCTAGATGACTCCAAGGTTTACAAGCAGTTCAGCTGGAAGATGGTACTACCATTACAGAACTGGGCAAACTCCAAGGGCAGACCTTTGGAGAATGGTGCATCCCCTTTGGTCCTCCAGGCTGCACGAGGGTAGCTTGCTGGTTCCACGTTCTCACTGCTGTTCCCCAAACACCTTGCCCAGTGGGTTCTCAGTGCTTTTGCTTTCATGAATGAGTAAATCTGAGTATGTGATGGTATTGGTTTTCGTTAGACTATTTTCAGCTGGAAGTCATTAAAAACCTTGACTCAAATGAGCTTGAAAAAATAAGCAGTTTATCATGTCATGAAGCAGGGAGCGTGAGCTCCAGAGCTGGCTGGTCGACCTCATGTCTCTCTGCTCCTTAGCCCGTCACATCCAGCCCAGTCATGGGAAAAATAGGCAGCGACTCTCTCAAGAGTGAGAAAATCTTCCCCATGAGCCACCCAGCACACTTCCCTCTTGTTACACAGAGCAGGTTGGGGCACAGGAGAAAGGAAGCACCTTGCAATCCCTCAGGCCACCTCTGGAACTGGGGCAGGCACAGCTGGCCCCAGGCATCTGGCTACGAGGCAGTAACCAAGTCAGGAAGAAGAGAGAAGTTGATGCTGGTATAAAACCAACATCATTGTGCTAACAAGATGCCTTCTAATAATTATAATGAAATATAAGCTTATGAATATGTTTTATGAATTCTGAAAATATTTATAAAGAAACAAAAGCAAGTGCTTTGCTGTCTATGGATTCTAGATATAACGATTATCCAAAATGTGACATGAGCCTTGCAATAGATTGTCCTATCTAATAAAGAGGGAATATGCTAATTGACCATCACTCTGTCACAAAGATGGCTGCACCCACAGATGAGGGCAAGTTCCCATAAGGACCCTTAACAAGCAATCAGCAGGGACCTGAGGCTACGCCCTATCCCACCCTGTGGGGCTTGACAGGGGACCTCAGGTGTGCTTCCCATCTTGGTGCTGGGTTAGGGGACCTCAGGCTGCTCCCCACCACCAGGTGGGACTTGACAGGGGACTTCAGGCCATGACCCCCACCCGGCAGTGCTTGACAGGGGACCTCAAGGTGTGCTTCCTGTCTTGGTGCTGGGTTAGGGGACCTCAGGCTGCTCTCCCCGCCCCAGTGCCAGGCTGGGGACCTCAGACCGCACCCCCTGCCCAGCAAGGCTTGGCAGGGGACCTCAGGCTGTGCCCCCCGCCCCAGCACCAGGCCAGGGGCCCTGAGGCTGCACCACTCTGCCTGGCTGGGCTTGACAGGGGACCTCAGGTGGTGCCCCCCGCCCAGCAGGGCTTGACGGGGGACCTGAGGCTGTGCCCCCCTGTCGGTGAGGCTTGATGGGGACCTCAGGCCATGCCCCCCACCCAGCGGGGCTTAACGGGGGACCTCAAGGCACTCCCTTCGCCCTGGTCTGGGATGGGGGACCTCAGGCTATGCCCCCCAGCCTGGTGCCAGGCCAGACGACCTGAGGCTACACCCCCTGTCCTTCGAGGCTTGACAAGGGTGGGACTGGCCAGGTCTGGATCTAGCCCAAAGAGGGGGAGGGGTGTGCAGCCGGGTCTGGGTCTCCTGTGATTTTGAGGAGCATGTGGGTGGGCGGGGACTTGACTCTGGGTCCCATGGTGCACCCCAGATTCTGACAGGAGGAAGGTTTTCATATACATTTTACTAAGTTTCTTTTATCTCTGACACTTCTATATAGAGAAAGGGCAAATAGCAATATTAAATTATTTCCTCTAATTAATCCCCTTTTAATGTGCATGAATTTCGTGCACCGGGCCACTAGTTGATCTATAACCAGGAAAATACATTTCCTGTGAATGTAAGATAGCTTATAAAAATAATTGCACATTTCTTACTAAAGTGATTTAGTAAATATTTCTTGAGTACTATGGGAAAAGACTTAAGTTTTAAATGGAAAATGAATAACAATATATACATTCAATTTGCCCCAGTTCATCAGGAGGAAAAGGGGAAAGACACCAACAATTGCTGAAGGCTGTCTTGTATGCTTGGTGAGGTTATTACATTGAATTCTCCCAAGAGTCCTACAGAGGAGTCATTATTATCCTTATCAGACATTTCTAATGGTTACTGATGTCTGGATTACTTCTCCTTCAGAGTTCCTGGAAGGCTGCACTTCCCAGGCCCATGGAGGTTGAGTCTGTGGCTATAAGTCACACAGGCCACTTCTGCGTTGGGCAGTAAGTGCTGGTGTGAAAACTTCCACTATCTTCCCTTGCAATTGCACTGGGGGAATCCATGTGTTCCAGATGACATGGCTACAGGATGATGGAGCCTCCATCCCCTGCCGGGTCCCTGAATGACTGTATGGAGCAGAGCTGCCTGCTTGCCTATAATGGATATGTAAAGCTAGTGAAAAACTGTTGTCATGTTAAACCACTGAGAGAATTGGGAGTTGTTACTGCACCATAGTATACTTTATTCTAATATAAAAAATGAAGGAACAGAAGAGTCATGTGACTCACCCAAAGTCACCAAGAGGGGAAGACTAAAAAGCTATGAACAGATTTACACAATGCTAGCTTCCAGATTATGCAAAGTTCTTGTCACAAAACTGGCCCTCAATATTTTATCTGTTATTACTAATAATGATAATTTACATCTTTTCATTATGTTTTTGATATTTGAGCCAAAGTTTTCAAATATATATATGTATACATACCAGGTGTACCAGTTAATAATGCAGATTTTTTTCAATAACTGGAGTTACACATATGTTGATATATATGCAATTTGATATGTATGTTATTTTGTTGTATTGAAAACAAGCTTCAAAACTTCATATGTCAAATTTGCTGAAGGTGTTAACACCATAGATATTTTTATGCTTAAAAATGTCAAATTTTATGTCCCCCAAAAAAGAGCATTTGTAGGAAGTTTTAATTCATTACTTTATTTTGAAGAAAAGTGCTGCTGAAAGTTATCGTATACTTCAGGAAGCTTATAGTGAACATGCTCCATCTCAAGATACTTGTGAATGCTGGTTTAAATGCTTTAAAAGTGATGATTTTGATGTGAAAGACACAGAATGTCCAGGTTAACCTAAAAAGTTTGAAGACCAACAATTACAAGCATTATTGGATGAAGATGCCTGTCAAACTCAAAAACAACTTGCAGAAAGATTCACTGTTGCTCAGCAAACAATTTCCGATCATTTACAAGCAATGGGAAAAATTTTAAAGGAAGGAAAATGGGTGCCACATCAACTGAATGAAAGACAAATGAAAGACTGAAAAGTCATCAGTAAAATGTTGTTTCAACGGCATGAAAGAAAATCTTTTTTGCATCGAATTGTGACTGGCGATGAAAAGTGGGTTTATTTTGAGAATCCCAAATGCACAAAATCATGGGTTGATCCAGGTCAACCATCAACATCGACTGCAAGTCCAAATTGCTTTGGAAAGAAGACAATGCTCTGCATTTGGTAGGATCAGGAAGGTGTGGTGTATTATAAGCTTATAAAACCAGGTGAAACCATTAATACTGATCGCTACTGACAACAGATAATCAATTTGATTGTAAAATGACCAGAATGGGCCAGAAGACACAGCAAAGTAATTTTGCTTCATGATGATGCACCATCACACACTTCAAAACCAGTTAAAGACACATTAAAAGATCTTGCCTGGGAAGTATTAACCTACCCGCTGTATTCACCAGATCTTGCTCCTTCATATGACCACTTGTTCCGAGCGATGGCACATGCACTTTCTGAGCAGCACTTGAAAACGTACGAAGAAGTACAAGATTGGGTCTCTGAATGGTTTGTCTCAAAACAAGAAAAGTTCTATTGGGACGGTATCCACAAATTACCTGAAAGATGGGGGAAATGTGTAGCTATCGATGGACATTACTTTGAATAAAGCACTTTTGATGTTTCTCTTGAAATTATTGTGTTTTCTTTGATTACAAAATCCACATTAGTAACCAGTACAACTGGTATATATACACTGAATGGCCAGATTATTATGATCTCTGAATGCATAATAATCTGGCCACTCAGTATATATTCTATATAATAAAAGGCTAATATGCAAATTGTCCCCTCTACCAGGAGTTCAACCAGCAGACAGGCCAGCCAACCGCCCATGTCCCCTCCCCCTGGCCAGGCTGGCTGGACCCCACCCATGCACAAATTCAAGCACTGGGCCTCTAACACACACACACACACACACACACACACACACACACACACACACACACATACACCGAGTGGCCAGATTATTATTATTATACATTCAGAGATCATAATAATCTGGCCACTCAGTGTGTGTGTGTGTGTATCTCTATATATCTCTATATATCTATATATATCTATATATATAGTGTGTGTGGAATGTTATGTGTGTATATGTTTGTGTGTGTATATATCTATATATTCTCATTTAATTCTAAGCTCATTCAATTCACTAAGCTCATTTGGTCTTTGTAGATTTCTCTCTATATATCTGTTTCTTCCTTTCTTCCTTCTGTTAAACAAATAATTATTGATTTTCCAGGGTGTGCCAGGCACTGTATTAGTTTCTGGTATACTGTGGAGGCTTCCCAGGAATTAGATTCAATGACTTATGTATAGACTCACAACATCTAACTAGAACTAGAATTTGAACACAAGTTGTCTGTTTTTAAGTTGCAGGAGTTTATGCTGTAGGAGAGGGCTAAGAGATCTCTACAAATATCATTAAAGACAGCAGTCCAAAAGGTCAGGGGAGTGGCATAGAGTTTGTTCTCAATATATTCTTATAATTGAATGAAAAGCTATGGTGGGGATTTAAGAGTAGAGGGCATGATCACTTCCAGCTGGGGTTGCTGGCAAAGGTTTCGAGGGAGAGTGGCACTCACTTGAGTTTTGTAGGATGGTAGGACTTTTGATTAAAGACAGTGACGTGAAAGGGCATTCCAGTGGCTTAAAATGTTCCAAATGCATTGGAAGGAAATGTTTAAAATGCTGTTGGCCACAGTGTGGGCTCTGCATTGGGAGCAGTAGACAGGTAAAATGGAAAGAAAATTGTTCAACTATGGAATCTAAGAGCAGAGAGCAATCTCAGAGATTGACCCAACCAGGGGGTCAAAGGGCTTTGATTTCCCGGATGAACTCTGGTTGGCTGGGAGTGACTGCATGGATGATTGTGCAGCTCATTAGTGCTCAGTAGGACAAAGCTCAGAATTAATAAAAAATGAATTCTGAGGGCACTGCAGGAAAGAAATGGTGCTTGAATGCCACTCATCCAGCATCACTGATCTTGTCCAATCACTTTATAATCAAGGGAACTATGATCCAGGGAGGGAAAGCAACTCTTCCTAGATCTCAGGGCTCCCTCCTACTCAAGCTCCATCCTAGCACCATGGAACCAGAACAAAGACCACCTGACTTCTTTCCTTGTGCTTTTTCCCTCCACACTACACATCAGATTCTGGAAGGCCTCATGTATGGGAGCTATTGTGGAGGCAAAGGGAAAGCTCTGCACATTTTCCCACAGACAGCCTGTATGGACAGGAGTGTGAGAGTGTGCTGGGCAGATGGGCATGGGCAGTGGTTGGCAAACTGCGGCTCGCGAGCCACGTGCGGCTCTTTGGCCCCTTGAGTGTGGCTCTTCCACAAAATACCACGGCCTGGGCGAGTCTATTTTGAAGAAGTGGCGTTAGAAAAAGTTTAAGTTTAAAATATTTGGCTTTCAAAAGAAATTTCAATCGTTGTACTGTTGATATTTGGCTCTGTTGACTAACAAGTTTGCCGACCACTGGGCATGGGGAAGGCAGAGGCAGGCAAAGGGTTAGTGAATTCCAAAGCAGAATTAGGAATCATGAATTAGAGCAATGGGGTTGGAGTGGATGGACGAGTGTGATTATGACAGGAGAAGGAATTCTGGTTGTTATTAACAATACTGACAATGTTGTTCATAAACAGGATCAGATCACTGTTGTAGAAAGTGATGTTGAAAAGAACATTTCCCCTGAGAAAGCCCGGGCTAATCCCATGTTTAAACAATCCTTGGATGCTGTATTCCAGGCTGAAGTTAGCTGTTTCTCTGAGTGCCAGATACCCATATGAAGATGAAAAGAAATGAGTCCAACATCTGAATGTTTGGGCTCTGTGACGCCAATCGTCCTGCACAGCTGATTCAAAGGCAACAAAAGGGCATGGGCTGACTGCAGGCATGGGTGCTGTGTAAATCCCAGCAGGGCTCTGAAGAGTTTGGGCATGTAGAACACATTACCCAGACAACACTCATGTGTATAATTTTGGCAAATCTACTCACTTGACAAGGAGAGAGGTATAAGCAACATCATCCTATCTCATAGTGAGTGGTCTATATAACAGCAGTCTATATAACACAGGATAATTGTTGATATAACAGCCACGACAATGACGTGGAACACTCACTCTCCGGGGAATTTTGAAATATTTTCTAAAAGATATTTGTACTGGTAAAAGCATATACTTGAGAATGAAAATGGGATGGAATAGACAGAAACAGAGTCTGGATGACTTTGGGAGAAATCTGCCTTTGGGTTTATTAATCTTAATATGCTTAAATGGAAAGACAGCCTGGCTGTGGTAGCTCAGTGGTTGAGCATCAACTTATGAATCAGGAGGTCATGGTTTAATTTCTGGTCAGGGTACATGCCCAGGTTTCAGGCTTGATCCCCAGTGTGGGGCATGCAGGAGGTAGCTGATCAATGATCCTCTCACATCACTGATGTTTCTATCTCTTGCTCCCTCTCTCTTCCTCTCTGAAATCAATAAAAATATAAAAATAAATAAATAATAAATGGAAAGACAGGCACATAGTAGGTACTCAAGCAATGTATATTTTTCATCCCACCATACTGATATGACACTTAAAGTTCATAAGGCAGCTCGAGTGAGCTCCATGTCATTTGATGACCATCAAGTTAGGTGAGCTCTCAAAGCATGAACTGCCCAGTGCCACCCAACTAGCCAACGGTGAGGACCAGGTTTGAACCTATGCCTTTTGGCTCTATTTCCAGTGTACTTTTCACTGCACCATAATAATGAACATATTATGTATATTGCCATTTCTTCTTAGCAGGCTATAATTTTGGCAGTCTACACTGAATTTTATTTTCCACTGTGGCTTGTGCAATAGTTACCCCCACTGAGTATTTTTAACTGACAGAACAGATTTTGATTGAAAAAACCAATTGATGCATTATCCTGAGAAATGGGCTATACTTTATAATAATATCTGGCCCCAAGAATAACTTGGGGATCATAGACCATTTTCAACTTGGAATCTAGGGGCATCTGTCCATATTAAAGGGACTTTGGTACTGCTTTTAAATAAAGAGGCTTTCAGAACTTCCAGATTGTACATATTAAGAAAGCTCTGCCTCCAATTGTGTGATTTTTCACTTCAATCTATTCATTCATTCATTCATTCATCCAGCCATTAAACATTTATCATGCGCCAAGGACTGTGCTAGGGGCTGGAGAATAAGAGGTGATATGTACAGTCTCCACCCTCAAAGAGCTCACCGTTCGGGTGGAAACAGACACACAGACAATGAATTATGAATGATGATAGAGCATCAAAACAGACACAGTGCGGATGGACAGGGCACTGTGGGGTGTTGAGGAGGGACGTCTGACTGAGATCAAGAAGCAGAGAAGTGGGCAGGGAGGGATTTCCAGAGGATCTGCCATCTGGGCTGAGATGAAAAACATGTTTAGACATTATCAGGGATTAGAGGGGGGTGAGGCACAGGGAGGTCTCTCCAGACAGAGGGCTCAGCAGAAGTAAGGTGCAGAAGGGTGAGAAAGCAAGGTGAGCGGTGTGTAGCCACAGCGAAGGGGAATAAAAAGATGTTGGTGAGGGACGGACCATGAGAAGCCTTGGAGTCGAATATCTTCCTAATTGATACACATGGAGGAATATTTTCATGCCAGTCCTGCCAGCTACTGCTGATGAAGATTATGTGATTATTTGCACAAACCCCAACACACACACCCCGACATACATATGCACCACAAATCATCACATTAGGCCTATATACACTGAGTAATGAATAATCAACAAAGGCTGTTTTAAATTGCCAGATGATTTCTTCTCCAGCTTATTTATTTGTTTGGCTTGTCTCCTAAGTCCAATGGACTCATAGTCGCAGGCATTAGAAAGCAAAGGAAGGCAGGCACTATTAGGCCAAGCAAGCTGGACAAAGTCCTGTGGATATCCAGGCCTCCTGGCACTGCAGTGCCTCACACCCCTACAGAGATGTAAACAGCATAAACTCCCTCTAAACCTTCAGGAACAATCCTCCTCTTAGTTCCTCGGTCAGTGGAGTACATCTTTCCAAGGAAACACAGGTACGGAGGATGAGTCTAGCAAGAGTGGACACTGGTCAGGGAAGGAGACCACAAATGTGTGTGTTGAGAAAATGTGACTCAGAGGACCATAAACCCTGGGAGCTGAGCGTTTCAGGAAGCCAGTTAAATAGGCGAGGAGCCAGCCAGGGCTTGCTACATCACTTCATGGATATTATTTACTTTGTGTATTGCTCAAGGTTGGATAGTGTCAGGTCTAAACAGTGGCCAGAGTCAAAGAGAACAGCCGTATGTGTAGTGGAGGTAATACTGAGTCATGTCTACTTGGCTCTGCTCTTAGAAAAATCTCTGAAAATTTTTATAGGCAAAATTGGCATCTCTGATACAAAGTGGTTGCCCATTCTTGTTTAGTCAAAATTCAAATGTGTTTTTATTTTATTTTATTTTTTAATATAGAAAGCTAAGCTTTATTGTTGCTGCTTCTAATTTTTTCCCAAAGAAATATGTATGATATTTCAGTAGTTCCCAAGAGCAACTCTATAGTTGAGGATCAAGTATGTTTTTAAAAGAGAAATAATGGAGGGGGGGGGGAACCTATTAATCTCTGTTCTGAAGAGGTGAAGCAGCAAATTTAGAACATCAAAGATCTCTGCAGAGTTTGCTGAATATAATAAAATTCAATTTTCACAAAAAAATGCTATAGACACAACAGGTCTTTTTCCATTGATATATCTACTCTTTCACTTAATTCAATAAATTAGTGTGTTTATAGCATGCAGTTTTGAGCTGCATTGTGTCACCCCACCTCACCAAATTTATGTGTTGAAATTCTAACTCCCTATGCTTAGTTTTTTAGAATATATTTTTATTGATTTCAGAGAGGGGGAGAAAGATAAAACATCAGTGATGAGAGAGAATCATTGATCAGCTACCTTCTGCACACCCCACACTGGGGATGAATCAAGCCAACAACGTGGGCATGTGCCCTGATAGGGAATTGAACCAGGACTTCCTGTTCATAGGTTGATGCTCAACCACTGAGCCACACAGGTTGAGCACCCCCTATACTTTAGAATGTAACTGTATTCAGTGACAGGGGCTTTAAAGAGAAATTTAAATGAAAATGAGATCACTAGGGTGGGTCCTAATCCAAGATGACGCATGTCCTTATAAGAGGAGGAAATTTGGATACAGGCATGGGCAGAGGGAAGACAACATGAAGGTACAGAGAGAACACTGCCCATCTACAAACCAAGGAGAGAGAACTGGGACAGATCCTTCCCTCAGGCCCCCAACAGGAACCTGCCAGCACCTTGACCTTAGACTTCTAGCCTCCTGAACTGTGAGACAATACAGTTCTGTTGAAGCCATTCGGTCTACAGTACTTTGTTATGGCAACCCTAGAAAACTAACACAATACGCATACTATTCTATCTAGATGTAAGTTTACCATGGGAACATTTATTGTCTGCCATCTGCTGCAGCATCCTGATTTCTGTTAGAATGACCTCGCCTCATTTTATGTCCTCTTGATGGGACTGCAAATAAGACCCCACCTCTACACCTGAGGGTGGGATGGAACTGTGCCCCAAGTTAGGCCAATTGGACTCTCTCCTGGGACTTTGACTCTTCAAAAAAAATTTTTTTTATTGATTTCTAAGAGGAAGGGAGAGGGAGAGAAAGATAGAAACATCAATGATGGGGATCGAGCCTGCAACTCGGGCATGTGCCTTGACCAGGAATCGACCCATGACCTCCTGGTTCATAGATCAATGCTCAACCACTGAGCCAAGCTGCTAGGCTGGGACTTTGACTCTTAAGTGGAGCTCGGATGAAAATACTGACAGAAGCTCATTCCTGGTACTGAACAATGAGGCTGCTAAATAGTGTCAGCAACAGGGAACCGTGTTGCTGGGCACATCCTGACGTTTTGCAAGCAGGGTTGCCTAGCATTCTGATTCTGAGAACTGGACCCAAATATTCTAATAAATTGTTTTATCTTAACTCAGAAAGATATGTTTTCTATAATTGGCAAGTGATTATTCTCCTAATTCAGTTTGTGGAACTTTTTTTCCTGTGAACATATACAAGTAAATAAACTTTTTATTTAAAACCCTTTCCTTGCTTAGTTCTCTTTTATTCTCCTAGGTTGGTTTTACACAATCCTTCCATAAATATTTCCTAAACACATACTATGTGTCAGGTTTGTGTTAGGGGATTTCATCAGGCTAGAAGATGATCTGTGTAATGTGAGGAATTAGTGAACATTTATAAATTAGAGATTTCCTATATTATTAAACTTAGCCTATATAAATTCACATCAGCAGCTCCCATTGAGTGGAAAACTCCATCTAAATGAAAGGAATTTAAGATCAGAATGTGTGTACTTAGGACCTACTGTGTGCAAAGGTTCATGTCAAATACAATTCGCAGGTAACAAATAAGAACACGCTCTGTATTGAACACCAAACCTTAAGAAAAATGAGAAAAGTCCTCTTGAATCCTCTTCATCCTGACAAGGCCACCAAGGGGTTTGTTGTGTTTACACGAAGTGACACACTTCAGGCCTGATATCATTTCATCCTCATGGCAAACGTCAGAGGAGGCTACCATTGTAACTCTCACTTTACAGAGATGAACACTGAGGTTGAGAAACCTTCCCAAGCCCCTCAGCATCCTTTACACCTTCAAGTGGCACACGAATCCCTCTAATTCCATTTGCCCTTTGCCACCACTAACAGTTCAACTATCAGAGGCCAAAGGAACCCTATTATCCTCTCAAAAGAGCCAATGAAACAGAATAATAACCTCCCACCCCAAGGTGCTGGGAGCTGCAGTTAGAATGAGGATGCCATGTGCCATGTCTCCTGCCCCTCCTGGGTTTAGAACTGTATTTGACCGTTCAAACCTTCCTCACTTCCCAGGCAGCATACCTGTCTCATGCCTAAGCCTGGGGATGTGAGCTTTGGCAGCACAACACCAAGACCAGAATTTCAGAATAAATCAATGTGCATCTGCTACGAAATTCACCGCGATGGGATTTTACACTCATCATTACTTGGTTCCTACACTTACTGAATGGAGGCCCATCGGCCACTCCCATCGCTTATAAAATTTTCCAGTAGACAAAACATGAGAGCTTAGTTCCATGTTTTCCTGGGATTCTTATCTCATAGGAGCATCAGTAATCAAATCAAAGTGGCATTGACTAGCCTGGCAAATGAATAAACCTTTATTTGCCTACAACTTCAATTGAAGGCATCAAGCTCTCTCAGACAGGCAGCTACTTGTGCAAACAGGCAGCTACTTGTGAGAAAGAAAGAAAGAAAGAAAGAAAGAAAGAAAGAAAGAAAGAAAGAAAGAAAGAAAGAAAGAAAGAAAGAGAGAGAGAGAGAGAGATAAATCGGTAAGGAAAAATAGTGTAACAAGGACCACACTGAACCTACATTAGTTTCCCAGCGACTTGCAGAGTTTGTAATTTTTATCATTTACCTTTCTCTCCACTACCCCAATTCCTAGGGGAGGGCTCATTTTTTATTCATTCTGAAAGTTTACCATCAATCATCCTCTTAAAGAGCTTGCCAGAAACTTGGACAGAGCCTCATAATAAAATTGCAGAGACAGAGGACTAATTGATTTCTATAAATAATGTTTAGCTGTAAAGATATGAAAGGTGGTTAGAACCACATGTATTAATCTCCTTTTTTGCTCCATCTGTGTCTGCAAAAGCAGACTGTACCTTGACAAAGTACCCTGACTACTTTGCCCTGCACACACACAGCAGGAGATTAACACCAGATGGCCCACTCCTCCCACCTCCTGCTCCTCCCCTCCCCTCCAGCCCCGCCCCCACCTCCTCTGGTCAAAGCCTCTCATTACTCCTCCCCACCTCCTCAGTTACTATCTCAAAGTTATGAAATTTTACTTCCATCACCATCCCTGCTCTGACAACAGGCAGAGAAATGGACAGATGTCCCCCGATTTCTCTCTGCGCTTCCACCTTTCCAGGAGGCAAACAAAAACACAACCCAAACCCCAAAAGCGAAAGCTTTTCATCAGACTGTGAGACTGACAATGTTCAAGGAAAACAGTAACTACTGGTGCTCAAGTCTCATTAATGTGTGTATCTTGGAAAGAGGGAGGTTAGGGAGCCCTCGCTCCCAGGGAAGCTCTCACGCGCTGCTAGCTTTAACCACTTTGCACAGAAACACCCAGCAGTTACCACTTGTCAACATCACATAAAATGGGAACAAAATTATATCTGGGGGAATGCGTGCCGGCTGGACAAAGATAATGCCATAAATCTCTCAGTTATGTAAGAGTTGCTGGAGAAATGGTGAGAACTTGCAGAGGCACCATCTGCTCGGGCCCACTGTGATATGCTGAAACAAACAGCGAACTCAAGACCGGTCAGGGCTGAGTGATAGATACCCGAGTTTAAATTATGAATATTAGGTCATTACATGGGAAAGGCTTGATTCATAAGGGCACCCTCTTAAGCTGGTTCAGTCAATCAGCTGGTCCTAATCCCAGCTAAACACAACACAAAATGTCATACTTAGCATTGAACCCCATTTTTCTGGCTATAGATTAAATACAAAATGAATGACTACTTTCACTTGGAAGACAGGAAAACTGTCACACTAGACAGAATTCAACAAAATTGGCCTATTTCTTTTTCGCGTTTTCTTTTTTTGGGGGCCTAGACTGCTGCTAGGTGATGGTGGATAGATATTGTCCATAAACAAGAGTTTTTTTTAAATGGGGGGATGCAAATGACAAAGTTGAGCTAAATAAAGTGATTGTAGCCCAGCCGGCGTTGAGCATTGACCTATGAACCAGGAGGTCATGGTTCGATTCCCGGTCAGGGGACATGCCCAGGTTTCGGGCTCCATCCCCAGTGTGGGGCGTGCAGGAGGCAGCCCATCAATGATTCTCTCTCATTACTGATGTTTCTATCTCTCACTCCCTCTCACTTTCCTCTCTGAAGTCAATAAAAAATATATATTAAAAAATTAGAAAAATAAATAAAGCGATTACACATCGATTGACTTCTGATCACATCAAATATTTCTGATGATTATCATACTTGAAATATGGTCATGATTTCAAAAGCTTTCCCAGATACTTTCTTTTTCCTTTGATGCGAGGCAGATAAGACTCTATCAAAGCTTTTATTTTAAGGGGGAAAACGCATGCTGTGTTTTATAATTTTAAGTCTCAGTAAATGTAACCACACTTGTAAAAAAAAAATCACTTATTTTTAGCATGGACTCCTTGTCTAACATTCCCATCCCCTCCACATGTTTAGTTATCTGTCTTTACCCCCTTGAATGGGCTTCCTCTATTCATGGCAGGGGTTTCCCATTTCAATGGTAAGCACCAGAAAGGTAGGCGCTTCTGGTTCCATTTCGCCCGGGGCCCCAGTGGCCTAATGAAGGCTACTAGCTCTGTTGCCAACCAGCAGTGTTTTGGATTTGCTGGGTTTCATCTACCATTTCTGTCACGGTCTAAGACATAGGGAAGGGAACAGTTGATTGAGCCTAAGCAAGTTTACTTTCTTCTCTTTCTTTTCTAAAAGGTCTTGGGTGAGGGGGGCAGGCCCATGTTGAAATTGAGCTATCATGCTACTTGATATCACAGTTATTAAGATGCTTCCAGGAATTAGGCAAGGTAACCCTTGAGGTGTATGCAGTGGGGAGTTGCTTGGTCTGTGAATTAGTAAGGGTGTGAGGACATTGCATGGCTGATCCAACCCCCCGAGTCCATGGGGTTCATTCCAATGGCTGAAGCATTTCGAGTAAGTGAAAAAATTAGCACATCTGCTCATTGGATCAGTGGAAGGAGCCGCCTGAGCCCTGAAACACCATGGCCGATGGGTCTGGTGAATTATTCAGCATTCCAAAAAGCTGGGGAGTTCTCTGTGTAGGCTGGTTGGAAAGTTAAGAGTGCCAAGAAATACATGGTACTGTATTTATATTACCTGGAGTTGAAGAACTGTGTAACCAGTTTCCACTGCTTACAGCAACAAACTGAAGTCTGAATCCAGGAGCCCAGAGGAACCCCTAAGGATAGAGCTCAAGCTCAGATTCCTCACGTCCAATCAAGTGAAGCCACCACTGCTTTTGGACCTGTAGGGTTACACCTATAAATGCACCCTCAAACACAAGATTAAAATCTTGAAGTAGGTCAATGATTCCGTGTTGGGCTTGAATGCATCGGTAGGTTTATAGCAGTAGACTCTTAGTAGAAGGATCTACTTAAGTGCACCAGTGGAAACTTAGAGATCAAAGAGAATGAAGATAATCTGTGACCTTCCTGAGTGCCAGGCCAAGAAACAGTCCCTAGCAAGACACTGTAGTGCCAACACACCCCTAAAGTCCTGAGAGAGGAAGGAGGAGCCTCCAGGAAGGCCCATAGGATGCGAGCTGTGGTGTCAAGAAAAAGAAAGCATTGTTTCTCAGTGTGTTGGTGATGATCATTGGGGGTATAAGGTGATGGGGTCGGGCTGCCCCCTGATAGACGTCTCCCAGACAGACCCTTGCACATCAAGCTGAGTTGGTCAGATAAAGCTGCTGCATCGGCCTGCTCCCTGAGCCCTTGCATTTCCTCCTCACCTCAGTTCGAGGAATAGCTGAGGGCAAAGATTTAGTGTCCCTTTTCTCCCCATCCATGCCCCTTTGGCCAGAGTCCCCATCCTCTCCCTTTTCTGCCATCCCAAGGTGAACAGGGTTCCTCTCCGGTTCCCAGGAGCCTGCGGTCACTTGCTGTGTTTTTCCACCAGAATCGCTTCTCCCAAAAGAATCTCTCAGTCCTGCTGACCTCCCTCAGCTCCACCTACCCGGTTCCCGCCCCAGGTACCTTGTTTTGCCTTAAACATGTCAAGCCAAACTCCAGGTCAAGATCTTTGAACTTGTAGTTCTGCAGCCTGGAATGCTCTTCTCTCAGTATCAGAATGACTCATTCCCTGAATTGATGCCTCAAACTAAATATCACCTCCTCAGAGGGAACTTTCCTGACCACTGTTATAAAAAAACAACCCCACACACAACAAAAATGAAAACAAAAACAAACCACCACCCACCCATCACTCATCGTCTCCTCACATTGCCATTGCTTCAGTTTTCTTTGTAGCACCTATCACACTAGGCAATAGTCATGTTTATGTCTCCCCCCTGCCCCCGCATCCCCTTTATTATTTTCTTTTAAATCGTGAGGGCAAAGAACTTGTCTTGCTCATTGATAGATGGCACCTGACTTGGTTGGCTTTCAATAACTATCTGTTGATTGTTGAATAAATGAAAGAATACACTGGAATCAGACAACAGAATGTGACCAGTTTAGAACAGTTGTTCAGCACTCTGAGGGTTGTGACTCACATCTACCAGCCCTGAGAAGCCTCATCCCCTGGTCCCCCTGTAGGAAGGACAGTTTGCTTGCCTACATCAGAAGAAATCAGGGTATTACTTGGTCTCATCCTTAGAAAGCACCCAATATGGGAGAGGTGGTACTAAACTGAGAAAGAGTAGTCTCACATCTCTGAAGGTCAGAGGTCATCTGAGTTTTCCAGCCTCTAATCTCTGAGCAACTTCCTGCTCTATTTCCTCCACTGTCTATACCATCTTCCTCTGTAGGGGCTATTCTTGACCAGACTGAACTCTCTTTCAATCCCCCAATCCTCTTCTCCTGAGACTTAGGGCAGTATGAACAAGATTTCATCTCAGTACTTTGGGTGGAGAAACACTATTCTCATCCAAACCTTGTCATGTCACTTAATGATTGAGAAACAGAGGGTCAGAGAACTGAAATGTCTTGGCCAAGGTCCCACTGCTAATGAATGCCACAGCGCAGCCTAGAGCCCAAGTCTCCTGATAATAAGACTGGTTCCAGCTCTACACTCCATGCTACAAATAATAAACAGCCAATACACCCCAGGCTGCTCATCCAACAATCAATTTAATTCCACAAACACTGATTGCGTGCCCAGAATGTACATGGTCCTATAACTGGTTAGAACCTGGGGTACAACAATGTAAACAGTAGAATCCCTGTCCCCAATGAGTTTACTGAAAGTGTGAATACAGAATGAAAATTATTATAATACATATATTTTTGGCATTGAAATATTGATTGATAGGCAATTAGTGCAGTAATCAGTTTATCTATAAACAGAGCCTTCAAGCACCTTCTCAGAGTCTTCTCCAACAGTTATGCTTAGGTCTTACCCTAGATATAATTTTGAAAGAGAGAGAGAGAGAGAGAGAGAGAGAAAGGAATGGTGCTGCTCTGGCTTCTTCCATTTATCCCTTACTGGCACATATCTCTGCTTCCTTCAAAGACCTTAAACTGCTGGGTTGGTGTGGCTCAGTGGTTGAACATCGACCTATGAACCAGGAGGTCACAGTTCAATTCCCAGTCAGGGCACATGCTTGGGTTTCTGACTCAGTCCCCATTGGGTGGGGGGGCATGCAGGAGGCAGCCAGTCAATGATTATCTGTCATCATTGATGTTTCTATCTCTTTCTCCCTCTCCCTTCCTCTCTGAAATCAATAAAAACATTAAAAAAAAAGTTCTTAGGGGGAGGGTCCCTTTCAGAAGCCTTCGCAGCATGGTTCTCACTTACTCTAAAGTCCTGGGGTGAGACTATAGAGCTGAATTATTTCTACCACTCAGTATGCCCCACCCGACCCTCTGCCCAGAGGCCCATGTTCAACTTCTGCATTACTGTAGAAACTGTTGATCACTACTAACCTGATCAATAACAAACATTCCCTCCATCAACCAAAGGCACATTGGAAGTCTTCTGGGTTAGTGATAGGGATTCAAGTACATGCACAATCAGTAGGGCACATGTCAGTCCATCCCAGCTATGCCTAATCCTGGCTCAGCATTCAGAGATGACCTCCAATAAGAAAACTTCATGCCAGACTTTGTAAATCTTTCTTCTCCATCATCACAACAATAAAGTCCAAAAAGAGTGAAAGGGAAAGAGAGCAAGAAAGAGTGAGAATGGGGGAGGGAGAGGAGGGGGGAGAGAGAGAGAGAGAGAGAGAGAGAGAGAGAGAGAGAGAGAGAGAAAGAGAAAGAGAGAGAACCACTGGGTAAGTACAGGGGCAGAAATATTAAACAAGAGTTGACATTAGCATGGAAACAAGCAATTCCTAATTTCCTTGTATTTACAGAAAAAGTAAGGATATGAAAGAAACCAGAAAACAAGGTAATAACTTGCCTCTAGAAACCTCTTTCCTTCCATTGTTCCCAGTCCCCCACCTCCCCAAAGATAAAGATACACTTTTCAGCCCCAAACTACTAGGATCAAGACTTGCCGGGTGCAGAAACGAAACTGGCTTTCCCTCCGCTGGAGCCAGGATGCGCCCCAGCTGTAGCCCAGGGTTCACTTTCCCATTCTCCCCACATTTCCCTGCCTGTTGCCTACAAGACAATTGTCTCCAAACACCAAGTACTGATATTCAGAATTGTTTTCCTACCCTGGTTTGAGTCGCCTCCATGAGAGAGCCCATGGGGGTTTGAGCTCTTCAGCAGAAATAGAGCCTGGGGGGTAGAAGGAAACCCCTTCTCCCAACCTCCACACAGTTCCTGTTGCCAAGGGAACCTTGGCTTTGTCCAGGGAGGCTAAGAATGGCCGCCTCTCCCATGGCCTGGCTCCAGGAATAGCCAAATAGCAGTGCAGGGTCCAGAGCAGAGGGAGGGGAAGTGCCACACACATGCTCCGGACAAAGAAATCACTTTCAAAGAGAGAAATGGTGAAAATGAAGGTCTTCAGAAATGCCTGGTGCAGAGGGAGGAAATTTATGGGTGATGCTGCTGTGAGCAGATTTGAGTTGTGCCCCTTTAAGGAGTGGGATTCGAATCTCTATTTCAGAGGATAGAGGGAAGAACAGAGACAGGGAGAAGAGGGGAAGGTTGAAAGGAGTGTGTCTCAGCATCCTTTGGTGGAGGCTGTGCATTAATCAGATAAGCAATTAATTAATTGAGATGCTTAATTGAAGCTTTAGACTGCACTGTTTTGGCTACTGGATTGGTTGAAGAGCTGTCTCTTTCCTAGAAGTCTGGTGGGGTCTGGCGAGGAGATGAGAGCATCATTTTGCTGGTCGAGCACAGTTTTCATTTTGATTTGCCCTGCAATTTAGAGGCAGGGCCTAACTTTCCTTTTCAGAACAAATCCTCTCAGGCACATGCTTATTTTGAAACTCATTTGTCAAGGGTGGATCAGGTTGGACAGTAGTTGGGAGAGTTTGGATGGCTCTCAATTCCTACCTTACTGCCTAGCACAGTGTAGGTGCTCAACAAAGCATGTTCTGTCAAAAGGGCTGTAGGAGGACAACTTGTTTCTGGTGCTTTGTCTTCCCAGCAAGCAGAGGGATGAATACCTGATAGCTAAAGCCACTGAGACTCAGAGGTCGTGGCTTACCTGCGGACCAGGACTGAATAGTAGTAGAGGAAGGACTCCAACCCAGAGCCCATTACTTTTGACCACAATGTCTAAATGCTTTTTTAAAATAGAGGACTAGCCTGGCCAGTGTGGCTCAGTGGTTGAGCATTGACCCATGAACCAAAAGGTTACCGGTGACGGTACATGCTTGGGTTGTGGGCTCGATCCCCACTAGGGGGCGTGAAGGCAGCTGATTAATGATGGTCTCTCTCATTGATGTTTCTATCTCTCTAGCCCTCTCCCTTCCTCTCTCTGTAAAAATCAATAAAAACATGTTTTAAAAAAATAGAGGACTCAACAGAACGCTCTGTCCAAGTGTTACTGTATCTGGTTTGGGCTACACCTGGGGCAAGACTAGTCACACTGAATCACAATACAGTACCAAGAAAAATTTACACACACACACACACACTTCCCTGCAAGGTTGTATGATTGTTACATTACTTATCTTTTCAAGCTCAGCTCTGACATCAGGAACTTCCCATCAATATCCCCAAGCTCAGCTTCCATAGCACTTTTTAAAGATTCTTCTCATAATACTTAGTACCCTGATTTAGTCATTGGAACCTGTGTATATGATCATAGGGATGGCCCTCTACTAGAATATAACCACTGTGAGCAGAGGTACCAGGCTTCATTCCTTTTTTGTGTGGCTTAAACACCAAATAAGGTGTTTAAGTGACACATAGTAGGCGCACGATACACACACTCCAGAACTGAAGAGCAAACTGAGTCCATTTGCAAATGTTTTATTGAGTGTTAACTCTAATCCCAGGAAGGATTCAAGAGATTTTGAAGGTATAGAATCTGCCTGCTTTGCAAAGTTTAAGATCTATATAAGGTATAGGACTGGGCCTTAGATTTACTTGAGCCTATTGCCGTGAGTGTATCTGAGAGAGCTAGAAGTATTTAGGAGCATTTATGGTATGGATAAAAACAGCTCTCTCAGTGGTTTTGTCTGTCAGATTGTGGCTGTAAAATTCTAGGAGCCCTGACCTGCAAACAGGCCCAGATGGGCTTGAAGAGACCATGCTTATTTCTTCTTGGCAGTACCCTTGGCTTTTTCAGACTGTCTCCTCTAAAGAAACCCTAGTTAAGTACACATTACCTACTGGTAGGAGGACTGGAATGAGCCCTATTATGGCAATTTCCCTACTCTATGATGCTACCTCTCTTTTGCAGAAATACTAATCTAAATCCATTAAAACCCACTATCAAAATATATAGTTGATGCATAACCACAAAAACAGAAATTCTGGACATTCTTATCAGCTTGGGGTATCTGGACCCACAGTTTTCTCTCATTCTCTCTAGGGGATGCTGACACTCTACATTCTTTGCATGGCTGACGGCAGTAACTTGTCAACCAGGAGAAGGTTCAAACCAAGCGAGCAGGGTCCCCTCCTCACTGTACTTTCATGATGTAAACAGCAGGTGAAAAGTGCTAGGTGCAAAGAGAGTGGTGGAAGACTACTGCCCTCAGGTCATCTGAAGATCACAGATGAAGACCGAGGCCCAGAGTTGCATACTGAGTGAACAGAGATGGACTAGACTCTAGAAACACCCAACCAACGTCATTCTGAATGGTCTTTTGGCCTCAGGTCACTCTCTCCTCCTGCCAGCCTCCCACTATGCCCTTGTGACCTCTGCAGGCTGATCTTTCCATCTGGCCATGTCCCTCTTCAGAGCAAGATGCTGCCACATCTGTCTGTGGCCCTGAGATCAAGTCCAATCTCATAGGCTTTTTGTGATCTGCCCTTCCCAGCTATGCCTCAGAGACTCCATTCACTTTACCAGTGTCTCACTTCCTTTCTTAAATACTCTGAGAAGTTATTTAATTTCACCATATTCTTGTTTTGCATTTTCCTCAGCCGAAATGTGACTCAAGTGACGGCAATGTCACTGACATTGCCCCAAATGACTTTCAAGATCTCTCTGCATGAGACCTATGAGTTAGGCATTGTGGAATGAAGTTTTGGTGGAAGAAAGGATTATGTTATGCTACCATGGAAGGAAGGGGCAGTGTCTTGATGCTCAACATTCATCATGGGGTGCTGTGCATTCTGTAGTGAGAGTGCTATTAGGAGAAGAAGACATAAAGGAAGGGGAAGGAATTAGAATTCAGTTGTACCCAACACTCAAGTACATTCATATTTTTTGGGTACCAACTAACTTCTATTTGAACTGATACCATTACTATACGTTGGGGTCTCACAGTTAAAGGGGCCGGATAAGTGAGGTAAATGGGGGTGGTAGGCCTGTGTCAGGCAATAGGAAGGGGTGGAGACTGTGCTAAAATAGAGACAAAATCCTATGTGTAAAGGGAATAGCAGTGATTCACTCAAGCTGCTTAGGGACATGTGGGATTGCAGCTCAGAATTGCCAGTTTTTAACCTTTTTAAAGAGAACTTGGAAATGTGGGAAACTTTCCAATTTAAAAACGTTGATTCCATATGTTAACAAACATTGTGTAGGGCAAACAGAATACATTGGTGGGCCATATTTAGTTCATGAGCTGCCACTCTGTGACCTCTGCCCTATATGGAACTTTCCAGAGTCTGTGTGTAGGCATCTACAGGTGGGGGGTGTTTAGCTGTCATCAATAATCCAGACCACAAAACTTAGGTAAAAACCACCCACAGGGCAACAGGGCGGAGCCATAAATGATCTCAATGTGCTACAGTGGTTGAATAGAAAAGATGGAAAACAAAATTGTAGAAGAACTCACTCCTTCTGAGGAGGTGAGAAGTGGTGATAGGACTGAGCAGTGCTCCCGTCCATCTCTGAGAGCTGGACAGCTCCAGAGGTGATCCTTCCTAAGTCTCCTGTGGTGCAGGGAGGCTGGGCTTGAGGAGGCCTGGAAAGGAGGGAGGTGTCCCTATGGTGAATAGGATGTCACACCCAGTGTAGACACAGGCATGACTCAGCACAGGTTCTTTTCTCACTGGCCTCAAGCATACTTTCCCCAGCTCTTAGCCAGAATACATTCAGAGTTTCACATCTGAGAGAAAATGGCAATGGTGAAATCCCCTTCTCTGAGGAAGACCTTTTTTCACTCATGAGCACCTGTAGGGGCACTGGTGTGACCACAGGTGGCCCAGCTATTCACAGTAGGAAGGGATGGAGAGCCACCCTATCTGTGGCTCTCTCTGCTTAACCCTGAGAAGAAACCACTCCTACCTTTTGAATCCCTTTTCATCCTCACCCATCTCTTGCTTCCTCAAGGCTATGATACCATGATCATACCTCCCAAGAATAAGCCTTTCATGTGCCTTTCAGGTCTTCCCTTCCTTTGGTTGATTCAAATCTCACCAATTCCTTTTCTTCTAAGTCCACGGTTCCTGAGATACCACTCCGTATTTCCACAGCCACCAACCTCATCCAGGTGTTCCACATTCCAGATCCCTCCCACTATGGCCTCTGAAGAAGGTTTTCCTTGCTTCATTTCTCCCCACCTGCCCGTTTCCATCATGTCATCCGCTTCCTAGTATTTATTATCTTTTATTAAAATACACCAACATGACCTTAAAAGATTGTTATATTTTCACTGGCTCTATGTAGAGCCTATCCAGTTACCTTCAGGCCATGGAAAGAGAATGAATTTTGGAATCACAGACCCAAGTTCACATCGCGGCTGTGCCCTTTGCTCCCTGTGTGATCTGAACAAATTGCCTTCTCTTGACTTCAGTTACCTCATCTTAAAATTGGGATAAATAATACATACCTTGCACAATTGCTGAGAGAATTATATAAGCTAATATTGGCTATCTCATTATAAGTACTCAAAAAATGGTAGTGGCCATTAATATTTTTCTCCATAAAGGTAGCATGGGGAGGGGGAGAAGTAGGGGTTGGCATCTGTCAGCCTGATGACAGATATGTCAAAATAATCTGAAGCAAGCTAAATAAATGATGAAAATTTGTACAGTTTTATGTGTTCCGCTGCAGTGCAAAAGAAAATTATCAAGAGAGAAAGTGGAAATTCACTGCTACTAAGTTCCAGCAATTTTATCCCCTGAACATGTTAGCTGTTATCTATGTTCTCCCACACAGATATATGGCTTTGGTCAAAGAAAGTCCCTGCAAGGCCCCTGTAAACAACTGGATCATTTTCAACCCAATGGACTGCACGTGCAGATGGACTGTGGCCATCCTCCGTCTTCATCGTGACATTAAGCACAGTGGACTGGAGATGGACGAGTCCTCTGGGGGCAAACAAGCCTAAATGTGGATCTTAACTCCATCAAGGTCTTACCTGTGGGACTGGGAGCAGGACACCCAATCTCTCCAAGTCTCAGTCCTTTACCTGCAAAATTAGGATAACCACGCCACCTGTGTAGGGGGCATTGGGCAAGTGGCTCATTCAAAGGGCCTCATTATTTTACTTGTGCGACATGTTTCCACTCATTCTCTTCCCATTACTTAAGTGGACTCCAAGTTCACATCCTCTAGGAAATGCTCTTGATCAAGTCCTTTTGATACGGACTACTGCTTTATTCTCTATCCTCTCAGTGAATGCAACATTTGTAATTAAAATTTGTGATTTAGAGTTATAAAGAAGAGTTTTTGAGTTAGACAGACTTGGTTTTGAAATCTGGTTTCAGTACTATCTAGCTGTGTTCCCTAGCCAAGTCTCAGTTTCTTGATCTATACGTGAGGGGTAATGAGTCCCCTTTGAAGGGTTCTGGTGAGGATTCAATAAGCTAATCCAGGCAGTGTTTAGAACAGGACCTGGTGAAGAGAAAGGATCCAAGAAAGATTAGCTGTTCTTACTAAGGTGGAAAGTACCAGAAATGGCAACAGTAGGATGGGGTTTCGGTCCCACCTTGACACAAATAAGTTGTATGATCTCTCGATTTCCATAACCTCTCGATTTCCCTGTCCATACAAATGAAAGGCATACCACCTGCCTTGTATCCCAGGAATTACATGAAGATGAAATAATGTCATGGCTGTGAAGGTTCTTTGAAAAATGAGAAGCACAAGTCTTACACATCTGCTGGCATGACAGTTGTTTTTGACTCTGGGTGTGCGCACGCGCACGTGCGTGAGTGTGAGTGTCTGGAAGCTCCTGGAAGACAGGGAGGAGTCCTTCAACCTCTTCTGCGCCCATTCCATGGTTTCTATTTTAATTCTGCCGCCTGCTCGGCAGACATTGCGCGCTTGTTCCGCACCCATGCCTGCCTTGTAGAACAGGCTGAAATAGAAGCACCCACCCTTACGTGTGGGCAGCGTTCTGCCAAGGCAAAGATCCAGCTCCGAGGTCCGAGTGCCTGAGCTGCCCTAGTGAGAGGGGAAAGATGAAGCATGTGTAATAAATGCTCTCCAGGCGGTGAGGGAAAAATCACCTAACACTCTTGTGGCTTTTAGAAAAAAAAAAAAAAAAGAGTAAGGGAGAAGAAGGAGGAAAAAGAAAACGCTGGGCTTTTAAACAAGTGGCCGGGCTGTTTGTCATCTGTAAAATGAGGCGATGGAAAAGCACGGAAGGGCAGTGGTCACTGGGTCTGCTTCAGGGATTCGTGCCTCAGACGTCGGCTCCAGCGCGCCCGGGCTGTCCATCTGCAATTGCTTTTTCTTTAACCAAAACAGAGAACTCTCACTGCGCTGAAGTTTCCCACCTGGCTCAGGAGTTTTCAGACCTGGCCTAGGTGGTCTCTAAGTAAATATTTTCATCCTCACTCACTCACCTCCTCCTGAGGAAAAGAAAATCATCCCTTCGCTCAGCTAGAGAAGAAAGCACCCAAACCAAACAGCGGGTTATTTGCACCACTGGAACCCTCATTCCAGGGACTCCCGGGCAGGCATGTGGTTTCAATCAGACTGTCCGGGCTACTTGTCCATCTTCTAGATGTGTCTGGTTAACAGGGACCCGGAGACGAAGTTTGGACGCCTGTCGGAGCACTTCAGTGCCTGTGCCGATGGGCATGGGGCCTCTCGCCATCTTCCACTGGTTCTAGAAATCCACCTGCGGGCAGAAAACTAAAAAATGGTCTACCCACAAGTGCACACGATACTGCACCCCTGACTCTGTCTGTGGAGCCTGAGCCTTGGTGATCGTTGCATAGCCAGTGGGACCAATGGAAACCCTCCTGCTGTGGGGCTCATTCCGGGGCCTTTGCTCCCGGCAGCCCTTTGGTTTGGGCTCAGTGGTATTTTCAGAAAGCATGTCAGTGTTCCTGCATGTGTGTCAGGCACCGTGCTAGCCTGCAGTGACATAGCGTGATGAGCATGACCTCTGCCCTCCAGGGGCTCACAGCTCTTCTGATGAAGATCCTGATCCAGATCCAGATGTGCAATCACAAAAATAGTTGTTTCCTGGGGTTGCTGTAGCAGATTCCCACAATCTGGGGGACTTCAGACAACAGAGACTCCTTTTTCTCTCAGTTCCGGAGGCCAGAAGTCTGAAATCCAGGTGTCGGCAAAGTTGGATCCTTCTGGGGCCTATGCAGAGAGTCCATTCGTTGCCTCTCTCCCAGATCCTGGTGGCTAACAGTGACCCGTGGTGCTCCTGGGCTTGTAGCTGCCTCACTCCATCCTCTGCCTTCATCTCTGCCCGACCTCCCAGCTGTGGCTGTGTCAAATCTCCTCTCCTTTCCATATCTACTGGATTTGGGCCTGTGCTCCATCCAGAATGAACTCATCCCAAGATCCTCACCTAGTTACACCGGCAAAGACCCCATTTCCGAAAAGGTCCTGCTTATTGGTACTGGGAGTTAGAATGTGGACAAATCTTTTTGGGCGATGCAGTTCAAACCACAAAGACCAAATGTGATAAGCGCTATAAAAATAGAGTCCAGCCCTAGCGGGTTCGGCTCAGTGGACAGAGCATTGGCCTGCGGAATGAAGGGTCCTGGGTTCAATTCCGGTCATGGGCACATGCCCAGGTTGCAGGCTCAGTTCCCAGTGTGGGGTGTGCAGGAGGCAGCTGGTCAATGATTCTCTCTCATCATTGATATTTCTATCTCCCTCTCCCTCTCCCTTCTCCTCTGAAGTCAACAAAAATATATTTAAAAAATAAAATAAAAATAGAGTCCAGCCCAGGATGCAACTGCAGCTGAGAGGAGGGTGGTCCTGATGCAGCTGGGGTGAGAGTCAGGGACATATTTAAAAACATGTGACTGATTCACAAGGGCAGTTTGGAGGACAAGTTGGAATTGGCCTACCAGTGGGAAGCTTTAGAAGTTTCAAAGTGCCCTGCAGAGGATGACTCCATCTGCGGCATTTGAATGTTGATGGGTTCCATGGATCCCCTCCCTGTGGATCCCTCCTCATTACCACTGCCCGTGAGGCCCGAGGAGGACGGCCAGTGCACAGAGGCACACTGGCTGGAATCTGAAATAGCTCAGCCTCTAGCCAACTGTGCAGAGAGTCTCACCTTGGCCCCCCATCCAAACCATACACTAAACAACAACAAGAAGACCCCATCTCATCCTCCTTGGCTTTTTCTTCTCCTCATTGGTCTCCTGTGTGTCCCCCTTCTCTTCCTGTGAATTGCAGCTTGTTGTACCCAACACAAGTTCATTCAGATTCACTAGTGTCATCTTTCTCAACATTCCAAGGCTGGTGACCAGAACCTACCTCTAGGCAGACTGATCAAACAGAAGAAATGGCAGGACTGTGTGGATGGGGTGTGTGGTGTGTGAATCATGCTGGAGACAGGAGGCAGTTTGTGGAGAATCTGCAAAAGCAGCTGCGCTTCAGTAAAACACAAACTGGAAAAGGCAGGACAAAGAGAAGTAGCCCTCCTCACCTGTCTGTAAACATCAGGAAGATTGTGCTGTTGGAGGACCATCTTGGCTCTCAAGGAGTAAAGTCTTTAGCATCAGGAGATGCAAGCAAAGATGGATGGACAAGTGGAAAACCTGGAGGACAGAGAGCCTTCCTGAGGTGTGGGTGACTATCCTTAGAGCTAGAATGTTCTGAGTCTTAATTTCATTCTAGAAACCTGCCTGCAGGTGGGCTCACCTTTCAGGCATAAGGTACAGATGAGGAAAATTCTTATGCAGTGTCCTTTGAGCTATTACTGGTTTAGAAAGGTTATGTGCTTACAAAGCCATCTCCTACTAGGCCAGAGGAATGATTTACTTCTCATAGAGTGCACACGGCCAATAGCTAAGCTTGACATACTCTTTGTGGGGCAACTTGGTAAGGACATTTTCAAATCCACCCAGTTGATGAAATTATCAGAGCAGCATTTATGTGGCTTCTTCTTTGACTCCCATGAAACTAGATGATCTGATAATATTCTAGATGATAAAATAAGACCTAGTTATAAAGAATGGGGGAGTCTGCCTGGCCAGCATGGCTCAGTGGTTGAGTGTCAACCAATGAACCAGGAGGTCATGGTTCGATTCAGATCAGGGCATATACCCGGGTTGCGGGCTCGATCCCCAGAGTGAGGTATGCAGCAGGTAGCCGATCCATGATTCTCTCCCATCATTGATGTTTCTATCTCTCTTTCCTTCTCCATTCCTCTCTGAAATCAATATAGATATAGAATGAGAGAGTGTGACACGGGTTTGGTAATGCTTTTTGATAACAATATCCGAGTTCTCTTTCATGTGAAACAATTCATGAATTTGTGGACATTAAATACCTGCACATCCAAGCAAATATCACAGCACAGGGAATACAAATTGCACTGAAAATCATTTACTCAGAGAAAGCCTTCCCCCCAACACACCCTGATAAATGTTTTTCAAATGGTCCTTTATCCGAAATAGCCCACCCCTCCAAGAACACTATATGGCTGATTCAGAAGGCCACATCCCATGCATTCTTGTTGCCATCCCAAACTCGTTATTTATGTGTGGCTTTGGATGGTCTTCAGAAGGTTTGTGGAAGCATTCACACGAATTCAATCCAAAACGTCACTCTGAGGCTGGACCATTCTTTATGTGACAGCCCTGGCATCCCGAATGATTTTACAGTCAAATCTCAGGCATATGACCTCCCAAAGGAAAAAAAAAAAAAAGGTAGGGGAAAACAGCCAGCGGCCCCTGTCCTCAACGACTCTTTCTGAAAGGCTCTATGGTATTCCATATTAGAGGCTTGGAAAACAACCATACGACTGTCAGCAAACAGCAGGAATTGTACTGGCAAGATTGGCTTGCGGTGGCTCTGTCTACAGATTGTGTTTCTTGTCTGCCTGCCAAGACCCACTGTCCCTGATAAATGTAGCACTCAGAGATGGCCAATCAGAGAGGCAGATTGTACCACACAAACCAACCCTCTGGAGAAGACCAGTGAGGTCAGCTCTAGAAAGCAAGCAAAGATGGTGGATTGAGAATGACAGAATCTAGGGGGTCACTTTTGGAAAATCAGGAGTAGATCAGTGCATAAGCATGACTTGCACATCCCCTAAAGGTAAGGCCACTGGTGGGGATTGTGAGGACAGAAAGAAATACATGATGTAATCTTTCTACTCCATGATCTTTCAGTCTATGTGGGTAGCTAACAGATACCCTATGTGGGAATGTAAAGTGACAACATAATTTTAAAGATTGAGTTGATGCAGGGTTATAGCAGTAAAATATTAATGTGGAGCATAAAGAATTGATAACTTCCAATTTGGAATATCTAGAGAATATATACATTTTTATTTAATTAGTGTCTTATACAGCACTAGATCTGAGTGCCCTAATATTAACTCATTAAATTCTTCTCACAGCCCTATGACGTAGGTACTGTTAGAATACTCTTTTCTTTTTTTTTAGATGAAGAAACGAACAGAAAGGTTGAGTAGCCTATGTGAGGTTACACAGCTATTAAGTGGCTTATGGGAGGGAAAAGAACTTAGGTTGGACCTTGAAGGTAGCTTGGGATTTGAAAGGCAAGAAGATAAGAAGGCCTTTCTTTTAGCTGGTGGAACCACAGGCCATTGGTGAGGAAGGAAGTGGCATGATGAAAGATTCATACATCTCATTTCTGGGTGTTTGATCTTAGGGTAAAACACAGGGACATTGGAAAAGGAGGCAGAGAAACAAATTGAAAGACTGTACAATGAATTAGCCAATACCTTCACGTTGAAGACCACTATGAAGTATAAGAGTAATTCTTCTACTTTTTTTCTCTACTTTCCAAAATATGAAATTGCCAATCAGGTCAATGATTGTGAGATACTCTAGTTTTAATGGAATCAGGCTTTCAGTACTTTTATGGAGAGATAAAGTCCCTCACCATACTAAGATCACCCCTGCATTTTTAAATACAAATCTGCATTAGGAAATAATTTTAAAAACAATCTGTATTAGAGACATAGCTTCTCAAACTCTACCTGGCTAGGCAACCTACAGTGTAACATCACCAAAATAGAACTTTGCATTCTCTTTTCCTTCATAGCAATGGAAATGTCTTTTACTTCACTTTCTTTCTCAGATCTGTAAGTTTTTTTATATAGGTGTATGATTTCATTATGTACAGGCCTAAATTCCTCTTTTTCTTTCCTGTCCTTAACAGGCAATATGACACCCAGTTTCTCAAATCGGGATTAAAAGAATATATTTACAACTGAGCAGGACTAGCTAGCTACAAGCCAGTATCAAGCAGAAAAGGCTTGAAATTAGCAGATTGGAAGTTTCTAGAAGCACTCATCAAGGCTTTAGTAATGGAAGGAAGTTCTAGAAAGGCATTTGCCTCACAAGAAACTTCTTTAACAGTGTGAAATTGATTACGCATAAGCATAGAGTTCCCTATGGTTTTAGGGTTTGTGTCTAACAGAGTCAGGTCCCCTAAGGAAATAAATTCAGCCATTAAATTCCATAGGTTGTATCCAAAGGGATGGGCATATCGTTTGCTGGGAAGCCCACTCAACTCTTCTCAACCCTCCAAGATTTTCATTTATATATTGATGATTCCTATAAATGCATCCAGCCTGCTGGATCTTCAATATTTCATTTTTACGTCTCTTTTTCCTGCTAAATTGCAACTGTTTGTAGGGCAGAGACTATATCGAATTCATCTGTGCATGTCCACAACCCACCACATAGTTGATGTTTCTTAAATAAATGGTCTGGTTTCCTTTGTAGGCATAATTGTGGTGGATTCCAAGTCTTTAGGTAATTTATCAAGGGTGATTCTACTCTTTCAAAGCAACAAAAGTCGTATCTTTGTGACCTAGCCAAGGCAGGGATTCTGTCATAGAGATCTGACATTGAAATATATTTATTTGGACATGGTTAATATGTTTCTTTTGCCTTTTCCCCAAAGGTTAATTTATTGTTTATTCTATCCATAGGTTTAGCATGAAAGTAGAGAAATATCTAGGAGACTGCATGTGTCTTTCATGCATCTTAGCATCTCAAGTTCAACCCTTGTCCCTCTCTTCTGTAGATTTGGCATAGAAATGCCATTTTTCATTGCCTAAGAATACTAGGAACCCCTGCCCTTGTTCTGTTGCTTCTTGTCATGTCAGACATGGCATCTTCCATAGAATCCTGTTTTGCAGGTTATTTGGACTTTTCCCCACTCTCTCTGACAAAAGTCCTATTTCAACTCTGTTGATCAGCTCAGAATTGTCTGCCAAACACATCCTTCCCAGTCTCTGTGAAGTATACCCAGATCCCAGCCAAGGCCCTTTGTTCTGGTTACCACAGGCCACAGGTCAGGAAACTAATGTTTCCTCTTCAAACCCATCTTCAGCCATTATGTGCCACATTCTCCTTTCTTTCCCAAACACATGATCTTCAGATGGCAGAAGAGATGTAAACATCTCCTATGTCCCTCTACAATTTTCCATCGAGCACCTGAGGGTTTCTGGGGGCCCATCTCACCATTCATTCTCATAGGAGCCAGAAGAAGAGGACAATAAATTGTGGGGTTCAGTGGCCTTACCTGGCATATTGCCACATGCCTTCTACTGTGCTGTCCCTACCCAGCTGCCTCTGGAGGGCATGATCCAAACTCTACCCAGCAGATCACTTCCTTTGAGAATGGTAACAGGGTTCTTTTATACACAGTTCCTGAAAATCTCCTCTATTATTGTTATATATAGGTTGGTGCCTTTTTCTCCCCTTTAAAAAAAATCAAAATGTCTTGAAAAAGGCTCCACCACAAGAATCTCTTGGTGGAATTTCCCTTTTTATTCTCATTCATATAACTTTGACGTCTATTTCCATTTACGACTTTAGCTTATTTTTCAATCTGGTTGCTTTTTTCCTGAATTAGTTTTCTACTCCCTAGTCTAATAAACTAGAATATAACAAGGTGATCCTCAAATGTTTTCCCTCATCTTTAGCAGTTACCACAGCTTGACTATACAGCAAACATAACTCTTAATTAATAACATCAGGGGAAAGAGAAACACGATTCTGAAGGTCAGAAAGTTCTAATCCATGGGAATCATGTCCCAGCCTCAAGAAGAAATAGCATCTAGCTCGGGGTCACAGGGAACAACTGTTTTCAAGTCTTGCTGATGGAAACAAGCCAACCTCCTTCTCATTCATTTTCCCTTTAAAAGAATCTATGTAGGCCGATAATCTTTGTCTAGCTTCTCAATAGCTGATATTGAAATATTAAGACCAATAATAAGCTCCGTGATGTTGTAGAAAGAACATCACGCAAGCAATCTAGAGAACTATATGGTTCGGGCTATGTATTTGAACTCTGAATCTCATGACCTGATCTATTAAATGGAGGCAGAAAATATTTCCTGCTTTTCACTGGGTGTTTGTGAGGGTCAGACATACACACATACACATAGACACGTATGTGTACATGAATAAACACACATATACTTTACAAACTGTATAATGTCTCATCTCACAAATACTACACTTTAGGTAATTATCATAGCATTTTAAAACTAGCTTGGCATCCTAGAGCCCTTATAAAAAGAATAAGCTAAAATGAACAAACCTAGGCTCTGTGATTTCTGCAGCAAAGCTGGCTATATAATACTAGAGGCCCGGTGCACGAATTTGTGCATGGGTGGGGATCCCTTGGCCTGCCCAGCAATCAGGGGCGACTGGGTCCATTGGGTCTGTCTCACCCAGTCCCAATTGGGGCGATCAGGACCAACCGACCTGGGGGAGGTACCGCGGGAGGTTGGCCGGTTGCAGGAAGTTGGCTGTGGAGCACACTGACCACCAGGGGGTAGCTCCTGTGTTGAGCATCTGCCCCCTGGTGGTCCATGCACAACATAGTGACTGGTTGACCGGTGATCCAGGCGACCAGTTGTAAAGGTCGCTTAGGCATATATATATATATATATATATATATATATATATATATATTGAGCAGGTCATTTGTTGTGTTTTTAAAATTCCCCCTGATGTGAAATTGGGACAATGATTCATCCCTGCCTTCCTCCAGAAAGGGCTGCTCTCTGGCCCAAGGCTCTGCCTCATCCCCTAATGAATGACACCAGTACCCCAATTCACTTTTCAACTCACCATTTACCCTAACAGTCCATCTAGACAACACACCAGAAGATGAAACAATAAAGCCAATATCTACTCACGGCATATCCTACATGACGGTTGATTGAGGTGGAGATAGAAGGAATTGACATTTCATTACACTAGGGTATTTTATACTAGGCTATAAAATTTTACTTTCTAGTATTTTAGAATAGGGTATAAAATCACTTGAAGTAGAGCCTAATATCCTCTCAGCTTATAATTCTGGACAGCCATACCATCCTTCATGAATTAATTAATTTCCCTGCCTACAATTCTTTTACTATACACTTTAGCCAGCACTGCAGGTTCCATCCTGATTCATATGGACAAGGCTTCTGAGTCAAAGGGAAAAGAACATTGATGGGTACAGACACAGGCCCATGGCATCAGGCACAAAGCAATTCTATGGAACCCAGAGCCCAAATCTGTGAGCACAAAGGAGGGGGTGCAGATATGTGTCCACACACACATGCATGTATGTATACCCCAAATGGCATTATGGCTGAGAAGAAATACACTTTGCTATTTCATTTTTAATGCTGGCATTTTTCAGTAGAGCAGAACAAAGAAAAACTCACGAGGAGAAGGAAGTGCAGTGAGGGGTTTTATTGCTTTTGTTTGAAGTCATCCGTGGTGAAGTTGATTTTAATTTAAACGTGGGGTTAGTTTCACATGCAAGGTTGGACACGTAGCAATTAACCTTTCACCATGTAAAAATCGATGAGCTTGGGGCTTGGAGAAAGTCTGTTTTGTTAGTTTTTTACCCGAAAGAAATGTACCAGGCAACTCGAGGACAGACGAACTTAATGACAATGACAAAAATGAGCAGGTATTGCTTTGTGTACCGCCCCCAGCAGAGGTCATGGAGAGTTTTGCTTTCCTGGGCCAATATCTACAAAGGTAAGCTCAAACGACACCTTTCTAATGGTTTCTCACATGGAAATAGAATTTATTTTCCTGTTTTGTGCCTGGCCCTTGCAGCAACTTAGTGATTTTTAGGAAAACCATTCTGAAGTAGCATCCTCATGACCTTTCCTACTGACCTCCTTCACCTACGGGGTATGGATGTGTTCTGATTTTAGGGAAACCCACTAGAGAGGGGCCTGCCTTTATCAAATAACGGGAAGCTAAAGAGTAAATATTGGTAGATTGAATCTTTTCTGAAATGCACTTGAAAACTCATTACAGTGGAGCCTTCGCTGTTGCAAGAGGTGCGCTGGGAGCAGGCAGCCATGCAGAGGAGCATGGCCCAGCTCCAGGCAGCCTCACAAAGACCGCAGTGGGGAGTGGGGCACCCTGAGAGCTCCAGAAAACCCCAAGTTGCTTTAATTACAAGTTTCCTTATTTATTCAATGGAGAGCATAAGCATTTCCTCATTGATTTGAGAGGATTCGACGATATCTTTATATTAATTGAGAACAAGAAAACTGGACCCAGCTTGCATGGAATGAGCTGTATCTGCACACCATCCCCATGGCTCCAAATGTTCCAACTGCAAAGCCAGGACAAACTACCAATAGGGACTACTTGCAAAGAGCTCCAGCCCTGGATAGCAATTAAAGCCATGAGTTTCCCACATCGAAAGGGATCCGTGGTTAGACTTTAAAATATATGTATATTTTATTCACTTCAGAGAGGAAGGGGGAGGGAGAGAGAGAAAAACATCAATGATGAGAGAGAACCACTGATCGGCTGCCTCCTGCACACCCCACTCCAGGGATCGAGCCCGCCACCCAGGCATGTGCACTGACTGGGAATTGAACCATGACCTCCTGGTTCATAGGTCGATGCTCAACCACTGAGCCACACCAGACGGGCCATAATTGAATTCTTAAAGTTAGGGTACACACATTTGTACATGGGAGGGTAAAATGTGCATCACCAGAGTCTTCACATGACCAAAGATTCGCCATAGCATATTCTTAATAGCGACTTGCCCACCTAATTCACATCTCTTCACATGGCCTAACTCTGTAGAACCACCACTGTGGTGAACTGTCACTACAGTCCTGTTCTGGAGCAACAAACTATTGATTGCATAGTGTGGAAGTCCTAGACTTATTGACCATGAATGCCCTCAGACTGAGTCCAAGATTAAAGGCCCCTGAAACAGGTCCAACTCTAAGGATAGACTAGCACATTTTGTAAGGAGATACACTTCTAGAGTCAGAGATAAAGATTTTTTTTTTCTCTAACTGAAGCAACTTAGATGGCTTCAGAAACTTCCGATTTGGGGTCATATGCGTTCTATACTTTCATTTGGACAGTCCTTCAGGGCATCTTAAATGGAGTAACACACTATTCAAAAGCTACCTCTAGAAACCTCCTGAAAATTCTGCATTTATACATGTCAAAGCCATACAGATACTGTTAATTTTAAGACCTGGGGTGTAAAATAATAAACCACCCTAGCTGGTTCGGCTCAGTGGACAGAGTGTTGGCCTGTGGACTGAAGGGTCCTGGGTTCGATTCTGGTCAAGGGCATATGCCTGGGTTGCAGGCTTGATCCCCAGTTGGGGGTGTGCAGGAGGCAGCCAATCAATGATTCTCTCCCATCATTGATGATTCTATCCCTCTCTCCCTCTCCCTTCCTCTCTCTAAAATCAATAAAAATATATTTTAAAAAATAATAAACAGCATCATGGATGGGGAATGGGGAACCACTGTCTCACACCCTAGCTACCAACACTGAAAATGTTCCACTGAAAAGCAAAAACTTCCTTCTGCTCTTTATCTGTCTGCAACTCTGACAGTTCCCTCCACCGACTCCTCAAGCTCCTCGGTGTCATGGAGGTTTCACTGTTATACACAGAGCTGGGTGCTTTCTAGCCTCTCCCTCCCTGCCTCAGCTGCCACAGTGAGTCTGAGACAGCTGCTTCGCAGCTTTTGTGAACAGGTAGCCCTTTAAGTAGCTCCAGGAAGAAGAAGAAGGAGAAGGAGAAGGAAGAGGAGGAGGAGGAGGAAGAAGAGGAGGAGGAGGAAGGGGGAAGGGGGGGAGGAGGAGGAGGAAGAAGAGAAGAAGGAGGAAGGGGGAAAGGGGGAGGAGGAGGAGGAAGAAGAGGAGGAGGAGGAGGGGGGAGGGGGAGGAGGAGAAGAAGGAAGAGAAGGGGAGGAGGAGGAGGAGGAGGAGGGGGAGAAACGAGTTAAAGTCTGACAAACATCCAGATGAGCTAGCCTCCCAGGACTCCATCCAAGGCTTGACAAGTCGCTATACAGAAAAGCAGTCTTTTGGAGGCCAGTTGCTTGCCAGCCTGCACATCAACTCCGGGAGAGGGCAGAGCACCAGCTGCCTGCACGCCCTCTCGGGCTGCATCTGCGAGAGCAAAAAGGACTCTTCAGTTTCAGCAAAGTGAACACCCCCCCTTCACCCGCTCATCAAAATGCCACTTGGTTGGCTTATTGAAATATCCCCCAACCCGGTAAGCCTGCACAACTTCTCCCTGCTAACCTCTGCCCAGGGAGACGTCAATAAAGAAACAAAATGCAAATAAATTAGCATTCATCACTGCTGATCTAGTATAAATATTTATAAGGGAAAGATGCGGTGATTTTGAGTGATACCATGATCCCGGCCCCACATACACCGTTAAAAACAAACAGTGCTTGCGAGATCGCACTTTGCTTCTTTTTTTTTTTTTTTTCTTTCCATTTCACATCACCATAATCACCTAATAAATATTTAAATGGACCCATTTGCTGTAACTATAAAAGAACCGTGTAAACTTGTTGTCATCTAGACACATTAGCCGTGGTGGAGTCAATGAATTTCAACAGTCACTTAATATTGCAGCCACTAGCTACCTTAAAACTGCCAGCCATGGCCTGCCAGGAAGCTACTGTAACAGCCCAGCCCACTAACTCTGAGCAAGACACGAGCTTCATTATGAATGCTAGCATTGCCGCTCTAATTAGGCCTGGGAGAAGTTTAACAACCATCCTACAGTCTTGCTGCTGACAAATATAAAAATAAAGCCTTGTTCGAATTAGCAATGTGAAGTGAGAAGGTCTAGAAGCACCAACTGTCTGACCGGCCCTGGAACAGCTCTAATCTATAGTGAGGTTATTTTGGTTCATAAACTGCTAGTATGTTACCTGCAGGAGGTCCCCCCTGTAAAATGAATTATAGTAAGCTATATGTGATAATTAACCATGCATTAGCAAATATCTTGAAACAGGGAGGCTCTGTTTTCTCTGTATTTTGACTAATAAAAGCATGAATTTGTTCAACAAATGATCATTTAGGTTGTGGAATTCTAACCATATTGGAAAGACAGAGTGAGTAATACAACATTGTGCTGGTCTAAGGGTTTCCTTACCCAAACAGGCTGCTTAATAGGCAGGCTCCATACTATGATGCTATTCACAGACCTAAAAACCACAGCGTTGAGAAGACAAATACAATATACATTTAAAATAATATGAACCTTGTGCTCTTACTCACTTTAAAATCACCCTATATGTGACAATTAAAAAAACACACACACGAGTCAAGTTCTACTTCAGAAAACAACCTTACATTTAATTTAAAACAATTTAAAAACAACTGCCGCAACATTGCAACAATTAAAAATATATCATTGTACTTTTTTTTCTTTTTTACTTAGCAGATTCCTAAGAATTTTCTTTAGGAGGTTTCATTCGTGCTCTGCAAATCAAAGTTAAATCACAACAATGATAAAAGCGACACTATATTTTCTGAATTATTTAAGTCATCATCCAAAAGAATACAAGGAGCCCAGCTGGTAGGTATCAATGACTTGGAAAGAAGTGTTTGGGGTACTGGGCTAATGGTGGCTGGGCTCTGGAAGGCTGATGAGAAGGGATGTCATGTCCAATTGTCAGTGAGAATAGGGGTCCAGGTGTTTCTACTATAAAGCTGTGAACAGGCTGCCAGCAGTAGGAGATGGAGATAGCGCTTTGAAATTTAGAGACTTTTCTCTTGTCCCACAGGACACTGCCTGCTTTTTCATAAAAGGGAATATTTCTTCCTTCTTTTTTTCTCGTCTTCTAACCTTGCAGTTAAAATGCATATTTATATGTAGTATATATAAACACATGCACACATACTTACACAGATCTAAAAATAATCCAGACAGACCACGAAGGCAGATTTTATCCCAAATATGTGACCAATAGTTCTACTTTAAATAGTCTCTCCCAATCCATCAATAAGTTGAGGTTATCCTTTCTAAGCAGTTTCAAGAGTTTATATGTTTATACCTAAACTCTTTCCACGAGATATTAATAGACAGTATGCTAAAAGGGTCGTGTGGTCAGATATATATGAGAATCTTTGGGTTAAGTAAAGTGACATTGGTTTCTTTACCACAGGACTTCTCAGAGCCTTTACTACCTACCACCATGGGGCATTGTGGCCCAGTGTAAACATTAGGTACACATAGCCAGTTCTCATTGGGAAGAGTACCTAGTTTTATGAAGAGTTGCCCACTGATGCAAAAAGATGAAAAGAGATGTTGACCCTGAAGATCTTGAAGGACCAGGTGGGTTGAGGGATAGTCATCAGTGTATCTTCCAGGACAGAATTCCCAATATCAAATGAGAGAACATTTAATCCTAAGTGGGGTTGAGGGCTTTCTGCATTTGTCTAAGGGGCTATCCTTTAAATAATCAAAACATCCCTCAATTGCAAACTGTTCACCCACTCCAGATTCTCAAGGAAAATCACAAGGCAAACACATTTCGTTATCTCAGCAAATACTGTCCACATTACATCAAAGCATTTTTACTCTTAATCATTGAACATCTACCAGGAAGGAGCAGGTGGGTGGCCATCTGCCTCCAGGAGGGAAGTGAACACACGCCCTCACTCTACACAATCTTTCTAGCTAAGACCAGCCTCACATCCAGGTGTTATGTGTAGTGACTGTCTCTTTGAACGAGAGGTCTCTCTTTTAATCTTCCAGTACACTGGGTGGTTAGAACAAAGATGATAAATGCCAATAGAAGCAGGAATCTGCAAAGAGGGAAGATTCTGGTGGGAAAATGGAAGAATGCTGGTGTTAAAACAAACTGCAGACTTCATTCTGTGAATTTTGGGGTTTGGTGGTTGATGTAGGAGCAGGGAGAGAATCATTGCAAAGAGAATGAACATGGATCCTCTCGGCACTGTGAAATATCTTTGGAGGCTGGTGCCACAGGAATGATCCTCATCACCTGGTTCCTCAGTTCTTCCCTTCTCTCCACAACCATGAGTTGCTGAAAAATGTAAGAATTTCAGTTTGTGTGCTGGAGGGAGAGTGGAATCTATAGGTGATTGGAAATGCTCAGTGCTGGCTTCCAGCTTTTGTGAAGTGTTTGTGGGAGTCTGAAAATGTGTGAAAAAAGAACGTGTTGTGCAAAGTGGATCCTGAGTTGTATTCCCTCATCTCATGGTAGAAGCTTTGGCTTAGAATCAATCAGATAGACCTGGGTTTGATCCTGCCTCTGACGCATATATTATCTAGACACCCTGAGTCTCAATTTTCTAATCTATAACATTGTGATAACAAAATAATGCATGCAAAGTGGTGGACACACAGGAGGAGCTGAGTAAGTAACGGTTGTCTAATGACACCAAACAAGAGACGCATTCCACAGTGGTAGCCTTGTGCTCTGACCCAGGCGGACCTAGATTCCGTGTCCCTATTAAGAGGTGGGGAAATCTCAGACTATAGGCTTAAATAATCAGTGCTTCTTCTGAGCATTAGCAGAGATGTGCCAAGGCTTTGTGCAAAGCAATTTTTTGTGTGCATTTTTCCTATTTAATCTTAATAATCTGCCTATGATTTGGAGATTCTATTTTTAGTTAACTGTAGTCAACTACAGTTTTTTTACATAGAAAAAAAAGGGGGGAAATGGGTCCCCAATGATAGAGTGGTTTCTCTCACCCCATTCCGCTGCCATCAGGACGGATCTTAAAGCCCTGTGCTGTTTCTGCACTATTTATTCCTCAGAAGGGTGTTACGGATGGGGCTTGGGATCGAGTGCTAAGAGTGCCCCCTTTTGGTCCTTGACAGCCTTACAGCCAGTCTGGGAGAATTAGGTGTGGATCCTCCTTGGGCTCTTCCCGAGCACATTCAGGGTTATTTGTGTCTTGTACTGTTGTGTCCCCTGGTCGGTCTGTATGTGGCTTTTACATTCCTTAATAAAGTAATAGACATGAAAGAATTCTGCGGCTGACGCCAGCAGCCGCAGAGAACACCAAGTCTAAAGTCAGCTAAAGGTAAACATATGGAGCCATCCAAGGAATGTAGCAATAAAAATTGGAACATATGACGGAGCCTCCCCTCCCCCGCCTCTATTTTTCTGGGATAATTGTGTTAAGGAGGGAGTAAAACGCAGCTCTCCGCAGACAGCAAGCCTTCCTTGTGATCTGCTGTCCTCTGGCAGGGGGAGCCAATCAAAGCATCTTTCAAGAAATAGTTCGCTTCTTCCCCCTCCCTCCCCCTGAAGAGTGTTCAACTACCAAAAACTCTCTCAAATCAAATCCAAAGACAATTATTTATTTTCCAGACTTAATTTAATAGCAAAAACACTCCCGGAGGACTGAATGTGGTATTTGACTTTTATTTGGGCCACTCTGGGCATCACCAGCGGCTGTATTCTCCAAAGTGTGACTTTGCAGTGAGCGCCGCGGCCCACAGAGCTATCCAGGGGCGCTGGCTGGGATCCTCACTGCCCTTGCAACAGCGGCCCGGGGGCCTAGCCAGACACAGCACATAAATAACGCGTCTCAGTGCAAGATTGACTCGGTATTTCTTCTCCGTGGTGCGTACTTTTCATTCTCGTGGAGGGAAAACATGACCCCAGTCGTCCCCAGACCACCTTCCCAGCCTTGTCTGACACAAAGGTGGCCCCACCGAGGGCCCTATCTGCCCCTGTCCTGCGGGGTTAATTGATACTTCTGCTTTTGTTCCTGCCTTTGCCTCGGTCTGAAGCATCCCCATCTCTGCAGACACCATCAGATATGAAAACACGTGCTATGGAGTCCGAGTGATGGGTTCAAATCCTGACCTCATGACTTATTATCTTTACATTATGGAGAAAGTGAGCTGGCTTCTCTGGGCCTTTCTGTGTGTTTCTTGATCTATGCAATGGAAACTATATAGGACCCACTTATTTTATAAGGAAATGATGGTTTAGCCAATATCTGGCACATGGTAAGTACTCAATAACTTTCCATTATTAGAATTATTATTACTCCCACTATGGAAATTCTACTCACCCTTCAAGAGACACATAAAGCTCATTTCTTCCATGAGACCTACAGGGAGTCTCCGCCTCCCTTCCCAGCCTTCTTTTTATTCAATTACTCAATTGTTCTCCACCTCTTAGGTCTTCAATAATGTATTTTGCTATTTATTAGTCTGACTTGAAGTTATTTCATTCAGTTAATAGCCATTTATTAAACACATACAATGTGCAAAGCACATTGCTGGATCTACAACGGACCCAACGTAGGAGCTCCTTCCAAGGAGCCAAAGATACAAGGAAAACCATGGCCAAGGCTACATAGGGTGCAAGGTTGAAAATGTGAAATGCTATGAGACAGATGCAAAAAAGATGTCCTTGGGGAGGGATGGGTATAAAGGAAGGAGAGGTCATGTGAGTTGAGGTGATCAGGATATGCTTTATGGAAAAATGGTGTTTGCTAGATCCTTCAGGATTTGAGTATTTAAAGATGGGGGAAAGGGTAAGGAAGGGCAAAGGTAGAGAAATAAGTGACTGGCTGTTTGCATCTGTCACTCTAACTAGGATGTTAGCCCCAGGAAGCCCATGACCACTTCAGAAATGGTGTCACCTTGCCATCAGGAATGCTAAGAGGTCACAGCCAGTCCAGGAAAGGGAGCATTGGTTAAAGCCAAGGAGACTGGCAAGATGAGGAGAAAATGGATGGCCCCTCAAGAATGGAACTGGTAAGGGAGGAGTTGGTACTCTGAAACACCCCAGGAAATATTCCCATCTATGAAGACCAGTCCAAGGGGCAAGGTGAGTGTGTGTTCTTTAGTGGCTGGTCCATCAGGGGTACAAGGAGTTTTTCTGAGACTCTGATTGGAGCAATAGAAGGTGGGTTCTGCTCTGGGTCCAGAGCTGGAGCAAAGGGTTAGGGAGGGTTTAGAATTCCAGTCCCAGAATGCACCAGTCCAAGGGACTTTGAGTGATAGTAAACTGAGTAAACCACTTCCTCAAAGACAAAGATGCTTGGGCTTCTACTGTGCGCAGAGCACCCTACTGAGTGTCTGGGATGCCGCAGCCTGAATGTGCCTGGGGACTACCGTGGTGCAAAACAGAAGAAGCATGGGTTTCGAATCATCAGACCTGGACTGAGCGAATCACCCAACAATCGCAGCCTCAGCACTCTCATTTGGCAAACGTGGCAGTTCAATGGTCTTACATTAGCATCAAAAGAGATAATTATGTAAAGGGTCTGAGATGTGGCTCCCAGACCAGCATTACTGGCACCAGGTGGGGACCTGTTAGAAATGCAGCCTCAGGTCCTGCTCCAGACCCGCTGGACCAGAATCTGCATTTTAACTAGACCCTCCAGGTGATTCCTATGCACTTGACAGTTTGTTAAACACAGGACTGGGATAGTGGATGACCAAACTAGGTGCACCTGCTGGTGCTGTCATTGCTCCGGGGCCCCCATCACCAGGTAGGACTCACCCCTGCCTAGACTCAGAGCAGCGGAGATACTTTCGGGGGTTCTTACTGGTGCAGGGTCTGAGTGGGACCCACTTTGCCAGGGCGTGCACCTCACAAACCCGGGTGGGCTTGCAGTGACTTGCGCAGTGTCCTGAGTACCAGTCACACACTCACACACATAATGCACACTGGGCCCGCTGGAAAAGCCTAACTTGAACTTGTTAATCCATGAGCAGCAAGGTCTCTCTTGATGTCTCATTACTTCTAGCCTCTCGCCCCACTCCTTTGGTTTCCCATGTAGCCCATCTTGCAGTTTCACACGTTTACATTTGCTTTATACTCAGTATGTTGGTAGCTGTCTTCATTCTCACTGGATCAAGGCCCGCATTCTCTGCTACAGTGAAAATGCTCTGTGTGCTATTGGTAAATCTTGGAGAGATTGCTCTAAACCAGTGATTGGCAAACTCATTAGTCAAGAGAGAGGCAAACCGCGACTCGCGAGCCACCGACAGAACACAAGTCATTGAGCATCCTCTTTCCTTTCTGCTCCGGCATATCGCCTTCCCACCACCACCTCCCCACCATCCTCAAGCCAATCCATTCCAATCCCATTGTGTGTAGTATTGGCTCCCGCCCCCTGAGGTGCTAATGCAGGAGTTGGGCTGCATCCTCAGAGTTCACGGATTGAAGACGCAGCCACCTGCTGCAGGTGGAAAGAGTTAAGCATGGGCTTTAAATGCAACGCATCGATTTCATACCAACTAAATCCTGGACCACATAGCCACTTACTGTGCGACCTTGAGTGAGTTACCTATTGCGCCCAAGCCTCAGTTTCCCTGCGTCTACAGTGGAGAGATAATTGTACAGGATGCAGTGACTCCATCCAAGTGAAATGCTTAGTATCGTTCCTCACACATAATGAGTACTCAGTAAATGTTTGCTATTAATATTAGGTTCACCTTATACAAAGAGGTTACTCTCTACCCTCCTTTTCCCATTTAATAAGCAAACAGACAGCTCAGACTTGGCCTGGAGTCCCGGTGAGCTCCACCCAAATGGAAGCCAAGTGGTGCCTCATAATCCCTGAAAAAACAACAGGGAACCTCCAAACTACACACCCAGAGGAGCCAAGACCAATGCTTGAGTGCCCATTAGTCCCCGTCTGGCTTTCTATAGGAAATATGACCTCTTTTTTTTCAGTGACTATAATTTGTGGATTAATTAGACTATTTGATTTTCTTTCTCTTTCTTTCTGATGGTCGGAGGGCCTCATTAGCACCTCCATTAGCCTTTGGTCAGGGAAGGAAGGAGCGGTGGTCAGTTCCAATAGTCTGAAGCAGGAGGAAAGAGGAGAGAATGAATTAAGCTTTCTCTCTGGGATCCTGGGTAGATAGGGATGAGCAATCCATCCATTCACATGTCACGTGTTTATCAAACCCCTGTTGTATGCACAGTCTATACCTAGTCATTTCGGGGGGTAGAAGAAGCAAGTTTCCCGTGGGAGCACCAGCAAATAGGCATAGACAGACAAATCCACAATATGCAAGTTAACGGCAACGACAAAGCAGATCCCACTCACATTTCCTACCTGAGCTTTAGTTTCTTCATCTATCAGACGAAGAATTTAGACTGTAGTAAGGTTGCAGGCTTTCATGGTGGGAAGGGACCAGAGAGGTCTTCTATGCTAGTTTTATTTCCTATCAGAAAATAATGGCCTCACAGAACTTGACACCCCCTCTACCCCCAGAGACAGGATTCTAACTACCTCAAGAGATAGCTCATAATCATATGAAGATTATACTTTACTGAAAATCTATCTCCCTAGAAGTTCCTTATGTTGGTATTATTTCTGAAAGCTGACCAATTCTCAGAAAGCCACTGCTCAGAATGGCCAATTTTTCTAGTGGTAGATTTCTTCTAGGCCAATTTGAGGCAAGCCAGTCTGTTCAATGACCAAGCCTGACCTTTAGCTGGTAGGTCCAGTACAGTAAGGCTGTGTCAATTGCATAGTTAAAGCACTTCTGTATCAATGATAGATGAGCATGGATCAATGTACCTTCTCCAGAGTCCCCATTACTACCCCAATATCCTGGCAACTTCCCAAAGAAATTCCTTAACCTTCCCATGATCCAGAAACCAAAGGCTTAATGCCTAGACCAGCAAGAAAGTCTTCTAGGGCTCTCTGCCAGCCCTATGGCCAATACCCCTTCTGCCTGGTCCTTGCTTGTTCTGTACCTATGGCTAATATTTTCATATGACCCCAATGAATGAATGGTCTCTTGTCTCTTTGGGCCAAATTGACTAAACCTACCTATCTTTCTGTAAGTATTTGGAGACAATTGTCCAATCCACTCACTCTGAAAATCCATCCTCAGATTCTGCCCCACCCCTTTTTTCTGGCATTTGCTGAATGTGTTCCATTTGGCCACTATCCCTCTTTGGTGTGACATTTCTGGTGGAGGCTGGACTGCGCAGAATGGAGTAGAATAGACGTCCCCTTACCCTATGATGGATACTTTCCCTCTAGCAATAGAGCCAGACATAATGTCAACTTCAAGTGGCTTATTGGAGATAATATTCTTCAATATTATCAACCAAAGACATCCTACCACAAGGCATTATGTGACTAATGTCCAGTTCATGACGAAGCTGCTAAGTGCTCTTAGCTCATAGGAGTGGAGATCATTAACAGCTAGCTGCCGACTGTTTGGAGGTTGGTCATCTTGAGGACTTGAGAAGCAGAGAAAAATGATTACAGGTGGGTGAAAGCACATGCACAAGAGAGAGAATGCAAGAACAACCCCAGGGTGAATTTGGGGGAAAGTGAGTAGAACACACCATTTGGAATCAGATCTTCTTAAAGGAAATAAAGAGAAACTGAAAAGGTGGAGTGAGGGGTAAGATGGGAGTGGGAATCTGGACACTATTTTGCAAGCAATGTGGGGTCATAGAGATTCTGAGCCAGGTAGGGAAATGGTCAAAGTGCAGTTCTAAGAAGAGTAATCATTATGTGCTCCAAGAAAGACACCAGAAGGACAAAAATATAGGTTCAAACGTCAGGGAAATGGGAAAGAAAAAGATAAATTCAAAAAGCATTAAAAAGTTGGAACAATTGTGGATGGATGATGAAATGGATGATAGTAGAGGGAGTAGGATGGGGGAAGGGTGCAGAAACAAAGAAAATGCTACAATTTTGACTATAGGGAACCGGAAGAGTAAGCAGCATGCTGAAGGGGACAGGACAGCCAAGAAAGGGAGCCCAGCCTGGCTGGTGGTGTCAACCTATGAACCAGGAGGTCACGGTTTGATTCCTGGTCAGGGCATATGCCTAGGTTGTGGGTTTGATCCTCAGTGTGGGGCATGTAGGAGGCAGCCAATCAATGATTCTCTCTTCATTGATATTTCTCTCTCTCTCTTTCTCTCTGAAATCAATAAAAGAAGCCTGATAATTGTAAGTTAATACACAAATCTCCTGAATTCAGTGTGATGGTGTATTCCTCTTGAGAGGTGTCAAGAAGACAGTTGGAATTGTGAAACAAGTAGTACATTCTAGGAAGTTCTGTAGCAGAGTAAATCACTCATTTTGATCAATGATCTTTATAATCTTTTCTTTTCATGCTGGCCCAAGTGTTCCCTGACAGGGCTGGGTAACCAGGAGGGAGTATTTCCTGAGGTGGGAGGGTCCTAAAGGTTGGATTCCATTGGAAACAGCTTTCCTAAGATTGCCAAAGGTCATTAGAAGCATTCTAATAGGAATTAAGGTCAGCACCAGGAAGAAAAGGCCATGAGTCAAGTCCAAAAAATGATGACAGGATGGGAAAATTCAGTTTGTGGATTTGTGGAATGGAGTGAGATATAGAATTAGATTAAGTCAAGCGGTGTCACTCAAGGCTGTGAATGGAAGGTTGATGCTGGGGAACTCCTTTTTTGTGGGATGATAATGACAGTGATGAAAACAGTAGGTGATTAAAAAGATAGCCAAGTAATGTGATAGAGATGGCAAACCCGTGTTGAAAGAATGAATACATGTTGATGATGGAAGAATGCAGCATCATTTGAGAATTAGGCTTAGGGACAGGAAATCTAGGTAGCTAGCTGAAGCTTAGATGAATGGATACAACATCCCTGTCAGCAGTGAGAACTTAAGGAAGAAGGATTTGACTAATACAAATTGCACAAACTGCGTGGAGTGAAATAATAAGTGTTACCATTTAGAGGGAGTTAAGTGCCCGGCATGATGATAATAGTTTTTCATGTTATTTCTCATTGTTGCAACCATCCTGAAAAGATGAGGAAACCAAAGCTTAACGTGATTAGATAACTCTATCAGTGACAGGTCCAGAATACAGTTCATGCTTTTCTATTTACTCCATACTTAGTAAAGCACTCAACATCTGTTCAAATGTATGCACAAAGGGTGCAGGCAACATTACTGAAGTACGTTTGAACCTACAGCCTAGGTCCTGACTCTCATGTCTTACTGAATTCATGCCAACAACATTCAGATGTGCTTTAGCTTCTTCTATCGAAGACAAAACTAAATATGGAAAAGATGGGCTTTCCTTGCTTGTCACTTCCTTGCTCAGGATTCTTCTCTACCAAGTTTCTTTAAAAACTATTTTATTGATTTCAGGGAGGAAGGGAGAAGGCAAAAGACATAGAAACATCAATGATGAGAGAGAATCATTGATCAGATGCCTCCTGCACATGCCCTACTGGGAATGGCGCCCACAACCCGGGCATGTGCCCTGACTGGGAATTAAACTGTGACCTCCTGGTTCATAGGTTGATGCTCAACCACTGAGTCACATTGGCCAAGCTCTACCAAGCTTCTATAAAGAGTTGTGACCTTTCTGCCTGCATTTCAGCATTTTCTACTGGCCTAGTGTACTCCCCCACACCACTGCACCACAGTGCTTGCTGGGAGGTCACCAGTGACTACCAAGACTCAATCCAAAAAAAGTGAAGGACTACAAGATGAGGGAAGAGTCTGAGAAAACTATTGTCTTGGAACACCATCTGCCCTGGGCTATCCCTTTTCTAGTGGTTTTCTCCTATGTGACTGTAAGTTTTAAGTCTGACATGAACCTCACAAGGGTAACATCAAGGTATGTTGTCAGGAGCTCTAGGGGAAAATCTGTTTTCTTGTCTTTTCCAGCTTCTAGAAGCTGGCCCCACTCCATGACTTGTGGCCACCTTCCTCCATCTCCAAAGTTAGCAATGGTAGGTTGGGTCTTCACATCTCTCTGACTTTGCTTATGTCATAATTTCTCCTCTGATTCTAATTCTTCCACCTCCCTCTTCAACATTGAAGGACCCTTAAGATTACAGTGGTTCTATCTAGAGCATCCAGGATAATTTCCCTTTATTAAAATCAGCTGATTGATTAGCAATCTTATTCATCTGCACACTTAATTCCTCCTTAACATATTCACAGATTCTGAGATTAGGACATAGATATGTTTGGGGAGAAATTATTATTCTGCCAAGAGATCTTCATGTGGTTTTCCAAATGTGAATATTTGGAATTCACCCACCCCTCACACAATGTATCAGAGTACCAATTTCCTCACATCCCCAACAACACTTGGTGTTATCATGCTTTTACATTCTTGTCAATCTGGTGCATGAAAAATGAACCACTCCTGGCCCATAGTAGCTACTCGAAGTTCTTTTTGACTTACTAACTGAATAAATGAATGAATGATTTTAAGTTGTATTTCCCTCTTCCTAGCCAAGTTGAACATCTTTTCACATGTGCATTGACCCTTTGTTCTTCATTTTTTATATATTATTCTTCACTTTTGCCCATTTTTCCTTGGAGGTATCATTTCCTTATTAATGGGCAGGATTTCTTAATTTGTTTTTGTTTTTTAAGTCATCATCTAAAATCGGTAACAAGAAATAAGGAGCTGTTTCTGCAGACCCATTCCTCATTATATTTTTCTCTGTTCAACTAAAAGGTGGAGAATAACACAGAAAATAAGAACATGGACAAAACATGGACTTGCAATTGGAGGTGCAGGTCCTGGACTTGACTCTGTTGCTCGGGTAGGTCACTTCTCTTTGGGTTTGTTTCTCATCCAAACAATGAGATTTTTATACTCTATAACCTCTAAGACTCTTTCCTATTCTGATAGCCAATTAGTCTGCAATTAGGAAATAATTCATCATTTCTCTCTGGGTACTCTGTGAAGGGTCAATGAGCTTCCCACCCACATCTCTCCCACACATGTATCCATTGGGCCTGCTCAAATACCACTCAGTCACTACTCAGACACTGTCTTTCCCTGGGGCTATGTGGCTATCTCTCTTTAGCTTATGATAACAACAATAACTACTGCCATTGCTATTATTTTGGCTAACATTTATGAAAGCCAATATTAATTCTCTAGGCACTCTGCCAAAGATTAGATGGGCACTGTCTCCTTGCAACTGTTCCATAAGGAGGATAGCAATAGGGTTTCCATTTCACAGATGAGAATGTTGAGGCACACGGAGGCTGTGTCACTTGTCCAAGGTCCCACAGCACATCTCTGCACATGCACTTGAAGCTTGTGCAGCCTGGCTCCACCAGCTTTTTTTCTACACTAGAGGCCCAGTGCATGAAATTTGTGCATGGGTGGTGGGGGGGAGGAGATGTGTCCTTCAACCCAGCCTGTACCCTCTTCATCTGTACCCTCTCATAATCCAGGACTGCTCATAATCCCTTTCATAATCCCTCTCATAATCCAGGACTGCTAGCTCCCAACCGCTCACCTGCCTGCCTGCCTGATTGCTCCTAACTGCTTCTGCCTGCCAGCCTGATCACCACCTAACCACTCCCCTGCCAGCCTGATCGATGCCTAACTGCTCCCCTGCTGGCCCGATTGCTCCTAACTGCTCTCCCCTGCCAGCCTGGTCACCCCCAACTGCCTTCCCATGCTGGCCCAGTAACCCCTAACTGCCTTCCATTGCCAGCCTGGTCACCCCCAAATGCCCTCCCCTGCAGGCCTGATCCCCCCCAACTGTCCTCCCCTATAGGCCTGGGTTCCCCCCAACTGTCCTCCCCTGCAGGCCTGGTCCCCCCCAACTGTCCTCCCTTGTAGGCCTGGGTTCCCCCCAACTGCCCTCCTCTGCTGGCCTGATCGCCCACAACTGCCCTCCCTGGCAGGCCTGCCTCCCCCCCCCCCCCCGCAACTGCCCTCCCCTACAGGCCTGGTCCACTCCAACTGCCCTCCCCTGCAGGCCTGGTCCACTCCAATTGCCCTCCCCTGTAGGCCTGGTCTCCCCCAACTGCCCTCCCCTGCAGGCTTGGTTCCTCCCAACTGCCCTGCCCTGGCCTGGTCTCCCCAAACTGCCCTCCTCTGCCAGCCTGCTCACACCCAACTGCCTTCCTCTGTTGGCCTGATCACCCACAACTACCCTCCCCTGCTGGCCATCTTGTGTCCACATGGGGGCAGCCATCTTTGACCACATGGTGGTGGCCATCTTGTGTCTTGGAGTGACTGTCAATTTGCATATTACTCTTTTATTAGATAGGACAGTATATGCCAAGCTAAACAGAACCCTTTCCTTGCTTTCTTTTAACATAATTAGCACCATCTCCTTAAAGAAGACAATCTGGGGCTTCTTGTATTGTGTGTGCAGGTCTGGGCTTAAATTACCTTGTTTTCTTTTTCTTTCTTTCTTTCTTTTCTTTTTTTTTGAGGGTTTAGCGCAGTTCTTAAGTACTTGGCTTAGGCAAAATGCCTAAAGATAAGGTTGGGTCCACCTCACCTCCAACCAGTGGTGAGAAAGGTGTAGTGAGAAGGGCATTATGACACACACCATTACTCAATATATCACTTACTGAGGGCAGGGTGACAGTGTCCCTGACAGTATCAAAGTTTAAGTTGTCCATACAGTTGATTTCAATTAATTCCTCTCTGGGAATTTATCTTACAGAAATATCATAGAAATACATTTATACATATATGTGCATATGTGTGTATAATATATGTAATGCATGTGTTATTATACATACATCATAGACATTGGTGCATGTATGTGTATACATCTGAAACATGTTTATAATATTGAGAAAATTTATACTCTAGTGATAGGTAAAAAATGAAAAAAAAATTTTTTCAGGATTCATAAAATGTATTCATTACCTATAGTAATTATAGAATGAAACCTTGTGCAATAGTTTAAAAGAATTAGGTATATCTATACATATGGGCATAAAAAGTTCCCCACAACATATTCTTAGGCCAAAAAAAAAAAAAGTTAATTGCAGACCAAAGCATACTAGTATAGTGTGAGTCTATTTACAAATTTAAAATAATCCAATGCTGTTGTGTGCATTTAGTTTTTAAATAGTCTGTGTGTACTCCTGTACATTTTTAAAAAAGTTATCTGCAGGATATACATCAGTTATTTCTGGAAGAAAAGGGAATGGATTTGACTTGGAGGGGGTATGGGTTAAAAAGAAAATTGTACTTCTTACTCTGTGTATTCATTCCGCTTGGCTACACTATAATCATGTATTACTTTAGTAATTAAAGAAATAAAAATGAGAGAGAAGAGAAAGGAGCAGAGGCTGTGGAAAATGGATTTTCATAGAAACCAGACTCGCTCCTCATATTAAAGGCTCACATAAACAGTAAATTGGATTAAAGTAGCAACCACAGCAAAACTCCATCTTCTCCACTGGAGAGCAAGGTCATCTTTTAGGAAGTCGACTCCCTCAGGAGTAAGCTTACAATGCTCTTACACCCATGAACAAGCTCTAGAATTATGTAACGCATAACTTTTCCCGGATTGGTAACAATTACTTCTCTCTGTCATAAAAGACGCTAGCCTGCATTGTAATAGCCATTGCCCTAAATGCCTGTATAATTTATATAACACCAGAACCATTTTTGTGTCCATAAAACCCTGCACGAATTAATTTAATCTATGAGGCAAAGACAATTTCATCTGCAGTTGGCTGCTTGGGGGTTTTGCCATGCACTTAAGTCAAAATATGTAGCCCATAAGTCATACCCTTGATTCAGACCACAGACTCGCCCTCATTACCATTTGAATCCTTGGCTCAGTGGGCTATGTCCTTGGAGCCGCAGCCATTCTGCTCATAATGATGTCAAGCACTCTCCAGATTTAATGGTATAAATTCAATGAATGATGCCACCAGGGCTTAGCCATCCTTTCAACCTAATGGGCTCTTTCTCCCACATCCAGAGTGGAACCAGAGGTGTTTCTCTATTGTGTTAGAGGATGGCTCCTCATTTTCCTCTTGATCTGTTTTTCTTTGCTTGTCTGTTTTCGTTTCCCCCTGGATATATTTGTATCAAGGGATTTGCTTCCTAATAATCCAGCTTTTCAACAACACATCTTTTTTTCCCCAAATGATGAGAAGTTTTGGTTAAATATTTACTTGTATTACTTTGGGGTATGCCATGCATGGCCTCAGCGAAAACTACTATGATCGTATTTCAAACAGTGGAAGAGACGCACAGAGATACACAGGAGGCTGTGAGCCGGGACCAAGCAGGGTTTGAGCAGGTCTGAAGGATACATGCCTGGTGGAGACTTGGGGAGCAGCTCACCAGATTCTTTATAGACCAGGGTCCAGAGAGAAACCATGGGGAGGTGGAGAAGGTGGGCTAGGAATGGGCAAGGAGCCAGGAACACAGAGGTTTGGATTTTCTCCAAGTCAAAGGAAGGAAGAAAATGGATTCTCATTTAAGTTCAAAAGGCCAGCGACCAAGCTACAAAGGGGCAGGGTGCATGGGCTCAGAGGAATGAGACCATGAGCTGACCCCAAATCCTGAGAAATAAGGCAGACTTACCACCAGTAGCTCGGGGTCCTAAGGCCTCCAGGCTGTTCTCTAGACTCCAGAGCTCAAGGCCGCCTAGCTCTGTTTAGACTCCTCACCATGGTTCCCAAGCAGAAACTGGGAGCTCTGTGCTTCCTCTGCAAACACGGCTGCCACAGTGGCAGGCCAGGTTGAGCCACTGGGTCACTGTGTGTGCAGGGCACTGCATGTCTGGGCAGGAGGTGAGGAATCTGACATTTTAGGCTGGGATTTCTTCCCCTTCCTTTCCTGGGGGATGTATTGGGGGCAACTACTTTGTTGCCTGTAACATGGTTTAAAGGAAAGAGTTTAAAGCAGGTATCACTGGACCCAGATTTTAGTCTGGACCTCATTCATTCATTCATTCCACATATATTTATTGCACACCTATGATATACCAGGCACTAGGCCCTGGGGTTTTGAGGTAAGCTAAAGAGAGAAAGTCACGAGGACTTTGCAACCCAGTAGGGGAGATAGACCTTAATCAATTAATCCCACAAGTAAATATACAATCACAATTGTGATGTGTGATGAAGGAAAGACCTCAGGGTGGTGAGCATTTATTAAAATGGGAGGGGAGTGGAGGAGGGAATACCTAGTCTAAGAAGTCAGGAAAGCTTCCCTGGAAAGTGAAAAAATCAGTAAGAATTAACTAGATGAATAGAAAGGGAGCATTCTAAACAGAGGGAATAGCAAGTGCAAAGATTCTGAGGAAGGAAAGATGGTGTGGGATATTTAGGGATATGACCCAATGGATTAGAACATGAGGGTAAAAGGTAGACTTGTTTCATCTGAGGTTGAAGCTCTAGACAGGGGACAGCCAGGCATTTTTTCTTAAAAAAAAAAGAGGAAACTTCAATTGACCAATAATATTGTTAACTAGAGGCCTGGTGCATGACATTCGTGCACTGGGGTGGGTCCCTCAGCCTCTCTCGCAGTCCAGGACCCCTTGGGGGATGTCTGCCTGCCAGCTTAGGCCCAAGCCAGCAGGCAGACATCCCTCAAGGGGTCCTTAGCACTGCCACGGAGGCGAGAGAAGCTCCTGCCACTACAGCTGCACTCGCCAGCCGTGAGCCCAGCTTCTGGCTGAGCAGTGCTCCCCATGTGGGCGTGCAATGAACACCAGGGGCAGCTCCTGCATTGAGTGTATGCCCCATGGTGGTCAGTGCGCATCATAGCAACCAGTCATTCCACCATTCGGTTGATTTGCATATTAGCCTTTTATTATATAGGATAAGAACTTTCTTTGCAAACAAGTACCACAAGCTAACCAATCTTTACTGGCCTTTGGATAAAGGAAAGTTCAAACCAGTGAGGTGGAAATTCTGTATTCCTATAAAGGGTCTGTTGATAGAACTATTTTATCCCAGCTGGTTGTTTAATAGGCCTGTTTACAGATATTCCACTCTCTCCCTTCCTAGGGACAAAATTGACATGATGGGATTGTACTCCTTACCTCCTTGAAGTTAGGTTTGGCCACATAAATAGCTTTAGTCAATCAAATATAATGGAAAGTAAGTACAATATATTTAAGTAGAAACATTTAATAGTTGGTATTCAGGTTAAACCTTTCCTTTTTTTTCATGCCTTTGTGATTATGGAGTTGCATTTTTAGATCAGTGATTCTCAATATGGGGTGGAACATTGCAAATGTCTGCAGACAGTTTTGGTTTTTACAACAGAGAGGGTGGTGGAAGGGTGCTGCTAGCATATAGTTAGTAGAGGCCAGGGATGTTGCTAAATATCCTTTAATGCACAGGACAGCCCTCACAACAGAACATTCTCCAGCCCTGAATGTCAACAGTAAGGACATGAAGAAACCTGGGCGTCAATGGAGCCTCCATCAGCCTGTGTCTCAGACTAACAACAATGAGCAAATCCCCTTTGCTGGTGGGCATTGAACGTGAGCTTGAGTGAAAAAGCTTAGTTGTACTGAGTCACTGACAAGTGCACCAAGTTTGTTATTCCAGCATAAGCTCCTGACTCCAGCATCCATTCTGACTAATACAGTGGTGGATACAACAACAGTTACTCCTATTTTATAAGTCAGGAATCTGAGATCAGAGATGCCAAGTAAGTTTCCCAAGTTGGGCAAAGCTGAGGTTTTTACCCAAATCATTTTGACTCCAAAGCCTATATATCAACAACTCTATTAATGATTAACCAAATGTTAAGGATTCTGTTCACAGACCCCAGAAGAAAATGGGGTCTGGACTGAGAGCCACTGAACCCCTCCCAAGGGAAGAAGGTGGCCTACAAAATTGCTCTTATTTTGCTGATAGCTATCTGTTGAAGAAATTCAGAAAGATGTTGAGAAACAGGTTTAGCTTATAATGGAAGATAATATCTCAAAAATGTTAATATTTTGCTTTTGCTCTGCAAACCTCCTTGTACATATATGAACTTTTCCCTGATCTTAATTCTAATAACTAGGCAACATCCCATTATTGCCCAAAACTTAGAATTGTGCGGTACCATTCATTTGCCAAGACTCTAGTTTTGGGTTCAAATGCCAGTTCTGCCCTGCACTAACTGGATTATTAAGCTACTTAAACTCTCAATGACCCAAGTGTCCTCATTTGTAAAATTAGATGGAATAATGATAGTAATAATCTCATAGGTTTTTCATGAGAATTTAACCATCTAATATTTGCAGTGATTGGCACATAGTAAACACAATATAAACATTTATTAAACAAATGAAGTTTTTTTGGTGAAGAAATGGAATGAGAAAGGAAGAGTTAAAAGATCTAGTTGCCATCTAGGACAACTCAGTGTTCTGAGCATGTAATCAGCATGCTATGGGAATACAGTTGCAGTCAATCTATTTGAGGTGGATGGGAAAGTCAGAGAAAACTCTTCAAAGGTGCTACTACTTGGGCCAAACCTTAGGGAAGGAATAGGAGTTAGCAGGGGGGCAATGGCACATTTGGGAAACATGGAGTAATTCCCTGGGGTGACTGGCTCAGATGAGCGACAAAAGACAACACTAGTAAGATCTTTGGAGATCTGATAGTAAAGGATTTTGACCGTAGCTTGGAAGTCTCCCCACAGATTCTGTAAATGCAACCCCTTAAACGTAGAGACCACAGAACCAGGCACTGAGGCTGTGGGGCACTGGAGCAGGCAGTGAATCGCTGCTCTGAGTTCACTCAGATGCCACCTTCCATGACCTGCCCTTGCAAAATTCACCGGTATGACCCTTTCAAATCCAATGAGAGTCTTAAAAATGGCGATTAGCCTGAAGGTAGGTGAGAAGATCTGAAACCACCTAGCTAGGGGCTAGAATCCTCAGTCTCCATTCATTCCCAATGTTCTTGGGCATCCTGAGTCCTGACTTCAGGTAACTCAGGGCCGATCTTACAAGCCTGGCTTCCCTATTATGTGCTCACAGCATGACCACTACCCAAGCTCCAAGGTGTTTCCCTCTGCCCCCCACCCCGCCCCAGCTGCTGAGCTGCCTTCTGCCAAGAAAATCAATGCCTCCCAATTTTCATCCAGAAATGAGGTACATGATTCCTGACATTGAAGGAAAGGAGAAATTCGCTGGGTTTTATTTTGATTATTTTTTTTGGAACAAAGCCTGAGGCATGCAAAGTCATGTGATGCTCTTGGGGACAGCCCGAGAGTGAAGTGGGATTTCAACTGTAAAAATCTCTCAGCTTCATCTCCCTCCAGTGGATTCCTGGGAAAATGCCCACTACTTCAGTTACCCAAGTGGGTCCCCAGTAACAATCATTGTTATACTAAGATATAATCAACATTTATATTTCACTTTTTACATTCCCAATGTTCTCTCTTGAATTATCTATCTATCTATCTATCTATCTATCTATCTATCTATCTACTCTTCACCAAAATCCAGAGATAGGAGGCAGTAGCATTAGGTAGCCTTCAGGATGATATTTTTTTAAGGAAAAGCAAATATTATTAATCCTGACTGAGAAGATAAGAAAACTGATGTACAAAACATGGGAATACTTGCCAAAGTGCCATGATTAAATTATAACAGTTCTGGAATCAGAAATTGGGATTTAAGATTCAAATCATCTATACAAGCTGCTAAAAGAAAAGAAACTCATTGATTAATTGGGTATTATCTACCAGTTAAATCAATCCCCCATAGCCTATGTCAGTGGTTGGCAAACTCATTAGTCAACAGAGCCAAATATCAACAGTACAACGATTGAAATTTCTTTTGAGAGCCAAATTTTTTAAACTCAAACTTCTTCTAATGCCACTTCTTTAAAATAGACTCACCCAGGCCGTGGTATTTTGTGGAAGAGCCACACTCAAGGGGCCAAAGAGCCACATGTGGCTTGCGAGCCGCAGTTTGCCAACCCCGGGCCTATATCATCAGGAAATTGCAAATTAAAATGGCGAGATACCATTACACACCTATTAGAATGGCTCCAATCCAGAACACTGACAACACCAAATGCTAATGAGGACATGAAACTCCCATCATTGCTTGAGGGAATGCAAAATGATGCAGCCACTTTGGCAGACACGGTAAACACACTCTTACCTTTAATTGTGCTCCCTGGTATTTACCAAATGGGGAGCAAATGTGTGTCTACACAAAAACCTGCATAGGATATGTATAGCAGCTTTATTCATAATTGCCCAAACTTGGAAGCAACCAAGATGTCTGTCCTTCAGTATGAAAGTGGATAAACTTTGGTATATCCAGACAATGGAATATTCTTCAATGCAAAAAAGAAATGAGCTATCAAGTCATAGAAAAACATAGAGGAATCTCAATGCACATTACTAAGTGAAAGAGCCAATCTGAAAAGGCTAAAAACTATGATTCCAACGATAGGCCACTCTGTAAAAGACAAAACTATAGAGATGGTAAAGAGATCAATAGTTGCCAGGAGTTAGAGAGGAGGGAGGGATGAATAGGCAGGGCACAGGTAATTTTTAGGGCAGTGACACCACTCTTTATCTATATATATAAAAGCCTAAGTGACCTTTCGACCATTAGCTATGATGTGCACTGACCACCAGGGGGCAGACGCTCAATGCACAGGCATGGAAACATGGAACAGACTGATGAATCTCAGAGGGAAAGGGGGAGGAGAAGGGTGGGAAGAGATTAACCAAAGATCTTATATGCGTACTAGAGGCCTGGTGCATGGATTCGTGCACTGGTGGGATCCCTCAGCCTAGCCTGCAGGGATCAGGCCAAAATTGGCAGTCCAACATCCTCCGAAGGATCCCAGATTGCGAGAGAGTGCAGGCCAGGCCAAGGGACCCCACTGGTGCACAAATCTGTGTACCGGGCCTCTAGTGATATACTATAATGATAGATACATGTCATTATACGTTTGTGAAAACCCATAAGATGTACAACAGCAGGAGTGAACCATCATGTAAACTATCAATTTTGGGTGATAATGATGTGTTAATGTAGGTTCATCAGTTTTAACAAATGTATTTCTCTGGTGGGAGATGATGATATTGGGGAAGGCTATGCATGTGTCAGGGCAGGGGGCTCTGGGGAATCCCTGTACCTTCCAATCCATCCAGGGCTGGGGAAAAGAAGTTCACAGTTGTGAGTATGCAAAGCACAGAATTCATTCTTGTAGTATGATTTATTAATTATTGCATTATTTATTTGTATTATAACTGTAAGCCTACTTTTGCCCACCCCTGTATTGCCGGGAGGGGGGGGTCAAATTGCTCTAAAAAATAAAGTTTATTAAAATGAAGGAAATAGTATAGGGAAGAAACAATTGTGATGCCCGGCGCTTCATAAAGGCAAGTGTCTTCCTGAGACGTGCCGCGTCCTGCGTGAGTGTGTATAAAACCCATGCAGTTACATTGAACCAACATCAGGTGACGTGATTTCTAAATTGCCTTCTAACTCCAGCCCTTTCATTCCATGAATGAGCCAGGAAGAAGACAAAGAGGCAGCCTTAGAACAAATAGTGCTCCCAGCGGAGGATCCCATCGGCCTGTTCCATGTACAGCTTATTTGATATCGGAGCTACACCAGGATATTCACAATTGCCCAGCAATTTACAATTGCTGAACAGCTGATCTATTTCCTCTGCCAAGAATATCCCTCCTGCCCACCCCATCCCCCGACCCCCGCTGTATACCTGGTGAATTCTTACCTACCCCTTGAAGACTCATTTCAAATATCACTTTCTTGCTGCAAATTTCCCTGTGGACCAAGGCAGAATGAGCTGCTGTTTCCTGGGTACGTCCCACACATGTGTGTGCCCACCCCTCTGCTAGCTGGCTTTATTTTCTGGTTTTATTTTAGGCAGCTGTTGACACGTCTGCCTCTCCCTGTAGACTGAGCTCTTTGGGAGCAGGAGCTGTTTATTGCCTTTGCATATCATCAGCCTGGGACAGGGACACAGGGCTTGGCACAGCGCGGATGCTTGATTATGCTGCTTGAATGAAACTGGATTCTCTTGTCAGCATATTGTACCTCTGCCAGGCAGTTTGGAAAAAAGGAATCACTTTCTTCTCATGGAAGGATAAGCCCTGCCATGGGTGTGGGCAGAGGCCTGTCACCTGTTTCTCAGTGAGTCCCTGGGCTGTCACTGCTTGAGGACAGTCTTCTGCCAGCAGGGGTTCTCCGGGGAAGCTGCTCTGTGCACGTCCCTGCAGTGCCTTCATTTCATAGCTGCGCTGCGCCCTCAGCTTCAGCCTATCCCTGACTTAATAACTAGAAACTGCCACTGGCTGGGGCCTGTGCCTTTGATCCCACTCAGCTCTGCCAGGGATGCTGCCTGTACAACTTCAGGGCGACAACTCCATGCAAACACATGCCACGAGGCAACCATCAAGATTTCATTTTTATGCCACCCATTTCCAGACTTGCCTCCCTCTCTCCTTCAGTGTTGATTGACGTTACAGAGGCAACTGACATCGGCATTGTTGCTCACTTTACAGAGATCCAGATGCGCACAGTTTCTGGGATCAGCAATGAAGCACCCTTCTTAAAGGGCCCACATTATTAACACCAAAGAGCAGATGCTCATTGACATCTTTGGCTGTGTACTCTGTGTAAGACAGCTCCCAAACATATGCTTTCCCTGGAGCTTTGATTTACCTCCATCTACACCCAATCCTCTCCTTACGACTCCCATGGTCAGGCTCTAAAGTATTATAGCTACAGGGCCATTACATCAGTGATGCCCAAATTCCACCTGCACACCCACATCACATGTAGAACATGAAAGGACAGATTCCTGGCACCTGGCCTCCCGGGTGCCTGAGGATGGCTGGGAGCGGCTTAGGCATCTGTCTCTGCAGAAGTTCCCCCAGGGGAGTCTAATGCTTGTCCAGCTTTGAGAGCCACCACTTTATACGACTCCATCAGGGGATAAGATGCTCCATATCCATGAACTCCCCAGATGAATAAAATTTGCGGTCAACAATCTAAACAGTTTGCTCATCCATTCATCCCTCCCTCCCCACATTGTTCTAAAATTTAATCTATTAAATATAAGCAGAAGGTAGTGAACATAACTAACCTTTACATTTTATGACAAAGGATGTCTTACATAGTAAGTCCTATGCTGTATCATGTGCCATAGTCTATGATGTGCTCATGTGTAATTGAATATATAATTCATTGTTTGCCGCTCTATCGAGTGGTCCCAGGTATCTGGTTTCTCATCCCTTTTCCGTGTTTTTCTTCTCAATTTGTTCCAGAGAACTAACATTGAAGAGAGTAAGAGCTCCAGATTTGGTAGGAGGAGGGGATGGGGAGCAAATGACTGTGCGTTACTACGTACAGGCTCTTTTTGATTCATTCCTATTTGGTACATAACTACGACGCACTTTCACTAGAATATGGAGTTGTATGCATTTTTCAAGGGTTGGAGGTGGACTCCAGGAGCACCTTTGGTGATGAATGGCATCTGTGTCCCTACGGACAGGAATTGGCCTACAAGGGGATGTGCAGGGCTGACACGGGAATAGCATCTTTCAAAAATTACATTTTAATCAACATACCTGCTAGATGTTTGCAGTGCTTCTCAAATTTTAGTACAAGGAGCAACCAGTTTGCTTGTTTGAAATGGGGATTTGACAACCCCACCGCCAGAGAGTTTGACTCATTAGACCCAGGGTAGGTCAAAGCTGCCTTTTTAACTGGGGCTCTGTGTATTCTGATGTGAGTGGGTGATCAACCAACACTTTGCAAACTATTTATGGTGAATGACCAGTTTTATTTTTATACCCCAGTCTTCTACTGACCAATACCTGGTCCCTCAGCTCCAGAGATATGCAATACACTACACATATCTGACTCTATCCAAAGGGCCTTATGTCTTCTTCCATGAAAAATAGCTACTAACCATATTTGAGGTTGTGGTAATGAAAATTTGCTATAAATACTACTCTTTCTAAAAATTATACTTTAAAAAACATTTAAAGAAGCCCAAAACACTAATTCAAAAAGACATATGCATCCCTCTGTTCATTGCAGCATTATTTACAATAGCTAAGGTATGAAAGCAACTCAAGTGCCCATCCACAGATGAATGGATAAAGAAGATCTAATATATAATGAAATATTACTCAGCCATAAAAAAAGAATGAAATCTTGCCATTTGTCACAACATGGATGGATGTGCCTGGAGGGTATTGTGCTAAGTAAAATAAGTAAGAGAAAGACAAATGCCGTATGATTTCACTCATATGTAAAAGAGAAACAAATTCATAGATAGAGAACATTTTGATTGGTGCCAGGTGGGAGGGGTACTGGAGGATGGGTGAAAAAGGGGGAAGGATTTAGATGAGTAAATTGCCAGTTATAAAAAGAATCACAAGCATGTGAAGTACAGTATAGAGAATATAGTCATCAATATTGTAATAATTATGCAAGTTGTCAATGGACACTAGCCTTTGGAGTGATCGCTTTGTAAATTATAGAAATGTCTAATCCACTGTCGTACACCTGAAACTAATAAAATATTGTATGTCAACTATAATTGAAAAATAGAAAAATTATTTTTAAAATAAAAATAAAAGAATAAGAGAAAGACAGGTGGCTTGAAATGTCAAATACTACCAACTCTTCCCGATCTAAAATCCCTATTCACTTGAGATTTTCAAAATGTGCTCATCAAAACATGGGTGAAGGAATAAAGCCAGAAAATTAAGCACTTAAGTAATTTGTGACCTGATCTATCACTCTTTTCCCACGTTAAGTGAAAGGTTCCTTCATGTCCTGTTTGACTAATAGCCTCAGCGCTTACACAGAAACCACTTTCTCCCCAGTTAATCCACTGTTCACAACAGCTCCTGGGGTAGGAAGTCGGTGCACAGAAAAATAGCATGTCACTTCGGAGTTGTGATAAGGTGAGACTATCCATCCATCACAGTTCCTTTTCCAAACCTGCTGGGCAAATTGCAAAGAACATCTTGACAGGTGTGGACGGGCTGCAAAGCAGCAGCTCTCTTGCATCTTCACCTCAGAGGCATGTGAGCCGGGCAGTAGAACAAATGTATTTATTGCTACTTTTCTCGGTTATAGAGATGGGGTGAGGCCGGGGGTTTGCCAGGAGGTGGTAAAAACTCCTAATTTCAAGGCTGCTGCTAGTTCTCTGAAACTCTTCATTCATTTATTCAGTAAATATTTAGAGTGCTTTCACCTTGAGCCAGGTATGCCAGGTACGCCAGGTACTTTTCTCGGCTCTGGAGACACAGCAGATAATAATGCAAAGCCCTCGCCCTTAGGGAACGTCACATTATGGAGTAGGAGACAGACACTAAATATTTAACTACAAAGTGTATCATATGTCAGAAAGTAATAAATGTATGAGGAACAATAAAGCTGGCTGGTGTGTGTGTGTGTGTGTGTGTGTGTGTGTGTGTGTGTGTGTGTGTGTGTGTGTGTGAAAGGGAGGAGGGGTAGACAAGAGAGAGAGAACAGTGAGGGCTGCTTAAAGTACTTCGGGACTATTATCTGGAATCTGAACCAAGTCAATTTGAATCCAAATTTCAGTTCCAAGACCATATGGGGTGGGCACAGGAGGGCAGAAGATACTGAGAAACAAGTTACACATAAGAGAACAGTAACCAACAATAGAGCATCGGATAATAACGTCCCAGTCATAGGTCAGACCCTTGCATTGGTCATACCCTACTTTCCAGCTAGTATGGAAAGAGGTGTGTCTGCTGGAAAAAAAGGGACAAATGTGGATCTATCTTTTACTGGGCATTTAGCACAGACCAGGTTCCTATCATAAATTTCCTTTAATTTAGTGCTAACTACAACCTTGGGAACAAACTATTATGGCCACTCTGCAGGCAAGGAAACTGAATCAACTCTCCTAGGTCACAGAACTAGTCAACAGCAGGGTTGAGATTTGCATTGGGCCTTTCTGTTTCCAAAGGGTGTAAGTTCTTTCATTTACATCAGGATGAACTCCTGGGGTCTGGCTAGGAAACTCTAGGCCAAGGACGTCTTATGTCTCTGGGTATCTAATGACTTATGTCAGACATTGCACAGAGCCAGCATTTTGGACACCTCCACCATGGACACTCCTGTGGCTCATAAACTCTCTCATTGCCTGCCCATCCTGGTACCCTCCTCTGGCTCTCATAAAGGACCCAGCATCCTTTGCATTCAGGGCATAGGTCCTTCCCTCAGATGCAAAGCCTGGCTCCCTTCTCTCTAGTCTTCCTAGCTTTCTAGGACTCCTGTCCAAAGTAAGGTGTTGAGCAACCAGCTGTGTAGACTGGGAGATCAGTCCACCCCAATTTCTGGACCTGTCCTGGTGTTAGTTAATCAAAGAGGTTGAAAATAGCAACATTGCTCTTAAAAGGGCTATTTCTCCAAATGAGCAAAATTTCTGATTAACACCCAGATTAGATAAGTGTTGAGGAGACTCCTGTATTTAGCATGGGAATTCTCTTTCTTACATGGTTCATGGATCTCTCTAAAGGGATAGTTTCCAGGTCTATAATTAGCGTATCATTGCATAAAGGTTTTAAATTGCACATTTGGAGCATCATTTAACTCTCACCGCTGCTGTTTAAAGTTGCTCAGAGTTCAGGTTTGAACTAGACAGTCTGATGATGACAGTAATGATCGCTTGCATCTGGGGTGCTGCATTCATTCTGAACACTATTTGCACTGTCTCACGTAGTCCTCACAACAATCGCAAGAAGGTCCAGTTAATAGGAGAGAAAACAGATAGTATTTAACTACAGTCACTTCTGCTAGAATGCCATATAGGCTCTACCCAGCTAAAAACTAACATTTTCTATGCAAAATCATGCAACCCAAACCATGGGGCTCATGAGTAAATTTGGGTTGGGGCAGCATGTATCAATTTCCTAGGGTTTCCATAACAAAGCACTACAAATTGGGTCTCACAGTTCTGGAGGATGAGAGCCTGAAATCAAGGTGTTGGCAGGGCTGGTTCCTTCCAAAGGCTGAAGTCTTTCCCATGTCTCTTCTGGTGTTCTGCTGGCAATCGTGGCATTTCTTGGCTTGAAGATACCCTTCCCTGATCTCTGTCTTCATGTTCACATTGCATTGCCCCTGTGGCAATGAAGACGGAGAGGCCGCACACAAGGATGGGAGAAGAGTAACCCCTGGGAGTTAAAAACAAACCCCAGCCAACAGCCAGCAAGGAAACAGGGTCTTCAGTCCCATGACCACATGGAACTGAATTCTACCAACAACATGAATCTCGGAAGCGGGTTCTTCCCTAGATCCTCCAGACAGTCACCAGTCAGCCAAAACCTTGACTTTGGCCTAGTGTCCCTATACGAAGAACCCATTCGAACCCACCTGGTTTCTGCCCTACAGAACTGTGAGCTAATAAGTGTGTATTGTTTTAAGCTGTTAAATTCATGATTATTTGTTACACAGCTTAGAAAACCAACACACTGCCTTACTCTGGGGCGGCCACTATGATGCCGACAAGGACAAGGAAAGGAAAGTGGGAAGCCCTGAATGGTTCCTCTGAGCAGGCAAAGGAACAGTGCACACCATTCCCAACAGGCTCAGCCCTTCCTCCCAGCCAGGTGGAGGGCTTGTACAGAAAGGCTGCCTTATTTTTTCTTTTGTAAACACATGCTTTAGGATAATGTTTCCTTTTTTCTTCTTTTATGCATCTTGCTGCAAACTCTGAAGGTACATGCTATTTGGAAATGTCATTGAACAAGGTTGGTTGCCATCAATGCCATGTTTTAATTTTAATTTTACAAATTATCTAAGGGCAGGGGGCTACTGTTTCTATATACCAGCATGAAATTTACATCTATGTTTGCAGAAGGATTATTTACCAATGAAAGTAGTTACTACATTTACCTCTGGGCCCCTGCTTGTAGTAGTAATCCTCTTATATAAGTGGCTGTCTCTGGGAAATTAACCACATCGCCTCTGACTGCTTGGCATTGGGCCAATCCTGAGCATCTCTCTCTTCGGTTGAAGTAATTCAAATTTGGATGCTATCAACTCAGGGAAATGAGCTTTCTCCCAGTTTGCTGGATCAGGAAGCCAGCACTTTGAACACAGTGTTCACTTCCCTTCGGGGAACAACATCTCTTGATTAAGTGGAAATATTTTTCAACCTAGAACTTGCTGCTCCAGATTGGCTAAAACTGGTACAACACTCTATTTCTATTCCTGTGTCAAATGCTGGGGTCAAAAAAAAATGTTGAGTGTTATGAGTAATTTGTGTCGAGTTAGTGAGGAGTGAGCAATATGTGTGTATGTGTGTGTGTGTATACACTATATACTGTATATGTATATGTATATGTATAATAAAAGTGTAATATACTAATTAGACCAGACGTCCAGAAGGACGTCCTTCCAGGCTACTGCTGTGAGGGCCAGGGTGGCAGCCAGGGCCGCTGCCTTGGCCCTTGGAGCCCCTTGCATGAATTTTGTGCATCAGGCCTCTAATATATATATATATGTGTGTGTGTGTGTGTGTGTGTGTGTGTGTGTGTGTGTGTTTCATTTGTTTGGAAGAAAATGAAGTGTTTGAAAAATAAATTTTAATGGCTAAGCAAACCCTATTTATTTAAACAATATGTTTGCATAATTACTTGCACCATTCTACTCAGTGACTTTGCTGAATTGTACCCATAGTTTTATTTTGTTTTGCAATTCTGATGATCATGCTTTTGTTGTGCCTGACATTTCCAGTGAATCATTTGTTAACTTCTTTGTTGGGCTGGTTGCAGGGCTTTCATGATCTCTCCTCTTTGGGGTGCTGCCATAATCTACAGAGTTGAGTCTTTTATTTGCTGCAACAAACATTTTCTGAGCTACTACATTCTAACCTCTGAACCAGTGTCAGAGAGACAGGAATAAACAATGCAGTATCTTCCCTGAAGAAGCTCATGGTTTATGATGATAGTTTTCCAGTGTGTCCCAGGGATGAAGACCCACTATTACTCATGCATGTTCCAAATACCTTGAAGTATTGATATGGTGCACTAAAATAAAGTAAATGCTATAAGATTTTATGATAAAATAGATATGATGTTACTAGAGGCCTGGTGCATAAAATTCATGCACTGGGGATGGGGGGCGGGGGGCGGGTCCCTCAGCCCAGCCTGCCCCCTCTCACAGTCCAGGAGCCCTCAGAGGATGTCCTACTGATGATGGCTTAGGCCCACTCCCCACCAGGTGCAGGACTAAGCTGCAGTCTGGCCTCCCTCTGAGGGAGGCAACCGGGCTGATCAGGGGAAGGCACCACCCACATCACCTGCTGCTGCTGCCACTGCTGACCATCGCAGCCACCAAGGTGTTTTCATCAACATGGAGTCCAGTCCCTTCACCATAAAAATATGACAACTTTCTTTAGGCATTTTCAAGATGTCTCTTTCTTAGGATATAGGATATGACATTTCTGTCTTTATTTTATTTTTTTTTATCCTCACCTGAGGATATGTTTCCATTGATTTTTAGAGAGTGTGGAAGAGAGGGAAAGACAGAGAGAAATATCAATCTGAGAGGTACACTTCAACTGGTTGACTCCTGCATGAGCCCTGACCTGGACCCAGCCGGGGAGAAGCCTGCAACCTAGGTACATGCCCTTGATCAGAACTGACCGTGGCTCCTGAGGGCCGGCCCCCCTGAGGGTTTGTGTCTCCGCTCCAGCCCCGGCATCCCAGCCCCGCGGCCATGGAGCTGGGGCTGGGGGTCAGCCCCCTTGCGTGTTGTTCTCTCTGGCTCCAGGGCCACCCTGTCTGTTGTTCTCTCAGGCTCTGGGCTCGTGCCAGGCTCCTCCTCCTGAGCTGGTCATGACCATTACACAGTCCTGGCCTAATCTGCCTATTACCTCTTTTTATATATAGATATTATAGAGTCTAGTATAGACAAGTGTGTAGGTACCAAAGACTTAAGAAAGAATGGGGGGGGGGAGGGCAGGAAACAGCTTAAAAATCTAAACATGGGGATAATTCTACATCTAATTTTTTTCTGTAAATTGGAAAAGGGTCATTGCTATTTCAGTTTGCCATGGTTTGGGGTCATTGTTGTATTAAAAGAAGTTAATAGGTAAACAAGTTGAAGATGGTGCATTACAAGCCCTTACAAAGTTTACCTTTCAAATGAAACACTGTGCTCTGCCTGTATTTTTCTCTTCCTCCCAAATTTTCAGTTCCTCTTTTTTTGCAGATAGGTTAAAAAATAAACAGCTTACTTTAGCCTGGTATCCAGCCCTCTGTATTCTGACCCACCCACTAACCAGTCTCCCATTTCGTTCCCCACATTCTCTGCTCCAGCTGCTTTGAACTGCATCCCATATCCCATTCCCACCCCGACATGCCCAATAATCTCTTCCTCCATGCCTTTTTTCATGATGGTCCTTCCCTGGCAGTCCCATCTTGCCAAGAAGCAAGCCCAACTCAAATCCATGAATCTCTCCTGGATATCCTTCCCTTTCTAACAACCAGAGTGAATTCTTTTATCCCTATTTTTCTATTTCTACCCCTCTCTAAGCCATGCTAGAAGCAGCCAGAACTTCCCTACTACCATTAGCCATTTGCCTCCTTTGTTTCCTCCTCCAGGCAGATTAAGATGCGTGGTAAAGGAAGGTCTCTCTTGCAGTCATGGTAGTAGATGCCACTTATTAGTCCCAGATACAATCCTAATATCATGCTTATATTGGGATGAGGAAACAGAGGCTCAGGGAGTGGTGACCCAAATGCTAGAGGTGACCCAAATGGTAGATGGAAAAGCCACACTTGAACTCCCAGTCTATCTGCTTCCAAGGACTGTGCTGCCATTATACACATTCCAGACTCTCCCTTTACTCTCATCATCTTCACGGGGATGTGGGCAGGGATGTGTCTTTATCTCATCCCTGTGCTTTAACCTGTCAAACACAAAATATATCTATGAACTGAACTGAATTTACATTAGAGGAAAGAAAAGAGATGATACCACTTTCTCCGGCTCTTACCAGCAAAGTTTAAAATGATTGATACTATTCAATATCAGTGAGTAGGTAAAAGAAAAAGAAAATCTCTTTTAATTCATTGCTAATGGGTGTGCTAATTAACACTTCTACTTTGGAACTGTCTATCAGAGTAAAAATATGCATGCCCTGACATGCAATTCCACTTTTAGAAATCCCTTCCAGGACACCAGCAACATGAGGCCACTCTACCAAGCCCAGAAGACATAGCAGCTCTGCCTAATGCATAGAAACAAACACAGGGAGGTAGCCAAGATGAGACAAAGAAACACTGTCCCAAAGGAAAGAACAGAGCAAAACTCCCGAAAAAAAAAAAAAAAAAAAAAAAAAAACTAAACTAAAAATTGAAACAAGCAATCTACTAGGAGCAAAGTTCAAAACTCTGGTTATAAGTATCCTCAATGAATTCAGTGAGAATTTCAACAAAGAGAGAGGAAACATAAAAACAGAAATCATAGAAAACACCCAGTCAGAAATGAAGAATACACTACCTGAAATCAAGAATACATTACAGGAAGTCAACAGTGGAGTAGATGAAATTGAGGGTCAAATCAGAGATTTGGAATATAAGGAAGCAAAAAACACCCAATCAGAACAGTGAAAAGAAAAATTAATCCTCCCAAAATGAAAGTAGTGTAAGAAGCCTCTGGGACAACTTCAAGCATACCGACATTTACATCATGGGGGTGCAAGAAGAAGAGAGAGAGTAAGAAATTGTAAACCTCTTTGAAAAAGTAACAGAAAATCTCCCTAACCTGGTGAAGGAAATAGACATAGAAGTCCAGGAAGTGCAGAGAGTCCCAAACAAGATGAACACAAAGAAACCCACACCAAGACACATCATAATTAAAATGCAAAAGGTTAAAGACAAAGAGAGAATCTTAAAAGCAACAAGAGAAAAGCAGTTAATCATCTATAAAGAAACTCCCACAAGACTGTCAGCTGATTCCTCAACAGAAACTTTGCAGGCCAGGAGGGAGTGGCAGGAAATATTCAAAGTGATGGAAAGCAAGGATCTACAACCAAGATACCCAGCCCACCCACAAGTTGAGAAGCACCTTGGAACCATGAGGGTCTCTCCTCACTTATCAGAATTGCTGCAAAACCTGGAGAGAAGTGTGAGAGAAAAATCAAATGTGTTTCACAGGTAAAATAGGGTCTTAACCCTGGCTGGGTAACTCAGTTGGGGGTGTTGTCTCCATATACCAAGGTTTCAGGTTCACTCTCCAGTCAGGGCACATATAAGAAACAACCAATGAATGCATCAATAAGTGGAACAACAAATCGATCTCTCTCTTCCTCTCTCTGTCTCTTTCCCTTCCTCTCTCTAAAATAAATTTCAAAAAATTTAAAAGAGGTTCTTTATTCACACAGTACCTTCCTTGGTTTTACTCTAAATGCCAAACCTGAAAAAGAAGTAAAGAAGGAAGTTACACCCCTTAGGCATCCTCTGTACCCACTGCTTGGTTGCCATGACAACACCTATCTGCTGCACATTCTATTCATCTGTTTTCCTTTTCACTGTTGACCATACAGACCCTTTGCCTTCTGGTGCTTCCCAATGGTGAAACCTAACCAATACATGTCTCTGGGGATGGTGCCTATTTTTAAATATATATTGAGCGATTTTAATAAAAGTCAACATTTTCTGCTTCTTTTGAAACTTTGCAAGTTGGGACAGCACAGGGCCTGAACTCTCAGCAAGCTATAACAGGCTTAGATTTAATACCTGATGATCCCTTCCCTGGAGCCCAGGCTATCTAGGCGGTCACTGTTTCCACGAAGCAGCTTCTCTCCTTCCTGGCACCTGCCTGAGGACCCTGGAATTGGAATCCTTTTTGTCAACAAATAATGGATCAATAAGGATTCACCTAAGTATGACATTGACATTGCTGTCAGTTGACTATTCAAGACCAGGCAATGGTATGCATGCCTGACTATACCGAAGCCTTTGGAGGTGGCCTCCACTAGTTGAGGTCCTAGCTAGTCTCTAATACAGTTGTGCTCGAACATTAGGCTGGACTGCTCTTTAGCAACCCACTGCTCTGAGTTCCTGCAATGGCAGAGGTTTTTGCTCTTTGGCTGCCTGATTCTTCCTCCTCCTGGACATAGTCCCTCTTAAATCAAAATATGGGAATCTAAAAATATCTCCGGCATCACTGCATTGACATAATGTTTCTGTTGTCTTAAGTTCAACACTACGTGTGAAATGACTTGGAACTTTTGTTTCTCCCTCTTCCCCTCTCCCACTCTCTCTGGACAAAGAAGTGCTTTTTAAAAGATCTGGTTAGGGCAGAAGAGTAGGAGGTGGGCCACAATTCAGTCTGGAATTATGAAGCCTGGCTTGATTTAACATGTGCAGAGGCATCAGTGCCTGGCATAGTACCTGACACATAGTAGGTACTCAAAATATATTGGAGGGAAGACCGAGAGATAGTAAGCTTCCCAGTGGATATGCTTTAGTTTCTCTATTTTGTTTTATTGAGTGCATACAATGTGTGATGCATTTTCCTAGGCTCAGCTGAGTTTCTTCCATTCACTTATTGCATTTATTCATCCCCTGCATGCCTACTTTGCTTTCCTGCAATCACCATTTGCATGCGTGATTTTAGCTTTTTGATTGACAGCTCATAATCTCATCACTCACCCAAATACTCTTCAAGAGCAAAGTGCTGCTCTTATCATTAGCAGTCATCACAATGTCACTGATATCTACATGTGACAGAAAATCTCCCACTTCCGTTTCACATGGTGTAATATGAAATCTCTGCAATCGGCCAAGAAAAAAAATTCTACAGTAGCCTTTTTAAATGTACCTACACCCTAGAGAGCTCTGTGTGGTAGGCACAATGGCAGGCTGTCCTCCTCTGGACCAAGTTCACCGAATGGTACTGTCTAACAACCAGAAAGCAACTCGCCAATCAGCAAGTCACCATGTTGTTTCATCAGATCCTAATCAGGCCAATTAACCCCCCAACAGTGTAATACTGGGCATGTAATAGGCACTCAATAAACTTTTCATAGACAAATGAATGAATGCACAGAAAATGAATGAGTAAACCAAGCACTGATTTTACAAATAAAACGGAGACCTGAAAATTACTGGACTCTTGTTCTAGCCACTAAATCAACCTCCTGCCAATCAGCAAATCTTTCTCCCTCCGGATGACCTAAATGCAATGCTCTTTTGTTTTGCTTTCATGGGAATTCTGATAAGATTCAGTGCCCCTCACACTCTGGTGCAGGGAAATCAGAAAAAATGCAGCAGGCTTCCTCCACCCTCTAACCACAGAGCCCACAGAGACTCAAAAAATATCAAATCATCCAGGCAAAATTTGGAAAAGCAAGAAGGAATTTTTGTTTGTTTATTTGTTTGTATCAAGAGAGAAAACCCAGGCTAGGTGGAAAAATGGTGGTGGAATAGACAGACGTGTCCTGAGCCTTGTCCCGGAGCAGATAGAAAGAATAGCTGAGTGTCGCATGGGGAGTGTCTGTTGGAGAGTTAAGGGACAGCTATACTCCAGGAGAAGGTGGGGGACTGCTGGACAGGGGTCCTCTGACCGGGCAGCCCTCACTGTTGCTGGGTTCCCTCCCAGAGTCACCAGCTTAGATGCAGAGACCATGCCATCTTGAAGGGGAAAGTAGATGTTATCTGAAGCCTGAAAATCCACAACTGCAGCACCCACTGAACAGCTACGAACCCCAGAGCACTGGTCCCCAATTGGCACAAACACGCAGATTCAGAGGAGCTCTACACTCCACCACAGAAAGGTCAGATTTTTCCTGAGATAAGCTGAGGTCTCTGGTCCTGGTAGGACAGAGAAATGCCAGCACTGCAGGAGCTGGAGGACTGGGGGTAGTCTGCACCTAGAAAAATCCGTAGCTGTTGGGGCTGGCGTGATCCACGAATGTGGAAGTGGGTCCTCAGAGCTACTAACAGAGGGGATCTCTACAAAGCAACCCATTTTGATCAGAAGGACAGCCTAAAAATTTTGGGAGTGTGCCGGCTGCTTGGACACAAGGGGGAAAAGGAGATTGCGCAGGCTTGCATGCAGACCCAGAGTTTGCACACTTGCGCTTTCTCCTCTTTGAATCCTTGCTTCTGATTACTGAGCCCAACACATAGGATCACCCAGTTGGGAACACCCTAGGAGACTTCAGCGGGAAGTTGTTTTTCTGGAACCTGGGGATCAGAGCAGGGAATAACCATCAGAGAACCAGCTCTGGGGCAGCCCACTCCCATAAATTGGTATTGAGTGCCACAGGGAAAGCAGGATCTAAGCATGGGCTAGAGAGGACCTATAGACCAAGTAGAAACACTGCCACCCAGGGGCTGAATCACAAATTGACTCTTGCATAATCACAAATAAAGGAATACAAAAAAGTAAGACATTATCGCCTGCTTAAAAATCAGGACTGGCTTACAACACTGAGGAGCAGTGGAACACAGGGAACAGCAATACTGTCCTGAATGTGAAACAGGCATGCCAAATAGAACAATAGAGGAAGTGAATGACCTTCACTACTGTACATTTTATTTTATTTTTTATTTTTTTCCTTTTTCATCTTTTAATTAAGAAATTATTTTTTTTTCTTTTTTCCTCACTTGATTTTACCTTTTTAATTATTACATTTTTATTTTCAATCAGTATTATTACTACTACTATTTTATCTTTTTTTTTAAAAAGTATCATTTTATTTTCTCTTTATTTGACTTTGAGATTAGTGTTTTACATTCTATTTTCATCTTTTTCTTTAGCATCATTCTACTCTATCTCAACTCTACCTTTATGCTATCACTCTCTTCCTAACTTTTGCCCTTTTGTTGTCCTGTTTCTCTTACCCTTTTCCTGCTTTAGATTTTCCCTATTCTTTCTTTTTACCCCCTGTTCAAATTTCACCCTACTTACATATCTAATTTCCAATCCCCTGCTCCAAGTTCATACACACCTCTCTCTTCTCTGTCTCCACTATCCAAAAAATTGTTTTTCTCTCTGTCCTTTTGTTGTTGTTTGCTTGAATGTTGATTATATCGATTTTTTATGCTTGTTTGTGAGATTGTTTTGCTTATTCTTTTTTTGTTGTTGTTGTTGTTTTTTTGTTTGCGTTGCTTTTGTTTTTTGCATCTGTTTTTCCTCACCTCGCTTGATATTAGTTGTTGTTTGTAGTTTGTATTCATCTCCAGGTACTTGTTGATGGCATTTGCTGGGATTAGTGGCTGTTCTATTGGAGTTTTCTCCCCATATATATACTTTGTTCCCCTTTTCTTTCTTATTCTCTTTCTTTTCTTACTTTTTTTTCCTTTTCCCACTTTCATTTTGGCACTCCTTTCTTTCTTTCTTTTTTTTTCTCTTCTTCTTTCTCTCCTATCCCCTAATTTGCCTTTCTCTGGTGGTCACCTTTATTTGGGGTTATTAATATCGTGAATACATTTCTGTTCAGTGGCTTGTGTTTTGTACCTGGTTGTGTTGTATTTTGTGGCTTTAAATCAATGCAGGAGAGAGAGAACTATATAACCAGACACCCTGAGAGACCATGGGGACACAAAGAAACAGCCCGCATATGAAAGAAAAGCAGGCATCACCAGAAAAGGAAGTAAATGAAATGGAGGCAAGCAACCTGTCAGAGAAAGAATTCAGAGAAATGGTCATAAGGTGGCTGAAAAGAATGGAAGACAAATTTGACAATGTGAGTAAGAACCAAGAGGAAATGAAGAAGAACCAAGAAGAAATGAAAAATGACATCGCTGCTGTAAAGAACTCAATAGAAAGCATCAAGAGTAGACTAGAAGAAGCACAGGACTGCATCAGTGAGCTAGAAGACAAGGTAGGAAAAAATACCCAAGTAGAGCAGCTTCTAGAAAAAAATATTAAAAAGCAGGAGGAGAACCTAAGGGAAATTTGGGACAACATGAAACAAAACAACATCCACATAATAGGGGTTCCAGAAGGAGAGGAAACTGAGAAAGGAATAGAAAACCTGTTTGAAGAAATAATGACAGAAAACTTCCCTGATATAGGGAAGGAAAAAACCACACAAATCCAAGAAGCTCACAGAGTCCCAAGCAAAATGAACCCCAAAAGACCAATGCCAAGGCACATTATAATTAAATTGGCAAACATCAATGACAAAGTAAGACTCTTAAAAGCGGCCAGAGACAGAAAGTTACCTACAAAGGAACCCCCATCAGACTAGCAACTGACTTCTCAACAGAAACTCATCAGGCCAGAATGGAATGAAATGAAATATACAAAGTCATGCAAAGGAAGGTTCTGAATCCAAGAAAACTGTACCCAGCAAGGCTATCAATCAAAATTGAAGGTGAAATCAGGAGCTTCACAGACAAAAAAGGACTAAGGGAATTTATTACCACCAAACCAGCAATGCAAGAAATGCTAAAGAGTCTGCTCTAAAAAAAAAAAGAAATAGGAAGCAGAGAAGGAACACAGGGGTAAAGAATAAAAATGGCGACAAATAAGTACCTATCAATAATAACTTTAAATGTAAATGGATTAAATGCCCCAGTCAAAAGACATAGGGAAACAGATTGGATAAGAAAACATGACCCATATATCTGCTGTCTATAAGAAACCCACCTCAGAAAAAAAGATGAACACAGACTGAGGGTGAAGGGACGGAAAAAGGTTTTCCAGGCGAATGGAAATGAAAAAAAAAGCTGGGGTAGCAATACTTATATCTGACAAATTAGATCTCAAAGTGAAGGACATAACAAGAGATGAGGAAGGCCGCTTCATAATACTAAAGGGAGCAATCCAACAGAAAGAAATAACTCGGTAAATATATACACACCCAATACAGGAGCACCCAAATACATAAAAAACTCCTGGAGGATATCAAAGGAGAGATTGACAGCAATACAATCACAGTAGGAGACTTTAATACCCTACTATCACCATTGGACAAATCCTCTAAACAAAAAATCAGCAAAGAAACATCAATCCTAAATGACTCACTAGACCAGATGGAATTAATTGACATCTTCAGAACTTTTCACCCCAAAGCCACTGGATATACATTCTTCTCAAGCACACATGGGTCATTTTCCAAGATAGACCATATGTTGGGTCATAGGCAAAGTCTCTTCAAATTCAAGAAGATAGAAATCATATCAAGCATCTTCTCTGATCACAGTGGCATAAAATTGGAAATCAACTACAATAAAAACAATGCAAAAAAATCAAACATATGGAGATTAAACAGCATGCTATTAAACAATGACTGGGTTACCAGAGAGATCAAGGAAGAAAAAAAAAAACATGGCAACAAATGACAATGAAAACACAACAATCCAAAACCTCTGGGACACAGCGAAAACAGTCTTGAGAGGCAAGTTCATAGCTCTACAAGTCTACTGCAAAAAGCAAGAAACAATGGTAATAAATTACCTAACCCTACAACTCAAAGAGTTAGAAAAAGAGCAACAAGAAAAGCCCAGTGTAAGCAGAAGGAAGGAAATAATAAAGATCAAAGCAGAGATAAATGACATTGAGACAAAACACACACACACACACACACACACAGATACACACACACAATACAATAGATCAACAAAACCAAGAGCTGGTTCTTTGAAAGGATAAACAGGATTGATGAACCTCTAGCCAGGCTCACCCAGAAGCAAAGACAGAGGACCCAAATAAACAAAATCAGAAATGAAAGAGGTGAAATAACAACAGACCCCACCGAAATACAAAGGATAGTTAAAAAATACTATGAACAACTCTATTTCAGCAAACTGGACAACCTGGAAGAAATGGACATATAGCTAGAAAAATTATGCCAAAATTCTAGCAAATCGGACCCAGCACTACATCAGAAAGATCATACACCATGACCAAGTAGGATTTATCCCAGGAATTCAAGGATGGTACAATATCTGCAAATCAATAAACATGATACATCACATAAACAAATTGAGAGATAAAAATCACATAGTCATATCAATTGATGCAGAAAAGCATTTGACAAAATCCAACACCCTTTCTTGATAAAAACTCTCAACAAGGTGGGAATAGAAGGATCATACCTCAACATAATAAAAGGTATATATGATAAACCCACAGCCAACATCATACTCAATGGGCAAAACTAAAACCATTTCCCCTAAGAATAGGAACAAGACAGGGATGCCCACTCTCACCACTCCTGTTCGACATAGTACTGGAAGTATTAGCCATTGCAATTAGACAAGAAGAAATAAAAAGCATCCAAATTGGAAAAGAAGAAGTAAAGCTGTCCTTATTTGCAGATGACATGATATTGTACATAAAAAGCCCTAAAGACTCCATCAAAAAACTAATAGACTTAATAAATGAATTCGGTGGCAATGTAGCAAGATACAAAATTAAGGCCAAGAAATCTATGGCATTTCTATACACCAATAGTGAACTTATAGAAAGAGAGACTAAAAAAGCAATCCCATTTACCAACACACACACCAAAACAATTAAGATACCTAGGAATAAACTTAACTAAGGAGGTAAAAGACCAATATGCGGGAAACTACAGGACACTAAAAAAAGAGATAGAGGAAGACATAAACAGATGGAAGAACATACCATGTTCATGGATTGGGAGAATCAACATTATTAAAATGTCCATACTACCCAAAGCAATCTATAGATTCAATGCACTCCTCATTAAAATACCAATGGCATATTTCACAGACCTAGAACAAACTCTCCAAAAATTCATCTGGAATAAAAAAAAGACCCTGAATAGCCACAGCAATCCTGAGAAAGAAGAACAAAGTAGGTGGGATCTCAATACCAGATTTCAAGCTGTATTACAGGGCCACTGTTCTCAAAACTGCCTGGTACTGGCACAAGAACAGACATATAGATCAATGGAATAGAATAGAGAACACAGAAATCAACGCAAATCACTATGCTCAATTAATATTTGATAAAGGAGGCATGGACATACAATGGAGTCAGGACAGTCTCTTCAATTAATGGTGTTGGGAAAATTGGACAGATACATGCAAAAAAGTGAAACTAGACCACCAACTTACACCATACACAAAAATAAACACAAAATGGATCAAGGACTTAAACATATGACGAGAAACCATAAAAATACTAGAGGAATCCACAGCCAGAAAAATCTCTGACATATGCCAAAGCAATTTCTTCACTGATACTGCTCCTAGGGCAATGGAAACTGAAGAGAAAATAAACAAATGGGACTACATCAAAATAAAAAGCTTTTGCACAGCAAAGGAGACCATCAATAAAACAAGAAAGCCCACTGCATGGGAGAACATATTTGCCAATGATATCAACGATAAGGGTTTAATCTCCAACATTTACAGGGAACTCATGCAGCTTAACAAAAAGAAGATAAACAACCCAATCAAAAAAATGGGCAATTGATCTAAATAGACACTTTTTGAAAGAAGACAGAAGGAAGGCCAGGAGACCTATGAAAACCTGCTCAAAGTCACTAATCATCAGAGAGATGCAAATCAAAACAGCAATGCGGTACCATCTCACACCTGTCAGAATGAATATTATCAACAAATCAACAAATGACAAGTGCTGGCGAGGATGCGGAGAAAAAGGAACCCTCATGCACTGCTGGTGGGAATGCAGACTGGTGCAGCCACTGTGGAGAACAGTATGGAGTTTCCTCAAAAAACTAAAAATGGAACTCCCATTTGACCCAGTGATCCCACTTCTAGGAATATATCCCAAGAAACTAGAAACACGAATCAGAAAGGATATATGCACCCCTATGTTCATAGCAGCACAATTCACCATAGCTAAGATGTGGAAACAGCCTAAGTGCCCATCAGCAGATGAGTGGATTAAAAAACTGTGGTACATCTAAACAATGGAATACTATGCTGCAGTAAAAAAGAAGGAGTTCTTACCATTTGCAACAACATGGATGGAGATGGAGAGCATTATGCTAAGTGAAATAAGCCAGGCAGAGGAAGATAAATATCACATGATCTCACTCATTTGTGGAATATAATGAACAACATAAACTGATGAACAAAAATAGATCCGGAGACAGAGAAACATCAATCAGGTAGGGGAGGGTGGGGATAAGGGGGAAAGATCAACCAAAGGACTTATGTGCATGCATGTAAGCCTAATCAATGGACACAGATAACAGGGGGGTGGGGGCATGAATGGGAGGTGGGGGTAATGGGGGAATAAGGACACATATGTAATACCTTAATCAATAAAGAAATTAAAAAAGAAAAAAGAAAACCCAGGCACAATGAAAAGAGATTTTATTTTGCAGGTGAGAAACCTTGCTCCTTTCTGGACACAAATATGCAGTCAGATTCTAGGGTCCCAGTTTTATTCTATGTTGGCTATAGAATCACAGCAACACTTCTTAATGTTATGTTTTCAGGGCTTTATATTGGTCTTTTGGAAATTCATATATGTAATACGTGTTTATTAAAAACAAAATTCACATGAAGTAGGATTACATATTAAATGAAAGTCCCTTCTCCCCTCTCCCATCTTTGTTTCATCTTCCAGCTCCCTGAGGAATAGATAGAAGTGCGGATTAGCCTGCGCAGTGGTGACTGGGAAGTGCCCTTGCTCACCAGAGCTGTGGAGCAAAGGAAGCAGGTCTGGGCAGAGGGAGAGGTTCAACTGTGATGCAAGTTCCCTAAAGGCTACAGCCGATGCATAGGGGAACTTGGGCGCTGAGATAGATTGTCAGCATTGTCCTAAAAGGAGGCAAGGGTTTTTGCACGCGGCCCCTTCCACCACTCACTAGGTGTGAGTTGCCCCTTAAACCCTGCAGAAGAGAGTGCAAAGTTGTAGGAGGCAGCTCCCTTTGGCTAAGGAAAACTCCTGGGGAGGGGAGGCACTGAGCTATGAGCCACCAGCAGCTAACACTTTGAGCATGAGGGGAATATGTGCCTTGTTTTTCTTTCTTTTTTTTAAAAAAATATTTTTATTGATTTCAAAGAAGAAGGGAGAGGGAGAGATAGAAACATCAATGATGAGAGAGAATCACTGATGGGCTGCTTTCTGCATGCCCCCTACTGGAGGTCAAGCCCACAACCAGGTATATGCCCTGACAGGGAATCCAACCATGACCTCCTGGTTCATAGGTTGACACTCAAACACTGAACCACACCAGCTGGATTGTGCCTTGTTTTTTCAAGGGAGAATCCGGTGGCACACTACCACAATGCACTGCATTATCTCTCCAAAGCCCACGCACTTTCTATGTCTCTTTGAATGCATAAAACACACATGCATGCACGCACACATGCACACACGAGGAGCAGTATAGCATCAGAGTTAAGGGCATGAATTTTGGAGCCAACCTTAGAAATTTACATAGTCTCTCTGGGCCTCAGTTGCCCCCTTGGTTCAAGTGGGGGATGGTGACACCAGTCCTCACCATTGAGAATTAAATGGGTGAATGAATGTAAAGTTCTGGGAATGAAGCTTGGTCCATAAGAAGACTTAGCTATTTGTGTCCTCAATAATTACCTTGGACATGCTTCTCTGTTAGTCACGTAGATGTATTTCATTCCTTTTAGTATCTGAATAGTACTCTTGGATATTGAATACCGTGGATTTGCCAATTTCTTTAACAATGCCCCTCTATTGGGCATTTGAGTGGTCTCTGATTTCTCACAATTACAAGTCCTGTAGCAATGAACATCCCTCTACCCTTATCTTTGTAAACTTGGAAGGCTGCCTGTAAAATAGACTCCTGAAAGTGGAACGATTTGTTAAAGGATAAGCATATCCAAATTTTGACAGACACTGCCCATTGGCCTCTGAAAAGACTGTGTCATTCTAACCTGGACCCCAGCATCATGAGATGTGAGTGTCCTTCTTCCCCATCTCAGCCTCTCCACCCATCACACACCAACACTGGGAATTAAAAATCATTTATATGCTTGCCAGGCTAATGGGTGAAATAATGGATTTCCTTGCTTTAATTTGCATTCAACCAATCCTTGAGAAATGAAGCTTATTTTGTTTTTTTAGCCATGCATGTACAGACGCTCCTTGATTTATGATGTGGTTCGTACTGGTAAACATATTATAAACTGAAAAAGTTAAATAAAAAATGCTTGTAATACACCCAACCTACCAAACCTCACAGCTCAGCCCAGCCTACCTTAAATGTGCTCAGAACACTCACATTAACCTACAATTGGGCAAAATCAACTAACACAAAGCTGATTTTATTTTTAAGAAGTATTGAATAGCTCATGTAACTTATGGGTATTGCTTTCCTACCACTGTAAAGTCAAAAAAGTCCTAAGGCAAATCGTCGTAGGTTGGGGACTGTCTGTACCTGCATTTGTGACTTGCCTTAGTGTTCTTTTCCTCTGGATTCTCTTTGACAACATGTTTTTTAACTTATATATTCACTTTGAACAGCTTGTTCACTTGTCTGCATCTTTTGAGGTGTCTCTCAGCTTACAGAGGTTACATTTCCATGTACTCGAATCAGCCAGTCCTCTTGCCAGCACCTAAGTTCAGAGTTCTGTGCCTATAGGAAGTGTAAAAGAATAGCTACCACAAGGTCAGGTTCAGATGCAAGGCCCACATTCTCCTCAGAACAGCTAGTTCTTTATCAGCCCCGAACTCTCCATCTGCCTGCAGCAGGCAGCTTCTTTTTGTGTCAGCCCTGCTTTCCTTTTTGTAGTCCATTCCTGATTAGTAAAATCAAAGACAATGTCTAGTCTCCAATCTCATCCTTCACAGCCCCTTTAGCATATATCTTTTCCCTGCTCTTCTTTCTGATTCCGCTTCTTCTTTTCAATTCTTTTGACTAAGCCAAAGTTTGGGGGATAACTGGGGTAGAGGTCAGCCTCCAGGAGGGACAGTTTCTTGTGCCATCATCTAACTGTGGTCACTTCTCTGCTGGCTCCTACTGCTAGTGTCATCCTGCTAGGTCCTGGCACTAATGATAATGGCTACATTGCTTGTGTGTGACAATGAGGAGGCTAAAAGGAAGTGCTCAGATTTTCAAACTGATACAGTGAACTGAGACTGGCTGATGCTGGTGTGGAGGCACTCCAGGAGTGCATGGCTGTCACACAGCATCAGTCTCTGGTGCTCTCTGGCGTGGAGGACCTCCCCAGTAGCAAGCACATCTCCTTTTGGCCCCTGCTAGGGGAGTACATATCACTCCTTATAGGAAATCTTGTGACTCCTATCCCTCATATAAATGTCAAGCTTCACTAGCAAGGAGCATAAGACTGAGCTGGCCCTCTTCTGTGACCCCCTAAGAGTCACAAGGAACTTGAACAGGGGTTTGGTCACTATAAAACACAGTCCCATCAGGTTCTGCTAGTGTGGTGTCCAAAGCGAGGGCTATTTGCTGTGTGTCCTCTGAGGGAGATGTGGATGGGGGAGAATTAACACTTACCAACTGTGCTTTACTCAAGAAAATGACTCTTCCTCCTTCTCCTGTACAGGTATGGGGACCTGGGGAGGGTGCTGCCATACACAGTTCTGCAGAAACAACTGCTTTGCAAACTTTGTAGAGGGATGCACACTCTACATTCCAAAGATCTGCCTCGGCTCCCTTCGCCTGTTAGCTCCACAATGCCTGTGCAGGGTATCTATGATTTTGTGACTCAGCAAGAGAAGACGGATGGTGAGAATAATAATAAAAGATGGTAGTTATTAATAGCAGCTGTCGAACAGTTTCTGGATTTCGGCTTTCAGTATGACAGAGTAAGTGCCTGGCAGATCAATCTTTGCAACAACATCCATAAACTTTGGACAGAATATAAAAAGGGCAAAATATATCCAAAGGCTCAGTGTTTGCAAAGTGTCTGGCAGGCAGCTAATGGATGAGTCATAACCTGTATCTCCTGGAACCTGAGGAAACACCACCAAGAGGCTGCCAAACGTAGTAAATGCTCCACGGTGGGAGAAAAAGCACATCTATTGTTATCCGTGCATTTAGGCTCCAGATCCCTAGGAGAAGGGGACAGGTGTGAGTTGAGAGGGAGATCTGTATTCAAGTTGGTTGTTAAGGTTGCCAGTGAGTTAGGCAGAGAAGGGGAGGAAACACTTGTTAAGAAGTTACACAAAACAAGCCAAATATGTAAACAGTCTGAGGAATGCCAGGAAGGTAAGAAAATCAAATACAGTCACATGACAGAGCTAGAATCAAGACAAGGGCAGGGCTAACTACGAGGAAGCAGGCTAGGGTCACAGGTTTGAGAGGTTTGAAAGACAGGTGGGGGTCAGAGTCACAGGTTCCAGGTCCACAGGTTACCCTGTGATGATGTGGTACATTTAGCCTTTTCATGAAGAGTCTTCTAGCCATGCAATCCCAGGTTCTTTACTTCTTTATCCTTTCAAGGGGAAAGCACTGAAGAGACTGATTCAAGAGTTGCTATTAGCTTCTATGAGTAAAATAGAAAGATCCAATGGTTGGCCAATAGAACAGGGATGCCTTGGTCCAATTCAGCACCAAGGCCAGCACAAGGCAAAGTTTCACCTCTCCCCAATATGATCTACCCATGTCAAACAATGAAGGCATTGATATAATCAATGGTCTGCGTGGATGAATCTCCTTGTCTGGCTACATTTAATTAGTGTTAGATCAATGTTTTATTTCCATCTTGATAAACAGAGAGATGCCACACGAATACAGGATCTTAGCAGAGATCATTTTGTCTCCATTGTCTGTGCCATTATCACCTTAGAGGTACCCCAGAAATCAAATCTCTCACTTGGGATAATGAAATTCTTATTCATGTAATGTCAGATTTGTGACAAAATGAAGATAAATGCTACCTGATGATGTTTACTTAACAGGATTTTTTTTCCTTGTCTCCCTGCTTTCCCACACCAAATTATCTATCTGTTGTAATTGAGTAGGAATATGACTGTGATACATGGCTTGGCTCAAAATTGCCCAAAGTATCCTCATTGTTATAAGACCAAGGAGAAAATTCTACATCAGATTAACTCTCACTAGACTCAAACCATAGAGATGGCTTTTACAAACCAAGGGGACCTCATAGTCCTCTTGCATAGCACCTTTTAAATAAGCAAGACTCCAGGTACCAAAGGCTGCCAGACATTCCACTTCCCTGGAGAGACTGATCTTTCAAAGCACCCCTGTGAAGCTGTACTTCTTTCCTTTGAGCGGTAACTGAGGAACTGCAATAGAAGAGGGGTAGGGATGTCTTTGAATTCCTTCATCTGAGTCCTTGCACATTTAGGCAGAGATTGTTCTTTGGGGAATGGTGACTCTCCAGCCATAGGAAGGATGGGACAGTGTAATATGTTGCAGAAATACTCCTTTCTGAAGAAGGAGGCACAAGAAGGCTCTGCCTTATTATTACAATGCAGAGTGAAGAAGGAAGAAGACTATGCCATGCCCTGAGCATTATTTTCCAGGCCTCCAGGGTTGGCATATTGGTTTCATTATCAGCATTCAGCTGGCTTTGTGGAAGAATGTATTTGGAGCAAGACCAACCTGAGTTTCAAGTTTACCCTGCTCCTGAGACTTTAGGACTCAGCTTCCTCATGTATAAAGGGAGCATACTGACCATTTATCTAAGCTTCCAAGTTTGTGTGTGTGCATACACACACACACGTATATGACAGACACATATATGTATGTGTGTATGCATATGAACATGTGTGTACATGTTCACCTGCCTGAATATTATTATTATTACATTGTGCTAAGTACTGTTCCAATCACATTATAAACGTTACTTCATTTAATCTTTATAACAATACTAAAGGCAGGCACCATTGTTACCATCCCATTCAGACAGAAAACTGAAGCGCAGGGAAATCAGGATGCTTTGGAAGGAAGCACAGCTAGTAAGCCATGAAGTCAGGATCCAAATGTACAATGTGGCTCAGACTTGGTGCTCTTAACCACTGCCCTCTGCTGTCCCTGCATGGTTCCCCCAGACACACAGCCTAGTTGATACTCAGCAAATGAAGGCAACTGTAACATTAACAGCAATTATCTCCTCACCACACAATGCATTGTCAATTTATTAATTCAACTAGCAAATTATGTAAATGTGCTGAGCAGTTGCAGAATGCAAATGTGCTTACAAAATGTGAAAAATAAATTAAAGCAGTTATCTCTCCATGCACTGCTGTACTCTCTCTCCCCCTTGCAGCCGCAGCACCTGGTGTCCTGTGGGCATTCAGTGAATGCTTATTAATTTGTGTCTCGCACTGTCTGGTTGTAGAACATAATGATATAAATATTACCGTTAATAATACAATTGTCACAAACGAGAATTCCATGCTAAAGAAAAAGTGCTATTGGAACAGGCGTATACAAAGGTCCAGACTGCATGCCCCTTCTAAAGTCAGGTAAGTTCCAAATTCTGCACTGACATAGGGCAGGCAGAGCTGTTCTGTCCCAGCATGGCCCGAGGAGGTTGTTTTCTGTCTTGGGAACCAGCATTTTCTGTAAAATTGCCAAGACATTTCTGCCTCTCATTCTCGTTGGCAAGTTGGCCCAATTCTGAAATTTGGCAAGGGCATGGCAAGCCACCACTTCCCCACACCTGCCATGGAGGCTTGGTACAGTCTGCTTCAGGATCTGGGTTAACCTTTGTTAGAGAAAGCTTGCAGAACTAGGACCAATATAATCACTAATGCGCAGTGTACCAGGCCGCAGTGTTCCGACTCCCCATCCCCTTTCATTCACTGCCTGGACTAAGTGGCCCTCTGACAAAGCCATCTCTTTGATCAGGTTTGGCTTCCTGACATCTGTACTCACAAATGTATGTTTATCCCAATTAAGTCATGCACATCGCTTATTCCTATCCTCTGACGGCAAAGTGTGCCCTCATCTCAAACGCCCCCCCACTTCCCCATTGATCTATGTCAGGCATAATATCTTTCCATTTGGAAGAACTCAGCTTGGCAGCTTGGGGGCTGAAGCATGTGTAATTTAGGACACGTTGGAGAGAAAGGGTGAGGATTTGAAGATATGGTGGCATCTGCTAGCAACCTCCAGTGTGGGCAGGAAAACTACCCTTTTTGAGCACCTGCAATTGCTAGTGTGTAAAGTACTCCATGTGCGTTATTTCCTTTTACCTTCATAGTAATCTAATAAGTATCATTGGCTCTCTACAGAGGAGGAAAATGAAGAATGTGAAGCACATGGGCTACGTGACCAGCCCAAACCAGGTGCCAGGTGACTCCAGCTTTATTCCCCCAACACCTTGGATGACCAGTATCTTTTTCTCATACACTAGAAATAGTACTGAGGTTTGAGCTCTGGGTCAGTTCCCTGATACCTTTATTATTTTGATAAGTTGCATATCCTTTCTGATTATCTGCAAATCAAGATCTCCCAGCAATGCTCAGCTGGCATGGATCAGTGGTTGAAACTGACTAATGAACATGTGCCCAGGTTGCAGGTTTGATCTAGGAGGCAGCCAATCAATGATTCTCTCTCATCATTGATGTTTCTCTCTCTCTCCCTCTCCCTTCCTCTCTAAAATCAATAAAAAAATATATATATATTTAAAAATCTCCCAGCATGTGCTTTGCTTACCTGACCAACTTCTTGTGACTGGGATTTGCATAGGACAATGTGCTGCCCTAATGTGGTGGGTTATTGACATGCGCATAAATAGCCTTTGTTCTTCTGTGACCTTCTCTGGGCCCCTCCCTGACCTTTTCTGACTCCAAAAGCAACACTTGGGTATGCTTTGCCAATAACAGCCTTGTTTTCATTATTTTGGGATAATTCGGTCCTGAAGTTGGAATAGAAATAACCATTGAACGTGCTGTCATGGGAATTTCAAAGATTCCATTTTTCTTGGGGAAAGAAGAAATGGGAGCCAACAGAACAGCAATTAAACCCATAGTTTAAAAACAACTGCTACTAAGGCACAGATGATATCATGCAATCGTTGGAATTTCTCCTGTTTTCTCAGGCTCGCAGAGCAGGCAGGGCAGCCCTCTGAAATCTCACGCCAGCCAGCTGTCAGCCTGTTCCGGGGGTGCCTCTCCCTTGCATCTCTTTGGCAAAGTCCACTTTCCCACCACCCAAGTCTGTTGTGCTTAACTCCTAGCATAACCAGGAAACTATGAAGGGGCCTGGTACTGCTTCAGCCATCCAGGGTTCCTGTGGTGTCAAAGGGGTCTTGCTCCCTGTGGCAGTTTCCTGGCATGGAGACTCATTGGTCACACAATAGGAACCATTAATTGAATAGTCTATGACCCAATGCGTTATCCATCCAGCTCTTCCAATACCAGGTGGGTTGATACAACCTACAGGGGACAAAAGAAATTTATAGCCTACCTAATCCACATGTCATGTGCTGAAAAAAAAAATCCCAGTGTCCTTTATCCAGAAAGGAGGCTAACCAGGAGCATCAGACTGGGACTAAATCACTGCTAGTAGCTGGCCATGGAGGCACAACATCTAATCTTATGATGAGTATGCCCATCTTGAACAAAAGATTTCCTGGGGTCTAAAGTCCCACTACCACACCAGGAAGAAAGTTGACATTTCCCTGAAAAGTTAATCAAAGAATTGCCGTCTGACACAAACAATTCCATCCCTAGGTACATACCCTCCAAACTGAAAACAAGTAGTTAAACAAAACATTGTACACAAATGTTCAAATATACAATAGTGAAAACAACACAGTTACCCACCAGTGGATGGATGGACATACAAATTGTGGTATACTCACACAATGGAATGCCATTCAGCCATAAAAAGAAATGAAATACTGATTTGTGTTACACTGTGGGCAGATTTTTAATACATTATGCTAAGTGAAAGAAGCCAGACACAAAAGGCCACAAATTGTATGATTTCGTTTACATAAAATACCCAGAATAGGTAAATCCACAGAAACAGACAGCAGATGGGTGGTCATCAGAGGTGGAGGGAGGAGGGAATGGGGAGTAACTGCTTAATTGGTAAGGGACTTCATATTGGAGCAATGAAAATGTTTTGAAGCTAGATATATGTGGTAGTTGTATAACATTATAAATGTACTGAATGTCTCTGAATTATTCAGTTTAAAATAGTTATTTTTATGGTCTGTGAATGTTAAAAAAAAGCCTACAATTTCCTATGAAATGCATTAAAAATATTAAACAATAGAGGCGGATTGTTGAATGGACAGGTATAAACATGTGATAAAGCATGAAGAATAAAGTGTAATTACAATATCCAGATGGTAGGTAAATGGGTGCTCACTGCCAAATTCAATTTTCCATTGGGTTTCACAATTTTTATAATGAAATAATAGAAAAGTAATACAGTGTGGTACTTGTCATCTCACCAGGGATTTGGAAAGTAGGGACCCAAATGCTAGTCTCCAACATGGGGCTTCTGGCTTGGTCCTGACCAGGACATATTTGGGAACTTGTTGGGATAAATGAGCTGAGCTTGTCCACTGCACGCATTCCTCTCTTCCCCTTCTCACCCGTCTGCAGGTAATGTCAACTTTTCCTGATAATATCTGCCAATTACATCTGCTACAGCCAGAACCTGTACCCGGTGACTTACATGAATTGTCTCCAATCCTGATAACACCTCAAGTTCCTTACAGATGAGAAACCTTCCGTAATAATAAGTAAAACTGGACACAAAAGGGACATGTGTTTTATGTAAGCCCATCATAGAGGAAGTAGAAAAACTGGCAGGCAAATGAATGTATGCTGTTCAGAGGGAACATAATGCTAGCCTTGAAGGACAGTTGATTAAAGGGCTCATGGGGACACTTCTGGGCTGCGTGCTGGGACCATTTTATTTCTTGATCTAGTGTTGATTCCATGAGTAAATTCGCATTGAAAATCCACTGAGCTGAACCATGTGCTCCTTTTTGTATGTATAAAATATATCAATAAAAGCTTAATAAAACTAAATCAATGAAACAGTTAAGTAGATTTAATCAGTAAAACCCAAAGCTAGTCTGTTGAAAAGATTAATTTTAAGAGGATGGGATCAAGATGTGTAAATTGCCCGTTATAAAAACAGTCACAGGGATGTAAAGTACAGCATAGGGAAAATAGCCAAAATTGTTGTAATAACTGTGTATGGTGTCAGATGGGTGCTGGATTTACTGAGGTGATCACTTCATAAGTTATATAAATATCTAATCAGCATGTTGTACACCTGAAACTAATATAATAGTGTGTCTCAACAGTAATTGAAAAGTTTTTTGAATTGGAGAAAGAACACATTCTAGTTAAACTATTTATAAAGGACTTAGGAATAAGAAAAGACGTAACTGCTCATGTAGAGAGAGCTGCAATTTTACAGCAGACTCCTGTACACGGATGTATCCCAATCAGGAATTCCAAGGCCTGAAACCCTTGAAGAAATGAATGCTTTCCCAAGAAAACAATGACACTAAGAGTGTAGGAGAGCAGCAGCCTATCAGAGACGCTGCTGCTGTCGGGAGCCCAAACAATAACTGAATTCATAACCCCTCTTCTCTCCTTAGCCTCTGGAGGGGCCACAGCCACATGTACTGCCTAACCAATTAGTGAATGGCTAAGGGCTTCTGTGAATTGAAGGCCCCTTGTCCTGCAAAAACTATAAAACCTGCCACAGAAAGAAGGTGGTCAGAGTCACAATGATCAGAGTCTAAACCCCTTTCTTGTGAAACTGCAGAGCACTGGGCTAAGACCTTGCCTTCTGGAGCTGAGACTGGAGTTATGTAGCCCCAAAGGAAGGATTCTCCCCAGGGCCTTCGGAGGCAGCAAGGCCCCGCCAGCACCTGCATGTCAGGATTCTGGGCTCCAGAAAATGGAGAGAATCAATTTCTGTTGTTCTAAGCCACCCAGGGTGTGGTAATTGATTACCAGCAGCCACAGGAAACTAACACAACCTCCACACTCCAGGTTAGAAACAGACCCCAGTAGAGTGAGCAAACCCAAGATCCCCCCACATGCTTCAGAGATGTGTCCTCACTCACTGGGTGGTCGGGAGGCCTGTCAGCTTAATAAAACCTCGTCCCTGGAACAATCATGGCTGTCAACCTCGGCCTCAATGTCCAGTCTCCCTTGGCCTTCTGCTGTCCATTGCCCCAACTGATAGAAACCTCTCTCTCTCTCTTCCCTCCCTCTCTCCTTCTGCTGCCCAATTTCATTCAAGCAACTGCTTGTTTTCTCCTGGGGACCTACGCAAACACTGATTTTCATGGTTGGTCTAACTGCTGATGCCCACCACTTAAGTTCAAGTCCCTCAATCCCTCAAAACTTAATGTGCTACCAATTACCGCATAATGAGTCACTGAGAATCATTTATTCCAAACATTTCAGCTCCCTAGCTGGGATTCAAAGAAAGGGATATTAATTCAAGATATCCGATTCATTGAGAAATTTCCAATCTAGAATCACTATAGATCACCCAGTTTCCAAAGTGGGTATTTTGGGGGAAATGTGACAGAGGAACACATTCATTCGCTCCATATTTACTTAGCACCTACTTGCTACCAAGTACTTTGCTGAGTGTTAGAAAGAGATGAATGAATGAAAGAAAAGAGCTCACTGTCTCCTGTGTAGTTGGGAAAAAGTCATTAAGTTGAAGAATTTGGGTACAACATGATAAGCATCCTCTTGTGGTATAAACAGGGCTGCTTAGGCGTCTCAGGGAGGGAGGGGATGTTTCTGGAGGTGGGGTAGGGCTTGTGCATGACAGTCTCATTTGTTCTTCTGATGCAGCCTCCTTCTTTCCCACCTGCTCTGTGCTTTTGGAGGTGACCTCTATGCACAGCATCCTCTGGGGCGCATGCCTCTGGCTTCCAGGTGGTTTCAACCAATGAGAGGACCTCAGAGGCTGGGGGAGAGTTCCTTCCTGTCGTCCCACATGTTGGCAGCGACTGCACTGTTCTGGCAGAGGCCAAAGCTTCTATCTGGAGGCCCCTCTCCTGAGTCTGAGCATGTTCCGGGAACTGCTTCCTCTCTCCTGTCTCCAGCCATGGCTAGCCTTGGGCTGCCTCACCCTCCCATCTTGCTTTCCTTCATCTTGCCTGCATCTCTGTAAATAGTCTCACCATGCAGCATCCTTTCACCATTGATGGGAGTGTGCCACCTATTTCCTGCTGGGACGCTGATGGACCCTGGGATGCTGCCCAGATGGGTGACCTTGGAATTATGTCCTGAAGAATAAGTGAGGTTTTACCAAGTGCCCATTTTTTCCCCTTTTTTATTACTGATCTACCACTAAGAATGTTGCGTTCATTAAGGCATAGATTATGTATGCACCACCTAAGAATTCTCCTGTTGTTCAGAAAAATGATTTCAAACTTGGAAATAAGTAAAAGGATAATAGGGTGACCTGTGATCATGCAAGGATAGTTTGTAATAAGCCCATTTAATAGGTAGGGTGGGGTCTCCCAGGCTGAAGTAAGAACATTATCAAGGCTGGGGAAGGCCTGAGAGCCCACTGCCCATTTGGGGACTAATAAGTGATGCTTCTCTTTTTATGGAGAGGCCTGGGATGGTGGTGGAAAAGGAGATTGGGATGTTGAAAGACTTTGGATTCCATGCTAAGGCTTTTGAATGTTGTCTTCTGAGGGATGGGAAATTCAAAAGACACTGCAACATTCCATTGTCTTGAGCTTCCAGATACCCAGGTCTTTCTACCAAACCTGTACTTTAGGAATCTGAGGCTGGTGTCGATCTGTGCTCTGAACGTATGCTTTATTGGTGTGGTACTCCTTCTTGCTTGATGGTTAATAAAATTCACTCTCAGACTGTGAGCCAAGAAAAGCTGTTGACTTTTAAAAACATCACATCACTTCAAAGGCTTTTTCTTCGACTAATGCATTATATTATGAAAAAAGGGAAGATTGCTCTTTTGATATATCACAGTTTCATTCGCTTACAGAAAATTTTACTGAACGTGACAGTCTTTCACAACCTTATAAAAGGAGTGCTGAATCAGAATGAAGATTCTTAGCTCAGGTCTCAGGGAAAGGAGAAGAGGCGGGGCTGGGGAAGAGTAGCAGAGGCCTGAATAAGGGGGTGAGAAGGAAGAGGCATTGAGGAAGAGCGAAAGGTTCAGAGCAATACTGCCCAGTAGAAATGTCACATAAACCAGAGACACAAGGATCATGTGCAATTTTAAATGTTGTGGAAGCCACACTAAAGAAGTAAAAAGAGGTGCAAGCAACCCACATGGCCTTTGATGGGGTGGATAGACAACGTGGTACATACATATAATGGAATACTATTCAGGTAAAAAGGAAGGAAATTCTGACACGTGCAACAACATGGATGAACCTTGAGGGTATTATGCTTAATGAAATAAGCCCGTCATGAAAGACACATACTGTATGATTTCACTTGCAGAAGGGTGCTCACCAGAGAGTGAAGGGAAGAAGGGGTGGGGAACTGTTTCATGGTATAGAGTACGTTTTGCAAGATGAAAGGAATTTTAGTGATTGGTTGCACAATAATATCAATGCACTTAACACTACTGAACTGCATACTTACAATTGCCTAAGATGGAAAGTTCCATGTTATGTTTATTTTACCACAATTTTTTTAAAAGTAAAAAGAAATAGGTAAAATTAATTTTAGAAATATACTATATTTCAAGCATTATCATTACAATGAGTCAATTAATAGAAATTTATTGAGATAGCCTATATTTTTTAAATACTAAGCTGTTAAGATCTGGTGTGTATTTTTACACTATGGCACACCTTGGTTTAAACTAGCTACATTTCCTTTTTGAAAAACACATATTTTTATTGATTTCAGGGAGGAAGGGAGAAATAGAAACATCAATGATGAGACAGAATCATTGATCGGCTGCCTCCTGCACGCCTCCTACTGAGGATGGAGCCTGTAACCCCGGCATATGCCCCGACCGGAAATTGAACAGTGACTTCCTGGCTCATGGGTCGAAGCTCAACCACTGAGTCATGCCGGCTGGGCTGAACTAGTGCTCAGTAGCCACATGTGGCTAATGGCTACCATGTTGAAAGGTGCAGGTCTAGGATACTGAACCAGGAGGGGGCTCGGCTGGGAATGTTGTCTTTTCCTTATAAGTGCACCAATGACTTGGCCCCATGGCGATATTTTCTTCATGACCTTCTACCTTTGAGGCAGGACCAGACATGACTGAGACCTAACTTTTCTGTGCAGCATCCTGGGAGGGGGATTCTAATAGCCACCCCAGAACCCTAGGCTACAAGAGACCATGAAGCCCACCTCCACTTTCCCGGGGAAGTCCCTTGCTGTGATTGCCTGGCCCTCCATCCAGTGCTCACTTGTTGGTACATCAGTGAGGTGCGGCCACAGATAATGGATGTCAGTCAGACAGACTCCCTCGCTCTGTGACCCCGGACAAGTGTATAATATTGCAGAGCCCGGGTTTCTTCCTTGGTAAAGTAGAGATAAGGATGGTGGCCGTTGTGAGAAATAACTCAAAATGCACACACAGAGTTTCAATCAAAAGTGACTGATGCGTGGTGAATAATTAGTCATTTTGTTATAAAAATCATCATCATCATCATCATCATCATCGTTACTCTGGTGCATTCTAGCTGTACAGCTAGAACATTGGTTTATACTTTCAATCATTCCCGAGCCAATGATAAATGAGTTGATGGTGCCGTGATTAAGAACACAGACCCAGAGTTAACCTGCTTGGGCTCAAATTGTCGTCCTGACACTTTCAAGTGGCATGAGACTCTTTTCTCAATGCCTCTGCCTCCGTGTCCTCCTGGCCCCAATCACAAGGCTCTGTCTACCCTGCAGCATTACCTCCTCATGCCTCAGTTTTCAAATCTGTGAAATGGGAATAATAATACTCAACACTGCATAAAATTATTGTGAGGATTAGATGCACTCGTGTAGATGGAAGACTTAAAATGTCCTGGCACCTGGCAAACCTTTGGTAAGTGGAAGCTGTTATTAATGCGGATGTGCAATCAATAAAGCAGAAACTCTACTAGCTCTCCCAGAGGATAATCTTGCCGAAAAGCTAGACCTTAAAGCAATAATATAGTAAAGATCATCCTGGCCAGTTTGCTCAGTGGTTACAGTGTCGGCACACAGACCAAAGGGTCCAGGGTTTGATTCCCCATCAAGGGCAAGTACCTCGGTTGTGGATTCCCCAGCCTTGGTTGGAGTGTATGCAGGAGGCAACCAACTGATGTGTCTTTCTCACATCGATGTTTCTCTCTCTCTCGCTCTCTCTCTCTCTCTTCCTCTCCCTCCACCCTCCCTTCACTCTCTGTAGAAATCAATGGGAAAAAAACCCTTTGTTGAGTATTTAAAAAATTAATAATATAGTAAAGATTGAGGGGTGTTATCATAGGAGAAGTCTTTACTAAAATCTTGCTTAAACTCATTGCTACAATCTAAAGCCTCTTGTCTTCTCCTCCGTAGACAAAGGCTCTAGTAGCTGGCCGACAGTGAGCACACTGGTCTGTCCATCCCCAGAAGCAGCAAGGCTGCCTTTACTTCTCAGACCATGGCCCCGCCAGGTGCCACTGCCCCACCAGTTTTGAGAAGCAGTGCCTCTGTTAAGCCTTCACAGGCAGAACGAGTCCATAGCGCCCCTAAAGAACCTACATTTCTCAGATCTGCTCTCACACGGGCAGCAAAATCTCGCTCCCCAGATACTGTCACTTGGCACTGGCATAGGTCGGGGTGGGCTAGTGCATGCTGGGCTTCTGCATGGCACCCCTCTTGGCTTTTGCACAAATGATTACGGAATAAAAAAGAGATTAGCACTGAAGCAATTTATGGGGAGCTACACAGGAGGTTGGAACAGCACCGCTTAATCTCCAAATTGGCCAGATAGCAGAGAAGAGGATATAAAAGAAGAAGTAAATTGTTGATAAAATTGTCCTTATAGGAGGTAGAGAGACTAAAAGGCACTTTTACAGCTCTTGTCTGATAAGAGCTGGCATTCAGCCCTGGCTGCCCTTCGTCATTAAAGCCCGTGCAGTTGGGAGAAGTGCACACAGCATTTCCATTTTTCTCCCAACAACTTGGCTAGTCCTCATCTTCCCAAGGAGCAGCTTCCCCATCACCCCCTACCTGCCAGGTCTCAGCCCTGAAACTGCCCAGGAGGGAGTTTGCCTTGATGCAGGTTCTGTCAGGGGCAGAAGGGCTTGGAGACCATGCTGGGCTGGTTTCCTCTTCCATGGCCCTACTCATCCTTCTGGGAAGCCCTGGCACAGGACAGAGAGCTTTGTGCGCCCCCCCTTCTCCCCCAGCAACTACGGAGATGCAATGGGGAGGCTGCTGAACTTGGGTTCCTTGTGTGCGGCATTGACTTGACACCAGGAGCAAACCCGATAAGTTGCAGAATTGTCCCAGGGAAAATGATATTGCCTGGCTTCATCGGACTCAAAAGCCAGCTTAAAAAAAGATACTAGTACCTTTTTATAACTCCTAATTTAGAGGGGGGAGGGGAGATAATCTAATGTGTATAAGGCTCTAGATAAAAATAATATCAAAATAAATGGATATTTATCAAACATATTACTGATGGTTTTGGACACTGGAACTATGTCTCAGGAAACAGTTTGATAATAGGAAGGAAAAGCCACAAAAATGTTCATATTTTTAGCCTCCCTAATGTCAATGTTAAACATTCATTCCCCCTCTGATTTTTTTTAAAGAAAGGGAAGTAGAACCGCCCTATACACAGACATATTCATAGTGGCATTACAATTATGGAAAAACTAGAAGCAATTTAAATAGTTAACAATCGCTAAACAGATTACAGCATATCCATTTAAGGGATCAATCCATTTAATCCAGCCACACAATTAACCATCTATGTGAAAGCAGGACTGGAAGATAAGGAAGTATTTCTGGAATAATACTGGGGCGAGAAGCAGAATTCAGGACTATATCTAGACTGTGGTGACAACTGTGCCACAAAAGGCCTGCAGGGAGAGCAACGAGGAGAACCAGGGTTGCTAGAAGGGTAAGATTAGGAGATAGTCTTTTAAAAACACTTCGTAATATTTCCACAATGCATGGTTACTAGCAATGAAAACATAAATACTAACAGAGCCTGGGCATCAGACCCCACATCTTGACACATTTCTTTGGCTTTCCCTGGGTTGCCTAAGTTAGATTCTCCCAACCTGTGTGCCAAGACACCCCACTGGGCAATGGAGGAGTTCTAGACAGTGTGATGCTCCCAGTATTGAACCCTTGCCTGCACGGGGTTGGCTATTTGAGGCCCCTAGCCACTCCTCCCCAGCTCTGAGCAGCCTCACCTGTCTACCCTGCAGGGCCAGGGCACGAGAAAGGTTGGAAGGCAGGGCCTCAGTGAGAAGATTCCCGTGATGCCTGGTTCACATTTCATGTACACTCTTCTCCCCCTCCCCCTCGCCATAGCAACTTGGGAGCTAGGGCTCTGACCCTCCAGTATAACAGCGTTCAGTGCTGCATCACAGCATCAGCTGACAGCTCTCCTCCTAGCCAAATCCCAGCGCGAAGTGTCTCAGACTCCCCCACTCTCATTACACACGGCTGCTCAAAGTCTGTTCAAAGCCAAGTGTCCCTCCCTGGCTCCCCCGCACCCCCAGAAGAGAACTTGTATGCATTTACTGCAGACATTGAGCATTTAAACATTCAGTACCAAGCGCTCAGCCATAGCAAAGCTTCTAAAGAGAGAAGCGAGGGTAGGGAATGCAAAGAAGAAACCAACAACCGAGTTTTCTGATAACTAGAATGCAAGCAAGTTTAGGGCCAGGTGGGCTGGCGCTCTGCACACTGTGTAGCATCAGTAACAAAAACCCAGAGATACAAGCTGGCTCCCGATGCGGAGACAACCTGGGGCCAGCTGCAGCGGAGCTTTAAAGCAAAACAAATTCTCTCCTGTCCTTTCTCGGCTTCAGTCTATCCAAGGGGTTCCCAGGAAATTCCAGGCTTGCTTAAAAAACACACAAATCAAAACATCAAAAATATTCCCCAAAGTTCAAGATGGCATCAGCCCTGGCATCCCTGAGACACCTGCTTCTCTGCCCCGGGCTGAGAAGATGCATGAGAGCCTGCTTTTCGGGCCGGGCTGTGCTAACGAACTCCTGTACTTGAGAGGTTAAACTGCCTTGGATTTAGTGCTGTTCGCTACAGACAACTCGAGCTGAGAACCAGAGATGCAAAAGTCCCCCTTACCCCTCTGTGGCTAGCGGGATGTGAATGCGCCGTAGAAGAGCGGCGGGTGAGCTGGCAAATGCATGGAGAGTGACACAGCCACAAAAGAAAGTTGGGAAAGAAACCCTCTGGGGGAGTCTGTTCACCCCGGACAGCTGTCTCGGGCTGAGGTGTCTTTCTGCCTCACAGCCCACTCTCATGGATGAAGAAAAAGAAGAAAAGAAATAATGCCCACCTGCTGCTCACGTCTATTACCATCAGCGGAGAATGTGCTCATGTGTGTGGGCACATGCCTGCACCTCTTTGGAAGAGGGCAGATCCCGAATGTCCTTGTGAAGCATCCCTCCCACTCCAGCCACAAAGCCCCAGCCCACACACGCACGCCCACCTCCCCGCCGAGCCCCCTCCCCAGCATTCCTTCCCCAGCGGCAGAGAAATCATCGGCTGCTACTCACATGTGGCAGCTTCAGCCTTCCTTTACCTCTTCCCAGCCTGTGCACGGGCTCCGGTCTCCGAGGCAGCTGCTGCGGCTGCTGCGGCTGCTGCTGCTTTTCCTGTGGCAAGTGAAACAAGCCTTCATCGACAGAGATGGTTTTCCTCTGGGCTGCTTTGTCTGAGATTCCCCAGATGAATGCCGCCTTGTTTATGTCATTATCTGAGTCCGATAGCTCCCCGATCTCAGGCAGGGCTTTGGGGCTGTCCTCTTCCACCGGCTGGGCTTCTGGGGAGAGAAACAACAGACCTGAAACTGACAACTGATCAACTGATCACATGAACACACTCCAGGGGATGGCAACCCAAGACTCCGAGGTGGCACGTTCGCTCGCACTGATACCGTGCACAGCGGTGGGTCGTCTATCTTCTCCTGGCCCTGTGAGCCTGACCAGGTTGAAGAGGCATTCGCTCTGTACTTAACAGCTTCCAGAATGGCTCCAGGTGAAGCCATGTGGGCATTACAAAGTGCGAGATCACAGCAGGATCCTGCCACTCCCAGCCATGGTCCATGTTATTGAACCTTATCAATAAGGGGGACAATAGCATTTGGAGGTTAAAAGTTCAGACTTTCAGTCAGGCCAAAGTTTATATACAGGGAAGTGAACTTAGGTTCAAATGTGAGCTCCACCTATGTGCTGTGTGGTTTGGACAAAGTCCTTAACCTCTCTGGTCTCTTTCTTTATCTGCCCATTAGGAATAATAACACTTACCCTACAGAAGAGCTGCAAAAAGTAAGTGAGACGAGACGGTATAAAGAAATTATGAGTACATGGGTGTCTGTAAGAGAAAGAAAGGCCCCCTCACCCTGGAGTAGTCATTGCTCACTTTGGGGACTTTTCATCTCTTCATGAAGAACCTTGTGATTGTACTAGAAAATATCAGGACCATTCCAATGGCCCATGTCACTCAGCAAAAACAGATTATGATATGACATATCTGGGTAAGCTGGAATTTTCAGGTCTCAATCATGCCAGAATGCGGGAATGTCCATTTCTCAGATACAGGAAATAGAACTACCAGTTCATCAAAGTCACTCGGCAAGAAGACGGTCCCTTAGAAACAGTCTTGTGAGAACAGAACAGGAATCTACTCTCATGCATGCTCTTTGTTTAGGAGAGTTGCGATTTCTCATGACTGACAGATTTTGACCAGGGGATCCTCAGTAGAGAAATCTATATTCATTTCAAAGAGTAAAAGAGGGTGTGTCCGAGGAATGAGAAAATTCAGACTGTGACCACCCGAGTGCACCTCTGAGACACTCGAGTCCTAGCTTCTCTCTTCCCCACTGAGGTCACTGGTGTCCACGGGCTGGTCATTACTGGAACATCTCCCATTTCTCATTATCCCCAAAGCAGCAGAAGAAAGCTTGAACAAGTGCCGGTTGCTGTTTGGGGGGAAGTTCTGTTTGGAGGTCGTTTCAGGGGAACAAACATAAAGAAGACCCAGGGTTGGCAAAAGGTTTAGCCCTGTCTCCCATGATCCACCTTGCCCTGCAAAAGAGTGAGAAAGGATGTATGCTTTTAGGCCCAGAGCATATGCCACTGCCCTCCAGGTGAATCAGGATGAAGAAACAAATGTGGAAAGCCTGGACTAGAGAAGTTACTGATTGAGTCTCCTCCCACAGGTCTGATGACCATTTAAAATATGAAGAGAATATGGGGGAGGCCAAAACAGTCAATAAAATCCCAAACAGCTTCCTTCTAAGAGCTTAGACAGTCTCAGTAAGATCCCAGAAACATGGAAGGACCATTTACTGAGGAATGGGTTCAGTGTCTGCTGCTTTGTCAATACTCAATGACGGTTAGCATTTAAAAAATATATATTTATTGATTTTTTTACAGAGAGAAAGGGAGAGGGATAGAGAGTTAGAAACATCAATGAGAGAGAAGCATCGATCAGCTGCCTCCTGCACACTCCCTACTGGGTATGTGCCCGCAACCAAGGTACATGCCCTTGACCGGAATCGAACCTGGGATCCCTGAGTCTGCAGGCCCACGTTTTATCCACTGAGCCAAATCGGTTAGGGCTGACTGTTAGCATTTAATAATACTAGTCACCAATAAGAAGGGAGATAAAGGAATTGCTTTCAGTTTGAGCTCATTAATTGTACCAGATGACACTAACATTTTATGGATCTTGTCTCATTCAATTCTCAACCTGCCATCTGTCCGCACTTTCTGATGGCACTACCTTCAACTATATCTAGAATCTGACCACCTCTCACTTTCTTTCTTTTTTTTAAATATATTTTTATTGATTTCAGCGAGGAAGGGAGAGGGAGAGAGAGATAGAAACATCAATGATGAGAGAGAATCATTGATTGACTGCCTCCTGCACACCCGCTACTGGGGATCAAGCCCACAACCCAGGCATGTGCTCTTGACCAGAATCGAACCTGGGGCCTTTCAGTCCGCAGGCTGATGCTCTATCCACTGAGCCAAACCAGCTAGGGCCACTACTCACTTTCTCCATGGTTACTCACCTAGTCCAAGACTCTATGATCTCTTCATGGTTCATTTCAATAGCCTTGTTAACTGTTCCCTTTCTCCCTTTCCCTCCTAGTTAATTGTCAATGGAGTGCGATCTTTGAAAACCGAGAGCCAGACCATACCACTCCTCTGCTCAAAACTCTCCAAAAGCTTCCCCCCTCCTTTAGAAAAGAAGGCCAGTGTCCTTATTGGACTCCAAGGTCCTACAAGGTCTGGCCCTCTGCCTCCCCTCTTCTTACACCTCTTTGAGCTCCTCTCCCATTACTCTCCCCATTACTCCTAACGCCCACGACATGCAGCCCACTTGCTGCTCTTTGAAAACACCATGTGACCCACCCCAGGGCCTTTGACCTTACCATTTTCTGTACCTGGAGAACTCTATCCCCATATACCTACCTGATTTATTTCTTCACTCCTTCAGCCCTCTTTCTAATGCCACTTTCTCAGTGACACTTTCCCTGATCATCCTATTTAAAGTCACTCTCTCCCCAACACTCCCTTTCCTCCACCTTTGTTTTCCTCCACTGTAATAACCACCAAGTAACATACTATATATTTCCTTTTTTTTTTTTTTTTGGAGCATGTTGTCTCCTGAAGTCTGTCCCTATGAGAATGTAAATTTGAGGAGGGTAGACTTCTAAAACTCTTTATTTCACTGCTGTACACAGTCTAAAGGAGAGCCTGCACTTAGTATGTGCTCATTAAATATTTCTCTAATTGAGGAATAGAACTAAAGGGATTAAATCTTTTGTCAATGGTCACAGAGTTAATACCTCACAGAGTTGGACTTAAGCAAATATTCCTGCTTCCTTAGCCCTTATTTTTCCCACTGCACCAGCAATGCCTATCAAAATGTTATGCAAACTGTTATGAACTGTCTACTAAATCAATGTCTTAATTTCTAGTGACTATTGGGTCTTATGTTACATTTCAGTGGCATCAGTCTATGTCTCTGTCATTGTTTGCTAACATTTCTATTAACAAAATATTTTTGTGAGCTTCAAGTGTATTTTACCAAAGGGTAGAATAGCCACTTTATTTCTTTGAACAGATTTATTGAAATCAATGTTCTGGCTGAAATGAAAATTTTCTTTATGGCAGATGTTCTTGACTGTTCATTTTAAAATAAGAAGCAATCTCTAACACTTTCTAAGTTTCTTTTGTGCACTAAATTATTTGAGAAAAAAATAAACAATATCCTGAAGTAATTGAATTTTTGAAACATATTTTAGAAGTGGTGGTTGGGGGACAGGAGGCTCTGTGAATAGTTTTCAACAATACGTGGGAACATGAATTCACTTTTCATTTGTAACTTTCATTTGTTACTTGGAAGATTTCTTAATGTAGACAAATCTCTCCATCAGGAAGACAAGCTGTCCTCAAGGGGCAGTACATGAAGAGACCCTTCCCTGTGGGGGAACGCTGATGAGGTGGCAGAGGTCTCTGGCTCAGGAATCAGAAGTCTGAGTCCCATTCTCAGTTCTGCCCTTGACCATCGAGGCGACTTTGGGGAAAGCTCTTCAATCCACTTAGTCTGTGTTCTATATCTCTATAAAGAAGAGGTTGGATGAACTGATCTCTGTTATCTCTTCCAGGATTAAATTTTTGTTAGACCCTGTGCTCTGTCTCCAGTTGTGAGGGTGAATATGCTCCATACAGCAACCCAGTGATGGATAACTGAGTTTAAGAAGGTAAACTCTGGTTATAAGCAAACCAAATCCAGCTAGTCCATGCCAGGATGTGTTCATTCATTCATTCATTCATTCATTCATTCATTCACTCATTCATTCTCTTATCGAGTACCTATTATACATCTGCTACTCTGTTACATGTCTGAGTATACAAAGAAGAGTAAAACAATCTTTGTATTAAAGTTGTTCATACAATTCCATAATTGTCTGTTAGTATAGAAAACCCATGGACAGTTATGATGCTCTAACGGTGGGGAAAACAGAGAAGGGTCACTTGATTAAGTCTGGGACTGAGGGGTGACTTTTTGAATGAAGTGACCCTTCAGCTGAATCTTGAAGAAAGGAGTTGTCCAGAAGGAAGATAGAAAGGAATGGGTAGTCCAGATGGAGAACACATCACCTGCCAAGGTGAGAAAGCTGTCAGAATTTGCCCATGTTTAACCAATTGAGATTTTTGGGTAGAAATAATGACTTTATATCTTATTTCTCTTGCTCTTCTCTAACAATTTAAAAGGTCTTTATTCATCACAAGGATAGAAAAAGAGATATTTGAGTGTCAGAGTCTGTTCAATAGCATTGTATACAAAAGAAGGCAAAGGAAGTGAGATCTGGAAATTATCCTTCCATGTCTTTGCTAATGTCATCCTTGTGTCCTGCCACCTGCTGACCCTCACTATTCTGCTGAGTAACACATCCTGTGTGTTAACATTCATCAAGCAGAGATGTCATGGGCTGAGTCAATCTTCCTTAGGAAATGTTTTATCATGAGGATTGGGGAGACTGGCACCAGACATCCTGGACCAGAGTCCTGGCTCAGACTCACTTTCTTCATCTGTAAAATGGAAGATAATAATGGTACTTACTTCAGTGGTTTTCGAATTAACTGAGTTAATCCACATAAAGCTCTTAGCACAATGCCTGGCATGGGGGGAAAACTTGATCAATTCTCACAGATTAGTTCAGGCATCTGCACTTTCTCAGAAATCCTTAAAGTAATTTAGTGTTGGGTTCATTGACTAGATGCACTCTCCATATTAAACTAAGAAAATTGGAATTAAATTGTTATGCTTGAACTACATTTCAGGAATCATTGCTCAAGCAATATTAAAGCTATCCTATCAAATCTTGACAGGCCAATTTTCAGTTACTGGGACACTGGCAGATAAGACTAAGACACGTGTTTAGCCAGTGGATTCATGAGGTAAGACTAGGGCTTGATTGCCCAGGATACTTCTTTCCTTAATGTCAATGGATATTGGCAAACCCTTTTCCATTTGAGTCTCTTACAGGTAAGAGTTATGGATCTGTCTTCAATTTTATATGCCTAGTGTTTAGAACAGTATGTGGCCCTCACAGGTGCTTTGACAAGCCTTGCAATGGCCTACCACTGAGACCTTGTAGATAACCCATTGCACATTTTCACTGACTGTTCATCATTGCAGAGGTTCAGGGCAACTCTGTATCTATGACACCAAGTCACTGTTATAGAACACTAGAGACCCGGTGCATGAATTCATGCACCAGTGGGGTCCCTCAGCCTGGCCTGCAGGATCGGGCTAAAACTGGATCTCCAACATCCCCTGAGGGGTCCCAGATTGCGAGAGGTTGCAGACCAGGTCGAGGGACCCCACCGGTGCACGATTGGGGCTGGGGAGAGAAGTGGGAGATTGGCCAGCCGGGGAGGGGCTGTGGGAGGGCTCCAGGGCATGTCCGGCTTGTCTCGCTCAGTCCTGATCAGCTGGATCCCAGCAACAAGCTAATCTACCAGTCTGAGTGTCTGTCCCCTCGTGGTCAGTGCACGATATAGTGACTGGTCAACTGGTTGACTGTCTACTGTCTGCCCCCTGGTGGTCAATGCACATCAGAGTGAACAGTTGAGCAGCCTTAGCATACATTAGCATATTACACTTTGATTAGTTGTATGGCTGACTGGTCAACCAGACACTTAGCATATTAGGCTTTTATTATATAGCACAAGGCCAGTGTAGCAAGATGGCACTTAGATGCATGCCAAGACATTGGACCCTGAACCCAGATATACCATATTTTTCCATGTATAAGACACTACTTTTTTCTAAAATTGTTAGACTGAAAAGCCGAGGGACGTCTCATACACATAAGTCAGCCCAGGAGGGAGCTGCAGGGGTGCAAAGCTGCCCATATCTTGTCAAACAGGCTTCCTCCAAACACAAGCCTTATTGTTACTGATGTCAGCTGATGCCATAATTGGAGGTGGTGGTGGAGAGTGTGCAGATGCAATAGGGACCAGAGCATTCTGAGCCCATAAAGATGTCAAAAAATGAAAAGGTAAATACCAGTGATTGCCTTACTCTGCAAAATTCAAACTGAATGTAATTAGCTATGCAAAAGAGCACAGAAATAGAACTGCAGAGAGACAAGTTGGACCTCCTCCCACTGAGTGTATGATCAGACAGTGGAGAAAACAGGAAGAACTACTCCTTAAGATGCCAAAAAAGCAGAAGGCCTTAAGAGGAAAACCAGCAAAATGTTTAAAATACTGATTTCCTAATTTTGGGTTGAATAAGTGGGGGGGTTGTCTTATACATGGGAGTGTCTTATACACAAAAAAATATGGTATGTCATAGAGATGAGGCTTAAAAATGTAATTTTTGCCACCACTAGGGGATCTTGAAGTTTCGGGATCCACGTTGGGGGTTTAAGAGACTTGTTAATCCTAACTCGGACTTTTTAGGATCTGACAAGAACTCATGATGGGCAGACAAAAATCTCACTGCCTCTGATGTGAGAGCATTCTTTTTTGTTTTTAACGTTTTCATTAATTTTAGAGAGGAATTGAGAGGGAGAGAGAGAGATAGAAACATCAATGAGGAGAGAGAATAATTGATCATCTGCCTCCTGCACACCCCACACTGGGGATCAAGCCCGCAACCCAATGCGTGTGCCCTGACTGGGAATCATACTATGACCTCCTGGTTCATAGATTGATTCTCAACCACTGAGCCACGCCGGCAGGGCTGTGAGAGCATTCCTCATAAGGAACTCAGGAGACTGAAAGTCGCACTTACTGAACAGCCCCAGACTGATCTCTTCCAATATTCTTCCCAGAAAAACATACCCTTTCAGATAATTCCTGTTAAGTATGACTTCCATAAGATGTACTTGCCAGATTACTCATGGTCATCCAACTTTTAACCTCATACTCTCCTGGACAACTTCAGATACTCAATGCATGTCCATGGAATAATTAAAAGCATGAATGACTCTTTTTGTCCCCATGATTAAATAGGGGTCATTTTCCTTCTGTCTCCCCAAGAGAGAGAATATGTTCAACAAAGCAGAGGCCACTGAGGATGCATTTTGGTCAGGAAGGGCCACTGGCTCTCAGATTTCAGGTTGTGGCTGGCGCCTCAGGTTTCATCAGGATGTTATATTCTTGGTAACAGCATCCGCTGTGCTCCTATCAAACAACCACTGACAAACACAGAGCCTCTGCTCCCCCAGGACCTGCAGGGGACAGAGGGGCTCCAGCTGGAAGAGACAGCACAAGCCCATATTTCATAACAATTACTCCGGATACCAGGAAAGGTGGCAAGAAAAACTATTAGCAAGTTGGTGAAAAGATTTATGGCTTGGCAGCTCAAAGGTGTGACAGGTTTCTCCTCTGATGAAAAATCACTTCGTTGGAGGTGAGAAAAGGGCAGACACCCTGCTCAGCAACTGGGAATCCATCAAGTTCGCTTCACTTTTGAGCAACCCTTAGTCTCAATCTAAAAATGTCCCTTCAGCTCTCTGGGGCAAATAATTTTTTATTTCTCCCAGAGAATATGTCAGGATTCACACAGTTCAACAGACCATACTGTTGATATCTGTTAATTCTCAGTCGTCTTTTGACATGTCGATAACAGTTGACCTTGCTGAATGACCTTTTCCTTCTTGAACCATTTCCTTCCATTTTAGGACTTCACTGTGTGTTGATTCTCCTATCACCACACAGGCCACTCTTTCCCAGTTTCCTATGTGAAGTCCTGGTTTCTGGTCAACCTTTTACACTGAGGGGCTCCAGTTCTCATTTCTCCAACCACATCCACTCCCTTAGCACACTCATCCAACCTCAGGCGGTCAAACAGATACCACCTGAACCCTGTGGGATATACTCTTGACTTTAGCATAGACCTTGCCCCAGAATGCTAGACGAATTCATCTAATTGTCTACTCACTATCTCCACATGGATGTTTGACACGCACCTTCAGTATAATGTGGCTTCAGTCAAATGTCTGACCCAGCCCTGCTTCCGCCGCCAAGCCAACTTGAGTTATCACATCTCAGATTTGACAGATTCTGAATCTTGCAGTCATGTTGTTTTTCTTGTTTCTTTCAAATGCCACATCTAACCTATCATTTAAAATGTGATTGGCTCTACTTTCAAAATCTGTCCGGTACCTTGCCATAGTCTCACTGCCCTCATCTCCTGAGCTATGCCTTGCCGTTGAATGAGCCCCCTGGTTGGGTTTTCTGCTTATGCCCTGGTATCTATGCAGCCATAGGGGGACTTAAAAATCATGATTCTCATTCTTAACACAAAGCCAGAGCAATCCTTTTAAAATTTAAGTTCCAACTCCAGGAGTTGGATAAAAGGCATGGTCCTGAACTTGACTTCAAGGTCATGCCAGATCTGGTCCCTCTGTCCTCACTGCCTACCACTCCTCTCCTTCCTACTTCACCCAGCCACACTGACCTCTGTTCTCTTCCTAAAAACTTGATGCAGGCTCCCACCTTAGGTTCTCTCCTTTGCTTAGAGCACTCTGCTCTGCCTGTATCTGTAACTCATTCCTTTGCTCTCTTCAGATGTACCCTCTAATGTCCACCCTCGGGGGACCCTGTTTAAATACCCTCCCCTCTCCTATAGCAGAAGAATCCTACTTCTCCTTTTCTTCCCTGTGGAAATAACTGAATATGAATGGGTAGGGGGTGGGGAAGAGCAGAAAGAAGAGAAAAAATGCCAAGAGGGAAAGGGGTATACAATATTGCAAAACATCATCCAATCACCATGGAAACCAGGAAATGAGGAGGGAGAGGAACCAATTTCATGGTGGGTTTGGGGTGCACTGACTGTGGGGGGTCTGGCAGGGCTCTGAAATGGAGGTGTTCAGCAGTTATTTTACAAAGTAAAATTATTCAGGTAACTACAGCACAAAGGAGAACTGGACAGGAAGACTGTCTTGTCAATTGGACTTGAAGGACCTGGGAGGGCAGAGTTGAGATCACAGTGCTGAGGATGGATGTGAATCAGGAAGACAGCCCTATGGCTATTTCATTATCATGATCCCCAGTATGTGCATAGCTCTTTAGAGTTTGCAATTTGCTTTCCTACATGTGACCTTCACCACCCCATGAAGTCATCTGGGCAAGCATCACCCATCCACATTACAGAAGAGGAACAACTCTTCATGCAAGCTTACAAGAAGGGGAAAGGGTGGGTGAAGGCTGTCAGGAGTGCCATCCTCAAATTCTTTCATACATTTTCTCTCTCATTATTTTAGGATCTTAACTTAGAATTCTTAACAATTAGAGAGTCCAGAACCCTCTAAAGTTGTAGGAAACATTGAATGTGTATACACATACATTATCTTTTCCCCCCTTGATTGAAGTTTCCATAACTTTTATAAGATTCTATGTGGTCTGCAACCTCAAAATGATTAAGCACTGTTTCTTAAAGTGTTTTTACCTGGGTCACCAATAAAAACAACAACAGCAAACAATAGAAATACCACTAGTAATATTTCTTTAAAAAAATACAGTAGTGCTTCCTGGACCTCACCCCAAGTTATTCAATTGGAGATTAGGTAAAGTCAAGAATCTGCATTATTAGCAGATATCCCTGGGAATTCTTAGGAATGTTAATAATTGTCAACCAACCTCCATCTCTGCTGTCTACAATTGACATATAGTGGATTTCCAAGTGCATTTTTAAATTCTGATCTCCAGGGCTGTGAATATGGAACTCTAGCCATTGTCAGCAGGGAGATTATCCAGTCACAAAGCAGTTTTTCCACCACAAGGATTGGATCAGCTCTGAGGCAACTTCCTGAGCATGGGGAACCCAGGAGGTCTTCATTGGGCTGCTACCCATTGGGAGCAATGAGCACAGGGCTATCCAGAAAGGCCATGGGTAGCCCTGATCTCCCAGGTGTGTTCACCATCTGCCAGGCTCGTTCACAAGCTTGAGCATCCATTCTTGAGCAGCCTTAGCCACCTGTCAGACTTGGAGGTCAGTACTGGTCATCAGTGGTAGCCCTAAGAGGATCCTTCTTGGGCTCTTCTGGAGTCTACCTGGCGCTTGAATAAATGGGAACAAGGGTTGGCAAACTGTTTCTATAAAGAGCCAGGTGGTAGATACTTTAGGCTTAGGGTGTTAATTGGTCTCCATTGCTATTACTCAACTCTGCCATTGTAGCTTAAAAGCAGCCCTAGACAATATGTAAATGAGTGGGTGTGGCTGTGTTCTGATGAAGCTTGACCCCCCCAAATTGGCCCACCAGTCCCAAGTGAACAGAATTGGGCCCAGGAGTCCCGCTTTGACAACCTCTGCACTGGAATCAAGATAGATGCCCAATCTTCTTAATCCTCTATATTGATAAAGGGAAGCAGTGATGTGAATAATCTAAAGTAAGCGAAAATGTCCATAAATCCCATCATCCCACTCACTCTGCATAACGGCTTTGGAAAGCATTCCACTCCTCGTGTGGCTGCTGATTTAGTTTTCTAATTATGTTTTGTTCAGGATGATATTGATATGGGCTTACACTCTCTGAGCAGATCCCCCCTGGGGCACAGGAGGAGGCCGAGGGTTGTGGAGAGCAAAGTGAGCAAAGCAGCCCTTGGATTAAAATTAGCCCCAGATAATGGAGGAAAGGCTGTCTATAACCTGCCAGTGGGAATGAGCCATGCCCCTGTGAGTGGCTGAAGGTTTATTAAATTTGAAAATGGCACCTCTTGCCTTCATTTACCTGGCTCCCAAAGGCCTGCGTCTGAGCGGGTGGATGTCACAAGGGCAAGGAGGCCTCCATGGAACCAGAGGAAGCATTTTTCCTGGCTCACACATTCCAGAGCCAGGAGCACACAGTGCTGGGAGGATTAGCTCTGTGTCTATTCTGCGTTAGGCACGTTGTGCACTGCTTTAAAAATACTAATAATAACAGCTAATACTGACTGAGCACGTGCTTGTTACTAATTGTTCTACATGAGCTATATCATTTAAACCCCCAATGTCCCCAAATTAGATACTGTTAGTGATACTCTTCTTATAGAGACTTAGGCTAAATGAAGTTCTCAATATGATTTTTCTCAGTCCCAGAGTTACTTAATATAGGTAGTCTGACTCAATAGTACATACTTTTAGACATTTTGTTCAGTTGCCCCCAGTTGTTCATTTCATAGGAAACCTCTTCTGAGGGTGGTATAATTAGTTGCATTTTACAGGTGAGGACCCTAAGAACATGAGTGACTTTCCCACAGCTACATACAAAGTCAAGGGAAGTCCCAGACACAGGTCTGCCTGACTCCAAAATCCATATTCTATCCATATACTATCTGCCTGGGGTTCTAGGCAGAGTATTTACCCACCTGAGTCTCCATGTCCTCTCCTGCTATCTCAACTTACAGGAAGGGAGCTCAAACAATCCCATGATTTCAAAACAATGTACTTTAAAAATGATAAAGTGCTGAATAATTATAGCTTATTGATTAGACATAATGAACTATGGAGTTGAATACATCTGGATTCAGGTTTTGAATGTGTCACATGCCAGCTGGGCGACCCTGGTCAAGTTCCTGAGTCTCTCTGGTTTTAAGTGTTTTCATCTGTAGAGTTGGTATTATAATAAAATACCCATTTCACAAGATTGTTGTGAGGATAAAATGAGGTACTATTAGATCTTGACACCTAGAGCCCCAACCTGTGTCATTCCTTCTTTATTTTATACTAGAGGCCTGATGCATGAAATTCAGGCAAGAGGCTCAGCCCTTGCAGCCCCAGCTTTGTCCAGAAGGTCGTCCAGAAGGATGTCTGGAAGTCTGCTTGGCTGTCCAGTCAATTTAGCATATTATGCTTTTATTATTATAGAAGACGGGTTTGCGAAATTGAAGAATACAGAGGTACTAGAGCAAGGAATCAGGGACTCAGGAAATACAAGTGCAATAGAAAAAATAGCTCAGAGAAAGAGATGGGAAACAGAGGTCATGTCACAACCCCACCTCCTTGGATTGCTCCTTTCTTCTTGTTGTAGGTGTATCCACAGCTGCTGTCATATGAATATGCTGGCAGATTCTATCAGATTCTACGACAATAACTCCCCTGGGTCCGCTTGAGTGATCTAGTTGCATTGATTTAGAAAAGTATGTAGCCATAAAAACTAGACATAGCATTTGGAACAAGCCAAGGAGGGAGTGCTGGAGAAAAGAAGAGCCGATGGCTCCAAGTCGCTCCTAGCCAGCTGGCAGCCCACCAGGACATGAAAGAGGAGATTGGGGAATCTTGTTGATTTATGCTGCCTTTGTCGGAGGTGAAGTACGGTAATTAAGTCGGAAGGCAGAGACCCTGACCTATACAGTGTGTTCCAACATCTCCTTGCAAATCAGTTCACTGGACTTTATGTCATGCTCCACCATTACAGAAACTAGATGGTGATTTGCTTCCCAGGCCAGCTCTTACGTGGCTGAACTGAGGAGATTGCCCCGAGTGGTAAACACATCGTTAAGAGGAATGGCAATTTCAGCCTTCGTTTTCCTGGGGAAATGCATTTCCTATCCCACCGGGTCAAGAAGGCCCAGCGAAGAGCTGAATCACCCCCTGCAGCGATGTCTGCCACTCAGTGCCACGCTTTAGGGAGGCAGGGAAATTAGAGGGTCAGAAAGCCTGTGATAATATCTAAGAGAGTATTAAACAGAGGTAGGCACCGTTATTACTGCTGCTGTCTGGTGATGATGATGGAGATTATTGGAGATAAGGACGGTGACATTGCCTTTCCACGGCAACCATGGGAGCCATTGACCACCCTGTGTATGTGCTGTTCTTTTTAAAAATATATTTTTAGTTGATTTTGAGAGAGAGAGAGAGAGAGAGAGAGAGAGAGAGAGAGAGAGAGAGAGAGAGAGAGAGAGAGAGAGAAACATCAGTATGAGAGTGAAATGTCCATCGGCTGCTTCCTGCACACCCCATCCTGGGGACCAAGCCCACAACCCTGGCATGTGCTCTGCCTGGGAATCAATCCCAGTAGTGAACCAGCAACCTTTCGGTGTGCGGGACAATGCCCAACCAACAGGGCCCCTGTGTGCTTTGAGAAGAGGAGAGGGGAAGAGTCATGTGGATATCTTTCTCCCTTTGAAGAATTCCCTCTATGGAACCCTTTAATAGCACTGCTCTTGGGAGGTTAGTGTGTTTCTTAAAGGCAAACTACAGTGATAATGGCCCCTTCATTGAGTACTGGCTGTGTGCTAGGCATTGTGATGTAAAGTTATTGCTTTAAGTACTTACAACAACTCTGTAAGGTAAATCTTACCACTACCATTTACTGAGGTGGAAATTTAGACTGAACCAGATTTACCAAGTAGCCCAAGGCCACCTAAGTAGTAAGTGACCAAGTTGGTGTTAGAGCCCAGGTCATTTGACTTCAATACTATCCTTTTTCTGCTACATCATAACCTATTTCCTTCGCCTTTATCATTGACATTTCCTTTCTTTATGGGTCAGTGGGAAGAGCCATTTGCCCTGTGCTGCCTTTAGAGACTGCTGAGTTTTGTTAACACCTGGTTCTCCCTTTCTGACCAGTTATCAAGTGTCATCATGTGGCCCCCACACACTATCTTCTGTCGCAGACCTCGAGGTAAGGCTTGCAACATGAGTGTGCTTTATGACAGTCCCTGGTGAAATGAGTGGCCTCGGATAAGGTTTCAGGATAATTCTTTAGGCCATTGTTCTATACCCACTTCCTTTACCAGCTGTCAATGCAGTTCAGATCAAGTTCTTCTTAATGGAAGGATTCATTTTTACCTCCACTTTTCCTCCCCCCACCCTTTACACACACACACACACACACACACATTTTTACACTGCTTTCAGATGATACTTGATCAATTAGCCCTTTTGGGGTCCTTTAATGACAGAGGAGAAAGAGAGCTACACATGGAAAGTTAAAGAGATGTGGTTTATAATGTAAGGACCATGAGCTTCTGCTTCTGTCTTTGCAATGTGTGCCCCTGGTTTTGAAAATTCACAGAAAAAAAATTTGATCAATACAATTAATCAATAAAATGGATGCCTCATTTCTTCCAACCCAGAATCCTGCAGTTGCTTATTTTCCTCCATGGGAAGGAGAGTGGACATGTCTCTCTCTTGAGTATTTGCAGAACCAATAGTAGCGTATCCATCTGCTATTCTAGTAGTACCATATTTATCCCATTTTTCTATAGAGAAAACATGTTCTGTTCAGAGTCTGGAGGCACACGATGTCAACGTTTCCAAGTACGAATGCCATTTTAGCCTCCAGTTAACGTAGCTCTCTGTTTCTTGTGTTCTTACCCACCATGCCTGGTACTAAACTATTTTTGTTTGCTTTTGTGTGATTTAGCATTTGTTACAAGTGATGAGCCAATAATAATAATTACTATGCACTAAAGTTCACATTAGGGTTCACTCTTTGTGTTGTACATGTTATGGGTTTTGACAAATATTTAATGAAATACATCTGCTATTTACAGTAGCGTACAGAACAATCTTGCTTCTCTAAAATCTCCTGGGCTCCATTGTTCATCACTCCCTCTTGCAGCCCCAAGCCCTGGCAACCACTGATTTTGATATTCTCTCCACGGTTTGCCTCTTCTAGAATGTTATATCTTTGGAATCATACATTATGCAGCCTTTCCAGATTGGCTTTGAAAGTGTATTTTAACTTTCAAAATTCAGCAAAACCAGCTCTCAAGTTCACTAGGAGTGGTCCGCCAATTTTTGCTAATGTTGGGAGCTTTCTGAACAAGGCAGGATCTTGCTGCTGCCACTGAGTCCTGGTTTGTTGTAGGAATGCTCTAAAAGGGGAAGTGGTTTGGTATGAGGAGCTGAGTTAATCACTCCCCTAGTTCCTTGGCTCATTCAAGGCCTCTCTTTATTGTGAGATGTTTCAAATTCATCCATCTGTAATATATATATAATTTCAGAAAGGAAGGGAGAGGGAGAGAGAGATAGAAACATCAATGATGAGAGAGAATCATTGATTGGCTGCCTCCTGCATGCCCCACACTGAGGATCCAGCCCACAACCCAGTCATGTGCCCTGACCGGGAATTGAACTGTGACCTCCTAGTTCATAAATTGATGCTCAACCACTGAGCCACATCAGCTGGGCTGTAATTATTATTTATGTTACTTTATTATGCTTTAAATAAGGTAGCATGGATTCTTTTCTAATCAACCCAAAGAGGAAAATGGCATTCATTTCATCATATGTACGCATTCTGCTTATAAGTATTTGTTATGTGCCAAGTGCCTTTATATCCTGTGATTTGCATATGATGTTTCATTTAATCCTTAGAAGAACCCTTTGCCAATTTTTAAAATTCCATTTTGCAAATGAGGAGCCATGCGGCCAGGCTGGTGATGCGCTTTCTCAGTCATGGAGGCACTGGACCTGAAGGAGGCCGGTGTGTAGACTTGCCTGGGTCTTCATCACCATTTACTGGTTGCAAAGTTTTAAGTAGAATAATCTATTCATGCATGAGAGAACACAGTCCATCTTCCTTGATACTCAGTAGAATTTAGAAATATGCACACACAGATCTGAGAGCCATATTCCCCTTATGCCAGTGGGATGTTATTGATAATCTGGGCCAGAAAAAATTCTTCTTTGGACAATACTGTCTCAAGCACACTTGACATTTAGCATCCCTGGACGCTGCCCACCAGTTGCTAATAAGACTTTTCATTAATTGTAAAAAAATACATGCCCAGCCGTATCTCATACCAAATGCATCAGAATAGCTTGAGGTAAAGGCCAGCCACTGGCATTAAAACAAAAACAAAAACACAAACAAAACCTCCCAGATGGCTGAAATGACCAGCAGAAAAGTTAAGAAACTGGGCTTTGGAGTCATCCTTTCTAGGTTCAAGTCCCAGTTTTGTCACTTACTAACTATGCATCTCTGGGCAAGTTGCAGCATCAGATCTAGGTGTCTCAGTTTTATAAATTATAGGTGATAGTGTGTACTTTGTGGGATTGTTGGCAGGATTGCATAATACATGGAAAACTGATCGGCTAATATTAATAGTAAATCTCTCTTGTTGTTGTTGTTGTTATCAGATCCTATCTCCTTATCTTCTTACTAATTCTCTCTTCCCTAAGATGTTGCTTATTTTTTGATGGTTTATTGACAAAAGATAATCCTACGAACTGCAAACTTAGCCTTTAATGTCCATGGAGGTAGAAGGGAGAGGCAGGAATAAAATGACCTCTGTAGGTGTGATGGATGAAGCAGGGAAGCCGCCCAGTAATGAGTTACCTTGGCCATTACCTGCCTTTCCCAGTGGGAGAGAGGATTGGGTGAACAGCCCTGAAGGGAGGAGGAGTCATTGATACCCATTAGGACTGGGCTGCTGTGTGGAGGATACAGGCTGGTAGCGCGGAAGTAAGACCAGGCTTCAGATCTGGGCTCTGCAGCCTCCTGGCTGTGTGATCTTAGGTGTGTTACCTAAACCCTCAGGGTTTCCTGTGTGTGTGTGTGTGTGTGTGTGTGTGTGTGTGTGTGTGTGTGTGTGTGTGTGTGAAGGTAAAAGAGCCAGCAATTCAGTATTATTGTGGGGCTAAAATCCGATCATGTGTGGAGTGCTTCTGGGACTGAGAAAATGCTCGCTAAACATTAGTTCCCTTCCTTCACATGCCTCTGAAGCTCTTCTCATCTCCCCTTGCTCTCACCACCACCGCCCCCCACCCACCATGCCTTCCCAGCCACCCGGAGGCCTGGAAATGGCGCAGTTAAAGCACACAGTGCTGGATCAATAAATGCACAGGCACTGAAGTGGCTTAGAACTGTTTAAGTGCTAATGAGGCACTCCTGGATACCAAGAGGAAAAAGGCAGGGATAACAAAATTTACATAACTCATTTTGTTTATAAAGAAAGGTACTTTTCTCTTTCTTATTTAACTCAGCTAGGCATTCCACTGCCAGGCTCCAGCTGGGCCCACTCTGGGCCATCTTATGGGCTGGAGCCTAGAGAGAATAAAAAGGAGAATTCCAGACATCAGCTCCGGAGGCTCAGCCCAAGTCCTGGCCCAGGCTACCATCTCAGACACTGAAGTTGGAACTCAGAGTGTGACAATGCCCAGGCCTCTGTGGGTGGGTATCAATTTTAAATGTAAGAACAGCCTGAAACTAGCTCCCAAGAAACCCAGGGCAACAGCAAATAAACATGGTGTGAGTCCTTGGTTTTTTGTGTCCAAGGCCCTTTCTCCTGCGATACCTCATTTGATCCTCAAACAGTTCCAGTGAGATGGAGATTAGCATCTTCATGTTACAGATGGAGATACTGACGCTCCCAAGAAGTTAAATATATTTGACCTGGGTCATGAAGGACTACCAGGTGACTTCACATGTAATATTCAAATCTCAGACGGCTGACTTTAATTTCTATTTTTAATGGCCCCATTTAGGAGAGTGTTCTAAAACTGCCCAGAACATGTGCAGACATCAGTACCACTCATAAATAGTCTCCCCTTCTCTCTTAAAAACACGGGAAAATCATCCTTTTCTGGCTCCCGAGGCTTGGCCATGTGATTCGCCTTAGCAAATAAAACATGTGTCACATGCAGGCAAAGGCATGTCATGGCCAGTGAGAGACTCTAGGTGAGGAATTGAGAAGCAACCGCCTGCAGGTCAGATCCAGCCCACTGCTTGTTTCCGTAAATGACGTTTTATCGGAGCCCAGCCTTACTCATTTGTTTATATGTGATCTCAGACTCTCTTCATGCTCCCTCGGCAGAGCTGAGGAGATGCCACAAAGATCTCCCAGCCTGCAATGTAAAAAACATTTACTACCTGACCTGGCCAGCATGGCTCAGTGATTGAGCATCAACCTATGAACCAGGAGGTCACTGTTCCATTCCTTGCCCCGGTTACGGGCTCCATCCCCAGTAAGGGTTGGGCAGGAGGCAGCCAATCAATGATTCTCTCTCATCATTGATGTATCTCTCTTTCTCTCCCTCTCCCTTCCTCTCCGAAATCAATAAAAAATATATATTTTAAAAATAAAACAAACAAACAACATTTACCATCTAGTCTTTTAAGTTTACCAACCCCTGTTCTAGATGGTTCTTCTGTTTCAGGTCTACCGAGGTTCTGAGTGCCCCGATGATACAGGTAGAAGGTGGTTAGAAGGTCCTTCTAACTGGATTGCTTAGCTACTGGGGGAAGAACAGTTGGCCTAGAGAGTTGTTCAGCCCCACTGGAAACTTTGCAGGAGTTAAAAATAAGTCTCTGTTGTGTTAAGCAATTGAAATTTTGGACCTTTTTTCAGTGTGACGTAATCTGACCTCTCTTGACTGATATACAAGTTGAGCTAGTAAATGCTGAGGATAAAGGGCAAGTATACTGATTAGAGTCCGTTGGGGTCAGGATGCATTGACAAAGTTGGATATCAGGTGATGGAAATGGACATGGAAGGAGCGGATGGGTGTTCCTGCTTTGGGGACTGGCACATCCTGTGATTTCAAAATAGAAAGTTCTGGGCCAGAGATTGTGGGCAAGTTTGCATTGTGGACAACTCTGCCCACCAGGTTTAAGGCCAAGGGAATTTCCAGGTATAACTCATGGGATACAAATAGTCATGCTTTCCTAAAATTGTTCTGTCAGTTGACTTTCTGTGTAGAGATTTTGAGAGCTGATATGTTTGGGATAAAATGGACTCTCATTTCTGGGATGTTATATAAGCTAATCCTAGGGGAATGTTCTACCCCTCAGGATCGACTGTTTAACTCTCTATAATATCTGATGCTGAATGTAGAGTGACAGGTGAACCCTGTTGTTGAGTCTAATGTATCTCTGTTGGAAGACAGGCCCCACTGTGCCAGGTTTAGCTGGTATTGGCATGTGATTCTCAGTTCCAGTGCAGCATAATAAGTAAGGGCTGCTTTGGTGGTTTGAGAATTCTTGCAAATGAACAGAAAGGCTTGCTCCAAAAGAAATGAGCATCTCTTTGACATCTAAGTGCCTCAAATCTCCGACTCAGTGCCATTTCTGTCAAGATACTAGAAATGGGTTTCTATACAGGTTGGAGTATGTTCAGCAGTTTCCCAGGGACCTAGAGCACCTGGATGAAGGAATGATTTTGATTATAATGTGTTCTGTCCCATTACATGTAACACAATAAGACCAACAGGGCCACTGACACACCTTAGGTGTGTTCAGTGACAGTAGGAATGGGCACCATGGTTCTTAGAGGCATGGATTACTTGGTGGGTAAAACAAAAACATGTCTAACATTAATTCATAGTGGCCTCCTGGGACACTCAACTTACTAGATTTGTAATGTCTACCTTCTCTTACAAATACTCCTAGCCGACCTGGCAGGCTTGGCTCAGTGGATAGAGCATCTGCCTGCGGACTTAAGGGTCCCAGGTTTGATTTTCATTGGGGGCACATGCCTGGGTTGTGGGCTCAGTCCCCACTGGGAGGCATGGAGGAGGCAGCCAATCAATGGTTCTCTCTCATCATTGATGTTTCTATCTCTCTCTCCCTCTCCCTTCCTCTCTGAAATCAATAACATATATATATATTATATATATATATATATATATATATATATATAATATATATATATATATCACAAAAACAAAAACAGAAACCCCCCCACAAATACTCCGTAGCCATTGTCCTGCCTCTAAGGTTTGTCCCAGAAACTTCTAATGTAGCTAAGTGCAGAATAGTTAAGAGGAGGGAGAGGGTATGAGTATACTCATTGCAGAAGGCTTAGATTGAGGAGGTATAGAGAGTGGGAGGAATAGAATGAGCTCTGGGGGGATTTAAAGAAGGGCTGCTATTAACCAGTAGAAATAGTGGTGACAAGGACCTTGAACATGTTCAGGAATCCCCTCCCCTATATCCACTGGTTTATAACAAGAGCAACTGCTCCTTACTCCCTACCTTACTAAAAGAAGAAATCAAAACAGGGCTCATGAAATAAAATTTTTATAATGTACATACATATTTATAATATATCTTAGTCTTAACAACTAAGAGCAGTAAAGAATCAAGTAACCACCTTGTGTCCTAAAAAAATTTCTGCACAGCAAAAACACCATCAATAAACATTTCGGAAGACAGAGAGGAATGTGACTCAGCATACAATCAGGGAATACAACTCGAGACCCAAATTCTTGTCAAGAGAACCATTGAGGTATCTTGAGAGTACAGTGGCCTCGTTAACACTCGATTAAACTTAGTTTAATATCGACAGAGGACTGCTTTTCTTTTTTTCCAATTAGGGGTATCTTCCTAGCTATAATAGCAGATCACAAATACCCTCTTTGTGTCAACAGAATCTTCTCCCTAGTTTCTTAATATTTTATTAATCCAGTTTCCTCCTCTATGCCTGATCCGAGAGTCCAAAAATAGCTCCTGCATTTGAACTTGGAGATTGCTAGTATCAAACTATAAGTGCTAGAGCCAAGTGGGGAGCATACTTGGGACAGTGGACCAAGGAGACCAGAACTTCCCACAGCACCCACGTGTCTCACAATGCACAAGACACCTCCTCCACTGCTTTGAGGTGGGAGGGGCAGGGCCATGTGGGAGCGAGTGTGCACTCTCCACCGCAGGCCTAATTTCATTAAAAAAGGGGAAACCAGCCAAAACCGGTTTGGCTCAGTGGATAGAGAGTCGGGTCCCAGGTTCGATTCCGGTTAAGGGCATGTACCTTGGTTGCGGGCACATCCCCAGTAGGGGGTGTGCAGGAGGCAGCTGATCGATGTTTCTCTGTCATCGATGTTTCTAGCTCTCTATTCCTCTTCCTTCCTCTCTGTAAAAAATCAATAAAATATATTTTTTAAAAAAAGGGGAAACCAAACACTCAGCAAAGGGGATGAGAGTCAGGAGGAAAGATCCTGTTTCTATGACAACAGGAGGAGCACACACAGCATCACAGTGAGAGGTCTGAACTGGGGCGGGAGAGTTGACAGCTTCACCTAAGATCTGTTATCAGGACTTCCCTGACACCATTACCATTCACCCTCTATCTCCCTATGGTCTTAGAATGAATGGGGAACCTGTACCCTCCTGCTAACAAACAGTGGCGGCCTGCCACTATCACTTGGCTTTCACTATTGTAGAGGGAGATAAAAGATAAGAGTTTTTTGTATGTTTTTTTTCCAATTTACCAACCCAAGCATCTGGATTTGAGTCCCAGCCTGTCACTTCTCTCACCCTGGGGTTTTTCTTTCCTTACCCTCACTTCCTAAACACATACACACACACACACACACACACACACACACACACACACACACACACACACACACTGAATCTTCACTAGGTCTTTGGTAATGTATACCTATGGTAGCTGCACCCAAACGTATCACCCAAATGCATACTTGATTTATGACCATAATGGCACTGCGGAGTGGTAGGACAAAGATAGGTTTTTCAGCAAATGATGCAGTATCAGTTGGATATCCATAGGACGGGGGGGAAAAAGAGAGAGGAAACTTAGCCCCTTCTCATACTCAAAATTGTGGATCTAACTGTGCAAAGTAAAACACCAAAGTTTCTAGAAGAGACAATAGAATATTTTTGTGACTTTGAACAGAGTAGATGTCTAAAGATAGACATCCAACTGTGTCAAAACAATGAGTTTCCAGGTTTGTTACTGAAGATTTCACTGTGAAGGTAATAGAGAAAAATGAGGGGTGAATCAGGCAAAACAATATTTACCACATTCTGTTCATGTTTTCAATTTGAATTTTTAAAATTTATCTTGACTTTTCAGTGATGTATTATAAGCACAGTGACTGTAGGTCTGTGGTGGGCTCATGGATGTACTTGTCTAGCGAGTTCTCAAGGGCTGCTGCCAGTGTGGTGACCACACTTTGAGAACCACGGCTCGCACTGCACCACGACGTTATCTTTGTATTTACTCACCCCGGATTGGCAGGGGGTGGCTGCAAAGTGATTTCTTCCCCAGCTCCCAAATAGTAAGTGAGGCTATGTTCTCTCTCCCTGACTCCTCCCTGTCCTGTGCCTTCTTCCCACAGTCTCCTGGGACCTGATAGGCAGGCCTGGTTTTGTTAGTGGTGATGGTTTATTTGTTTTGTTTTTCTTTTCTTTTCTATTTCTGGTTTCTGCAAGTATTGCTAAAGCCAGAAGATGCTGGCATTGGGTTTTCCTTCTTTTCCCCCTACAGCACATCTCTCCAACCTTGCAGGGAAGCATTAGTGGCAGGTGACATTCAAGGGACAGAGATTGGCTTACTAATAAGAAACACAAATTAGTGTTTTGAAACCTTATACACATTTTCATAATAAAAAATCATTGATGGCACTATTGAGGATCAAAGAAAATTCTTTTCCTTTTAAATGGATCTGAACAACTCTCAACTTTGGAAAAGATGAAAGAATAAAAGAAAGACCAAGCGTAGAATGAGGCAAGAGCTAATAGGACTTGTAGTGAGGCAGGAGCAAAGCTCTATCCTGTCTCTCCAGGGGAGGGACGTGTAATTCAACACCAAATCATTCTGGGCCAATGAGCAGGGAGTCCTAAGGGACTAGCATCCTGTGGGGACCCTGTCCTAGCAGAGACCCAGGGCCAGGACCAGGCATTCAGTCAAAAGGCTTCTAAGGCTCCCAGTACAAAGCACAGGAGCAGGACCCTCCACCCCAGAGACCTGGGGACTGCCACTAGCCACATGTAGAGCAAACCCCAGGCAGCTGACATGTATTGAATATATCAGATGGGATGTTCTTTGGGGGGCCAGTGGCCAGAAGGTGAGGTAGGAGAATGCCCAGTGTCTGTGAACTCAGAAAAAGGGTGTCAAGCAACAAATGAGCTACTTGACAGAGTATTCAGATGGTGTTGCCCCACTACTGTGGCCAGAGGTGTACCTGGCCCCACTGACCCACCTGCCTCCCATCGTCTCTGGGAAGGGCTGACTGGATTCCAGCAATGGGAGAGAAACACAGCAGACAGCAGCAATGGGGCTGAGGGAAGGATGGAGATTGCTATGGAAACTGCAGGGCCAAGAATAGATTTCAACGGTTCCCTCTGACATTCCAGTCCAGGAAGGGAGTTCCATCACTCAGAAACGCCAAATGTGAAGTCACATGCCTCCTTCACAGCCAGCTCCTTACTCAGGCTGTGTTCCTCATGGGGTAATTGAGAATGTTCCCTTCTATTTCGCAGGGCAGCCATACAAATGCAAATGCGATGGCGCAGGTAAGAGCGCTCCCTAGCCTCCTCTACAAACATAAGGTTGAGGTCTGGAAATGACCTTGTTTATATTGTAGGCCAGCTTTAATCCTATGGCTCCAATAAGTATGAGAACAGAAAAATTAGCACTCAGGGGCTTTTCAATTGAATCCCACATTAGCGCCTCCATCGAGGCCTCCTGCAGCCCTGCATTCAACTTCCTCTTGAGTCAGATCCATCTCAAATCATTTTCTCTTTTCAAATGAGAGAACAAGTTAATAATAGTGTTTTGGATTTAGGCATAGAAACCTGCTCCTATTTTGTGTTTGGAGAGGGGTGGAGGTAACACAACCTCCTGGGCCTTTGTTTTTAATGCTGTGTGTGGCTGTTCCCTTAGGGTATGATGCTGAGGCTGGAGTCAAGGTTAGCTGGCAGAGGAAAGTATTTGTGGGAGTTACTGTATTTTAAACCACCCCAGCGCCACTCCCTGAGTGGGTGCTGCACTAGGAGAGAGTTATGGACATGGAAACACAGTGCTTGCTGTTTGATCCTGGCTCCTGGTCTTAAAACTAGCAGACCCGACCCCCTCCCAATTCACAATGTCACTGGAACTCAGCAAAAAGCAAGTTTTTGCTATCCTCTGAAAATGTTCTGGATTTCACCATTTCACTTCTGCCTCTGCTGCTCATCTTTCTTCCTGTTTGTGTGTGGCTCTTGACTTTTTGGCTTTGTTGCCTGTCTTATTTCTGCATACACTCTTTTTAAAAAATATATTTTATTTCAGAGAGGAAGGGAGAGGGAGAGAGACAGAAACATCAATGGTGAGAGAGAATCACCGATCTGTTGGCTCCTGGATGCCCCACACTGGGGGATCGGGCCTGTAGGCATGTGGCCTGACTGGGAATTGAACCGTGACCTCCTGGTTCATATGTTGACGCTCAACCCCTGAGCCGCGCTGGCTGGGCCGCACATATTCTCTGAACTTGATGGTGGGCAGGCTTCAATGGTGCATTGCTACCCTCCTTCTAGCCATGTACTCTTTCTAACTCTGCCACCTGGGGCTGCGCGATGGCATTAGTCTGCTTTGCCACTGCTGCAAGAGGCCTGTCTCTGTCTCCCACAGTGAGCTCACTCAACTTAAGGTCAAAATGAGTGGATCTAGACCAGTGGTTGGCAAACTGCGGCTCGCGAGCCACATGCAGCTCTTTGGATCCTTGAGTGTGGCTCTTCCATAACATACCACGGCCTGGGCGAGTCTATTTTGAAGAAGTGGCGTTAGAAGAAGTTTAAGTTTGAAAAACTTGGCTCTCAAAAGAAATTTCAATCGTTGTACTGTTGATATTTGGCTCTGTTGACTAATGAGTTTGCTGACCACTGATCTAGACCATAACATGAATACTGCCAGCATCTCATATATCAAGCAAGCATTGTGGCAGAGATTCCCACTCACTCATTTGTCCACTGTTTAAATCTCACTCTAGTCCAACCCACAGTCACTCTTCAGTGACTGAGAGGCCATGGCGAGCTGCTTCCAGCCTGGTCCTCAATGGAACTGGAGCAGTTCCAGGAAGTGTCAATGTTCAAGATTTCAAAAATCCCAGCAGGCATTGAATATTTATCCAAGATGAGTCTGCCCAGGCATATTGGAACTCAATTTTATTTGCTTTTGATAGGGGAGATGTTAATTATTACTGATGAGCAGTTATAGGGAGATGTTAATTATTACTGATGAGCAGTTATAGGTAAAATGGAAAAATGAATGAATTATCCTTAGTAAATACCATGTGATAGCCAAAATGTCTCAAAATAGGAGACCATGGCAATTATGGTGGGGAGTCCTTTGGAATGAAAAGGCAGCAATCTGCTGACTAAATATGAAGAGCAACATAGTTATGTGCCAGTTGGTCTCTTGTGTGCAGCTGCCAGAGTACTTTGGCCTTTTATGTGACCAATGGCCACAGAAATCTTCAGGGAACTTCCTGATCCAGTGGTCAACATGGGGGATGTGAGCATTTTATAAATTCTTAAAAGGGTTAACTGGAGAACACAAGGCTTGAGCCTTAGACAAATCTAACAATGTCAAAGGGAAACTCATTCTGTAAGCCTGAGCCTTGTAAAAACATGTTCCCCTTGAGCGAATATCTTACAGAAACTTCTAAGACTACAATTCTTGCACAGCCCAGATACGTGCGTCAACAGAAGCTGCCTGCAGCAGCGTCCAGCTATGAATGTCAACCGAAGGCTGCAGCTCTCCCTAGGCACCTAAAAAGCCTTCTCCTTCCCCCATTCAGGGCTGACTTCTTTCTCCAACTCAGCCCATCTGCACCCAGATGCCTTGAATAAATACCATTTTGATTACACTGAGCCTTGAGTTGGTTCTGTGCGAATCTAGCCCAACCTGGAACCTTTTAATTCTATCAGTAGCATTTTAGGTAACAATGTAAGACATCCACTCAAATACTCTCTCCATGACAGGAAGGTTCCAAAAAAACTTCTCTCGAGCAGCAGGATTGATTGATTTGTAAATAATCAAAGGGATTATTTCTTCTAATTTATGTCATTTTGTTCGAAGGCTTAAGAAAGAGCAGATATGTAGATTTCTTACCTGTGAATGATGTTTACAAATTTATAAGTTCTGTTCATATAAATGATTTTATTTGAAATCACTGCTGTGTTGCAGGTATCAGGTTCCTTTTGGAGATGAGAGTATTGAAGTTACAAGCAACTGGTTACATCAAATAGGCACATAACTATTTCCTAATAAGCATACTACATTTTTAGCTTAAAGGCACATTGGAATTTTGCTATTGAAAATATAAATCTGGGCATTTCAGAATGATTTAAAGCTCTAATGATTTTGTTGAAGTAGCTAGAAAGATAGTTACTAAATACAACTCAAGCTGATTTTTTTTTAAAGCAAGTTAAGAAAACACTTAAGGACCTAAGGCTTTTCAAAAGACAGGAGGCACACTTTTTATTCCAGCATTTTCTTTTCTTTTTAATTCGTCTATATTTGCCACAACCTTTTAAAGCAAAATATTTCTAAACTATGCCTCAGGAACAGTAGTGTTCGTGATATGTTAATTGCTATTCTGAGAAAGGAGAAAAATTTGGGAGTGTAATAAGTTTTGAAAATACTATGTACCATATCTTTCTATCAAAAGTTAATGCATTGCCCTAACTGGTTTGGCTCAGTGAATAGAGCGTCGGCCTGGGGACTCAAGGGTCCCAGGTTTGATTCCATTTAGGGTCATGTATCTTGGTTGGGGCACATCCCCAGTGGGGGGTGTGTGGGAGGCAGCTGATTGATGTTTCTCTCTCATCAATGTTTCTGACTCTCTCTCTCTCCCTTCCTCTCTGTAAAAAATCAATAAAAAATATATTTTTAAAAAGTTAATGCATTAAAAGCTCTGAGCATTTCTGTAGTAAAGAAATCCATTCAACTTTATTAACACTTTCCAAAATTATTTGATCATGGAAAGACATTTTGTCATGGAATTCCTGTTACCAAAATGTAGCATTTATGTATTTTAGCATAAGGGTTGAACATAGTGGTTCAGCCAAATAAAAAGTGGAAATTTGACCCTGGCCAATGTGTCTCAGTTGGTCAAGTGTCGTCCCATGCACCAAGAGGTCGCCAGTTAGATTCCTGCGGTCCACGGCTGGAAGGGAGCCAATTGATATTTCTCTCTCTCCCTCTCTTTCTTTCTCTCTCTCCCCCCCTATTTTTCTCTTTCCAAAATCAATAAAAAAAATTTTAAAGTAGAAATTTGCCTTATATTTATAAAAAAATTAACAAGGCTAGACAGAGAAAGTGGTAGCCATGATATTTTCTTATGGCAGCTCTAGCAAACTAATATAATTACTATCTCTAAATGAGCATCTCTAGATTACAGTAATTTCCAACCATTCGATGGGGAACAGCCTTTTTGAAGAAGGTATATTGGAGAATTTTCTGCCAGTGTGGTTGGGTGGCAGGTCCTCAAGACTTCCTCCAGGTTTGCTGATTCACTGGGAGGACTCAGCATACGCTCATATGTACCGCTAAGATCTAGTACAGGAAAGAGAAAGATGACTGAGGCAAAGTCCAGAGGAAACCAGGAATAAGCTTCCAAGAGTCTCCTCCCGATGGAGTTACAAGGGATGCATTTGGCTTGCGAAACAATGAGTTATGACAACACCTGTGTAGTGTTGTCTGCCTGGAAGCTCATTAGGGACTCTGTGCCCAGGGTTTATATTGGAGGCTGATCATGTAGGCTCTCTCTGCCTAGTGTGGACCAAAATTCCAGACTGGCAGAAGAAAAGCAGGTGTTCCGCATAAATCACGTTGCTAGTACAAATAGCTTTAGGCACAGAGAAGCACTGTTATCAGTTCTGGAAATGGTGAGTAGCCACCAGACACCGGCCCTTGGTTCAGCCTGTCAATAGGACTTTGTCAGGATGGTAGTCTCCGGCTTGCTGTGACTTCTCTGCACAATGACAGATGATTTAAACAACAGAAGTACTGAATAAGATATTTTTTAAAAAACCTTTTAAAGTACACCATGGGTGTACTGAAACTATAAGAAGAAATGTGCAGAGACCAAAAATCAAGTGCGAGTTGGTACCTGGAAGGTAAGGAAGAAACAAAAGCAGGCTTAATGCTGAAGGTTTCTGCTGGGCCCAGGAGAATGCAAGCTTTCACAAGGACAACTGACGCAGAGTGCAGGGAATAGGAGGTAAAATCCAGGGCCCCCTCCAGAAGGGCTGCTTGGTAGAATGTTTCTAGAGGAGTGAAGGGGGCCTAATATATGGTGATAGAAGAAGATTTGACTTTGGGTGCTGGGCACACAGTGTAATATACAGATCTTGTATCATAGAAATCTCCACCTGAAACCTATATGATGCTATTAACCAATGTCACCCAATACATTTAATAGTAAAAAATAATAATATTGCTACGAAAAGGTAGCACCTGAAAAGACCACATCATCCGTGTTAAGTAAGACAAATGAGAAAAAAATAAAACACACACACACACAAACCATAAAAACATAAGGGAACTACTAGAAAACCTGCAGGTCTCTACCTTAGCATTCGATGGAAAGGGAAAAGTCCCTCTTTGAATTTGAAACCACAAGCCAGGACTCAGACATGTTGTTCCCCAAATTCAAGCTATCTTTGTGATATATAAACCCTCAAGTATATAATTGCATTTAGAGTTGGTACAGGGGTATAGTGCTGCTAGGTGAGTAGCTAAAAAATACATAAATTTTCTCTGGAGAAACATGACTTCAATCTAGTCTTTAAAGTTAAATATCCCCAGATTTGTTCCAAGACAAATTTGTTCCAAGAGCAACTCACAGCCAAATGTTACGAAAGGCACATAAAAACAAAGCATTATGTGAACATCAGCAGACACAATGATAGTTGAATCAGACTCAAAAATATTTTAGATCTTGGAATTGTCAGATGCAAAATATAAGTTTTATGTTTAAGGAAATAAAGAGGTTTGAAATGAGAATAAGAAATTTAAAAAACTTAAAATATGACTTAGCATAATGGGAAGCCAAATAGAACTTTTAAAACAAAAGCCATGGCAACTGAAACTAAGACCACAACAGAAAATGAGATACAGCCAAGAGGAAAATTGGTGAATAAAATATAGATACAAAGAAATTACCCAAAACACAACACTGAGAAACAAATGCTTGGAAAATGTGATTCTAACATTAATAGAAATGATAAAGAAAAAAGTTAAGTCAATATTTATTAGAAATCCAGAAAAAAAGCCATCTCAGGAAGAATTCCAGAAAGAGAATGGGATAAAGGTATTATTTAAAGAGAGTTGTCTAGAATTATTTAAAGACATTAAGCTTTAGATTCAGGAATTGCAATAAATCTCAGCTGGATAACCTTCATGACACATAATGGAATTACAGAAACAAACAAAAAGAGGATCTACAAAAAAATAACTAACAAAAAATAAAAATAACAATATAAAAAAGTGTGTGCTGCAGCAAAAGCAGTGTTTAGAGGTAAATTTATAGCACTGAATACATTTATCAGAAAAAAAGACATTTCCAATAATCCGTTGTAAGGAAAAATAAATGTTTCTAAAAGATTCAACATGCTAGAAGAAAGGCTGAATTGCATTTGCTATCCTCTATATAGAAAGTAATATTGTATAATCATTGTCATATGAAAAGGTGATGGAAGGATATACTGCCAAAGAGGAAGGAGAAATTATTGTAGAGAAACATCAGACAGTTGATTAATACAAATATTAGTTTATCATTATATGCATGATGTTCATCAGAATTTTTAAGTTTATAATTTGTTATGACCTCTGAATAAATATTGAATTGCCCACTTAAATTTGCACTCAAAATTTTGTATTATTTTTCTTAAAGAAATCCTCTGCCCTCACATTATATGAGCTTCAGGTTCTTCAAAGTTTGAACCCGCCCTTGACTAACATGAGAGTTCTTCTGTAGAAATGACACTTGTGCATTTGATACCAATGGTAATATTAATGTGAGGCCACTAGGAGACAAAGCTGGCAAGCTGTGTGTCAAGAAACTGGATGGTATAGAATAAATACCTTGGTGAACTTACTCTAGTTTAGCATCTGACTCAGCGTCCTACAGACTCAGACTTGATTTTGTTAGTACCTCATCAACAGATTCATCTCACATTAGCAGAGCTAATAAGACCATAATTAAGATGTCAATTAATTTATTTATGGGGTGATATTGCTGTAATAGGGATGAGGAATACCTGAAGTATCTCTCTTTAATACTTTTTCAGTAGAGGACTGCACTAGAAACTAATGTATTAATTTTTAATGAAAGATCTCTGATAGAAGGGCTAGAAATACTTGAAACTGTTGGGAGGGTGTGTTCTTCCACTGAAGGCAGACTTGCATAGAAAACCAAATTCTAATTAGAAGTTTATGTGATGCACATGAAATTAAAACAGAGAGAAGAATTGAATTTTTAATGATATCAGACTAAAATTCTGTTATGAATGTTTCTGTCATTGGGATTTGCAAACCATTTGGTTACAAACCCCTATGCTCATTTCTACTTTAGAGATGGCCTGTCACTGGGATTAAAGCTACCCAAAAGTCTTACTGATAAGGGTACCTCCTCCATCAATAGTTCTTAGATGTGACTTTCCTTTTCTTTAAGATTCTATAGCTGGCCCCTTTCAATTGATAAATACTGTCATGTGTAAGATGATCGCACATCATAGTCAGATCTATTATACACCAGTGTTTCACTCTCAGAAAAGCATAGTTTTCTCTAAACGGGACTATTTCTCCTGGAAATTTTAATTATAGCATTATTTATTATTATGTACTGTAGAAATGGCTTCATGTATGACAGTAAGAACATGATCAAGAACATTCTGCTTACTTCCTCAGCGCACAGTGGATAAGAGTTAGCATGGTAGAAAGTATATTGCCATGCATAGAATCCTTAAGTTAAATGTTAAATGAAAAAAAGGGCACAGTACATTCCCCTGATGAAAACAATTAGGCAAGCTTTAGAATTGGGATTGCATATGGACAAGGAATGAAAAGAAAGATTTTCTTCTTCTTTTTTTAAAATATATTTTATTGATTTTTTTACAGAGAGAAAGGGAGAGGGATAGAGGGTTAGAAACATGGATGAGAGAGATACATCAATCAGCTGCCTCCTGCACACCCCCCACTGGGGATGTGCCCGCAACCAAGGTACATGCCCTTGACTGGAATTGAACCCGGGACCTTTCAGTCCACAGGCCGATGCTCTAGCCACTAAGACAAACCGGTTAGGGCAGATTTTCTTCTTTTATTAAGAGGTCTATTAATATAGTTATAATGCTACTAGTATTTTGAAATGTATGCATCCAAGCCATTTTCTAAAATCTCTACTTCCTTCTAACCTTTTTTATGTGGCATGGCACAGCAGTTATCTACATTTCAAAGGTATGAAACATAATGAAGCTCAATTCAGACTCTCCCAAGAAACTGGGTTTTCACTGATACCCATTCATTTGCTTAGTACCTATTTTTAGTGAAGACCTATTATGAGTCCAATACCACTTCAGACATGTATCTTGCAGCTGAAAGAATGGACATTCTACTAAAGCAGAAAGGGGCAGATTTATTTAGTCCCAGAGGCAAAGGATTGGAATAGAGAATTGCCAGAGGTGGGGAAATAAGATAAAGAATTTTGAAATGTGGCCATCAAGTGGTTAAAGTTCATTATTGCATCTGAAGATGTTCTAAGAAGTTGGATCTGGCATAAATGGAAGATCCAAGCCCCAAAAGTCACAAATAAAAATTCTGACTCAAAATAATTCCTCCACAATCTGTGAGACTGTGATCTGATGGCAATGAAACTGAGCTAACAAAATAATTTGATTTTTTTAAAACCTGTCAAATACACAACTTGTAGTTTTTCAATATAGGTCAGCCTTAACTGATAGTTAAAGACAAAACGTGGAGACTGATTATTAGGAAACGACTTGACTGGTCCTAAAATGTTACCCAATTTAAAATGTATATTATAGGGGGCTATGTGTGTGGGGGCCAAAGCCATTTCTCAGAAGGAAGCCATTTGCCAGAGGAAAATGTCCTCTGTCACATGATGTTGGAACTCAAGGATATGGGTGAGAAGCTAGAGCAGAAAACCAGCCAGTCATGTAGGAGGTGCCCAAGTTGCCTCAGTCCCCTGAAGGACAGCTGTTTGAGAACCTGTAATTTTTTTAAACAAAAGGAGGGGTATTCTAGCCACACCCCTAACTTCTGAGAGTTTTATAGACAGAGAGCTTCAATTCCCAGGGAAGATAGGGTCTTGGCATTACCTCTCCTGTCCATGCTGCCCTCAAAGGACACTGTGATGCTTCTCCTTTATCTTTCTTTACATAAATGAGAGGGGGAGGGGACCAAATGATGCTTATTTTAAAAGGTCATGTGAACAAAACTATCTCTATAGCGAAAGCCACCTCTTCTCCCCTGCCCCATGCTCAGTGTTTCTGCCCAGCTTTTATCAGCTTGATTTTTAGCTCATGAAAGACCAAATGGCCTCGACAATGGGATTTTCAGCCACTCAGACTGTCCTCAGAGCTGCAGGTGAACGAAGCAAACCCCCAGATGCAGCCCTTGCAAAATCGGCTTGACAGCGCTCTCCACTTTCTGGGGCAGTTGGAGAATGAAACGGAGAAAGCCTGGAGACCTGCTAACATTGCTTACAAAACTGCCCTGTGAGTTTTTCCCTCCAGGGAGAGGGTAGGGGAGAGAAATGTTCCATATCGCATGGAAAATGGGGCCATCTATTTGAGAATTCAGTGGGAGGTTTTCTGTGGGAGGGATACTAAGTGATAAGTACACCTGTCCGGGTTCCTCCACTCAGAATGTGCCTAACAACAAGCTGCTGGTTATCCTGACTCACTCTAAATCTACATTGCTAGGCAGTGCCTCTTTCCTGCGTCTCCAGCTGAGCTCTCTGGGGTTCAGCAAAGCGTGGAATGGCTCAGAGTAGGCCAGCCTTGGGTTAGAATCTTACCATCTTTCCGTGACTTTGGCTGATTATTTGGGACGATGCCCTTCTCCTGGAGAGAGAGGAAAGCCAGCAGACTGAAGCATAAGATGGCTTTACTGTCTTCAACTTGGCCCACAGGAATGGGGACAGCCCTGTCCATGTCATCTCTTAAGGTTTTACACCCTGTCACCCCCCCCCCCCCTGACTCCTTATGATCCAGCCACGGTACCTGTCAGCACCTCGAACTCTGCTTGCATTCCATGCTGCCCTGCACGCACTCTTTCCTCTGCCTGGGGGGCAGACAGGCCACTCTCAACTCCCCAAACTCTGCTTGCTGAACTCATCCCCTCCCTGGAGAAGCATCCCACCCACAGGCCAGGCGTGTTATAGGCTCTCATACAGCATCGCAGACTTTCATCGGCAGCATGTTCCAGAGCTGTGATTTCAAACTGAGTTCTATTATTCTATGCCTGTAAGCTCCACGAGGCAGGGATGTGTCTATTTTGCTACTACCGAATCCTCAGTTCTGGCATTTAGCAAACATCCCAAAACTAATCTCTGCATCACCAAGTGACCTTCATTAGCCATGATTTCCTACTTTGTAAAACTGTAACAGTCATACCAGGCGCATAAGGTTTTACCAGGATTAAATGTGGAAAAGTGTACCAGAGTCTACAAAGCACCTAACAGTGTCCCCTTGCACTCCTTTGCTAATTCCAAGCTGTTTCCAGCCTCATTCCTCCAGTGCATCTACTCTTGCTAAAATCACCGGTGAGCCTGCTGACAGATAAACCCAGAAGTTCCCTTTTAGTCCTTGTGGCAGAGACCATAACACTCTCCAAATCCAATATCCCAAGTGTCCCCTACATGTTCTCAGTCTCCTGCTAAGTAGACAGGGTCGTATAACTACATGGCCACTCTGCATCACTTAGAATGCTTAGCCACACCATGCATTTTGTGGTTATTTATTCCTCCAGCTTCTGGAAGCAGCCTCTTTTCATTCTCCTCCCTCTAGGACAGTGGTTCTAAACCTTCCTAATGCCGCGACCCTTTAATACAGGTCCTCATGTTGTGGTGACCCCCAACCATAAAATTATTTTCGTTGCTACTTCATAACTGTAATTTTGCTACTGTTAATGGATCGTAATGTAAATAATCTGTGTTTTCCGATGGTCTTAGGCTCTACAGCAGTGGTTCTCAACCTGTGGGTCATGACCCACAGGTTGAGAACTGCTAGCAGGGTTGCCTAAGACCATCAGAAAAGGTCGCCTAAGAACAGCTAACAGAGTCGCCTAAGAGGCAGTCCCTCTCTCCTGCATACCAAGCCCCCATGCTTAACAGCCCCTTGGACATCTTTCCTGGATGCTCTCATAAGCATCTCAAACTTAACATGCCCAGGAGTGAATCGTTTGCCTTTTCTTCATATAGTTTTCATTAATCTAAACATCAGAATGTACTTTCTAATGCTTTTATTTTCTGCTGCAATGGCCAGAAATCCATGTGAAACTGGTAAAAACAAAAAGACATGTACTGGTTCATATAATAACTAGGATATCTAGGGGATGGAGTTGATTCCAAGAACTCCAGGAACCCAAATGTTGTTCCTATATCTGGATTTTTCTATATCTACAGCACTTCTCTCTCTCTCTCTCTCTTTCTCTCTCTCTCTCTCTCTCTCTCTCTCTCTCTCTCTCTCTCTCTCTCTCTCTCCCCCCCCCCCCATATTCTCTTCCTTCTTTGTGTTAGGAAAAGTGGGGGAAGTGGGGACAGAAGGGCATGACATGACATTACCCCCATCCAGTCCATTATCTTCTGAGTCCTCAAGTTCAATCAGAATGAGTTACATTTTACTCTCTTTTTTTTTTAGGTTGCATATCTGTTAAGCATATGAGCAACAACTTTTCTAGCTTAAACCTCCCAGTGAAAGAAGGAAGCTACTTTCTCCTAGTATCTATCTGTATATACAATCTCAGGGAGGAGCCCTGAGTATTCCTTGGCAAGTCCCTTTACGTAAGGGTTTGGTGAAATAAGATGGTCAGAAACACATCATAAACTCTCCAGTAGAGCCAGAAAGCCTGGGCACTATAATTGGCAGGGACGACACCAGGACCACAAGGAATGGAGACTTCTCTTCATTCATCATCCACTCTCTCATTTAACAAATATTTATGGAGCCTATCCTAAATTCAGTCCCCTAGGCTAGGAGCCCGAGAAGTGGTGGTAAGCAAGATTGACAGAGCCCCTGCCAGTCTGGAGCTAGCAATTTAGTGGAGAACACAGGCATTAAAGAAATGAATATGGAGATGGAAGTAAATGTCCCTGTGATAAGTGCTTTAAAAGAGAATTGGAAGACTGAAAAGAGGATAGCTATGACCTGAGGATAAGAAGGGAGGATTTCAGTACAGAAGTGCAGTAAGAGTAGTCAAAGCAGCCTGGCCTATGTGGCTCAGTGGTTGAGCGTCGACCTATGGACCAGGAGGTCATGGTTCAATTCCTGGTCAGGGCACATGCCTCGGTTGCAGCTTCATCCCCAGTGTGGAGCATGCAGGAGGCAGCCGATTAATGATTCCCTCTCATCATTGATGTTTCTATCTCTCTCTCTCCCTCCCCCTTGCCCTTCCTCTCTGAAATCAATAAAAAAATAGTAGTCAAAGCAGAGAGAACAGAACCTGCAGATGCTCTGAGGCTGGACGGAGAATGTGTTTCATAAGAACAAAAAAAGACCTGTCCTGGGTCCTCCACCATGAGGCTGTCTGAGTAGCAAAAGAAGCTGGAGAGGAAAGCAGAGACCACATTGCCTTGCAGGTGTTGTTAAGGGGTCGTGAGTTTTTCCTATGAAAATGGCAAGCCGTCAAGACATTTTAATTTCTGGCACCGAAGCACGGAATTGAGAGCTTTCTGTGTACCTGCGCTGGGAAAGTGTCCTGGGGACTCGGGAAGACTCCTTACTCATCACTGCCCATCTGCACATTCAGATGGAGACGTTCAGCAGGGAAACATTCACTTTGATTCATTGGCTTCAGCACTCCCAGGGAAAAGGGGGCTTTGCAATACCAATGGAGTCAGCAAAAGGGAGATTGAGAGCTGGCGTGTTACAGTGAAGCACAGGCCCCGAGATTACATACTTGGGTAGAAATCCTGCTCCTTCATTGAATGGATATGACCTTAAGCAATTACTGTTTTCTTGCTTAACAAAGTACTCTGCTTCCCTTCTCAGCATAATAGGGATGACAAATCTATCAGAAAGCTCTGACCTGTAGATTGCAAAACCCCTGATTTACCTGACTTCTTAGGTAGGGCAAGTGGGGTCTGTGAGTTGATAACGAGACATTATCATGACCCCAGGTATTCTTTTCCTATTTTCTCTCTGTCATCTTTAGTGCTCGTCTAACTCCTCTCATTGTCGTGAGAGGGCTGAAGCAGTTCTGGGCATTACACACAGACATGACAATGACCAGTAGGGGAAGAGGACATATTCTTCTGATGTGCTTATGTCTAAGCCAATGAAGAAAATCTTCCCAGAAGTCACTGTGCAGCCTATTCTTCATGCCTCATTGGCTAGAATTGTGCTGTATGCCCATGCCCAGCCAATCACAGGCAAGAGCGGTTGCGCACTGTAACTGGCTTAGTTCCATCATGATTCCGCCCTCAGACCGGAGCATGGGCCCACTGGACCTGCAGTATAAGACCACAAGAGGAAGGTAGTTCCACTAAAATTGTTAAAAATGAAGAAGATGGTAATGAATTATTATTGAGTAAGCAACATAGCAGTGTCTAATATCTTAGTGTTTATATTTTAGGGTTGTGGTCCATATTTGTGATAATGTCTGTAGTAAATGGTAGCCAGTGCTACATTTCTAACAATTTCTTTGCAAGCTCTTTAAGTCTGTATGTACACTTTGCTAACCATTAAAAGGAACCCTCAAGGATCTCTATTGACCAGCCCAATAGGAGGTACTGTTTGTAATTAAACATGCTGGAATAAAACGAAATGTTTTTCAAATGTGTGGAATTCAGACTTTATCCCCATCCAGTCCATTATCTTCTGCGTCCTCAAGTTCAATCAGAATGAGTTACATTTTACTCTCTTTTTTTAGGTTGCGTATCAGTTAAGCATATGAGCACCAGAGTCAGACAAATCTCAGTATCCAATCTTGCCTCCATCATTAACTGTCAATGTTAGTTAAACTTTCTAACGTCCAGCTTTTTTAAATCTTTAACACAAGGGTAATAACATTATCATATTATGAAGATTGAGAAAGATAAATAACATAAAAATTTGTGGATCACAATGTGTGTTGAGTAAATATTAGCTTTATTGTTATCTAGCTGAGATAGTGATCAAAAAGATAAATTGAGATAATGCATTTACAGCAATGGCATATAGTATAGTTAATAAATAGTCTGTTATGTTTTCCATAGGCCAGAACAGTAGCTGCCTTTATTAATGCCATGAAGTTTTTTCTACATTTTGATTGGTGGAACCATGCCACTCCAATCATGCTACAGGTATTAATTTTTTAGACAAAACACATGGTTAGTGTTTCAAATTACTGACTACTCCCTTCAGGGCCTGTCATGTTACACTAAATGGTCTGGTGTGGTCATTCACCAAACTAATAATTAAATGCTGGAATTTTGCTAAAACAAGTTACAAGCAAAAGATATTGGTCTTCAGCCTATACCCAGAAATGGGTGTTTTGGAAACTATACACTTTATCCTTTTGAGAAGTTGACTTGTCCTTAATCCCCCCTAACTGCCTTTATTTATGGAATTCCTCATTCCAGTGGGCTCTCGTGTTCACTGTAAAAAGAGTAGTTTCTTTGCATTTAATTCATACCGACAATAACAACAATAACAAAATATCTTTCATAAGGGGTTTCAATGGATTCTGACATAATTAATGCCATTCTGACATAAACTGCTTTCAATTACTGAGTAGAGAAGGCCTTTGTGGTAAAGAATAACACACTGGTTGTGCCAAGAGAGAAGTAAGAGTTTAAAACGGGTTTTTAGAATGGAATGAAAGGAAGATGGGGTGGGATGTTTGCTGGAAGAACTAAGGTCAGTAATGGCTCTCCAGTTTTCAGTTGGGAGAGAAGTTGGTATGCAGCCAGAATGCGAATGGAACTAAAGTTTCAGTCTTCTCTTCCTTTATTCTTGCACCTTCAAACTTATCACTGAGCCGTACTGCCCAGTGACGTCCTGGGAAGAAACCACCAGTCATTGAGATCTCATTACTAGGAGCCTCATGAAAGAATATTTGCCTGAAAGATTTCATCCATTAACATATTCAAGGCAACACTAGAACTGATTGCCAGTCTCCTCTAAGAGGTTATTAGGACCAATCCCATAATGTCTCACACCCTAATTTGCCTTATTCACCACCGGATGTCTAAGTCTCCCTTACTGTCTATCCATGATCATCTGAAACTTCATCATCATCTGTTCTGTAAATCTCAGGATTGGAATCTGGTGGACATCTCCCAAGATGACTTCCTGGTGATTCATGCCTTTGTGTAATCCCTTCCTACAATGAGTAGAGCTGATGTGTATAGCCAATAGGATGTTGCAAACATGATGAATTGTGGCTTTCCATGTGAGATTGAAAAAACATTAAAGCTCTCATCTTGCTCTCTTGGATTCCTTGCTTTGAGAGGAAGCTAGCTGCCAGGTGAAGATGTGCAAACAGCTCTTTGGAGAGGCCCAAAGACAAAGACTAAGGTCTTCTGCCAATAGCCAAGTGAATGAATCATCTTGGAAGCAGATCCCCAGCCCCAGTCAAACATTCAGATGACTACAGACCTAGCTAACATCTTGACTGAAACCAGATGAGAAGCCCTCAGCCAGAACTACCCAGGCAAGCCACTCTTGAACTCCTGGACCACAGACATTGAGAGATAATAAATGTTTAATGTTTAAGCCATGACATTTTGGAGTACTTTGTCATATAGCAAAATACAGCTAATATACTAAATCAGTGCTCACCTTCTCATTCTTCTCCAATGCTACTCCATGCTTCCTCAAGCTCCTGATCTATGATCAATAATTTCCCAAATCCTAAATTTATCCTTTACTCACTTAATCAGCCCTTTGTCTTAGTTAAGACTTGGTTGTCTCCAAATGGCATTGCTTCCAATGTAGTGCTATACCAGGATGCTTTCTGCTGCAAAAAAATGTATGACTCATAGTGGCTTACACAATAGAGACACTGAATTATCTCCCATAGCGAAAAGTCTAGAGAAAGTTTTTTTTTTTTTTTTTTAAGTTTAGGGCAACATCTCAATGATGCCCAGGCTTTTTCTATCTTTTCACTCAACTAACCTTAGCATATTGACATTTTGTGCTCATGTTTATTGCCCCACAGTCACTCAATGGCTGCTATAGTCCCAGGCATTTTATCCATATCTGGAGCAAAATACAGAGAAAGAGTAGATGAGAATGAACTCACCTCTAAAATAATCCTTTGGATAAAACAATACAAACTTCTCCAGAACCTCCCAGAAGATATCCACTTACACCTGACCAACATTTCCAATACATCAATATTAGATATACTCCCTGATTTACTCTGTCCTCTTCCACAGCTTTTTAAAGTACTTAATACTATTTTAATATGTATTTATTTGTTTCTTGTCTGTCTCCCCTCATTGGAATGTAAGCTTCATAAAAGCATAGCTTTTATGTGTTTTGTTCATGGGGATGTCCTCAGCACGTAAAACCATGGTGATACATATGCAGGTGCTCAACAATACACATTGTTTAATGAATGTCCTTTGGCCATAACTATATCATAGCTATTCTTAGCTATAAAGAAGGGTAGGCAAAAGAGTACTGGCAAAGGGGACTAACATAGACTTTGTCATCTTAGACCAATCATTATTAATCCTGGGTACTGGATACATGATTGGGATTTTTAAGCAAAAAGGAAAAGATGGGGGAATGGCTATTAACTTAAGAACCAACAGAGTCTGACCAAAGTCATCACAAGCTAGGTTTTCCCCTTTCCCTAATAGCTGAATAATCTTCATCCTGAGAGTGACCCAGATAGCCTCAGAGGGAAGACTCACCCATCACTAGGTTGGAGCTGTCCCTCAATGATTTTCAGTCATGGTATCACTCATGGTACAGTTGGCTCAGGAAAAGAAAATGAGGAAAATGTTGTCTTACTTTAGTCACATACAGACCAGAGTTGAACTATAGGGTCTGTCTTTTACTAACGGGCTTGACCCTGGACAAAATTCTTTGTTTTCTAGAAGTTGGGTTTCTGCATCCATCATGGGAATGATGGGATCTACTTCTAAGGTTATTATCATAATTGAATGAGAACCATGTCTAGAAAACAATTCCATACATTTAGTTGTGAGTTGGCTCCTCTGCCCCCTCATAACTGTACGGATGTGAGTAGAGTTTAATCTTGACAATAACCCACTGTAAATTGGCAGTAAATGCTCTAAAGAGTGACAGTGGATGGACCTTCAGGGCTCATAATTCACTGCATCAGTTAAATGAATGACAATAATAATACTCCCTTTTGTTCTTCACATTTTTGTCAAAGCATAAATAAGTCTTTTTCAACTAATATTTAACTTTTAGTTTCACAAGCCCCTAGTCAATTTATTTGTTTACCCAAGTTGTATGTTCATGCATTTTGTTAAATTCAGCAAATTTGCTACTACCGCAAACTGCTGGTAAAAATGACCAAATTTTTGCCTTCATGCTCCAAATTTAGTAATAGATCACGACACTTAGATATTTCTTCAGGGAGTATTAATTGTAGGGGGAAAGTGATGGCATCTTATTTAGGTTGTCTGGAAATTCAAAGAAAGATTATAATTTATAGTTACTATGGTAGCTAATTATACCTTCAAGGATATGCCAGTTGCTGGTATTTTTTTAAAAGGCTTTGATCATAGATGAGACCCTTTATGGGGAATCAAAGGAAATAAGGAAGTGGAATTTGAAATTTGCCATTTTAAAAGATGCCTGGATACTAAGACTGAATTTCTTTTTGGATAAAAAGTCATCTCAGATCGGTTTCTCCAAGGTGCTAAATTTAAAGTTCATATCGAAGTTCTACTAGCATGGAGATGAAATTATAAAATGCTCACCCTTGTGTTTTCATCTGTACTATTTATTATGTGGGCCTCTTTTATTCAGGGAGATAGACATCATTAATCAAATTTATGGCTTGTAAGCTCAAAAGACTTGGTCCAGGTTCCAACAGGACAAGACAGATCTGGAAGAATATGCTATTACATAGAACTAGTTTTCCTGCAAAACACTAAAGGGGTTAAGATAAAGATCTTCTGAGCTCAGGAGGTGAGGAGGGCGGGAGGAGAGAGAGTTGGGTCTGGAGGGCCCTGCACTGTCTTATCCCTTTGATAGACTCCAAGACCTGGAAGGGGTCAAGGAGACAAGGGATTTGTGTTTGCTTTCTGATTGGGGCCTGGGAAAATCAGCAAGATCTAGGAAGTCCTAACCTAGGTCCCCACATCTTATATGGCCCCAGAATGTTGGGAAAAGATCTGAAAATCCTCCTGACAGGAGAGCAAAAAGGTAAAGTGGTATAAAGAGCCAGATGGATTGAGAACGGTGGAGTTTTTGAACAATGACTGGACAATAACCATCAATGATCAGATATTACCTCTTCACTCCCCCACTCCCATTGCTTCATGTTTTAAAAGCCTCTTTGGATTTAGATCCACAATTCTAAATTCTAACTTGAATGAGTTTAAAATCAAATGCCTCTAAAAAACGTAGTGATTAAAACTCCATTTCCTGTCATATAGGAATTAAGTAGCATTCTAGAAAAACAAAGATTACCCTGCTTTTTGCACAGCTGGATTCATAGCTACTAAAAGTAAACATCAGTTCCAGTGAGCCATTCATATCCATCCAGAAAAGAAAATAATTTAAAATCCACAGCCCAAAGTCCTAATGTCCACCACATTATTTCAAAACATACTAGTATGTATAGCATCCAGGCAGCCCATACTCATCCTCATTATCTATCCAGAGATGCTCCCATCCTCACTATATACCCTATCTAATATCTCTGCTGCAAGTACCCATGATTTATAGAATGAAAACTAGACTCCTTAGTATGTCATCCAAAGTTCTCAAAATCAAACCCCATCCTACCTGTGCAGCCTTGCAGAAAACCCCTCACTGTGGTCTAAGTACAACCACAACGGAAGTGCCCATCCTGACCCTGTAATCTCACTCTACCATGTCTTTCTTGTGTTTTCCTTACTTTCCATTGTTGCCTCCACCCAACTCTTTCTTAATATTTAATTATTTTTTAAATCATCACCAAAGGATATTTTTCCATTGATTTTTTTAGAGAGAGGGAAAGACAGAGAGAAATATCGATGTGAGAGAAACACATCAATAAGTTGCCTTCTGCACATGCCCTGACTAGGGCCCTGGCCGGGGAGGAGCCTGCAACCAAGGTATGTGCCCTTGACCAGAATCAAACCTGGGATTCTTCGGTCTGCAGGCCAATGCTCTATCCACTGAGCCAAACCGGCTAGGGTATCTTTCTTAATATTTTAAAGCATGGACTTTGGAATCTTAACAGACATGGATTTAATGTTCCAATTTTGATTCTTCCAATGACTAGCAAAAATACCCTGGACAAGGTTCCTCTCATGTACACTTATATTAGACATTAATGGATGGGGTGATTCTGAATTATAATTAGCCAATGAGTTGAAAATTAGTTAATGAATGGTACCTAGAACATGGTAATGCTTTAAAAAGGGAGGGAGTATTATGCAAATTAATGATCCCAAACAAATATTTCTGATCTTAAAATCATTATTGATTTATCTGGCTCACCAGGTAGGTCATGAGTTTTCTGGTGGCAAGAACATTGTCAAAATCTGCACTGTCTTTCACTTAGCAGGCATTCAGTAAGTGCTGATGGGAATGCATGTTGAGATTAATATTCAAAGTTCAGTTTAAACTATCTGAGTTTTAAAATACCTGACAAGTCCTCTCTGGTACCCCAGGCAGAATTAACAACTCCTTCTGCTAGGAGCTGCTAATGCTTCCATATGCCTTTTATTTCAAGTTGCCTTGTTACATGTTTATATGCTACTTTCCAATTACTCACTTGGCACTTATTTAAATGCCCCTCAATAAAAATGTTAGAAAAATTCTTGCAAATGTATTTTTATCATCTTGTTAGCTCAAACTTGAACTTAAAACTATCTCTAAACTTAAAAACAGAGCCTGGGACATAATAGAAGCTCACTCACCACTTTCTAAGTTATGCTGAAAACTTCAAATCATTTTTCCTAGTTGTAGTGAGTCAATAACATCATGTCTATACTTCAAGGGCAAAGTAGAGTGGGGCCGGGGAAGGGGCAAATTGCTGTGCACAGCTGAGCAGGGTTGTCGTTGACCCCACAGGGCAGCTGGGCTCAACATGAGAGGCTAGCTTTCACTTTTGATCTTCAAGATAACATTTTAAAATATAAAGCAAAGAGAATCTGAGATAACATGCATACTTTCCTTTCAAATATGCCATATGGAATCTGAGGCCCTTGGATTAAGAATCACAAGACCTCCTTACTAAATAAAGACGGCCAGACTCCTGGGGAGCCAACAAAAAGGGATACAGAGCAAGGATAAGAGCAAAAGTTACTCCCGCAAAAGCAGCAAGAATGAGCTCAGGAGTCCCACTCCCTTGTCCACAGGAGCCAAATCCTACTAACTTCTATTTTCATCTTGCTTCCTGCACCATCACCAAATATTAATTGTCTCAGTTCCCTGATGAAGGAGATGGGTGGGAGACAGGATTATAGGAGTAACTCCATTTGAACCAGGATTTGTGCTTTTTTTCAGGACCAGCTACTCATGCCTGCAGGTAGCCAGCTGAGATGGGGGCTTGGCAAGGTTGTTCTCAGTCCTAGTGGAGAGTGCACAGCCTAAGCTGTGCAGAACGGAAGGAAAAAGAAACAAACCCTGTATTCCATTGTGCCTGCGGTTGTAACTATTCTCTCAGTGGGTCTTCTATAAATTCCTTCAGGCTCAGGAAGAAATTGGTAGGTACATCAATGTTTATTCTCTCTCCACCTTCCATCCCATGGTCATCTCTCTGAACACCCAGCCTGTTCCTTCTGCACAAAGTCTTATCTCACAAGTAAGCCACCAAATTGGATTATTTTATGATATAGATGAAAGCAGTTGGGACAAGAACCTAGGATGCCTGCCGGGATGATGAGACTTTTTCTCCAGAATCTGTTCCTGCAATTCTCAGTGCTTTCCACAGAGGGAATGGAACTGGAAAGGAGAACTCCAGGGTCACGTGCAGCCCGAGGGCCTACAACTCTCTCTGATGAAAGATACTCATGTGGATCATGTGTATGTGTTTGGGAAGAGGTATGATCAGCCCAGTCACATCACCTTGGTTTCAAGGTTATGTTAAAATACCTAATTCCGGGAAGATCTGCAACAGACAACCTGAATATATAAGAGGCTCCACCACTAATCTCAAAAGCAGCACAAATTGTGTACCTTGTGTGTAAATGGTTATCAAGCACGCCCCTATGTTTCAATTGTGCCTCAGTTTCTCTACCACTATCACTGGGGATACTTTTGTTGCATGGCCTAGAGTTTTAAGGTTTCATCCCAAGCCCATAAAAATGTTAAGAACTAGAAAAGGGATCAAAATGTCAGGAAGATGGAGAGTAGAGGGAGAGAGATATACAGAATCAGCTCACTCATCCTTTCCTCTTATTGATCTTATGTTGGAAAAGCTCACAGTAGGTGGGTATTATTAAACATATATGTTTTCTGGACACTCACCCATCTATGTGAGCACAGGGGTTACTGCATTGGGAGATGAGGTTAATATAAAAAGTAACTGAGATGGGGAAAGAGTTCAGGAACCCAACATCCTGTTGCTGTTTGTGTTGAAGTTTATTTTCATTTAGTTTCCCAGACCCACTAGGCAGCTAAGCTCCAACAGGTGATGTGGCTGCAGTTTGACTCATAAAGGACTTGACCTAGGAAGGGAGAAGCCAAAACTTACAAGCATCACCAGGTTTCAGCTCATTCTCTATACACTACTGACCAGCAGTCATACCTGCAATGGCAGCCAAAGAGGAAATGTGCTAATTAGAGCTAGGAAAAAGACGTGATCATAAATGTAAGGCCATCAATAGTATGACCTTGACCAGGCCTTAGGTATCACTGAATGCCCTCCCCCCCCCACCTGTCCCCACCCATTTGTGACTATGAACTCTGATGGCCTGGGATAGCTCCCATATATCCCAATTGCTCTAGTATAAATAATAGCATCTCCTGTCACTTTCAGAAGTATCCTGGTTTAGTCAACCAATTATCTGGTCACCTATTTATTTGGCAAATTGGAAAGCTGAGGCCCAAAGAGGGGAGGAGAATTAATGGCAGTGGGTATAGATTTGGAATAGGTTATTGGTTGGTTTGCTATGGCCAACCAGAAAAAAATTAAACAAACACAACCCAATCTCCTCTGCCCATTACATTAAAACTACCTATATCTCTCTGTCTACCTCTTGACTGGATGATAAACTCCTCAAGGCCAAAGTCTGTATCTTTGCATCTTGTTTCTCAATGTCAGGCACACCTCAGGCACTTGATAAGTATTCGTTTGCTTTATTTATTAACATACCCATATGCGTGTTATCCCATTTGATCCTCCATAGGCACTACACAGTGGATAAAGATGAGAAAATGTAAAGCCTCGGATGTTAAACATTGGGTTTGTTAATAGCAAAACCACCAAATCCCAGGTCTTCAATGCTTCTTTAAGTTGCATTATAGTCAGTGTTGGAAGGAATCTAAATGTAGAGGGAATGTTTGCTTAGAGCAATGGAGCCCTGAAGAGCCAAGGAAAAGGTGGTAGGTAGAGAAACATCTCCGTGGGCTCAGAGATTGACTGTTGGACCAGCAAAATTGTTTTTTGGGGCCTTGTATTTATTCCAATATGGCTGCTCCTTGAGAAAAGGAAGCCCATCATGTGCCTGTGGAGGGCGGAGGAGGAGGTATGGACATAGCCTGGGATGCCACAAGGGCAGAGGTTCAGAGTGGATGGGCTAGAGTAGGACTGAATAGACCTATAGTGCAGCAGCTAGGTTGGGTCAAGCTAACAAGGGTTTTCCCCTCTTGAGAACTCCAAAAGTTGTATCCAGGGCCCCATTCAAGAAAGGATCAAGACTGGCATTTTCCTGGCTGTTTACTTTAAACAAAATTAAAGCTTAGCATTTTGAAAAAATGTATTTCTTGGAGACAAATATATTTTGGCGCAACCCACATCCCACTAGAACTCACCACACAGAGTTTCCAGTTCCATCCCCAAGGCCACAGCGCCACTGTACCATGCAGGGTGACATTTTATTTACTTAATTTCTACTTTTTAAAATTCTCCCATTCTAGCTCCTGTAGCAACCAGTTGGTTTGTATTCTTTTGTCTGGACATTGTCTCTTTTTCTCACAGCTATGAAGTCAGTGCATTGGTTGTTTACTTCCACGAAAACTTTTTTTTTTCAATAATGAAATAAATTTTACCTGACTTAGAGCTGTAAATGCCCCCAGGGATCATTGGGAGCCTCCTTGACTTCCTCCTGGCCCAAATGTCATTACTATTCAGTCGACCATAGGACACTCTAGGAAAGAAAAGAGATGCATGCTTGTTCAGGTGGGGGGTGACCAAATGGCAGAGACGCATCTCTCCTCTTGATTCAACGTGTGAATTATGGCTTCTCTCTCTTCCCCCTCCCCATTCCCAATAACTTTCTAGCAATCTGGTGTAGAATGATTAGGAGGAACAAGAAAAGAATCCCAGCAAAATCTCATGCCATGACTCAAATTTCCATCTTCCACAAATGGTAGTGAGAATTGTTCACCTTCTTGAAGGGCAGTAGAGGGTCCTGTGTGCACACACTCGAAGAAGGCCTTTTTGTGCCTCGGCATCTGACCACAGTCAGCAGGAGCACAATGTGTGGTCGCCGTCCGCACCAGTGTATCTTTCGTGTCAAGTGGTCCTTAGGCTTCATCTTGCTGCCATGATTCCGTGGAGATAACAACAAGGACCACAATAAAACCTAATTGTTCTTTCTTTCATTTTCTTCTTTCAAAAGCAGTAGACTTCAGGGTTGAGGCATTTTGGAAACCTGCAGACTTCCACTCATATCCTGAGTTGGCTGCTTCCTGCTTGTGTGACCTTGTGACCTAACTTCTCTGAGTCTAGGGGTTCTCATCTGCAAAGTGGGAATAGCACTACTTATTAACTGGATGTGATGAGGATCAAGTGAGATAATACAGATGGATGCCTTCAGCATACAAACATCAATTCATGGCAACTGTTATTACTATACTAGTTTTGCAGTGTAATCAAGTGTGTGGATGTCCACACCCAAGCTCAGACCCTCCTGTGTTCTCATTACTTTCTCCTATTTAACACTTGGTCTGCACAAGTCACACAGAGTTTCATCAGTAGTGGGCAAATTCCCATGAGTGGTTAAGGAGAGGTGACGCATGGCAGAGAAGCCACCTCCGCATAGAAGACAATGATGATTTAGCTAGGCCTCTCGGGGTTACTCTAAGAGGGCAGGGATGATCCCAGCACAGCCACCTCATTATCATTGCAGGCTCAAAGTCAGTGTGTAATTATGTGGTGTCTCACTAGGAATGTTACGGACAGTGTGCAGGTTGTGCACTGCATGGAAGTCTACAGAAAACTAGTCAGAGTGTCAAATCTGTCCCAATGCTATTTTTTAGAAATAAGTTTTCATTGGAATACTGCCATGTCCATTCATCTATCTATTGTCTATGGCTACTTTTGTGCTATAACGGTGGAGCTGAGTAGTTGCAACAGAGACCTCAAAGGCTAAAATATTTATTATCTGTCCTTTAGAGAAAAGGTTGGCAGGCTTATGTGCTTAGCCTTTGGGCCTAATACTTTGCACATACTAGGTGCTCAATGGTAGATACTCATGTTGAATGGATAAATGAATGAGTAAAGATTCAAATACCGGCTCAACATTTTTAAGCATTTATCATAAGGGAATGGAATGGAGAAGATGAAAAAAACAAACAGACCTTGAAATGGGACTTAGGTTCCTGTTCCTACTCTGCCCCTGATTAGTGTGTGTGGCCCCTAGATCAATCATTTCCTATCTCTGCACCCCAGTTTCCTCATCTTTGAAATGGGAACCCCAGGCCCATTTTACTAGGGCTGTCATAAAGAATAAAAGGAAATCACAAAGGTAAAAGCATCTAGCCCATTCCTGACACATAACAGAAAGGAATTGATGTGAGAAGAAAAAGCAAGAATGACGAGAAATCCTTTGCTTCTGAATCAAGGATCTTCCCTGTCACAGAGAAGTAAACAGAGTAAGTCATACATTTAATTGGCAGATGTCACGGAAAACGCTTCAAGGAGCATTCTACGCGGAGACTCCCAGGCTAGCTTGTGTTCAAACAAACCAGACAGCCAACCCACAGCCTGAGCCAGGAGCCAAATATTTCAGACACCATCAGGGCTGTTCCGCATGCAGCTGGCGCCAGGCCACAGGAAGTCCTTGGTGTTGGCTCTAGAACCTGGTGAGGCTACTGCGATTTCTTGATCCTCTCAGTAGACCACCGCCCAGATAAGGGCATGGAGAGAAAGAAAGGGATCTCCCCCTTTATCACGGCTGCTGCTGTCCCAGCTAAACAAGAACATGGGGCTCTCTGAGGGCTGCCAGGAGTAAAGTCTACAGACCTACAAGCCTTTTGTTTCCATTTGCTCCTGGGATGGGTCTGGGGGTGGGTGGGAGACTATCCTAATGTTGACCTTGAGGGATGCTATGCCACTCAGATCTCATTTTATGGTGTGTGGAGTTTTATGGGCCAATTTAACGTGGGAGAGGAGACGCAAAGGCTGATGTGTGGACTGGATTGAAGAGTCGTAAATTCAAAGGAAAATTATTCCAGAATTATAAGCCCCACTTAGCAATGTCCAAGGGTAATAGCCACTGCTCGGTGGCAGGGGTTGGACTTCCAAAGTTATTTCAGGGGCCATTTGTAGGACAAACACCTTTTCATTTCATTGGGATGGGTAAATATCTTTTAATGGGGTCTCCTAAAAATGTTGGGATTCAGCCAAAGTCCCCAAATGGTGGAAACCCTGGACACCCAAGTCCTCTTTTCCCAGGACAGTTCATTCAGGAAGTCTAAAACCTGACAGCACAGGATTTACATGTTATCTGCACAAAATACAACCAGACTCACTTCTTGGCTTGAACTTGGGACCTGAGGAGATTTCTGAAAACCCTTTGATTGTGAGGCCTTGGCTAGGACATAACGAAGCTAAATTCCAAAGTTCCCATAGGCTGTAAAGCAGAAAAAAGGATGTTTTCATGAAGACCCGAAAACCGGTCTTGTACATTTCTCTGTTTGTAACAATAGCCCAGGAAGCCGTGTGCATGTTTTTTGTCCAAAACTACGGAATGGCCAGCAAATAAAAGGGCTGGATGAGGCAGAACTGATCCAGCCATCAGCATATACAGGGGATCTCTTCGCACGTTTCTGAACACCCAGAAAGAGAAATACCTAAGACCTGCTAGGATTGCAGTGAGAAAATGGAAAGTCAGTCTGAAGTCCCCTGAGGGTTACCCCGATACACCCCTTCCCCAGAATACCTGTTGCCTGTGACTGTGTACCGCTGGCTTTTCCAAGGTCCCTTCTTGTAGGCATCCGATTTCCGAGGATTTTTCAACAACAATCCCACCAGTTTCTCTAAACATAACATCCCTCAAATTTCCCACCCAAAGCACATCATCATGAATATTTTCAGAAGCTATGAAAAGCCCTGTCCCTTCACGTCTACTGGCTGCTGGCTGACAGTGTCTGGTGGCCCTCATTCAAAATGAATAGTGGAGCTGCTGAAAATCTAGACAGTAAGAGGACTCCTGCCGGTGTCACCATAACCTCAGGCCTAACTTGGAAAGGCCTCTTGCCAAGGCCCTTTCTTTCCTAACTTCTTGGGTTTTAGACTTTTGTTCAAGATCTGTGAAAACTATTTTGCCATCAGTAGAGGTATTGGCTCAAGTAATTTTTATTACTTAAAAATTTTAAGTAATTAAAAAAAATATATCAGCATCTATCTTCATGAATTCATGAATTTTTCATCCAAAGTCAAGTGAAATGTTCTTCTGTTTGCCAGTGTTTAAATTACAGGTTGGAAAACACTCAAAGAGCTTGAAATTCAAGCTGATGAGATAAATGACAGGATGGGAAATAGAAGTGGCCATTGGCAGTCATTCAAAATGGGATAGTCTTCTCTGTACGAGGTGTAGAAGCCCATTAATATAGTGCAGAAAAAATAATTGGACTCCACCAGATTAGGATAGAAGTTCATAAGTAGTTTTTGGTAATGACCTAGGTTTTCGGTTCTATGGTTAACTCATGGCTGTTCTGTGTTTGAGAGATAAATACATAAAGTAAAAAGTGCCAGCATGGGCCAATGATGAGATTATGCCATGAAACAATAATGATTATTAATCCAACTGAATTGACTATATTTCTTATTTTCTGCATTATTGATCTCTGTCATTTGAAGTCTTGATCCTAGAGACACTGCTCATTCTAGGACTAGTTTATTCCTGGAGATACCAAATGACACCCCTATGAGCATGCCTTTACTATACAAACCAACCAATCCAGGTTCTCCATTCCTGACTATTTCCTTTATCAAATTCTCACACACCAAGAGAACATGCCTCCTGCTCTAAATTACCCCAAGGCCAAGTACCAGACAACTAGGGACCACCCATATAGCCCATAGCCCACTGAAATCATTCAAACTATCTAATCTGAAACTGACTCAGCATACCTATCCTGCCTTGCCCATTCCTCAATAAGGGCTCTGGGCTGTATTCGTCTCTCTTCCCCTCTGTCTCCTGGTCAACTTGGCTGCTTTCCCATGTGGCCTTGCATAGAATGCTGTGTCTTCTGTTTCTAAGGACCAGCGAGTATAAATTTCTTCCATGATAACCATTTTCATGTCTGTGTATCTTACCATACTTTTTTTAAAATCCTTACCCAAGAATATTTTCCCATTGATTTTTAGAGAAAGTGCAAGGGAAGGAGAAGGGGGAGAGAGAGAAACATTGATGTGAGAGAGACACACCGAATGGTTGCCTTCCATATGCACCCTGACCTGGGTTAGGGAACAAGCATACAACTGAGATACATGCCCTTGACCAGGAATTGAACCTGAGACCCTTGGGTCCATGGGCCGATGCTCTAACCACTGAACAAACCTACTAGGGCTTACTATACTTGATTTAAGTAAATCCTAGGTATGTTTTTAGAACACAACTTTGTGCAGTGGAGATGCAACTGAAGAAAGACCAAGAGTAGAATGATGGAGGAGAGGAAGGTCATTGGGTGTCTGGAGCAGTAAGGACCAGATAATAAGTTGTAAGAAGGCATCTGTAATGCAAAAGAGAAAGAAAGCAGCTGGGCAGGAAGAAGCCATGCTTCTCAATGTTGCGGTGCATATGAAGAAGGGGAAAGGAAGGGCTAGAAAGGAAGATAGGTGGGAGAGGTTACATCTTCCCTCATGAACACTGAAAGCCTTCCCAACCTGAGCTATTGAGACTTTGAAGTGGCATCAGCCAAGAGGAGGAGGAGGAAGGGTGGGGGGAGGAAGTGAATGAAGTGGTGGAAGAGAAAGAGGATTAATGCCATTCAATTATTGAATCATGGGCACACCTCTGATTTGTGGCACCCAGAAATTGGAACATATCTTGTTCTCATGCTCTGAGAAATTCAGAACTTTTTCTTGATTCATAGAACTGGAATGAAGAGACAAAGGTGAAAATGGAGATGAGTATTTTTGTTAGTTAGACATGTCCATATTTAACCCAAGCCAATGCTGCTAAGTGGCCTCCCCAAACCGGTATCCTTCGCATTGTTTATTTCTCTTTCAATCTCTTAGATGCCTCCATAGACATACACACACACACACACACACACACACACACACACACACACACACACACACACACACACACACACACACACCCGCTCACCGTGCTCTAGGTGGCAAAGTAAACAAACAGGGCCGCTTTCATAGCCTGTTCTTTAGTTAAGTGCATACAGCACACCACCCCTACTTGGTAGCGAAGGCACATTTTCCACTTGTTACACAGCTGTTGAGACACTTTAAAAATAAAAATTATGGAAAAGATTGGCACCTTGGCAAGGGCCTTAAATGAGATGACCTCGAAGGTTGCTTTCCTTCTCTTTTCATCATTCATATGAGAGAAAATGTCATTTCAGGAGAGTATACTGCAGGCAGCTCTCAATTATTCACAGACGTATTAATTTTCCTAGCAGATTTTTCCATCTTGATGAAATGAGCTCAGAGAAGGCTTTGCAGCCCTAAGTAACTTTTCCTGCCACTGCCCCAAAAATTTCTGGGGGGCTAGGTATCTCTCATTTCTTTCTCTCCATTTATTCACCATAAAGGACAAATCCTTAACACTATTTGGCTAAACACCCTCAAGATTCCTGCTCTAATGTTATGAATGTCCTTTATTTTAGTAATCAGAAATGTATCAACAAAACATTTTAAATCCCATCCAATTCTATTTTCAAATGTAATTGCTGTTATCAGTTGAAGATATATTCTTTGCAAATATTTTGCTTAAATAAACACATACGTAATGTGTGTATGCCTGCATGTGTCTATACACAAAAGAATTGTGGCAGGCAATGTCCTTTGACAACCTGACAGCCATGAACTTCAAACTTCTACTTTCCAGCTATAGAAACCCATTTTTTTTTTAAGATAAATGAATTGGCAGTGGTTGAGCTTTGACCTATAAATCAGGAGGTCATGGTTCGATTCTCTGTCAGGGCATAAGCCTGGGTAGCGGGCTCGATCCCCAGTAGAGGTCTTGCAGGAGGCAGCTGATCAATGATTCTCTCTCACCATTGATGTTTCTATCTTTTTCTCTCCTCCTTCATCTCTGAAATCAATAAAAATATATTTTAAAAAATTAAGGTAGAGGAAAGAGATATTTTTGTTGGCTTGAGATTTTTTTGGTTGTCTTATTTTTTTTTATTGAGGTATGACTTGAATACTGTAAATTTCACAGTTGTTAAGTTCAATGAATGTTTACATATGTATGCAGTTGTCAAACCACCATGCAGCTCAAGATATAGATTATGTCCATCACCCCAGGAAGCCTCATCATGACCCTTCCCAGTCAATATCTCCTCAGGGTAATTACTATCCTGCTCTCTATAATCCTAGTGTAAATTTATAATCCCATGTTGTAAATTTCAGAAAAATTAAATAATACTGCATATAATCTTTTGTGTCTGGCTTTTGCCAGCATTTCTAGGAGATTAATTCATGGATTGTCGCATGATTCAGTGGCTTATCTTTTTCATCACTGTGTGGTTTTCACTGCATGCGTATGCCACAATTGACCCACTCTCTTATTGATAAACACCTGGAATGCTTCCAGTTTTGTGATATCACAAATAAAATTGATGAGAACATTCCTTGACATATTTTGTTGGGTGTAAGCACTCATTTCTGTCGTTATATATCTAAGACTGAAATCACTGGGTTATAGATTATTTGTAAGTTTAGCTAGTAATTTGTAATTTTCATAAGTGGCAGAACCAATTTACATTCCAAGCCATTCAAAAAACTACATCCTTTAGCCCTAGCCGGTTTGGCTCAGTGGATAGACCGTTGGCCTGGGGACCAAGGGTTCAGGGTTTGATTCTGGTCAAGGGCACGTATCTCAGCTGCAGGCTCTTCCCAGCCCAGGACCTATTTGGGGCACATGCAGGAGGCTACCAATCGGTGTCTCTCTCTCACATCGATATTACTCTCTGTCTTTTCCTTTCTCTTCCACTCTTTCTAAAAATCAATGGAAAAATATTCTCAGGTGAGAATTAAAAAATAAAACCAAAACTACATTGGTATTTTCCTATCAGTCATATCAAAGTCTTGGACCTAAAACGTAGAGTCCCATACATTTTGCCTTTGTGAACAATTTATATTCTATTTCATTTTTAACTGATTATTGTTGGGTATGAGGTGTATATATAAATATATAAATGTATATAAATATATGTAACTTAATATGTAGCTGGATATAATATAATGTATAAAGATTCTAGATAAATATACATAATTTCACATATTACATGTAGAAATATTATATACATAGTATTATATGTGGATTATATTTACACTAGAGGCCTGATGCACGAAAACTGTGTAAGAGTAGGCCTTGCTTCCTCTGGCTGCCGCACTGGCTTCCCTCTGGCACCCGGAACCTGGGCTTCCCTTTGCAGCCCCAGCTTTGTCCAGAAGGTCACCCAGTAGGATGTCTGTTCTAATTAGTACATTATGCTTTTATTATTGTAGATAGTACATGCATGTATACACACATATACATAATATGGAACCCAGATGCTTACAAAAGTGTTTTTACATTTTGATAAATTTTAAATAGAATCTCAAACTTTTAGATATATATTATGTACAAAATTGTAGATCTTACCTCTTTTATAATATTTAACATTTTATTGTGCATTTTTTTGTATTATACCATTGGCTAGACTATGGATCACACTTTTGAATTGAAGAAGTGAGTGGGTTTCTTGTGAATTTATTGATAACAAAAAGTGCTTACGTTTTTAACATAATGCATTAGCTACCATGTTTAGCATTTTACTTGTATCTAGTCCAATACACACAATTTTAACAATATGAGGTAGGTATTATTTTACAGATGGGGAAGCTAAGAGGTCAGGCAATTTCTCAAAGGTTCTGAAGCTATTAAGCATTGAAATATGTTCATGGTTTAAGCTCAGATTCTAGGCACTTATTTAATAATATTTGGCAGAATCTGATGCAGACTAAATTAGGGCAATGACATTTATATTTTTATACAAAATATATAGTAACCTGGATCTTAAAGGCTATTTTTATTTTTTTATGCCCAATGTTGTGTGTGTGTGTGTGTGTGTGTGTTTTGGTTTTTGTTAATCCTCTCCTGAGGATATATTTTCCCATTGATGTTTAGAGAGAGTTGGTGGAGCCGGGGATTGAGCCTGCAAGCCAGGTACATGCCCTTGACCGAAATCGAACCCCTTCAGTCCATGGGCCAACACTCTATCCACTGAGCCAAACTGCTAGAGCTCTGCCCAATGTTTTAAAATATATTTACTTAGCCTTTTCCTGCATCAGAAAAATAAAGGAATGATGACTGGTATAATCCCTTAATATGATGGCTATGACTTGAAACATGAGATGATGTCTTAATGAACCCAAATTCTTTAGTTCATAGCAACACTGAATAATGATACTAAAACCAATTCCTAGATTCCTGGGGTTCATGGGAAAAGGATCATCCAGTTGAAATCCTAAAGATATCTGGTAGTCTTTTTTTAAGTTTTTCAAAATATTTTTATTGATTTCAGAGCAGAAGGGAGAGAGGGAGCTAGAAACATCAATGATGAGAAAGAATTATTGATCAGCTGCCTCCTGCACATTCCCCACTGGGGACCAAGCCTGAAACCTGGGTATGTGCCCTGACCAGGAATCAATGCTCAACCACTGAGCCACACTGGCTGGGCTCAATGACTTTTTTTAAAAAACCACTTGAAAGCAGCTTAAACACTTCCTGGCTTTATATACACTTGCTTGGAAGTCTTCTCCAAACTCATGTCCCGCAATCTTCAAGTCCAATATGCACAAATCCTTTCCTCTCCTCCCCTCCCTACCCTTAAGTGTCTCACAATCCAGTAGGGGATGTTTTATGATCTGACTAGGGGAAAACTCCATTCCATGCAATTCCAAAGAGTTCAGTTTGAATCATCTACATTCGTACTCTTGTCAAAACTGCTGGTGAGAACATGGACATGCATAGATGCATAATGTAAGGGGCCTGGTGGGCATCGGTTTCTGTTTACTTTCCAAGTTCTATTCCTGCATCATCTTTAGGACCACAAAGCCATGCACCTAGACTGAGGTAGTCCATACTGAGTACCTAGTAATTCCACCATCCAATTATCTTAGACTTCAGAGTGGAAACATCTAATTCCTGTCCCTTGCTCCCCCAACCATGGCAGCTTTCTTAAACCCTTTATCCATTTGATTTTATTTGGTGGCATCTGCATACCCAAGCAGTCAGCTTCCCTCTGGAATATCCCTCCAGCTTGCTGGATTCAAAGTTTCTGAATGTCCCTAATGCCAATGACCTTTACCTCCCTGCATTTTAACCTTCCCTTCCCATGGTGTGCCAATCAGACATCCTTTTTGGCTGCAAGTATAAAACCATACAACTAACAAACAAACAAACCTCGGACTTTCTGTGGCTTGCAGAAAGGTTCCATTTTCTCTCATAATAAGAAACAGAGGAGCATGTGAGCAGTTTATCATCAAGGACTCAATGTCTTCAGCCTCTCTAGCCCACCATCCCCAGCACGTTGACTTGGCAACTCATGTTGTCAGAATGTCACCTGTATCTCCAGGTATTACACCTGGATTCAAGGTAGGAAGAGGGAATGCCACACCAACTGAATCTATCCCATTAAGTCGGAAAAGGAAACGTTTCTCCCCAAACCTGATATTACACTTACGCCTCTTTGGTGGCAACTGTGCCACCTGCCTCTTTCTAGAAGGGATTCTGGAACTATTGCTTCCCTGAACAATGTAAGCTATCCAAGGATGAATCTATTAAAACCTTACACAATAGGTTGGTGAAGGTCTGGGTTGGCGAGAGGGGCCAAGGGAGAGGTAGAAGGGCTCAATGAGGGGGAAAACAGGACATATATAATACTTTCTTTTTATTAAAAAAATTTTTTTTATTTCTTTATTGATTAAGGTATTACATATGCATACTCATCCCTCCATTAACCCCCCCAACCCCCCCCCAACTCATGCCCTCACCCCCCTAGTGTCCAAGTCCATTGGTTAGGCTTATATGCATGCATACAAGTCCTTTGGTTGATCTCTCTCCTTTACCCCTACCCTCCCCTACCTTCCCTCTGAGGTTTGACAGTCTGATCAATGCTTCTCTGTGTCTGGATCTATCCCTGTTCATCAGTTTATGTTGTTTATTATATTCCATAAATGAGTGAGACCATGTGGTATTTATCTTTCTCTGACTGGCTTATTTCACTTAGCATAATGCTCTCCAGTTCCATCCATGCTGTTGCAAATGGTAAGAATTCCTTCTTTCAATAATAAAGATTTTTTTAAACACATTAAGCGCCTAGTCACCGGTGACTGACACTCTACTTTCTGTCCAGAAGACAAAACAGGCTGAGCGTTTAACATGTTAAAACCTTACATTATACCCCTTTTAGGCACCTGAGGCCTACTCTTCCTCCCTTCCCCTCAGCAGAAAAGACTTGCTCTCTAATTCCCAGTTGCCTAAAAATAAATTCATTTTATTCTTGTCATTTAAGCTTTATTTTTTAAATGTCAAACTACTTGAATTGAGCTGCAGTTGGATGTGTGATATGCCATTATGTATTTTGTGCACAAAACTTTGATTTTGCAGTTCATCTTTATTATTTGAGAAGCAATTATTTTATTTTCAAGGGTGTCACATTTTGTATAGGGTGTCAAAAAGCATGTAGACCCTAAGAATTGTGTCTGCAGTGTTCAGTATATAAAAGTGCCCTGAACTAAGACATCTTGGAGTGCTAGTTACAGAACTTGTAAAATATTCCAAATGAAGGGACCAGAGAGATGATTTACTCCAGGGACTGCAAGCTCCAATCTAGGTCAGAACAAGCAGGTGATGTCCATGAGTGATGTCATTCATGAGGAAAAAGTAAACTATAGCAAACTAGACAGTGTTACTAACCAATCAAGCAACCAACTAAATATAGAATTCCAACCAAACAAAGCATGGCAGATTGGGACTGTTGGCTGCTGACTTCTGATTCTAAAACTTAGGAATGGTGTGAGTTACCTGGGGTTTGACAAAATACAGCTACTGGGGCCAGAGTCCCAGTCCACGTCTCCTGTGGGTCCCATTCAATTCATGCTTTGTCCTACCACCATGCTTCATGTTTACTGGGTATCCTCTGACCCTAGCAAAGGGGAACTTTAAGGACCTGTTATGTGCTAAAAACCCTTTTTTATATGTCATTGTGTTTTAATCATCAACATACATTTGAAATTATCAGTAGCCTCATTTTTCAGGTGAGAAAACTGAGGTAGCAATGTAAAGTAGCTTGTCTGAGGTTTACCTATAAAGGTGTGGGCAACCCAATTGGGTGTGGGTTTTGAACCCAGGTCTGTCTGGCTTTGAAGTCCATGTATTTTGACTATATTATACTGCTTCTAGGAAAAATATCTCACATCCAGGGAATGTTGGTAATTTAAGTAGTTCCTTGAAGAAGCAACTGTTAGGCTATCTCTGTAGATACGGATCAAACATGTATCAAGGATGGTGGTTGATAGAATGAATCTTGGCAATAACAATGAAAAAGAGCAAGGTTGCTCAATGTGGCCACCGCTGCTGGTCATTCACATGTTCAGTCCTCAGCCTTGTTGACCTGTGAGCTGCCTTCCACACAGCGGCTCATGCCTTCCCACACTGCTCTTGACACACTCTCAGGATTTGCTTTCTGGACAACCTCTCTTTGTTGTTCTCCCACCTCATCATTCTACTTAGTGGAGTGAGACACAGTTCAGGTTTCGCTCCTCTTCCTGGTTTTATACAAAACCATCTACAGGATGATGACTTTCACAGGCATGTTTCCACTCCTGACCCCTTTCCTGAAGTCTGGCTGGCAGATCCCAGTGATCTGAAATCTCTTGGTACAGATGTGCTTTGGAATTTTATAAAATTTCAGATTTTATAAATTTATATGATTATCTATATATTATAGAACATCCCCACAGCAAGATTTGGGGCAACACCCAATACTCCAGTGTACTAATATGTCCGCAGTAAAACATAACCATTCACACCAATTAGATGAACAACCAGCATCAATAACCTTATATCAATTAAATCAAGTTTGCTATTGAATGAGAAATAAAATCCCCTCCCCCTTTTCTCCTCCATCCTTACCCAGCTTTATTTTCCTCCAATAACATTTACCAGCTCTTGACATATTACATAGTGTTTGTTCGTTCACTCGCTTAAGGAAACCCAATGTAAACTCCATGAGAACAAGACCTTTCCTACCACACTCAATGGCACATAGTGGGTGCTCAGTAATTACTTTGTGGAAGAATAAATAAATCCTCAAATTCAGAAGGAGATGACCAAATCAAACACTTTCCTTTTGCCCGATTCCTCTAGAGCAGTGGTTGGCAAACTGCGGCTCGTGAGCCGCAGTGTGCCACTCTGTTAACTAAGGAGTTTGCTGACCACTGACCTAGACTCTCGATTCCAATAATTACAAGCTGTTGTTCCTTGTGATTAAGCCCCTAGAGCCATGGTCGGCAAACTGCGCTTGCGAGCCACATGTGGCTCTTTGGCCCCTTGAATGTGGCTCTTTCACAAAATACCATGGCCTGGGCGAGTCATTTTGAAGAAGTGGCATTAGAAGAAGTTTAAGTTTAAAAAATTTGGCTCTCAAGAGAAATTTCAATCATTGTACTGTTGATATTTGGCTCTGTTGACTAATGAGTTTGCCGACCACTGCCCTAGAGTATCACTGAACTCTTGGCTCTCACAGGTTCAATGTCACAGTTAGTAATAACTACCTTCATTGCTTTCAGAAATGTTGAGCAACTGTTGGTCAGAACTCCGGCCCCTTGAATATTTGCTAATTATATCCCTAAGCTCATTTTAAAATGAGTAATGTGAAGCCTAGAGATGCTAAAGAACTGGTTCCTGGGTACCAGAGACCAATCTCGAGCAGAATCCAGACTCGAGATGGTTCATCTTATTTCTCTCAAACCTCTACAGATATATAAAGAATCCATGGAACGCTGAGTGGCTCTGAAATTTTAATAACCTGGCTTATAGGACTATTATAAGAAACCTTAACTTTTTGTCACTAAGTAATCAATTTTGTTTTTACAGAAAATATGGAACTCTATTCTTTTAGATGTTAAAATGTCCTTTACATTTCTTCCTAGGGTAAGGCATTTCAATGTGCAAAAGGCTCTAAAGGAAATGTGTATTTTGTTGTATTTCCATTTACTACATTTGTCTTTAAATGCTATTTCCAAGTCATTAATTATTATTATATAACTATATATTATATATATACTTAAATATTTATTATTATAATATACCCAAGTACTGTACACATCAGACCCTGCATACCACTATAATATATATAATGGTAATGTAGTATATTATATAAAGTAACATATATTACACATAATATATAAAATACTGTATATTATCTACCATAAAAATTTTTTAAATATATAAAACCAAGATATAGAACATTCTTGCTCACATGAACCTCAAAAAGTCACTGAACGTCTGTCCCCCACTTTCTTATGGGAGAAACAATAACATTAACAATAACTGTGATCATATTTGCCCTACATATCTCAATGGCTTGTTGAAAATTAAAATTAGAATAATAATCCTCATTTTGTACAAGATGTAGTTTAGCAAATCTATAATAATAAAAGCATAATATGCTAATTAGACCAGACAGCCGAACAACTTTCTGGACACCCTTCCAGACGCCCTTTCAGACGTTCTTCCAGACACAGCTGGAGCTGTGAGGGCTGAGGGCAGCCACTGCGGCTGTGAGAGCCGAGCCTCTTGCACGAATTTCGTGCATCAGGCCTCCAGTCTAATATAAAATAGTAAATGTAAGCATTGCATACCAGTTAAAATCATGGTCTATGGATCCAGACTGTCCAGTTGAAATCCTGGCTCTGCCTCTTCCTAGTTGTGTGACCCTGGGCAATCTGCTTAATGCTCTGAGGTTTCTCTTTCTCATCTATAAAACAGGGCTTGGACTAGTAGCTACCTCTTACAGTAGTTTGAGGTTTGAATCTACCCATGCCTGTAAAATGCTCAGAATAATGTCTGCCTCCTCATAAGCACTCAGTGTTAGCTGCTACTGTTACACTATTAAGAAACCATTTTCTAGCTAGCTGATATAGACAGCTGGATATTCATGCATATTCATTCATATGCAGCTATATGAGAGTTGCATTTGTGTGGTTAAATATAGATGCAGGAAAAGAATCACAGCTACATAGCCAGTGAACTCAGTAGCTCTGCTATTTTTATTGCTTCTTAATGGAATGTACTTCTTCCACAGACGTACATGGGAAATTTGAGAGTGTGGTTCCAGCAATCTACTATAGTTAAGTTCATATTGCAAATCCCTTAAGTATCACTAACTTTCCATATTGCTAGAACTGAGTCCTTGCAAATGCAGCCACTGCTTGGGCAGAAAGTAGCAGCTGCCTAACAGGTGTTGAGAAATATGAGAAACGGGAGGAAGGGGGACCATAATTCCCAGAAGGGAACTGACTCACTTTATTGAGAAAAAAAGAGGCAAAGTAGCATAGAACAAGTAGTACTGTGCTGAAAAAATGAGAGTTATGCATTAGAAATGGAGGTAAAACAAAAGGTTTACCCCTTCCTGTGAGCTGAACATTTCCAAGCTGCTGTAGACTAATAGGAAACTGTTTCATTCTTAGCAGTGCCTTGGATGGGAAGTTTACAGTCTCCAAAGACTTCAATGTAAACCTTCTGACAGGAAGCTCTGCATCTGCGCTGAGCCCCTCCTGCTGTGGGTCCCTCCGGCTGTGGGTCCCTACCACTGTAAGTCAACACAATGCTTGTGCTGGCTTATTTCCCACACTGAATAGAGGTGGGAGAGTCCTCCTCACGCTCAGAAAGCATCTTTCTATTCCTTGGAGATTTGATTCTTCTTCAATTGGACTCTTTTCTTTAGGTATTGCGTTTTAGGACTTCCCTGTAGATCTTTAGCCAGTCATTTTGCCTCTCAGAGCTTTATTCATAAAGGATATTCAATGACTGATCATTAATCTCATCTATAACATTTTGGATTCAGTGTGCCCAGCATTGAGCTATATATACTATTGAGACTATATAAAAGAAATATATGGCTCTCATGGTATAGTAAACTTTGATGGAGCTTTATACACATTTAAATATTTAAGAGCAAAACAGAAGAGCATAAAATAGACAGCTTGATTAGTTGCCTGTCTTCCTTACCAGAATTCAAGCTATCTTATCCTATGCAGTGTTATATTCTAGTGACTACATAGCAAGGTACCTGTAGCATAGCAGGTACTTACATATTTTTAAAATAATTGAATGGGTGAAGGAATATGATTTACTACATAGGAACTATAAAGGCATTATTAATTTTAAACTAAATCACTCTATTAGCCTAATCCTATATAATAACACCCTAGTATGCAAATCGACCGAACGGTGGAATGACCAGTCGCTATGATGCACACTGACCATCAGGGGGCAGATGCTCAATGCAGGAGCTGCCCCCTGGTGGTCAGTGTGCTCCTACAGGGGGAGCACCACCCAGCCAGAAGCCGGGCTCATGGATGGTGAGTGCAGCGGCAGTGGTGGGAGCCTCTCCCACCTCCACTGCAGGCGGGTGGTAAGGAGCAAGGGGTCCCGAACTGTGAGAGCCCTGAACTGTGAAAGGGATGTCTGACTGCTGGCTTAGGCCTGATCTCCAGGGGGGTCGGGCCTAAGCCGGCAAGTGGACATCCCCTGAGGGGTCCCAGACTGCAAGAGGGTGCAGGCCAGGCTGAGGGGACCCCCACACAGACACACACACACAGTGCACAAATGTCGTGCACCAGGCCTGTAGTAAGTAATCTATAATAATAAAAGTATAATATGCTAATTAGACCAGATGTCTTTCTGGATGAAGCCAAGGCTGTGAGGGAAGCCTGGGTCCCAGGTGCCAGAGGGAAGCCAGTGACGGCAGCCGGGGGAAGGAAGACCTACTCTTGCACAAATTTTGTGCATTGGGCCTCTAGTTTTAATATAAAAACCAGGCTGAAATACTACATAAAATCTTACATAATTATTTCTTATACATGTTAAATTTTTTCTTATACATGGGTCTGGATGGATGAATGAGAGGGTTGACTTAACAGAGAGAAGCTAAGAGTATGACAGTCTAATGGAGGAGTGTGTTGAGCTGGGAATGAGGGTTTGAGGATATGAAGAAATTCTGAGACTGCCCAAAAATCTCAAGAGATGGACAGGGTAGCCCTTGGGGGCATTCTGAGAGTAGTATTTCTGTCTCCATGTACCATTGTTCTCTCCTTTCTGGAAACCACAAGTCTTTCCACCAGTAAGTCAGGTGCTTGGGCCTGCTTTCCTGGGAGCGGAGAAGAACTTGAATGGGTTTCAATCATTTGTTCATGAGTTCCCCTTGTAGGATCTGGGTGAAGTCAGAGACCAAGCAAGAGTGCTGTTGTCTAGCTAGTGTGGGATGTTTGCCTCGGACCACAGGAGCTGGTGGAAGAGAATCTCCAATCCAGTCGCAGTTCTCTGGCTCATTTTCCTTATGCACTGACTGTCTAGACTTTGAGTTGGAAGCGCATGTGACAGACCGAGTCTGTCTTCAAAAAGCTGACAACTGCAAGGGAATGGGATGAAGATGGAAAGTTAAAGAAAACACCATGAACTTGAGTCTTCATTCTGTGGCATGAATGAGACTAGAGATTTTGCAAAACTCCCACAACAGCCTTTTACATAGGCACTGCCATCTCTGTCTTATAGATCAGAGAGGCTTAGTGATTTTTCTAAGGTCACACAGCAAGAAGAAAGTGACAGAGATTATATTGAAATCCAAGCCAGGCTAATTTCATTATCTGGGAAGTTCTGATAGAAGCTTAATATGGCTCAAGGGATAGAGATGGGTTATTATGGAAGTTCAAAAGAGACTTCAAAGGTGGGATGGGTAGCAGGATGAGAAACAAAAGGGACAGCACTTTTTGTTGTTGTTGTTTTAAATAGCTGGATATTTGGGGCAGAGTCTAAGTTTCAAAGCAAAGCCCTCAGTTTGTGGGTTCGTTGGGCAGGGCTTAGGGGCAGCTGCCCGGCATTAGTTGGAAATAGCCAAGCCAGGCTTGAGTGATCCCCAGCCCCCTCTTTCTATTTGCAAAGGCTGGGTGTGCCTTTAAAACTCGGCCTTTTAAAGCCCTGTTTCTGCCCAGCTTGTCAGAGGCAGATAGTCTAGACGCGTTTTGCTACCTCTTCACTAGCAAGCATTTTAAAAGGTGCTTCTAATCCATTCAAGGCCCCTCACAACTGACAGGAGCCGGCACATTACCATAGTTACCGAATCAGCAATCAGAGTCTCCATCCATTTCCCCTTCTGTGCAGAACACTGAACGAGAGGACGCACCACAGCAGGTGAGCTGGAAGCCTTTCCCTATTCCACTCCCAACCCTGCCCCCAGCTCTCTGTTCTATTAGGACCTTAATGCCATCGATTTGTAGAGATAAAAATATATCCATGATTTATCTAGATTCTAGGTCCTAGAACAATAGGGCTGATGTCTCAGAACATAGGGCACAACTTCATCAACCAACCAGTAGAAGGGCCAGGAGAGCTGAGGATCAGCACAGGGTAGCTGGTCATTTATGTGACCTTTCAGAAACATAGGTCTAAGGGTGACTCCCCCCTCCCCCACTGCACCCAAATCTGCATTGACTCCAATCTTTACTGTCATATTAACTCCAAACTCTCTAGTTTGACATAAAGTACTCAGGAATTGGTCCACAGCCCACCCTTCCAACCCCATCCCTCCTTCTTCAACTGTAAGACTTATCTGAGTGTTCCCTCTAGGAGTCTTCCTAGCTCCCTCCGATCATGTCTGTGTGCTCACTTTTAAGACATCTCAGCTTGCTGCAATTATTATTGGCTTGACTGCCTCTTCCACCTATAAACAACTAATGGACAAGAGCAGGAAGCTACATTTTACTCTTTAAAAAAATCTTTTATAGTAATGAGCACCCTACATGGTGCATAGTAGGTGTGCAATAACGTTTGAATGAAGTATGATGGCATCTCTCACCACTACCCACTCCAGCATTTCCAGCTACTCCAGACCATTCCTAGAAGGTGTGCTCCATACTAAGACCCCTGGCCTTTCTGAATTCTTTTCTCTTTGCCCGAAATACCTTCAACCCTCCATTCCTCAGACTGGGATTCTGCCTGAAGAAATAGTAGCCTTCCTGCACTTCAACTTAAGTATAGCATCTGAAGCATGCTATGAATCTCCACAGCTGACCTGATTGTCCTCAATCTTGGGTTCCAAATTCTTTCAGGGGCTCTGGTTGGCCAAATGTGTCTGTCTCACCCATAGATTGCAGGTTCCTCCAGGGCAGGAACCAAGTCTTTCCCACCTTCGTGCTCTGCCATCTTGATGTGGAGATGAATAATAAAATGACCAGCTGTCACTCAAAATAATTTTCAAATGACCTTCCTTCTGGGCCCCCACAAAAATAGGGCTTGAACCCTCCCCTTACCTCACTGAGCCGTGAGGCCCTGTTCTGACAGCTCGCTCACTTCTCACACTGAGCTGCAAACTGCAGGTGTGGTGAGTGATGCTGTCTCCACCCAAGACAGAGGCAGGACTGGTTTGAAAGTGGCTACCCTTTGGAGCAGCAGCAACCTAAGATCAATCGCTGTGCCTGTCCTTGCCAAGCTGTGAGCAGAGTGTTTCTTTCCCATCTGCCTGTGAGAAAAACATGAGTCTCTCCTTAGACCCACCTGTGGTCTACCATGATCGAGAAGGAGGTAAGGAGGCAAGAAAAGAAAAGGTAGGGAAAATGAATAAAACGGCAGGGAAACATACATTCCCCCAAGCCTTCAGGGAGATTAAAGCAGAATTTTAGATTCCATCCGGCCTGTTCTTTAATTACTACTAAGCCACCGCGTGATCTTAGGAACATGACTTGATTTTCCTAAACCACTGCTTCTTTATTTACAAAGGGTTGGATTGGGGATTAAATGAAATGATATTTGTTTTAAATAAAAAGCTCACTAAGTATGTATTTTTGTCATCGCCAAGTTGCCAGGAGGAAGGGATTACACCATCGCATCATGTTGTATTAGTGTCTTCAGTCAGGTGCCTTGGAATTGGACTCCAAGACGAGATTTGTGTGTAAGTAAATGATAAAGGACGTGCTCCCAGGAGGAACCAGTAAGGGAGCAGAGAGTCAAGACTGGGGAGGCAAAGAGTCTGGGCCAGCGTTGGGTTTTAGGCAAAGCCTCGACTTGGTCACCTGCAGTCACTGGCTCACGTCACCCAAGCAGGACACACTTCCGGTCACCCTGGTTCTTGAAGCCTGAGACAGCAGCTCCTAGAGCTGTCTTCCTAAGAGAGTAAGAGGTCCAGGCCTTCCGAAGCAGAGCACACGCTAGCCAGAAGAGGGGCCCCGGCAACAGCAGGAGGCATCTGATGAGGACAGGTGGGGGTCCCTGTCTGTGTCCACCACATTGTGATGGGCACATTCTAAGCCCTTTCTTACTCATTGCCCAGTTCATCCCACCGCAGCCCCGGTAAGAGCTTTCAGGGGACCGTGCTGAGTGAAGCGGCTTGGAGATGGGCCTCTGAGGAGGGCCCTGCTGTCTGTCCCAGCCCTCATTCCTGGAGTGGCTTGAGCTGCTCCTGCCAGTGACGAGGGGAGGACTCTGCCCTCAGCTAATTCCAACGAAGTCCATGGAGAAAAAAGCCGGCACAGAGCCTATCAGTCCCAACACACCTTTTACTTCTTCAAAGCACGTTCATGCATTTGGTGTTGTTATTTCATATTGTACTTTAGACAGTTCTGGAAGTCTGGCCTTGAGGAAAGGCGGAACCAGCAACAAGGTCAAAAGTGAGAGCAAGATGGGGAGAGGGGCCCCCGCAAGCCAAACACCGGACTCTAGCAGGGCTTCCCGACTCAGGCTGCACATTAGCACCAGCCAAGGAGGATCCAAAGTCCCCACACGCCCAGGCTGCAGCCAGAACAATTCAGTGAGGACATCAGGGTAAAACCAAGCTGTCAGTAACTGTTAGAGCTCCCAGTGCTTCCAAGGTGCTGACAAGTGTGAAAATCTCCGGGCTGAAGGGAGCCACCCAGTCAGTCTCAGGGGCCACGGCTGCTATGTAAGGATGGGGACTGTACTTCACAAATGACTGCGGATCACTGCAGTCCCTGTTATGAGTTGCAGGAGGGATATATGTGTACATATGTCCAATGTGCCCACTGTGCAGGGAGGGAGCTCTACTGTCAGAATTTGGGAAGGGAGGAAATGTGCTTAGGAGTCTTCACATTAGAAAAACAAATACTAGAGCCCTGGTTGGGTGTTTCAGTGGGTTAGAGCATTGTCCATACACGAATGGTTGTGGGTTCGATTCCTGGTCAGGGCACATATCTAGGTTGTGGATTTGATTCCCAGTCAGGGCATGCATGGAGGCAACTGGTCAATGTTTCTCTCTCTTAATCTCTCTCTCTCTCAAATCAATAAAAACATATCTTCCAGTGAGGATTAAAAATAATACTAGAGCTGGATTTAAAGGATGAGTGGGGATTTGAGAAGTGAATGATAAGCAAACAGCATGTATATGGCCTGGAGAAAGAATAAAAGACATTGGGTTCCAGCATATGTAAATGGCTTGGTGTGGCCAGTCCCCTGTGTGGGAGCACATTAGCAAATGAGGAGTGTGGGGATTGTGGCATAGTCTGTGCATTTGGACCCTTTGGCCATGGGGAGAGTACATCTCCCCATGAGAGCGCTGAGAGCCCCTAGGAAACCTTGACCCTCACCTGTTCCCTCAGGCCAACATTCTGGGAATATAGACAAGAAGGGGATGCATTTGTTCATGAGTGACAGCATATTTTTGCTTCCTAACACATACACACACAACACACACACATACATACATACATACATACACACACACACACACACACGACACATTGCCGTCTATTAAAATCAGTCCAAATGTAATGCCCCGCCCCGATTTTTGGCAAATTCCCAGGGATATTGTACTGAATGGTCATTTCCATGTCCAAATTCCTTTTTCTGCCAAACCCCAAATCTCATTTCAGCGGACTCCCTCCTGGGTTGCTCTTTTCCTTTGGGTTGGTACCAGTGTAGATGAGGATTTTGATTTCCACCAGAATCTTTCACGCCAGGCGTTTGTGTGTTTAGCAGACTTTTTGAAAACTGAGACGATGAAGGGTGTTTACATGACAGAAAAACAAATAAGTTAAAATGAGAGTTTCGACATTTTTGCCTTAAAAGTCCTTGGGCTGCGCCTCCACAGAAAACTTCTCTAAAGGTTTCAGCCTCCCGCTCTGTAGTTCAATCTCTCATCCCCGAACCCGCCACACACACACTTTTATGTGTGCTCATCTTAATTCCCTAACTTAATTATGCAGAGAAGTTCAGCTGTTCTGAACTCTCCACCCCCCCCCCCCCACTATTGGATTCTAGGCTTATTTTTACAAATACCATCTCATGAAAGTGCTAACAAAAAGGTTCACCCACCCTCGGACTCATTGCTTGTCAGCACAGAAGACATGAAAGAAGCTTAAAGATTTCTGTCTTTCCTCTCCTCCCACTGGAAGGAGAGAATATAGAAACTTATTTTCCCACTGATCAAAGTTATGATAGCCCACTTATTAGAAGGCAGTATTATCTATAGTTTTTGTTTTAAATAATGTTTCTTTCAATTCCATTCTATCACAAATATATTGTCCACAGAGAAGTTGAGGCACTTGTGCATAAGTCTAATACGATGAAGGGAAGACAGCATGAGCTGAACACCTACTAAGTGCTAAGCATCCCATATAGATTAATTTAATCTGCTTTATCTCACTTTTAAACATTACTAGTATGAGATGAATGAGGAAACAAAGAGATTCAAATTACTTTCTCAGGGTTATCTAACTACCATGCCATAGCCACATGTCTTAAGCTGTTCAGTTTTCTTCTAATTCTTAATATAGAAGTTGAATGCAAATATTACCCTCTCTCATTCACTCATGAGGCATTCAACAAAGTTGCCAGGATACTATAAAGAATCCTTATGTATCCCACATCCACTTTTCCCTATGGTTAATCCTATCCTATCTTACCTAATAATAGACAAACATGTAAATTGACCGTACATCCACTACGCCCACAGCCAATCAGAATGAGTATGCAAATTAACCCAACAAAGACGGAAGTTAATTTGCATACATAGGCGCCCAGCGCCTGGGTCCCGGGAATATCCTGGCACCCAGGTCACTCAGAGGTAAGCCCCGCGTGGGCCCTGAGCAGCCTGGGAAGGGCCTGAGCCAGGGGACTCCTGGGCAGGGCCAAGCCTGTGATCAGAGCCGAGGGGACAGGGGTGGAGCCAGCGATCAGAGGGAGATGCGGGATCCTTGCCCAGGCCTAAAGCCTCATCCAGAGGCTTTAGGCCTGGGCAGGGGCAGAGCCACTGATCGGAGGGAGCTGGGGGTCCCCTGCCCAGGCCGAAAGCTTTCAGCCTGGGCAGGCCTGGGCAGGGGTGGAGCTGGCAATCAGAGGGAGCTGGGGGTCCCCTGCCCAGGCCTTAAGCTTTGGCTAGAGACTTTTAGGCCTGGGCAGGGCCAGCTGGCGATTGGTGTGAACTACAGAGGAAACACCTTTTCTGACTGCTCATTGGCTAAGCTTCCTGTATGCCATTGGTAATATTCTTAGTAACTTGGGTAATAAGAATCCAAAAAGGTGATCTAGGGTTTTTCCATCACACTTCTGGAGAAAAAAACGAAGGTCTGCTGCTGGAGGGCTAAGAAATGTCATATCCTGCCCTAGCCGGTTTGGCTCAGTGGATAATGCCTCAGCCTGCCAACTGCAGGGTCTGGGTTCAGTTCTGATCAAGGGCATGTACCTAGGTTGCAGGCTCCTCCCTGGCCAGGGGCCAGCCAGGTCAGGGCTCATGCAGGAGGCAACCAATCAAAGTGTTCCTCTCACTTTGATGTTTCTCTCTGTCTTTCCCTTTCTCTTCCACATTTTCTAAAAGTCAATGGAAACATATCCTTAGGTGAGGATTAAAAGAAAGAAAGAAAGAAAGAAAGAAAGAAAGAAAGAAAGAAAGAAAGAAAGAAAGAAAGTTCATATCCTATGAAAGACACATCTTGAAAATGCCTAAAGAAAGTTGTCATTTTTTCATGGTGAAGGGACTCGAGTCCATGTTGATGAAAACACCTTGGTGGCTGTGGTCACTGGCAGTGGCTGCAGCAGCGGGTGATGGGGTGGTGCCTTTCCCTGATCAGCCCGGTCGCCTCCCACAAAGGGAGGCCAGACTGAGGCTTTCAGCCTGGGCAGGGGACCCCCAGCTCACTCTGATCACTGGCTCCGCCCCTGCCCAGGCCTGCCCAGCTCCCTCTGTGGGGAGCGGGTCTAAGCCGTCAGTAGGACATCCCCTGAGGGCTCCCAGTATGTGAGAGGGGGCAGGTTGGGCTGAGGGACCCCCCCACCCCCAATGCATGAATTTCGTGCACTGGGCCCCTAGTATAATAAAAGGCTAATATGCAAATCGACCGAACAGCAGAACCGGTCTCTATGATGCACACTGACCACCAGGGGTCAGATGCTCAATGCAGGAGCTGAGAGCTCTCATGGCTGGCGAATGCAGCAGCAGTGGCAGGAGTCTCTCCTGCCTCTGCTGCAGTGCTAAGGAGTGCTAAGGATGTCCGTCAATCAGATATCCCCCAAGGGCTTCTGGACTGTGAGAGGGTGCAGGCTGGGCTTAGGGCCCCTCCCCCACCTCCCCGTAGTGCATGAATCTCATGCACTGGGCCTCTATTATATCATATCAGTATGCATGTTTATCACAACTAATGAATCTATATTGATACCCTATTAATTTAAAAAATGCATGCTTTGTTTAGATTTTCCCTCATGTTTACCTAATGTCCTTTTTTCTGATCCAAGATGCCATCCAGAATACATTGCAGGAGATGTCATGACTCTTTATGCTCCTCTGCACTGAGATGGTTTCTCAAGCTTTGACTGGTTTTTGATGATCTTGAGAGTTTTGCGGACTACTGATTGGACATGCCCTTCAATTTGGATTTTTTATGTGTTTTTCTCCTGGTTACAGAGGGGTTATGGGTTTGGAGGAGGACCAAAGAAATAAAGCTCCATTCTTACTATGGTACCTCAAGAGCACACAACTTACCACTGTTGGTGATGGCCTTGATCGACTGGCTGGTGTAGGTATTGCCAGGCTTCTCCACACATAGTTACTACTCTCCCCTTTCCGAATTGTACTCTTTGGGAGTCCAAGGGATTGTATTTAGATGAGAACTGTAAGAAACTTAAAAAAAAATAATGCATGGACCTTTTGAGTTACCTCAAGTCTAGCTTGAACAAAAGAGAGAGAGAGAGAGAGAGAGAGAGAGAGAGAGAGAGAGAGAGAGAGAGAGAGAGAGATTACTTAATGGATAAGGGGTATGAAGCACTGAATCTTTAAATCACATTCCATCATCATAACCCCCTGGCAGACATGAATTTGTTTTGGTTACAGAGAACATGAAATTTATTCCATCACTCCTTTTGGGGGATGGTTTGGTAGGATAAAGGATATACGTTTGGCAACAGAGATTCCTTTAAGAAATGAGCCCTTTAATGATCTTGAGATTTGATCCAGGAAACATTTCCTGAGTGCCTCCCCTGTGCAAGATACTATTCCAGGTGTGGGGGCAGGGATGGCAGGAGGGGTCCAGAGATTTCTAGCACCTGTTCAGAGCTCCTCAACTCACAAAGGAGGAAAGATGTGCACCCAAACTGCTATACTAACGGGAACAGAAAGCTTAGAGATCTTAAGATAAAGCCAGCAAGTGCTCAGGGGCCTGAGGAATAAAAGAGATTCTAACCAAGAGAGGAGAAATTAAGAAAGATTTCCTGGAGAAAGATGAGATTTGACCAAGTCTTGAAAACTGGATATGATTTCATTAAAAAGAATTGGTTCATGCTAAGGAAAAATCAGGATCAGAGACCTTAAGACATTAAAATCATGAAGCTGTTTTAGGAATAGAAAATGAGCTGGAGTCTGGCTGGCGTGGCTCAGTGGTTGAGCATCGACCTATGAACCAGGAGGTCACTGTTCGATTCTGGGAAAGGATGGTGTCCAAAATTCACTTGAGTGTGGGGATGCAGGCATTGGCAAGTGCTAAGTGTGGAACATTCGTAGGGAGATAGTGAAAGGCTTTGCATGCTCACCAGTAGGTCTAGACTTTAGATTGCAGAAGGCATTTCTACATATAGGAGTGGTCTGGCCAGCATTATGTTTCAAGAGAAGTAGTCTGGAGTATGTTCTAAGGATAATTGTTGGGGTGAGGTAGAAGAGCTTAGCAGCAAGAACATTTTGAAGACCATGGTTAAGTGTTGGTAGATACTAGAGGTAATACAAGAATTAAGTAAACAATAAGTCATTTACTTAAGGGAATAAGCCAGTACATGGTGTGATGAATTTTGGATCATTCCAAGTTCTGTGGTAAGAGTCAACAAAATCTCTTATCTCTTTTGTGGTGTTTTTGTTTTGTTTTGTTTTTAATCCTTCATAACAACTTCTTAAGGTAGATGTTATCCATCTGCATTTTCCAGATTGAAAGAAAAAAACGTGGCTCAGAAAAGCTGAATATCATGTGCAAGGCCACACGACGAGCAAGTAATGGAGCCCGGGTTTGAACCGTCATCCAGAGTGGCTCAAGAGTCTGACCTCTCAGGATGTTCTGCGTCAGAGCTAAGTTTATAGATGGTCTCACATGTCCGTGTGTGAACCATCTATTTATGGGTCACCCAGAGAAAATGTGTAATATCAGGCTGACTTCACCCTGCCACCCAGCACGTTCCTGGAGTACCTCCCAGCTGGTGTCTACTCAGGGAACAAAAGCTCACTTCAATATTAGCCCAAGTCAAACCTAATTAGAAAGGCAAATCCACTCGCAGTCTTCCCAGTCCTAAATTGGTGGTACATGCCAAGTAGTAACTTTCCTGTGTTTTCTGCTACCTTGGTTTCTCAGTTCTAGTTCTGATCACCCATTTTCCTATTTTGTTTCAAGGTGAAAATCCTCTATGAATTGTCAAATTACTAGTTATATCTTTAACCTTGCACTGGAGTGACTGCACCAGGACACTGAACTGAAAGACATTTAGTGAAGGCATGATTTGTGTCAAGTTACAGGGAATTGAGGTGATGAAGGCATGGTCCCTACACTCAAGGAAGTACAACCTAGAAGGTAACATATGATTTGTATTTAAATAACTGAAAACCTTAGTTATCCTGGATACTAACTCAGTCCATCTGATGTCTACTTTATGTTAACTCTTCCAAAGTGCCTGGTTGGACCAGGGCTTTATAGCCTTGGCTCTATTGATATTTTGGACAATTTCTCTGATGTGGGGGGTGGGGGAGCCTACCCTGTGTGTTGTAGAATGTTTAGAAGAATCCTTGGTCTCTACTCACTGGATATCAACAGCATCACAACCCTTCCCCACAAATTGAAACAACCAAACTGTCTCCAGATATGATGAAATGTCTCCAGGGCCTCCCACTGAAAAGTATGGGAGAGTCCACACAATTCCTGTCCTATCTGGGCTATCATCACTACCATCTTGGCTAACATATATGGAGCCTCACTATGCTTGCTTAGTAAGACACCATGCTACATGTTTGTCATGTATCATCTCAACTCTAGATAATGCAGGGAGATAGTACTATGATAACCTTTTTTTAGATGGAAGAAATTGTGGTTTACTGATGTTCGGAAACTCACTCTAAGTCATAAAGTAGTAAAAGGTAGAGCTAGGACTTACAGCCAATTGGAGCTGCTCGAAAATCATGACAGGAAACTGACCTCCGTAAATGCAATCAGTCATCTAATATATGGAAAGAGGGAAGCTATTCACTGGTAAGCGATGAGGGCCAGGCACACCACAGACAAGTTTTCATATGCAATACCAAATTTAATTCTCATTCAAAACCACAATTTCATACCCATTTTACTGGTCAGGAAACTGAGATTCAGACAAATGAAGTGACATTCCCCCAAGGTTCCAGTGCCCATGCATGATGGAGTCTACATTCAAACCCAAGTCTGTCTGGCTCCAGAGAAAAAGACATATCCCTACTTCTCATACGTCTCCCCAACCAGCACTCACACAAGGCACGACCTACACTTTCATCACAAGTGAACCTGCAAAATGGGTTCTTTGGGCCAAGGATCCATAGCTCTGCCTTGAGCATCCTCCACTGCACTCCCCTCCAGGCCCCTGTCCCAGCTTCCATCCAGCCCATTGAAGGGGGTCAGTTCTCTGTTTCAACAGCCTCCTGGGCTCTGCACACCCTATGCCAACCCAAATAAGCATGTGGGTGTTTGGTGAGTGTTTTTTCTCACTGGGAGGCCCCGCACATCAGAGTGTGGATTTTGGTTTCAAGTCTTTCCTACCTTTTGGCCAACTCTTCTCTCACCTACTGCACTGGGCAGTCCCGCCTCCCTCTAGCCTCGCTCTTTGCCAAACCCTGACTCTGGCTGGGAAACAGAAGGCTGCATGCTGCCCTCCTTGGATGTCGCCCTCTTTGGTTCCATGAATAAGCCAGCAGGAATGCTTCAAGAAAGCAAAGCCATCATTTTTCCACCAAAGGAGAAAAAAATACACTTTCGTGGTTGTGCTCGAGTGAAAACACCCCAGGCCTCCTGCGTGGTTTGGTCCCTGGGCTCAAAAGGGGCACCAAATAGGACTTCAGAGGTGAAATCATTCTGTCTTTCAATTCCTCTGTGTTTACCACTGGGACATTGGGGGAGAATGCCGGACTCAGATGCAAAAGTGGTTTTTGACCAGCAGTCATCGCTCACATCAATGGGAATTAAACTCACATAAAAATGAATAAAAGCAGCTAGTGGCCTTAATAAGGAAGAGACAACTCTTCCCACCACAAAATCCTTGTCATTTAATTACAAATGAGAGTCCATTAGGGGCTGTGTTTCCTTTCTGGGCCCGAGGGCTAAGAGGTCCAGGAAACCAGCTTGTGTCGCTGTCAGCACATCTTCTAACTTTTTGATTGATTCTTCAAGCACAAAAGCTCCTAAGGACAGTGTGGAATCCTGGAGCCGCCAAAGGGAAGAGGGAGAGTGTGTTCATGTGGACACTGGCCCGCCTGTAGAAACTGGCGTATTTGCGAACACCCCATGCCACCATCAAAGTGGAAGACAGGATGTGACCAGGCTCACAGGAAAACTTGATTGAGTATTCAAAATCACTGAAGCATGTGTGAAATACACATTGTCCCCAGCTTTAAAAAGTCTGAGTTAAAAACAATCGAGGAGCAGAGGAGTATAATAGAAAGAACATTGACTTTAAAAAGCAGTCAAACCTAATTAGAATGCAGCACTAATCACCACTTGACTACACAGTGGTGTATAATTGAAGAAAGCAGTTGCAAATTTTTATTTGGCGTAAAGGAGATTTAAAACGCTTTTTAACTTAAAATGGTCTTGGTAGCTCCAAAATTTTGCTTCCTTTTTTGAAGCACTGAATTATGGTGTTATAAACACCTCAGCGAAACTTACCTGATGAATTTAAGGCATCCTAACCCAAACCAAAGGGCCGTTCTATGGGAAAGATGAAGCTGAGGTGCAGAAGAACTTATTATTCATCCAAGAACACACTAAGAAGTGGCAAATTGAGGATTTGAACCTAGCTCTCCGTCTGACCTTGAGTGTTCATTATACCTTTCTGAACTGTGAGGATTCACCTGGTCAGTGCTCATTCTAATACTGTGTGTGGACTGAAAGTTTATTACTCAAGTGACAATGCTAAGCATTGTTTGGGTTTGCCATCCTCACTTGAGTGCTCAAATAATTTTATACACACCTGCAATTACCCCTTTCCTTACTTAATTTATCTGAAGCAAATGGCTAGAAGTTAATCAGGCTAGAAGTTAATCTTTTTTTGTGTGAACCAGAAAAATCACCTAACTCAGGTAGAGAACTAGGTCCGGCTCTTGATTCTCACTATCTGCTGGGTGACCACCAGGACCCAGCTTTGCACAGCCCCAGGGTTACCATCCTCTTCCTATTCCAGGTCCTGGAGCACAAATCCATGGAATCCCATGTGTATGGACCACAGTGGGAATGGTTGGGCAATGCAGAAGCTCTGACAACTCTGATCAAGTCAGCAAACCTTTAAAAGTCTGAGATTCCTCCTTGAGGGCAACAGCGATTTTGTCTACTTTTCAAGTATTAAATGAGTTAATGAGTGTAACCTTTCTAGCATAGAGTTCTTTGTCTATATAATACCTGACACAGCACCTGGACCATTGCTGCTTTATGAATATACACTTGATTTGAATCAAATTGAAATCACTCATTATTCTTTTCAAATAAAGAAAACGTTAGTCTAGTATATAATCTCTCATTTGTGGGTCCTTGAGGTACTAGGACAAACATGTGGGAATAATTGCACGGGTGGGATGATGCAGTGAGTGGCTTTGAAAGCCAAAGCACAACATGAGAGTTCTGTCTTTTCGGACAGAAAGTAAGGGTGTGGGCTGGTGAAGATGGTGAGAAGTACTGAACAGGAAGCCAGGGTAGGTTATGGGAGACAAAGTCTGAGCTTGAGGAAGAAGGAGATTTAATGAAAACTCTATCCCATCGGTCTCTCCATGAAGGTGAGACCTCACCCCAAGGTTGACTCTCAATGTTGGGATAAGTGTCCCCCAACATAGTCATGTTCCCGGGACGAGCTGGACTTTACCCCGCACATAAGCCGGTTGGTGCTTATGGAGCTAAGAAGCCAGCTCTAAGAAGTGAGAAGCAGGGTTGGAGATTAAGATGGATCATTACAAAGGTGATGACTCCTCTGGGGCTGGTAATTCAAGAGATGGCCCTTGGAGAGGACAATCCTGTTTTAACCCAATTAGGCTGCAGAAATAAAGGCTAAAGAGGAATAAAAGCAAGCAAGGTGCCTTTTGTGTCACAAGGGGAAGACAAGTGGGTTCTCTGCTGAGTCATAATCGAAGCCTTCCATTAGCCAGCCCGTTAATGCGGGAAGAAGGCCCAGGGGTCCAACTGCAGTAAGGGACTCAGAGACACAGTCAAGCCCACTCTGACTCAGAGCATCTCACTGCCTTTTACTAAGCACCCTAAAAGGAGCTATATCACTTACTTCGACGACTACCCCTGTTACAGCATTATCTTTTATTTGTACACCAGTTGGAAGTTTAGAATGCGTTTTCACATGATGACTGCAGAGAAGCTAGAAGAAGAGCAGCCAGTACAGGCTGCATGACCGCTGTGTACGAGATCTATAGGAAAGGATTCACAGATGTCTTGTTTGACCCACATAAATCTGGGTGGAAGTATTTTTATGACTCCCATTTTAAAGATGCAGAAACTGAGGAACAGAGTTTAACAGGTTGCCCTGATTCACAAGGCTTTTGGGAGGGAGATTCCAGATTTGAACGCAGGTCGCTTTCCCTGTAGAACACTGTCACTTATCTGTAATATTAAATCCTCAGCAGCTTCCAAAGTAGAGCTTATTTGCTTTCTTTGTCATTTGGGAAAGCTAAGAACCAGAAAGGATTCCCCAGGCCATACTGCAGGTAAGACACCTAGGACTCGGATCCAGTTTTCTGACAAGTATGAGGCTCATTTCATTACACCACAGCTGTTCTGACATATTACAAGACACCTTGGCACAGACAGAGCAGAGAATTCGCCAACTCTGCCTCCGTGAATGCATGTACACGCACTCACATACATACACACATATACTCACACACACAAAGAGGAACATGCTACAGTGAACATCCAGAAGAAAGGAAACTACCAGTAAAACTGATTGCTAGGCTCCAAAATTCTTTGGAATCCTTTGAAATCATAGGGTAGCAGGGCCATTCCCGAAAATGAAGTAAAGCTGGTGGCAGGACATGTGGAGCTCTTGTCCAATGTACTTATTTCATTCTCATGAAATGCAGTGCTTTCCATGTAGGTCAGCAGCTTGCACAACTAGCTGCAGGCGGAGGAAGAGGAAGTCGTGCGTGGGCCAGCTCCTCTAGAGTGCCAGGATCCCAGTGATAAGCTTGGCATGCAGAGGCCCCCTGGCCATGCTCTGGGTAGGGGAGCCCAGGCACAGGGACAATGACCAGTGGCCACAGAACCCCCAGATGTCACTCTCCAGGGCAGAAAGGACAGTCCATTCTGTGCTGTAGTCTCCCTCTTAGGGAAGCCAGTGTCCCATATCCTATCAGTCCACACACAGGACTTCGCTAAGAGACAGAAGCATTTTAAAGTCTCTTGAGTAAGATATATGCTCAAGAAAGAAGTGGAAGAAAACCTTTGACATTGTAAAGAGCCTGGATTTTTGTTCTCAGAGTGACCTGGATTGAAATCCCATCATTTTCCTCCTAATAGTGTGTGCACTTAGAACCTCTGGCAAGCAAGTTTACCCTCCTTAGCCACTGAAACTTTTCTATAAAATTGAGATACTATTTCAGAACATTGAAAAATTTAAAAATATATATTTAAGAGACCAGACAAATAGGAACTTAAAACATTCTTATTTGTGACTAATTCATGATAACTCTGCCAAGTAAATATTACTGTGCCCATTTTAGAGATGAAGATCAATATTAAGACATTGTCCACATTAAAACTTCACATCCAGGAAGCCTCCTAAGGTCCATATGTGTGCACGCTCATGGGAGATGATGTTGGTGGCAAAGCCAATGGAGACGAAAGAAAGAAGTCAGTAAACATCTGAAAGAAAAACAGCACAAAACATGCTGCGAGTGGTCTATAGATCCAATATTGGCCAGATGCAGGGCTTATAAAGAAGAGTCATTATGTCATTATAATTAATATGTATTTCTCAAAATGATTTAAGACCAAATCTCCATGTGAGAGAGACACAGGCCAGGTGCTTGGGAATGCAGAGGTAGGAGAGAGAGAACAGAACAAATATTCATTGGGCATTTACTATTGTCAATCACTACACTAGGCACTTTAGTTTCATTAGCATATTTGATTCTATACTAACTCTATAAGGGTAATGAGACTACTAATTGCTCCCCTCATTATCCATATTTCCTCTGCAGCTGACTATTGCCACGTGACCAAGTTCTGCCACAACTCATTCATTACCCTCTTAAGAGGAAATGGCTTGCCTTCACTTTTTCTTCTTCCTCCATCCCAAGAACTGAAATGTGGATATGGTATTGGTGCACCAGCTTTGATTTGTGAACAAAGACCTCTCAGGCAGAGGGTCTCAACCAAGGGTGAATTTTGTCTTCCCAGAAGACATAGGCAGTTATCACAACTGGGGAGAGGATGCCACTGACACCTAGTAAGTAGAGACCAGGGATGCTGCTAAACACTCTATAAATGATGCGACCATCCTCCCACCCTCAGCCTGCCTCCTCTATCACAGTGTATCTATTTTGTGTGCAAATGGCATCTTCCTATTCAAAGATGCTCTCTGCAGTCAGCTATCTATCTGATTGTCTGGCTCATCTCTCCCTTCATATCAAGAGCTCTTATTATGCAAGATTAACATACAATGTCCAGCCTGACAGCGATGTGTGTCACTGCCTTTAGACAGACAATGCCAGCCCACAGCTTCCTTTCCACCTCCTGTAATTTACATGCGATCCCAGGAAGTGGGATGATTCATTTTGACCAGGGTAGGGTCCTCCCACTCAGTGTCTGTGACTACGGGAGTCTTGAGGAAACATAAAACCTACAGAATCATAGAACCCTTCACTGGCCTCATGATGCCAACCTTCATCACAGAGCACAGTGTGGGGGTCTAGAAATGATATTACATGAGTAATAAACCACAGGGTGTATGTAGCTTCAGTGCATACAAAGCGATGTCTTTCATAATCCCTTCCTCACAAAGCCCAGGCTCTGTCTTGAACAGCCCACCTCTTAAAATAGGTAGTGGGGTATTATCCAGAGCACAGAAAGGAGTCAGTCTATAAATGTATCTCTTTTCAAACAGGGGTTTCATCCAGTGATCTGATTTCACTCGGGCTCTCAGTATCTTGTGATATGTGACACCTTCCATGAGCAATGGACAGTCACCCACCATCTCAGCTCCAAAATTTCTCTTAGATTTGCATGGGCTCTTCCCAAGCCCCAAACACTAACATTACACACATTCTAAGAATCTGAATCAGACTATTTAATTCAACCTCAATAGGAATCATCTAAATAAAATAAAATAGGAAATCAGAATGCCACAGGATTTCAATTTAAGCAGGCCAAAGCCACATTCTAAGGGAGCCAAAGAAGGAATGAGTGCAAACAAGGTGTAGAGAATAGTGGGGAGCGAAAATCCCCTGCCAGGACTGTATTGCTCTCAATCTCTTTCTTAAAGTCCACCAAGATTTTTAAAATATATTTAGGTGTTCCTATCTTGGGTGCATATATATTTATGAGAACTATATCTTCTTATTGGATCGATTCCTTTAGTATTATGTAGTGACCTTCTTTGTCTCTTTTATGGCCTTTGTTTTGAAGTCTATTTGGTTAGATATTAAGTATTGCTACCCCAGCTTTTTTTGTTTTTATTTTCATGGATTTTTTTCTTCCCTTCACTTTCAGATTGTGTGTATCTTTTGTTCTGAAGTGTGTCTCTTGTAGACAGCATATATACAGGTCATATATATTCAGCTACTGTATGTCTTTTGATTGGTGTACTTAATCCATTTATATTTTAAGTTTATTATTAATCGGTACTTATTTATTGCCTCCCTCCCTCTCTCTCATTTTTTCTTCTTCTTCAAGCAGATCCTTTAACATTTCTTACAATACTGATTTGGTATAATGAACTTCCTCAGCTTTTTTTTTGGGGGGGGGGGTCTAGGAAGCTCTTTATTTCACCTTGAATTTTAAATGATAGCCTTGCTCAATAGAGTAGTCTTGGTCATAGGTCCTTGCTTTTCATCACTTTCAATAATTAATGCCAGTCCCTTCTGGCCTGAAGTGTTTCTGTTGAGAAATCAATTGGCAGCCTATGGGAGCTCCCTTGTGAAGTAGGTACTCTTGTGATCCCCATTTTTAATGATACTCGTGAGAAGATAAATTTTATGTAGTGGGTGGTTACTAGGTATCATCAGCATAAGCCAGATTCAGCCACTGTGCTGACGAGGACATTTGGAAAAGGGGAGTGTCCTATGTTCCACACTGTGTCTGCTTTTATGGGCAACTCTCAACTTGTGTCTAGCTGCCTGACTCTAAGTCACCACTTGAAACTCCAGAAACTGCTCCCTCTTTATATGCTCCCAATGGGAAACAGTCAGAGGTAGTATTAGTACATATGCAATGGGTCACCACCCTTCTTCCATGCCCTTTATTCTACACTCCACTAACAAACCATCTATATGGGACTATTAGGCTTTGCTGAAGGTTTGGAGAAATAGCCATTGTTAACAATTATATGTGAACTAGAGGCCCAGTGCATGATATTTGTGCACTGGGGGAGGGGGTCCCTCAGCCTGGCCTGCGCCCTCTCACAGTCCTAGGGGTCCTAAGCACTGCCATGGAAGCGGGAGAGGCTCCCGCCACCACCTCTGCACTCACCAGCCATGAGCCCAGCTTCTGGCTGAGTGGTGCCCCCCCCCATGGGAGCGCACTAACCACTAGGGGGCAGCTCCTGCATTGAGCATCTGCCCCCTGGTGGTCAGTGTGCATCATAGCAACTGGTCGTTCTGCCGTTCGGTCAATTTTCAGATTAGCCTTTTATTATATAGGATATTAGCCATAGTTTTATCTGAAAGTCCTTCATCACCCAGTCATGAGAAATTTCTTATTGGTTACTTTTCTCTACCAGTTCAAGGCTCCACAGTGCATTCTCTGGCCTCTTTCTTCTGCTCTTATCTCTGTACCACACAGGGACAACCAGATGAATACTTGTAAAACCTACAGGCTATTGCAGCTTACCATAGCACAAAGAATTCCAAATAACATTATAGAGATGCAGAGTAGATGAGTGGTCCCAGGGCACAGAGTTCATGGAGAATGGGAGTTGGAAGACCCAAAGCTTGAAAAGGTATTCATGAATCCTGATGCTATATAGGGTATCACTCATTTTTCTCAACTGAAGTAAAAGTATTCAAGTGACTGAATCACTGAAAAATGAGAAAACTTCTTAGGGAGAGAGGACTCCATGAAGTCTATGTAGACAGCCAGAATCCACAGAGAATGAAAAGTCAGCCCGTTCATCTCTCTTCATTTCACGATGCATTCCTTTCATGAGGATATTTGCACTGCTTTCTCAAGATCTCCCAGGACTGTTAGTAAATAAAACTGTTGGGTCTTATCACTCAGAAATCATTTTGTAAATGAGAAAAAGTCAAATAATAGCCTAGATAGAACTTAATCTTCTTTCTTTTGTTAAACCTAGAAAAATACTATCATTTAGTGAGACAAAATCAATTTAATAACTTAACAATAATAAGGCATAATTTGAAATCAAGTCTGTTTTATTCAAAATTTCACTTATACTCTCTTCCCCAAGTGATTCTGACTCTCGAAGATATACCATAAAATACTGTACCTACTCTGGCATCTATATATATAAAAGGCTAATATGCTAAGTGTCCCTGTGACTGTCCGGCCGGTCACTATGACGCACACTGACCACCAGGGGGCAGATGCTCAACGCAGAAGCTGCTGTGATACACACTGGCCATTTACAAAGAAACGTCACTGTGGACCTGGTGCCGACAAAGCTACACTTGGCTTCCCCCAAGTGGGACATAGGCCTGCCACCACCCCAGAGCAACAGCCCACCAAATCACAGCCAATGCTGCTGAGACCCCATGGCACAAAATGTGGCTCACAGCCCAGCCCAGCCTGGAAATGGTCGCTGTGGGCTCCAGGTAATGACATCATGTAGCAATGCTCAGCTTCCTCTCCCTAGTGACTAGCCTCCTTGGAGTTTCTTCAGCCCAGGAACACGACTTGCTTTATAGCCGGGTACAAACATTTTACACTTTAACCCAATATCTGTGCTGTGTTTTCCCATGCCTCATCTCATTTGATCTTCACAGAAGTCCTGGAGTAGGTAGATAGGTGACTTGGTAGAATCCTATTTTCTTTTCATTAGCCAGAAAATGGAGATTTAGAAAGTTTAGAAACTTGACTGGACTGAAAAGAAGTAAAAAATGGTGGACCTTGAAAATGACTTCAGGTTTTCTCACTGCACAGAATATAGTCAAATACTGTTGCAGTTAAATATTTTACCCTTTGTTCTCCCTGCATGATCTACAATAATAATCTGCTTCGTGTTGATATTTACTGCTATTTTGCTGACATTTACCTGAAAGAGAAGTTAGGGTGCTTCACTGGGCTGGAAAAAGTTTAGCTAAATCAGAAAGCAGGTCTAATTAAGAAAGTTCAATCTATACCTATAAAAGGCTAAGTTGACTCGCGCATGCGTGATACATATAAAGCTCTCGCTGGTGCCAATTGCACGCATGTGTTTCAATCTGTCATTGTCAATCGTGAATTTGGTTGACACTTCTATTATAGAAAAAGAGTGAAGAGCGATATTAAAATATTTCTTCTAATTAATTTCCTCTTAATGTGCACAAGTCCATGCACTGGGCCACTAGCCTATAATGTCTTCATATTATTGGCATCATAAGTCAGATGCTCATCCTTCTGATAAACTATGCAACAGTTGCCAGAAATAATACTGTCAGAGAAAGGTTTCTTGAACTAACTGCTATTTGAAGTTGGAAAAAAAAATTTTGACCAGTTTAGGGCATATTCAAACCATTGCAAATTTGTGTTTTAAACTCCTATGATTTTGTGTTGGTTGACTGACTTGTGGCAAAATGAAACATTTTGTTCTAAGACTGAAGATGTGTGTGGATATACATGCATATGCATGTATGTATGTTTGTGCACCTTAAAGAGCATCTTAAGGTGTTCTTTATTTTCTGATAGATAAAGATTAGTTGGAAGCACATAGAATTAATTTCTAAGCAGTAGGATCAGGAAGCGGAATCAGAGCTGAGGCATTTCGAACAGCATCTCTGCACCCAGCCTTTGTGTTTTCTGGAAAACCTCTTTGCCTAACTGCATACAAATCAGTTTTTAATGTTGAATCATTCTCAAGTATTGGATGATAGACCCATGGTGAGTAATTAGTAAGTAGTGTTGGTGTTGTGGTTTGCTGATTCAATTCCTATCCACGTTACAAAGTTGTTACCACTTTGATGACAAGGCTGACAAAATATTAAACTGCACCTTTCTAAGGCTAATTGTTTATTTTTAACAACTCCTTGAAAATGATAGTCACTGACCAGACGTTGTGGGTCAGTAGTTGAGCATCGACCTAAGAACCAGGAAGTCACAGTTTAATTCCCAATCAGGGCACATGGCCAGGTTGTGGGCTCGATTCCCAGTGTGGGGCAAGCAGGAGGCAGCCAATCAATGATTCTCCCTCATCATTGATGCTACCATTTCTCACTCCCTCTCCCTTCTTCTCTGAAATCAATAAAAAAATATTTAAAAAAAATAAATGATAATGACTAACACTTATTGAGTATGTATTATGTGTCAGGACTATACAAGGTACTTTATATAAATTCTCTCATCCCATAACAAATATGGGTTATCTCATATTTGTCCCATTTTAATGAGAGGACAAAAGCATAGGTGTAGACCTCCTGCTTAACCACTAACTTGAAGAGTTGAGAATTTTAAGGAAGGCTTTTATATTTCAGGTGATTTAGGTTAAGAACAGAGAATCAATACAAATCCAAAGGTACACTCTCATGATTTTCAGAGTGGCAGAAGTAACTGAATTAACCTTCATGGAAATTGTGTTAATCTCACTGTGTTAATGAATGTTTTGATTTAGTGGAAATGTTTGTGAAGATGATCCCTACAGATTATCCAAATGAGTTCCTGGTGAGAAATGTAAATACCATGCATCTACCCAGAAACAACCCAATTTTTCTCAACCCCAGACATTTTCCTCTGGGTTCCAAACATGGGCATCTACCTTTCTACTTCACATCTCCACTTGGATGCCTAATTGGTGCATCAACTTTAATATAAAGTATTTAAATAAAATAGAACTTTCATTTCCCTTTGAAACTGGTTCTCTCCTTTCTCTTTCTTCTTTCTTCTCTCTCTCTCTCTCTCTTTCCCTCTCTCTCTCTAACATCCAATACCACAACTTAGTTACTCAATCCAGAAAATTGCAGTTATCCTTAATTCATCTCTCTTCTTCACACTTCCACATCCAATTGCATGTCATGTAGGTCTTAATCTTAGAATTATTACAAAACTGTCCACTTGTCTTCCTATCTTTCCAAAACAACATCACCCTTCTGATAAACTATGCAACAGTTGCCTACCTGGCCTCCCTCATTCCCTCCAGCTCTCATCCATTCCATTTACCCCACAACATCCAAGGGGATCTTCTACAAATGTGAATCAAAGATTCTGGTTCAAGATAGAGGATTGAACATGTTCATTTACTTCTTTGCATTTCTAAGTACCCTTTGCAATAAAAATTAGGGGAGGGGGGTTCGTTTGCCTCCATAAAAACAAAGAAAATGGGGTAGAGTCTTCAATAACAGGATTTTCAACCCGTATCTGTGGACAAAAGTAGATGGAGGCATATTGGCTGGTGTAGCAAGTTAGAAGAGAAAGCCAAACATTGGCAGAACTCCACACAGATTCCTGACTCAAAACACCAGGCATATGCTGATGGGGGGGTCTGGTCATAAAGAGAGTTGTGAAAATCTGTACACAGAAGTTAACTCCCCTATTCTCTTCTCTGTTCCTATGTCCACCATGAAAATAGCTTTTATCTGCTGTGGGGTGGGGGGGGTGGGGTGGGGGGGGATAAAGTTAGTTTTTATTTTAAAATTTTAAATAAAATGTAAAATATTAGTCAACCAGTCAGGTTGTACCCCTTATAATCTGATATGTATGGGTCCCTCCAAGTAAAAGCAGGACCTCAGCCTTTTAAGCTTGACATGAAGCCTATTAGTGAACAAGTTCCACTCCCAGCTTTAGAGCCACTTAACTCAAGATGCACCATAAATGTGTACCACAAATAAGGTGAAAACACAGATGTGTCCCATAGAGAGGAAACAAACACTGGATAGACTGCTCACTTGGGACCAGGAAAGAAGCAGGAGTCTTTGATTAGCTATAATTTAGAACCAGCATAAGAAGTCAGGTATAGAAATGAAGGTATTCGCCAACAAGGTCACATGAGACTTAGCCATTGTGGAGAACTTAGAAGAGTTGGCAAAAAAGCCAAGCAAAGCACAGATGGCATGGTGGGGTAATGGGAGAGGTGTGCACTTTAGTTTTAGACCAGAATTTTAATCACATCACTCCCTCTTATTCGCTCTGTGACCTTGGACAAGCTACTTACTTAATCATCGTGAGCCTCAGTTTCTTCACCTCTAAAACAGTGAAAATAATTCAAATTCACAGAGGTGTTATAAGGATTAAATGAGGTAAATACCATAGCGAACCTAATATGATAACTGACCCCAGACAGTTCTTAATAAATGTTCCTATTCCTTTCTTTTTCTCCCTTTTTATAAAAGATTGCTAGGGCTTGGCTGGCATGGCTCAGTGGTTGAGTGGTGACCTATGAACCAGAAGGTCATGGTTTGATTCCTGGTCAGGTCACATGCCCAGGTTGCAGGCTTGATCCCCAGTGAGGGGCATGAAGGAGACAGCTGATCAATGATTCTCTCTCATCACTGATGTTTCTATCTCTCTCTCCCTCTCCCTTCCTTTCTGATATCAATAAAAATATATTTAAAATAAAAAGATTGCTAGGTTGTTGTTAAATAACAAACTAGTGAAAATGTGTTCTGAAAACCAAATACACCCAAAGTATGAATCAAGGTGGGCACAAAAGACCTGTACCCTGATATTGCCAAGCAGGTTAAAAGAGGGGGTTATAAATCAGTTCAAGATGATCTGAAGTCAGATGCTCTGAAGTCAAAGGAGGGAACTTAAAACCAGTAGAGATCAGAGACCAGGGCCTACAGGGTTAGGAGAATTGCTGGAAAGAAGCAAATCATATCCCGAGCCCCACACCTAGGACTAATACCAAGCACACAGAATTTTAGAAGGAAACTGGTGCCCCTTGCAAACCACATAGCAGAGTTAACCCAAACATACCTTAGATGGGTCTAGTACACATCATAATTGAGAACAGGAAGAAGAGGAGAACTGGGAGCCATGGGAATCTTAAAAATTAAGGGTTTCGCCTGGCTAGTGAGCTTTGACCTATGAACCAGGAGGTCACAGTTTGATTTTCTGTCAGGGCACATGCCCAGGGTTGCAGGCTCAATCCCCAGTAGCAGGTGTGCAGGAGGCAGCTGATTGATGATATTCTCTCATCATTGATGTTTATATATCTCTCTCCCTCTCCCTTTCTCTCTGAAATTAATAAAAATGTATTTTTTAAATAACATAAGGGTTTTCTCATGGACAGGCATCTGGATGAAGTACTTAGCAGAGAATGAGAGACATCTATAGTGACTACAAGAGCCAAGGGAAGGGAATGGGGGAGAGAGGGACTGAGTCAACAATGCCATTGGGCCAAACTTGCATGGATCTCAGAGGCATCAGCAGAGGATGGTCATAGGATGCACAGTGATGGGTCTAGGCCAGTGCACTTCCAAAGAGCAGCAGCTAGGTAGGTATTATCATGAAAATGATCAGACAACTTATAGGGCAGTGGTTCTCAACCTTTCTAATGCCGCGACCCTTTAATACAGTTCCTCATGTTGTGGTGACCCCCAACCATAAAATTATTTTCGTTGCTACTTCATAACTCTAATTTTGCTACTGTTATGAATCGTAATCTAAGTATCGGTGTTTTCTGATGGTCTTAGGCTCTCAACCTGTGGGTCACCTAAGACCATCGGAAAACACCGATATTTACATTACAATTCATAACAGTAGCATAATTACAGTTATGAAGTAGCAACGAAAATAATTTTATGGTTGGGGGTTACCACAACATGAGGAACTGTATTAAAGGATCGTGGCATTAGAAAGGTTGAGAACCACTGTTATAGGGGGAAAAAGCTACAAGTCATATTCACATCCAACTGTGATGTGAGAAAATTTATCACCTTGCTCCATTGACATTATTATCATCACGACCTTGGATGAACTACAACGGGAAATTGTGTCCTTGAGAGAGATTTGGGCTTCTGTTAAGGGCAACAGCCTTTGAAGAGGCTGAAAATATAGGATTCGTTTGAATCAAGAAAGGAAGATTAAAAAGAGCACTGTGGGAAAGTTCAAGCTCATGTGTCAATCAAACAACAGGAAAAAGGGGCTATGCTCAGTTTTCAAATGTCTACTAGAAGATGGCAGGAGAGTGGAGTTCAGAGGAGATGAAATGAAGAGAGAGGCCTCATGGTAGGCCGCTGGGACACTGGGGCACTGTATTCCTGAGGGCTGGAGAGGAATTCTGTCTCACTGGAAAGGGTCAAGTGTGGTCTGGGCTAGTTAGTGCTAAGCACCAGCCAAGTTCTAACTATCTTTCTAAAATTTTGTTCTTACCTCAGGCTTCACATTCTTAGGGAAACCATTGCTGATCCCACAATCTGGATAAGTTCCTATCCCGGGAGAACATATGAGTTTCAAGGTGGGTCTCTGGATCAATTAAGCAGAGCATTTAATTCTTTTTCCTCAGGGGGGCACTGATCAGAGTCTGGACCTTCAAAGTGAAACAATTGTCTCTATAGACACAAAACTGTTCCCCTTTGATGACAGAAAAAGAGATAACTACACAGATTTTCCACAAAAGATAGAAGAGATGGGAGGCCTGACATTACCTATTCCCTAAGGTAGAATATTTTGATTGTTAAATGATGCTGTCTGGGATATTTTTAAATTTCTCAGTTAAAATGCTTTCTTTGGTTAACTGTGCCATTCTGGAAGGACGTGGTGGTGAGGTCACAAATAAGAAAGACAGACAAGACTTCTTCTCTGGGATTCATCAAGCGTCGAGAAGGAGCCGGCTCTAGTAGGAGGCGAATATCCTGTCACTAAGTAGGTCTTGGCCCCTTCATAATTAAGTATATTAAGCAGAGTTGATGATCCAGGAACGTGTCCGGGACTAGAGCGGTAGTTGTTTGTATGACTCAGTACATCAAACATGTCTTAGGCTGGGCCCATCCAAAAGAAGGAAATACACACACATACACATGCACATGCACACACACCACACCACACCATACACCACACACACACATAGCCCTCTCAAGAGGCCACCCACAGGCATTGATGAATTTCCAAGACCCAAACTAACTGCCTTGGAATTCAATTAAATTGCTCTTTATTGCTAAAAGCTCAGGATTGGGCGTCACTGCTTCCCAGAGTTGTTGAGAGAGGAGGATATTCCCAAGGACCCAGGGTGCCCAGCCAAGTCTGGAAAAGGTACAGGCTGGATATGAAAATAAGAGCAGTGTTATTCACAAGTGGTTGCTTCTTTTTTTTAATATATTTTATTCATTTTTTACAAATAGGAAGGGAGAGGGATAGAGAGTTAGAAACATCAATGAGAGAGAAAATCCATCAGCTGCCTCCTGCACACCCCCTACAGAGGATGTGCCCACAACTAAGGTACATGCCCTTGACAGGAATCGAACCTGGGGCCCTTCAGTCCACATTCCTGGGGCCCTTCAGTCCGCAGGCCGACGCTCTATCCACTGAGCCAAACCGGTTAGGGCTGGGATGCTTCTTAATCGGACTGGGATGCTCCTGAGAACATTGGAAATATCCAAGATCTTTTGAGATGCTGGGAATGGGGATGTATAAAGGACATCAAAGTGATAGGAAAGAGATTTCATAGAAAAACTGAAAGGCAAGAAAAGTATTCACAAAAATAGTAATAGACACTAATTACTGACTTCAAACATTTAAAAGGCTTGTGATAGTTGGATGCTGAGTTATATAGCTGAGGTTCAGGTCATGGACCCAGAAGATTAAGGTTAAGAGATAGCTTCAGCATTGGGTAAAAGTGGAGTCAAAACATAGGCAAACAGCCAGGAGTTGTTCCTTGGAGCTCACAGAAATGTAAAACCAAAAATTAAATCCAAATGATGAGGTCAGTGCCCATGGAAAAAGGGGTCTGGGACTAAGTACAGTATATTTGTAGGGTGGCTGTAAATCCCAGTTTCCCAGGGACAGTCACATTTTATCCCTATTGTTGCAACTCAGTGTAGTATTTGCTTTGGAGTTTTAATTTTTAACCAAGTGTTATTGTTAATATTTGCATTAAAATAAGTTGAGACGGATGTGAAGAACTATACTTCATACATCCAGCTTCTGTGAAGTTCTCATTTATAATATAATGTGATGTTTGGGCACCAAACATAGTCTCAACCAATGATTATGTCTGAAAGATAATTTATAATAACTCATCTCTCTTCTCCCAATTTTTTTTTTCATTTCCCCAAAAGGAGATCCTGAGAACGTGATTCACATGCATGTATCTTGTTTTGGATTTGAAGGAAAACACAAGTAGAGGAGTAGGGATGTGAAGTAAGACTGGGAAAGCAGCAAATAGAGGTGCAGAACCAAGCGAGCTACCTCTGAGCAGAAGAAGCTTACTCAAGCTAGACTAATCCCAGGAGTCAGTGTAAGAGGCTTGCCTCCTGATTTTCCCACATATGCTGTGAGTTGGCAGAAATGCATATACTTTGATTAGTCATTGGTTGAGGACTTCTTCCAAGGAGCATTAATTCCCTAATTCTTATGCACTGCACTGCAGACATTAAACCAAGCTTTGGCTATTTAAAAAAAACAACAAACCTTAAAGACATACAGGCAAGTGCTGCTGTACATCCAAGTGATAAAGGCAAAGGGTATTGGATTGGATGCCAATAGCATTTCATGCAGTCCTGCTCTTGCATTGCTCATATCCAAATGATACTCATCATCTGTATCTTATAACATTTGCTCTTGATTCCCCCTATCTTGAATCAGAACTAGCAGAAGTTAGTCTAGGTAGTTTGCCTGGACTGAGATGACTGAACTCTTGGTTATACCTTGGATGTGGCTGTTGTAGTGTATGGTATCCCCTGGACATAGACACCAATTGGTATCCAGTGAATCCTTCAACTTTCAGATATTACCCTCCCTGGCTCCCCTAGGTAGTAACAATCCAATGTCCTTATGATAATCAGAGTCAGTTACCTCTGGCAGTATAGTAGCTTGTTGGTCTATTGAGGAACCCAAAACAACTAAATGAGAGCTGTGATTTTAGGATTAGTGAAATGCTTCCTATGACCCTTGTAGTAGCACCCACTCCATGGAAACTACAAGCTTTAGGCTAGTGGTGTCAAGGAACACAAATTACCCAGATGAGTGAATAGGAGTAATGGTGAGAGGAGCCACTTCTACTGTGACCCTTTGGTTTCCAGACCTATACCTGTAAGGTCCTCAGCAACATTAAATGACCATTGGTTCAACATATATATGACATCTCAAAGGACAATACCCCAACTCTGATGCCTTTAGGAAAAAAGTTCCAGTATTTTATCAGGCCAGTAGCTTCTGAGTCATACAGATTATGACAGGCTTAATGAGTCCCTGGATCAGATGCCTGTGTGGGTCTTGACCAAAGTCAAAGTCCAAGTTTGACCTGAGATCGTCAAACTAGAGTGACCCTTGGCTCTGTCTGCATGTGGCCTATACCAGCTGAGAATTTTTTTAAATGGATTGTTAAAATGAAGATGAACATGTGACATAGATCATATGTGCCCCAAAGTTTAAAATATTTACTTCCTAGCTCTTTACACACACACACACACACACACACACACACACACACACATTGCCAGCCCCTAAACTGGACCACTGATTGCTAATTTTGGTTTAAGAAAAAGGCAGAAAAATACTCATTTCTACTAAATAAAATGTCATTTGGAACCCAATTCAATTATAAAACAAATAGGTAGAAACTGCTTTTGTGGAAGGGATAAAAGATTTTTAGTGGTTGGCTTAGAACTTGGTTCCCTCAGCTTCCCCTCTCATTCTCCTAAAGCCCAAGTCCCTCTGTAGAACCTTTGGGCTCAACAGAACATGGTTGAACACATTGAATTTAGAAGTGTTAACCCTTCCAGTGTTCATATTCTGATAGTTTTTCCTATTGGCCAAGGCTGCTAAAGAACTCTCTGGCCTACCAAGAGCTGAATTTTGTTCAGTAGTATGTAGTCCAGTAATTAACATCCCAGGGCATGACAACCAGGGAGCTCCAACAAAGTCACAGAGCTGTGAACAAAGCAATTCGATCTTTGCCGCCCTCTGCCCCTCACCCCCAAAGCTTCTACTAGCTACCTGAAAGTGTCATCCCTAAAATTGGCCTTCCTGACACTGAAACTAACCCCCAGGTGGGAATGCGAACCCCTTGTCAGAGGCAGGGTTCGCTTTGGGCCAGTCTTTTCAGTTTGGGGAGGTTTCTTTTCGAATATGAGAAATACGGTTGTACTTACGCTTTTCTGAAGAATTTGAAAACACAGAAATGAAGTCAAATGGGCAATTCTTCCTGGACTGTGTTAACATTTCATTTCTTGCCAAACCAGAGACAAACATCAATTCCCCATTTAGCTGGGGCCCTCCTTTTTCATTCTCAGGGGATACATTGTGTAACCTCTGAGAGTTGAACAAAGGCTTGGTTCACCGTCTTTCGGGCATATTGTTTATAGAATGTGCCTCCGAGGTAATGGCCTATATCTCAAAGCCATAATATGCCCAATGAGCCAAAGCCTCTTCTTTCCTGAAATCCAGAAGGGAATGGGGTGGAACTGATCCTTCCTTCCCAGGACTATTCCACATCCTGGAGATTCTAAAGCTCCCCCAAGAGTGCATAAATTCCCAAGGGACTTGCATTTTCATGGCTACCCATGGCTCTGATATCCTACCTCTATTAAACTCTTTCATCTACTCTACTCCAAGGCATTGTCAAAAACAATAGGGCAATAAGCTTACAAATAGTGCAGCCAAACATGGATTTCTCCTTTCAATTTTCAGTATTTGCTTTATGCGTTTTGAGGTTCTGCTGTATGTTTTCATTACCTTGTTTTTTTTATTCTTGATAATACTTCTTGCTCTGAATTATTTTTATATTAATATAGTTATCTCACTCTTTTTTGTTAGTGTCTGCATGGTATATCTTCCCCCAACCCCCACCTCTTTATTTTCAACAACTGACATCATTGTGTTTAAATTGGGGTCTCACAAGACAGCAACCATTTGTTTGTTGTCCAGCAATCTCTGTATTTTAATTGGTATGTTTAGAAAAATCACATCTAATATGATATATCCATGTGGTTGGAATTAAATCTACTATCTTGCTGTGTTGTTTTTTTTTTCTATTTAGTTTACCTGGTTTATTTTTCTTTCTGCTTCCCTGTTTTTATGACTTATCTTGGGTCTATTGAGTTTTGTAATGATTTGATTTTATTTCCTCTCTTGGCTTATTATTTCTACCTTTTCACTTGAAATTTTTTGTGGTTACTCTAGGGTTTACAGTATACAACCTGCATTAGAGTTTACAAAAATGTCAGTTTATGTGTAGCTTAAAGTATATAGTCTATTTTCTATATTCTCTCCTTTCATTTTTGCTCTATTGATGTCATAATTTAACTTCTACATTTGCTATAAACATAATAAATTGCTTCTATTTTTGGTTTAGATAGCTAACTTGAGAGCAATTAAATCTTAGAAGAAATAAATTTCATTTTCACATCATTTATTTTATTTTCAGAGCTCTTCATTTCTTTGTGTTGATTCAAGTTTCTGTCTCATATCATATTTCTTCTGTCTGCAGAAAAATTTCTTGAACATTTTTTGTAGAGTAAGTCTGTTGGCAATGAGTTTTCTGTTTTTGTTTGTCTATTTAAGTCTGTATCTATTTGAAGTCATGGTTCTCACAAATAGTCTGTTGTAATGTTTATCTTTTTTTAATCTTTATATAATATGTGTATTTGCCTTTGGCTATCTTCAAGATTTTCTCTTTGTTCAGTGGATTGAATATGATATGAAAGACTAGGGGTGTGTGTGTGTGTGCGTGTGTGTATGTGTTTAGTACTTACCCTGTTTGGGTAATTCTGAGCTTCTTGGGTTTTGGGTTTGGTGTCTGTTATTCATTTTGGAGTGTTATAATTAGAAATGCTGGATTTGATGTTGCTGTGTTCACTCTCAATGCACCACAGGCTTAAAGATTTCAAATTCCCGCAGTGATACTTTATTTAGGGTGTGAGCTAGTTTGCAAAAGGGTTTATCTCATTGTCTGCTCTCCCATCCATTTTGCACCATGCCTCAGAAAAGATCTCCTCTCTTGTGTTCCTCCTCTATCCCTCTCCCAGCAGAATTCCATTATTACTTGTCACTTGACACAGGTTAACCTGGTGAGGGATGTTCTCTGTATTCCTGATTAAACCTCAGTCTTTGGCACCACGCCCCAGGGTCTCAGAGCTCTGACTTCCTCCTCCTCCAGCTTGAGTCTGTGCCCTATATTATTTCTGTATTTTCTTCAGCTGTAGTTTTCTTTCTTTCCCTTCCCCATCGCAGTGGATTTTCACCAGTGCCCCAATGGCCATGGCCTTTGTTGTCCTTCATCCCATAGAGTTAGGCTTTTGCTCAATAGTGAGAGAGAAGAGAAGAGTCTCCATAGAGTGTAGTCACCCTCCATCATTGGCTGCTCTTCCCTGCCCCCTCTGTACCTGAAGGGACATTTTCTCAGGACTCTCTCCCATCCTTTCTATGAGCACCAAGTAGAATTCATGGAGAGAAACCCTGAAGAAAATGCAGCATTCCCCAGTTTCTGCAGCTCTACTGGGGTCCAATTGCATCTTCCCTAGGTAGGTCAGCACTAGCATCCATCTAGCACTGCTGACCTATGTCCCCCTTTACAATTTGGAGCAGTTGGTGGTCCAGAAATGTCAGTGCTTCCGTAGTGTCAAGAAAAGTCATGGATGTATCTGGCTTTCTTTTTATGGTTAAGTTGAGAGTGATTTTTCTTTTCAGCTCTCTAAATCCTCCAGTAAATACCTGAAGTCAAGTACTTATCATGTTTACCTATAAATTAATTCTTTGAGGTTTAAAATAGTTCCTCCATGTTACAGTTACAGAAATGGATACAGAATAGACCCATGGTTTGGTAGGCTGGTGTGGGTGGTGGGTAAAAGGAAGCAGAGGGCAGAGCAGAGGCAGGGTGGAAACTTCCAGTGTGTTGTGCCCAGTTTGCTGTAGGTCCACTTAGCTGAGGAGAAAGGATGAGGATGATAGTGGTGGTGATGAGTAATGATAATGATATCAAATAAGCTACTGAGGTATTAAATTATGTCTTGTTTTCTGCATTCTTAAATTATCTACCACAGTTTTGCTTTTTCCCTTTTTGGGCAATGGTAGTCAATGCCTTAAGGACAGAATGCCAATTTTTAAATCATCATATTTTGGGTCCTTGAATTTTGTAAGCCAGGGACAAAGATAAGGGAAAGATTTGGAGTAAGCAAAACCAATTTTGTCTATTCCTGAAATGAGATGAAATTAGCCTGGGCTGCGGGAAGGAAGCTGACTCAGAAGGGGAAGCAGGTGAACTGAGATGCAGGTATTCAGAGAAATGGGCCCTGTTTCTTGCTTCACTCAGTCAAGCTTTCAACCTGGCCTAGAGGCAGACAGAAACTCCAAGTGTTTTTGTGATTTCAACACTGAACCAGCTAGTTCCTCCCTTTCTGGGTGGAGTCTGAAAAAGCAGTGGGGGCCTTATGGTACCCCTCCATCCCCACATCTGAGCAAGGCCCAGGAGAAGTAGAATAGGAATGGCACAGAACCTCTAGACCCATTGGTTTGAGGCAGATTCCCAGAGTTCCCATACACCCCGTGGGAACCTGGAAGCAATGCAACAGTTTCCTATGATCCCTAGGGAGCCACAGAGCAAGGCTCTTAGATGAATCTAGTGCATTCCCCTGGTTCAGAGTAATTCAGGACAGCAGCTCGACTTGTCCCGAGTCCCCAAGGGTGGCAAGGAAGCAGGTGACATAGAGCAGAACTTGAAGTGGTCTTTGAAATGACATAGCAGTAACCTGCTTTGATTCAGGACTGAAGGCCAGTCCCAATTATATCCTTCTAGGTGGATACCACTGTAGACAGTTAATGACCTAGGATTAATAATGTATCCCCAACACCGTTCAAAGGCACACACAAGTCCCTAGAAGGAAGATGCACCCTGAAGAAAAGGAAGTTGGATGGCAACTGAATTGACTTGATTTCTTTTCTGTCAAGTGGTGGAATATGTACTCTTGTGAGAAATTGAATCATATAAAAATAGTAAGTTACAGTTCTTGCCAAGTGATTCTTTCCATCAAAATTCCTACCTGTTAAATTTTCAATAGCATTTTTATTGCACTTCAGCTATATTTCAGGTGTTTAGCTAAGAACATTATATCTATATTCTATTTAATCCTCTCAACAAGTCTGTAAGGCAGATCCTATTATCATATGCATTTCATAGACCAAGAGACTGAGGCTTAGTGAAATTAAATGAGTTGCCCAAGATTTCATAGCTGCTAAGTGGCAGGGATGGAACTCAACATAGGTCTTTACAAGCACAGAGCTCATACTTTTAACCACTAGAACTTAATAACTGTACAGGGCTGGAGGTAGATCTTCTTTTCTTTCTGCAGTCTAGAGTATAAAAATGTGTTTCCCAAGACACTGTATTTCCTTCTATTACATTGCTCTCACATTTCTGGTCTGCTTGGAAACAAAATTATCACTTTAAATAGTATCCTTTTGGATAAAACTAGTGAGTTACAGCCCTGGCTGGGTAGCTCGGGTGCTTAGAGCAATGTCTTGATACACAAGGGTTGCAGGTTGTATGTTGCAGGGAACATAAAAGAAGCAACCAAATGAGTGGAACAACAAATTGATGTTTCTCTCTTTCTCTCTCCCTTCCTCTCTCTCTAAAATCAATATATAAAAATTTAAAAAATTATTGAGTTATAAACAAATGCCTTTCAGGAATTTAAAATACTCTATGCATTGAGTATCATAGCTAAAACAGAATTTTAGATCATATAGCTCTCTTAAACAACAGCATCAGAATTGTCTGATAGAAATGCAAATCTCCTGACCTAACTCCTGACCTACTGAATCACAAGCTCTAGAAATGAAAGCCTTCGATCCGTGTGTGAACAAGCTCTCCAACTGATTCTGGTGTACAATGAACTGAGAACCACGTTTCTAGCTCAATGTTGTGCATACAACATTGGAGACCTACGGTGCATCAGAATCATTGTGTGTCAAGGAATAAACTTAGAAAGATTGGTAGGGGCCAGATCAAGTTAAAGGATTTGAGCATTAACCTGTGCCTAAGGTTGAGGTAAGAGGGTAAGGCTTTAAACGGAGAAAGGCATAATCTTGAATGGCATTTAATTATTCATTAAGTGTACTTATCTGTTCATTCATCCACCAAATATTTATTGAGCACTTATAAGGTGTGAGGCTCTAAGTTATGAATCTGATCTATCACTTTATCAAAGTTTGGGTGGACAATAATAACCACTTGGGAGGCTAATAAAAAGGCTATTATAGCCCTAGCTGGTTTTGCTCAGTGAATAGAGCATTGGCCTGCTGGTCAAGTGCACATGCCAGGCTTGATCACCATAAGGGGGTGTGCAGGAGGCAGCCAATCAATGATTCTCTCTCATCATTGATGTTTTTTTCTCTCTCTCTTTCTCTCTCTCTCTCTTTCTCTCTCTCTCTCTCTTCCTCTCTGAAATCAATAAAAATATTTTTTAAATATTATTATAATAGGTTTGTGGAAGATGACATGAGCCTGAAGGACATGGCAGTGGGGGAGTGAGCTGACTCAGAGATTTTTGGAACACTACATTCATTTCTATAAAATTCCACTGGTACCTAATTTTGTATCAGAAGGTGGAATGGGACTAAAATGACTCATCAATTTAGGCAAATGGGAAGAGTACGGTGGTACCATTAGCTAGACTGGAAATACAGAAGGAGAAACACATGCGATGATGAGGTGACCAAATACAGTACTACGTGGTATGGAAGTTTCATCACCCAATAGCAATGGCATCATCTGTGATGGGGCCGCATAGTGACTTGAGTCAGGGCAGAAGGTAAATCAAATCCATTGAAAATATTTTTAATGCCTAGAAAAAAATTACTTTTACATTAAACTGAAATACTGCATGTACCTTCTACTCACTGGTCTTATTTTGACTAGCATCTCAAAACAAATTTAATTTGGAGATTTGCCTTCATTGAATTCCCAAAGAAATGTGTGTAAAGTGTTTATATGTCTAATCCTGTTGACTTCCATGATCATTTGTCTTCATTTCTGAGACTGCAATTTGGCAATGATTCTTCACACCCTAATTGTTCCCATTTCCATTTAGTTCTTGACAGTCTTAATGATTAAAAAGCAAACATTTGCATGTATCAATAAAGCTTGCAGTTGAGAAACTCTAAAGCCACCTTTTTTGAGTCATCACCCCCTTCTGTAGCCATTTTGTAAACATGTCATTTTATCAGGCTTAAAATAAAAACACACACACACACAAACAAAACCTTTATGCTGGCCCTCATTGAACTGTAGGCTATTTCTTCATCTTTTGGCTTGCTAACATACATTTCTCTTAGGTTTCTATTCATACCCAAAGGTCTGTGTCTTACTGACTCAATATCATTACCACAAAATTTTCTTACAAAACAGCACAGAGTAGACCCCAAGGCACCAATTATCCTTCTACCCCTAACATCATTTTTACTGTCCTCGTCCTCTCTCAGTGAGAGTGAAATCAACAGTTAAAGGTCTGCCCTTCACTTTGTCTCAGATGTATGGATTATTCTTAAGTTTAAAGGGCAATTTTTGCTATCTCATTGCTTTGGGAAAGCTATTGATATTATTTAATAGCATACACATCTTAAAAACACCTGATTCCTAGTGCTTTTTCTTCTATTTAAAACCAATATTCTTCTCTAATATTAATATTGATACATTTTCATCATGGAAAACATTTGCAAAAGTAAAGAAAGCATAAAGGAAAATATCAAGATTGGCCATAAACCCCATCTTCTCCCCACCCCCCCCCCAACACACACAGAAGTAGCTAGTACATTTTCTTCCTGAATTTCTTCTGTGCATGTATTTTTACAGTTATGATCAGATAACTTTTTATTTCCTACTATTTTATTTCTTTTTACTTTACATGATTTCCAGATCATCTCATTTGCTTCAGCCAACAATTTACTTTTTTAAAAATCCTCACCTGAGGACATGTTTAGAGAGAGGAAGGGAGAGAGAAAAACATTTATTGGTTGCCTTCTGAAAGCTCCCCAACTGGGGATCATACCTGCAACCCAGGCATGTGCCCTGACTGAGAATTGAACTCAGAACCATTTCCTACCAAATGAGCCACTCAGGCTGGGCAACATTTACATTTTAAATGAGGACCACACCAGCTTGCTTCCTTGTAACCACCTCCAAATAAGAAATACATTTTTTTAGCTACTCCAAATAAGAAATACATTTTTTTAGCTAAATATTTAATCACATTATGATTATATTTTAATTACTCTAGGAATAGGTTTTTATGCATTAAAAAAACAAAGACTGAATTGCTTGGCTAATGTGTTTTCATCTCCAGCTTGAGATTTTCTCCTATTACATATTTCAGCATTGCACCCCCTTTTTTGTCTCATACTCCCAATTTGCTAATTATTGGTCTTAAAGGCAATTTGGTGGAGGCTGAAAGGAAGTAGAGGAGAATAATATTTGAGTTCTAGACATTATGTTCAACAATTTGCTAACATTTTTCATTGATGCTATAAAATGTATATTATTACTCTCATTCTACAAATGAATAAAAACTTAAAGGTGCTCTGAGAAGTAACCTATAAAAAGGCATTCAAGTAAGATGTAATGAAGCTGTTCTTTGACCTATATGCTGTCTCCAAAATCTATTATAGTCTTCATACAGTTCAATGTCCAGTGGTTATAATACAGTGTTATAAGTGCAATCACACACACACACACACACACACACACACACACACACAGACCATCATGCATTTTTGCCCTGGTACTTTGGACTGTTTGAATGCAACTTCTGTTTTTAAGTGGACTCCAACCAGTTGCTTTATCCTATATAATAAAAGGCTAATATGCAAATTGTCCCCTCAACTGGGAATTCAACTGGGAGTTCAACCAGGAGGCGGGGCTGGCCGGCCAACTGCCCACACCCCCTCCCCCTGGGTGGCCCCATCCCTGATCTCCCTCCCATCCTGATTGAGGACAGGGCTGGCCAGCCAATTGCCTGCAGCCCTTCCCCTCTGGCCAGCCTGACCCAATCGGCCCCGATCGGGGTGGGCTGGCCAAAACACACCCATGCACAAATTTGTGCACCAGGCCTCTAGTATTTAAATAAAGATAAGAAAATACAGGAAAGGTTAAAATGATACCTTTGGCAATATTTATTTTGCAAAGACAATATTGCTCATTTGGGATTAGCACTTTTTCTCCAACGTGAAACTAAGTTATGCCTCATGTTCCAAAAGCCTTATCACATAAGCAGATTAATTTTAATAGGGCATATTGGCACATATTGTTATTATGCAAATACATTTTAAATCACCACTTTAGAAGAAAACAATCTAATTTTCTTCTCCCTACCCTTCTTTTTAATTTTCTCCATGCTGGAAACAAATGAGCTAATATTGAATATATGAAGGAACCAGAACTAATAGGAAACTAGAACCAGGGCTTTTAAACCTTCTAATTTGAAGAACCAAACTATGGGACCAAAAATAAGCTAATAATACAATCAACATAAAGTAGCTAAAGACTTAACAGTAATGGGAGAGCTGTAAGTTATATCCCACAGAAAAGTTGCTATTTATTCCTTAAGGCTTGTCAAAGTTAGTGAAGTAGGGATAACAGTTGACACTCCTGGGATTCAGATTGCTTATTATTTAAATATATATATTTGTATTTAATGAAAGTACATATGTAATAAAAATGCCTCTATCCAGCAATAAAATATCCTGCTATGGAAAGCACTAAACAGGGGCTATGCCATCTGGTTGGGAATGCCCTGGAGGGGAAGCAAATACTCTGTGAAGATTATTCAAGCCTGGCTGGTGTGGCTCAGTTGGTTGAATGTCATCCCATGCACCAGGAAATCAAGGGTTTGATTCCTGGTCAGGGCATAGGGACTGTGGGCTTGACTCCCAGTAGGGGGCATGCCAGAGGCAGCTGATCAATGTTTCTCTTTCATGGATGTTTCTCTCTCTCTCTCCCTCTCCCTTCCTCTCTCTGAAATCAATAAAAACATATTTTTAAAAAAGAAATAGTTTTAAAAAGAAAAAGATTATTCAAGGCCACAAAGGTCTCTGAAATTTCTTCCAACCCTATGATGTGTAATTCACACATCTGTGAGCAAACAATGCGAGTTTTTATCTTATCACTCCATCAGCCAACTGACCTTAGTGATTCTAGCCCCTTCACTGTTAAACTTCTAGATCATGTACCTGCAAACTACAGCTTACATGTCGAATCTTGCCAGCCATGTCTTTTGGTATAGCCATTGGCTAAGAATGGTTTTTACATTTTCAAATAATCATAGGAAAACCAAAAGAAGAAGACCATGTTATGGCATGTGAAAATTATATGAAATTTAATGGCCAGTGCTCTCAAGTAAAGTTTCATTGGAACACAGCCTAGCTCACTTGTTTATGTATTGATTATGGCTGCTCTTGTGTTACAACAGAAAAGTCAGATAGTTGTGACGGATACTTGATAGTCTGCAAAGCTGAAAGTATTTATTATCCAGGCCTTCAAAAAAATGTTTGCTGACCCCTTCTTTAGAATGTAAACTTCTGAGAGCAAGGGCTGTGGTCTTTGCTGTTTATCTTTGCAGCCCCAATATTTGGCACAAAATGGTTTCCATGTTGTAATTGTTGAATGAAGGATGACTATGTTCAGAATTAAGAAAAAGTCATCAGATCTGCTTATAAATAACTAGAAGCCTGATGCACGAAATTCGTGCATGGCAGGAGGAGGTGTCCCTCAGCCTGGCCTGCACCCTCTCCAATCTGGGACATCCCTCTCACAATCCGGACCGCTGACTCCTAACCACTCGCCTGACTGCCTGCCTGCCTGATTGCCCCTAACCATTTCTGCCTGCCAGCCTGATTGTCCCCTAACTGCTCCCCTGCTGGCCTGATTGCCCACAACTGCCCTCCCCTGCTGACCTGATCAGCCACAACTGCCCTCCCTTGCCGCAACCCACCTCCTCCTCTGGGACCCGCCTCCTCCACACCACACAGAGCCGCGGGACCCCCAGGCCTCACCATGTGGAGCGGCCACCAGGCCCCACCTCTGCTGTGTGCATGGCCATCTTGTAGTGGCCATCTTGTGGTGGCTATCTTATGGCGGCCATCTCATGATGATATCCCGTGAGGGCATTGTGCAAGGGCATGACACCACCTAGGCTTTTATTATATAGGATTTCTTCTTCTACAGACCAACAGATATCTCTATCCTTTCTCCCCCCACAAAATAGAGGTACATCCTATGTGAATAAGAGACTCAACTAGGACTAATAATGAGGCATAATATAATTGCATGACATAATGTTTATCTTCTGCTCTGATTGGTTATACCTGACTAGTCATTAACAATTTTGGAAACTACCCTTGGATAAATTACAGGTTTGTCCTTAAAAACTTATGACTTATCCAGACTTTAATAAATTCCAAAAATACCTCGAGAAACTGTCTTTTCTCGTCTTACTTAGTTGGCAAATTTAATGCTCCCTGGAGGAATAATTGTGGGGAATTATTCTCTCCTGTCAACACAGAGAAAAAGCCAGCTCAGCAATCCAATGACATTTGCTGCAGGTAAGATGAATGTCAACACCTTGCTGCTCCTTCCACACAAAGAGAACATTAATACACTAAGTCACATTAAAACACACACACACACACACACACACACACACACACACACACACACACACACACACACAACACCTCTCCATCATTTCATCAGCAACATTTTGGAAACCCATTTGAGAATGTTAACATGGGTGAAAGATGCCCATGCTGATTCTCATTCCCTCATCCCACTTTCTAAAAACTATTAGCCGCCCAGCACTGATGAACCAGCTGGCACTTCTTGTAGCAGAACGTTCCCAAGTCGCCTCCCTGATCTGAAGCTGTCAGGAGAAAGGCTGCAGACTTGCATTTCCTCCTGCAGCTCTGTGCCCTAATCAAAGCAATAAATAAGGTTCCCTCCAGGGAGGAGTATGCAGGAGAAAAAAATCTCTTCTGATCCAACAGTCCCACAGTGTAGTTGTAAAACTGAAATTCCAATTCACGTAGGACAGAGGAAGAACCTGGGCACACAGATAGAAGAGGAACCAGACTCAGCTAATGGGGAGAGGGAGGGGGACACACCAATCACAAGGCTGGAGCTGAAAGTCAGTGGGAAGCCCTCATGACTAGAATTACAAAAATCTCAATAATCATTTAGGTCACAGTTTAGCTTATGGAATGGGCCCACATTTTTATTGATGTGTTTGTTTCAAATTTAGCATTTTTTTATTTTGAAGGAGAAAATATGGCTAATAAAGTTATTCTACAGTTATTATATGATTATTAGGGGTAATGTTACCCATGGAGCATACTACAAAGAAGAAAGTTCCTATGCCATCTTGTCTTCCACCAAGAGGCAGCCATCATTATTAGGGGAATATTATGTCAGGTATCATCTTTTACATATAAATAAGTAGATTTGAAACCTTATAATATAGGAACATGCAGTGGTAGTTTTGCATAAAAGCCTTCACTTTAATTTGACTTTAAGTGAAAGGGGGAAGTGCAAAGCGATCTTTTTTTTAATTTTATTAAAATAGCTTTGTAAGGCTGATGAAAGATATGAAAACTAGTTAGCGGTTGGAGTCATTAGGTCATTATTTTTAAAAATAAATGTCAGGTTTCATCCAATTAACTGATTCTACCAAAGAATGTTGCCTACCTCCTCCAACCTCCTCTAACTGCTTCTTTAAAGTAATCTTATTATCTGTACCACTATTTTATTATATTTTGTCATAAGTAATGTATTTCATAAATATGATTTACGTAATTGCTCATATTACTTTTAGACTTAAAAGGATTTAGTACATACCACTAATATTTTTACTATGCTTTCTTCAATTCTGATTTGTTTTTGATTCATGCTTTAGATGAGCTGAATTTGTCACCAGTATATGTGTGTGCTTGTGATAAGAAGGGCTGTTGGATGTTAAATGTTTCATGTTTGAATATATCGAATTGTTGTCTTTATATATGAAATACATCTTGACTTGATTCATTCTTTTTGGTCACAACCTCAGAACTTTGTGGATGACTTTTGTACCTGAGTGCTTTCCTGGGACAGAGTAATGTCGCTCCGATTTTCCTCTAGACCCCTGAAGGCATTTGAGTTTATGACACCTGACGTCAGTCCAGCTCTTTCCTTATTAAAAAAAAAAAATACTGAAGCTAAATAATTTGAAGATATAGTCCTACCAGTGGTGTATAAAAATATTTTATCTTTGCTATTCTGATAAGTTAAAAATCATATAGAGCCATTGGTTCAACTTGCACATCTTCAATTCCTAAGATGAATTGAACATCTTTTATTAGATTGAGAACTGACTGTATTGGTTTTTACAACCAATAAAATACATAGAAATACCATATTATGCCCAGCTGACATGGCTCAGTGGTTGAGCATCAACCTATGAACCAGATTACAGTTCGATTCCCAGTCAGGGCACATGCCTGGGTTGCAGGCTCGATGCCCAGTTGGGAACATGCAGGAGGCAGCCGATCAATGATTCTCTTTCATCACTGATGTTTCTATCTCTCTCTCCCTCTCTGAAATCAATAAATATATATTTTAAAAAAAGAAATAACACATTCTATATATTTATCATATGCAGCAGATGTCATACACATGTGGATATGATTCTTTGCAATAACAAAGAATATTAGCTATATAAATTAATATAATAATAATGTAACTAGATCAATTTCATGAAGACACTGTATGAAGGTTAGGGTGTCATGTTAACCTGGCAAGATCAATCTGACCCTTGCAGGATGACTTTGGGTTTTACTAGCAACAAAATATGTAGAATATGATAAGCACATTTCAAAATGGGAAGGACTACAGGATCTTCTAATTCAATGGGTTTTTTTAAACAGAAAATAACTTTTTTAAACAAAAAAAGGATTTATATTAAAAGCTAATAAATAAAACAAGAAAAAGTGGATCTGGTCTAAATACTGGTAAAGTGAAATAGGGCAGGAGAGAATCGTTGCAGCCTGCTTTCCCTCTTTTTGACTCCCGGATGACTTGGGAAATCCCAAGGCCCTTTGGCTCACAGTTTGAAAGCCAGCAAAGGTGGCAGATAGTTTTATACTCTAAACCACTCCTCTGCTTGGAACACAGAACAAGGACAGATAAATCATGCAGAACATGTGCACTGACCACAGCAGAATGAAGCAAAAAAATTAAAAACAAACAGATCACTAGAATATTCCCACTCTTTGGTAAATAAGCAACCCACGTCTAAATAATCCAAATGTCAAAGAAGAAATAACAAAGAATATTAGAAGGCATTTTGAACTGAGTAATGATGAAAGCACAGCTATCAAGGCTATTATTGATAAATCAACAAACAAGTGTTGACAAGGACGTGGAAAAATGAAACCCTGCTGTACTGTTGGTGGGAATGCAAATTGGTGCAACCACTATAGAAAACGATATGGAGGGTCTTCAAAAAGTCAGAAGTGGAACTGTCTTATGACCCAGTGACTCCACTTCTGCATATACAACCAAAGAAGCCCAAAATACTGATGTGAAAGAATATATGCACCCCTATGTTCAATGCAGTGTTATTTACAATAGCCAAGGTATGGAAGCAGTTTTAGTGCCTATAATAGATGAGTGGATAAAAAAAGCTGTGGTACATTTACACCATGGCATACTAGTTGGCCATAAATATGAAGGAAATCTTAGCATGTGTGACAGCACAGATGGATCTAGAGGGTATTATGCTAAGTGAAATAAGTCAGATATTGAAACACAAACACCATGTTATTTCACTTATATGTAGAATCTAAAGAGCAATATAAACAAACAAAACAGAAACATACTCATAGATACAGAGAACAGCTGATGGATGCCAGAGGGGAGGGGCCCTTGGATGACTAGATGAAAAAGGTGAAGGGATTGAGAAGTACAGATAGGTAGTTACAAAACAGTCACAGGGGTGTAAAGTACAGCACAGGGAATATAGTCAATAATATTGTCATAACTCTGTATGGTACCAGGTGAGTACTGAAAATATTGGGGGAAACACTTTGTCAACTATGTGATTGTCTTACCACTATGCTGTACACCTGGAACTAATATACAATAATATTGAATGTAAATGTTAATTAAAACATAAAAGTACAGCCATTAAATGGTGTGCAATACAGCTAGAGTTGTGCTAACAGTGAAATGCAGTCTTCAAGTGCATATATTAGAAAATATGACAAGCTGAAAACCAGTTACCTAAGTATCAAACCCAAGAAGCTGAAGAAAAAAAATAAATACAAGAAAGTAAAGAGAAGGAAATTATAAAAATAATGTAAATAAATTAATGAGATAGAAAATAAACTTATTAATACACATATATAAAAACCCAAAAAGTGGTTCTTAGAAGAGACTTAGACAATTTATAGACTTACAGCAGAGCTGATTTTAAAAAAAGAGAGGCATGGGGAAAATTCCCAGATATGAGCAATTAAAATGAGGATGTCACTACAGATGTTGCAGATATTAATAAGCAATAAAAGGATACTGTTAACAACTTCATGTGAAAAAACTTTGAGAATTTTAGTCAAATGGACACATTTTTAGAAATCCCTAATTACTAAAACTGAACCAAGAAGATATATAAGTATAAATAATCCCATAAGTAAATTGAATCTAGAATTTAAATCCTTTCCACTGTATGATCTCAAAGCCTATAAATCTTTGCCATTGAATTCTTCCTAACATTTAAGGAAAAGTAACAGCAATTTCTCACCCTTTCTTCCAGAGATTAGGGGCGGGGGGAAAGTGTTAGGTTGTGGGGTGAATGGGAAAATTCTCATCTCAATGTAAGAAACCAGCATAACTTGATATTAAAACTTGACAGGAGTATTACAAAAAGGGTGGAATTGAAAAAACAAACAAACCAACATTTCTAATGAACATAGGTATAAATAGCTTAATCTAAATATTAGTGATTTTAATTCAGCAATATATAAAAGAATAATATAAGCAACTGGGGGTTTATTTCAAAAATGCAGGCATACCAGATATATTTTGCAACAATAAGGTTTTATAACAGATCACCCTTAAACTCAATGGCTCAAAACAATCAGCATTTGTTTAGCCTACAGTTCTGCAAGTACACTTTGTAGTTCTATTCTTGGCTGGCTTCCTCAAAAGTCTCTAAACTGCTAGTGGGAGTGTAGATTGGTAAAATGACTGAAAAAACTATTTGTAACATACCTCCTAATGCTGAACACATGCATAGCCTATGAACTAGCAATTCCACACTTAAGTATATATCAGAAAGAAATGCATATAGTATATGTCTTCAAAAATATACAAGATTTTCATAGCTGTACTATCCATAATATTTATAAGATGGAAATTGTCAATCTACCCATAAAATGTAAAATGAATACATAAATTGTGGCATATTCATAGAGAATTCTATTTAACAATGAAAGAATTGTTATAAGCAATGATACCTATTGTTGAACAAGAAAACCAGACCTTCCTCCACCAAAAAAAAGGAAAGAAAAGAGTATCATTTATGTTAAGTTCCAAAAAATGAAAAAATTACTCTATGTACTTGGCAGTCAGATTAGTGGTTACCCTTTTTAAGAAGATGACAGGAAGGGGATGTAAAGGAGACATGATCTACTCATAATATTCTGTTTCTTCATCTGGGGTCTGGGTGTTTAGTGTGTGGAAATTTGAGTTGTACACTTATGTGTGCTTCTCTGCATATGTTATGCTCAATTTTTAAAAGCTATTTTTATTTGGTTCAAAATGTATAGAAAATATAGACTATAGAAATATATAGAAAACTTAGAAAAGGATGCCATTAGGGGTTGAAATAACAAAGCACTGAGGGAAGACATTAATATATCTCAAATGTATACAGCTCTTCAAGGATGTCTAATCATCCTTTATTTGTCAATATGCACCTAAAATATATAAATAACTCCCACAAATCAAAAGGGAAAGGTAGACAATTCCTCCTTCAAATGGGCCAAAGACTTCAACAGACTCTTCACAAAAGATGAAAGCCTAACCCTAATAATAAGCATAATTTAAAAAGTTCAACTCTTTTAGTCATCAGGAAAATGCATTTTAAAACCAATATGAGATGCTACTATATACACACACCAGAAGGACTCAAATGAAAGCAATTGTCAATATGAAATGGAAGCAAGGCTGTGGAGCAACAGAAACTTTTAAACATTGCTAATGGGAGTGTAAATTGGCAATATGTGGCAAAGTTGAAGATGCACAGACCCCTTCAGTTCATTTAGCAGTTCCACTCTTAGATGAATTCTCTAGAGTAAGCATGTCAAACTCGCGACCCACCGGCCACAAGTTTGACATGCTTGCTCTAGAGAAATACTCACACATGGGTAGAAGAAAACAGAAAGTGATATTATATACACTAGGAATAAATGATAGAAACATCCAATGTTCCTCAGGAAGAGAACAGATAAATTAGCTGTGGTATAGTAAAATCCCCCCATCACACATTCAAAGGAGTCGAAATATTCAACCAGATAAAACCAGGGGCTAAGCTTTGAGGTCTTGCAGTTCTTAGGATCCGCTGTCTAATTTTGCAGAACTTTTAAAAATGTTTGCTAAGAAATTCTGAAACAGCAGGGTCAGGGAGGGTGATATGTATCAGAAAAACAAGCACCTCTTTCTAGCCAGTTTTAGAATCACTAAATTAGAGTATGATGCTAATCAGGCTGGCTTATGTTGCTGGCCCACTAGGTCAATGAGTTTCATACAGGCAAAAACTTCTGGCCAATGGTAACAAGTTGTATCCTTAACAGCTTTTCTGCTCTCAAAGAGTGAATGTGTGAGTAGAATTCATTATTCCTATTGAAAAAGTACCTCAGACCCATGTCCCACTGAAGGTCTGACAGAATCACTTCCTCCCGTGAAAAGCCCACAGGACTTACATCTTTGTCAGATCTTTGCATAAATGCTAGGATGGCAATTGGCATGCAAAGTACAAGTGCAGTTTTTAAACCTTTATTTCAGGGTTCTCATACAAACTTTGTCAAACTGAGAAAGAATCTTCAAAAATGCACAATGCCCTATAATATAAAGATTCTAAACCATCTTATCAGGTTTGGCTCAGTGGATAGAGTGTTGGCCTGTGGACCAAAGGGTCCCGAGTTCGATTCCAGTCAAGGACACATACTTTGGTTGCAGGCTTCTCCCTGGCTGGGCCCTGGTTGGGGCACATTCAGGAGGCAACCAATAGATGTGTTTCTCTCACATCGATGTTTCTCTCTGTCTTTCCCTCTCTCTTCTACTCTCTCTAAAAGATCAATGGAAAAAAAACATCCTCAGATGAGGAATGAATGAATACATACATAGATACATATACATATATATAAGTACCCTAAACCAATTTAACTTATGAATAAAAAACACACAACAGCCCTGGCTAGTTTGGCTCAGTGGATAGAGCATCAGCCTGTGGACGGAAGGGTCCCAGGTTTGATTTCGGTCAAGGGCACATGCCCAGGTTGTGGGCTCGATCCCCAGTGGGGAGCATGCAGGAGGCGGCCGATCAATGATTTTCTCTCATCATTGATGTTTTTATCTCTCCCTCTCCCTTCCTCTCTGAAATTAATATATTAAAAAAAACAAAACAGAACAGAATATCTAAGCAAAGTGTGGAGTGTGTCATATGTATGCATTTTAAAAGCAGCTACCATTTATTGGGTACTCATTATACAGCAGGCAGTTTGATAAGCACTTATGTCCATTATTTTGTTTAATTCTCCAAACAGCCACACTCCTATGAGACGAATATCATTACTGTCTCCTGTTTTATAGATGAGAAAATAGACCATGATATTAAAGTGATATAATTTGATCAAAGTTACCAACTAGTTATGATCCATATAAATCCGGAGCAGGGTTGCATTATGAGAAGGCCGTAGGTACTTCTACCTTTATGGGCCCCTTCCTCAACAAAACATTAAGAGTTATGTTTTACTACTGCATTTGGAAAAAAAAAATTAATGGAATCCAAGCTAGATTTTATTCTTTTCTTTTTCCTTGTGATAAATCTCTAGTCAAACTGGCTAAGGAATAAAAAGAGAGAACGTATGAATTACAAATATCAGGAAAGAAATATTACCACAGATCTTATAGAAATTAAAAAGAATAACAAAGAAGTATCACAAAAATTCTATGCCCATAAATCCAACAATGTGCATTAAACAGACCAATTCCTTAAAATCACTCAAAAGAAAACAACAAAAAACCTATATGGCCCCATATCTGTCAAGAAAATTGAACTTATGGTTTAAAATCCTCCATCAAAGAGAGCTCTAGCCCCAGATGGTTTCATAGGCTAATTCTATCAGAGTTTTAAGGAAAAAGAGAATGAATTCTATAAAATCTCTTCCAGAAAATAAGAGAAGGGAAAACCTCCAAACTCATTTAATGATATCAGAACTAATTACCCTTCTACCCAGATCAGACAGAGACATTACAAGGAAAGAAAAACTATGGGTCAATCTCCCTCATGAGCATGGACACAATAATTCTTAGCAAAATATTAGCCTTAGATAGTACAAATCTCATATACTATATCGTTTTAAACATTTTTTAAAGAAGCAACAAAAATAAATAAATAGTAGTCTTCTATATTTATTAACCATTTCTGGTACTTTTCAATTCTTCCTTTAGATATAAGTTTACAACTTGATTCATTTTATTTCTACCTGAAAAAACTTTCTTTGGCATGTCTTGTAGTACATAGCAACTGACATTAAATTCTCTCAGCCTTTGTCAGAAAGTGTCTATTTTACTTTCATTTTTGAAATATATTTCCATTAGATATGAATTCCACATTGACAGTTCCTTTCATTTATTTTTTGTCACAGCAATTTGAAGATGTCATTGTATTTTGACTTGAATTGTTTCTGAAAAGAATTAGCTATTAATCTTATTGTTCACCTGTATGTAATGTCTCACCACATATCCACTCCTACCCCAAGTCATTTATAATTTTATTTTTCTTTTATGTTCTCTTTTTTCCCCCCAATAGTTTGAATATGTTGTTCATAAGTGTGCTTTTCAGTATATTTATCATGCTTAGACTTTGCTGGCTTTTAATATTTGTGATTTGTTCTTTTTCATCAACTTTGAAATGGTATTATATAACAAATTTCATAAGTTACTTTTTTCCAGACATTTTTCTACCTCTTTCTTTTCCTGGGATTCTGATTACATGTACATTACACTGCTTGGGACTCTGATTACTGTATATAATACTGCTTGAAATTTTCTCACAGAGCAATGATGTTCTGTTACGTTCTTGTTGCAGTCTTTTCTCTCTGTGTTTAATATTGGGAATTTTTTTATTGAACTGTCATGAAGTTCACTGATCCTTCTGCAGTGTTCACTCTGCTGTTTGGTCTATCTAATGTTGTTCTAGTTTAACATTTTATGTTTAGGTTTATGATCTTTTGGAGTTAACTTTTACATAAGGTGCAAATTATTGTCGAGCTTGCCTTTTATTTCCTTTTCTTGCCTTATTGCACTGGCTAAGACTTCTAATAACTTATTGAATAGAAGTGGTGAGAACAGACATCTTTTCATTTTCCCCAGCCTTGTGGGAAGGTCTTTTATCATTAAGAATGATGTTATCTATACCTTTTTTGGTAGATATTTTTTAGCAGTTTGAGGAAGTTCCCTTTTATTGCTAGCTTGCTGAGAGTTCTTATCCTGGAACTAGAGGCCCAGTGCAAGAATTCGTGCACCAGTGGGGTCCCTCGGCCTGGCCTGCATGATCAGGACAAAACCAGTTCTCCAACATCCCCTGAGGGGTCCTGGATTGCAAGAGGGCACAGGTCAGGCCAAGGGACCCCATTGCTGCACTATCGGGGCCGGGGAGGGACGCAGGAGGTTGGCCAGCTGGGGAGAGACCGCAGGAGGGCTTTAGGGTGTGTCCAGCCTGTCTCACTCAGTCCTGATTAGCCAGACTCTAGCAACAAGCTAACCTACCATGTCATAGCAACTGGTCGACTGTCCCCTGGTGGTCAGTATGTCATAACGAGTGGTTGAGTGGCCTTAGCATATCATTAGCATATTACACTTTGATTGGTTGAACAGACGACCAGACAACCGGACTCTTAGCATATTAGGCTTTTATTATATACGATGAATGTTGAATTTTGTTGTTGGTGGTGTTTATTTTTTGCATCAATTAATCTGATCTGATCATGTACTCTTTCTTATTTAAACTGTTGATATATACAAACTAATGACTATAAACTATATTTACTATAAACCAAAAATCAACTGCAATGTATTAAATTATATTCATTTTTCAAAAAAAATTCTTAACCAGCTTTGCATTCATGGAATAACCTCTTCTTACTGATGGTACATATATTTATTTATGTTTTTTAAATTATTTTCTCCCTTTCAGTATTATTTCAATTTTTTTTAATTTATTGATTTGAGAGAGAGAAAGATAGAGACTGACTTGTTGCTTCATTTATTTATGCACTCATTGGTTAATTCTTATTATGTGTACTGACTGAGGATTGAACCCTTAACATATCAGGAAAGAGGCTCTAACCAACTGAGTTACCTAGCTAGAGCTTATTTATAGTTTTAATTTACTAATTTTTTTGGGGGGGATTCTTATATCTATGATAATAAGGGATATTAGTCTGTGTTGTTTTTAGTTATTTCATTTTTTACTCTTTATGTCAGGTTTCAGTGTTAGGGTAATACTTGTCTCCTAAAATGAGTTATTCTTCTTCCTCTTAATTGTCTGGTGGATACTGTATAAAATTAGTGTTAATTCTCCTTTAAATGTTTGGTGGAATTTTTCAGTAACCATTGAGACCTGGAGATTTCCTTTACAGTCATTTGACATGTATTTTAAGAAATTGTAACTACTGTATTTTACAGCTCTGGAATTTATATTTTTTATAGTTCCCAAATCTCTCCTGAAGTTCATTTACTTTCATCTTTTTAAATAAATCTTTACTATGATTACAATGATATATAAAGTCTTTGCTTGTTGCAACTTCTGGTTCATCTATAGGTTAGTTTCTGTTGACTTTTTTGATAAAAGATATTATTGTCTAACATGTCTCATAATATTTTATTATATGAAACTGTGTATAGAATTACAGTGGAGATTGAGTTATACTCCTATTTTGCTTGGTTTATCCCAGAGAGTATAAACTCTTTATTATGTGTGATAGCTAAAGCTGAGAACATGATCATTCACATTTTACCATGTAATAACTTGTTCTGGGATTCATCCCCAGCATAGAAAGTTGAACACATTTCTTAATAGCTCAGCTCCCAACTTCCAGCTCTGCTACTGTAGGTACTACTAGTTAAGATAGTCTCTTCTTATCAATGTTTGATCCTAAATCCAGGAGGGGGGAGGGTCCAGCTGCATTATCACCATTGGATTTAAACTGCCTCAGGCTGACTTCAAAGCTCAGAAGAGTTGTAAAAAAGGTACAAGTTCTTTTTAGGTTTGGGCTTTGCCTTCACTGCAATTTTTTTGCAACAAAATTATTAAAATAATTATTTCAAGCAAACTATTAGTGCGTGTGGCATTTTCCTGATTCTAGTCTATCTCACCTGCTCCCATCATTATTATTAGTTCCTCAGGTTTTCCTGGACCCAGTAAAGGTCAAGTTGTCTTCTCCTCCTGCCTCAACCCTGACCCAACAATGTCTCCTCTCCCCAGAAGCTGCCACTTATGGGGTACTACACACTCTCTGTAAGTTAGTTCAGGGCTTCCTTTCATAGTCTTCCTTAATAGATAGGTAGGCAATGTGATGGTTACTGTTATGAGTCAATTTGACTGGGCCACAGGGTATTCACATATTTGGTCAGATACTATTCTGGGTGCATCTGTGAGGGTATTTTTGGATGAGATTCACACTTGAATCTGCAGACTGAGTAAAGCAAATTGTCCTTCCAATCACCGAAGGCCTCAATAGAAGAAAAAGGCTGACTCTCTATCAAAAAAGAAGAAACTTGTCTTGCTTGACTGCTCTGAGCTGGGACAGCACTGTTTCCTGGTCTTTGGTCCCAAACTAAAACATTGACTTTTTGTGGTCTTGTGACTCCTGACTTTCAGACTGGAGCCACACACCAGCTCTACGGGGTCTCAATGAAATATTCCCCTACCCGTGCCCCACTATCCCTGTCTAGCAAGATAAATCTAAGTACAGGGAAGTCTAAAAAAATCAATAGAAGAAAAAAGCTGAACTCTCGTAAGTGGAAAAGTGACTCTTAAGTGACTGAATCCTATGGCAGTTCTTGGTAACTGTTCAACGTATTTTTGAGGAGATTTTAAGTAAGGAAGACAGTTGAATCAGATGACTTCTGAAGTCTCTTCTCATTTAGGATGCTTTGAAATATTTCGACAATTCAAATGATCCATAAACAATATCAAGACTTTGCTACTGAGAATTAGAATGGATTCTTGGATGCCAAAAGAGGAGGCCATGGTCACCAATCATTTGGTTTCAACCTCTCGTTGTGCCGGGTCCCATATTATGTCTTAGCTGAAAATCCCTTCCTCATTCCTGGGCCCCTACTTCTAAGTTAGGTCCTCTTTATACTTCACTGTCTTCACCTCTGACTTTCCCTGCACAGCTCCCCTCTCAATGTGTAATTACACTCTCTGTGTATTTGCATAATTTCTACACTTCCAGTAATCCACCCACTCCATGAGAGTAGGAACTGTGTCTGTTTTCCTCACCACTTGGTACAAAGGACCTAACTCAGACCCTGACACATGGCAAAGTGCAATGACTATTTGGTGGTGAATGACAAGTTAACTGAGGAGATAACCTGGAGAACAAGAATTGTTAGTCTCCAAGTGATCAAGAGTGTTGATGACTGGCTTAGCTGGGAGAAGCCACAAAGAAAGGAGGAATGTCCCCAGGGTTGGGTCTCTTCATAGATTTCTCCATATTCTTCAATACCTAGAACTCTGGAATGCAGGAGCTAGGACCTTACTATGGAAGGCCTCATTTGACGGAGCAGAAACCTTGAACGTAGGAAGAGGAGCAGGCTATGAATATGCATGAGCCCATGGATACACAGGGAGCATTTTAAGAGCTATTTTCAGAAATATTTTGGAAAAGACAGAGACAAACAAACAAAAAACAACCCTCTCCAACTATCTGACTTAAGTTTGACATTCAGGCTCAGCTGTTGATCCCAAAGTGGCTGAAGATGGGAGAGAGTGTGTTGCCGGGCGGGGTGGGAGGGGGGGGTAAAGGTACGGAGGGGGGGGGGAGAAGAGGGCGGGGGTCCTGAGCCAGTGACCTCTGCGGGAGGCCCAGCCCCCAACATGAACAGAGCGCCCCCTCCCCACGTGCACAGGGTCCCCTGGGGCCGGGGTGCTGAAGGAGCCTGTGGGGCCTGCCGGTGCAGAGCCGAAATGCTGACAGCCCCCTGATTGCAACGGTCACCACAGTAACTTTCCAAAACCTCCCACGGTGGGGCTGGGGGAGGGGAAGCCCAGAATCCCAAATATAATTTAATTTCCAGAGTAAACACTTTCATGTAAAAATGGCCAAGGCTTTCCTGGAGGCGCGACGGCTCTCTCAGGCATTACCACACTGCCCCCTTGAGATTCTGCGGAAACCCTGCACAGGGCCCGCTCCAACTACAATGAAGGGGAACAGCGGAGGAGACTGCCCAAGGATCTGGGATGCAGACGAGGGACTTTACAATCAGGGAGCGCAAATGAGAGGGAAGAGGCCTAAGTGGCTCTGTCTCTCCAGTGGGCTGAATGCCAATAACGAAAACATTCACTGTTAGGACTGTTTCATTGCGTTTTTTAAATATATTTTTATTGATTTCAGAGAGGAAGAAAGAGGGAGAGAGAGATAGAAGTATCAATGAGGAGAGAGAATCATGCATCAGCTGCCTCCTGCAAGCCCCATACTGGGGATCGAGTTTGCAATCCAGGCATGTGCACTGACAGAGAGTCAAACTGTCACCACCTCGTTCATAGGCTGACGCTCAACCATTGAGCTAAGCCTGCGGGGCTCTTTCATTGATCTTGAAAGACCGATGAGCAGAGTGCACACTGTTAAGTGCTCAACATCGGGGATACCCATTAGCCATCTAAGAGCTAAAAAGGGGAACCCGCTCTAACCACCTCCCCTAGGATCCTGCTCTGAACCCCAGCCTGGCATAAAGGTAGTAAAACTGTTCAACATTTATTGAGTGTTTACTACATGTCAGTGGCTGTGCTGAGTCTATTATTTTTTTTTTTTCTTAATGAATCATAATACCTGTCAGGTAGAAGGTACCATTTTCTGGACTTGACAGAGAACAAGACAGACTCTAGAAGTCTAAGTAACTTTCCCATAACTATTGGGTCAGTAAATGGCTGGGCAAGAATTTTAGCCAAGGTCTGTGGGACTATGCTGTGATGTCAGGGAGAGCCAGACGCTAGTTCTGCCTGTCAGACCAGACTTTGGGCTGGCTACTTCCTGCCTCATGGTCCATTTCTCCTCTGCAAAATGGAGGGACTGGTATGAGATCACCTCTGAGGGTGAAAACTCTAAGCTTCCATGAAGCTATGGCATTGACAGCTTCACAAGAATTGGTTCAATAACGATGAGCAAGTCAGTTAAAAAGCACTGAAAGGAGACATGAGATGGGAAGGTTCTGATGAGCAGTAGTGCAGGGGTGGAGTTCAGCTTTGCACAGGGCACAGTGATGGGGAACCCAGAGCCTGCAAAAATCGGATGTGGATGGAGGCCTTGAGTGAGGAGCTAGGTTAAGATATGTGTCCTATAATCACAGCTTTTACCTGCTGACATCAAGTGGCCTTGAACAGATAGGCTTGCTAGCTGGTCCATCTTGTATCAAAAAAAAAAAAAAAAAAAAAAAAAAATTCTGCCAGGCTATAATTTGATCAGTTCCATTTATAGGTCAGTATCCATTCTGATGGGAGTTCATTTGAAGCCAGTGGGGATGCAGCATTTAAAAACTGTGGAAGTCAATGAACTTGGAAAGCCATTTATCTCCTCACCCCTCAAATCTATCTGTTCCCTGCAGGGTTGTGGAGAAGACAGTAGGCCCAGTAACTGCTCGTAATGAACTGCTGAGCTTGAAAATTGTTTCTTATAACAACAGTAGTTATGACATTGAGCCCCATCTCTTTCACACATTAGTGTATCAGGGGTCCTCAAACTATGGCCCGCGGGCCCGGCCCACCGAGGACATTTATTCGGCCCGCCGGGTGCCACTGCCTGTCCTGCTTAGCAGCCGACTCATCCCGAGCCCACCCGCAGTGCACATAGGAATTTGTTCATAGCTTTTTTTTAAACTATAGTCCGGCCCTCCAACAGTCTGAGGGACAGTGAAGTGGCCCCCTGTTTAAAAAGTTTGAGGACCCCTGAGTGTAATGATTGCCAAGAAAATGCCAAGTTCTTGTGTGTCAAATATTGTAATATTAGTAATATTTTAATATTTGATACCTTCAGTGTTTCATTCATTCTCTCTTTCTCACTTCACACACACACTGATCCACTCTAAATGCAGGGCACTACAGTCCTACTCTAGAATCTGAAGTATGAGTCTATTTTAACTTTGCTCTCAAGAAATTCTTAGTCTATAGCATAAGACAACAAAAAACGCAATTATTATATTACACGCTGGGTAAGGGCCATGAGAGAGCTATACAGATTGCTATGAGGCTCACCGCCCAACTTGGCCCGAATGAAAAAGAAAGGTTAGGAAAACTATTAACAGGAAGTGACAAATCCAGTAGAGTAGGTGAGAGTGGGAAGGATGTTCTAGGCCAGTGGTTCTCAACCTTTCTAATGCTGCGACCCTTTAATACAGTTCCTCATGTTGTGGTGACCCCCAACCATAAAATTATGTTCGTTGCTACTTCATAACTGTAATTTTGCTACTGTTATGAATCGTAAAGTAAATATCTGTGTTTTCCGATGGTCGCGACCCACAGGTTGAGAACTGCTGCTGTAGAGCCTAAGACCATCGGAAAACACAAATACTTACATTATGACTCGTTAACAGTAGCAAAATTACAGTGATGAAGTAGCAACGAACATAATTTTATGGTTGGGGGTCACCACAACATGAGGAACTGTATTAAAGGGTCACGGCATTAGAAAGGTTGAGAACCACTGTTCTAGGCAAAGGAACTATAATGAGCAAATATGCTGTGGCATGGAACAGTGTGATTTAATTAGGGAATTGCATAAAGTTGTCTGACAGCCAGAAAGATGCCTGTGTGAGAATAACAAATCATAAATTTGGAGAGACCGGCAGAGAATGGATCAAAATGACTTTGCAGCATGTCCTAAGCCATTAATTTCATCCTAAAGGAATCCTATCCTAAAGGCATTTGGAAGCCACTGAAGAATTTTATGCAATGCAACCATACTTAAAATCAGAAAACATTTTAAAGGCCTCAGTACCCAAGACCTGAAAAAAACAAACACAAGACTTAGACCGAAAGAAATTAAGATACCATGACAGGGAGAATTATTAGAATGAGTAATTAGAATTTTCTTTGGCTACTGACAATTTCTGAGTTGTCTCATTGTAGGATGGCATATGCAACAGAATCTGTACTTGATATTTTTATGAGTTTACAGGGTGATGATTGCACCTAGGAATCAGCTTCTTGTAGTTAAAATACTCTCTTATAAATGGTAAAAAAATCCATCTTCTTTGTATCCTCTCCACGTTGACAGGACATGTTCACACACCACACACTTCCCAGGGCCCTTCTCATTTATGTTTCCCTCTCTGCAGTTAGCTGGTCTACAATCAAAACAATTCCTCCCCAAACTATAGCCAGGATGAGGCCCCCCTTTCACCCACCCTACCTATAAAATCCCAGCATTGTTCCCCAGTTTTTGTCTGGAAGCAAAAGCCACTAAAAAACAGCTAAGATGAGTCTGAAATCTGTAAAAAAGAGAGCAGCATAAACTGAAAATAGAACTGGAAGGCTTATTTGTTCTTTCCCCTGAGCTCTTATGCAGACAAGAAATTGTGATGCAACCCCACTAGCCGACCATAAATTGTCCAATTTCTTCACACCTCCAAGCTGACGCCAACCTGTCATCACAATCTGGTCTTGATCTTCCCGGTCTGGTTCTTCACTTTTTAAACTACAGCCTTGACTCTTCAGAGTCTTTTTCTGATTAACTTGGGATCTGGCTTTTCTCAGGCAAACTTCTGCCCATTCAAGAACTGATCTGACAACACAGTGTTTCCTGGGACTTCCAGCAACTCAATGAAAATCAGGCAATGGAAAAACCACAGAACGTAAACCAAACAGTTCCCATTTGCTCTGAGATGCAGGAGCCACTCCTGGACAACATAAAACTGTAGTTACTCAATTGTCATTTCACTGAGGGCTTTCCTGACCACCTTATTTAAAAATGCAACCTGCCCCCATTTCACATGCTCCACCCTAATTCTTATATACCGTTTTATTATAACTTATTTTAGTTATTGCTTGTCTGCCACCCATATTGGTGTATAGAACGAGATGTATAATAAATACACATACTCATGCCTACATTTCAATAAAACTAGCTAGACATGAACAGTAGCAAAACAGAGAGGAAGATATAGATGCGTAGGCAGGTAGGTAGGTGAATAGACATGTATTTATATGGGTGCATAGGAAGAGACATAGTGAGACATTGAAAACATTAAAGCAGACTCACCCAGAATGAGAATCATGTTGTGAATGCTTCCAGACACAATGTTTTCTGTGTAAACACTAAGCATATTCAATCTAACAGTTACTTATGCAATCACAGAAGAGCATTTGGAATTCAGACTCTTCCAGGAGACCTAGACTGTCTCTCACGCCATTTAAACCTCACCTGGTATATAAGGCTGGCACCCAGAACCATCTATCCTTAGAGCAGCACCTGAAACCACAGACCTTGCCATCAGTCTTTCCTGGGGAGGTGAGAGAGAAAACCGGAGGCTCTCTTCAGAGGCAACACCGACGGGTGGCTTGGGAAAGTTGTGTCACACCCCATCTCTAAGACTCATCCAGTAGCAAGATAATCTAAGTAAAAACCCTGGTGAGATTTCACATATTCTGGGACATCTCCATGGTTACCCAGCCCACCCCAACCTTCTCACCAGATGGCCACCGCAAGCTGTAGAAATTCTAGAACCATAATGTTCCTCTTTTTCTGAATGACCCACAACCTACAATCTAGACTTCACTCTAGCAGCCTTTGGATGATCAATGGCTCAAGTTCTTAAACCTTCTGGGCACTTTGGAAGCTTTCATTCTGAAAGGAGGCCACTATTTCAATGGCTTTCCCTCTAGAAATCTCCTTGTACTATGAATTCAAGTCTCTCTCTCTCTCTCTCTCTCTCTCTCTCTCTCTCTCATATTTTACACACACACACACACACACACACACACACACACACACACACACAGTTATCAGCTATTTTTCTATGGCCTTAGTGAGTGTATCATTCACTTCTGGTGGTTATGGAGTCATTTGAAATAATTATCTATATGGATGCGAAGCCCTCCTTACACAATGGAGGGTTGGAATTACACAAGCTTTTTTTTTCTTCTTCATCTAAAGGTGCACAAAGGTAGAGTTTATTCAGTTCCCCCTTCTTACCCCCAATCAAAGAATCTACATCTACATATTCATGTTGTGTACAACGAGTATGTTGCTATGGTAATGATTATGGCTTTATATTAAGTAGCAGGACGATCAGCAGCAAGAAAACTGGCTTTATTTACCATTCAGTCCCCCTCCCTCCCTCCCTCTGCAGTCCCCCTGCTCTGAAGCCTGCCCAAGTTCCTTGCTACAAATATGATTTAGCTGTGACCCTGATCTGAGTGGCCACAGTTGGCAATTGTGGGCAGTACAAGATAAACTAAAGCCTGTTAAGTCACTGCTCCCACCCTTTACTCAGAGGCTTAAAAGAACATACAATAAAAAATTTTTTAAAAACCGCAGCCAAGAGAGGTTTCATTTCCATCTCTGCTCTGTTGTAGATGCTTTGTGAACTTGTACGCCCCTTTTTTTAAACCGTGAACTGCAACTTCCTTCCCAGCAGGATGACAATGTTTGACCAAATGCCTTCCAGATTCCCTCTGGCCCGAACATTCTGTTTGCTGTAGTGGAAAGAGCACAGCCTGCAGAAACCGACCTGGATTTTAACCCTGGAGAGATACCCTTTCTAAACTCTGGCAAGCCTGCCTTCTGAGCTGCTGTTTTCCTTCTCTTTAAATATTTCTTAATTACTAGTTTAATTACTAAAGTCAGGGCTAATGTATGCAGAATGCCTGGTCCACATACTATGGTTGACGAAGAGCACCCTGGGTTATGTGTTGAGTTAGCCACTTTTCATTCAGCAAATACCACTGAAGGTCTGTAAGGCTCTGAGCTACAATGATGAGCAAAAACACAGTGCTAAGCCTTCACTCATGGCACTTGCAATCTAGTCGGGGAGAGAGAAAGTTGAGACAAATGCAAACTTGCAGTGGTGACAAGCACTAACATGGAACCATTGTGAGAGCTCATACTAATACTAGAGGCCTAGTGCACGGATTCGTGCACTGGTGGGGTCCCTTGGCCTGGCCTGGGCCCTCTTGTAATCCGGGAGGCCACTCCAGTCAAGGAGGGACTGCACAAGAGGTCCAGGGCATGTCCAGCCTTCTCGCCCAGTCCCCAATCGGCCAGAGCCCAGCAACAAGCTACCTACCAGTCAGAGTGTCTTCCCCCTGATGGTTAGTGTGTGTCATAGCAATTGGTCAAACAGTTGAATGGTCAGACACTTAGCATATTAGGCTTTTATATATATAGATGAGATGCAATAAGAGGATTTGACCTGGTCAGAGAAGTCAGAAGGTAACCTCTGAAGAGAGAGATGAAGGAGGCATATAGTTTAAGTGAAGAGACCAGGGCAGAGTGTTCTAAGCAGCAGGGACAGCAGGAACCAAGCCCTGTGGTAGGAAGGAGTACGGTGCGGTCAGTGAACTCAGAGAATTCACTGTGATGGAAACAAAGAGGTTTCACAACACTAGCTTCAAAAGGGTTCAGTTATAAATAAGCTATGAAAACATGATGAACACTATCAAAATCTAGTCCTTTTAAAAGATTTTTATTGATTTTTAGAGAGGTAAGGGAGAGAGAGAAACATCCATGTGAGAACAAAACAGTGATCAACTGTCTCCAGCACACCCCCTACTGGGTATTGAGCCTGCAACCCGGGCATGCACCCTGACTGGGAATTGAACCAGTAAGTAACCTTCTGGTGCATGGGACAAGCCCAACCAACTGAGCCACACCAACTAGGGCTCAAAATCTAGACTTAAAGGTTTTGATGAGGCGGTATATATTGATGCATGAATGATTTGAGGGTTAAAAATATTTACATTCCAGCCCTGGCTCATGTGGCTCAATTGTTTGGGCATCATCCTGGGCACCAAAAGGTTGCTGGTTTGATTCCTAGAAAGGGCACATGCCCTGGTTGCAGGCTGGATCTCCAGTAGGGGGCATGCAGGAGGCAGCAGATTATTTCTCTTTCCCTCCTTCTCACCCTCCCTCCCTGCCTTTCTCTCTCCCTTTCCTGCTCCCTTCCCCTCTCTAAAATCAATTAAAAAAATATTAAAAATATTTTACATTCCAGAATAACCTAGAGCTAGAAGTCTTAATCCAAAGACATAAATCTAAAGAGGGAAAGTTTCAGGCAACAGGAGGCAGGAGGCAGAGTCTTTTGGAGGAGGGGAATTTTCTAATTTCTTCTAAAATCACATTGTGTAAGGAGAGTAAAAAATAGTTGAGTGGTTCTCAAACTTGGGCAAGCAGTAGAGTCATGCTTATAAAAATACAGATATTTGTATTTTTACAAAATAGAGACCTATTTTACAAATAGAGACCTTGGACCACATGTAGAGTTAGTGTTTGGTAGGTCTGGGATGGGGCACATGTGTTTGCCTCTCTAACAGTATTCCAGGTGCTGCTGATCTGGGACCACATCTGGAGAACTACTGTTCTGAAGTGTGGCTAATACTAAAGGGAACAGTGCCGGGTGGTGCATCCGAATTAAGGGTCCTCGGTGACCCAAATATTTTTTCTCAGCATGGGAGGATCCTGCAGGTGAATTGCTCATGTTTTAAAAGCATTTGGAGAAATTTCAAGGAAGTACATAGAAGCCATGATTGAAGTTCCTTCTCTGAGCATTCCCACAGAATGAAAATCCTGGGGGTGCCTCGTGGTGCTCAGGGAAGAGTGTTGCCTTCCAAGTTCACTGTGCATCTGGGTCTCAGGTTCCTTATCTATCAGATGACAATGTTGAATTTTCTTATCTCCTAGGTCAGTGGTTGGCAAACCGTGGCTCGTGAACCACATGTGGCTCGCAAGCAGTTTGCTGCTCTGTTGACTAATGAGTTTGCCGACCACTGTCATATACTACCCTTTACCTCTTTGCACACAATATGCCACGACTGCCTAATCCTCACAGCTTCCAACTACATGGTAACATTTAGTTTAGTTCAGTGGTCGGCAAACTCATTAGTCAACAGAGCGGCAAACCATGGCTCTTGAGCTGCATGTGGCTCACAAGCCGCGGTTTGCCGACCACTGTCCTAGGTCTCTTGGCTCTGACCTCCTCAGACCCATGATGTAGCTCTGCTTTTGTTTCTGAAACTCTCATGAGAGTTTTTTCCTAGGAGAGCACATCTAGGCACCATCTCCAGCTGCCTCAGTCTCCACCCCATTGAGGGACCACATGGCAGTCAGTGTAAAGGCACATGGGGAACACATGGAGAGACGGAAAAGTAGCAGCTTCCCCGAGGGGAACAACTGTCTCTTCAAACTCCTAAACCAGTCACACTGAATGGTGATAATGCTTATACAGCCATTTATAGCCCGCTCCCCCGCCCCCTAAGTGCTCAGCTTATGTGAGAGCCCTGATCAAAACACATGGGCAGTTGTAAATCATACTCCAATGGCCAGGACCTAGCAGAACACAGTAATAGTGGACATCTCGCAAAACTCTGTTAGGCTGCCAAACATATCAATGATGGAATATTCCCTTGTGTCCAGATGGCTCAGACAAGACATAATTTGATAGAAGCGTGAGTAAGCCATATTCTTAGGAATTACCCATGGCCAGTCCTCAAAGGGCTCAGAGCATAAATGCATCACAAACATTTAGAAAACACACTGAAACTGACTCCACAGAAATCATTTCAGCCAGGCAATCTCACCTTTGGGAGAGCTGCCAGCAAAGAGACAACACAGAGTTGCTTCAGGAAAGAGACTTTTAAAGAATTGGGATGGGGGCGAAGGCAAGAAGGACAATTTGCTATCTGCGTTCTTCATTCCACATCTTCCTGGACTGGAAGTTCTTGTTCCTCTCTCCGTCTTCAAGTGTGCTGAGCCAGTGACCATTTTAGAAGAAGAAAGAGTCTGGACATGAAAATTAAAGAAAATGAACAGTAATAGTGTACTTGGTACAAGGCAGTGTCTTCAACACTAGACAATCACAGGTGGCTGAGACACAGGCCCCTGTCCTCAGGTGTCTATGTCCCTGTCTGAGAGAGACATTTGAAACCATAACCCCAATAGCAAGATGGCAGAACTTTAGTGTGTAATAAATGCAGAGAGAAAAGATAGCTACCCAAACTCACTGGCATTCTACTGATTCAATGGCAAATGTCTGATTAAAAGAGGTTACAATTTCTCTCTTACTCTTTGCAACTGCATGCAGGGACTTGAAGAGTATTATGCTAAGTGAAATAAGCCAGGCAGAGAACGACAGGTTTTAAAAATACAGATAGAGACCTTGTGGAATCTAATAAACAAAATAAGCTGATAAATTAAAAATGAGTTCAAATTTGAAAACATTTATTCTCAAAGATATAGGTACCCCTATGTTCTTTGCAGCACTATTCACAGTGGCCAAGACATGAAAACAACTGAAGTGTCCTGCAATAAATGATTGGCTAAAGAAGATGCAATACATATAAAAAATGGGATAGTACTCAGCTGTAAGCAAAGATGAAATAATGCCATTGGCAACAACATGGATGGATCTTGAGAATATCATGCTAAGCAAAATAAGTCAGAAAGGGAAAGTCAAGAACCCTATGATTCCACTCGTATGTGGGATATAAAATTAAAAGCAACAAGTGAACAAATAATACAAACAAACAAAAACTCATAGCCACAGACAACAGTATGGTGGTTACCAGAGGGAAGGAGGCTAGGGGTAATAAAGGGTAAAGGGATCAAATATATGGTGATGGAAGAAGATTTGACTTTAGGTGGTGGGCACACAATGCAAAATACAGATGATGAATCATAGAATTATCCACTTAAAACCTATATGATCTTATGAACCAACGTCATTCCAATAAATTTAATTTTAAAAAGAGGGTTAAATATTCCTTTTGTAATGGAGGTCAGTCTGCTGGCTGCAGGAAAGGGAGACAGCAGTCTTGGGCTGAAGTTTGTGTTGCTATAGGGGAGTTTCTAGGAAGACAGCCAGGAGCATATGTGGGCCATTTCATTCTGAGACCTGAGCAGGTATCCTGAAAGAGTGGACCGTGCATTGGCAGCACCAGGATCACCTGGGATATTGTTTAAGGGTATTGGTTAATAACTCAGAATTTTAGACATCTCCTTTAGTCCAAAGAACCAAAATGTGTGGGAGAATGAATCCTTACAGAAATGTAAGAGGTACAAGGGTGAGCAAAAGAATCATCAGCATCTATTTCCACCAACCTCTCTGCTGCTTCCTCTATATTGAGAAGGTGCATGTAGTATGGGGATCAGAATTTGTAGTGTTTAAAAGATAAAGATTTTCCTTTTATGCCTAGACAATCTATCTACACTAATAAAAGAGAAACATGCAAATTGACCGTTCCTCCACTACGCCCACCAGCCAATCAGGAGTATGCAAATTAACCCAACAAAGATGGTGGTGGCTATGGAGCTGGAGCAAGCAGGAGGCTTGAGTTAGCCCCGGCGACAGGGGAAGCCAAGCTTCCTGCCTGCCCTGGCGACCACTGAAGGAGTGGCTGGGGGCCTGGGTCACCGGGGGTGTGGCCAGCCTGCAAATAGCCATCAGCCCCTCACCCAGGCTGCCCCACACCCCAAGGGAACCCCCACCCTGATCCAGGACACCCTTTAGGGCAAACCAGCCAGCCCCCACCCGTGCACCAGGCCTCTATCTATACTAATAAAAAGGTAATATGCTAATTTGACTGGGAGACCTTCTAGGAGACCTTCTGGACTTTCTTCTGGACAAAGCCATGGTGGCGGGGCCCAGGTAGAGGTGGTTAGAGGCCAAGAGGGGAGAGCAGTTGTGGGTGATCAGGCCAGGATGGGATGGCAGTTGTGGGTTATCAGGCTATTGGGAGGGGTCGTTGGGGGTGATCTTGCCGGCAGGGGAGGAGGCAGTTAGGGGCAAGCAGGCCATCAGTGGGGGTCATTTGGGGGTGATCAGGACACCAGGGGGGACAGTTTGGGGTTAGCAGGCCAGCAGGGGGCGGGGCATTTGGGTGCAAGCAGGCAGGCAGGGAGGGCAGTTGGGGGTGAGCAGGCTGGCAGGGAGAGTGGTTAGGGGCAATCAGGCAGGCAGGCTGGTGAGCGATTAGGAGCCAGCAATCCTGGATTGCGAGAGGGATGTCCGACTGCTGGTTTAGGCCCAATTCCTGTAAACCAGCAGAAGGACATCCTTCAAGGGGTCCCAGATTGGAAAGGGTGCAGACTGGGCTGAGGGACACCACCACCCCACCCCCCCATGCACAAATTTGGTGCACTGTGCCACTAGTCCTATTTAATAAAAGAGTAATATGAAAATTGACTGTATTTCCACTACACCCACAAGCCACGCCCACCAGCCAATTAGGAGCGAGTATGCAAATTAACCCAACCAAGATGGCTGCAGCCACGGAGTGAGCAGGAGGCTTGGATTTCCCTGGCAATGGAGGAAGCCAAGCTTCCTGCACACCCTGACTGGCCCAGGCCTCCACTCCGGCTACAAAGTCTCAATTATAGAAGATAAATAAATCCCAACAAAAATGGCTGTGGCCATGGAGCAAACAGGAGGCTTGAGTTTCCCCAGCAATGGAGGAAGTAAACCCAGGCCTCTGCTCAAGTCTACAAAGTTTCAATTATAGAAGATAAATAAATCCCAGATACCAGGGCCTCCGCTTGGGTCACCGGGGGGCATGGCTGGCCTGCAAACCACCACAGGCCCCTCGCTCAGGCCGCCCCATGCCCCAAGGGAACCCCACCCTGATCCAGGACACCCTTCAGGGCAAACCAGCTGGCCCTCACCCATGCACCAGGCCTCTACCCTATCTAATAAAAGAGTAATATGCAAATTGACCATCACTCCAACACACAAGATTGCAGCCCCCATGTGGTCAAAGATGGCTGACCCCATGTGGACACAAGATGGCCACCACAAGATGGCCAGTAAGGGAGAGCAGTTGTGGGAGATCAGGCCAGCAGAGGAGGGCAGTTGGGAGAGACCAGGCCTGCAAGGGAGGGCAGTTGGGGGCAATCAAGCCTGTAGGGAAGGGCAGTTAGGGGTGACCAGGCTGGCAGAGGAGGGAAGTTACCAGGCCTGCAGGGAAGGGCAGTTGGGAGGAACTCAGGCCTGCAGGGGAGAGCAGTTGGGGGGGACCAGGCCAGCAGAGGAGGGCAGTTGGGAGAGACCAGGCCTGCAAGGGAGGGCAGTTGGGGGCAATCAAGCCTGTAGGGAAGGGCAGTTAGGGGTGACCAGGCTGGCAGAGGAGGGAAGTTACCGGGCCTGCAGGGAAGGGCAGTTGGGAGGAACTCAGGCCTGCAGGGGAGAGCAGTTGGGGGGGACCAGGCCTGCAGGGGAGGGCAGTTAGGGGTGACCAGGCCTGCAGGGGAGGGCAGTTAGGGGTGACCAGGCCTGCAGGAAAGGGCAGTTAGGGGCAATCAGGCTGGCAGGGGAGCAGTTAGGCATCAATCAGGCTGGCAGGCAGAAGTGGTAGGGGCAATCAGGAAGGCAGGCAGGCGAGCAGTTGGGAGCCAGCAATCCTGGATTGTGAGAGGGATGTCCCAGATTGGAGAGGGTGCAGGCTGGGCTGAGGAACACACACCCCCATGCACGAATTTCATGCACCAGGCCTCTAGTATGTATATATATAAAAGCCTAAGTTACCAAGCAACCGAACGACCGAATGATTGAACAACCAGTTGACTGGTTGCTATGATGTGTACTGACCACCAGGGAGCAGACGCTCAATGCTCGAGCTATCCCCTGGTGGCCAGTGTGCTCCCACAGCAGAGGCACTGCTCAGCCAGAAGCCAAGCTCACAACTGGCGAGTGCAGGGGCAGTGGCGGGAACCTCTTCCGCCTCCCTGGCAGCACCACTGAACGGAGGTAGCGGCAGGTACAGTGAGTCCCAGATGAGCAGGAACAGTGCCCAGCCCCAGCTCAAGCTCCTCCCCTGCCATCTGCTGCTTCACACACTACTACATCCCCTGAGGGGTCCCGGATTGCAAGAAGGCACAGGCCAGGCTGAGGGACCCCACCGGTGCACAAATCCGTGCACCAGGCATCCAGTAAAGAATAAATACATACTGATAGGCCAGGAGTGGGGAAGCTTTTTCCTGCCAAGAGCTATTTGGATATGTATAACACCATTCATGGGGCATACAAAATTATCAACTGAAAAATTAGCCCGCTATATTTGGTCAAACATTTAATTAACTTACCCCTAATGCTTTGTCAGGGCCAGACCTTACATGGCCTGCGGGCCAGACGTTCCCCACCCCTGTGCTAGACAATAGAGAATAAATATACATCATTTTCCACTATGAATTTTAATAGCATGCAAGTTTAAAGCATGAAAGTTATAGAAATAGGCAACATAAGACACAGACCCCTGCTTATAAGTGATTACATTTTCAACATACTAGGGAAAATAAGTCTACATGGATGATGAATACCCAAGAGGCTTTGTATCAATCAAATTCAGCTGCAGGTAACAAAATCACTGTTTGTCACTTTAATGAGCAAGGGATTTGATACAGGGAATTGGGAGCTTACCAAATTGCTGAAGCGCTAGCAAAGCAAGCCCCATGCTGGGCCTGCAGGAAAGACTTTCAGAACCACAGCAGAGGACCAGCTTGCTAAGGGCACCCAGCCACATTGGGTGGCCAGGCATTTGGGAAGATGCCAAGGGAACTGTAGCTGTCAGTTAAATGGATGTCTCCCGGCCCACTTACCTCAGTTCCAGATTCACATCTTATGCACCAATGCATCCTATTGTGACCACAAATTATATCTGGAACTCTAGAGCAAAGGAGCTTGGGAAATACAAGGTTTAGGTGGTAAGCCAGAAGTCTGTTGGATCAGACACTGAAGGAGGCAGGACTGATACACAGGATTTCCTGAAGCTTTTTAGGCCACAGAACCATTTTCTTAAGAAGTATCTTGGGAGACGGTGTTCTGAGAACACGCTTTTGGGACTGCTGACCCAGTTCTGCCTCCTCATTGATGGGGAAGGAAACTGATGCCCAAGGAGGTTGGCTGCTTGGCTGACACCACCCAATGAATTAGCAGCAGAGCAGGGACGGGGCCAGGTCTCCACATCCTGAGCTGTCTAGCCTTCCTGCTTGCAACCCGCTCTGCAGCCCTTCTCTCCATCCCAAAGGCGCCTGCCAATATGGACCATGTGGAAAGTGGTCCTTTGGAACCAGAAGCAAAGAAAAGGCTCTTAAGGAAGCTTGGACTGAACTCCTGAATTATGCAACAATAGAGCAAGCTAATAAGCTCTCCTGAACCGCCAATTAAGTTCAAGGATAATTACACCCTAGAGTTAGGAGAGCAGCTGAGACCAGGAGCATTACAGGAACTGTCAGTAACCGAGTTGCTTTTTAAATGGTTTCATCCTCGCTCCTTCTGGGGGAAAAGGAGGAGGAGAAGGAGATGAAAGTCATTTGGTCTCAGCTGCCTTTGGACAGCCTGCAATCGATTAAGTGAACTCTTCTGTTTTGGCTGAAGGGAAGCCCACTGCTTCTTCCCTACAAACCAGACTGGAAGAAAAAGTGCTCACAGCTGACAAGAAGGTTTTCCTGTCTTTGTACAGTTTTGACCACAGACTTTTTAGCCTCTCCTTCCCAAAGTCCTATTGTTCTCCTGCAGCAGCCAGCCCGAGGCAGGAGTGGGCTGGAGTTGTCCCAGAAACCTTTTCAGCCACCCTCGGCCGCCTCCCACTCTACCCTCATTGTTGATATTCTTGGTCTTCCTCTGCTCAGCACTTGCAAATGTGCTTTGCATGGCTTCATTTATTTTGATGCAATTATATCATATTCTCCTACAGCGCGATTGTGGTCCTCCTAAGATAGCTCAGGTTATTAAAAAATAAAAGCAATGTTTCAGTGGTGGGAAGGAAAGCCTGTGTCAAATTCACAGTAACGATGTTATCGCTCCCATCGGAATTTGGAATGTCATCAACCCAGCTTCATTTTCAAGATGACTTGAGCAATTTCATGCTGCAAGCCAAAAATGATAAATTGGTCAAAACTGACAAAAACAAAGCTAAAAAGAAAAATCACTGAGTAGCCAGAAAATCAGACCCAGGTCCACATATTCTTAGTCTAGCAACAAAAACTGCATTGCAGATAACTGTGAGAGGTAAGCAAAAAACAAGACCTAACAAGGCAGCCGTCAGCCCTGGAGGCCCAGAGGCAGGACTTTCCAGCCTGACCCTCAGCCACCGCAGAGTCAAACCCCTGGGAGCTGTGGAAACCCCGATGCCCAGGCTGAAGCCCCGAACAATTAAATTGGGACCTCTGGGCTTAGACCTACACATCAATATGTCTAAAGCTTTCCAGGGGGTTCCCAATAGTAATTTGTGATCCCAAGACTTTGAGATCACAAATTATTATCAACAGCAGTTCAAGTAATGCCAATTTTACACTTAATTCAACATGTTACATCTATTTGGTATGATCAAAACACAGACAGTAGGAGACATGCCTGAAATACTTTCCTAGCATAAAACTCTTTACCAAGCAAAAAGCAATTTCACATCTCATTTAACTTTTCCATTAGCCCCCTGACTCACGGCCCTATTTGTAGATGAGAAAGCTGAAGCTGAATGCTTTGTGTGAGATGGAAAGAAGTGGGAAAACCTCTCATCTTGCCCAGATGAGCAAAATGCAGTGAATTCTTATCAAGAACACGGCACGCTTTCTTTAAACCTCTAACTCCTGCTCTAATGCAGGACCTTCTGATTTTGAAGCAGGGTCAGGGTTCTTGCTACCTCCTTAGTAAGTCCTGCTGGAGCATGTCTGTCTAGTAGACCTCTATAAATTATAGGTGTGTCAGTCAACTAATGCCACATAACGAGTCACCCTAAAATTTAATACCTTAAGATAATATTTGTTAATGCACATGATGTCATCAGCTGGGCATTTTTGCTGCTCTGGGCCAGGCTTAGCTGAATTCGTCTGAGCTTTACTCATGCTTCTGTGGTCAGCCTGTGGGTGGGCAAAGGGGTGGCTGCATGCTGAACTAGGATGGCCTCATTCACAAATCCGGTGTGGGTGGGGTGACTAGACCTCATGTCTCTTCATTATTCAGCAGACTGGGGCTTGTTATCATGGTGGCTGGGCAAGATTCTAAGAGAGTGACAGACACATGCAACACCTCTAAAGGCTTGGACACAGCAGTGATATACTGTCGTTATTTACATTCAACTTGCCAACAGTTTAGTTCAGATTCAAGGAGTAGAGAAATAGCCTTTGTCTTTTTAGTGAAAGAAAATGAAAAGCCAAATTGCAAAAAGCCTTATACATGGAGCTATGGAGCATCTTGACCAGTATTTTTGTCCTCTCCCACAGGAGGGATATTTAGCATCTATTGTTGTATATCAGTCAGGCTAATTTACATTGAATATTGTAACAAACAACCCCAAAACCTTGGTGGCTTTGATTCCACCTCTTCTAGATCCTCAGAGTTTCCCTTTGAATATTCTAGAGGTAACCATCAGGAGAGAGAGAAAGAGGGCATGAAGGAGATTTCAGAGCCCAGGCCAGCTTACAGTGTTTCCATGGGCCTGAACTTGGCTCAGATTTCACTGACCATCTAACTGCAATGAGAAACTTCCTTGGTGCCAAGGAAGAAAATAAAATATTTGTCTTTTTTGTCTTTATTTTTGAGGCTTCAGCCCAAAATCCAAGGCAACAAAAGTTCCATTTCATACCCTGCCCAGCAAATTTCATATTTTTTCCTCTATACACCAAAGCAGCTGCTAATGCTGTGTTTAGATTGTTGTTTTTCTTCTTCTTTTCTTGCCTTTTTAACCCTGTGGAGATGATTACCTTCATGAAACAACCGTTTCTTCAGATGGGGGAGTGAAAGGGGATGAAATAAATGCCCCAGACTCACTATCTGTTTCTGGCAGGTAGTCTAGGAGTGGGCTTATTTTTGCATCTAAAACTGCCAACCCTTTACACTCATGGACATCTGTACCTTCCTGGAATTTGTACGTGTGCCTGAGGGGCCACATGGGGCTGTACTTGGACTTAGCTCCTTGTTGAACAGAGGGAGCACCTTCTACCTCCTCCACACTCCATGGTAGTTCCCAACACTGTATCCTTGTGCAAGCCACAGAAACCTCCCAGACTAAGACCTGACACACTGTAGTCAACTGTACCATTTCTGGCCAACTGCCCAAACTTTCTGAACCTCAGTTTCCTCATCTTTCACATTGGGATGATCTCAACTTACAGGGTTATAATGAGAGCTACCATGGCTGTAAAAGCACTTAGTACAAGGTAGGCACTCAGTCATGGTATTTCTCTTCTTCCTTCTTTGCCCTCATCCCCAGGTAGCATGTGAGTACCATAAGGATATGGGAACGCACCTGGAATTGGACAGGGCTTTTTCATGATGCTTCTGTGAAGAGACGAGGCATGTGGACAAACACAGGGAGCAGTGCTACACAACCTGGTCTCTGGGAATGTGTAGATGTGTATTTGGGAAGGCAGAGTTGGATTTTTTTTAAACCCATTTTTCATTGTTTCAATGAACAAACAGTAGCAGAGCCTGCCAGTGTTGCTCAGTGGTTGAGCATTGACCTATGAACCAGGAGGTCATGGTTTGATTCCTAGTCAGGGCATATGCCCGGATTGTGGGCTCAATCCTCAGTGTGGGGCATGCAGGAGGCAGCCGATCAATGATACTCTCTCATCATTGATGTTTCCATCTCTCTCTCCCTCTACTTCCTCTCTGAAATCAATATATATATACATATATATATATATATATATATATATATATGTAAAAGCAGAAATACAAACAGAGAGGTTTAGGATTTAACATGAGGACATGTACTGTTCTCACAGTTGGAAAGAGTAGACTTTTCCACCATGCAGCCTCCCACCGGTAGTGCAGAAGCTCGCCTAGATGTCACCTCCATTCCAGAACCTACCAGGCTGCCCTAGGCTGTAAGGTGAGAGCCTGCATTTGTAGCAAAAGGATAATTCACCTTCCCCCAGCAGCCAGGTGTTAAATCATCACTAGATGGCAGTAACAACTAGCACTTAATTCTCTATGAACTCATCAAAGCATTTGGCCTTTTTTGCTTTTGCTTCTCTATAGCAAGCAAACATGTTTTCAGCATGAAATAGAAGCAGCCTTAAGCTTGTCCCATCCTTATTTTGCACTTGAATTGGAGAATCGCAAGATATTAGAAAGAAGAAAATGGCCATTCCTCAAGCTACCAGCAGCAGGCTTCTCAAGCGGCTTTCAGAGTTCATGTCAAGAGACTCAATCCTGCCCTGTACATTGGATGAACATGTAAGAATCTAGAACTCCCTATACTTGACAAAGAGTCACAGACTTGAACCAATTACTCTTATTCTTAAACAAGGGGGGGAAAGGACATTAAAAAGAAAAATTTATACATTTTGTGAGGATGTAGCCCAAATTCCAGAGATAAAAGCCATCTGGTTCTCTAAACTTGACTCTTCTTAATTTCATTTTCTCACCCAGAGCCCTCCTTCCCATCTCCAGATTCATCTGTACAAAATCATTAGAGTAGAGATGACAGAAAAATGTCAAAACATTGAAAGAGGCTGGTGATAATATGACATCTATGCCAGCCTCTGGGTTCACTGAAGAATCTGGGGCTGAGGATCCCAGGATGTTTCGAGAGGGAGTTGAATGAGACCTTGAATTGGTCCCAGAGATCTTACAGCCATTCATGGCTCTAAAGCCTGGGCCTCCTTCAAGGAACTGGGGTCACTATAAAACCCAGGTCTGCCTATCTATGTGATCAGGAACCAAGTGACTTCAAGAATATCTAACAGCTAATAAATGTTGACACCAAAGCTTCTCTACCATGAAGTAGCTCCAATGACAGATTATCGCTGCTTGGGACTTGGACCTTCGAAACCTTGATGCCTACAGTATGGTCAGGTGAGGTGTGAACGGAGCAGGAGTTAGCTTGAGACATGCAAACTCAGATGGGATAAGGAATAGTTCCCAAGGTGCTATAGGACAGGTGATGCCCAGTGTCCTTAGGCTATTCCTGTTTCTATCTTCACATCAGAAATGGACGTAACATAACAACACGTTGCATCCAGTAAGTGGAACCTAAAATCAGTCTGGTGGATACTGACCAGACTAGCAGGCCAGGTAGACACACTCTCCAAGGTCTTATTCTAAGTAAGAAGACCCAGGTCAATAAAGGTCATTGGAGCTAGAATCCCCAGATTCTGGACGGATGAACTAAACAAGTAAACTGGTTAAACTAAGGAAAGGGCATTAAGGCTGCAGCTCTATCCTGTTGACCGGGTGAATATAGGGGAAGAAGAAGCAGAGGGCTCTACAACCCAAACTTAACCAGTTCTTCGTGGTAATCAATCCTGCCAGTAGATCTCAGATCTAATTAGTAGTAAGCAGTGTGGGAGCCCTTCAGTCATCTGGGGTCATCGAATCTTGGGTCTGAGCATAACATAAAACCAATCTGGAATGAGAGTCATGCTGCATTATCCATCTCTGTCAGGAGCCAAGCCTGCAGTTGGAGAGCACCGGCAAAATCAGCTGTGAGCAGCTGGGGACTCAGAAGCAGGGAAAGCGAGGCTAGGGCTAAGGCAGCACTGAAAAAGTTGTCTGTCTTATTATGTCCACAGCAGCTGTCTTAATAATAGCCTGGGCTGGAATCCACTAAAAATAACATTTCCTATCACAAAATATTACTATATGACACTGATATGCAGAAATGGAAGGAAGGGGAAACTGGGACCAACCTTTTGCCTTGAAGCAAAAATCCAAAGCTGCTGGTTATTTCTTGCATAAGCTTCTATTTAATATCTTTAACTTTCAAATCTTTCCCACTCTGTGAATAAAAAATATCTGGTGATGAGAAGACAAGGAAAAGGAAAAGAGATAACCATGGAGGAAGCTTTAGCTGCACATTGATATAAGCACTTCTCAATCTTTATTTTTCAGTCATTTTGGGGGAAAAATTTTAAGGATTTTTAAATTTGCTTCTCCTTCTTATAAAATTTAGCTTTGGGCTTTTGCTATCACATTAATGGTAAAGACAACATATTCCAGCAATGAGGGCTAATGTTAAAGTTTATAAGCAAAATAGAGTATTTGTAGTACGAGGGTAGATGTTCTAATAGGATTATAGCTCCTTATAGAAGAAAACTTAAATTATACTCCTCTTTGACCAGTTTAGAAGTTGACTTCTAAAAATTTTAGAAATTTAACATTATATCTTCAAAATGACACTGGTATTTTACATTAAAGTGTGAATTCCAGGAGAGCCGGGGATTTTGTTTATGAACTGCTGTCTTTCTAGGGCATAGAACATGAGGAAATGTTGTGAGTAAATTAATTAATTTGGGGCTTGAAAGCATTACACCTGCTTATCCACAGCCTTATTCCCATTTCAGTACTTCAGCAAGGGCTCAGCTGTTGCCTGCCTTGACTTCATCATCCCCCTCCTCTCCCTTCCACTCAATCAATCATGGGGGGTTTGGGTGTACCGACAACAAGAGAAGGGCTTTCTGATTCTGAGCATCCCATTTGATTCTGCTCTAATCCTCAAAATCCAATGGAAAAAACAAAGGATGTGAGTAAGGCCACAAAAATTCCTGGGAATACCGCACAATGCACAGAATAAGGGGTAGGGGACAGTTGGGGAAGGACATGATTCCCCTCCCAGACTGTTGTTTTCATCACAAAGAGAAGAATGGAAGGATGTATTACTTCCCTTTAGGACTTGAATTTTGTTACTTTAGTTGATTTTCACACTCTTTGTCAAAAACCTTGTTATAACCCTCTGTATAGTTAATACCTCCATTGGAATGTTCCCATTGACAAAGGGAGCCATTGTGTCCCTTCTCATAAAAGGGTAATTGTGACTGTGGCTCCTTTCAGACTGGGATCACCATAGGTTGTTTGGTCACCTTTGTCCAATATCGAAGGGGCACAGTCAAGGCAGTGGTTCTGCCAAACTCAGCCGAACATCCTGAAATGTTTTTCAACATTGGGAGTGTGACAAGATCAAGCACATTTGGCTCTGGCTCCCCTTAATTGCTGAGCCCAAATAGAAAATGTAATCCATCTGCTTCAGAGTCGTTTTCCCCCAAACTCATCCAAATTTTCCTCAGTGAGGTCTATTTGACATCTTTGTCTTCGTGGGCCTAGCACCTTCCTTCTCACATTTTATTTCTTGGAACTAGGAAGCAAACGGAGCCAAGAGTCACAGGACTTGGTTTCCAACGCAAAACAGACTCTGTAAAATCAGGTGCTGGGGGTGGAGGTCAAGAATTACAGCTGTGACACATCTGAGGGGGGAATTATGGGAGTCTCCAGGACAAATGTGTCCTTAGAAGGCCAGAGAACACTGAGGATAGATTTCTTTCCACCTCTTATTCAGCAGAAAGTGGGAGCCAACAGCTCACCTAACTCCAGCGTCACATTGTGAACACTGGACTTGGAACTCAAGTAGGCTCACAAGAGCCACCGAAGACCTTTTAATAAGACCCTGAAACTCAAAATGAAACAAAAGAGAGTCAAAATCCTAACTCCTGGCTAGTATGGGACTCACTAGTTTCGTGACCTTAGGCAAGTCCCTTAAATATCTCTGATCGTAAGCTTTTCCATTGTAAATAAAGATAATAAAACCTTCCTGGTATTCTTATTGTGAGACTTGGGTAGGATTATAGAGCTTAGTATAGTGCCTGCCTTTTGTATTGACAGCTATTTGTATTGCTGTTGTTATTTTTTATAACAGCTTTATTAAGATGTAATCCACATACCATATAGTTTACATATTTCAAGTGTACATGTCAATGGCTTTTGGTATATTCAGAGTTATTCAATCATCCCCACAATCAATTTTAGAACATTCTATCACCGCTCCCCCCCCCCCCCAAAAACAAACACCTTCCTACCCATTAGCAGTCCCTCCCCATTGCCACCTCAACCCAGGCCACCACTAATCTACTCTTTATGGATTTGTTTATTCTGGACATTTCATATAAATGGAATAATATGCAACATATGGTCTTTTGTGACTGACTTCTTTCACTTGACATGTTTTAAGGTCCATCCATGCTATAGCATGTATCAATACCGCACTTCTCTTTATTGCTGAATAATATTCCATTGTATGGATATACTCCATTTTACTGATTCATTCATTGGTTATCAGAAATCTGGGTTTTTTTCTCATTATTTTGTTATTATGAATAATGCTACCATGAACATTCATGTTTGTGGGTGGACCTGTTTTGAGTTATATACCTAGGAATGGAATTTCTGGGTCATTTGTTACCACTATGTTTTATCTTTGAAGAACTGTCAAATGTTTTTTAAGTGGTTGCACTATTTTACACTCTGTTCAGTAGTGTGTGAAAACTCTACCTTTTCTATATCCTCACCAATACTTGTTATTACCTATCTCTATCATTATAGCCATTCTAGTGGGTATGAATTGGTATCTGATTGTGATTTTAATTTGCATTTTCTTGATGACTAATGATGTTGGGCATCTTTTTTGTGTTAATTGTACACTTGTATATCTTCTTTGGATAAATAGCTATTCAGATTTTATCCTATTTTTTGAATTGGGTTTTTGTCTTATTATTATTGATTTGTAAGTGTTTTTATGCAAGCCCCTTACCAGATATATGATCTGGGAGTATTTTCTCCCAGTCTGTGGGCTATCTTTTCACTTTCTTTATGGTGTCCTTTGAAGCAGAAAAGTTATTAATTTTGATGAAGTCCAATTTATCTGCTGCTGTTGTTGCTTGTGTTCTTGGTGCCATATCTAAGAAATCACTGTCAAATCACTGTCATAAAAAAGTCCCCTATTTTCTTCTAAGCTTTTCATAGTTTTAGCTCTTACATTTAAGTCTTTGATCCGTTTTGAGTTAATTTTTCTATATAGTGTGAGGTAGGCACCCAATTTTCTCAGCATTCTGTGTTGAAAAGATTGTACCTTCCCCATTGAATTTTTGACACCCCACGTGGAAAACAATTGGTTGTTAATGAGGTTTATTTCTGACTCTCCACTCTAAGTCATTGATCTACATATTTATCCTCATGCCAGTAACACACAGTCTTGATTAATGTAGATTTGCATGCAGTAAGTTTTGAAATCAGGAACTGTGAATTTCCCAGATTTTTTTTTTTTCATTTACAAGATTGTTTTTTTAATATATAAAATTAGGTCATCTGAAAATAAGAGATAGTTGTCCTTCCTTTCCAAACTGGATGTCTTTTATTTCTTTTCTTGCCTTATTGCCCTGGTCAGAACCTCCAGTACAAGTTTTAAATAGAAGTGGCAAGAGCAGACAACTTTGCCTGGTTCTTGACCTTAGGGGAAAAGCTTTCAATATTTTACCATAAAGAATGATGTTATTTGTGGGTTGTCCATGGATGGCCTTCATCAGGTTGAGGAAGTGCCTATGAATTCCTAATTTGTTGAGTGTTTTTCATCAGGAAAGGGTGTTGTTATCACACACAAATGCAGCTGTTCTCTTTTTTCCCTTTCTTCTTTCCCTTTTTTTGATTTCTTTCCAGAGCTTGGTAGGACACAGGGACGGCATCAGGAAAGAGGAAGCCCTGGGCTGCTGTGCATCCACTCCCCGAAGAGTCCCATGAGCTAGCATCTGCCACCTCCTCCCTCCTGTCTGCATTTCTGACCCAGAGGTGCCCTTGTTGTTCTGGCTCAAGCTGCATCCCTCCCACTTTGATCTTCTTTGCTGGCCTACTGTCTCCTGGTTCTGGGTCCCTGGCTTTCTGTCACTCTTTTTCAGGGTTCAGATCCCTTTGCTACCTCTTTCCAGGTGTCCTAGACTACTTTGGCAGCTACTGGTGTTTGGAAAGCTAACGGCTGTTTTTCAGGCAGTAGAGTTTCCTTTTCACTCCTGTACCCGGTTTGATTTCACAAATACCTCACGAGAACTTTTTAATGCCAGGCACTGTGCTTGTTCAATCATGATGATACTCATAATAACCTCATGGTGTTGTTCTTGGTTTGGTCCTATTTTACAGAAGAGAAAATAGAGGCTCCACGTGGATAATTTGTCTGAAGTTACATACATACCAAAATTTGACTACAGATCTGTTTGTTTGAAGCAAAAGAGAAGGATAGGCATACAGTAATTACTAAAATAGAACTCAGGGCATCAATTGCCATGTTGGGATATCCAGAAAGAGCTACAAAGTGATATCTCTCATTTCAAATATAAGGCTTCTATTGCTCTGACCTTTGACAACTTGTCCAGCCCTATCTTCCAGAAAACACAGGCTCACCCACTCAAGACATGCCAAACCATGTCATAATATCTCTGTTGCTGTACATTTTCATATGATGGCATCTCTGCCTTAAAAAGAAAAGAAAAGAAAAGAAAAAAACCTATCTCTTCTATTCAACTGGCAACTTCTAGATGCCTGGCCAACTCCTATGCATACTTTAAGACCCAATATAGGAATCACTTCCCCCGGTAATTGTTTCTGACCCACCCCAGGCTGTGCTCCATCATATCCCATACATACCTGTGTCATAGCACTCATCACTCTCTCCCCCACAACCAATCCCTAATGAATCATGAATGCCTTCAAGGTAGGGGCTGTGGTTAGTTCTCCCCTGTCTCCCAGGACTTGGGATAGTTCTTGACCCAGTGTCTCCTGAATAACTAATTGAACCTTTAGAATGAGCTCCTATAGATAGATACCCTCTCCGGAAGGAGATTTAAACCACCTCTCTACCCAAATGGATTAACACTGAGACAATTTCTTGTCCCCTGCCATGGTGGACAATCTGAATCCTAAACCAAGGGGCTTATGGCTGTGAAATTTGAACTTAAACCAGTGAAACCACCTCTCCACTTTGTAAAACACAACTCACCAGGTCACCATGAGGCAGACCTCAGGCCAGATGATAATCCAAAGGAGGAAACCAAGGGCCACACTTACACACAGGGCAAGAGCACCCTAAAGCTCGTAGGCACTTCTCAACTTTGAGACCCCCCCCCCCCCCAGCAGTACCACAGACCACATTTGGGTGAAAAAGCACGAGCCATCCATTTCTTCAGCTCTTCAACAAAATGATCATTTCACTTCTGACTCAATGCCGGCTCAGGAAAAAAAAAAAAAAAAGCCAGTTACAAGAAGAGGAGTTTTCTGAGCTCTTTGTGGCAATTCTGAGAACAAAGCTTTAACACAGCCACCCTTTGCTTTCTCCTCCAAGGGAGGGCTGTGAGGTCAAACCCAGGATGACAATGCCCACCAGCCCCCCAAGGATTCTTGGTATTAACCTTGCCAATTTTGCTCTAAGCCCTGGCACACTTTGGGCTGAAGGCACACATGTTATTTTCATTTGAGCGTGAATGCTGAACCACTGAGTGTTGGGGTTTGGTGGTTTTTTTGTTTTGTTTTCTTTCTGGGCTTTCCATTAACTCTGTCTACAAAATGTGGTTTTAAGAAATCTTACTCCTGGTCATTTATCTAACAGAGCATACTGTGATCTGTATGCTCCATCCTTCTTGTAGCTTTCACATTCTATTAAAATGGGATCTTTTACCAGGAAATTTACTCAGACGGGGGAGTTCATTTGAGGTTGAACCTGTAAAGTGGCCAATTATCCCTGAGCCATTGGTTGCATATGATCTTTACCCCAAGTTTTGGAAATAAAGACAACATTTAGCAAACGTTCTGCTCCAAAGCTAATGTTTTGGAAAGAATAACAGCATGTTGGGAATAAATTACATGGTCTTTAGTGCATTTTAGTGTTACTGCCTGTTAACATGCAGTGTGGTGTGCCAACTCATGAGAGAACTCCGGTCTTCTAAGGAATCGATTTCTGAATTGTGGAGCTTCTGACATCTGTGTTGTGCCGTTGAACAGACACAGGGGGCCGTGTCTGTGGGAGCTGACCTAGGGGAAACTATGAATCACAGGTTGTCCTACCATTCTGATAATGTCCAGACCATTAGCTCACCCTGGATTATGGCATTTTGAGGGTTTTCATCTAGGACTATCCAGATTCCCACTTCACGGTTTATACTGATCCCAAAACTGAGCAATCAAATATACCTAATACAAGTAAACTAATTCAACCTTACTCAAAGACCTACTAGGTGCAAGGTCTTTCGCCAGGCCCTCTGGAAGAATAGTAGGATGCTTAAAAAGAACCTTGATTCCATTTCTATGAAATGTCTAGAATAGGCAAATTCACAGAGACACAAAGTAGGCTGGTGGTTTGCCAGAACTGGGAGGATGGAGGGATTGGGGAGTACTGGCTTAAAGGCTGTGGGGTTTCATTTGGGGTCCTGAAAATGTTCTACAATTTATTGTGGGAAGGGTTGCACAACTGTGAATATACTAAAAGCCCTTGAAATGAGCATGTTAAATGGACAAATTGTACGGTATGTGAATGCTGCCACAATAAAACTGTTAGGGGAAAGAAAAAAAAAAAAGAAAAACAAACTTGCCCTCACCAAGAGAGAAAAAATGTTAATAATCTCAGGTGGAAAAGGTAAAGAACTAAAGACAGAATGCTGGGGGGATCGGGAGGGGGGATTCCAAACAGCTTAATTTCCTTCCAGCTTGGTAGGATTTTCTTTCTCTTGAAATGGTCATAATCTCTCTCAGCACATGTTTAGGTCTTAGGGAGTAGGAGAGAGGGACTTTCAGGAGCAGGAAAAGAGCGTCTAATAACGGGATGAAAATGAAACCTCTGGGAAGGTGGCAAAAGATATCCTGGGAGCAGAAACATCAGACTCAGGCTTCTTGGTGGGGTCCCAATGCAAGTTGGGACCTCCCTTACACATGATCACAAGCAAAGTGTTTTATTTAAGGGGGAAAGAAGAGAAGGTTGATATCCTTCAGGCTGGGAGGCAGCTCCTGTTACTGTAACCTCTCTATTCCAAAGACAATTTCACCAGAAGATCGGCATCCCCTCCCCCAGTCAGCCTCCCACACTCCTGGGGCAAAGGGCTCTGGGATCAGGGGAGCTCTCAAAGTCAGTCAACAGGAACCAGCCCTATAGAAACTTGTAAGCCTACCTATGGCCCCATGCACAGACAACACAACCTATTTCTCAAGCCATGCAAGCTACCAGAGGACTTCTCCAGGCAGCAGAACAAATTCTATTTCATGCTTAAATAATTTATCTTTGATTGGGCTGGACTTTATTTATTTATATTGATTTCAGAGAGGAAGGGAGAGGGAGAGAAAGGGGAAAACATCCATGATGACAGAGAATCATTGATTGGCTGCTTCCGGCATGCCCCATACTGGGGATCGAGCCCACAACCTGAGCATGTGCCCTTGACCGGAATCAAACCCAGGACCCTTCAGTCTGCAGTGCGACACTCTATCCACTGAGCCAAACCAGCTAGTGCTGGGCTGGACTTATTTAATATAAAAAGATCCATCACCATCTTCACCTTCACAGCCCGCCCTAACCCCCACCACCATTTTTAAATTCCCCCATCCTCTCAACTTCAATATTTGGTCAAAAGCAAAATTATCAGGTATATTTAAAATAAATAATTCCAAATGTGAGAATACTTTTTAAACTTTGAAGCTAAGTGAAATATTTTAAATGATAAATTACTTTTGAAGGCCAGGTTAAACTTTCAAGCAATACTGTATATACGCATTAACTTAAAAAAAAAAAAAGCTTAAATGAGATCTTTTCAAAAGATTATTCTACAAGAGTGTAGCCCCGAGTTCCAGATTAGGCTTCCTCTATAATGGGGGACTTCAATGTCCTCTCTCAGGCAGTGAGGACCTGCCACAAATTTGTGCTGTCCTTAGCTTCTACATTTCTTCTTTTTCTTACTGATTTCAGAGAGGAAGGGAAAGGGAGAGAGAGAGAGATAGAAATATCAATGATGAGAAAGAATCATCAATCAACTGCTTCCTGCATGCCCCACACTGGGGATCGAGCCCACAACCTGGGCATATGCCCTGATCAGGAATCAAACTGTGACCTCCCAATGCATAGGTTGATGTTCAACCACTGAGCCACCATGGCCGGGCCCTTAGCTTCTATATTTCTTGTCACTGGAACAAAAGCCAAGTGGAGGGCGAGTTAAAGAGATGGTAGAGCATGGGGCAGTGAGCCTAATGCTCTTGGAAGTGCCTGCGACTGGCTGGTAGCTTTACCAGTTCCACACTCAAGGTCTTTGAGGCTTGTGGGTCACACTAAACTGAGGGATGTGGTGGCTCTCTCGCTCCTCTGATCTCCACTTCCCTGCAAGAGCCAGAGAGAAAGGGCTCCCATTTCCAGTGCACGCTGCCATCCACCTTCTACGACAATGCAGGCACTGGCATTGGCAAGTAGCCAAATTTCTGGTGTGGGACTTGAACTCTTGGCCTTCCAGGCCAAGGGAATGGTGCTACCAGCTGAGCGACACAGACATGTTTCCTGAATCAGTGACTACACAGATGCCAAGGTATGTGAGGCATTTCTTGCCCCCACCTCGCCCCCCTGGCATGGCTGCTGGCATAGCCAGGGGTGCCCCACCCTCCCCGGGAGCAGACTCCGGAGAGCAGAGCTCTTGGTCAGCTGGTCAGTGCATTTCTTCACCACAGGTTTGCCTCACTTCAAAAGAACTGGGATAAAAACTCACTTGAATGAACTTTTTTGATCCTCTTTGGTTTCTTCTCCCTTCTCCTATCTCACAGCTGTTTTATTTTTAATGGGAGCCACTGACACATGGCTGAGTAGACAAGTTTACATTTCCCTCAGCTTTCAGGCCTTCTTCACCCTCTAGAATGGATATGAATAAGCTCACACTCAAGAAGAAGAAGATCAGGTCACCAGTGAAAAGAAGACAGGAAAAGGTATTAGGTCTAGGTCCTCCACACACTGAGTTGTCTATCTCCTGATAAGAAATGTTTCAAAGAAATGTGGGACGACATAGAAAAACATGCACTCTTGTCTAGAATGAGTCACATAAAGTGAACGGTATATGAGCAAGGATCATAAAAACCTAAAGCAGAATGTGAATATTTCTTTGGCTAAACTTCTATTGTTGTTATAGTATTGTTTAATAATGTCTTTTTTTTTTTAATTCTCACCCGAGATGCTCTTTTTATTGATTTTAGAGAGAGAGGAAGGGAGAGAAAAGAGAGAGAGAGAGAAGAAAGAAACATCGATCAGTTGCCTCCTGTCCTCATCCCAACCAGGGATTGAACCAGAAACCTAGGCATGTGCCCTGATCAGGAATCAAACCACATCTTTTTGTGTACAGGATGACACTCCAACCAACCGAGCCACCCAATCTTTTCTTTTTAATAGGAGAGGAAAGAAAAACTGAGTAACAAATAATATATTAACACACACAGAAAGCCCTGCTGCTTTTTAGTTTGGTATGTTAATAACTGGCTATAAAACAAATCCTCAATCTGCCATTCCTTTCTTTCTCCCTTGCCAGGCACGCCTGTTCTCTGCCGCGCTGGGAGTAGCTGAGTGATGTGCTGTCACTCCCAGCAAGCAATGACTGCCAGTCCCACTGTGGGGAGCAGCAGAAACTGCCCCGGCTGCACCAGGGCACAGGGCTCAGCATCTTCCAGAAGGGGTGTCCGAGAACACTTAGCCAAAAGGTTCTTCTCACATCTCAATGACAGGGCTGCAAATTCACTATGTTCCCTCCCCAGTTTACTCCCAATAAGATGGGCTGAGAAGGACATATTGACATAGGTAACTGACCTGGGCACCCTGCCCTCCAGACCAGGTAAGGCTGCATGTCAATCACTCCATCCACTGCCTCGGAGTCTGTCTGCTGTTTTCCTACCTTGGCCTTAGAGGATGCGGGTGACAGTTGAGAACTGGGACTTTGGTTGAATGGGTTCCATTGGCCATGCGGGCAGTCTGACCTCTTTTTCAAAGTGCTTATCTCACACTTTCGTGCTCTCCCTGAAGATCCAGGGCAGGTAAAGAATCTACTCCTGCACTCCCACACTCTAGGACTCGGTTATAACAAGCTACAGTGACAAAATGCCTGGGCTCAAATTTTGGTTGCTATCATTTGTTAGCTTGGACCAATGAGCCAACATCTTCAAGCATCCTTTTTCTTCTCTGTAACACAAGAGAAATACTAGTACACACTTCATATGGTTGGCGTGAGGAAGAAATGAAATGACGCTTACAACGTGTTCCGATGGTGCCTGGCACATAATGTGGTAGTGGTGTTTTTTAGTATTTTCAGTTTATTCCATTGCCCCCAATGCTTCACTTTGTTCACCTCAAAGTGAGCTAAAAGCATCTGATGGGCCTGGCCGGTGTGGCAGCTGATCAATGATTCTCTCTCATCATTGCTGTTTCTAGCTCTTTCTCTCTCTCCCTTCTTCTCTAAAATCAATAAAGAACATATGTGAAAAATAAAATAAATAAAAGCACGGTGAAGTAGCTGCAACAGCAGGGAAGCTAGAATCAGATCTCTTCCATTCTATTAGCTGAATGGCAAGTTACTTTGCACATCTGCATTTCCTTCTGTGTCTGTAAAGCGTACTAGTAGATAGTGACACCCCACAGGGCCCCTGGGAAGATCCAGTGTAACAGGATACAGGAATATGCTTGATGCTCACTAAATAATGGTTGAATCAGGACTTAGGTTTGGGTCACCTACCCAGCCTGTCTTCTTTTAGCTTTTAGCTTAGTTTTCAACTACAGGAGAAGGCATCCCACCTTCTCCCAGGCCACTTCCAGCCCAGCCCAGCAGGACAGGGAGCCAAGGCATTAGCGAGCTTTTGGCAGGCGCTGGGCAAGGAGTGTGATCACAAGACCACCATGCAGAACTTTGACAAGCGAATGTGCAAATTATGCTATTCAAGCTGGAATATCACCGAGTGTGTTTTGGAACCGCAGCGACCACATCCAGCTGGCCTGGGGAAGGAAAGCTGTCCAGCCAAAGGTTTTATTATTTTTATTTAAAAGTGTGAATCATCAGACCAGCAACCCTTTCCAGCCAGGTGCTGTATTCAGATCCCACATAACATCCACTTCTTTGGCACTGAGCAAAGCAAAAGGGTCCATGAGAAATTAATTGCTTTGGGCCTGGGGAGACTTCAGAGGTCAGCATCTTAAGCAAGGTGCCCTTGGAATAGCACTTAAACCCTCTAGGACTCAGTGTCTTCCTGTGTAAAAGAGGATAGTAATAGGAAATACTGCATAGGTTGCTGTCAGGATGAAATCAGATGTGTGGAAAGTGCTTAGAAGTGAACCTGATGCAGGACACGTACTGAATGTGTGTTTGCTGTAATAATAATGATTATTTTATTAAGGCCTTTGAGATTTCCCAAAGGCATCACATTCTCACCTCTGCACTAATCGGCTTTTTTTTTTTTTTTAAGAAAAGACTATATATAACGAATGAAATGATGATACAGAGCTGTATGTAATATATAACCACTAAGCAGGAGTTCTATTGTCTCCGTGGCTAGAAGGAACTCTATGCTGAAGAAAAGATTAGAGCTAAGTCGTACAGGAAACTGAAGAATGGAAGTAATGAATGGGAGGGAAAGGGCATCATGTGGAAGGTGAACAACTAGGTGAAACCCATCCAGCCCATCCTGGCAATGCCTGGCTTGCCTCTGGCAGCTCGGTTGTTAACTACACACTCAAAAGAAATGCCAAGATTTTCAGATTTTGCTGAAACTGCCTGATATCACCTGCTTCGTGCATCCGTTCTTGTTTTTACTCTCCTGACCTCTCGGTAACTCTCATGGCCTGGCTGCTGTCTTATGCTAGCCTTGTCCCACTAAGTCAACACATGCTTTGGTCTTGACGTGTTTTTTTGTTTTGTTTTGTTTTATTCTGTTTAATATATATATATTGATTTCAGAGAGGAAGGGAGAGGGAGAGAGAGAGAGAAACATCAATGATGAGACTCACTGATTGGCTGCCTCCTGCAGGCCCCCTACTGAGGGTTGAGCCCACAACCAAGGCCTGTGCCCTGACCGGGAATTGAACGGTGACCTCCTGATTTATAGGTCGATGCTCAATCACTAGGCCACGCCAGCCAGGCTGGTCTTGATGTTTTAGACCCCAATTTCCCTACTGACCATCATTTCCTCCAGTGGACTCTCAGCAGGTTGATCCATGTTCCTGGAACCCCTTTTCCAAATACTACAGGCATAAGGAGCCCCTGCAAGTCTCATGAGCAGGATGTGGACAAGCTGTCATAGGTGCTGTCATGTTCCGGGGACAAAGCAGATTCAGTTCACTCCCATGATCAAGGCAGTAGAAGGGAAGGAAAGCTCAGTAGAGTCACCTTCAATGAAGGAGCTTTCTAGAAGCACCGACCATTTGGTGGGACAGTACCCCTGCCCCTGGTTGTGCCAGGGGACAAGAAAACCAGGGCCCTGGGTTTTACAGATGGGTGGGTTCTCACCTATTTCCAGAAGTCTGCCCTGATGACTCGCATGCAACTTCTTCACGGGTTTGCTCGGTTTTCCCAGCACTTAATTACCATGACTTTGCTTTCTGAATTGGGCAATGTTCTCTATATGCTAACCAGAAGGTAAATTTCCAGGTAGCAACATCTTCATTATTTTTTCTATGTATCTACAAAGCTAAGCTCTATACTTGATGTGTATGGAGAAAACAGACATACACACACAAGAATCATAGCAAAAATAACAACATTCTGAGGGTACTCTGATTTTGGAAAAACAACCTGAAGTCAAAAGTTGTAGGTTCTTGTCCTGGCTCTACAACTGACTGGCTGAGACACCTGGGTATGTTACAACATTTTCTAAACTTCCTCCCCCATCCATAGCACAGAGATGATGAAACTAATGCTACTTACCCTAAGGAGAATCATCATATGCCAAGAGATATCAGATATAAAATCATATTTAGAGAACCTTTTCCAATAAAGGAAAAGTAAGGCTGAACTCAATCTCATTTTAAGGAGCTTTTGTTTGTTTGTTGTTAAGGGGGAGTGAAGACTCATGGGAGCAGAAGAAAAAATGAAAAGAGCAACCACTATCTTGAGAACTATAAGAGGATTTTAAATATCTTTTTTTTTTAATGTCAGAATTCTCTTTTCTTGTTTGGAGACAGAGGGAAAAAAAGGTAGAGTGTTATTTTATAGTCTTTTTTAACTCAAGGTTGGAGGAGACTGGTGATGTAACCTTCAGACTTGGCTGGGTTCGGGGTATCTTTGCATAGCCTAGATGTTTCTTGGACACCACTCCTCACCAGGTGTCAAACAGCACAGTGTGGGAGCAGATGCCCAACACTGAACTTGGTCAGGTCCATTAGTCTGATCTGACCTCCGAAAAGCTGTACATTAAATGTGCCAGAGGGGAAAGTACAGTCCCTTGTTTGCTTTGAAGAAGTGCAAGCTAGGGGGGCTCAGCCTGAGGTCCCCTGTCAAGCCCCAGCACTTCTAGGACTGACCTCCCAGCATTTTTCTTCATTTTTCCCTTCTCTTCAGACATCTTCCTATGGGACATTGTAGCCCCCATTAGCGATGGCAGGATTCAGTGCGATGCTACTAAGAGCTTTGGACAGAGAGAAAAGAGTAAAACTTGCTGGCTACTATGAGTAATTTGGAATAATGTGCTGACATCTAAATTCTGAGAGCCTTGAGTTAACATGACTCTCTTTGTCACTTGCACTCCTCCTAACTAAGATGAAGCATAAGATCCAGTGGCCAGTGCAGAACAATGAACCAGAGTCTAGTGAGTGCCAGCTACTTGCTAGGCTTTTCTAGGCCTTCCAGGTTAACCCATTTCATCTTTACAACAATTCCTGAGACAAGTTCTATTACTTCCTTTTTACAGAGAAGTAAACTCATCCTATCCTATCTAATAAAGAGGGAATATGCTAATTGCCATCACTCCGTCACAAAGATGGCTGCACCCACCGCTGAAGCCAAGTTCCCATAAGGAGCCTTAATGAGCAATCAAAAGGGACCTGAGGCTATGCCCTCCCCTGCCCCTGTAGGGCTTGACAGGGGACCTCAGGCCATGCCTCCCACCTTGGCACCAGGCTGGGGGACCTCAGGCCACGCCCCCCACCCGGCGGGGCTTGACGGGGACCTCAGGCCTCACCCCCTGCCCCAGTGCCAGGCTGGGGGACCTCATACCATGACCCCCACCCCGGCGCCAGGCAAGGGGACCTAAGGCCATGCCCCTCGCCTGGTGGGGCTTGATGGAGGACCTCAAGGTGAGCCTCCTATCCTGGTGCTGGGCTAGGGGGACTCAGGCTGCTCCCCCGACCCCAGCACCAGGCTGGGGACCTCAGGCTGCACCCCCCTGCCTGGCGGGGCTTGACAGGGGACCTCAGGCCGTGCTCCCCACCCAGCAGGGATTGACGGGGAACCTCAAGGTGCACCCCCAGTGCTGCGTTGGGGGAACTCAGGCCACACCCCCTGCCCAGCAGGGCTTGATGGGATCTCAGGCCATGTCCCCCACCTGGTGGGACTTGATGGGGGACCTCAAGGCACACCCCCCACCACCCCCCGGTCTGGACTGGGGGACTTCAGCCCACACCCCCCATCCTGGCACCAGGCCAGGGGACCTGAGGCTATGTCCCCTGCCCAGCAAGGCTTGACAAGAGTGGGAATGGCCAGGTCTGGATCTAGCCCAATGGGGGCGAGGGCTGGCCACGTCTGGGTCTCATGCGGTTTTGAGGCACATGTGGGTGGGTGGGGTCTTGACTCTGGGTCCCATGGTGTGCCCCAGACTCTGACAGGAGGAAGGTTTTCATATATAGTTTACTAATTTTCTTTCATCTCTGACACTTCTATTATAGAGAAAGGGCAAATAGCAATATTAAATTATTTCTTCTAATTAATCCTCTTTTAATGTGCACGAATTTTCTGCACCGGGCCACTAGTGTTAAATAATTTGACTAAAACCATGTGGTTGATAAGTGGCAGGGAGTGTTTCTCAGAGGAGGTGAAGTTAAACCAGGTTCTGACAGAGGCGAGATGTAGCAACTAAGGAGTAGGAAGGGCATTTTCATGCATCAGGTTTGGCAATACACAGATCAGGGGTGGGGAACCTATGGCCCGTGGGCTGTATAAGGGCCACAAAATCATTTGGTCTGGCCCTGCCAAGGCATTAGGGGTGAGTTAACTAAATGTTTAACCAAATACAGCAGGCTAATTTTTAAATAAATAATTTTGTATGGCCCGCCAATGATGTTATCAATAACCAAATGGCCTTTGGCAGAAAACAGGTTCCTCACCCCTGACATAGATGAAAGCGTGGACCAGAAGACCAAAGACTCAGATTCCAAAACAGGTTTTAATATTTATGGGCTGTGTGATACTAGACAAATTATTTCACATATCTAGGTTTTAGTTCTCTTACTCGTAAGATTGTTGGAAAGATTAAATGATGTAATATATGTAAAGAAGCTATCACAAAACCTAGAATATAGGAAGCCCTCAATAAATTTTAATTACCATTACCCTCATCATTATTAAAGCCATTACTCTTCTCAACAGTATAATTGTCATTAACACTAGTATCTATTTTGTTTACTCTTAGCGTTTTAGGAGAATATAAGAAGATATAATGAATATGAAAATGCTTTATACCAAAAAATTAGGAGTTATTTTAGTCTTGGAATTTATTTTATATCTGAGGTAGTAGAAAAATGTAATTTTCAAATATAATAGATTAAATGTAAGGGAATTGCTGGGTACTTCACGATTGTCTTGAAATTGGTCTTATCCAGAGTCTTAAATGAAAGATGATTTAAAAGTGAAAAAGCAAACATGCCCTAACTGGTTTGGCTCAGTGGATAGAGCGTCGTCCTGCGGACTCAAGGGTCCTGGGTTCGGTTCCAGTCAAAGTTGCGGGCACATGCCCAGTGGGGAGTGTGCAGGAAGCGGCTGATCAATGTTTCTCTCTCATCGATGTTTCTAACTCTTTATCCCTCTCCCTTCCTCTCTGTAAAAAATCAATAAAATATATTTTTTTAAAAAAAGAAAAGAAAATTCACCAATCTCTCCAGGTCTTAATGTTTGCATATGAAGGTTGGCTATACAGTATAGTTATGGCTCAGTTAGGCACTCATTTCATATGAAGCTTAAACAAGAATGGCAGTGAATTGTCCTATAGCACATCCCACAAAAAAGGTGGGGGGGGATCAGTCAGTGATTTACTGTCTTACAAATGACAGGGCTCTCTCAAACCTATGAATAAGAATTCTCTCTATGCCCAAGGAGATGGGGAGGGGGAGAAGAGAGTCCATCCCCAACCTTAATTGTACACGTGGTTCTGATACATATGTCAGTCTTGCCAATCCCCATGGCTGAATGGAACAGAGGCTCCGACACTCCAGAATGATGATGACTGTTTTCTGCCAGTAGAAATCTGTGAGTTGATTAGTTCTGTAAACACTTCTGAGAGCTCAGCCCTTAAAGAACACAGCTGCTGTGAACTTGGTGGTTGCCCAGGAGCAGTCACAGCAATGATGCTGAGTGATAAAAAACCACCATAGCCCATCAGCATGATTTTGTTGCCCAAAGATTAGACTATCATTCACAACTCGTTTTTGTAGACTCTATTATGGCCCAATTCCTGCATCAAAGGAAATTTCTGGAAATCAAGAAGAGATTGCTACCATCAAAATATCTGTCCCCCTCATAGCTACTTTTCACATGTTCCGATATACTTTGTTCTCCTGGTCATGTATAGAAATTTCATTTTCATTACAGGGGACAAGTGCACCAAATGCATTCTGAGTCATTAACAAAGCAACATTCACCCATGATCCGTGTGGGACTTGGGGACAGGAAAGGTCAATACTCCTCAGAACTCACTGAGGAGTCCCTATCTCTTCCACAAACCTATTTTAGATGATGAAGCTCACAGGGTTTTTCTATTCTTGGAAATATATGAAATGGAAGGGACTATTTTATATTACTTGTGAAAACACTCTGGGCACAGGTAGGATGATATTTCCAAGTATACAAAGACTTAGTAAATAGTGACTGAGATCCAGTAGTGGAGTCAAGTTCACCAATAGGTTATGTCTCCATTAAAAGGGGATTAATTATTTCCCTGGCAAAATTGCTATGTGATGGGTAAAGGGTGGGATGGGGCTGGTGCTGTATAGTTCCTGGGCTTTCAGGTGGTAGTTCCCAGGAAGTAGTATACTGGTAAATGTTTATCAAATAGTAGCTCTTCCCAGTCTCCAAAAAGTCCTGATTTGTAGCATGTACCAGTTTCTGTGGTGTAAATATTCCTGCCACAGATGAAGTTAAGCTACTAATGTGATGTCACTGAACTTAAGGTTGGGAAGAGATGCACACAAAAAGCTCTTGAGAGATAAGTGGGTGTGTGATGTTTGCTTATTTTTCTGTGTGTGTGTGTGTGTGTGAGAGAGACAGAGAGAGAGAGAGAGAGAGAGAGAGAGAGAGAGAGAGAGAGAGAGAGAGAGAGAGATTGAAAGGTAGAGGGAGAATTTCACATTTTTGTCAAATTGTAAATACTCTTGGTGGATGTTTGAAATCATCCACATGGATCTTTTTTCCTTCTGTCCATTATTTGACTTTGGAGTTCCTCAGGCTTTCTCCTTGAGCAGTGCTAACCCTATAGTACAAGAAATGCTGCCCTTATTCTGATGAATCCCAAGTTTATCTCTCCATTTTAAAATACGCTTCTGGGCTCCAACCCCATATTTCAAATACTTAGTAGAACACCTCTCTCTAGAGATCATCTGTGCTCCTAGAACTTAACACATTGTGGACCAATAGTTTTATTGCTAGCTTTACCCAGTGACCAGATAAGTTTCTATTGAACGAGTACAAAGAATGTTTTACATAAATGTTAAAGGCATGCTTTAAAATTAAATACCCATTGCATTTTGTATTTATTACATGTTCTTACAAGCTAATATCTTCTTAAAGTATGATACTTTGTAAAACACTGTGTAATATGAAGCGAGAATTCTCATGATCCGTCCGCAATTAACATGCTCAATACCGAAATCCCCCCCGCCCCCCGCATCTTCCTTTTCTCCTCCTTACCACTATGTGCATCTTCCTTTTCTCCTCCTTACCACTATCACCTCCCTTTTCTGCTTCTATTCCCTGTCTTAATTAATGATGGTTGCCTTCCCAGGATCCTATCCTAAGCTACAAACTTTAAAAAGTCATCTTTTATTCTTCTATCTTAAACTTCACATAATTCATCAAGTCCTATATAGGCAGGAATGAATAAATATGTATATATACACACACGTATATATACACATATATACATATATATTATATAGAGCATATTTAATCTACTTAGTATATAATAAACATACTTCATGATCTCCCATTTATACATTAAGAATGGCTCATTTAGGACTTAAGATTTCTCACTTTCCCAGCATCCTATTAATTAGGGTGTGGTAAATGCCTAGCAGTGGTCGGCAAACCGCGGCTCGCGAGCCGCAGTTTGCTGACCACTGGCCTAGCTTATGCCTGCTGCCACTCTCGCTTCTTTCCCTTTTTACACTCATGGCAGGCATCACTTCTTTCTTATTGGAGACTCTCCTGATGCGTCCAGATGCAGTTTTAAAATCCTCCTCAAAGCAGCACTCCATAAAGACACGACTAGAGTTGATAAGCAAATTAAAGCCCATTTGTCATCTCCTTTCTCCTTCTCTACCAGATGGTACATAGATGGTTTAGGTTGTGTCTCCAGAGACAGGTCGCTAAAGGAAATCTAATTATGTCACATCCATCTTTAAAAATCTATGAGTACCCTCTTGCTTATAAAATAAGGTAACAGATCACTGGTTGAGTGTATAACGCCTTTTAAGAACCAATTAAAAATTTCACATTTATTTACCATTAATGACACAAATGGTCTAATTTCTTATGGCAACACACCATCCCATTCCTTTAACCTAAGGTCTTTCACACTGCCTTTGCTTATGCCAGTACGTCTTTCCAAAATTCCCTTCCCCGCTCACTAGCTGCCTGTTAAACTCCTATTTATTCGTATCCTTTCCTAAACTTCTCGGGGGAAGAATTAGTTGATCCTTTCTCTGGATCTCCAAGAAGACTTCTTTTAACCTTTCATAGAGCATACAGCACTTTTTATTAACTTGCTTTTAATTATTCACACATACGTCTAGGAGAGCATTCCAGGTAATAGCTAGTTCCTAATTCAATACATAACACCTAGCAGGTGTTCAATTAATATATGTTAAAGGAATAAATACAGCAGGCCACCCTCCTTCCTCTTTGAAATGTTTGCTTACTTCCCTTTAGTCATTAATTCAACAAAGACATGTTTTTAAATCTCCTATGTATTAAGCAACATCCATGGCAAAAAATATGTAGTTTCTGCCAAAGCACTACACTGTATCTAAAGCAACAGGAACCAAGTGAGGACCACTTTAAGTAGCTTTTACACAAACATTTCAAGGCTATGCTCCCTTCCATGGGTGAAAGGAACTGTAAATGAAGTATTTGGTTTTCAGAGAGTTATGGCACAATTCTTGGCTCACTTTGATAAATATTGATCTTGTATAAATTACTCAGGAGAGGCAGCCGATGGTTCTCTGAGCAACACACACACACCCCACTAACCTTTATGCAAAGACATAAATCATTTATGAATAGAGCCCCACATGCCCTATGAATAAGTCCCTTGGATTCCAAGATGACTGATACTCAAGTATTTTTCTCATTTGAGTGCAGACCTCAATGTAAGCAAGCAGTCGGACTACGTGGAGTTACAATGCCCTTTTGTTCGCTGTAAGGTGAGAGATGCATTAATAGACTTTCAAGGGTAAACATCGCAGGTTTTAAAATAAATACCATTCAATGCGACTGCACATGTGTGCCTTTAATAAAGCTGATGGCAAGGGGGTCGCTCTTTTGAAGCATCTCATGTCATGTTCATTCAACTTGAAGTTTTAGTCATTGGTGGAAAGAAGAGAGCCGGTGTCTGTGGGTGTGGGGGATCTTGGAGAATTCGTTTTCTTTGACTATAGTTGAATCGAGGCTTTGGTTTCATCTGGGAAGCTGTGAATAGCACAATAAGGGGTCTGTGTGTGGTGAGGAGTCCTTAAAAGAAAGAACCAAAGGGCAGCAAACATTGGTTTTCAGGGATTCTTGCGGCGCAATTAATAATGAGTGTGTTTAACCTCTGGGGACTTCATCACTGAGGGACAGCAGGAGGAGAAAGAGACGTCCTGACAAATTGCTTGGTGGTTTCTGGGCAGGAGCTGGAATTTGTCATTAGAGCTCTCACAAAGGTTTAAAACGCTGAGACTTCTTGGGAAAAATAAAGGAATGTGACTTAGGCATTTTGGTACCTTTATTGATGAGACTTTCCTCACCTTGAATGTGTTTTGCCCTCCAATTCCAACTTTTTTCACATTCTGTACATTTTTTTTCCCCTCCGTTTCTTTCACAATTGAAATTGCATTATTACCCATGACACAAGAAATCCCCATTTTAGGAACTGATGGACAGAAAATATTTAATGAGGGTTCAGAGACATATAAACAAGGAGAATTATTGCAGAATTATTTATAAAGGAGAAAGTGGGAAACCAGCAGCATGCCCACAATAAGAGACTGGTTAAACAAATTATGGAACATTCCTACAAAGGAATGTAATGCAAGCAGATCAAAATTTGGGAGGTAAGTGCCAGCTTGTTTGGCTCAGTGGATAGAGCATCAACCCTCAGACTAAAGAATCCCAGGTTCAATTCCGGTTAAGGGCACATACTGTACCTTGGTTGCAGGCTCGATCCCCGGACGGGTCAGGGCATGTGCAGGAGGCAACCAAGTGATGTGTCTCTCTCACATCAACGTTGCTCTCTCTCTATCTCTCCCCCTCCCTTCTACTCTCTCCAAAGAGCAATGGAAAAGTATCCTCAGGTGAGAATTAACAAAAAATGTGGGAGGTTAAGTATAGATGCACCAGATAAAAGGTTGTCCAGTTGTATTGAGGTTTGAAATAAAGGGCAGGGAGGCTGCAGTACAGTATTTCTAGCATGCTTCCTTTAAAGGAAAGAAAACAAAAGCATCCTATCATGTGCATATACACAGATATGGTTTATGATGACTATGTCTTGGTAATATATTAGAGCAAATGGAGGGGTGAACTTCTTACATTAAATATGCCTATATTAGTTGAATGTATTATAATGCATAAGGGTTATAATTTGGTTTGGTTTTAATAATTGAAAATATTTTCATGAAAAGCTTATTTGTCTTTCAGATCCAAACTCAAATACCATCTTATCTAGAGTGAATTCTCCCTTTTCTGCAATGCAGTAGAATTTTGCACCAATTTTATAACATTTGCTACATCTAGTTGCAACATTATGGAGAGAGCACTTAATCTGACATCAGAAGGTGAGAGTTCAAATCCAATTCTGCCCCTTTCTAGCTACACAGGAATCTTGGGAAATGATATAACTTCCAACCCCAAGTTTTCCTTTTTGCAAAATGGGAGAAATAGTGCTATCTTCACAGGATCCTTGGGAGTTGAGAAATAAGAGTCACTAATACCCTAGTTATTTGTGTGCTTATCTTGTACATCCAACAGCATTCCAATCCCCAGGAGAGCAAGGACTACTGCGCTCATGAATCCATTCAATAGATACCGTTTGAGCAACGATCAGGTGCCAGGCACTGTGCTAAGCTCTAGGGATACAACAATGAACAAGAAAGATGACATCTTCTCCCAGATGAAATTTACAATGAAAGTGAAGAAATCACACACATAATCAGACAATCGCCAAACAGAGTAGTGTGATGACAGGACAATCGGGAAACTCTTCTGGTAGGAAGTGGTATTTTCAGCTGAGACCAGGAGGATGCATAAGTGTTAGCAGGCAAAAAAGATAGAGAGAATCTGAACAGTGTGTCAAGTAGAGGGGAAAAGGATGAGTGAGGGTGTAGGGCATTGAAAATATCAAATTCAAAGAGTTTTAAAAAGGGATAGATACAAATGCACGGCTGAGGACTATAAAAGATATATAGTTTCTGAAGAATAGGCACATTCCCTCCCCCCACACACACACAATATTTTATGAAAATTTTCAAATACAGTAGGTCCTCGGGTTACGTAGGAGATCCGTTCCTACGGCACGATGTAACCGATTTTTGTAGTAAGTCGGAACCCACCTACATAAACACCTACATCACTCACATGGAGCACATACACAGCAGTAATGAAGTGAAACAGTAAAGAAATTTAAAAGAAATATAATAATTCCTGACCTTTACTTGTGGTAAATAAATAATAAAAAAACATAAAGCACATATGTACATACGTCCAAATGACGAAACTTTTTTTTTAATAAATAAGTGGGAGGTGGCAATGTAACCACGAAACGATGTACGTCGGTAACCCGAGGACTGCCTGCAGGAAAGTTGAAAGAATTGTATAGAGAATATCCATCTACCCACCATCTACTTCTACAATTCGCATCGTGCTGTTTTTGCTTTATCAGGATTAGTGTTAAAAAAAAAAACACACAAAATTCTGACTATATACTAGTAATCACTAGCAATTATAAGTACAATGATAAGTTGTCATTATGAAAATGTAAATACTATAGCATAAGTTCCATGAGGTCAAGAACCATGTCTGTTCATATCTGTGTAGCTAACATGCTGCTTAGCACTTGGCACAGAGTTTGTTCTTGGCATAGAGTTGGCCCTTGATCAATCTTTATTGCATGAATGGGTGACATGATCCCAATGAGTAAAAATGGGCTTCAGCTAAAAAAGCTAATATAGTATGCTCTCTCAGAAGTTAATAATAGAGGAGAAAATGCTCCACAAATGGAAGGACCCATGATTCACCAGGGATCGGTGTATCAGAGGATTGTCAGTTTGGTAAACAAGAATAAACCAAAGCTGGTCTTTCTGTGTGTCTAACACATACTACAAAGGGATGTGGAGAAGTGAAAACTGACCTGGGAAAACTTAGAGATGAGCCTGAAGTCTCCCACTTTGTTTAGTGATCAATTACACAAGTGGAGGCTGGCGGAGCTGTGGGTTGGCAGAGTTTGGGTATTTAAATTTGGAAAGTGAGGTGGAAAGGAAATGGATTGGTATGAGCCATTCATATAAACATGCAGTTTAAAAAAGATAAACCAGACTCACACAGCATGAACAGGAAAAAAATATATAGATGGCAACAAGTAATAGTCCCACTATAGTCTGAGTGTTCCTCTCAATACCGGGAGCCATACTAGTGCTTAGTGAATAAACTCAAATGTGTCTACACTACAGCAAGCAGGTCAAACTCGCAGCCTGCAGGCCACATGCCTCATTTATTTGGCCTGTGATATAGCCTTTGAGTTTGACATGCTTGGTCTACAGGAATAGAGGAGGGATTTGGGGTGGTAAGGGGTTAGAAGAGGCTTGTAGATTAGAATCATGAGAGGAACTGGGGAGTGGACATGCTGTATGAGGTAGAGGAGAGTACGGGAGAGCAGATCCTTGGAAGTCCCGTCACAAGGAGAGATTTTTTTTCTGTTATTTTTATTGTGTCTGGGTGAGATGATGGATGTTGGCTGAGCCTGTTGTGGTGGTCATTTCAAATCAAGCCACCATGCTATGAACCTTAAATGGGGACAGTGACATGTCAATTATTTCTCAATAAAGCTGAACAAAGGGGACTTGGGGTGGTTAAAAAGTCTCCCCTTGCCCACAGATGAATAATGCTGGAGTGGAAAGTCTCCTTCCTCCCAAAGAATAATAAACACACGTAAATTGCTGATTCCTTCTCCCTAGTTATGTGCGTCAGTTAACCCCGGCACAGCGCACTTCCCTGGCCAAGCTGCTGGGCTTTGAAATTCTCCCCCAGGCTACCTCGCCCACTGATGTCAGAGCGGGTGAGTGTCCGGCCAGCCACCCCTCCTCCCAAGATGATGAGCAAAGGGGAAATGCATGCTGTCTTTGCTCAGGAAACATCTGGTAGATCTGCTCTTGTCCTCCGGCGGGTCGCTGGCTCTTTTATAAGTCAGCGGAACAGAATAGGATGGGAAGACACGGAGCTTCAGCAATTACTCAACCCCGCCAGCACGTTAGAAACTGAACTGAGATGTGAGGAAGCGGCCTCCCTGTCAGGTCCCCTCCAGGGACCCGGCACCAGCGCCGCACAGTTACATTTCCTAGCTTGTCATGGGAAAACGAACGCTGTTTGCAAAAGCTTAGAGTAGCTGGAGTGGGAACAGGAGCCCAGCTGAGTCGTGGAGGGTGAGCTCCTACTTGGATGCTTTCAGCGGTCCAGTAATTACTCAATCCACCAGGCCTGAAATACAGGCTCCCAGTGGAGACTATCATTCACTTTCCCTGGGAAAATGAAACACCACATTCATGGGTAAGCAGAATCCATGACCACAGACCCAGCCCCTCGCAAGCTGCTTGACATAAAACAAGAGTTGCTGTATGTCCCTCGCAGAGCTCTAAGGGCTGCTTTCGTCCTGCTTGCTTTCCACTGGCTTTTTCTCGGTGTATGAACAACTAGAGGGGAGTCGGGGCAAACACATAGGAGAAAATGGATGTGGTGTGTGGCCCCCACCCCCCACTGCAGTATCTGAACCTGGGGGAAGCCAGGTTTATGCATCTTTTGGGATCCCAGTCAGGAAATGAAAAGGTCTTCTCCTCTGGCTTTGGTCCCTGCCTCCCTCCCCTCCCCCAGTTCAATCAGTATCACCCTTCAAGTGTGTGGACCTAAAGATGGTCGGTATAAATCCTCCAAAGGTGTTGGATCAGAATGGAAAAGCAAAACAATAAGTAATGAAAAAATAAATATCCGAAAGGCAAAACAATTCCAGCTTTAGAACACCCTGCAAATGCGTTTGTTCCTGAAGTTCACACTGTGGTGGAACATGAGATTACGTGGCCGTGTTCTGAGGCCCATCTTTCTGGCATGGTGGCTGCTCCAACAGATTCTTTCCTTCCTTCCTTCCTTCCTTCCTTCCTTCCTTCCTTCCTTCCTTCCTTCCTTCCTTCCTTCCTTCCTTCCTTCCTTCCCTCTCTCCCTCCCTCCCTCCCTCCCTCAGCAGATAGTTTGGGTATTTGATTGTTCTCTATCTTGAGTATATATGTATTTGAAAACAAGCAGCATTCCCAAAGAGGGTGCAAAAGGTACTGAAATGACCTTCCCAAGACCCAGAGCCACTTCCAGAGAGAAACCAAAAGCTAAAAAAAGACAATTTCCCTGCTCCCCCGAGAGCTGCCAACATTCCCAGGACCCCGCAGGCAAATGGCACGCTCACACTTCTGTCATCACATCTCAGCCCAAATAGGATGCAACCAGCATGTCTGTCTGATCCTCTTTTTGGGGTCCCCAATCTAAGAGCCGTCAAGCCACGTTCTCAGGACACAGAATGAGACAAACAAGAAGCAAAAGCTGTCCCCATGAGAGAAAGGGGGGAGAGTGGGTGCCTGGAAACACACTAGTCACAGTTCCAAGATAATAATTCTTACAAATGTTTTTTGGCTGCCATTATACATTTGGAAAAGTGCAATTTTACCTTCCTCTCTCCACCATGCATCACAGACAGAGGCAGAGATGGAGCTGACACTGGTAAGAATTCTTACCGTTTGCCGGCTTCTGACAGGTTCCCAGGGCTCCATCTGTGGGCTCCGGAGTGAATGGAGTGTCCCAGCAGGGCTCATCCTCATCACCAGAAACTGCAGCCGAGGAAAAAGAACTTCCCTGCTACCCTTTGTGCTGAGTGTTTGTCTGAGACGCCAAGTTCTCCAAGGCACCTCAAAAATGGTTTAGGTTTAACTTCATTTAGGTTAAACGTTCTCTGCTGTGGCCACTGTAATCGCGGTTATGCTTGGTAAGGCTGGGCTGCTTGTTCAGCCTTAAAACAAAAGTTAGCTCACCTGAGGCTTCACCCTGCACACACGCCCTCCCCAGTCCAGCTGAAGTCGGACTCGCTTTGACCCCTGACCCAGTGGGTTTCTAAGTCAGGCCCAGTCTGACTCCCGCCAGTTTTGGAATCCAGTCCAGAAAAAGAAACGCTCAAATCAAGTGTGAGAGCTCACAATGCAGAAGCGGCAGAGCTGGACCGAGAGGGGTGTACCCATGACCTTCAGAGTAGCGAGAGCAGCAGCTCAAGGGCGCACTGGGTCCCTAAGTGGGCACTGATGGTTTGAAATTTTCCTTAGGGGTCTCCTTAGGTTTCCTCTTCTGACCCCAGAGCTGTTAGGAGACAAACTGGGCCATAGTCAACATTTCAAGAGTTTGTTTGAGCAAACAGTGGTTTGAATTAGGCAGCACCCAATCAAATGGCTATTAAAAAAAAGCCCTGAGGAGATGTACAAAATGAAAGACATCCTCGGGCAGAAGGGAGGGGAAACAAGGGAGCTACACCATGAAAAAAAGCAGAGGGGTTATTGCAAGGGGACTTTTCTTTCAGGGATGGCAGGGGGTCTGCTCAGGTGGATTCCTGAGTGACTGGTTTAAGATTTCCTGTCTCTAAAAGCCGAACTGCCATTAAGTGAGGCCTTTGTTTGGTAATGCTGTGCTTAGCATAAGCAACTCCCTTTTGGACCAGTTGCCTTGGTTTTAGCAGCAGTTAGCCACAAACTCCTAAACTATTGCATGTGTCCCTTTCCTGGGGTGGCGACCCCATTTTCATGGTTTATGGTCATAAACCATGCATTACGTCCTTGCTAGACTGCCAATTCCCAGGGGAAGAGTCCCTTCTTCCTGTATGAACTCTGCCACCCAGCGCCCAGCACCGAGCCTGATGCCGCCTGCAGAGAGAGACCTTGAACAGGCACTCACACGGCCTGGTGACGGCCTGCCAGTCAGCCATTCCATTCTTATATCTCATGAAAGAGAGCAACCGTTATGTGTGATAGTTCCTCCCTTCCCCCAACTGATGGATGGAGTACGACGTAACCTGCACCTGCGGCCTGGACATAACCTGAGTCAACCAGGCACCTTATATGGACTATACATTGAACCACCAATCAGCACCTGCCAAATACCCTAAGCTTTTAATTCCTAAGTACCTAAGTGCCTAATCATGTGCCTTATATGAAACCACCAATCAGCGCATGCTGAGTACCCTAAGCCCCATCCCTTCCCATTCCTCCCCTCAAAAGGCGTGTTCACCTCTGCACATGTTGCTGTTCTCCCCTTGCGAGACAGCCTGGCAGGGTCCTTCTCCTCTAATAAAGCCTGTAGTCCTGGTTTTTTGGCCTCTCTCTCATTCTTTCAATGTGTGTTTAAACAGACACACACACACAAATACATATAAATAGATTAACAATCTAAGTAATTTTTCTGAAGGCCTTCTGTTTCGCTGGTTCTAAACTCTGAGGACCTAAACAATGTGTTTCTATCATTTCAAGCAAAAATAAAAAATAAAAAAAATCTTCCTATAGTTGGGAAGTGTAAGGTTCAAGGCGCAGGAAGCGGAGTCGGGGACCCAGGCAAGTTAAAAGAGGAAGTTTAATCTGCACTAACGAGTGAGATTCATTAAGAAGGAGGGTAGAAAAACCAGGATTAGAGAAGGAGGAGGAGGAGGAGGAGGAGAACCCAGCCGGGTTGTCTCACAGACTGGGGAGAACAGCAACACCTGCAGAGGTGATCACGCCTTTTGAGGGAAGGAACAGGAAGGAGTGGGGCACAGGGTGGAACGGGAAAGGGTGGGGCCCAGGGCACTAGCCATGCGCTGATTGGTGGTTCAATGTCTCGGGAATGTCCTGGCGCAGATGCAGGTTACATCATACTCTGCCCACCAGTTGGGGGAAGGGAGGATCTATCAGGAAGGAGTGCACATAAAGAAACTTTGGAGAGAAAGGACCTGCTTACATTTTTTTTTTTTTTTTAGGTATTTCGTTTTCCTTTCCCTTTTCTGGCTCCAAATTGGCAATAAAATATAACCTGTAGACACACCAGCCAAGACAGCCCTTCACAAAGAAGGGACCTTCGTTCTTTAAAGGAAGGGCCCATGGGAACCTAGAACACCTAAAAAGGATGTTTTGGGGAAAATACTGAAACAGGAATTTTTAGGGGTGAATAGGACAGATTTTTAAGACATTTTTGAAATTAAGAGGACCATGGAAGAAGCACAGGGCTGCAGAGCAGCAAAAGGTATATTTCCATAGGATAGGAGAGCTGAAAAGCTGCAACAGGTACATTTCCATAGAATGAGGGAGCTGGAGAGGAGAAACCAAGATGGCGGCATAGGTAAACACCTAAACTGCTGCCTCGCACAATTTCAAAACTACAACTAAAAGACAAAACCGACATCATCCAGAACCACAGGAAGGCTGGCTGAGTGGAAATTCTACAACTAGAAGGAAAGAGAAAAGCACACTGAGACTCAGAGGAGCTGCAGGAGGCAGAGATACAGAGACACATGCGCAGAGAGGGCAGGCAACTGAGTGTGTGGCTGGCTTTCTCAAGCAGGAGGGAGACAAAAGCTCCCGACTGCTCTGAACTCCAGTTCTGGGCAAGACCCTGGGGATCCAGACTCATATGGAGTGAAACTGGACTGTCAGGAAAGAGAAAAGCACACTGAGACTCGGAGGAACTGTGGAAGGCAGAAGTACCGAGGCACGCGCGCAGTGAGGGCGAGCAACTGAGTACATGGCTGGCTTTCTCAAGCAGGAGGGAGACAAAAGCTCCCAACTGCACTGAACTCCAGTTCCAGGAGAGACTCCGGGGACCCAGACTCATTTGGGGAGAAACTGGACTGTCTGGCAGTGGGCGGAACTCGAGGGCGGCTTTCTCTCAGAGGTGCTTGCAGCAATTACCATGGGATACTGAGACACAGGGGCCTATTAGGGCAGGGCTGATGGGAAACCAATGCTACTCCGCCCTGAGACTCCGCCCCATCCAAGCTGAGCACAGAGGCTTTTACAAGTCTTGTCTCATAAGGGTGTCTCCAGCACAAAAGTTCTCCCAGTGTAGACACAGCTGATCCTCACAGCCAATTGGCCTGGAGGTCAATTCCTCCCAGGGATACCAACAACAATCAAGGCTTAACTACAACAAGACTGTGCACACAGCCCACAAGGGAGTGCACCAAGAGTGTCCACCTCAGGTAAGTGGGGAGGCTGAGCCACTGGGCCCTATAGAACACCTACCACACTAAGCTACTCTATCAACTCAGGGAAGCAGCCAAAATGCGGAGACAAAGAGGCAGGTCACAAATGAAAGAAATGGAGGAAAGCAAACGACTGGATATAGAGTTCAAAACCATGGTTATAAGGTTTTTCAATAATTTTCTAGAAAAGGCCGATAAATTTAGCGAGACCCTCGAGGATATGAAAAAGGACCAAACAGAAATTAAGCATACACTGACTGAAATAAAAAATATTATACCAAGATCTAACAGCAGACTAGATGATCACAAGAATCAAGTCAAAGATTTGTAATACAAAGAAGCAAAAAACATTCCACCAGAAAAGAAAAAAGAAAAATGAATCCAAAAATGTGAAGATAGTGTAAGGAGCCTCTGGGACAACTTCAAGCATACCAACATCAGAATTATGGGAGTGCCAGAAGAAGAGAGAGAACAAGATACTGAAAACTTATTTGAAGAAATAATGACCAAAAACTTCCCCCACCTGGTGAAAGAAATAGACTTACAAGTCCAGGAAGTGCAGAGAACCCCAAACAAAAGGAATCCAAAGAGTACCACACCAAGACACATCATAATTAAAATGCCAAGAGCAAAAAACAAAGAGAGAGTATTAAAAGCAGCAAGAGAAAAACAGTTAGTTACCTACAAGGGAGCACCCATACAACTGTCAGCTGATTTCTCAACAGAAACTATGAAGGCCAGACGGGAGTGGCAAGAAATATTCAAAGTGATGAATAGCAAGAACCTACAACCAAGATTCCTCTACCCAGCAAAGCTATCATTCAGAATTGAAGGTCAGATAAAGAGCTTCACAGATAAGAAAAAGCTAAAGGAGTTCATCAACACCAAACCAGTATTATATGAAATGCTGAAAGGTATTCTTTAAGAAGAGGAAGAAGAAAAAGATAAAGATAAAAATTATGAACAACAAATACATATCAACAAGTGAATCTAAAAATCAACTGAATAAAAAAATCTGTTGAACAGAATAAACTGGTGAATATAATGGAATCAGGGGCATAGAAAGGGAGTGGACTGATGATTCTCAGGGGGAAAGGGGTGTGGGGGATGCAGGAAGAGACTGGACAAAAATCATCCACATATGGATGAGGACAGTGGGAGGGGGTAAGGGCAGAGGGTCGGGTGGGAACCGGGTGGAAGGGAGCTATGGGGGAAAAAAGAGGAACAATTGTAATAATCTGAATAAAGATTTATTAAATAATAAAAAAAAGGAATGAGGGAGCTGGAAACAGCAGGTCTATATTTACAAAATAAAGGGAAGGAAGCCCTTTATCCAGAAGAAGAAGAAAAAAGCCCAAAGGGAATAGGAAAACAATAAGGAGGGGAGGAAAAACCTCACAGGTCCCATGTGAGGTTTGACCTTTGAGCCCAGGAGTTACTATAGTAACCAGTCTAAGGGAATAGTGACCAATCAAAGGGGATATCAAGACACAAGGATCTGTAGCCTTTATAAGCCATAGGGAAACGGAACTCAGTGGGACTCTTCCCCCTCCCCACGTGGGAGTCTGTACTTGTTCTTCAATAAATTTCCACCTTTGCTATACCACCTTCTCTCTGTGGATTCATTCTTCAACTCCAGTGGACAAAGAATCCAGGACATCCTGCCCAGGGGAACACTGCGTATTCCAATCCAAAAATTCTGCTTCAATAACTTGACTTGAATTAAATTACTAAATATTAAATTATTATTGAATGTAATCAAATGAAACCTGCATGTTCGATGTGTTTGTCTCCTCTCCTGGGTGTCATCTGGTCAATCTCCTTTCAATCAGGTATTCACTCACTCAGTGACCCTCTGAGTGCCTTCTGTAGCCGACTCTAGAAGGCAGTAACCAAAGCCACATAACTGTTTCTATTCACAAGATACTAGTGTCTATTTAGAGCCAAGACATGGGGAAAACAAGTGAAACACCGTGCTAGAGGAATGGCAAAGTATTTGTAACTTTCTAATTCCAAAGGGGGCATCCAGCACCTGTGGAGAAGCGTACCACGAAAAATCTGGGGAGCCTCTAAGCACTAGCTCTATACATTTTGTGCTTCCGGTTCAGGGGTTCTCAGCTTCCCACATAACCTCACATGCCAATGTTGTATAGGACTATCTTCTCCAAATTAGCAAGCATATTTACCAAAGAATCAAAACTCTACTAGTTATAGCAAACTTTGTGACCTTTCTAACTACCTTACCTAGAAACTCAGTATTCTTAATATTCTCACAGTTCTTAGCAAGGAAAACTGTTTAAAACTGTGGTTTGCATACCATTTCATGTAGATTCTCTGCTCAAAGGCTAAAATCTCAGTGCTTGTATTTCAGTGGCTCTATACATAAAATTTCAACTTGACCTTTTTAACATAAGGCACTTTAGTTTATCATTAAATTCCAGCTACACTCAGGATAATGACATTTTAATGATACAGTGATGAAATATCACTTAGTTGCATAATTCTATCCATATGACAATGACTGGGGTAGGGTTAGGCACATGGTTTTAAGGGAATCATGGGATGGTGTGGGTTTAATGGAAAGAAATGTTCTCTCTCTCCCTCTTTTGGCTCAGCATGAGCCTGGGAAGATGCAAACCTACCTTTTGCTGTTCGCAACAATCTAGCCACCAAATACAGCCCAACTCCAAAAATAACTTGAAGAAGAGAGCTGAATTATAACGTCAATTTGAACACCTGTATCAACCCATACCTGAAGCCATTCTTCACATGGCCTTACAGGTAAGTGAGCCTAAAATTATTATTATTATTGTTTGTTTAAGTCCATGAGTTCGGTCACATGTGACTTGTAAACCAAAGAGACCAAATTGATTCATTCTCACAAAAAGAACCAGGTAGGAAGGAAGCTGCACACAGGATAAATAGAAGCCACTCTGTGTTTATTTGGTATTCAATCACTTTCCTTCCCAGAGAGAAAACGTACAGTCTGAGATATCCATTTTAATAAACCCTTGGCTTCTGGCTTTACCTCCTGAATATAGGTTGATGCCCGTTCATCAAGGTTGATACCGTCACACACAGTGCTTAAACGTTTTCTCTGAGATCATCAAGGCTGTGTCACAGGATATCTGGCCCAACCAAAATTCAGGAGAAAACACAGAAGTCTTTGGGTGGTGGAAAGAGGCAGACAACTTGGGTAGGATTCCTGAGAAAAAAGTACAGAGTAAACCAAGCCCCTCGTTAATATTTCCCTGGCTGTGGACCATGATCCTGTCAACATCTGCAAACATTCCAGATGGGAAATTCATCGTATTGCCTATAAGGACACTTTATCACAGGGCTGTGTGCAAAGCATCTTGGCTTTTGCTAACTACCAGAGCCATCCGGGTGCCTCCATTTCCAGTAAAATGAAGAGCTAGTGAGGTGTGGCCAACCTCTCCCCAGTGGCATATGGGATAGAGAAACACCCAGACATGGGTGATGGGGAAAAAATGGTTGTCACATCATAGTCATATGCTTAGTCAGGCCTACAGTGTTTTTCAAATCAAAGCAGCTTGTGATCCCCCAGCTCTGGAGATGGGCAGAGACTTTTATTGGATTATCCCCTCAAAACCCCAGCCAAATCAAGTCACCAGACCTAAGGCAAAGGGACAGTCAACACAGCCTTCCAGTCTTGGCGCACTGTGAGCCGACTCTGCAGGGAATGCAACTTCCAGCAGCCCCTCTGGAGTCACAAGAAATCCAGTTCTGGGCAGGAGCCAGCTTGCCTGGAGGGGGCATTCTTACTAGTGTGTTTTTGTTGTTATTGTGGCTTCTCCACCCACCCATCCCTTTCCAAAGGCACAATAGAGTGATTGTGTTCCCTACTGAGGACTTCCCTTTTGAAAAACAAACAAGCAGAAGTTTCCCTAATCTGACGCACATTCAACCATGGAAGGAGGCAGCCAGCGGGTCCCAGGGCAGGGAGAGTGGGAAAGGAAGCCGGGCGTCAGGCACACACGGAGGCTGGGGCTGAGCTGGAGAGTGTGCCGGCCTCTGAGGACGGGAAAGCGAAAGGAAGGCCGAGCGTCCGTGGGTTGTGGCTCTTCCGCAGACATCGGTCCATAGGTACAAGGTTCCCAAGTCCCTTCCTTAGGTTTTCTGGAGGTAGATCTGACAGGCTTTCGCCAAGTCTTTCAAGAAGTTAGGGACTCCATTCTGCAAAGCAAAGGAGACTGTCACGTCTAGGTTCTCACAGCAATCACCCCCGATTCCTTGGCATGTGGTTCAGGTAGACAAAGGCGACTCGGGGAAGAATGAAAGACAACAGGGCCTGGACCGGATTTCAAGTTGCCACAGATGATGGCGAAAGGTGAGATCCAGGGCGCAGGTGAGACTAGACAAGAGGCCACTGTAGCAAGACACTGCCTTATACTTTGGCTTTTGCTAATGAAAAGCTAAGACATTTCTGAGACAATGTTTCTTGGAAAGAAAAAGAAAACACAGGAGATGGGATGGAGCTGGGTTGTTCAGCTCCTCTGAAAAAGTGGAAGGAGTCGCTTTGCAGAATTAGAGACTGGTGAGGATTTGGTGGCGTGAGGCTGGATATACTATTGTTTAGAGAGTGTTGATCATCGTGCAAGACTTTCCACAAACCTTGTTTTATCTACTCCCACTCTATGAAGTAGGTAATATCCAGTCCCTTTTAAAAGGGAAAAACTCGATGGCTTCCATTAATTACACAGAGCAGGGCCTGCATTCAAATTCACCTGAGTTTGACCCAAAGCCTTTGAGCCTTGTCACACTCCCAGGGGGTCTGTCAAGCCCTCCAGCCAGTTAGTAGGACTTGTACACAGCAGGCTGAACAGTCCCCATGAAGCCAGGCTCCTAGGCAGTCTGCAGTGATCGGGGCGAACACTGTGGTTCCCTCTCCTTAAAGAGCAACAGAGCAAAACCACAAGAACAAAACCGGAGGCTTTCCCCAGGCGTGGAGACGTCAGGCTGTCTCCCCAGCCAGGCCAGCTCCTCCGTAAGCAGACACAGGGTCCAAAGGCACCATTGTCCGCATGGGGAGCAGGCTATTGTCCCGAGGTTCCAGAGAGTGATCCTGGCAGGGTCTCAGGGCACTAGCAGGGAGGGGCTGGCATTCCAGCTAAGGATTCTTTGTCTTTTGCCCCAGCTCCATCCTGGGTGTTGGCAACCCCAGTCCTAACCGTGGTCACTCAACCACGCTGGTTCATAAAAGAGCCTCATTAGGCCTGAGACAGCGTGTCTCTTCGGCCTGACAGCCCCACGGGCTAAGTCAACATTTGTCAAACACACTTCCCCCCTCTGCCTCCTGGGATCTCACCTTGGCGGCCCAGTTAATGAGCCAGGACGGAATTTGGCCACCTGGGTTATCGAAGTAATACATGAAAACTAGAGGGGGAGAAAAAGCAGGAGTCAGCAGGAGAAAACAGGTTAGAAAGATTAGGCCACAAACCCTGGGAACCTCCCCGCTTCAGATTCAGACCCAGAAGGAGGGTGGGAAGTAACATGTAACTCGGGTGGATTCTCTCCTCAGCCTTGTCTTCCAGGGCATTTATATATAAACATTTTTGAAAACATAGTCAAGGTACATTTTGCTGCTTTTAATAAGTACCTGGCAAGTGCCAGACACTTGGATAGAGTCTCATTATTTCTCCATTCACTAACCTAACAATCGTAAGGAGTTAGTGAAATGAAACCCCAGTGTATACAGGGTAAAATGGAGACTGAGAAGGGTGGGTTGACTTGTCAAGGTGACAGATCTAATAGGCATCAGAACTATGGCTTGGATTTTGCCTCCAGTTCAAGGCCTTCTCATGCCAGTAGGGCAGGTGGCCATGTGCCCCACGCTCTGCCCCAGCTCTTCTCATGGTTTGAACTCGAGGTAGGCAGGCCCTGAGACTCTGGGTTTTTGCTGAGAAGGAGCTATGTCCCCCAAAACATTCCTATGGGCTCTTTGCCCCACCCACAGGACCCACCTGGAGTCAATTCTGAGCCCTCTGGTGGACTCTGATGTTCTATTTCATCTGGACAACAGTCAGTAAAGAATGGATTGGGTCAGATTTAAACATCCACCTTGCACTCTAGCCAAGTTTCTGGGATGAACTGAATCTCTCCCCATGTTTGTCTTGCACCCCTGCCCATTTTCTGACCTCAGGGAACGAGGATCATGCATTTACATGCCTCAGGATCAGCATGCCCTTCGCATGGGCGGCCCTGGCTGGTGCGCCAATATGCACCCTGGCTTTACCTTTGCTCCCCTTCTTGCCATCGCTCTCAATCGCCAGGCTCTGCTTGTACCCCTTCACCCGGATCACGCCCGGCCTCTCAGCAAACTGTGGCATGGAGGTGCTCTGGGCCAGGACCACGTAGATCTTCCGTCCTTCCACGTCCAGCACTCGCTGCTGCCGGATGTAGACATACTGCAGTGCCAGTCAAGGCGTGACATCACACCAGCATCTCAGATGGGCAGAAGGAAAGCACCCCAAGCCAGAAGCCAAAGGAGGGAGTTCTGTTCCTCCCATGGTCTCCCTGGAACTGTTACTTCACCCACCTGCCCCATCTCCTTACCTGCACTGCAAGATTGTACCTCGTACCACCTGGTGCATCATGTGAGTGCGTGCATTACCCACCTGTGAACCATTCCTTGCTGCTTTTAATTGTGCAGGGAAACCACTCCTTTCCCTAAGAAGGCACTGGGAGATAGCTGAGGATTGATTGCTTGTCAGCTGTGTAATCCTGGTTTATTTACTCAACTTTTCTGAGACACAGTTTCTCTATGTGGGAAAAGGGAGGACCATCGCCCAGCAGGCAGGGTTGGTGGGGGCATTACAGGAAGACTGGAGCAGAACAAGCACTCGACAAACATTCCAAGTCATTCTGTTTTGTCCTGACTTCCCCCAAAGCTCTAAGTACTGACCTCTGTGCACAGAGGACAGTCAAGCAATGTACTTACAACTGGTGATCGTAGGAAGGCACTGAATTACTGAATATTTAACTCTGAGTTAACACTGGTTCACCAAGAATGACAGTTATTTCATCACAATAAACACAGAACAGCCACTATGCCGATAGCACTCTTCTAGGGAAGATCATTAAATCCTAAGAAATGAGAAGTCACTACTTATTAAGCCCTTACCATGTGCTTTCCCTATAGCATCTATTTTGATCCTGACAAATCACCATGAGTTCAGTAGAAGTACCCCGGTCTAACAGATGACATTATACCAGATAGGTAAAGAAACATGCCCAAGGTCCCACCACCATCCAGCTGAAGTCATGAAACCTGAATCAGAACCCAGATCTGGCCTCAAAACCTATTTAGACTTTCATAGATGGATGGGCTCATCTCTTTGCCTGTATACTTTTAAATGACAGAATTTTAGATTTAACACTAGAAGTAATTAAATGCTTAAGACAATTTAAAAAAATCACTCTAAGTATAACACAGTTGCACTTACTGTAATAGCAAAAACCACAGCCCCATGCACCTCAGAGTCTCAAAAGCATCCACAGTTGTCCCACTCATCACTCAGGCATCCTGAGTGATGGTCTATTGCCCTCGGTCTCTAAGTCATGGGGAGTAAAGTTCTCAAATGTTTTAGGGAAGAAATGATGTTGTTTTGGCTCCGGATCTCCTCTCTCCCACTTCACAGCAAATATTGCCCCACTCTCTCCCACAACTTACTCAGCTCATGTGATAGATGTCACCTGACACTCCATTGAGGAAAAATTAACTTGATACACATATTGATTAAAATTTGGTGGTTGGGAGGTCCAGCATGCCACAGAGCCTATGACTGGAGAACAACCAGTTCACTGAGGCCCAGAGACCCAAAAGGCCTTTTCCAATGTCACGCAAGGTCACTCAGCAAACCAGAGGATGGGTGCATACACAACCTGGGCTCTTTCTCTCCAAAATGAATGTTCTTTACCACTGCACTATTCTCTGTTTTCAAAATTTTAACAACCCTTAGAGAGACATCTATGCATATAGAAAGACTAAAAACAACAACAACTCATGGGATCGTGTGGCACGGGAAAGCCAATGAAATAAAAGTTTAAGGAGTCCTGAGTATTCACCCCTGCAAATACCTAGCCAGCAGTGTCCCTGTGAGGTCAGAGAGGCAGGACCATGGCCTGGTTGAGATCACCATCTCTGGAGACAGCTGGACCTGGTCCCAAACCTGCCTTTTCCACCCACCAGCTGTGTGAACCTGAGTCAAGTTCCTGAACTTCTCTTTGCCTCAGGTTCCCTCACTGTGAAATGGGGATGATGATGCCCATTGACTGATGACTCTTGTCGGCAGGATTAGAGAAAACCACATAAAATCTAAGGGATTAGGTAACCCACAATTTGTTGAAATACATGCCATGTGTAATGTAAGCTATCTAGCAGGATGTGGGAACTGTGGCAAAAAATAAACCCTTATGGAGTTTAAAATCTAGTTGGGGGCCAGGTAGACAACAAAAACACACACAGACAAAACACACAGAACACACCCACACACTCCCTCTCTTTTTAGGGAATAATTACTTAGGAACCAACCGACTTATAGAATGTTAGGGCTAGAAAAGATCCAGTGATCACATATAATTCAGTGGTTTCCAAAAGTTCCATGAGCCCTGTTGCTCAAAGGATCTTACGTGGAAATTCAGTGTGTGACATGCTCAGCTGCTGTGATTAAAGAGAAAGCTTGCTTGTCAATCATCCTACCCCCACACTGCTCACCCGGCAAATTTCCATCCCACGCTCCCAGGCAAATCCTAAGTGAGCTTCTTAGAACCTCGGAGTGGCAGCTCAAACTCCCCACATTCCACTCAACTGCATCATAAGATACATAAGGAAATTGAGGGGAAGAAGCATACACGCAGTGTCCAGAGCTAAGAGTGATGGAGGGACCACTGTGGGGTCCATAAAACATGAGGAGGTATGAGGAGAGCTGGACATGTGGGGGCTCTAGTCTCCACTCTGCCACTAATCACCTGTATGGATGCCTCTGTCATTTTACCTCTCTCTAGATTGGGGAGTGTGTTAAACTTGATTAAAAGGTCTTCCCAAATCCCCAGTTCTGTGGCCCAACAACTTCAAGCCCTAGGAAACAGCTCAGGAAAGTAGAGGCTGCCCTCCAGTGACCACAGTTACAGATGCTCCACGTGGTCAGGCCCAGAAATCCCACTCTGAGGTCTCCAAAAGCTGCACAGGGTGCAATAACAGCTTTAGCAGATGCTTCTACAAGGATCAAAGACAAAGTTGTCCACGCTTGCTGGACATACCACCATTGGGAAATGGCCCCGGTGCCCAGCAACCCTTAGAAAGCCGAGAAACGGTGCCCCCTGGGAAAGGATACATCCCTGTTGGACATGGGAAAAGGGTACTTCACTTCCCAGTAGACCACAGTCTCGCCGTTGCATTCTTTTTCATAGAGTTCTAAGGAGAACAAAAGAAGTTAATGCATCTGGAAGCCTCTTTGTTTGCAATTAACATGAAGCCTACGTAGGATGACCTCATAGAACATGATAAACCATTAATGCATACAGCCCAGAATTCTAAAAAAGTCAGGCCCGCTCATTACCACTGAAAGCTTGTTGCCTAAGGGCACGGTCCAGCAGATATAAAAGCAGAGTCAACATCAAAGAACCCAACAACAAAACTTGTCTATCTCAGAGCAAACACAAGATTCTCAGCTAGGAAGCAATGAATTACTCACTATCCAGCAGGCAAGAATAAACCTTCAGGTTTCAAGATCAGGGTAACCACCAGATGGCACTAGAGTACCAACAATTTTGCTTTCAGGACCTTTTTTCCCTCTAGATTTTAAGACATGACCACTGGCTCAGGACCGAGTTGCTTAGTCTAGCACGTTTAGCTGGGAAATAAAGGTTCTGGAGAAGGCAGTGTCCTTCCTGGACAAAGAGAAAGTGGCATAACTATGGCGAAGTGTCTTGCTTCTCTCCCATGTTTCTGTGCACTATGCCACAGCTGCAGTGACCAAATCTCCTGACTATTCCATCGTGCTATGGTGTGCCAACAGCGGCCGCTCTTGGAGGGAGGTAGCAAAGGAATTCGATGATATGCATCCCCTCTCACCCCAGCTGTACTGCAAACATCTCCCTAACATTTAGAGAGGAAGCCAAGCCAAGGGTGCCTTGAGAAGCAGAGGAGGGAAAAACATACTATTTAACTCAGTTTTTGAAAGAAAACCTAATAAAGCACTTGCCCAGCCACTGGTGCCACAGGGATTGAAGACTGCCCTTGAAAGGAAGGGAAGAGCTGGACACCATGCTCGGAGTTGACTCCCCGTTCATGGACTAGCATCTCAATGCTCCTTCAGGGCATCACGTCCCCCTCCTTCCCGACTATGTGGTTTAAGCGGAACTGGTTCAGCATTAATCCCAGGGCTGGGAAAGTGGCAAGACATGGCCACGGGGCTTAGTTCAGGGAGGTGTCTCTGGCCCGGGTCTTAGCTTGCCACTCGAGCAGGTTTAAGCTGAAAAGTGGCTTAGTAAAGGCTCTCAGGGCGCTCACAGAATATCCAGGAGGACCAGAGTCAGGTTTAGACCTCACGATTGTTCCAGAGAAGCCAGTCAGGTGGACCAGACACCATGGCATGAGAAGCAACTGTCAGAAGCTCTGCCACTCTCTGCCCCAAAGTCAGGATGCCTTTGCTGGGACCATCGCCGGAAACTGGATTCTGCATGCTGCCTGCTTCCTCACGTTGCTCTCTCTCAAACTGAAGACACATGTGCACCTTATGGGCCACTTCAGTCACATGCCTGGAATGGCTGCTAGGGAGACTGGGACAGAGAAAATAGTTTGTCCCTTGGATGGGTGAGCATCACAATCCCCCCTAGATATGAAGCGTATCTGAAGACAGTAAGTGACCCAAAACCATGAGAAAGGTCCACAGGAAATAAGCACGTGGTCCATGCTGAGCTGATGAGAGCCAACCCTGGGCTCTGGCTGCCAGCAGCGGGAAGTGGGATTCTCGTTCCTGTTCCTCTGGGGTTAGTCATATGGTTACTTATGAGCCTGGATCTTCTGGTGGCATCTTTGCATGACATAGGAATCTGCCTGAAGATTTGGGCAGAAAAACGGAGTCAAAAGATGGAGAAATGATTCAAGTATTGGATGCAGCTCTCCTGGAAGCCAGACACCTGTGGAGTTTTCAATGCCATGAACCAGTAAACTTCTTCCTTTTCTTAGATGGGCATTCGTTAGCATTTTTGTTACTTGCAACCAGGACAGCTGACTACGAGAGTCTTTCAGAGTCTGTGTGCCCCTTGGCAACTCTGTAGTTCTATGCCACTGTGACTGAGATGGCAGAGGTCTGTCCCAGCTCTACGGCAGGGGGATCCCCTGTTTAATGCCTTTCATAACTCCATCACCCATAGGGTACAATCTAAGGACTGCAGACTGGAAGCCAGCCTAGGCCTTGGGGATCTGAACCCTCTTCCCACCCTTACTCCAGATTCTGCTGCCCAATTGCTCACAATTTGTACACATCATGCTGTTTCACACCTTCCTGACTTGACTCATGCTATTCTCTGGGCCTGGAATGCCCTTGCACCACTCATCCCCTTACCCTAACTTCCTCACATATAGTATTCTTATGTTCAACTTCCAAAACAAAGCTCAGACACCACCTCCTCCAAGAAGCCTTCCATGATACGTAGGTATACAGATGACAACCAACTTACAGAGAGAACAGAGTGGCCCTCTGAGGAAACTGAAGAGTGGATCAGAAAGTATGCAAAGAGCAAGTCCTAGGAATAGCAAAGGCACATTTCAGCCCAGCACTTAAGACGTTTATGCCAAACTTTAAAATGAAACATAACAAAGCAGAAATTAAACCTGTTGCTTTCTGCCTGGTAGAATAAATAACAATAGATTCTACTTTCTAGTTGACTTTTTAAAAAACAGTGGGTGTTACTCACCTTTAACATATTGGTCCCACTGTTTTCTGTAGTCTAAGTCCATATAGACATCCGCGAGCAGAGCCGGCGGGCAATCCTCCAGAACACCGAAGACTTTATACTCATACAGTCCCGTCTGCTGTAGAAACAGAACAGGCAGAAACAACCTATTGGTTCCCAAATTGCGAGACAGCCGGATTGCACATGAACAACAGCTGAAATGAAATATGTACAACAGCTGAAGCTGGGGTTCATGCCACACCATTTATCGAGCCCCTTCCTGTCGTCTTGGTGACGTGATGATGAAGAAGCAGATGAGGGCCCTGCTCCCCTGGCTCTTAAATTCGGCAGGAGCATTGGTGGTGGTGTTAGCTACCAACAGTATCCAGATAATGGAAACAGGTGCCAAGGAGGGGCATGTGACAAATGAAGCTGGATTCGGAGAAGAGGGGTCCTAAATAATTAGGTGGTCAGGGGAGGTCTCTATGAGGGATGACTTTTATCAGAACCTCTTGTCCAAAATATTAGAAGGAGCTGTGCGTGGGAGGATGAGGAAAGACCATTCCTAGTAGGGGAAGGCCCTCAGGTTGACAGACTGAAATGCTCAAAGAGCAAAAACCCCGGGGCTCTGGAGAATTGTGGTGCCCAGGGAGTGGTAGGAGTCGAGGCCACAGAGGTGGTGGGACTGGGCCCCAAAGGGATTTGTAAACCAGTGTACGTGTTAACTATTTTGTTCTAACTGCTATGAAAAACCAAGGAATGACTTTAAACAGGGTATGGCTTTAGAAGGATGACTCACTGGTAGAAAAGAGATCCTAAGAAAGTGGTTTAGAAGACAGTGCCATAGTCCAGATAAGAGAAGACAGTGATCTGAATGGGGTGGTAACAACAGTGATGGGGAGAAGTCAGTGATTTAGGGATATATTTTATAAGTCATGTCAACAACAATTGCGGTGGGGACAGACAGGCTAAGGGAAAGAGAAAGCAAAGAATTGAGGATAACTCTCAGAACCTTTGCTTGAACAACCAGGCAAATAGGGAGCTCCTTTTTGTAAGAAAAGAAAAAAGAAAAAAACTTGGGAAAGAGGTCATTTGTGGGCTGTGGGGTAATCAAGGGTTCCACCTTGAGTTTGAGATGCTTATTAAACATCCAAGTAGGGGGTGTCATATAGGCAGCTAGCATTCAGGGGACAGGTTACTATTTTAGATTCCACAGGGCCTAATGAACCCGACACACTGGTTTATCAACTCTAAGACGAAATTTGTCAACACCGCTTCTTTTTTATATAAAGGACTTGTACATAAAGGGAAAGAAACATCAGCGGCAGATCATATTCGTCCTTTTTATTGAGGAAAAAAAAAGTTTCTAGATTCCAAAGTCCAAGAACCCTTGTCTTCGAGGGTACTGGGCTGGTTGGCCACTACACGTTTTCCCTCTCCGTACAATGGCAGCCTGAAGTTCCTAATGGTCACCTTGACTAAAAGCTCTAATTTGAAGATTAAACCAGTGGCCCTTAAATGTCAATGCAAAAGCAAACAAACAGAAAGCAAGCCTTTAGAGCCACTCAACTTCCATGTGCTAACATAATGTTATTGGGTAATTATGCCTAAGTGAAGCCATCCTCTTCAACGCCTTGCTGGAAACTCATGTGAAGTCAAGGGGGTAAGCATGGTGAATCTTTCCAGACATCAGGAGGATTGTTCAAGGGTCTCTTAGCTCAGGTGGCATAACCCAGAGGTGAATAACCCAGTTTAGGAATCACAGGCATATACGAAAGTACCTGGCAAGAAATAGAAGGCCAAATTGCAACAAAATTCAGAAGGATTGTCCAGCTCCAGAAGTATGTGGCTTTATACCAAGAGTTTCCTGTCATCAAGTGACAAACTAACAGACCTGAATTCCCTACATGCTGTGCCATGGATGCCCCAGTGGAAGGACAGACCTCGGGAGAAACCTCTCTTTCCTGCCCCCGCCCCTCACACTCACATATGGAAAGGTAGTGAGGGTTTACCCATAGCATGCATTTAGACCCACATGTGTTTTCATCACTGTCGGAAGGAAGACAATTAGCTCCTTGTTCAGGAATATTGGGGGCCCCATTTTCCACACAGGCTGAGCAAAAGGGACAATTATGTCTTGAGATCATTATCTCCCCAACCTGACATGAGTTAGCTTTGGCTATCTGGATAAATTAAGACAAACTGTTTCCTTAAACTGGTTCCTGGCCCCTCCTGAGAGGCACCACAGCCCTAGTGACCTCAGTTCTATACAGAAAAGAAAACAGAAGCCCTCCAGGAAGGGGAGAATAGAATGATGTGATTGACGTGAACACGAAGAATGAGCTATTGTGACGGCTTCCTTTAAACACTCCCTTCGAGGCAGCACTGAGAAAGGCCAGACCTCACAGGAACAAGATACTTGGTAACACCTTTCCTAGTCTAGCAATAGAAAGTTCTTTTCGAGTGCTGGGTGGCCCCACCCAATGTCCTGAGTCAAAACACTTTTTTCACACATTATTTCTTTTAAAAAAAGGATCTCAGCACATATACTCACGTTTTTATTTTGTCTTTTAAAAAATACAGTGAGCCCTAGCCGGCTTGGCTCAGTGGATAGAGAGCCTCAGCCCGGTCAAGGGCACATGCCTGGGTCTTGATCCCCAGTAGGGGGCGTGCAGGAGGCAGCCTGATCAATGATTCTCTTATCATTGATGTTTCTAAACTTCTCTCCCTCTCCCTTCTTCTCTGAAATCAATAAAAATACATTTTTAAAAAATATAGTGAATTTTTTAGCATTGTAGAAATAATTCATATTCATTATAGGAAAATTGAAAAATGCCAAAAAAGAATGAATAAAAATGGCATGTGACCCCCATAATCCATAAATACCTATTGATAATATGGGACACATTTCTTTTAAGTAAATAAATACTTCTCTATGTTACAAAAATGGTAATAATGGTATAAACAGCTTGTGTTCTTATTTTTAACAATATAATATTGAAGCTATGGAGAGATCACACCTAACTTAGTTATTCTTTTAAGTTATTTCTGTTTCTAAATATTTTTACAAATATAAATACTGCTGGAATAATCTATTATTTCATATAGACCAAATTGCTCCATAATTCTAACTTTTTCATTAGGAAAGCTTCCTTAGAGATAAATTATATTAACATTTTAAGGTTCTTTATACTTTATATAAATGTTTAAGAAAATTTATACCAATTTATACTCTCCCCAGTAGCAAAGGATCACCTCACCAGGATTGGGTACCACTGTTTGTACAATTTGACAGAAAAAAATACAAATCTTAGCTTAATTTGGGCAAAGTTTTACTATTGGTTGAGCTCCTTAAAAGTAGAGATATAAACTCTCTATAACATTTGTTGCAGTTACATTTCTAAGCTTCCTAACATTTCAATAAATTAATACAATGAGTTTACTCAAAAGGTTTTATACCATAATGAAGAATGGCTCCATTTTTTCAATCACACTGGAAAACAACATACTATCTACTTGTCTAATGCTCCATTTATAGAACATTTAACTTCCTACACTTCACATAGTAAAAGAATTATTCAGTGATAGAGCATCGGTCAATATTTAGTGTGCGATACAGTTACCAGAAGAAGACACCCCCTTCTTTCTTGCTAAAAGAACACAGTCAACAGTATTGTAATACTGATGTCTGATGTCAAATGGATATGAGCCTTCTCAAGGTGATGACTTTGTAAGTTATATAAATGTCTAATCACCATGCTGTACACCTGCAACTAATATAATATTGTATGCCAACTATAATTTAAAATTTTTTTAATTATAAAAACACAATTAAAAAAAAAAGACTCACATTACAGTTAAGAAAAAAAGAACCCCCACCCTGGCCGGTGTGGCTCAGTTGTTCAATTTCCTGTCAAGGGCACCTACACTGAAGGCTTGCAGGTTTGATTCCCAACCCCAGTCAGGGCGTGTGAGAGAGGCAACCAATTGATGTGTCTCTCTCACATCAATGTTCCTCCCTCTCTCTCTCCTTCCCTTCCACTCTCTCTAAAACATATTATTTAAAAAGTGAAAAGTAGACTGATAAAATAGTGCTGATTAGATATGAACATTTACAGGGAAATATGATTATGTGTAATTTCATCACAACAGTACAAAAGTATATAAGTATTGCTAAAATGTGTGGCCAAGGAAGAGAAATGAGAGATAATGGACCCTGTCAATGAACATTAAATAGAAGTATATTTAAGTTTACATAGAGATATCTACAACTCCACACACTCTTTTATAGAAAGTGCTGCCTCCTTCCACTAAGTAACTCAGAAAAAAAAATCATAATCTTGCTGGGACCCACCACGTCCTTAGCCTTGAGAAGAAATCAAACTCAGACTGGCTTTTTGGCTTGGAAAGTGCTTCCTTTGGTGACCTGTCAACAGCACTGCAACAGCTATGCACTTCGTATTTGAAGTTTTCCCATCACTTGGACCTGCTACCCATTATTTCAATAACGCCAGTGATTGTTTCTCGCAGCACAGTGCCGTTTCCAGACTTATATTCATTATCTCATGTGCTCTCTAACAAAGCCCTGATTGCCACATACACTGAGTGGCCAGATTATTATGATCTCTGAACGCATAATAGTCTGGCCACTCAGTGTATATCCTATATAATAAAAGGCTAATGTGCAAAATGTCCCCTCGACCAGGAGTTCGACCAGCAGGCAGGCCAGCCAACTGCCCATGTCCCCTCCCCCTGGCAAGGCTGGCTGGACCCCACTCATGCACAAATTCATGCACCAGGCCGCCTCTAAAATATATATATATATATTGAGTGGCCAGATTATTATGTGTTCAGAGATCATAATCTGACCACTCAGTGTAGATAGAAACATTGGTGTTGCCTCTGTCTTTATACAAAGAACTGAAGTGAGGCTAAATCATGTGCCTGAGTCCTACAGCTAGTACTTGGGACAGAAAGAGGGTGACACAGGCCCCTCCTACTGCCCACGATGTCTCCTTCTTTAGCTCTACTCTGTCCAGACCGCTGTTGCAGACCACATGCTAATGCTTAAGGTAAACAAGACCCATACACAGCATATTACAGCCAGAAGGGGCCTCAGACCTTTTATGTAAAAGATGTCAGTGACTTGCCAAGCGTCAGTCAACAACAATGTTGGTGGCAAAGCCTAGATGGGAACCTGTTCCTTCCAGTCCCCAGGCCAGTGCTTCTGCCCCAGACCACCCAGGATGGACCTCCCACAGAGATGCTCCCCCGAGTCTCTAAGCTCAGTGTTTGTCCAATGGGCCTCCAACTACCCCAAGAGGTACTTTTTAGATGCTGCTTCTGGGGGGTTCAGATAAGGACCAGGGAAAGCTGGGAATGGAGAAAGGATGAATATTATCACTTTCAAAGGAGGAGGGCTGTGCTGTCTTTCTTTATGTTATTCCAAAGAGTCATGAAAATACAGAAAATTGTAGCCAGAAACTACAGCCTGGTGCTTACGGCAGGGGCTCGGAGGCACAGCAGGCATAGTGTCTAAGCTCTCCCACCGACTGGCCTTGCTCTTCTCAGCGGCCCAGTGGGTCTAATGGGAGTTCCTACCTAAGGACATGACTATGACGATTAAATTAGAACCTAAAGTTCATCACATAAAAAGTACTTAGTATTCTATATCACTTTCATTAACAAGGTCAGTATGACACTCTTTTTCCAGACTGAAGAACTCAGGATTCAGAACTGCAACATAATGCATGTTTTTAGGAAAACGAATATCTACGGAGTACCTACTCCAAGCCAGCACTGTGCTTAATGATTAATAGCCACAATAATCCCTTGAAGTCAGCATGTTATTATCTTCACTTTATAAAGGAAGACTTGGGGGGGGGGGGTTTGGCCACTTACTACTAAAATTGCTGATTTTTGAGATGCCCTGGTATTCTGGCTAACTGGTCTCCATATCAAGCTGCTACATTTCTTTCTTTTTTTAAAATATATTCTTATTGATTTCAGAGAGGAAGGGAAGGGAGAAGGAGAGATAGAAATATCAATGATGAGAAAGAATCATTGATCGGCTGCCTCCTGCATGCCCAACACTGGGGATTGAGCCCACAACCCAGGCATGTGCCCTGACTGGGAATTGAATCATGACTTCCTGGTTCATAGGTCGACACAGCCACTGAGCCACGCTGGCCAGGCAAGCTGCTACATTTCTTAGCAACGGTTATTCAAATGCCTGCAAAAGAAAACTGTTCAATTTCTTTTCACTCACATTCACAGGGTTAACATATGTTGAGGAACAGAACTGCCTATAATGGTACATGTATTTATCCTAAGCATAATAAATTCTGTAAGAGCTAACATGTGTATACATGAGAAATATCAAAATGTCACAATGTTTTCATTTGACATTGCGGTTTCCATGGAGAAGCAATCCCTGGTGGACCCCCAACCCCTCTACCCACCCCTCAACTGACTTCTCTCGTTCTCTTCAATTTATGGTGTTTATCTGCATTTACATCGTTAACTTCCAGACAGCCTTGATGAATCCCATTTCCCTAATCCTGTAAGCACACCCTGGACTGTGCCCTGGATTTTCTTTGCTTTTCACAGAAGAGCTCATTCCTATTCCTCAGGGGGACAGGAAGCCTCCCCAGCCTACGACTGTGGAAGCTGTCCAACGCCAGCCACTCTGGCAAGCAACAGACTCAGATGGTATGAAAAGTGAGCATTTCTCACCAGAGAGAACCAGTTCTAATGGCAAGAGCCAAAGCTACAGCTGCCACTGGGAAGTGTGTACCAAGACTGTGTGGAGACAGTGAGTTAAGTCTGATTTACTAGTTTAGATCTCTCTAAGGAAGCAGGGTAGGTTTCATCTCTTAGGATTGCAGACAGCTAGGTAGAATGATCATGACAGGTAGCTTACTAAATACCACACTGGGCTGAATGCTTCACATGGGTTCGCCCACTTAATCCACAAGGATAACAGGAGACACACCAATTTTTCAGACAAAGAAACGGAGTCTTAAAGAAGTTGTGAGAAATAACCTGGGAAAGGCAAAGCTTTTGAGAAGAGGTAGAGACAGGAGGTAGATTGGTGGCTGGGAGTGGCAACAAGGTGACTGCAAATGAGCAAGAGGTTTCCTGTGGGAGCAACACAACTGTTCTAAAATTAGATGGTGGTGAAGGTTGCATAACTGCATATATTTACTAAAAATCACTGAATTGTACTTAAAATAAGTGGATTTTATTATTTGTAAACTAGAGGCCTAGTGCACAAAATTCATGCACGGGAGGGGGGGGGGTGTCCCTCAACCCAGCCTGCAACCTCTCCAATCTGGGACCCCTCGAGGAATGTCCGACTGCCCTCTCACAATCCAGGACTGCTGGCTCCCAACTGCTCGCCTGCCTGCCATTCTGATTGCCTCTAACTGCTTCTGCCTGCCAGCCTGATCACCCCCTAACCACTCCCCTGACAGCCTGATTGATGCCTAACTGCTCCCCTGCCAGCCTGTTTGCCCCTAACTGCCCTCCCCTGCAGGCCTGGTCCCCCCTCCCAACTGCTCTCCCTTGTAGGTCTGGGTCCACCCCCCCTAACTGCCCTTCCCTGCAGGCCCAGTCGCCCCCAACTTCCCTCCTCTGCCAGCCTGCTCACCCCTAACTGCCCTCCCCTGCAGGCTTGATCGCCCCCAACTGCCCTCCCTTGCAGGCCTGGTCCCTCCCAACTTCCCTCCCCTACTAGCCATCTTGTGGCAGCCATCTTGTGTCCACATGGGGGCAGCCATCTTTGACCACATCGGGGCAGCCATCTTGAGTGTTGGAGTGGCGGTCAATTTGCATATTATTCTTTTATTAGATAGGATAGAGGCCTCGTGCATGGGTGGGGGCCAGCTGGTTTGCCCTGAAGGGTGTCCCGGATCAGGGTGGGGTTCCCTTGGGGCATGGGGCAGCCTGGGCGAGGGGCCTGTGGTGGTTTGCAGGCCAGCCATGCCCCCCAGCAGCCCAAGCAGAGGCCCTGGTATCTGGAATTTATTTATCTTCTATAATTGAAACTTTGTAGCCTTGAGTGGAGCCAAGCCTCCTGTTCGCTCCATGGCCATAGCCATTTTTGTTGGGATTTATTTATCTTCTATAATTGAAACTTTGTAGCCTTAAGTGGAGGCCAAAGCAGGCCAGGGCAGGCAGAAAGCTTGGCTTCCTCCATTGCTGGGGAAACCCAAGCCTCCTGCTCTCTCTGTGGCTGCAGCCATCTTGGTTGGGTTAATTTGCATACTCACTCCTGATTGGCTGCTGGGTGTGGCAGAGTGATGGTTAATTTGCATATTACTCTTTTATTATATAGCATGACATGTCAATAAAGTTCATATAAATGATCCCTCCATAAATAAGAGAGTTTATAAAACTCACCAAAGGTCACACAACTAATGAAGGCCGAACATGGGCATGAAGCCAGTGATCTGACAGCAGAGTCCATGGTCTATGATACGGACTCCATTGTCTTGGAACTCTCTGAACACATCATTAGATAAGTCATAAGCTGTCTGAGTGCCTGTGGCTATATATAGGGTCACCCTATAATTTATCATTCTAGCTGGCACACTTTTGAGAGTGGCAGTTGTAAAAATTTTCTCTGGGACAATAGGTGTAAACTGGGCCTGTGGTGGGTATATTGGGACATTATCAGTAAATATAATTTGAAAGTATACCAAGCATCTTATCTAACCACAGTGGTATGAAACTAGAACTTAATTATAAGAAAAAAAACTGAAAAACACACAAACACATGGAGGCTAAATAACATTTATACTAAACAATGAATGAGTTAACAACAAGATCAAGGACAAAATCAAAACATACCTTGAGACAAATGAAAATGAAAACACAACAACCCCAAATCTATGTGTGTTCATAAGAAAAGATTTACTAACTAAAGCTTAGAAGGAATTCTCTTGCAGGAGAGAGGTACAGGATGGGCGCCAACCTGGAAAACAAATGAGGCTTTAGCAAAGTGGGCCAGGCAGCAAATCATGCTGGATGATGCTAAAGGCCAGTAAGGATTCTAGGAAGGAGCTGGTGTGTAGCCTGAGCCAATAGGGCCTCCACATTTTAATACAGATGGAGATCAAAATGGCTAGGGGCAATGGCCCTCCATCCTGTCCACTGAGGCTCAATGGCACACCTATGGGAATCTTATGATCCTCCAAACTTGTGAAAGCTCGCTAATTTACATCAATGTACCATGACTGTCTTCATCCCCAGAACAGGTGGGAATAAGACATACAGAATGGTTAGTAGGGACAGGAGCTGTCTAAATACCACTCACGTCCCTCCCACTGGAGAGAAGTGGTCCCTGCTACATAACAATACACAACAGAAACAATACACAATAGAAAGCCAGTCACTCTGTCTCAGCTTACAGGCAATGGATACTATGGGATAAAAGATACAAAAGCAAAAAAGCACAGGCCCATGGGGTAGGGAGTATGGGTGGCTAGAGGGCAGGAGCAGTATGCATGAGTTATGGGAGATAAAGCTGGAAAGATGAGTTAAGACCAAACTAGTTCAAAGATGAGTTAAGACCAAACTAGTTCATGGTGAAGGCCTGGGGTGGGGGGGGGGGGGGAGGGGGAGGGGGGAGGAGGTGGGGGGAGGGGAGGGAGGTTGGAAGAGGTCCATGTGGGGAAAGGGGGACATATGTAAAACTTTCAAAACTAAAGATTAAAATATAATAATACAATACATTTTTTTAAAAAGACCATACTAGTTCAGGATAACTTGCGGGCAACATTTGCCTTCCTTCAGAGAGGCGCTATGGAAGCATATTTATGACACAGGACTAGAGCAAGAAGCTGAGTTCTGATTCCAGTTCAAATCTTGAACAAGCAACTTAACCTTTCCATAGATTCATTTCCATACATACAGGTAAAAAAAAAAAAAAAGACGTATAATCATAGCACCTAATATTAGGGGTGATGTGAGGATTAAGTACCTGCAAAGACTTAAACAGTGCTTGGAACATAAGAAAGCATGAAATTTATTTGCTGTTACAATAGTTATTATTAATTCTGCAATCAGTAATGCCACTGAAACGGGAGTGATAAGATCATAGCCTCTTGGGTGTTTGGACTGTAGTGTGTAGGATGGAAAGCTGGGAAACTAGTTAAGAGGTCACTGCAATTCTAGGTGAGAAGTGCCATGTATAGTGACAAACATGTAGGAAAGTAAAGGGAAAGGAAACGGACCCTGTGTCAGATATGTCTGAACAATCGAATGGACACGCCTTGGCAAATGCCTGGATGTGGCTGGTAAAGGAAAATGGAATAATCTGAGAGAAGATAAACGGATCTTGTCTGAAAACTTGTCCAATTTTGCCCCAAGGTAACTGTTGAAATTTCCCTAGGAAATTAATTCTGTCTGCTCTAGACCGTGAACTTGCTCACCTTGTTACACCCAAAGGTATATGTAGCAAGGCATCTAGAGGTCCTCCCTGCTCTAACACTATAATACTCTGGTCCTCTGCCAAGAAACCTGGATTTCACTTACCTTGCCTAAGGATGACCTTTAACCTACTTGTCATGAACTGCTATTACACAGAGCAACTGATAACAGGGCTCAGGTGCACTACGATCCTCCCACCTGGATGGCTACTTGTTCCAAGGCCTGCAGGAATGCCTGGAGAACTGCTTAATAACCAATTCCATTCGTCCAAGGCCTTCAGTGAATCTTGCCCTCTGAAGCTTCAGACTAAAGTTATTAAGTGCAACTTAGAAGGAAGGGGCAGCAGACAAAAGAAGCAGGTCACTGGAATGGCTAGAGTTGATAGTGCCTCCTCAGCGACACTCTTCTCCCCACATACCAGCCACCCTGTACATCCAGTCTCTGAAAAGTTCTTTCTTTTCCACATAGGTTCAAACCCGAGGATATTCCCCACATACACCCCTGGTACCCACTCCGGGGAGCATGAGGCTAAGAATCAGCAGACCCACGTTTTAACTTGACAGTTAACTTTTAACAGACCACATCCCTGTGGGGCCTCAGACCTAAGGCTGAATTCTAATGACCTCCCCACTCCCAGAAACTGGACAAAGTCAGCTGGAGGCACCGCCCCAGCGCTCGCTCCTCCCAGCTTCAGAAGACCCGCCCGGGTCCGGATTTCCGCGGCTGCAGCCCCTCGGTTCCCCGGGGAAGGCTAGCCCTGGCACGCGGCAGCCCCGCGGTCCTCCAGCAGGCAGGCCGCTACCTGGTCTAGCAGCCGGTAGATGCTGATGCCCAAGGTCTCCATCATTAGCTGCCATTCGGCCCCGGCCAGCGCGGGCTGCTGGAGCTCGGCACAGGCCTCCCGGAACTGCTCCTGGGAGAAGCCACTGGCCATAGCAGTGTCCATCCTTCCGTAGCCACGGCTCCTTCGCCAGCGGGAGAGGCTGTCCGAAGGCTGGATGTAGGTTCGGGGGCAGGGCGGAAGGGTGGCCCAGCGTGATTGGCAGGGAACAGAGAAGTAATCGAGGGGAAGGCGGGACTTAGTGGGGGGAGGAGTCTAGAATGGGGTGGCCCCAGGAAGGGGCAGGTCTATAAAAGTGGGCGGGGCTAAGCAAGAGATGAAGGCGGTTAAAAAAATAAAATGAGAAAAACTGGATTTGAGCTAGGGAAAGATGGGGAGGGGAGGGCTATGGAAATGGGGGCTTATTTATAGACGGAAGGAAGAAGGAAGACACTAATGTCATCTCAGAAACATCCCCTGAGTAACCCATCCCATATTCCTTGAAAATCTCAGGGGTCAGATGCTAGAACAATATATTTCAATATAATTTCTATTCTTTCTGTTACGCATTTTAAAACCTTATTGTGAGAAGAGGTCCATGGGATTCTCCAGAAGGCCAAAAGAGGGGTCAAGAAACCTAGTCTATAGGGGATCCCCAAAAATATATATACACACATTTCGAATAATTATAAAGGCAATGTTTATTAAAATACATTTCATTTTCAAAATTGAGCTATCATCTGTGTAAGTGTGCATACATTTTGGGAGGCCACCCTGCATATTGGATCTACAAGGTAATTTGCCTGCCTAGAGGGTGAAAGATGATCTCAAAGTTATTATTGTAAGTTCCAGAGACCTAGAAGCATGGAACAGACTGTGGAATCTCATAGGGAAGGCGGAGTGGGTGGGAAGAGATCAACAAAAGAACTTGTATGCATATATGCCTAACCTGTGCACACAGACAATAGGGTGGTGGAAGCCTGGGGGTGGGGGGAGGGAGGAGGGTGGTTAGAAGAGGTCAAAGGGAGAAAATTAGGGACATTTGTAATACTTGCAACAACAAAGACTTTAAAAATAAAATAAATAGAAGTTATTATTGTATCCACCAAGGATTTCTGCGTTTTGCATAAATTTAGCAACTCGAGGACCTTTTTGTTCTCTCAGGTCCCTTGGGTATTACTATAGTTCTTACCACCAGACTGTACCTGGCTTTGAATAAAGTAGGTAGTTTAAACATCAAAACAGTATAACAACGTATTAGTGCCAATAAACTCTGGGAACCCGTGTTTCCTCATCTGTAAAATGGGGTAAGAATTGTGCAACCAGTTAGAATTGAGGAGGTAACTACATGAAATAAACATAAAACATGTAATAAAAGCTCTGACATAAAATGTTCTGGCCAAAGTGTAAACAACAGTTTGAAAAACAACTAGAAAAGACCTCCAGTAGTAAGTTTGAGTATACACAAACTGGATACACAAACTCCCTGTTGTGACTGAGTGATTGATCAGTGTTATGGTATGTGTTTTTTTATTGGAGTACTAAAAGCATATCTGTTCTTATTTACTAGTAAAAGCTACAAAGCACCAACTAAGTGAGAAGTGATTGAAATATATGGTATCACAGATAAAACATCTGGTAAAGATCAGCACTTCTCACTTTCTCTAGGCATGTTTTTCATGGTACAGAACTAATTTGGTTGGTGGATTCCAGAGATAGAGTCATGATTATGAAAACTAGCTTTGCAGTCTGAGTTCTAGTCACTTTAAGAACCAGGCAAATCACTTTAATTTTTTTAAATGATTTTTTATTTTTCAGTTACAGTTTACTTATTTATTAAAATCTTATTTATTTTTAAAAAACTGTTTACCCAACAGTGATAGAAAAATACTAGTATCTATCTCAAGGATTTGCTGGAGAAATATGAAAGTAATACAAACAAAAGCAAAATGTAAGGTGAAAGTGAACACTTGTAAAATGTATTGTCTCAATAGGTAGTTCCAAACTCTGCAGCTGACTTGATTTTAACCTGTTTCTTTGGCCGTCCAAATCATTCAGTTTTGCTCTATTCAACTCCTACTGCTGAATGTCCGCTCCTGCTAAAATGCTTTAGGGTTTCATCTCACTGGGACAATGGAGACCCAAGAGGATGATTTCACTGTCACTGGGCTCCAAAGCTTGTAAAATAATAATCTGTAAGTGGGTTAATGATAGTTTAAGCCTGCAGAGTACTCATTAAGAACCAGAAACTATGCTAAGTTTTCATTTAATCCTCACAATACCACTCTGAAATCAGTTCTTTTATAATATCCAGATTTCACATGAAAAAAAAAAAAACACTGAACTTTGGAGAAGTGATGTAACTTGCCCAAGGTCACAATTCCGTTAGAATCTAGAGCCTGCTTACTCGGGTCCTGGACAGCTCTTACTGATGCAGGACCCATAGACAGGAAGCAGTGAACATAGCTTCTAACCCAACTCTATCTATAAAGGTTTTCACTCCTAAAAGACTTTTTATGAACCATGATAGCCATAAAACTATAAAATTTAATACTGAAAAAGGACATAGATATCACCTTTAGTTTCTTCTCATTTATTTATTCATGTACTCATTGTTTGATATTTCTTAATCATTGACCAATATTTATCACAAGTGACTACATTAATAGATTAAAATAAATAAAATATTGAAGGCAACATCTGAATCTTCCTTAAGTATGAGGTTGTATGCTTTATGGCCATCACACCTATTGTGGGGTACAAAGATGCGTCAGATGCAAATGCTCATTCTTAGTTTGCCATCTACATGAACAAAATTAATCAGATAAATTATTTTATGTATGTGTTACATGTGATCTAATCCATCACTTCTATAGATAAGAGAATGGATGCACAAAGAGATAATACCTTGGGTAATAACTGGGTTATTCAGTTAGTCAAACCATGTTGTCACAGATTCATCTAGACCAAGGGTCCCTAGTGCCTTTCACTTGCTAATATGAATAAAATCAGATGTGCAAAGCAGGTGTTAAGAAAGATGAGTTTATAGTTTTGCCTTGTGGGGCATCTACTTTGTGTGAACTTTATTAAGTGAAACTGACATTTAAGAAAACTGCATTTGTCGGAATCCTGGAAGGGGTCAGAGAATAAAGTCATCATCCACCTTCCTTCCAGTAAGGAGATTCCAGAGAGAGCTGGAAGTATTGGATTACAGGTCCCTTCCGCTGCCCTGACTAATCAGCACAGGGGATCTGAGTTCAGCACTAGGGCATTTCACACCCAGTGTCTAGGGTTTCACTTGGGCTGTGATCCCCAGACTGCAGACCTGCACTCTCCTATTCAGCAGCATAAATATGGGTGCCTCTTTTTTTGTTTGTTTGTTTTTTCTGGACAACTTGGAACCTCTCTTAGAGTGAAGGTCTCCAGTTTGGACCTAAGCCAGGCTGTCTTTCTCTGGGAATGTAGACTAGGCTCCTCGTGACTTTAGCTGACTTCATTTAGACCAGTTCAATCTGGGAAAAAGACTCCCTCGGGTCCCCTTTACTCACTATCTCACTAGGATTGTGTGTCCATGAGAACAAATCAGATTTGTTTGCAAATTTGAAAACCTTATAATGATACTCCTCTCTTCCTTCAAACCCTACGTATAATGAGTCAACAGTTTTTACTATTTCTACTGCCCACATAGCTTGAATTTGTTTACTTCTTTCCTTTTTTAGAAAATATATTTTTATTGATTTCAGAGAGGAAGGGAAAGGGAGAGAGATAGAAACATCAATGATGAGAGAGAATTATTGATCGGCTGCCCCTGCACGCCCCACACTGGGGATCAAGTCCACAACCCAGGCATGTGCCCTGACGGGAAATCAAACCATGACCTTCTGGTTCATAGGTCAACGCTTAACCACTGAGCCACACCGACGGGACTTGTTTACTTCTTTCTATCTGCACTACCCACCCTCACCAAAGCCACCATCACCGTCCCCTTGACTGCCCAGTGACCTAACTGGTTGGTCTCCCTGCTGGAATCCATTCCCCACACAGACAGACAGAGAGAGCTGTGTTAAAAATGTCAAATGTCACTCCCCTCCTTACAATAAGAGTTCACAGGCTTCACATTGCATTAAATAACACTCAAACTTCTCACCCCAGCCTACAAAGTCATGCCTTCCTACTGGTCCTTCCTGAATCTCTATCCCCACCCTCTTCACCCTCCCCTCACTCACCAGGCTCCAGCCTGATGCTCTTGAGTTCCTGGGTCATGCTTAGTGCTTCTTCACCTCAGAAACTTGGCCCTCTTGTTTTCTCTGCTTCAACTGATCTCTGCAGGCTCTTTACTTATATTTGTCCTTCTGGGATCAGCCAGAATCTTCCTTCCAAGGACTCTCCTCCCCCAGCCTCTTTTATTTGCTATCTCAGCCTTTTGTTTTCTTTTCCTGTGTAAAAACTGGTTGCCACTTGTGATTGGATCTGTGCCCCAGTGGGGGCAGGAGGAAAACAATAAGAAGTAAACTAACAAATGTGAATTGCTTTCCAGCACTGATCTTGATCTGTAATTAGTTGAGCATTTGTTGCCTCCATCAGAGCATAAGTTCAATAGCAAAGACCTGTCCATCCTCTCACCTGTCCATCCTCTCACCTCTTTTCCCCCAGTAACTAGCTCATGCCTGGCAAATAAATATCTGGTGAGAATCAGTATTAAGATTCTGTTGATACACACACACACACACACACACACACACACACACACACTAGAGGCCCTGTACACAAAATTCATGCACAGAGGAGGGGGAGTCCCTCAGCCCAGCCTGCAAACTCTCTAATCTGGGACCTCTCGAGGGATGTCCCAGTGGGATTGGGCCTAAACGGGCAGTCAGACATCTCTCTCACAATCCAGGATTGCTGGCTTCCAACCATTCACCTGCCTGCCTGCCTGATTGCCCCTAACCACTTCTGCCTGCCAGCCTGATCACCCCCTAACCACTCCCCTGCCAGCCTGATCAACGCCTAACTGCTCCCCTGCCAGCCTGATTGCCCCTAACTACCCTCCCCTGTCGGCCTGGTCACCCCTAACTGCCCTCCCCTGCAGGCCTGGTCCCCCCCAACTGCTCCACCTGCAGGCCTGATTGCCCCCAACTGCCCTCCCCTGCAGGCCTGGTCCCCCCTTAACTGCCCCCCGCCCACAGGCTTGATTGCCCACAAGTGCCCTCCTCTGCTGGCCATCTTGTAGCAGTCATCTTGTGTCCACATGGGGGTAGCCATCTTGTGTGTTGGAGTGATGGTCAATTTGCATGTTACCTCTTTATTAGATAGGATATACTAGTGGCCTGGTGCATGGATTTGTGCACATTGAAAGGAAATCTGGTGTGGATGAACCAGATTCAGGGGCAACAGGGCTCCAGCAGCAAGCTAACCCACAGCCAATTCATGAGAAATTGGGTTCCCTCCTCCCTCCTCTCTGGGTCCGGGGTGCAGGTGAACCAGATTCAGGGCTGACAGGGCCCCGGTCAGAGTATTTGGCCCCTGGTGGTCATTCCACACCATAGCTATCCATTGAATGGTTGAACAATTGAACAGTCCAACAGTCAAACGTTTGCTTTAGGCTTTTATACATATATATATGTATATGTGTATATATATACATACACACATATGAATTGCATATATAAATACCTGTATATATACATGTATATATGTATATATGAATATATAAATATATATAGGGTGTCCCAAAATGTATACACACACTGAATAATTATAAAGACAGATGCCTTTGGCTCCATCGTGGGAGAGAGGGCATCTCCACGATAGAGCCAAACACTGCCATCTTTGAGGGTGGGGAAGCAATTAGCATATTCCCTCCTTATTGGCTGTGGGCACCACCATCTTTGCAGCAGTGTGAGGGTCAATTAGCTTATTCCCTCTTTACTAGATAAGATAAAGATATTATGGGACATCCTTGCAATGGAACACCATGTAGCCTTTCTGATGATCCAGTTACTGAAGTTACTGACGTGGAAAGATGTTTGCTATATTTGGATAGTGTTAAAAGTCAGTTTGTAAAAAATATAGAAAAACAGAATGATCTTATTATTGTAAGAAAATAACATACATTATATAGAGAGCGAGAAAATTGAAGATGCAGGGAAAAGTTGACAGTTCTATTAAAAGGGAAGTTAACATTTGATTTTTATTCTCTACTTATTTTATTATCTAGTTATAATATCTAATCTTTACATGATTACGCCAGGTTTTCCTGGTGTCGTTAAAAAGGAAAAAAGAGAACACCATGATTCTTTAAAGTGGTAATTTGTGTGTTATAACTTTCAATCACAGATGGGAAAATTATGATCTTTTTGTTCAAAACAGTTAAATTTGCTAATTTAATACAGATTTGTAGTTGGTAGAGGGTGCAGAGGAGATATAGAAGGAAGTAAAGTGAAAAGGCTGGTATATAGCTGGGCTGAAAGGTTTCATAACAAAGGTTATTTTGATTTCCTTTCACTCATTTATCCAAGAAAATTTCAAAAAGATCACAGGTACATAATTGCAATTTGTCTGTTATCTGTATTGTAAAATGTTTGGTATTATGTTATATGGAGAGTCAAAACATATACTTTTACTAGGTAAAGAATACTAAAAATAATTGAGTGCCTATTTTTTTTGTCAGGCACTAACATATACTTTATATATTGTAGTTGCTTATTTCAAATGTATTTTGATAAGTTGCATCAGACATTGTAGACAGATTAGTACAATCTTCATAAGGCTTTGACTAAAGAAAAGTCCAGAAAATTTTAGAGACACTGACAAAAATTGTACAGCTACAGGCCACTTCATAGTTTGTTAAATGCTTTCAGATTTATTGTTTCATTGTATGCAACATCCTGTGAAATAGATCCTTCTTTTAAAAATGAAAAACCACAAACAGGCTAAATCGTTTATGGAGTGTGACAAGTTATTTTCTCATCCAGGTCTATGTGTCTGAGCATACTGATTTCACTATGCTATCTCCCTAGTAATATAGAACCGAAACTGGACAACCAATGGGTCTGGGCTGCCTGTCACAACTTGAGCCAATTAGGCAAAGACAGGGTTGAATTATATATGAGCATTTATTCCAATAATGCTGGCAATATGGGAGAGCAGCAGGTCATCCACAAAAATCTGCTCTACTCTTCCCCATAAGCCAACTGCTTATATTGGATAGAAGAACAAAGATTCCATGGGAGAGTAGGAATTACAGGCAAGGTATAATGGTTACAGGTTACAGGCAATGCAGGCTGGGGATTACAAATGGTGGGCGCCTCTGGGACCAAATTACAGGCAACGAGGTTGTTAACCTTTCCATGATGATAGGCAGTTCTCAGAAAAGGAGAATGGACTGACTGCATTCCTAGGTTAACTCCTATGTCCCAGGGCATACAGCTCTCAGCCAGGTTAGAATGACCTTTCTCAGACCTCTTCAGAGATAAATAGATGTGAAAGCAAATGATGACAGCAAATACCATGAAGAACCACAGTGATGACAATGACCAGAAAGAAAATAAAATGTCCCCAGAAAGCAGGCTGAAACACATGGAAATATGTGATATAAGTGATAGAGATTTCAAGATTGTAGTGCTTAAAATACTCAGTGGGATGCGATAAAATACTGACAGGCAATTCAGTGCACTCAGAAAACAAATCAATGAACAAAATGAATATTTTACTAAGGAAATGGAAATTTTAAGAAAGAAACAATCAGAAATCCTGGAAATGAAGCATGCAATTAAGGAGATTAAGAGTGAACTACTGAGGATAGATAACAGAACCAACCACTTAGAGGAAAGAACTAGTGATATCGAAGATGAGAATCAAGAAATGACGCAAAGGAGAGGGAGCCACAAGCTGTGGATTGCTGGTAGTTCTAACAGGGTACTCAGGGCCAGTCACAAACAGAGTCTGATATTGTCCTGCACTAGAGATTGGGAGTTGTAGCAGATCTACCTAATACACAGACACAAATCCAAAGGAGGCAGCCAAAATGGGGAGAGAAAACAAACAAACAAACAAAAAAAAAGCCCAAAATGAAAGAACAAGAGAATTCTCCAGAAGAAGAGCTAAATGACATAGAGATAAGAAATTTATCAGACATAGAGTTCAAAATAATGATGGCAAAGAAGCTCAACACATGAGAAAAAATATAGTAACTATGAAGAATGACAGCTCTAATAAAGAACACAGTGTGCTCAGCTGGTGTAGCTCAGTGGTTGAGTGTCAACCCATAGACCAGGAGGTCATGGTTCTATTCCTGTTCGGGGCACATGCCTGGGTTGTGGGCTCAATCCCCAGTGTGGGGCGTGCAGGAGGCAGCTAGTTAGTGATTCCCTCTCAACATTGATGTTTCCATCTCTCCCTCTCCCTTCCTCGCTGAAATCAATAAAAAAGTATATTTTTTAAAAATAGAATACAATGGAAGGAATGCATGGAAGATTAGGAGAAGTTAAGGATCAGATCAGTGAATTAGAAGACAGGGTAAGAAAAAACCACTCAATCAGAGAATCAAAAAGAAAAAAACAATTAAAAAACAGGAAGACAGCTTAAGGGAGCTGTGGTACAACATGAAACATCACAATATTCACATAATAAGAGTGCCAGAAGGGGCAGAGAGTGAACAAGGGATTGAGAACATGTTTGAAGAAATAATGACAGAAAACTTCCCTATACTGGTGAAGGAAAAAATCACACAAGTTCAGGAGGCACAGAGTCCCAAGCAAGAAGAATACAACAGGCTTCACTTTTCCTCCATGTCTGTTCAAACTCCTATTTTTCCTCCTCCAGAATGCCATCTCTTCCCTCTCCATCCCAATAGATCCAAATCCTGCTTCTCACTAGAGCCCCAGCTGAAGTGCCACCTCTTCCTAGAAGCCTTCCCTTCCAACTCATTTATTCTCTGAGGGCATTTGCATTTCTACCATGTTGGTGTCATAAAAGTTTTGTTCTTGTCCAAAGCTCCTTAGAAGTGTATGGAGTAGTTATTCAGTAGTGTTTGCTAAATGAACTATTGAATGAAAAATTAGAAAGTGAGTGGTTTATCCAGAATTACAGCCCATTTGTTTCCACCTCTTAAAAGAAAATATTTTAGTTCTCAACTCTCCCCAAAGATGTCATCCTACTCTGCCCTGCCTCAGTCTCAGCACCAGGTCTAGGTGATTCTTTACTACCTTGTCCTTCTCCAGCCACACCTGCACTTACTTCAGTGCCTGACAAGAAAATGCATGAATTATTTCAGGCCACCAGGGGGCCTCGTGCTGCTATCTGAGTCCCAAAAGAAACACCAGGAAATGGCTTACATTGTAATGACTCACATGAGATTCTATCTGGAGATAGACACATCTCTCCTGGATGTGAGAACTCAGGGGAGAGTCTCCATTGAGCCCACTCCTACCCTCCTCTCTAGACCATTTCACATTGGCTACTTCTGGGTTCTCCTGGGAAGTATGGGAGGGATTTGCCCTGTCTAGGGAGCTTTGGTCACATTAAAGGGAACACGGCCCTGCAAAGACATAGTCCTATGCACAGAGATAGTCCTAGTCAAACCCAGACTTAAATTATGATATCACAATGGTCTCATAACATGTGTCTTTATTGGGCAATGTTTGTCTTTACAAATGATTTTATCATATATTAATAAGCAGATGTTAAATGCATTCATATGCATGATGTACTAGTATTAAAATGATAACCTGGCCCCATCCTGGAGCATGAGAAACTCCCTGAAACTAACAGGATTTTCCCTAAAACCCACATAACCCAGAATGCACAGGAACAACGTTTAACCTCATCTGTGGAGCAGATCTCTGTCCAGGTGAGAACCATAGCCATACAGAAGAACCTGCTCTTCCCACCTCACTGTCTTAATTAATTTAGGGAGCTTGCCTAGAGAAGGTGATCAAAGTCAAGTCCATTACGCAGGTGACCAAGCCCAGGATAGCCAGGTCATAGATTCTCACACCTACTTCTTTGTACGAGAGAAAGAGAGAGAGAGAGAGAGAGAGAAGAAGAAGAGGAGGAGGAGGAGAGGGGGAGGAGGAGAGGAAGGAGGAGAAGAAGAAGAAGAAAAAGAAGGAGGAGGAGAAGGAGAAGGAAGGAAGAAGAGAAGGAGGAGGAGGAGGAGAAGAAGGAAGAGGAGGAGGAGGAGAAGAAGAAGGAAGAGGAGGAGGAGGAGGAGGGGAAAGAGGAGGAGGGGAAGGAGGAGGTGGAGGAGGAGGGGGAGAAAGGAGAAAAGGAAAAGATATCCTTGTCTTTGAGAAAGTATTATGGTTTTGAACTTGGAATTTATGGTTATGAATCCCACCTCTTCTGGTAAACTAGTCAGATGATCTTCTGAAGTTAAACCTCATTTTAAAAATAAGGTTAATTTTTAAGAAATTATTGTGTAAACTGTAAAGTACTACACAATTGCAAAATTGTTATTTATTATAATATTTCATGTTGACCTCCGCTCCTTTCTCTACCCTTTATCCCAACATGTCATTTAGCATCAAGCAGCCCCTTGTTTTGATAAAGGCTTAACCAGTCACTGTGTTTAACCTTGACATTAACCACAGGCTTTCTAGACCCAAGATAAACTGGGGTAAGCACCTGTTCCAAAGATGAGTCATGACTTACATTTCCTCAATCATAATCTTCAGTGCTTTCACATATACTGGAGTCAGTGTAAAGGTATACTTAATATGGAAATTCAATTAGGTGCCCTCAACAACAACAACCAATAAGGAGAGTATGAAATTCCCTCCTCCCTCCCCTGCCATTAATGCCAACCTTGTCCTAGGCTTCCCCACAGAAAGGAAGACCAGGGCAGAAATCTAAAGAAAAACAAAAGAAGTACATTCCTGGTTCCTGACTTTTGAACCTCCAAGGGCACCCCAGTGATAGAAGGCTTATCTAAGGAATTTCAAGGGAATTTTGTTTATACGTGATTTTTACATCACTCCCCAACTTTAGCACTTAATCTTGTGCACAACAGACTCCACTGTACCTGATGTTACCTGATATTCTCCAGCATACTTGGAGGCTACAAGTGCTAGCATCCACCCAGCTCTGCAGAGTACAAACTTCAGTTCAGAGAAAGTGACTTAACTCAGTCAAGGTCTCTCATCAAGTGAGGTCTATAGATTGGCCCTTCATCCAGCTAAGCCTCTTGCAAATGCCTGCAGAACCCACAGAAACTATGAGATAATAAGCGTTTGTGGTTGTAAATTACTCAGTTTTGGAGTAATCTGTTATTCAGCAATAGATCGCTAATACTATGCTATTGTGAAATTTCTTCCACGTGATTCTTGGTGTCCATATGTACACGTTTCTATTGAGTACAGACCGAGGAGTGGAATCCTGGGATAACAGATAAGTATGTGTTCGGCTTCACTGGTTGAATGGATTTATTCTCCTACCGGCACTACAATAAAGAGTTGGATGCTTCACATCTTCATCCATTTGTTTATATTTTGCCTTTTTTTCATTTTAGTCATCTGGTTGCTTTGAAAGCATATATTTAGAAAAGAGATGCAGCAGCGGAATTTAGGATGTGATAGGGCAGAGCAGGCTAGAGGTTGGAGAAGAAATTAGAGTAGAAAAGTAAGATTTATATATGGGCTTGGAAGAGGCAAAGAAACAGAAAATAAAATCTCGGGGCAGTGTTCTGGAGACCAGGAAACAAGGCTAGAGACTGGGCGTTTCAATGTTCTCCAAACATTATGCTCTGAGTTTTGCATGAACAATTTCATTTGATCCTCACAACAATCCAATAAAGCAGGTACTATTATTATCTCCATTTTACAGATAAGGAAACTCAACTTACAGATGAGTCACAGATGAAGCCAATAATTGAGAGCACATAGTTAATGGAGTAGGATCCGAGATCAAACTCTAGAACCCACTCACTTCACCATTATTCTCTACTTCCTGGTACACCGTAATCTTTCAATACCTGATTCTTGAATAAAAAATGTCATCAGAAATTGAGCAACACTGGGCAAGAGTCTAAGCTAAAGCAAGAAGGAGTCAATAGTTTTGAGAAACCTGGATAACTACCATGGATAACTACTGAATCTTTTGACATCAGAAGCCAGGCCTTCTTAACTACCTCCATATATTTGTAGCATTTTACAATCCTATTGTGAACATGGGGCTGCCTTGGGACCTTGGTTGCATCTTTTGCCACCAGAGCTAATGCTCCCATTCTCAGCCTCCTTGAGTGTCCTGTGTGGAAACTTCAAGACTCAGAACATCAGCCACTTGACACTGGAGGCAGATGTGACCAAAGTGCATAGCAGGGAAGCTTAACACACTTCAAGGGTAATCAAAGGAGTCTTCCTGCAGGTGGTGACTTGATAAGGCCAGAACCGGCAGAGGAGTTAGCCATGTAAAGGGAGAGGGGAAGAGCAGTCAGGGATACTCCCAGAGGGTACCATAGCTGAATGATGATAGGTCCTGGAGAAAGCTCGTCCTCTCCACCTCCCTGGGTTATTGTAAGGCTACAGTGAAAGAACTTCTTAAGGGGATTTATGAGTTGAAAAATTCTGTCCAAGCAACGAGGTTCATAACTTTGACACCCACAGGGCTCAAATTTAGGAGGAGAGAACCAAATGTTCAGGTTCTAATTGAGCAGAAACGCTTCCCTTCAATCTATAAGCATTATGAAAGTCATGAATAAGCAATACTATCATAATGAAACTCTTACTCCTCATCATCACAAGAACTGTCTTCCCTGAAGACAGTGTAGCACTGAGGATAAAGGTTTGAACTCTAGAGACAAAGTTCCTGGACTTGAAATACATCTTTACTACTTATGAGCTATGTGTTTCCGTACAAGTCAACTTCTCCATGCCTCAATTTCCTCATCAACAAAATGGGAAGAATAACGCTATACCCCTTAGGGTAATACTAAAAATTAATTAACTCACCAGGTATAAAGTCCTTTATGTCGATGACTGGTACTCAATATATTACCTAGCAGTACTATTATCTATCTTAAAATTTATTTTAAGTTAATTTTTAAAATTAATTTTTCTAGTTTATGTATGTGTTGAGTTTGTGTGATGCATAGAACTACCGAACCTACATACAAAAATCAGTTTAAATGGGATAGTAATAGAGAAATAGCCGTTTACCTCATGAGTGAAATTGCACACGCTGAGAGAGAATGAGTTGACACAGAAATTTTCATTTGGCCATATCTGGCAGGAGCCCACCCCTTCCATATCCACATATCTACCAATGTTTTGTTTCCTCAGTCAGAAATTATGTTCAATGTATCCACATCCAAATTTCTGCATTTCATAAATAGCCCTGATGCTATCAAACTCATGGTTATAAGGCCAGTTAGTGTTTGCCTAGTGCTCTCATATACACAAAGATTATAAGAAGGAACTTCCGAAGGAGAGGGATATACACTGAGTGGCCAGATTATTATGATCTCTGAAAGCATAATAATCTGGCCACTCAGTGTATATCCTAAATAATAAAAGGCTAATATGCAAATTGTTCACTCGACCAGGAGTTCGACCAGCAGGCAGGCCAGCCAACTGCTCATGTTCCCTCCCCCTGGCCAGGCTGGCCAGACCCCACTCATGCACAAATTCATGCATCGGGCCTCTAATATATATATACTGAGTGGCCAGATTATTATGTGTTCAGAGATCATAATAATCTGGCCACTCAGTGTATAGACATATCCCTTTCTCTGCTCACATGAGCATGTGACCTGGGAGCTTATAGAAGAATCTGTTACATGAATGCAAATCACACAGCTGCGTGGCTCCTTTCTGGATGGCGTGGCCCCAGAGGGGAGAATCCCAGAGGAAATGCGCACTCCATGGGACAGGAGCACACCCTCCTGGCAGCCTCTGGGAAGCCCGATTGCTTCTCCAAAACCTGTCAAAATTCTCCCTCCCAAAGCCTTGTTGGTACAGCAGGACCTGCTTCCTGTTCCCAGAGAGACTCACCCTTGGACTTTCCTACCAGTCTTCCCTAAAGTTGGCTGCTCCTGTGTCCTGTCACATAAACTGTGAACTGAGGTCTCGGACTTACGTCATGTCATGTCAGTCACAGCGGAGTAAGGCTCCGCAGGTGGCAGTTCTGGCTCCTGCTGCCTCACTTCCAAATTCAAGTGGTTGTTTATGAAATGATCGAGATGCTTTGTGCATTGGCTCTGGATCCGCGAGAGTGGAAATTAGGTGCGCAAACACCGCAGAGCTAGGGACCTCTGATTGGAGCCGCAGAAAACCTTTGCACTGCAGACAGTCTCTAAGCCAGATGCCCGTGACTCTCTTCACAGGGAAATAGATGAATATCCACAGTAAAAGGTCAATGGCTTTGCTGACAGATGCTGCACTAGGGAGTATTTTTTTTTTCAAAAGAGGCTTCCTACAGCTGTCCTGGTAGCTTGGATTGTAGTGTTAATTATTGCCCCAACTTGTCTTGTCTATGTTCTCTGATATTATAAGCTCAAATAGGACTTTTTAAAATAGAATAAAAGGAAAAAATAGTAAAGGCTCTAGAGACAGGACCCTGAGAACTGACAGATGGGACTCTGAGAGGTCGGAAAGGCCACCAAAAAGGAAAGAAGATTGAAACCCAAGTTTCCTGACTTCCAGTTCATGGCTGTTTTCATTGCACAACCAGAGTGGAGCATCATAAATGTTAATTTTGTTGTGGAATTGATCCAAAGCCTGACCTGTGGCCCTAGGGAAAAAAAGATCAAGTCATATCAGTGTTGTCAAGAAAATTTTCCAAGCTCAGTTTAACTTAGAAAATAAATAGCAAGAAATAAGGCCAGAGAGAGAGGTTCCCCAGAGACTACGGAGCCCATCAAATTGGAAGTCACGCACAGTTATCGATGGAAGATCTGCTGACCAGCTGCATGTGCCCACTGGCTTTCAACATGGACTTGATCCCCCTCAGTGTGCACAATGAGAGAAACATTGTGTTCTCATTCTGTGGCCATGCCCTTTGGGTCATATTAGCAAGTTTTACAATTGTTTTTACAAAGACAATAATTCCCGGTTCCTGTACGCATGTCAAACTCGCAGCCCGCAGGCTGCATGCCTTATTTGGCCCGTGTTAACCTTTGAGTTTGACATGCTTTCTGTAGAGTGTATTTCAGTAAATAATAAGGAGACAGCAAGGTATCATCTTGTGCATGAGACTTAAACATTTTTATCTAGCGGAAGAGTGCAAGAGATTTGTTCTTTTCATTGACATGATCAACATACAATAAGTTCATAAATTAAGTAGTTCTATTTTGAGCTCAGTTCGGCTGAGGAAATGGTTCCATTTCCCACTTCTCACCCACGCTGTGGACCTCAAAGACTTTCTGTGTCGATAAAAATGCTTCCAGTGTCTTGAGCTGCAATCAGTGGACCACTATAGTGATTCTGGGGAAGGATAAATGTCTATTTTTTTTTCTGGCAAAATCATCATTTCAAAATCCAAGAGTTTATTTTGAGTTGAGTAGAAGCTCCTTATGAGGAACAGAAAGTCGGCACATAATCTGAACACAGAGACAACATCGCATGAGGATTAGGAGGGTAAACTTTGGAGTCAAACAGGCTTTGGTTCTTTCCCAAATGGCGACTTTCCAAGGCAGGTCCCTTAATCTCTTTCTTTATAATGGGACTACCTGGCACTACCTCTTGGATTATTTGTGAGTATTAAGTAAAATAATAAATCTATAAAAGGTGCATAGCCAAAGTCAATACTCAATAAAGCTGCCGCTCTGGGTCTCCTACTGTGTCATGTATCCTACTGTGGCCTTCATGCCCATCACCCACAGCAACCCGCAGCATCCCACAGCCTCCAGCACTCCTGTAGCAGCAGCAAGAAGGTCCCTAAGGCTGTGACCTGGTTATCTACGATCTCCCCCAGGAGTTTGGAGACACAGAGCTGACGCAGATGTGCCTGCTCTTTGGCAATGTCATCGCCTCTAAGATGTTTATGGATCGGGCCAACAAAAAAAGCAAATATTTTGGTATCAGGAGTTTTGACAACCTGGCCAGCTCACGGACCACTGCCCAGGCCGGGCATGCCTTTCAGATCAGCATGAAGAGGCTGAAAGTGCAGCTGAAGTGGCCCAAAGACCTGGGACACCCTAGTGACCACACCCACAGCCACCAGGAGGCGATGGGCTTGGCCCAGGTGAGGGGCCTTTCACCCCAGGAGGGTTTCCCCACTTCCAACTGATCCAGGACTTTGCTGTAAATTACAACCGAGTTTGGACACCAGCTTTCTCTCTCCTCTCCTGTCTCCCGTTAGCCCCCTTCCCCAAATGTGAAATGCTACTGAAGAGGTCACCATTTCCTCCTGGGAGATCTCCTTTCCCCCTCACCCCCCCATGACCTTGGTAGCTTCCCAAAATAAATCACAACTTTTCATATATATATGGAAAAGCATTTTTTTTTAAATGTTGATCTTTCTGATCAGGTACAAAGAAGAAAAATGGGGGTGGGTGGGAATCAAACAATGGATTTTTGTGTCCTAGCTGGGGCTGGGAGGGAGATCCCAAAATGTGTTGACCAACCCGGGAAAAAATGAAAAACACATAATAAAAGAAAAAAGAAAATTCTTTTGACCAACTTGTTTCAATATTCCAGAGTTTGATAATTATTCCAAGACATTCTCTAGTGTGCCTGTATCCTGTGTGTCTGTGTGTGAAAACGTGTGCTCAGGGACCGAGAGGGGGCCTCATCTGTATCTCTGATGCCCACCAAGCTTCCGCCAGGCCTGGCGTGCAGTGGCGTGTGTCCCGGTCCATGTTTACTGGCTGTAAATACCATTTTTATACTCTGCACCAAAGATCTGCATGATTTGTACAATGTACTTTATTTCTGCTACTAGTAATTTCATGAAGTTTCAACTTGCAAAACCAACTTTTGGGAACAAAACAATACACACACACGCACACACACACACGCACACACGCACACACACGCACACACGCACACACAGCGAGAAAAGGACTTAGGGGAAATGGTGGGTTGGTATATTTTGTGGCTGGAGAGATCCTTGTCCCTGGGATATGTTGTGTTTCAGGTGAGAAGCTGCAAGCATCATCTTTCTGTCTAAAACGCCTCTCCTTGGTCTGGAAAAACAGAAAGTCTCTTTAATAAAAGTTTTACTTGTTACAAAAATACTCAATAAATACTTAGGTTTATTAATTAGATGGAACTTCTGGCTAGATCTATGGTATCTATCCACTATTCAAAGAATTCCAGCAAAATGAATAATTGAATGTTTAATGAAATGGAATAATTAATGTACATAGCACTAAACATCTGAATGCTTCGAAATCATCCATTGGAATAATCATCTGAGTTTTCAGGTTTATATCTGCCTTCAATGTAGAGTCATTCTTTCATTTATTTGTTCATTTACTTGGCAAAGACTTTCTATAAACACACACACAATTGCTGATATTATCCTTCAGGGACTTATGGGGGACTTTCCAGTGAACATGATCTCTGTAAAGTGCAATAGGAAGATGTGTTTACATAGCATGAGGCCCCAAACGACATTCTAAAGAAATCCATAGTGGACTTGTATTGCCTCTTTTTAAAATCATTAAGTCATGAGGCAATATAAAATTAGTTATTGGCAAGACAAAGGCTGCTTTTCCACAGGTAAAGTGAGGAAATTAGAATTTTCTATATGTTCTCTTCTGCATGAGCAGTACCTTGGAGTGGTGGGAAGAGAAAACATTTTCATTCCCAGAAAACACCTCTGAGGTGCTTTTTCTACTCTAGGCACTGTATAGAAAGAATTACATAGCTATGTACTTATTTTTAAGGAGTTTAAAGTGGAACTTTAAAATTGAATCAATATATTCTTTGCATAGAGTCAGTACAATTAAAGGTTCAAATTAGAATGTTTAAAATATTTATGTTCTTGGCTATGCAAAAAGTTAGCAATCTCAAATCATCCATGTATACTGCACCTGTGTCTGCAATGGTCTATAGATGCATAGAGTAAAGTGAATTTATAATTCATTCATAAGTGGGAGATTCACCTGCGAGCCTATGACAGCATTATTTGGCAATTCAGACAATGCTTCACAAACTAGCAGTCAGGTAGTAACACCACTTTCTCCAGTATTTTGCCTTTTCAATGGAGAAGTGGATACCTATGCTAACAAAATCAAGTTCATGACCTCCACTGGTACCTGCTCCTTGTCCTGGCCTTCTATTTCTGCTGACTGTATCACTAAGTTATTCATCACTGAGGCTTTAAAACGTTACAAACCCCTCTTCCTTGGTCTCCTCACCCTTGACATTCATTGCCAACGTTTGCTGATTCCCCCACTGCAGTGACCTCTAACTGTTAGGGTCACCGAAGGAGGAACACACAGGCCAAAGTAGTAAATTATAAATTTAATAGGTCATCTGGATACCAGATGGGCTGAGCCCCAAAATGGCTCCAGCCCCCAAAGACAGGGAGGCAGAGGTTTTTAAAGGACTGTAGGCGGGGTTTTTCTGGGCAGAGAATTGTCTGTGCAGGTCTGGATTCTGGGAAACTCCAGAGGGGAGAGATAATGGTCTTAGCAAGTGGAATGTGGCCTAAGCAAGTAGAATGTCCATTGTGAAGTGGCCTACAGGTCAGTTCCCAGGGGAGGGGATATCTATTCAATTCTTTGAGCAGACCTAACACCAACCTGCATGCATGACTCAATATCAGGCCCTGACACCTCTCACCTAGACAAAGGTTTCCTAACAGATGGATGTCCCAACTGTATTTTCTGCCTTCCCCTTTTGACTTTCCCATAGTGCATTTCAACACTCTAATGCCAGGCTACTTTTGATAACGCACAGAGCTGACTATCATGTCATCTCGCTCAAAACTACATTGGTTTCCAAATAAATTCCAAACTTGATGTCAAGGCAATCATCTCACCATAAACCATTTCCAGTCTTATTTTGACTGCTCTGCCTGCCCCTGGAGATCTAAAATTCAGCCACATAGCCTGTTCAAAGCTCTGTGCCAAAGGACTGGCTATGAGCTATGTTTATATATAGGCTGTCCCTTCACCTAGAATCACCTTCTCTTCTTTCCTACTCATACCGCCTAATGCTGGTCTGCCATGAAGCGTTCCTGCCCACCAAGGACGGATTTAATCTTCCCTGGGCCTCCTGGAACACGTAGTTATTCCCTCCAGCAGAGAGATCAGAGACATTAGTGGCCTGTGGCTTTCCTGTCCTAGACTGTAAGCTCCCTGAGAGCAGAGAGAGATCTTGCATGTTTACTGTTTTGTATCTACTGAGCGAGAGCATTGGTCACGTTTCTGGTGCCTGGAAGGAGTACAATAAATATCAGTAGACCCAAAATGTTCCTGGAAGCTGAGGAATGGCCTGGGTAACTTCTGAAATGTTCCTACAGCCATGACACCACCCACAGACTCCACTGGTACCTGGCTTGTGTCTCAATCCTACCCAAATCTGCTTAGTAATGCAGCTCTACTTCAATACCCAGATGTCTATGGGCAACATCAGGGTTCATCCTCCTAGAAGCAAGAGGGACCCCCTTTTCAGAACACTTTTCCAAGCGTAAACCCAGTGAGAATATTTTATCCTCCACCCAAGAAAATGGACTATAGGCTAAAGTTAGGATAGTCTAATAACAGTTAATCTAATAAAAAAGAAAAAGCCACAGAGACCTCACAGTACAACATAGAAGAGGCCCCTGGACTTGAACCCTGGCGTTGCCTCTTGCCCTAGTAGTGGATCCCAGGCAAGAATTGAACCTTGCTGAGTTTTGGTTTCTTCATAAGTAAAATTAAAATACAAATATTGGAGATAGAGCTGTATTGTGGGTGGTGGCCATTAGACGTTTGATCGGTGTTACATGGTTCCTTTCCTCTTCAAACTGAGCCTGTGAGCTGGGTCAACTCAGGATGAAGAAGCCCAGGCCCTGGAGTTAAACCTGGGGATAGTGACATCTTCTTTACCTCAGTTCTTTCTCCAAAAAAATAGAGACAGCAAAAACTACTTGTGAAAATATACTGCATGTTCCTCTTACCCAAGCACAGAGCTTAAAATCTATGCATTTTTCAACTGCATTTTTGATTATTTGGGGGAAGGCCAGCACTGATACACCCACCCTGTGTGAGTCATTTGAAGACCAGCACTACATGACTGGGATCAGGTCTGAGGTTTTTTCTGCTCAATGAATATGGAACAAAGAAAAGCTAACTGACTCTTATAGGATGGCATAGGTCACTAGTGTTTTACATGTGGCAGGCCGGTTCCAAATCGCCCACCACCAAATTGATGATGAAACCAAGAAATGATGTGCTGATTAGGAGTCGACTGAGGTCACACAAGGTGCACATCATTTTATGGACAGAACAGAGACATTGTCACCAGAGGCCAATGGGAGATCGAAAGGCATCCTATCAGGTATTAAGAGTAGCAAACGGGTAAGTCATGGTTGTCTCTTCTCTTCCCTTCCTGGGAAAAGACAAGTGTGGTGGGCTTCCTACAGGCCCCTGAGTCCATGACCCCCAAGCCCACTAGGGAAGGCTGACCCAAGTGCCACGCCCTTGTCTTGGGAAGTTGTCAGCCCAATTTGCTATAACTCTTCACCGCTGATTTTCCTCATCTTAGGCCTCCGAAGAATAATGTACATAAATGTAAAGGATTATGCAAGCTATTTGGGAATGTATCAGGGGTGTAGCATTGTCAACAGAGGTTCAGATTTTGAAACAAGAAAATCAGTTCTTCTTATCTGAGGCCAGAATGACAGTTTTTGTTGAAGTGAGAGATGATTTACTTAGCCCTTCCAAAGGTCCCACTGTGTCCTTTGATTTCAATGACTCTTTTTTGTTTCATTTTGTTTTGTTTTGTTTTATGTCATCTTTCATAGTGACTCAGAACAAAACGAGTAAGAGAATGGTGACCCGGATGTGCACCTAAAAGATGTATGTTTTCCTGTCTATAGACACATGGATTTTATGAGCTTCTGGTACCTGGAAGTTGACCAGAAAATAGTAAAATATATTTTATATCTGAAGTATACCTATTATTCCTCTTGGTACTATCAGATCTCTCTTTAACATCCTAGATCTCAAAGCAAAGTGCCTCGGGGGAGGGAAGCAATAATAGCATGACTGCTATCCAAAACGAACACATAAACACAGATCACTTTCCCAAATGTCCGTGATTTCAGAACATAAATGCAGACACACCCTTAAAAGAAGCCCTGGAACGGAGAACCCTGGCCAGCTGCCTGCATCTCACCGAGTCCAATTGGGCTGGGTGAGGGCCGAGATCAAAGGCACGCAGAGGCGGGCCAGGGGGCCAGGAGGACCTGGCACCTTCAGGGCTGCTGGAAAAGGGCCAACTCAACCACACCAAGCGAAAGCAAACCGAAAGTACATGGGAGCCAGTAATCGAATGCACATGGCATTGCTCCTCACAAAGTGTGTTTGTTTCCTAAGGAGCAATTTCCAGGTCTTCAAAAGTATATGGCTCTGGGGCAAAACCAGAATGTCCGCCTTTCGGACCCAGAGACTGAAAAGCTTTGGCTTCTACTGAAGGGAAATAGGCCCAATCTCCTGTTTGTCATGGCCCTTGCCATGTCCCTGTCCCCTTACCCTTCTATATCCCTTCACCTAAATAACTTTGTTTCTAAGTAAACGGAGATTTGTCCAGTTTTGGGGGAGTCCTTTCTGGAACAGCAAGTGTTCCAGGTTCTGTTATTTATGGTGCCTTAGGTGGAAGGTGGCCTAGTCATTTCCATCCTTATCTGCTGGCTGTCCTCTGATGAGAAGCGGATAAAACCACTCCTCTGCTACTAGGGAGACTGTCCACAAAAAGCAACAAATGCCATTTCCACCATTAACCCTTCTCGTTCTCCACTCCTCTCATTACTCACAGGTTTCAGGGAAAGAGACTCATTTACCGTCCCACTCCCCATTCCCCACGCATGTTCCAAACCCCACACCCACCTAGAAGTACAGAAGGGGAATGATAAAATCTTTTCTGCAGGTCCCAGGTATTACAGAGGGATAGTAACAGGAAGGAGCTTTGGAAAAGGGAAAACTTGGAAAAATGAAAGCCTGGAAAGAGAACAGAAAGAGAGAAAAACAAAGAACATTCTTTTCAAACTTGGTTCCCTTTTTAAAAAAAAAATATGCATCACATTCTCCTAGAGAAAACTAGAACACAGTACAGCAGCACGGAAGAGATTTCCTCTCGCCAATTTTTCTCCGGTCCCTTAACTGTGTTTAAGCCTGAGTACTTTGTTCACAGTCCCTAGGGCAGTGATTTGCATCTCCCTCTCTGGGTTGCTGCTGGCCAGGGCTGGCAGCTGTCTCAGTTCCACTCTGGCTGGGAAAGGTAAGGATCTTTGCCTTGCTCTTTGAAAGATCTGGGAGAGAACTGTTGAATGCCTAAGGAGGGGTGGAGAGAGGGGGTTAGAGATGGAACCTGTTGATTGGAAACTTTCTGAGAAGTTCTCCAAATGTAAAGGAATCTTCTGGAGCCCTGTGCTTTATAAAGAGCCAGAAAGCTTTGCTCTCCCTTCTGAAAGCAGGCTTGCAGAGAGAAGGCTAGCTGCATTATGGATGAGGTTTTTCACTGGGGGGCAAGTGTCCCTTTAGAAGTTCCCAGGAGTGTTTGATATCGTATTGGCACCGAGTAGAAAAAAGGGGCGGGGTGCATTCAAAGGCATCAGGCGCCGATCACTAGGAATTGGCTTTGAATTTCCGTCTGAAGAGGTTAAAACTGCATGTGCGTCCACGCTAGAGTGGTACTACTTATTCTTCAGGTACCATTTCTGCTTGATCCCAAGGCTTCCGACTTGTGTGTGTTTATCACTGCAAATCCCCAATTATCTACTTAGGCTCTGGAGATGGGCAGCTGTGAGTCTAGGCAGGAGACGAGGGGGAATATGACACTTGACGTCTAAGAGGCTGAAGAAAGCTCTGCTATTACAAGTAATGACAGACCTGCCCACAGGCTCTGGGGATCACAGATACATTCACTGCCCCTCATTGTAGCTGCAGGCTCCTCAGGGGAAAGGGTGTCTCTGGCTTCTCTCTGGGCGATTCGTGTACCTTTGACTTTGGTAATGGGGCAACATGAGCTTCCGCAGGATAAGGTGATATTCTGACCTTCAGTGGGGTTATCGGACTGTTGAGGCGAAGGCAGCCCATGCTAGGAAGTAGACAGGACTTGCCCACAAAGGCCAGTTTGCAGTGGGCAGACTGCTGCTCTTACAAGAGAGTCTCAAGAATCTCTAATTTATGTAGCCAGTGACCCACCCAGTCCCATCCCCGTATCACCATCTTCCCAGAACAATGATGGCCAGTGCTGACATGGCTGGCTCTAGGTATTCCTTATCTTCAACTCTAAGTATTCCTTATCTTCAACACCACGTGACAGCCTCTTCCTGGGTGCGGATGGGGGCAGCTGAAGCCCTCCAGGGACTCATCCTCCCCAGCAGGCACAGAGTAGAAAAAAGGGGTGATCCCTCCCCTCAGCCTATTCAGGGACTTGTCAACTTTATGTTTCAAAATGAAGAAGCCCAAGCCCTCTCTGGCTCCATTCTAGAGAGAAAAGACCGCTGGGCCCTCCTCCTTTATAACAAAATCGGCAAGGTATTGTTGCTGGATGAGGCTGGAAGGAGCAAGCTCTCAAAGAGCAGAGGCGAGATGCTTGTGAGTACCCAAGCCCCCTGCCAGCAGTTAGAGAAATCTAACATCAGAGATTTGAAAAAAAGGGGGGGAAATATTTCCTGAGATTTAATCTAGGTGGGTAGATTTGCTGGATTTATTAAAAAGAAGTTATTGAAACTTGTCTAGATTAAAAAATAAAGGATGGATAACTTTTAGCTGTACAAGTACAGAGACCAGCTTATAATAGTCTCCCAGTATGATCCTTTTTTTTTTTTAACCTCAAAAAGATAACCTGGGACTTTAAGATTGAAACAGCTTGTCTAATAAAATATAAACCGATAAGGCCATTTAGGGAGAGGGGTGGGAAGTGCGTTTTTAACTTTATTGTTTGAGAGGGTGAAGTGTTATGCCCTAGGTGTCTGAATGTTGAAAATATCTTGCTCCTTAAAGGAGCCGCAAATCCTCACAGGGCAGGACCCTGTGACAGACCCATGAATCAGAATCTACATTTAACAACCCCCCCCACCCCGCCCCTTATGATTTTTATGCTCATTAAAGACTAGGGTTTGAGCCAAGGAGTTCTCTCTTTCTGTGTGACCTTTGTCGGATTACTTACCCTCTCTGGGCTTCATTTATAAACGATCGATAAACTCAGGTCTAAACTCACTGGTAAACCAGGGAGCAGTCATGTTCATGCGGGCGCACTGCACGTGCCCAGCCCATAGGAGAAGCTCTGCAAATGACAATGATGACGGTGATTTCAACATGGCCAAAGTGACCTCCTCCCAGAGGTAGTAAGTCATCACGTGTAGACCAAGATGGCTAGTTTTCCCTCTTAGGGCAAACAACTGTATCTCCCACCTCATTTCGAAATGAATTAACAGCAATCAAGAGGGTTTAAGCTGCCCATGGCCTGCACACACAAGTCAAGGAAGAACACTGGGGAAACCTGGGAACACAGATTGGCTTGCTGGCTGAGAGGCTGATTCAGCTTCACAGCTGCTCCTGCCACCCTGAAGGGTCTGTCTGCCCCCCCCCCCCCCCCCCCCCCCCGAGGGCTCTGTCCCCTCGGCCGGGTTTGTAAAGCAGACTCAGGGATTTTCTTAGGAAAATGCCTGAAGTGCCCAAGGCAGGTCTGGCTGGGGAAAACATGAGTAATGCAGCGCAGTCTACTGAGTCAGTGCTGTGAGAGGAATAAAGTAAAAGCTGGCTCCTGTCTCTAGGGACTTGGGAGCGATTCGGACTTATCATGTCACTGAGCGGGGGGAGGGGGCGCGGGAGAGCCAACACTCAGAATCCTCTGGCAAGAAAAAGAAAGAAGTGAGGGGGGGAAAAAGGACAGGGAGGGGCTACCAGAGGGGAGGAAATAAAAGGAGAGAGAGGGAGAGACAAGCGTCATTTAGGAACAGAGGTAGAGTGAAAGAAAGAACTCCAGGATCCGAAACTGACCATATAATTCAAGATTTTTGTATCTTTCCTTTTTCCCCAGAAGAGATTTATTTCATTGAGGGGCATGCTGTTACGGGCTCTTTTCCCAGAAGTTGACCAGAAGAAGCTGAGGCTCTGAGATTTCTCCCCACCCTGCGCCACTCCCCAACCAAGTGGAGTGGTTTCCCTGGTAATGGATTGCTCCTCCCTGAGAAACGCGTAAGTAGTTTGGGGACAGACCTTCATTTTCAGATTAGGTTACATCTCAGCTTTGGGGTGAAGATATTTTTTTCTTTCAGACATAATCTCAAAAATCCCTTTACTGGCTCAGCCAATATTTAGGGTGTCATTGGACAGCAGTGATTAATTTGGTGACTTAAAATTTTTATGCAAATAGATAACTCATATATTTAGTTTCATTGCTCAGGGTTTGATTTGAGCTTGAATTTGTTCTCAGTGGAAGCTTAATATGTCCCAAGTATTAATCATTGAAACAGCCTCCGTAATCTTCGTTTAAACTGCATAACTTAGCTCCTAGACGGCTTCTGAGGGACAAAAAAGAATGACTTAAGGTGTCCAAGTGGCAGACAAGAGTTTACACTGATTTCTCATAGACAGCATTTCAGCCAGATGCTTTTGATGTAGTCTTGGGTTTTGTGCAGAAATGTTCAGATTTAAAATATTTACAGACGTGCATCACAGAAAGTCTTGTGCCAAAGGGCATGGGGACAAAATGAACTTGTAAAACTTTCCTGAAAACCTAGCTTTCCGCGCCGCCCCCTCCGCCCCCCCGCCCCAGCACGGTACACATAATATCAACAATCCTTGTTGAGTTGAATGGAAAATTTGAAAATTACTCTAATAGTTGATCATATCTTTAATGTATGAAAGTGTCCAATGATAGCCTCCAAAATTGTTGATTTTCTTTCTTTCTTAATTTTTCTTTTCCCATTCCTTTCACATGGCTTGGAGGATATTGCCACATTTGAGATCCACACATCTTAGCCTCATTGTCACTGAATTTTTACTGAACCGCATCCACACCCAGGTCCCAGGACACATGGTGCCCTGTGCTTAGTAGTCACACAATAAAGACTTGCTGACTATCTGGCTGATGTAGAAGAACCTCATTGGTACACTGGCTTTTGGTCTTGACATTGGTTCAATGGGCAGTGAATGGGTGAGAGTTTGGAAAGAATGTGTGTTATGCCCGGAAACATTGGCAGAGTCTAAGTTGCTATGAGTCGTGGAAAGAACTGTGCGAAGTATTGTTTATAAAGTAGCCTCCTTGAATGAGGTCTTTGGATTCGGATTGAGGTTCTTCGGTGTGCTTAGAGGAAAGAGAAGCAATAGGCAAGGAGGAAAGGCTAGTAAAACATTAGTCGACTGCCAGGGTCTTTTAACACTGCAAAGTGCTTCCTGCTTTTTACATCTTTGTTTCTTTATGGTGATCTGCTTTATCTTGCTTTTTGCCCAATGCAAAAAGAATGCAAAGAATTAGAAATAGAAATTCGGGTTTATTTTCACATGCATTTTTCCCCTGCAGAAAAGGACACAGCAGTGTCTCCACAGCTCTTTCCTGTTCTTTGCAGGGATCGCTCTCCTGCATTTAGCTGACATCTCCCATCTTCTCCTCCACAGTCTCCAACCTGGTGAGAGCCCCCAGGTCTAGTCTGTGAACTCCGCTAGGAAACACCGCTGTAAAAATGACGGAAGAGCCTGTCAAGGAGATCCTGAGAACCCCAAAGTCTCCCAAGCCAGGGACAACAGAGAAGAGCCCCAATAGTGAAGTCGTGTTCACCACGGTCCCTGTGGTCAGTGAGATTCAGCTGATGGCCGCCACCGGGGGTGCTGAGCTCTCCTGCTACCGCTGCATCATCCCCTTCGCAGTGGTGATCCTCATCACCGGGATAGTGGTCACTGCTGTGGCTTACAGCTTCAATTCTCACGGCTCCATCATCTCCATCTTGGGCCTGATCCTTCTCTCCTCAGGACTCTTTTTGTTGGCCTCCAGCGCCTTGTGCTGGAAGCTGAGACAGAGGCACAAGAAAGGCAAGAGACGCGAGAGTCAGACAGCTCTCATGGCAAATCGGAGAAGCTTGTTTGCTTAGGACTGAAAGAGACCAAGTGAGGCCTGAGGCTGAACATCCTGCCTTCCCTGTTCAGCCATTTCACCCCGAACTCCTATGGGAGAGGTCGGACTTGGCACAGGAGCGGACTAGGGGAATGGGAGTGGATGGAGGAGGGGAGGGGGGCAGGTCCTCATGTGCGAGAAATGACTTGTATCATCTTTAATGACAAGGGCTATTTCTCAGATTGCAAAATCAGCTCTTTCTCCACATTAAACCTTGGGGTCATGGGAGGTGTGCAGCATTAGACAACATTTGGTTCACCTTGGAAAGGAGCCAAGAAAAGATGAGAAAACAATTGGATGGTTCTGGCACACCAATGACCCACCTCCACATGAAATAACCCACAGGCGAAAGAAGCTGTATCATAAAAATGTGCTGCCGAGAGTCTCCATGGCCTTGGACTTGGCATACTTCTATGAAATTCTGTGATAACTTCTTTTTTCAATAAGTTGATTGTCTGGCACCTGTTTTACTTGTTACTTTCAGTAACTCATGACTGACTGGTGGTACTTTCTCTTGAAGAATAAACTAATATTTTTTATGATTTAACATTGGACAATTTTAGATGATTATAGTGATGTATCAAAAGTAAGAAAGAGGTGAAGGGTGTAACTACTAGATGACATAGGAGAGGGGATTAAATTAATATTAAAATAACCCAGTATAGCACTTTTGATGATTTTTATATCAAAGTTTAATGTACATTTCATTCGAAATAATAAATACTCATTGCTGCTGACACTTCTTAAATGGCTGTTTCCTTTGCTGTTATTTTATTACATTTCCAAATTGGCCGTCTTCCCTTGCCTCACCTACAAGTGTCTCAACCATATTTTTCACAAGTGAGCATGTTGCTTCCTCTAACTTAACTAGAAGATTTTTATTTTATCTTATTATTATAATTTAATCATTAGCCAAAGATACCCTTTTTTATGATTTGAGAGAGAAAGGAAAGAAGAGGGAGAGAGAGAGAGAAACATCAATCAGTTGCCTCCTGTAAGCACCCCAACTGGAGATTGAACCCATAACCTAGGTATGTGCCCTGACTGAGAGTAGAACCTGCAACACTTTGGTGTACGGTTCAATGCTCCAACCTACTGGGAAACCCAGCCAAGGCAAGGATTTTAATTTTTTATACATCATTGTTTTCATGACTTCTATAGAATACTGTTAATTATTTTTACTAGATGTTAAAGATTTTTATGCCAATACAATTAGGAAATCAATGCCTGGAATTTTATAATGTGTTGTTAAATGTGTGTTCCATATTTATTGGAGAATCAGTCATTAACTAGTCGCTTACAATATTTTTGAGCACCAACTATGTGCCAAAGCTTTGTGTAGATTCTTGGGCTGCTTAACTGTGGTAGTTCTAAGGTTACTGCTTTAATTCTGTGAACATGGAGCTATTCCACACATGTCTAGGACTCGAGCCCATAACACTGGCCAGAAATATTCCTGGTCCATGTAGTTTACACCACATGTAACTAAACAGGTATACAGCCTTTTTTAAAAAACCTTGGAAAAACAAGGCCAGGCTAAACAAACCTAGCATAGCCCTTTGGATGAAAGGCGTTCTATCAAGGAATTGAATTAAATATGGCAGGCACCTCTGGCTCTGACCGCTCCCTGGTACTTGGTAGTTTTGCTAAGGGAGATGCTTTGATGGCTTAGTTACTCCTGGCGTTGAAGGTCAGATGGTAGAAAGAGTCTGGAATTGTTGATTGCAGTAGAGCAGAGAATGATGATCTGATCTTAAACACATGGAAACCAACACTCCTCTGGATGAAATACAAGAGTATGGCATTGTGTTTGTTTCAGTGGGAGCAAGTCTATGCTTTGACATGCATCTTTTCTGCTCTAAGATATTTGAAGGCTCCCAACTGCTTGATGAAGAAATTTCTCAGGCAAGTGTTCAAGGTTCTCCAGGGTCTGATCCAAACAGATGTATCCAGCTTTCACTTGCCCTGCAACCCGAAAACTCCTTATGAGTTTAGTCAAACCAGACTAGTCACGCTTCCTGGATCAGGTTTCAGTTTTCCTCCACGTCTGTTTAAGCTTGCGTTTTTCCTCCTCCAGATGCTATCCCTTCCCTCTCCATCCCAAGAGATCCAATCCTGCTTCCCACTAGAGCCCCAGCTGACATGCCACCTCTTCCTAGAAGCCTTCCCCTTCATCCGAAAGTAACTGCTCCTTCAAGAGTCTATTCATTCTCTGAGGGAACTTGCATTTCTACCAGGTCGGTGGCATAAAAGTTTTATTCTCGTCCAAAACTCCTTAGAATTGTATGTTGTGTCTTTATTTCTTCTTACCCCATGTGATGCCTCATAAATTGTCTTGCAAAGAGTAGGTACTCAGTAGTGTTTGCTAAATGAACTATTGAATGAAAAATCAGAAAGTGAGTGGTTTATCCAGAATTACAGCCCATTTGTTTTCACCTCTTAAAAGAAAATATTTTAATTCTCAACTCTCCCCAAAGACATCATCCTACTCTGCCCTGCCTCAGTCTCAGCACCAGGTCTAGATGACTCTTTACTACCTTGTCCTTCTCCAGCCACACCTGCCCTTCAGTGCCTGACAAGGAAACTCATGAATTATTTCAGGCCACCAGGGGGCCTCGTGCTGCTATCTGAGTCCCAAAAGAAACACCAGGAAATGGCTTACATTGTAATGACTCACATGAGATTCTATCTGGAGATAGACACATCTCTCCTGGATGTGAGAACTCAGGGGAGAGTCTCCATTGAGCCCACTCCTACCCTCCTCTCTAGACCATTTCACATTGGCTACTTCTGGGTTCTCCTGGGAAGTATGGGAGGGATTTGCCCTGTCTAGGGAGCTTTGGTCACATTAAAGGGAACACGGCCCTGCAAAGACATAGTCCTATGCACAGAGATAGTCCTAGTCAAACCCAGACTTAAATTATGATATCACAATGATCTCATAACATGTGTCTTTATTGGGCAATGTTTGTCTTTACAAATGATTTTATCATATATCAATAAGCAGATGTTAAATGCATTCATAAGCATGATGCAGGCATGTATGTATTAAATGATAACCTGGCCCCACCCTGGGGTATCAGAAATTAGCTCTATCACCTAGCTCAGTAGTCGGCAAACCGTGGCTCGCGAGCCACATGTGGCTCTTTGGTCCCTTGAGTGTGGCTCTTCCACAAAATACCATGGCCTGGGCAAGTCTATTTTGAAGAAGTAGTGTTAGAAGTTTAAGTTTAAAAAATTTGGCTCTCAAAAGAAATTTCAATCGTTGTATTGTTGATATTTGGCTCTGTTGACTAATGAGTTTGCCAACCACTGACCTAGATATATTTCCCCCAAAACACACATATCCCAGAATGCACAGGAACAATGTTTAACCTCATCCGTGGAGCAGGTCTCTGTCCAGGTGAGAACCATAGCCACACAGAAGAACCTGCTCTTCCCACCTCACTGTTTCAATTAATTTAGGGAGTCTTGCCTAGAGAAGGTGATCAAAGTCAAGTGGATTGTACTGGTCAAGCCCAGGAGAGCTGGGTCATAAATCCTCACACTTACTTCTTTGTACCAGAGAGGGGGAGAGAGAGAGAGAAAGGAGAAGGAGGAGGAGGAGGAGGAGAAGGAAGGGAAAGTAGGGGAGGGGGAAAAGTTGCGGAGGGGGAGAGGAGAGGAGAAAGGGAAGAGATACCCTTATTTCCTGGGAAGTATGGTTTTGAACTTGGAATTTATGGTTATGAATCCCATCTCTTCTGTTAAATTAGTCAGATGATCTTCTGAAATTAAGCTTCATCTTTAAAATAAGGTTATTTTTCTAAGAAATTCTTTTCTAAACTACAAAGTACTACATAATTTCAAAATTGCCATTTATTATAATATTTCATGTGACCTCCATTCCTTTCTCAACCCATTATCCCAACATGTCATTTAGCATCAAGCAGCCCCTTGTTTTGATAAAGGCTTAACCAGTCACTGTGTTTAACCTTGACATTAACCACAGGCTTTCTAGACCCAAGATAAACTGGGGTAAGCACCTGTTCCAAAGATGAGTCATGACTTACATTTCCTCAATCATAATCTTCAGTGCTTTCACATATACTGGAGTCAGTGTAAAGGTATACTTAATATGGAAATTCAATTAGGTGCCCTCAACAACAATAACCAATAAGGAGAGTATGAAATTCCCTCCTCCCTCCCCTGCCATTAATGCCAACCTTGTCCTAGGCTTCCCCACAGAAAGGAAGACCAGGGCAGAAATCTAAAGAAAAACAAAAGAAGTACATTCCTGGTTCCTGGCTTTTGAACCTCCAAGGGCACCCCAGTGATAGAAGGCTTATCTAAGGAATTTCAAGGGAATTTTGTTTATACGTGATTTTTACATCACTCCCCAACTTTAGCACTTAATCTTGTGCACAACAGACTCCACTGTACCTGATGTTACCCGATATTCTCCACCACACTTTGGGGCTACAAGTGCTAGCATCCACTCAGCTTTACAGAGTACAAAGTGCAGTTCAGAGAAAGTGACTTAACTCAGTCAAGGTCTCTCATCAAGTGAGGTCTATAGATTGGCCCTTCATCCAGCTAAGCCTCTTGCAAATGCCTGCAGAACCCACAGAAACTATGAGATAATAAGTGTTTGTTGTTTTTAAGTTGCTCAGTTTTGGAGTAATTTTGTTATTCAGCAGCAGATGACTAATGGTGTGCTATTGTGAAATTTTTTCTATGTGATTCTTGGTGTCCATATGCACACGTTTCTGTTGAGTGCAGACCGAGGAGTAGAATCCTGGGCTAACAGATAAGTATGTGTTCAGCTTCAGTGTTTGAATGGATTTATTCTCCTACCGGCTGTACAATAAAGAGTTGGATGCATCACATCTTCATCCATTTGTTTATACTTTTCCTCTTTTTCATTTTAGTCATCTGGTTGCTTTTCAAGTATATATTTAAGAAAAGGGATGTAGCAGCAGAACTTGGGCTGTGAAAGTGCAGAGCAGGCTAGAGGTTGGAGAAGAAATTAGAGTGGAAAAGTAAGATTTATATCTGGACTTGGAAGAAGCAAAGAAACAGAAGATAAATTCTCAAGGCAGTGTTCTGGAGACCAGGAAATTAGACTAGAGACTGGGCGTTTTGCTCATAATGCTAAGAAAGGCATTTACCAAGCACTCGCTGTTCTCCAAACATTATGTTCTGAGTTTTGCATGAATAATCTCATTTGATCCTCACAACAATCGAATGATGTAGGTACTATTATTATCTTCCTTTTACAGAGGAAGCCAATCTGAGATGGACCCTTATTATGAGTCACAGATGAAGCCAATTATTGAGCATACACAGCAAGTAGAGTAGGATCTAAGATCAAATTCTAGAACCCACTCACTTCACCATTATCCTCTACTCCCTGGTACACTGTAATCTTTCAATACCCGATTCTTGAATGCCTTAGCAGAAGCTGAGCAACACAGGGTCAAGAGTCTAAGCTAAAGCAAGAAGGAGCCAATAGTTTTGAGAAACTGGGATGCAAACAGTAGGTAACTACTGAAGTATTTACCATTGGAAGCCAGGTCTTCTTATCATCACCTCAATATATTTGTAGAATTTTACAATCTACAATCCTATTGTGAACATGGGACTGATTTGGGACCTTGGTGGCATCTTTTGCCACCAGAGCTAATGCTCTCATTCTCAGCCTCTTTGAGTGTCCTGTGTGGAAAATTCAAGACTCAGAACATCAGCCAGCCTCTGCCCAAAACTGAGTTAGGTGTGACTAAAGTGCATAGCAGGGAAGCTTAACACACTTCAAGGGTAATCAAAGGAGTCTTCCTGCGGGTGGTGACTTGATAAGGCCAGGACCGGCAGAGGAGTTAGCCGTGTAAAGGGAGAGAGGATACTCCCAGAGGGTACCATGGCTGAATGATGATAGGTCCTGGAGAAAGCTCGCCTTCAGCCTCTCCACCTCCCTGGTTTATTGTAAAAATTTCTTAAGGGGTTTTATCAGTTGCAAAAATTCTGTCCAAGAAAAGAGGCTCGTAACTTCAAGATCCATAGGGCTGAAATTCACAATGAGAGAAGCAAATGTTCAGGTTTTAATTGGGCAGAAACACTTCAATTGATGAGCACTATGAGGGTCATGAATAAACAATCTATATTAATAAAAGCATAATATGCTAATTAGACCGGATATCCTTCTGGAAGTCCTTCCTTCTGGAGGAAGCAGCGGTGTGCGGGGACCGAGCACAGGCAGCTGCCATGGCAGGCAGGGGCCAAGCCCCTTGCATGAATTTCACGCATCGGACCTCTAATCCTGTATAATAAAAGCCTAATATGCAAATTGACCAAAAGGCAGAATGACTGATTGGCGGGGAGCAGGACCAGCGAGTGGGTGGCACCAGGCCAGCCAAGGCAAGTGCTAGTGGGCAGAGGGAGGGGATGGTGATCAGGGGGCAGGGCCAGCTGCTGGCACTGTCCCTGATCAGCTCTGCAGGAGGCCACTGGCAGCGTAGCAGGGCCAATGGGGGGTGGGGCTGGAGCTGCTCCCTGGTGGTCAGTATGCTCCCACAGAGGGAGCGCTGCTCAGACACAAGCTGGGCTGATGGCTGGTGAGCGCAGCTGCAGTGGTAGGAGCCTCTCCTGCCTCCGAAGCAGTGCTAAGCTGTCAGTCGGACATTCTCCAAGGGCTCCCAGACTGCAAGAGGGCACAGGACGGGCTGAGGAACCCCCCCAACCCAAGTGCAAGAACTTTCATGTACCGGGCCTTTAGTATTATTATAATGAATGCCTTCCTCTTCATCATAATAAGAACTATCTTCCCTGAAGATACTGCAGCCCTGAGGTTAAAGGCTTAAACTCTAGAGATAAAGTACCTGGACTTGAAATGCATCTTTACTGCTTATTAGTTGTTTGTTTTCATACAAGTCAACTTCTCCATGCCTCGATTTCCTTATCAACAAAATGGGAAGAATAATGCTACTAAATAATGGTACTACTCCTAGGGTAGCATTAAAAATTAATTAGGTCAATAGATATAAAGTTCTTAATGTCAGTGACTGGTACTCAATATATTACCTAGCAGTATTATTATCTATCTTAAGTTAATTTTAAGTTAATTTTTTAAATTAATTTTTCTAGCTTATATATGTCTTGAGTTTTTGTGATGCATAGAACTATAGACACTACACAATAAAAATCATTTTAAATGGGATATTAGTAGAAAAATAGCTGTTTACCTTGTGACTAAAATTGCAAACACTGAGAGAAAATGAGTTGACACAGAAATTTTCATTAAGCCATATCTTCCATATCCACATACATACCAATGTTTGTTTCCTCAACCAGAAGTTATGTTCAGTGTATCCACATTCAAATTTACATATTTCATAAATAACCCTGATGCTATCAAGCTCCCTAATAGAGGGTCAATTAGCATTTGCATAGTGCTTTGATGTAGACATCTCATTCTCACCTGCATTGCTTTGCTATCTCCTTCCAGAAGCTTTATGAAATATTAGCTTCATGTGGTAGATAAAGACACTGAAGTTAACCATGGAGAGGTTAAAGGGTTTGCTTGTATTCAAACTGTTTGTACACTATAGAAATAAGACTCACACCCAGATTCAAGTCTTCTGTCTATTTCTGTTCTGTCTCGCCAGTGCCTCACTCACCCAGGAATTGAGGGTTTCTACAGAATGCCCTACCTCGGGGTTCTATGGCCCCTGGCCATACAGCTAAAGATGGTTTAACAAGTCTTGAAATCTGTTATACTTATAGCAATGCTTTATTGTTCTTTTTATTTTTTTAATAAATCTTTATTCAGATTATTACAATTGTTTCTCCTTTTTTCCCCCATAGCTCCCCTCCACCCAGTTCCCACCCCATCTGCTGCCCTTACCTCCCCCCCACACTGTCCTCATCCACAGGTGTACGATTTTTGTCCAGTCTCTTCCTGCACCGCCCCCCCCCCATACCCCTTTCCCCCTGAGAATTGTCAGTCCACTCCCTTTCTGTGCCCCTGATTCTATTATATTCACCAGATTATTCTGTTCCTCGGTTTTTAATTCACTTGATTTTTAGGTTCACTTGTTGATAGATATGTATTTGTTGTTCATAATTTTTATCTTTACCTTTTTCTTCTTCTTCCTCTTCTTAAAGAATGCCTTTCAACATTTCATATAATACTGGTTTGGTGGTGATGAACTCTTTTAGATTTTTCTTATCTGTGAAGCTCTTTATCTGCCCTCCAATTCTGAATGATAGCTTTGCTGGGTAGAGTAATCTTGGCTGTAGGTTCTTGCTATTCATCACTTTGAAAATTTCTTGCCACTCCTGTCTGGCCTGCATAGTTTCTGTTGAGAAATCAGCTGACAATTGTATGGGTGCTCCCTTGTAGGTAATTAACTGTTTTTCTCTTGCTGCTTTTAATATTCTCTCTTTGTTTTTTGCTCTTGGCATTTTAATTATGATGTGTCTTGGTGTGGTCCTCTTTGGATTCCTTTTGTTTGGGGTTCTGTGTGCTTCCTGGACTTGTAAGTCTTTGTTTCACCACGTGGGGGAAGTTTTCAGTCATTATTTCTTCAAATAGGTTTTCAGTATCTTGCTCTCTCTCTTCTTCTGGCACCCCCATAATTCTGATGTTGGTATGCTTGAAGTTGTCCCAGAGGCTTCTTACACTATCTTCAACTTTTTGGATTTTTTTTTTTCTTTTTGCGTTTTTGGTTGAGTGTTTTTTGCTTCTTTGTATTTCAATTCTTTGACTTGATTCTTGCATTCCTCTAGTCTGTTGTTGGGTCTCTGTATAATATTTTTTATTTCAGTCAGTGTATGTTCAATTTCTAGTTGGTCCTTTTTCATATCTTCGAGGGTCTCATTATATGTATCAGCCTTTTCTAGGATATTCTTGAAAAGCCTTATAAGCGTGGTTTTGAATTCTATATCCAGTCGTTTGTTTTTCTGCATTTCTTTCATTTGTGATCTGTTTCTTTGTCGCTGCATATTCACTGTTCCCCTGAGTTTGGTAGGGTAGCTTTGTGTGCTAGGTTTCCTATATGGCCCAGTGGGACGGCCTCCCCAGTTAACCTGAGGTGGACACTCTTGTTGCACCCCTTTGTGGACTGTGTGTACAGCCTTGTTGTAGTTAAATCTTGATTGTTGTTGGTATCACTGGGAGGAATTGACCTCCAGGCCAGTTGGCTGGGAGGATCAGCTGTGTCTATGCTGGGAGAAGTTCAGTGCTGGAGACAGCCTTATAGGATTAGAATTGCCAAACTGCAAAAGCCTCTGTGCTCAGCTTGGATGGGGGTAGTCTCAGGACAGAGCAGACAGTCTTGGCTTCCCGTCAGCCCTGCCCTTGCGTGCGCACACCTCCAGACCTCTGCCTTCCCAGCCTCCTGAGCCTCCACCCAAGAGTCCAGATTACCCCCCGCAAGAGCGTGGGTCCCCAGGGGCTCACCTGGAACTGGGGTTCAGTGCAGTCAGGAGCTTCCAACTCCCTTCTGCTAGGGAAAGCCTATGGCAACCTCCACAGTCTTTGTGCATACTTGCATGTGCGCACCTCCAGACCCCTGCCCGCCGGGGCTCCTCTGGGTCTCCTCTGGGTCTCCGAGTCTCCGAGTGCCTTTCTCTCTACCTGACAGTCCAGACTCCCCCTGTATGAGCCTGGGTCCATGGGGTTTTGCCTGGGACTGGGGTTCAGTGCAGTCAGAACTGGGGTCCAGTGTAGTCAGAACTGGGGTCCAGTGTAGTCGGGGGCTTCCTTCCCCCTCCTGCCAGAGAAAATCAGCCAGGCTCTCAGCCGCCCTTCCTCTCTGTGCACACAAAGACCCTTTGCCATACCTCAACCCTTTGCTGTTCCTCCAATTCTCCGTGAGCTTTTCTCTTTCCTTCTAGTTGTAGAATTTCCACTGAGCCAGCTTTCCTGTGGTTCTGGATGGTGTCCGTTCTGTCTTTTAGTTGTAGTTTTGAAATTGTTGTGCAAGGCAGCAGTTTAGGTGCTTACCTATGCCACCATCTTAGTTTCTCTCGCTTTATTGTTCTTTTTAATTGGACATAGACATTTTAAAAAAAGTTTTACTGAGATTAATAAATTGAGATTTTCATCAACATCTGAAATAAAGTGTAGAAATCATGCAGAAAATATAACATGTTTATACAATGCACATTTTCCTCTAACAAGCTCTGTTACTTTTGAGGTTTGTTTTTTTTTTTTTAGATGGTAAAAGCTTACATCTCAATAGAGCTTACATCTCAGTCAAGAAACAGCCAGTGGTTCCCAAATGTCTGGCCCAATGCTCACTGCATCAGACACATATAGCATCCTATCTAATAAAAGAGTAATATGCAAATTGACTGTACCTCTGCTACATCCACAAGCCATGCCCACCAGCCAATCAGGAGCGGGTATGCAAATTAACCCAACCAAGATGGCTGCAGCCACAGAGAGAGCAGGAGGCTTGGGTTTCCCCAGGAATGGAGGAAGCCAAGCTTTCTGCCTGCCCTGGCCGGCCTTGGCTTCCACTTACAGCTACAAAGTGTCAGTTATAGAAGATAAATAAATCCCAGATACCAGGGCCTCTGCTTGGGTTGCCAGGGGGCATGACCAGTCTGCAAACCACGACAGGCCCCTCGCCCAGGCTACCCTATGCCCCAAGGGAACCCCCACCCTGATCCGGGACACCCTTCAGGGCAAACCAGCCAGCCCCCACCCGTGCACCAGGCCTCTATCCTATCTAATCCTTCTATCTAATAAAAGAATAATATGCAAATTGACCATCACTCCAACACACAAGATGGCTACCCCCATGTGGTCAAAGATGACTGACCCCATGTGGACACAAGATAGCTACCACATGATGGCTAGCAGGGGAGGGCAGTTGGGAGGAACTAGGTCTGCAAGGGAGGGAAGTTGTGGGTGATCAGGGCAGCAGGGGAAGGCAATTGGGAGGGACCAGGCCTGCAAGGGAGGGCAGTTGGGGGAGAACAAGCCTGCAGGGGAGGGCAGTTAGGGGTGACCAGGCTAGCAGAAGAGGGAAGTTGGAGGCCACCAGGCTTGCAGGGAAGGGCAGTTGGGGGGACCCAGGCCTGCAGGGGAGGGCAGTTAGGGGTGACCAGGCCTGCAGGGGAGGGCAGTTAGGGGCAAACAGGCTGGTAGGGGAGCAGTTAGGCATCAATCAGGCTGGCAGAGGAGTGGTTAGGGGATGATCAGGCTGGTAGGCAAAAGCAGTTAGGGGCAATCAGGAAGGCAGACAGGTGAGCAGTTGGGAGCCAGCAGTTCTGGATTGTGAGAGGGATGTCCGACTGCCCATAGGATTGGGTCTAAATGGGCAGTCAGACATTCCTCAAGGGGTTCCAGATTGTAGAGGGTGCAGGCTGGGCTGAGGGACACCCGCCTTCCTCCCCCCCGCCCCGTGAATGAATTTTGTGCACCAGGCCTCTAGTCACTTTATAAAGACACAGATTTTCTGGTGCTGACCCCAGAGATTTTGGTTCAGTAGATTCAAAGTGGGACCCTGGCTTTGTGTTTATAAACAGAAACAAATAAAATGTCCCAGGAAATGCAAATTAATAACCACAATGATACCTTTTTATTTCTCCATTGACTTATGATAAAATGGAAGATTAAATAAGGTAGAGTTGGTAAGGGCAAGAAATCACATAATATGGTTATATTTAATTAAAATTTAAATGTGTACTTATAGACTTCATTTCAACTTTACTTCTGGAAACTTATCTTAAGTTTTCGATGTATATCTAGCATTCAATATGATTCTTAATACATGGAATACATGGAATAGATGGAATACAACTACATGAATATTTATTTCTTCCTTTGTGCGCGTGCACACACACACACACACACACACACACACACACGAATGATTGAATGAATTATGGTGCATCACACATTACATATACTATCCTATATAATAAGAGGCTGATATGCAAATCGACCAAACGGCAGAATGACCGGTCACTATGATATGCACTGACCACCAGGGGGCAGACACTCAATGCAGGAGCTGCCCCCAGGTGGTCAGTGTGCTCCCACAGCGGGAATGCCACTCAGCCAGAAGCCAGGCTCACGGCTGTCGAGCGCAGCAGCGGTGGCAGAAACCTCTCCACTTCCGCAGCAGCACTAAGTAGCAGTGAGCCAAGTGGTAAGGAATGAGCAGGTGGGTGATTAGGAGTGAGGGGTCCCGGATTGCAAGAGGGCACAGGCCAGGCTGAGGGACCCCTCCATCTCCCCCACCCCCAACCCCATGCAGGAATTTTGTGCATCAGGCCTCTAATGTAGTTAATAATATGAATGAGGCAGATTGGGATGTATTGATACTTATTTGAAAGAGTATCTGCAATATATTATGTGAAAAAGCAAGTTTTCAATGTATATCTAGCATACAATATGATTCTTAAAAACTAAACTGGATGTGTGTTTGAGCTTGCTTAAACAGAGAAAAATTATGGTGAATTGTTAAGAGCATATGGTGAATTGTTAAGAGCATTTACATCATTGGGGTATTATTTCAAGGAAAAGAAGATACTTTTTTACTCTTCTCGGTATTGTTTGAATTATGATAACAAGCAATAATTCACTTTGAAAGGACATTGAATGGGAGGAGGAAATTAAGTGGTACTTGGAGAAACATTGCAAATAAAAATTAAGAGCTACAATTGATTCTGGTGCGCAGCAGGGTTAGGGAATTGTCCATTCAGGCCAGCTCCCTTCTGAGGCTGGGTTCCTCTCCATTCATTCATCTCTGGCTCACTCATTTGTCCTGTATTTACAGAGCACATGCAATGTGTTAAGCACATCGAGGCAATGGAGATTCAAACAGTAAAAGTAAGTGTTTTATGACTGCACTAAGGTAAGTCTGATTGAGGTAGTTCAGGAAAATCCTAACAAAGCAATAAAAGCCTAAAGGGTCAACTTCCCAACCTATGTGTTAACCTCATATATTTGGATTGATTTCAATACCTCTGATATTAAGATAGAATGGGAACAAAATGCCTACGGTCATTTGGAATAAATTCCTATAAGAGCCTTAACTGTAAAAGTACTGGGGGTACCACATGCTTTCTATTGGCTTCCCCTTCCTTTCTATGTGGATCACAGGTTTTCACAGGCTATAGCATTATATATGTTTTGGTCTCATTGCAGTAGCTGTACAACATTGGTAAGTGAATGAATCATGGATGGAGACGTGGCTTGGGGTGATGAACACACAATGCAGTGTACAAGTGGTATGTTGTAGAATTGTGCACCCCAAACCTGTATGATTTTGTTAACCAGTGTCACCCCGATAAATTCAATAAAGAGGAAAAAAGTCTTTGAGCCTATTCATGCAGGAGTCAGACACAGCCTGAAAGTCCCTTTGTACAACAACCCTGGAGAGTAGTAGAGATAGCCAAAGCAGGGGCTGTGGAGAAGGCCATCCATCCCTGTTGTTCTAACACGGAACAGATCATCCAGCCTTGAGTCACAGTGGCTCTGACACCCACGGCTCTCAGGTTCTCAAGTGCTTTCATTGGGAAGTGGGGGCCATGTGCAAAGAAAATAGAATTACACTTTTGCTCCATCTTGGCCTCCTATCGAGAAAAGCAAACACAGATTTTTCCATTTCAAGTTCAAATACAGAATGGATTGCTTCTTGTTTTGCTTCTTGTTAATGAGAGTTGGGGACTGGCGGCCTGCCAGTCATAGACCCATTGTGATCACATTGTCCTGTGAACCCAGAAAAAGAAATAGACAAGGGGCAAGTGGTAGAGCCAGAAACACTGGATGTTTGGAGACGGTGTGACTGTGATCATTGGCATTTCAAGTGCCCGGCACAGGTTGCCTTTCCGTGCAGAGGGGCTTATCCAGAGAGAGAAGGGAGACTTGCGTTGCTTCATTGCCCTGCACCCAGACTCTATAATAAAAGCGCTTGCATCAGAGGAAGGCTGACAACACATTTTCGCACTCTCACGGTTCCAACTTAATCATGGCAGGAAGCTTTCCTGCTACTGGAAGAACAAGTTGCGTCACTAGGAACATCTGACTCCGGGATCTGGTGTCAATCACTTTGCCTAAGGTCATTAAAAAATTCTAGGGTGTCCCCTTACAACATAAAGGCTTTGCCCGAGTGACAATTAAGAGGGAACACATAACATGATAAATAATTGAACAGGTGGATTAAAGAAACGGCTTTCCTGTGCAGAATGAGAGGGGTGATGGACAGTTGGAAAGCCAGCCCCGGTGGCCAGCATCCTCCACAGCCCACAGTTCTCATCAGTTGGACTGCTCTCTCTCGCTCTCTTTTTTTAAACTTTGCCTTTCTGGGTTGTTCAAGGAGTCTCTTGGGCCTCATGGAATCAGACAAGCTGCAGAGAAAGGCACCAGCTCAGGAGGGAAGCCTGCCAGTGACTGTTGCTGCAGGGACTGAGCACGGAGCGGAATCCTATTTTGGACGTGGTTTGCAAGGGACAAACTCTGCCGAGGGTCAGATGGCAAGTCTGTCTGCTGGTTTGATTTCAGAAACACTCTGCGTGGCTTGCTGGTGCCAAAACACCTGCGAAGCACCAATCAGGTGTCACCTTGTCAGCCAGGGTCTCATGTTGGGGTTCTAGGCATGTTTTCTTCCCAGACCAAGAATATAGTTTACGTCTCCCAAAAAGAGGACACGGTACCGATTTCCTGGATCATTCGCAGCAGTCTTAATAGCTTCGCCTACTGATATCCTGGAAATATTTCACACCAGGGCGTTCTCGTAACCTTGACTTGGAGACAGCCCACCAGTAGAGGCTTTGGCAAAGAGGGAGAAGGAATGAGGAAAGAGAAAAGGAAGGCATCGACTTTTGCACACACGCCACCATCCTCATTTCTATTTGCAGCCCAGCGGCAGTATTTGAAGTTTGCAGTGAAAATAAAACCCCTGTTGGAACTCCCGCTACCATGGCATATTTTAAAATGGTTACAAAAGGAGTCTGAGCATTTGGGCCGGCAAGGCCCAGGATTCCTGGGCCACCCTGTGGAAAACTCTGGAGATTCACCAAGTGGTCAGATCCTGCTTCACCAAGCGAGGTCAAGGAAGTTGGGTTAAGAAGAAAGGCAGAAAGAAAAAGCAGATGACCCAACTAAGTGACTCCTAGCTTCTAAAAAAAATTAACCACGCCAGAATTGTGTGGAGGCAGAATTTGAAGACAAAATAGGTTTTGGAAAGAAAAAAATTATAGGGAAAATTTCAAACATATACTAAAACGAGAGAATGGTACAGGTGCCGGTCTCCTGGCTTTGTTCACAATTATCAACTTACAGCCAATTTTGGTTTCATTTGTACCTTCTCGCCAATTCCCATTCACCACCTGATTATTTTGGAGTAAATTCTAGACATCATGCAACAGATGATTGGATAAGGGGAACAGGATGAAAGAAGGGCAAGAGAATAGCCAAAGAACATATATGCATAGCCCATGGACACGGACAACAATGTTGTGAGGGCCAGAGGGAGAGGAGGGCAGGGTCTGGCTGAAGTGGGGCGAGGGGGTTGGGGGGCATCTGTAATAATGTCAACAATTAAAGTAAGATATAATTAAAAATAATAAAAGGCAAATTTTATAAGGTTTATGACATGGCTGTAGATTAGTTAGTGAAGTTAAATACTACAGAAGACCAAGTGGGATCATTCATTGTGCGTACGTATTCTAAGAAAAGTTTACACTTTTCTCAAACTTATATACGAACTAAAAATGGGTTTCATATTAGTTTTGTAAAACTCTTCTTGGTGGTGCTGTGTGATGGCTAGACAGCGGTTATATGCAGATAAACAGCAACCTATGGTCTTGCAGAAGGTGAAGCTTTGGGGAAACAAGGACAGGATGTAATTGAGAAGGGTGCTGACCCCAAGGATGGGTGCAAAATGCAGTGTGATATTACAGGGGGTGTGGAGGAGCCTGGAGATCAGAGAGCCTCTGCCAGTTACTACGTTACTACGTGGTCTGGTCGACAGCCAAAGCTGCCCTTTGATCTTCATCCTTCATCCTATTATTAATCTCCCCAGAGAGATGCCCTTTTCCTCCTCACATACACAATCCAATCGGGACACAAAAGAGCAAGGAAGGCTGAGGGTGAACTTCTGAATATACTTACCACCCCAGGAAGCTCCACAGCTCTGTCTTCTACTAGCCTCTACTTCTTCAACTATGTAAAGTGGAGAACATTTGGGGCAAGACATTCAAAACAGTAGCAATTCATTTTCAATGGATTTAGTATATGCAAATACAGACTTAGCAAAGACTTCAGTTTTGATGTTGCTTGAGGAGTTTTTGTGTGACTTGTGTAAGGATTCGTCACTGGGTTAATCCTTTGCTGCATTTAACTTCCCTTGCACATTTAATTACATTTGGTAAATGAAAACCAAGTGATATATCTGATATATTTGATAGATGAAAACCAAGTGTACATTTCAGGGTTGCCTATATTCAACTCAATAGATTTTTTTAAGCTCCTACTATATACAAAGCACTGTGGTAAGCACTGGAGGAAAACAAAACTTGGATAATAAATCATTGAGATCAAGGAGTTTGCAATGTAAGGATTCTTAGGGCAAGAATACACATGGCCATGATGCCACTATAAGAAAAATGCAAGAAAAGGGAACAAATGTGAGTGACAAAAATAATGTTATTATTTTTATCAGAATGTGATGAAGATGCAAAGGAGGTCACTTTGATAAGAGTGAATCCTAAAAACCTTTGAAGCTAGAGAAATTTATTTCTTATAAAAACATTTAAAAATATCTTTTTATTAATTTCAGAGAGGAAGGGAGAGGGAGAGAGAGATAGAAACATCAATGATTCGAGAGAATCATTGATTGACTGCCTCCTGCACACCCGCTACTGGGCATCGAGCCCACAACCTGGGCATGTACCCTGACTGGTAATCAAACCGTGACCTCCTGGTTCATAAGTCAATGCTCAACCACTGAGCAACACTGGCTGAGCTGGAGCAGAATTTTAATTAGAGAAATTGGAGTTGAGGGGAAGCATTTCGGGAAGAACAAAAATAGAAAGAAAAGGAATCGTGTGAGAACAAATGGGACAAGTTCAGGGAAATGCACACAGTCCAGGTCGGCTGGAATGTAGGTTACCTTTAGGGAGGAGGAGCAAGATAGGGTATAATAGGCAAGCTGATTGCATCAAGGCAGATCTCAAAGAACCTCTGAGGGAGTTAAATGCACAAAGCCTGAAGCGAGATTGCCTACAGTCCCAGGGAGCCCCAGCCAGCAGCAGGGTTTTATGTTGAGTTTGCTGGGAAGGTCACCTGCGGGTTAACTGCTGGAGAGGGACCCCTGTTCTGAGAATCTATGATAGGACCTTCCATTTTCAGTTAGTTTGTCTCATGATGGGCAAGCCCTGTCTTCATTCCACACCCCAAGGCCTAGGGCACTTGCCAACTGAAAAAAAGTCTCAAAGTGGAAAGAAGAAGGGGGTGGGGAGCCTGTGAGATGGGATGCACCCTGAAAGCACTGGATGGACTGACTGGTCAGCTCTGGGCTCCCGCCCCTTCCAGGGTTATGAGAGCCTTTCCTCCTGGAAGGGGTGGAGTGAGAGCTGATGATGCCAATTTAATGGTTCACAACTGGGTGTCTCTCCCTTCCTGGAAGGCCTGACAACATCTCTCCCACCATTGTGATTAGGAAGAAAGCATTCGCAAGGATGATTATCTAATCAGGGAATTAGCCTTCATTCATGAGGCAAGTGTTAAAGGACTCTTAAAAAATCAAACAGAAAAAAAAGGCCCACGTCAGGAAATAGTACCAGTAATCACTCCCTGGATGATTATTATACACAAACACTATTAAGATTTGGAGCAATTATTTGTAAACAACCATCAAATGAAGTGGGGAGATTTTCATCTTGAGCACTTACTCTATTAAAGACACAGCCACTTTCTCCTACTTGATTTTCTCCCTTCAAGTCAACTGCATTGTCTAGTCGAATTTTCTCAAATTATGGCCTAGGGGTCATCTGATTCCAAATCCCCTGGGGCACTTGTTAAAAATTTAAATTTCTCAATACCATCTTAGAACCATGAATTTCTACATGGGAAAAATCCAGGAATCTGAATTTAAAATACTTTTAAAGTAGGAAAATTTCAAGCATATTCAAAAGTAAAGAGAAGGGAGAATCCAAGATGGCGGCGTAGGTAAACACCAAAACTGCTGCCTCCCGCAACAATTTCAAAAAAACAACTAAAAGAAAAAACGTCTATCACCCAGAACCACGGGAAAGCTGGCTGAGTGGAAGTTCTACAACTAGAAGGAAAGAGAAAAGAGCATTGAGACGTGCACGAGCACTGAAAAGCTGAGGTACAGAGGCACGTGATCTGGGCTGGCGGCAGGCATTGCTTTTTTCAAACCCGAAGGGAGACAAGCCCCCGATTACTCTGAAATCCAGTCTCTGGGGAGAAACGGGGGACCCAAACTCCTACGGGGAGAAGCTGGACTGTCTGCCATTGAGGGTGGCTTGCTTGCAGAGCTGCGCACAGGAATAATTGTTTACTGCACTGGGGCATGGGACTCAGGGATGCCTCGGGGACGTCATCAGGGACGCAGAGCCGGCTAACTAGCAGCCATTGCTGTTTGCTATGCCCTAGCCTAGTGACACCCTGAGACCCCGCCCTGCACAACCTACAAACCCACCCAAGCTCCAAGCAGCGGTTTTAGCATAAGAAAGGCCTGCCCTATTGCAGCTTAACCTAGCAAACTTGCAGCCTGGGTCAGACAGCTCCAAAACCTCCAAACCCCAAGAAAAGAGGAGAAAACTTTAGCTCTCGCTGTAGCTCCTGCTGGGTGGCCTCAGACAGTAGCTGACCTGCACCCCATTGGAGATCCAGAAGCCAGTGTACTTAGTGGTCAGTGTGAGACACCAGATTTCAACTCCTCACATCCGTAAGTGACACATTCAAGAGGCAGACTCAGTGAGCACCAAAGCCCCACTGAAACAAGTCCTGCTCCATAAGCGTGTCTTCAGCGCAGCGGTTCTGCCATTATAGACACAGCGAGTGCTCACAGCCAATTGGCCTGGAGGTCAATTCCTCCCAGTGTACCAACAGCAATTAAGGCTTAACTACACCAAGACTTTGCACTCAGCCCACAAAGAGGTGTACCAAGAGCATCCACCTCATGTGATTGAGAAGGCTGAGCTACTGCCCCCTATAGATCACCTACCACACAAAGCTACTCCATCAACACAGGGAAGCAGCCACAATGGGGAGACAAAGAAACATGTCACAAATGAAAGAAATGGAGGAAAGCAAACTACTGGATGACATAGAGTTCAGAACCACATGTATAAGGTTACTCAAGAATCTTCTTAAAACCGCTGAGAAACTTGATGAGACCTTTAAGGATATTAATGAAAATGCCAAAAAAAATGGAAAAGGATCAGTCAGAAATGAAGCATACACTGTCTAAAATAAAGAATGTACAGAAACTCAACTGTAGATCAACGTACCCCAAGAATCAAACCAAAGATCTGAAATATGTGGAAACAAAAAACATCCAACCAGAAAAACAAAAAGAAAAAAGAATCCAAAAATATGAAGATAGTGTAAGGAGCTTCTGGGACAACTTTAAGCGAACCAGCATCCGAATTTTTGGGGTGCCAGAAGAAGGGAGAGAGCAAAATATTGAAAACCTATTAGAAGAAATAATGACAGAAAACTTTCCCTACCTGGTGAAAGAAATAGACTTACAAGTTCAGGAAGCGCACAGAACCCCATACAAGAGGAATCCAAAGAGGACCACACCAAGACACATCATAATTAAAATGCCAAGGGCAAAAGACAAAGAGAGAATATTAAAAGCAGCAAGAGAAAAACAGTTAATTACCTACAAGGGAGTACCCATATGACTGTCAGCTGATTTCTCAACAGAAACTATGCAGGCCAGAAGGGAGTGGCAAGAAATATTCAAAGTGATGAACAGCAAGAAACTACAACCAAGATTACTCTACCCAGCAAAGCTATCATTCAGAGTTGAAGGTCAGATAAAGAGCTTCACAGACAAGAAAAAGCTAAAGGAGTGCATCACCACCAAATCAGCATACATGAAATGCTGAAGGGCATTCTTTAAGAAGAGGAAGAAGAAGAAAAAGGTAAAGATAAAAATTATGAACAACAAAATGACATCAAATACATATCTACCAACAAATGAATCTAAAAATCAAATGAATAAAAAATCTGAAGAACAGAATGGACTGGTGAATATAATAGAATCAGGGACATAGAAAGGGAGTGGACTAACGATTCTCAGGGGAAGCAGGTGTGAGGGGTGCGGGAAGAGATTGGACAAAAATCTTACTCCTATGGATGAAGACAGTGGCAGAGGGTAAGGACATGGGGTGGGGTGGGGAATCAGGTGGAGGGGAGCTATGGGGGAAAAAAAAAAGAGGAACACCTGTAATAATCTGAACAATAAAGATTTATTTAAAAAAAAACAAAAGTAAAGAAAAAATATAATGACTTACCATGTATTTATCACTCAGCTTTACTAATTATCCATGGCCAATCATATTTGATTAATACCCTCACCTCAGGTTATTGTAAAGTACCACATATATCATTTCACCTGTAAATATTTTGGTTGTATCTCTAAATAATACTTTAAAAAAATCTAAATAGAATTATTATATAATAAAAGTTAGTCATATTTTCTTTCTATCAGACATTTAGTATTTAAATTTCTCAGTTGTAGTATCACAACTTTTTTATTCAAAACCAAATAACTTGGCCATGTTGCAATTGGCTGTTATGCCTTGTCTCTTTTTCCCCCCCTCCTCTATCACTCTGTCCACCACCACCATCCACCACTTCTTATTTGTTAAAGAAATTGAGTTGGCCTGGCTGTGTGGCTAAGTGGTTAAGGCCATGGTTCGATTCCCAGTCAGGGCATATGCGGGCTCCATCCCCAGTGTGGGGTGTGCAGGAGGCAGCCAATAAATGATTCTCTCTCATCATTGATGTTTCCCTCTCTCTCCCTCTCTCCCTCTTCCTTCCTATCTGAAATTAATAAAAATATTTTTTTAAATAAATTGAGTTGAGAGTGTGGAATCTCGGAGGGAAGGTGAGGGAGGGTGGGTGGGTGGGAAGACCTTGTATACATATATACATAACCCATGGACACAGATAATAGGGTGGTGAAGGCCTGAGGTGGGGGGCAGGGGTCAATGGCGGCAAAAAGGGGACATATGTAATACTTTCAACAATAAAGAATTATTTTTAAAAAAGAAAGAAATTGAGTTTTTTGCCTTGCAGAGTTTCCCATACTCTGTATTTTGCTGGTTATATCCTCAGGGTATTATGTACATGTCCTTTGACACCCCCCTCCCCCATATTCCCTTTAATTTATATAATAATGTTATATAATTAATTTTATAATTTATTATATATTTTATTTATTTGTATTTTACCAATAGTAATTTTAGAATAGTTGCTAATGCTGTTTATTATTAAAATGTAAATCCTTGAATAGATTCTTACTTATGTTTTTGACAATACTTTATAGGTGGTATGAAGTATGGAACGCTTCCATTTGGAGGCACCAAATGTCTGGGATTTTAAGAATAATATTAGTAGCTACTGATGAACATTGCTCAGTTCCATGACCTCATTGGGGACTCTGGTTCTTTACATATAAAGCAATCCAGGTGAATTTTACCCACATTGAAACTCAAGGATTTTGCTCTAGTCCTTTTCCCATGCTGCTGGTAGAACTATCTTACAAAAGAAAGCAAATATGGAAAAAAATGAAATGCCTTTTCCCTCTAATAAACTATTCTAATAACACCAGATTGAGGTCAAGCGAGATGTCAATTCTTTGTAGTGTGGAAAGACTACATGACTGTTGTATTTTTTTGTTACTTTTTAACTTAAATATAAAATTAGTAGAATTAATACTCCATATGTGAGTCCACCATAATACTGTATAATATTTGTAAGGAAGCTCAAAACATTCTGATGGGATACATGATGAAAAAGGCTTGGAGACAGTAGCCTAGGGGCTGTAGCCCACATCATTGAACTTGTTGAGAGGAACCACTTCCCCAGATTTCTTTCCCACCACTGTCCTTTCCCTCACATCCTATGCTATAGTCATGCTGAACTTCAGGCATCACTCAGTAGGGTCATGTCCTTTCCTACTTCCTTGCCATTGCTCATCCTCACTCTGTGCTTGTACTGCCCTTCCTACATGGCAGGTTCCCTCTCAATGGAAGCGAACCATGATCTAATGAACATGGCACATATCTTCACCCTGGCTTTTACTGCGCATGACATTTCAAATGAGCAGAGGAGCTGTGTGTCTTTTGTCACTGTAACAGCACTGAATACAAATATTGTGAGTATTTGGGTGCTAGAATCTATAGGGCATTTGAGAGTCATTATTTTTAAGAGGGTAAGGGAGAAAAAGGAATCCAACTTGGCATCCAACGTCTTGGCTTGGGAACTGGGTGGATGGTGGTGCCATTCATAAAGACAGGGTGATACAGGGAAAGCAAGTTGGGCCAAGGCAGGATGGGTGAATGATGACTTCCGCTGGAAAAGGTGAGTCATGTGTCTATGCTTTATCTCCTTGAGTCAATTAGAAGCGTTATCTCTTTTTCTTTTGTAATTCATCCTGTAGCGAAATACCCAAAGCTCTTTCAACATGCTCTCTGTCTGGTATCTATTTGGAAAAGATCTTTGGTCTTGGGTTTACTCCCACCAAGAATGCCTAGACAGCTCTTCTTCTTAAGATCAGGCTATCACTCTAACAAATTGCAATCCATAAAGAGGAAAATGGAAAGGCTCGAATTCCTACAGTACTATTCCCAGAAGTCTTTAAAGATGAATTAAAATTTACCAAAGGGCTGTTGTAATCACAGGGCAATTGCAAAATAGGAGAAACCAACTTCAAACTTAAGGTTATAAATAGGACTGTCTTTATAAAACAAAGCAAGAAATCAAGGTAACTTAAAGCCATCACAGGGCAAGCTCCTCATGAGCACGATCTCTTCTCTCTAGCTAGCCTGACTCCTCTCTCCTAAGACTGGTCTTTTCTCTCTCACAGCTTTTTATTAAACCTTTGATCCCTCATTTCTTTTTCCAGAGAGATAGCATATCCCCATCTCTGTCCCAACCACAACAGCATAACACAATAATTTGCAGCAATTCTCCAAAGTCTCGTTTATTCCCCTTAGAATAATATCTAGGGGAGGGAAAGGGAAAACAGGGGAGATGATAGGAACTTAGGCAAGACAGTCCAAGGGTGGACTTTTGTGTTGCAATAGAATGAACATCTCAAGGTGGCTTCTGATCCTCCAACCGTGGTCCCCTTTGCGAGACCTGTCAGTGTGACATTAACATATACTTTCTCTTTCTTCCTAATTCCTAGGCAAATAAATATTGGTTCAAAGGCTCACACATGTCTGTACACACATGCACATACGCCCCTCTTCTCAAGAATAAGCATGAATATCTCTTAAAGTATAGTCTAGAGCCTAATTAAGAAACTGAGCTGAAACCGGTTTGGTTCAGTGGATAGAGCATCAGCCTGCGGACTGAAAGGTCCCAGGTTCGATTCCGGTCAAGGGCATGTACCTGGGTTGCAGGCACATCCTCAGTAGGGGGCATGCAGGAGGCAGCTGATCAATGTTTCTCTCTCATTGATGTTTCTAACTCTATCTCTCTCCCTTCCTCTCTGTAAAAAATCAATAAAATATATTTTTAAAAAAAGAAACTGAAACATTTTACTATATAAACCATATTCTTCAAATACCAAGGGGAGGGTGTTTTATACATGCAGAGATGAGTCAATCCTTGTGTCCATCCTTTTTCTGAACCTTGTAAAGGTGACAAGAGGGTTTATTAGCCTTTAATTCAAGTCATCTCCCCCACCACACCTGTGGGCAGGATGGAAGTGGTCTGCGGTGGGGATAGTTGGCTCTTCTGGCTCATTCCTTTGCAATGACGACATGGTACAGGGAAGATAGGCTTAGTATTTAACCATGGAAGCAACAATAGAAGCACGTCACTCAAATACTTGAAATACATACTTCTATCCCCAAATAATTTCCCTGGGAACATCTAGGACACCTGTGTGAAGTCTGAAGCCAACTCCCCCAGCAGCCATGCTGGTTCTTGGCACAGCAGGAAGATTATTTAGCATCCAGAGAGAGCCCACCATCAAACAGATTCTGGTCCTGGCCCACAGACTGCCTTTTGGGCCAAAGTCACCTTTCCTGACTGCCGGCTCTATTAGCAGGTTTTCTGCCTTAAAATCTGGTGGGCCACCAAGCCCATCCCATTCTGGCTCTGCTTACCCAGAACTGAAGAGTGCAACTCTCCCTCCCCTGGCAAGTGCATCTTTTCCTGTGTCTCCTTCCTGTTGTTGCCATGGCATCTGTGCATGCCACACCAAACTACAATTTGTCCATCTGCACGTCTGTCTGTCTGCCTGTCTGTCCTTGCTTGCCTGTGAGCTCCAGGAGGGCGGGGACTGCTATGTAGTTTCCATGGCATCCCCTTCTGCCCTTCCTCTCAGTTCGGTGCAGGCAGGCTGTGTAAGGGCTTTTGAGACTGATTATTTTTAGAGGGTGGGGAAGAAAAAAGGATCCAACTTGGTATCCAACAGGAGGCTTGGGAACTGGATAGATGATGGTGCCATTCATAAAGACGTGGTGCAACAGGGAAAGCAAGCTGGGCCGAGGCAGGATGGGTGAGTGATGTGTTAGGTGCTTGTTCAATGGCCTCTTTATGGCAGCTTCAAGGTTGCTTTCAGCTGCTGAGCCTCAGTCAATACCCTAATGACAAGTAGTGTTCAATGAATGTCTTATTAACTCACAGTTTTGTTGGGGGGTGGGGGAATCATAAGCATATTAGAAAATCAGACACTAGAGTCTCCAGTCTCATAAGGAGTCATTTCTTTCTCTACATTGAATCTGGCTGACTACGTTTCCCTGGATCGCCCATGGAAGCTGTAGTCTGGTTTTGCTGTGGTCTAGTTTTGCTGTGGTCTGGTTTTGCTGTGGTCTAGTTTTGCTCTTCCCCATTCCTCTTCCCACAGGCTGATGACTAAATTACCCTGAGACTTTTCTTGCTAAAGCAGTCAGAGGCCCTCACGCTCATACTCCAGCAACATTTGTCCTTCCCTCCAGTCTTCAATTGCGGGTCATGGGTTTGGGGACGGAGGCCTGAGGAAGCACATGGAACCCTGGAGGCTGAGTAGAGAGTCGCTTGTACCCGCTGAAACAATCACAGGATCCAGACTGGAGACAGCGGGGAAGAAGAAAAAAAAAAGGCCAACTCTGCCCCATTCAGCTGGCTCTCCATTCAGCCTGGGGTGGAGGGGAATGGCTGTGTGTGTGAATCTAGTCAGCAGCAGCATTCCTGGAAAACTGGCCCATTGTGGAGCTTTCTCGTGAACTTCATCCACCTGTCATGCTGGGCCTTGGAGGGGAGCCAGCCCGGGCAGGAAAGAATAGGCTGCAGGATACTGATGTGTGTCAGTGGCCCCGACCCTCCCATTCCTGAGCACAGATGAGTTAGAAGACCGGACACCTCACTGTGTCATTTCAGCTCGGGAGGCCACAGAAACACTGGCTGAGGGAGGGGGCGGCCCAGAAGGGATGACGGAGTGTTTAAACTCTCTGTGGGCCCCTCTCTGGGATTGCAGAATCATCACTGCAGGGAAATGGCTCTGGCTCTTGCTCAGACAGGTCTCTTTGTACTCCCTGACCTCATGCTGCACGCAGAAGGCTGAGCCTCAGATCCAAAGGATAATGTCTGGTGCTTCCCACCTCCCTATCGCCCTCCCCTTGGCCTCTCTGGTCGGCTGGTCAGAGGACTGGCTGCAATGACATCAACTGGCTAGAATTACATAAAACTTCCCTTTTCAACTCCCAGACTCCTGGATTCATGTTTTGTGTTGTTTTTAATTTCTAAACGATTTCCCTTTTCCCAGCTGGGGTCCCCCCTCCCCACCCCATCTCCGTCAGTTTTCATTTCCTATTTTCCATTAGCAGCTTTCGGGCAATGAGGTGGAAGAAACATATATTCTCAAGGAGCTTTAGCTCACGAAGACAGCCAACACTGGGCAAATTGGAAAGAACTGATTCTAGAAACCAATGACTCAGGCTGGGGAGGTCATATCAAAGCAGTGTCTCCCTTCTGTCTCAGGAAGAGAGAGCTTTCAGGCAATTCCTCCTCCTGGTGAGGTTTCTCACAGTCAACCCCACCACAGGGGATGAAGGTGGGAGAAATAGACCTTATCCTGGACGTCTGGGTGCTGGGAACAGACCACCTACAGGTGTCCGTCATAGATTTGAAACTAGCAAGCCACAGGCTAGAGAGTCTCAAACTGTAACAGTCACCAGACACTTCTAAGATGCTGGAGATCGGGGTGGGGGCTGAGAGTCTGCATTTCAGGCGAGCTCCCAGGTGACATCGATGCTGCTGGTTTTCAGACCACACTCTGAGTAGCCAGGCTAGACTTACCTGGCACATTGCTTTCCAGAGCTTTACCCTGAGGAAACATGGATCTAACGCTATATTGGGGCAGGAAGTTTTCATTTAAGGAGGAGGATTGTGTAATGGAAAGAGGAGTAATTAGGGACAAGGAAACCAGGGCTGCATTCCAAGTTACGCAACAAGCTAACTGGGTGCGTTCGGATAAGCCATAACCTCCCTGAGCTACAGTAAAAGAAGGAAGTTAAGCTAGGTTGGATAGTCCCCAAAGTTTTCATATGGGATGTGTGTTCGGAAAGATTCTGGCTCCTGAACACACTGCAAACAGCAGAATAACCTGGGTGGTCTCATCCTAGACAAATGAATCATTTCCATTTCACCTTTTCAAATTTAGAGAATGTATCAGGGCACAAACTGAAAGACCCATCGGGAAACCCTCTGGATCTGATGGTGCCCAAGGTCTCTTCTTAACAGTGACACCCGGTCATTTCCGTGATGAGCATAACAGGGAAAGAAGGATGGATTTTCATTGTGTGTAACGTACATGTTCCTACCAGCCATGGTTGGTTTTAAGGCTAGTTTTAAATGAGGGAAGAAATTGTCTCTCTCCCTAAAAATCTTTTTTTTTAAAACCCTAATTATTTTATTTCTGTGTGTATCAAGACTACAAATAGCATTTAACACTTAATTTATTTTTCCAATTAAGAAATTACATGTTTTGATAATGGTCATTGTCTTAAAAGTGTCCTTCAGTCCTGCACGTGAAAGGATATTGCTAATCGAGTCAGTTCAGAGGGACAGCCTGGAGCCCGGGGCGGTGCCGCGTGGAGAGGGGCCCGGAGCCCGAGTCCAGGCAGCCGTCAGTGAGGAGGCCCTGCTCTCACAGCTGCCGCACCGTTCAGCCAACATGGGGTCCTGATAAAGTGCCGATTGTGTGGAAATTGCCCACACTCCTCCCTAGATGCGCATGCGGGGACTGTCCCGCCTTCAAAGCAGCACCATTGAGGAAGCGGAGGGTGCGGAAGGATGGCGGGTTACCCCAACATCCAGGGCGACGCCAGCTGCCCCCGGATGAGGCGTTGGTTCAAGTGATTGGATCGAGCTCAGTGTCTGCTCCCACGTCGTCACTTACTGTGGGTCACAGACCCCTCTCCCCAAAGCTCTCCGGACAAGGTGGAGACACATGGGAAAGAACGGAGAGTCCTCCCCCCATCCCACAGTAACAGCCAGACCACCGTGAGGAGGTCCACGAAGCAGGCATGCTCGTCCCCGGCAGGAGCAATGGCTTAGCAAGTGCAGGACACCACCACCACGCATCTCTTCCCCAACCCTCGCCCTCAGGGAAAAGGCAGCAGGAAAGACGCCTTGAGTGTGAACAATCAGGCTTGTAAACAGCTCAGCCCAGGAGAAGCAGTGCCCCTGAGTCAGCACCCAACCCACAGAGTCAGTGTGAACAGCAGCAGTGCCCGGAGCCTGCCCAGGGCCCCTCAGCCTAGGGGCGCCCAGTCCAAGGGCACACACAGCCCAGGGGCGCCCAGCCAAGGGAGGCCTGGAACCCATCAGCAATGCCAAAGCTGCATCTTTGGTTAATTTCACTGAGTTGCCACTTGTCTTAACACTGTGTTCTTGGCAAAATTACTGAATGAGCCGCATGGCACGTGACATGTTATTTTAAATTTAAGTTACTTGAAAAGCAATGCCCATCTGAGTAAGTGACAGTGACTGAAATCATGTAAAAAACGAAGGGGCAGGAGAGCGGTGGGAGCCCAGCCTGAGTCCTCGTGGGCCTGGGAGGGGCTACTTACGAGGTGGGCGGCACAGCTTCTCTGCAGAGGTCGCGCTGACTGGAGCTCAGCTCAGCTGGAAGCCCGCGGGGCACTCTGTGGTGTAGAGCAGCTTGCTGCGCAGCAGCGCCTCGTCCTGGAACTCGGGCAGCTTCAGCAGGTTCATGCAGGTGCTGGCTGTGGGCAGCCGCTCCAGGTCGGAGCCGCCGTTGTGAATGCAGAAGGCGGGGTACAGCTCCTTAAACCCCAAGAGAGGGGGCCGGGAGCAGCTGGTGACGAACTTGAGCAGTTTGCGCTTCTCCTCGTCTGTGAAGCCCTCCACGACGCGCCAGAAGGCTCGGATCACAGGGTGGTCGGCAGAATAGCCCCCTGAGTAGTTGGTAAAGGACTTCAGGTCCTCTAGACTTATGGGAACTTGTGCACCAGAAATCTCTCCCTAAAAATCTTTAGGAGAGGATAGGACAGCAACAGGTGAGGCTGTTGGGAAGAGGTCTCTACCCACAAGCAGGATAAATGACCATGTGACTGTGATGCTCTGAGTGACACCTGCCTCGTGTTTCATGGTGAGAGACCCAGCAGGTGTCAGGAAACCCACTTACATCAAGATCATTTGAAGAGATCCTCAGAGGTCCCATTCAAAGGTATGAGTGGGCTTCCTAAGGCTCAAAGGTGTGACTGACTGTCTTACTTGCAGTTGGACTTGAACCCAACTTCATGTAATTTTAATTCGTGCTTTTAGTGCTTATTCTGAATTCTTTTCCTCACACCCTTCTACTTGACTTCTACTGCCCCTTTGATTTATCTAAGAGTCCATGCGATTCAATGTCCCTTCTCTATTAAGTTAACATTCTCTTCTTCTGGGTCTTGGCTCCAATTACATTGAGTCAGAGATTCAGTGGGGAGGCTGGACAGCCAGGTTTGGAAACAGGGGAGGAATTCTCAACCATCAAGGTGTGTTGGAATGGAATAAAACCCAGCCATCTCCTCTGAAGATTTAAAGTCCTGAGAGATGGAGTCTGATTGGCCAAGGGTAGGTATCATGAGGTTTGAGAAAGGATCTGGTAGAAATACCCTCCAGGGACCCCTTAAGCTTCCATACAGAAAAGGAAGGAAATGACTTCTACATTTAAAATTTTAATAAGATGGTATACAATGGGGATGGGTCACCTTCAACAGTAAATTAAAGTGCTGTCAAGAAGGGGAATGAACAAGAAGGGAATGAACAGGAAGGGGAATTATTGCTGGTGAATAAAAAGCATATGTACCATGCACGGACTTTTAGTCTCCTGTCTTTCAAATCAAGATAGATGCTCTCTGTTCAGTTAGGCAGGCATTACTAGCTCAGTTCTTTTAATTCCCCTCTCTTGGATGCTTGATACTGGATACCGTGCACCTGCTAGTGCATTGGAAAGAGCAGAGATTTGTGACTCGGTAAAGGTTGTGTAAGCCTCTGAGCCTCCTTTTTTATCACCCATAAAATTGGGACATACTTCATACGTTTCTGTGAAGATTATGAGTGGTAAGATGCAGTGCCTGACACACAGTAGTCATCCAACAAAATATTGGTTTCCCCCACCAACTCTTCTCTAGCTAATCTGCTGGATAATTTTCACCCTCATCAAGGCAGAGAGCCCTGCCAGGGCCTTGTTCTCCACGTCAGAAATGTTTTCCATTCTTACCCTTTCTACGCAGATGACTTACTTGGCACGCCTCTGGCGGTTAGTACTACCAGCTGAAACTCCTCTGTCCCTAATGGAAACGACACGGCAGGTGAGTCCTCTCCTCATCACCATGCTACTGCTCATGTGTTTTTCGGTCCAAATTCCAAATCCAGCTGCTAAATATACCATGTGCATGTCTCACACTACTTTTCTGAGTGACGTGTGGTCTTCCATAAAGCCACAGGGCTGCTGCCTTCTTTTCTTCTGAAATGGGCTCCCAAATAAATTCACTTTCTCCTCTTGGGGATTTGATATCAAACTCCTTACTGAGAAACTGGAGTTAGTGAAAATATAGCCTATGTTCTTCCAAAATCAATTCATCAGAGTCAGTACCAGGCATTCATTCTGTAGTGAGGAAACAGAGCAGGAAATACCTTGGTTATTAAATAATAATAATAAATAGGTTTTAGTGTCTATTAATGGCCAGGAGCACTTTGGTTATTATAGAAATGAATAACACATATAGTTCCTGGCCTCCAATAGCCTACAGTCTAGTGAGGGATGAGACACATATACAAACAGATCAATTACTCTACAGTGTCATGAATGGGGACACAGTGTTGGTGTGAGACAGGGGAAGGAGGTTTAAACTGGATCATGAGGATGGGGAGTAAACTGGACAGAGATGGGGGAAGGTGGTCTACACTGAGGGAAGGGTGTGTGAAAAAAACAGTATTGAGAGAGAGCAGAGTACGGCTAGGGAATTGCAATTCAGAGCCTCTTGGGTACAGAGGGTTAAGGGGTTGGGTGAGAGAGGTGATCTTGAGACAACAGGGCAAGGGTCAGTAAACTCTGGCCTCCAGGAGGGCCACCTGGTTTTCTAAGGAACATTTAACAGGAACACAACCATACCCATTCATTTACACAGCGTCTGTGGCTGTCCCCCTGCATGATAGCAGAATTGAGTGGTTGCCATAGAGACCATTTGGCCTGCAGAGCAGAAGATATCTACTACCTGGCTTTTACAGAAAAAGTTTGCCAGCCACAGCCACAGAGATATGAAACAGAGCACGGTGATCTTGGGAAGCCACACTAGAGAATCTAGACTTCATTCTGCAGAACCATGGGAAAGCTGGTGAAGGATGTTAAGCAAGGGAATGGCATGTTCATCAGATTTCTGTTTTAGGAAAATCCCTTCTGCTGCATATGCAGGATGGATTGGAAGGGCAAGTCTGAAGGGAGGGGCACCAGCTGAAAATGTATTGCAATCATCTAGACAGGATTGTGAAGCTTGTGGCCTGAATTAATGTATGTCCAAAACTGTGATAGACGATACTTATGGAAGACAGTAGGAGCAGCATTCTCTTTTCTTAGATTCTCCTTCTGTGACCTCTTCTTTTTTTTTTTTTTTAATTTCTCCCTTCCTGTCTCTTTCCCTCTCTTCCTCCACACTTTTTCCAGCATGACCATTCTTCCCCTTCTTCAAACATCCCATTCACATTTGACACTATACTCCTTGTCAAGGTCAAAGAAGCAAGCACTTCAGGAATCTGCATGTCTGAGCTTCTATAGCTGTGTTGTTGCTCTGGTGGCTTATCTCTTCCCAAACTGACATGTGTCCCTATGAGACCTCATGATCTTCCTTCTCCTCTTTCTCATCATAGTCTATTCACTTGAGCCACTGCAACAGTTTCTGAAATCTCTCAATAGACCATGGTCTCTCAATAGACCAAAGGACCATGTGGCTGCTGCCCCAGCACCCAGCACTCATCATCATATTCAAACTTTTGAAGTTTTAAAGACTGACTCTTTCTCCTAGTTGTTATGGATGATGGGACTGAGGTTGAGACAGACTAAATTACTTGCCCAAAGCCACAGCAATTCAGTAGGAAACGAGGTTTCCCAGATCTTGTCCTTGTGCTCTTTCTGGTTCACTATACCTAACAGCTGTAAATTCTTGTTTGTTTGTTTTGTAGTTAATCTCATCGGAGGACCTTTTCCATTGGATTTTAGAGAGAGTGGAAGGGAGAAGGAGAAACACAGAGAGAGAAACATTGATGGGAGAGAGACACATAGATTGGTTGCCTCCCACATGCGGCCTTGGTTGGAGCACTGGGGATCAGCCTGCAACTGAGGTACATGCCCTTGATCAGAATCAAACCTGGGACCCTTCAGTTGGTAGGCCAACACTCTATTCACTGAGCCAAACTGTTTAGGGCTAATAGCTGTACATTCTTGTCCCAAATTAGGGAGATAAAATAGCAATCACCGTTTCTGCTCTGTGATCCCATCTAATTTGATCACCTGAAGGAAGTTTGTAAACAGCCATGTAGCTGTCCCAGTGACTTGACTATAAACAGTTTTCTTAAGAAATTCCACTGGGGGGTTCAGGGGGGTTGTTAGAGACCTGGGGTGAGGGGGAGGGGGAGGGATTGAGCAAAGAAGAAAAAATTCCACTGAGCCGATCAATTGCTTCCTGATACTGAGAACCAACTAGTAGTGTCAGAAACAGTTCCAAAAACTAATCCTATCTATTAAAGAGGGAATATGCTAATTGACCATCACTCTGTCACAAAAATGGCTGCACCCACAGCTGAGGCCAAGTTCCCATAAAGAACCTTAACAAGCAATCAGGAGGGATCTGAGGCTACGCCCTCCCCTGCCCCTGTGGGGCTTGACAGGGGACCTCAGGCTGGCAGGGCTTGACAGGGGATCTCAGGTCGCCTTCCACACCCAGCAGGGCTTGACAGGGGACCTCAAGGTGCACTTCCCATCCTGGTGCTGGGCTAGGGGACCTCAGACTGCTCCCCCCGCCCCAGTGTCAGGCCAGGGGACCTCAGGCCGCGCCCCCCACCAGGTGGGGCTTGACAGGGGACTTGAGGCCACACACCCCCACCCAGCAGAGCTTGTCAGGGGACCTCAAGGTGCATCCCCAGTGCTGGGTCGGGGGAACTCAGGCCACACCCCTTGCCCAGTGGGGACCTGAGGCTGCACTCCCCTGCCAATGGGGCTTGACAGGGGACCTGAGGCTGTTCCCCCCTCCTGGTGCCAGGCCAGGGGACCTGAGGCTGTGGGACCCCACCCCCCACCCCCAACTGGCGGGGCTTGACCGGGGACCTCAGTTCATGCCCCCACCCAGTGGGGATTGACAGGGGATCTCAGGCCATGTCCCACACCTGGCGGGGCTTGACAGGGCACCTCAAGCATGGCTCCCCACCCCCCGTTCTGGGCTAGGGGAACCTCAGGCCACACACCCCCCGTTCTGGCGCCAGGCCAGGGGACCTGAGGCTACGTTCCCTGCCTGGTGGGGCTTGACAAGGGTGGGACTAGCCAGGTTTGGATCTATCCCAATTGGGGGGGCAGGGCGGCCGGGTCATGATTTTGAGGCGCATGTGGGTGGGCAGAGACTTGACTCTGGGTCCCGTGGTGTGCCCAGACTCTAACAGGAGGAAGGTTTTCATATACATTTTACTAATTTTCTTTCATCTCTGACACTTCTATTATAGAGAAAGGGCAAATAGCAATATTAAATTATTTCCTCTAATTAATCCCTGTTCAATGTGCATGAATTTCATGCACCGGGCCACTAGTTATGAAATAAAGAAGAGGTTACTACCCAGGCTGGAAGAAAGAAAATGACAGGGATATTTTTGCTTTGAAATATAAAAGTGTTAGGGATTTTATTATTTTCATTTGATTTCGGTGTCATATCATTGTGCTTTTTAAATATCCATGTTTCCCAGAAAAATCTTTCACCTCAAGAAATGGTCTCTTGCCTGACTGGTATTGCTCAGTGGTTAAGCATTGACCCATGAACCAGGAGGTCATTGGTTCGATTCCCAGTCAGGACACATGCCCGGGTTGTGGGCTTAATCCCTAGTGCGGGTGTGGCAGGAGACAGCGGATTGATGTTTCTATCTCTCTCTCCCTCTCCCTCTAAAAATCAATAAAACCATTAAAAAAAAAAAAGAAATGGTCTCTTGTAACCCACAAAAATGCCACATTTATCACCATAACCATCATTTCGATGCTATAAAAGAGTCACATGTGACATACGGAAGCCAGATGCTGTCATTTGTATAGCAATGAGTTTGAAAAAAATGTGGGTGTTGCTGAAAGGCTTGGTCCTTCTAGCCAGTTGCACAAGCAAGGTCTCAGGAAGACGGCTACCAATGATGGGAAATGTCAGGCTACCAAGGCCATGGTCACTGACCAGAAGCAGACACCTCTGGGCCATGATCTGATTGTAATCTTCTAAAGCACATTGCCCAGGATGGCAGCCACTTGCCATATGTGGCTATTCAGTTTAAATTACTTAGAGTTCAATAAACTTTAAAAAGATAAGCGATAAGTGTTGGTGTGGATATGGGATAAAAGGAACTTTTATGCACTGTGGATGGGCATGTTAATTGATGCAGCCACCATGAAAAACAGTATGGAGGTTCCTCAAAAAAATTGAAAACAGGAATACTATATGATGCAGCAATTTCACCTCTGGAGAAAATAAAATCACTAACTCAAAGAGATATCTGCATCCCCATATTTACTAAGGAATTATTCACAGTAGCCAAGACATGGAAACAACCTATCAACAGATGCATTGATAAAGAAACTGTGATACAGATATAATATTATCCTATATAATAAAAGCCCAGTGACCGAATGGCAGAACAACTGGAATGACCTGGCCAGCCCCGCCCCTATGGGCCCCCATTGGGGTGGGCCAACTGAACCCCATCAGTGCACAAACTCATGCACTGGGCCTCTAGTTTGCTCATAAAAAAGGAAGGAAATCCCACCAGCATTGGACTTTGAGGACATTATGCTAAGTGAAATAAGTCAGAGAGAGAAAAACAAATACTGTATGATCTCACTTATATGTGGAATCCTACCAAACTAATAAAAACAGAAAACAGATTGGTTGTTGCCAAAGGTGGAGGTGGAAGGCAGGGGAACTGGGTAAATGTGGTCACAAGATGCAAACTTCCAGTTATGAGAGAAATAAGTTCCAGGGATGTAATGTGCCACATGGCGACCATAGTTAACTACACTGCATCATTTATTTGGAAGTTGCTAAATCTTAAAACTTCTCAGCACAAGAAAAAAGATTACTGTAAGTGTGTAGGTGATGGACATTCACTAAACTTATCATGCTAATCATTTTGCAACATATACATACATCCATACATCGAGTCATTATGTTATTTGCCTAAAATTAACACAGTGTTATATGTTAATTATTTTTCAAAAAATGTGACATTAGAATTTAATTTTAAAATGTAATCCTAAATAAATTCATACTTTTTGTAAAAAAGCCTTCCATTCCTTTAGTTGTATTGGCCACATTCCAAGTCTTCAATGACCGCGTGTAGCTAATAGCTACTGCATTGAAAGGGGCAGCTATTGAGCCACAGAAAGTTCTATGGGGCAGCATGGTTAGAGAAAGGCAGGCTAGGAAAATGAAATGAACAATTCTTCAGGGAGAGAAACCTTTATCAGGCTTGGTCACAGCCCAAGGAATGAATCAAAACAGCATGGCACCCTGGTAACTAAACTAATAGGCTCCTGGCTCCCTTGCACCTTTGTGTGTTACAGCCCCTGAAGGCAACTGTGACACTGTGTCTAAGAGAAGAGGCTAAAAGTTACTCGGTGGAAAGATGCAGAACCAAAGTGGAAAACTAAATCTTTTGTCCCAGTTTCCATGTGCGCCCCATCATTTTCTCAAGGAAAAGGGCAACAATGAAAAGCTACTTTACAAACAACACGAAGTGAAAAGGAAACAAAAGGTTTGATCAGGACAGAGCGCGTTACACCGCACAGTTTAAATCAGACACAGATGTGTGTGTGTGTGTGTGTGTGTGTGTGTGTGTGTGTGTGTGTGCGAGCTGTTTTTTTAATCAGAGGTATCAGTCACCAAAGGGTGAAACAAGATTGTAAATAAGTGGAGAGGAAATACATTGGCTCATTTTGTTCGAATTTAATGCCATTTCCATGTCTGCCTCCTTCTTTTGGAGGGATGATGATCTGATTTGATGTTGAAAGGATGAAGCACAATAAGATTAAAGGCAATATTAGAAAAGAAGGTGGTGTCAGATTTTTTTGTTTTTGTTTTCTTTGCCTTTGGAGGGTGGCATGGGATTTTTTTTGGTTTTTTTTAAAGGAAGAAACTTGGAAGTTAAAGAAAACAAAACCACAGAATTAAAGATGCCTGTCTAAAAAACATAAAACCACTCCATCTGGGTTATTGCATTCCATGGTTTACTTCTCACAAGTCATGTTTTTCCACTCTTGTGGTTTTATATTTTGTTGATAATTTTCCAGTTTTTCCTCTGGCTCTTTTTGGGGACCCCACCCTATGTATTCAGCTATCTATCAAATGTCCTACTTGAATGTCCATAGGACACCTCAATGTCAATGTATCTAAATCTTTCTCCTAAACAAAACAAAACATCTGACTTCTCTTGTAGTACATGTTGTCTTAGTAAATGACAACAATTACCTAGTTGCTCAGACCCAAAGCCATTCTCGACTCTTCATTTCTTCATTCCTTTCATCTTCAATCAATCCCCGAAGCCTGTCAACTCCCTCACATCTAAGTACAGATGTGAACTCTGACATAAAATTCCAACTCTCAAGTTAGAAGTGAGGACTTGAAATACCAATGTGGGATCACTGGATATAGGGTGGATAAACCATGAAAGTGGCTAAGATCTCCTAGGTACTGAATACAGATGGGGGTGGGGAGGGCAGAAGGGTCTTGACCATACCCAGAGACTTGCCAATATTCAAAGACCAAGCAGAGAAGGAGTAGCTGGAAAAAGAGATTGGAGGAAAAACAACCAGTGAAATAAGATGGTGTGGTATCACAGAAGCCAAGGAAAGAGTTTGCCAGGAAGGAAGGAGAGAGAAATTGAACTAAATACTGACACGAGGTGGAATGAGATGAAGACAGAGAAACAACCACTGGACTGGTCAACATAGAGGATTCTGTGAGTTTGACAGACTCCCATTAGTGAAATCATGGGGACAAAGTGGATTATGGAGATAATGAGGGTAAAGTAGAAAAGATCGTTTATAGTAGAAAATAAATAACTGAGTATTTTTGCTGTGAAGTGGAGGAATGAAATGGAATAATAACTGAAGGTGGGTGTGAAGGGAAAGGAGGTTTTTGTTCTGTTTTAAGATGGGAGGAAACATGAAATGCCTGTACACTGATGGGAAAAGTCCACAAGAGAGAGAAAAATTGATAAGGTGGGATGTGGGGTATATAGAAATTTTGTACCCTTTCCAATTTTTCTGTAAACCTAACATAATTCTAAAATAAAAAGTTTATTTAAAAATTCAAAATGGATAAAGGACTAAAACGTAAGATGGAAAACCATAAAAATCTTAGAAGAATCCAAGGGCAGCAAAATATCAGACATATGTGGTAGCAATATCTTTACTGATATAGCTCCTAGGGAAAGGGAAACTAAGGAGAAAAGAAAACAAATGGGACTACATCAAAATAAAAAGCTTCTGCACAGCAAAAGAAACCATCAACAAAACAACAAGAAAGCCCACTGTGTGGGAGAACACATTTGCCAATGTTAGCTCCAATAAGGGTTTAATCTCCAAAATTTACAGGGAACTCATACAACTTAACAAAAGGAAGCTAAACAATCCAATAAAAAAAAAATGGGCAAAGGACCTAAATAGACACTTTTTGAAAGAGGACATACAGAAAGCCAAGAGACATATGAAAACCTGCTCAAAGTCACTAATCATCTGAGAGATGCAAATCAAAACAACAATGCGGTATCATCTCACACCTGTCAGAATGGCTATCATCAACAGATCAACAATCAACAAGTGGGGGTGAGGATGCAGAGAAAAAGGAACCCTCATGCACTGCTGGTGGGAATGCAGACTGGAGCAGCCACTGTGGAGAACAGTATGGAGTTCCCTCAAAAAATTAAAAATGGAACTCCCATTTGATCCAGTAATCCCACTTCTAGGAATATATCCCAAGAAATCAGAAACACCAATCAGAAAGGATATATGCATCCCTATGTTCATAGCAGCACAATTTACAATAGCTAAGATGTGGAAACAGCCTAAGTGCCCATCAGCAGATGAGTGGATTTGAAAACTGTGGTACATCTACACAATGGAATACTACGCTGCTGTACTAGTAAAAAAGAAGGAACTCTTACCATTTGCAACAGCATGGATGGACCTGGAGAGCATTATGCTAAGCCAGTGGTCAGCACATGCGGCTCTTTGGCCCCTTGAGTGTGGCTCTTCCACAAAATACCACGGCCTGGGAGAGTCTATTTTGAAGAAGTGGTGTTAGAAGTTTAAGTTTAAAAAATTTGGCTCTCAAAAGAAATTTCAATCGTTGTACTGTTGATATTTGGCTCTGTTAACTAATGAGTTTGCCGACCACTGTGCTAAGCAAAATAAGCCAGTCGGAGAAAGATAAATATCACATGATCTAACTCATTTGTGGAATATAATGAAAAAAATAAACTGATGAACAAAAATAGAGCCAGAGGAAAAAATATTTTAGAATATAATTGAAGTAATCCTGTTATTTGCAGATTTTTAATATTTTCCACAACTTTTGTGATATTATACTATGTTAGTAGTTTTGGTAATATTATTATATTGAAAATCTTTTTTTCTCTTGAAATATTAATTTTATTGCATGTAATATATTTAAAATTGTTTTCTTAAAACATTAAAGTTTATTGCATGTAACATATTTAAAATCATTTTTCCTGAAATATTAAAAAGTAATAAAATAAAATAAAAGGTTTATTTAGGTTAAAGAAAAAAAAAAGGAATGAAGCAGAAGAAAAAGAACTTTCAAGAGTAGTGGTTGGCAAACTGCGGCTCGCGAACCGCAGTTTGCCACTCTGTTGACTAATGAGTTTGCCGACCACTGTTCAAGAGCAAAATCTTTACATAGGGGCTGCTCTCCAAAGCCTATGTGAAGGAGAATAGAGTTGGCTATTAGTGAATATTGTTTACTTACTAGTAACTGAATTAATTTAGTTACATTTTAGGGTTTACAAAACTTACAAAAATGCACTCACTTTTATCGTTAGAATCTTGGGAGGAAGCTATGGTGATACTCATTTCATGAGAGGAGGAAACTGAAGCTCAGAAAGACGGGAACAGCACTCCCTATTAGCCAGAATTTGAAGAGCAAAGCCCAGTTTCCCCACATATTTGCTTAGTATGTGTTTGAACATGTTGGTTTTGTTGGGTTTCTCCCAATTGAAGCATTCCACCAATATTTAATTGGGTCTAAGTTTCCTCTGCTCCAGAATGGAAGAAAAACACATTTAGGAGCCCTCTGATTCTTGAATGCTCTGATATTGAATTTTGTTGAGTGTTATGAGTGAGAAAGGTTGGGAGTCTCTGCCATGAAGACAAACATGTGGGCAGCAGAGAGCAGGATCTGAGCTCCCCGTCACACGTTTGTCCACTGCTTGTTGTTGGAGAGTCTGTTCACAGCAACACGCCTGTGATGAAAACTTCCAAATTGCTCCATGAAGTGCTGACAGCATTATCTTTGCTCTTCTGCATGTGTTCAGTGATTGTGAATAAAGATGCAATAATGCTGAGTCAGCCTCCTTTGCCTCTTCCCAGGGAATCCCATGAAGAATAAATCAAAACTCCATGTCTAGCCCAACTGGCATGGCTCAGTGGTTGAGCATCAACCTATGAACTGGGATGTCACGGTACGATTCCCAGTCAGGGCACATGCACGGATTCTGGGCTCGATTCCCAGTGTGGGGCGTGCAGGAGATAGCCTATCAATGATTATCTCTCATCATTGATGTTTCTATCTCTATCTCCCTCCCTCTTCTTCCCCTCTGAAATCAATAAAAATATATATTTTTGAAAAAACTCCATGTCTACAAATGAGAGACCATTTTGAGAGCCACTACAAGTTCTCTTAGTTATCCAATTTCATTTTTTTTTCAGACCCTTAACCAGTTTCTAATCTTACTTTGAACCTAAGTAAGAAAATCTAAGAAATTTGGGAGCATTTCCCAGATGAAAATTATATTTCTAAAACATTTTAGGTTTATAACTATCAGATAGCATGATTCATTATTAATTCAAGTCAATTGGATTAGCTTGCATTGAGAACCTGCTAAGTATCTAGGCCTCATGCTGGACATTGGGAATAGACAGTTGGATCAGATAAGGTCCTAGCCTCAAAAGACTCAACCTATCAGCTTAATTTGGAGATTCATGGTTGTGTGTAGAAACGGTAGTATTATCATGCCTAATAATCTCAGCCAAGGTACCATGATGATACATTCAATTATTTCCTATGTTTCTCATTCTTTTATTTGTCAGCCTCTCCCAAGATATACTTTGCCCCCAGACTTCCAATCAAGTCTGGCCAATGGAGAGGACAGCAAGAGATGAGAGGTTGGCTGGAACGTGGTCAAGATATTTATTTCCATGGCTCCTCATTTGCAGAGTTACTGTTTCTCTATAGACACACACACACATACACACACACACACACTCATGCAATTTTATACAAACAGATCTTAACCATAATATTCTGCCTGGTCTTGTATCTAAACTGCTTTGACTTAGTTTATAAATCTATGACAATCTCTTTCAACCAAGTCAAATTCCTCCTTTTTTTGCGATGTTTACTGTTTGAGAGAAAGACAAGATCCTTTCATCTTACCTTGTTAATAGGGTCACTACAAATTACTTCCAGTACTTCCAGGCCCTTTTCACCAAAGCAAATCCAGTTTCCTTTTCAATCTGGAGTTCATTGAAGGCTTCATATTCTATCCATGGCTTTTGTTGCAATATAATTGAACATCGGTGCCCCCTCTGTGTAATTTTTCACTCCATATCTGCCTCCCTATGTAAGCCTGCATGCTCAGGGCCTCAGAGGTTGAGGATTCAGATCTGGCAGGGACTTGAGGACCTACAAAGCTCTCCCCTCAATTTCATTTGTTATTTCCTGGGCTTCCCTCTGCCTCTTCCCCTGAGTTCCTGGAGCCTCATCAGGTCTGTACCATGCCATACTCAGATCTGAAATTCTGTCCTTTCTCTCTTTTCCACAAGAAATCCAATCATAAGAATGGTGTGGTGTTTAATAACTTTATGCAAAACATGAGCATGTCACAGAAGAGCGATCACATGACATGCTCATCATTCTTTGCCAACTCTTTGGCTACCAATTTCCTGCTTTGTTGCCTCCGACCTCACACATGCTGTTGCCCACTGGCAGGTGTGTTCTAAGCTCCCTCTCCTGACCTCACTCCACTGCTTCTCTCACCAGGTCAGCCCACCTTCCCCAGATAGGAATGCCAGTTAACGTGTTCTCCATCTTATTGGAAGCTCACTACCTTTTTTGAAAAAATATGTTTTTATTGATGTCAGAGAGAGGAAGGGAAAGGGAGAAAGAGATAGAAACATCAATGAGAAGAATCATGGACCGGCTGCCTCCTGCATGCCCACACTGGTGATTGAGCCCACAACCCTGGGCATGTTCCCTGACCTGGAATCAAACCAGTGACCTCTTGGTTCATATCTCAATGCTCAACCACTGAGCCACATTGTCCAGGCAAACCTCACCAACTTCTTTTTTTTTTAATTTTTTAATCCTCACCCAAGGATATTTTTCCATTGATTTTTAGAGAATGGAAGAGAGAGGGAAAGACAGAGAGAAATACTAATGTGAGAAAAACACATCAGTTGGTTGCATCCTGCACAAGCCCCAACCAGGGCCCAGGCTGGGAAGGAGGCTGCAACCGAGGTATGTGCCCTTGACCAAAATCAAACTTGGGACCCTTGAGTCCCCAGACCAACGCTCTATCCACTGAGCCAATCTGGGTAGGGCTGAAGTCACCACCTTTCAAAAAAAGTCCTATCAGAGTCCTCTGCTTGCAGAACCCTCTAATTCTCTTTATCTACGAGATGATTTTCTTAAAGTTTATATAAGTCTTGTAGGCATTTGGAAATTAATAAGTCTTTGATAACTTGAGCAAGAAAATTACTGTGAAGATGATTTTAGTGAATTCGAAATGATACAGATAAGGAAATACATGTAATAAAGGTACATGAATCTTTTAGACTTTTAATAGAAATTCAAAAATAATAGATATAAAGATAAACTGTATTAAAGGAAGCTTTTACAAAGACCATAAACATATAAGTTGAGGGAAGGAGTCAAAGAGATTAAAAGAAGTTGAGGGTACATGCAGGGAAGTCTGTAGAACAGTTCTAGATTTCTATACTATTAGGACTTATAGAAAATATATCATATTCTTATGTTTATCTACTGTTCCTGTTTTGGTCATTTGTAGGCTCAGACCCACCAAAATATTTTAGCTGCTAAATTACAATAGCCAGGTCAGTGAGATGCCGTTTAGTGTTGCTGTTGGAGAAAGCAAATCACTTCATAGACGTTCATGAGACTCACTGCTTGTGAAAACATTCATTGCCCATTCTCGTGTCACCCCTTTTCTTGTCTCTTGTAGCAATAAGAGACTCCCAAGGATGAGCTGCCAATGTAATCATCACTGAGTCCTGTTTCAACACGATTACAAATAGTGGCCCATATTATTGCTTACATCACCCAGCAAAAGGGCACGTCCATTGGGCTTTGACATTATTATTAATTTCACTGATTTCCAAAATACTATTAGGAGTAATGATGTTTACACGAGAATCATGACTGTCTTCAAATCAGTCTCCACTTAATCATAAACCTCATGTTTCACCATTTGTCTGCAAGTTTATTCCACAATATTTTGAAAGACTTGACTAATTGTAACCAATGTTTGTACATTGCTAAACTCTTCCAGAATGTCTGTAAGATCTGGCATCACCAGCCAGCTTGAAATAAAATGACAACTGAGTGTTTCTTTTATAGCACACTGAGCGACATCAAACGCTTACCTAATTAATATGACCATGGTAAACATTTTTATAAATGATTTTAGTTTTCCCTTTGTGATCCAGAACAAGTTAGCAAGGTAAGGTCAAAATATCCTTTGGGATTGACCTATTTGGACATCTTTCCCATTTTTCTCTCTTCTGGGCAGTGTGGTTGTTTTCCAATCATGTCTTACTTTATTGGCTAAGAAGTAAACAACATGAAGCTTCTTACCACTTTAAACTGTTCCAGAATTAGATCTTACTTGAAATGAAGAAACTATTTATGTATTTTTAGACAGAATAAGGTTCGGTTCATTCTGTTCTGAGTTTAAAAGATAATAATAAGTATGTACTCTCTTATCCCAATATTCAGAGAATACACCCATTGCTTAATTTTTAAATTCTGAACTGGAGTATAGACTCTTCTGGAACACAAATATAATGGGTTTCACAAGAACTTTTATATTTAGAATGACAACACTGGGCTTTCCATAACCAGCCTGTGCTACACTCTCCAACTTCAGGGTTGTTTTTTTTTTAATATTTTTATTGATTTCAGAGAGAAAGGGAGAGGGAGAGAAAGATAGAAACATCAATGATGAGAATCATTGATTGGCTGCCTCCCGCACGCCCCACAGTGGGGATCTAGCCCACAACCTGGGCATGTGCCCTGACTGGGAACCGAACTGTGACCTCCTGTTTAATAGGTCAATGCTCAATCACTGAGCTATGCCGGCCGGGCTCCGTCTTCAATTTTAAATAGTCAACACTGTCAAGAACCTTGCCCTCAGCTGCAGAGAGTATAGGGCCAGCACAGTATGAAGGTATCAGAGGTGAAATTGTTGGACCTCTGGTGGAAAGTTGGCTCTCAGTGAACCAGAATTGAAACCCCCACGAACCCATAATCTAATCCACCTGCCGCTGGGTCAGGCGTTCACATAATCAGGCCTGCCGCTGCCACACAAAAGGCTGCCGTCAGACGTCAATCTTTCTATCGCTAACAGGAAAGTCTACTTCCAATGTGTTTAGAAGTCTAGCTTTGGAAAATCTGGGCCTAATCCCAGACTGACTTCCTCTGTGATAATTGCTAACATAACACTACAACACGGTGACCTTGTTCATGGAACCCTCATTTCAAAACTCCAGCATCTACCCAGCTGCCTCCCTTTCAGGGGCTTCTGTTTACGAAGATGCCAGAGGCTGTGCTTCTTAGGACCCCAGTCAATCCATGGGCTTTCCCTCCCCAGATGAAGTGATAAAGTCTGGACCCCATGTCCTCATTCCCTAGCCCATGCTTCACCTGGAAACTATTGAAATCAGTTTGTTGCGATAAAACAAGTGTAAGGAAAGCAGATTCTGGAGTTAAAGGATGTGCGATGCTATGAGCTACGGAAGGGGGACTTCTCTCTCTAACTTGGAAGCAAAGCTTTGCTGTCATGACGAGGGAATGCATTGTGATAGGGGAGGTATCCTTGGGAATGTGCTTCCATTTGCACACTCTGCACCTTTTTCAGAGTATTAATTGGAAGAGATTTTTCTTGTCTAGTCTTCCCATTAAACCACAGCTTCTTGGCATAAGAACTATTTCATTTCCTCAATTGCTAACACAATTCCTGGCCAATGGCAGGTACCCAATATATGTTTCTCTAAAAAAAAAAAAAAAAAAAATTAGTGACTCTGAAGGTTCTGAGGTTTAGGACACTGAAATTCTGGACATTTTCTAGAACCCAAAGAAATTTTCAAATGTAATATCATTTGTGTTTTAAATGGCTGACTTCAGTATAACCTTGCTACAATATACACACAATACAGTTCATTAGGGAGTTAGTTGATGGTATCAGAAATGACACATTTCTGATTTTATCATCAAAGGACAATAAAAATGCATCTTCTCATCCCAGAAAGTGCTCTTCTAGGTGCAAACACATCCCAGTGGCTTCTGACTTAAATCTGAAAAGCTCATAGGAAGAACCAGATAAGACTGTGATGATTTATTTTATGTATTTTATGTGGGTTGTTGGGGTTTTTGTTTTTGTTTTTGTTTTTTTGATGAAATGAACATTTAAATTGGTAGATTTTGAATACAGCAGATTGCTCTCCCTCTCCAATATGGGTGGGCCACATCCAATCAGTTGAAGGCCTTAATATAACAAGAACTGACCTTCTCTGAGCAAGAAGGAATTCTACAGCATACAGCTTTCAGCCTTGAACTGCAACACTGGCTCTTCCCCAGATCTCCAGCCTTCCAGTTCACCTCGCTGATTTTGGAAGTGCCAGACTCCTCAAAATAAATCTCTTTATATATGTATATCCCATTGGTTCTGGTTCTCTGGTGATCCCTGACTCCACTCAGATCAATAGGCATATTATACAATCTATCATCCAACAACTCTGTGGCCCATTTTCCCCTAGAATATTATGTGGGGAGATTCCTCACACTGCTCCTTTGCACAATGATCTCACTTCTTTTCTGTGTGTCGAGTAAGATTAAACAAAGGGTGTTCTCATGACTATGACATCTAAACCAAGGAGTGGTCTAGGTGTCAGGAGACGTTGGTCTCAGTTACAGCTCTGTCCCATGCTGTCTGTGAGATTTGCCTACCTGTTCCTCAGTTTCCTCTCTGTACAATGAGAGGGTGAGAGAAGGAAAGAGATGGGGTATGAGCAGTTGTCTCTTTAACCTAGAGCCCATGGCTAGGCTTTAGGACATCAGTGAGCCTCCTGCAATTATAGGCAAACACACGTATGCTTATTTTTCTGACAAGGTGGTTTGTAGCTTTCAATAGTTTCAAGTAGGTCAGGGACCTGCAAAAAGGTTCTGGACTTGTACTGGCCATGGCTCTTTCTAGTTTGGAGCTCTCATAATCCTCTTCTCTCAGCTGAGGGTGGTTTATAAATATACACTTATACAGTGGATCTACATATCTATTTACATGTATATATGCCTTATATATGCATAGATACATGTATACCTTACATACATATAAATGCATATTTATATATATATATATACACACACACACACACATACATGTGGCTATATATGTATAGATGGTATATATGTGTGTGTCTCTATCTTAATTTAAATGAAATTAAGTTTTATATATACACATATTTGTATTCAATATCATATTCATGGAAATATGAAGTCTGTGACATTCACAAAAGCTGGGGACTTGTGTGGTGGGTAATATATAAAAACTTGGAAAAATTGTGGGCAAACGTGTACAAAGTTCTCTGAAAGAGAAGTATGATAGTTCAAATAAAGAACAGCCTGGGAGCATATTTCTTAGACAGTCTCCCCTGGGATCTTTATCACAAAAGGAAAAGTCTAGGTCTGGGGACTGAGAGAGCACCCAGTCAGGAATGACTGCATGTGGGGGAGCCCTGTCTTGCATGGAAACAGCACTATGAGGTTGAGATGCATCTAGAAAGGTCTTATTTGTCTGTGATGGCTAAGGGTGGAGGTTGGGGGAGTGGGGCAGAACATGAGAGAGATTTCTAGCTTGGGAGGAGAGGAAGGTTACTGGAGGGGGTGGTTGACAGTGTGAAATAGGAAGTTGAAATGGAGACGACGGTGAAACTATCACTGTGGCAACCGGAGCTGAGGTGAGCAGTAAGTCCAGGCATGTCATTACTCATGAGGGCGGTTATAGCCTGATATTTCCACACACTGTAGTAAAGTGGCCATCTGACCATCTGGCCCCGGACACATCGGGGAGGAGTCACTCGGGGGCCATGGGTGATATTCCCAGAAGCATCGCCTTTGAAGAATGACCCCTCACGGGCTGGGTGACAGTGGCGGCAGGAAGTTACTCAAATGACAGCAAAAGCATCAGAGAAATGTGGCTTTAACGGACCTTGTTACATCCCAAATGTTCCCAGCATTGGTTTTCCGAATAGTTGACATTGTTGCACACATTAGCACCCACGGATATGACCCACAGTCACTTTAATTTCCATGTTATACTGGAAATGCACTTAGGGTCATTCACCAGATTTATAACCCAGGACCCAAATTAGAACGTTTATGTCTAACACCCTTCCACATTCCTGAGGTTCCAAGACAGGCTAGTACCAGAAAGATCAAGCTTTGGATGGTGTCCCACCTCTCACACTGGTACAGAGCATATGCTCAAATAGTCACGTAGTCTTTTTTTTTCCACCCATGAAAGGAAAGCAGGATTTATCAATGGAACTTCAAAGGTTTGGTAAACAGTCCTGATTATTATAAAGCATTCAGAAGACAAATGGGAAAATAGCCCCATCCCATCCCAAAGATTGCCAGGGATAATGACAAGGGTAAAGGTTATCTTCATTGATCTTGTGTAATAATTTGTGAAGAGTATAATTTGTAAAGGGCCACAGGGGCACGAACATCAAAGGTGTCTGTCACCACCCTGGCTGGGTGGTTCAGTGGGTTGGAGCGTCCTCCCATACACCAAAAAGGTGGTGGGTTCAATTCCTGATCAAGGCACATACCTAGGTTTTGGGTTTGATCCCCAGTCGGAGTGCATACAGGAGGCAACCAATTAATGTTTCTCTCTCATGTTGATGTTTCTCTCTTCCTCTCTCTCTTTTTTTCCCCCTCCTCTCTCTCTAAAAATCAATGAAAACATATCCTTGGGTGGGGATTAAGGAAAAAATGTGTCTGTCACCAATGCTCTCCAGGTATCATCAACCAAAACTTTGGAATTGAAATCCTTTTTGAGGAAGAGACTAGACTGACTCGTTTAGTAGCGAGAATCTCAGGAGCAGCATCTGTTTCTATCACTTACTTCTTCGGAGAGAACTTTCCTCACTAGAGATAGCAATGCATTTTCTAGTACAAGGCATCTGTCTTAATTTTTTATTCCCTTTTCCTCAAGTGGGAATCGCCTCTGAACCCCACTTCTGTGCCCACAGCGCTTGGCAGCCCCTCGCCACAAAGTAGAGCAAGGGCCAAGGCCAAGGCCAGGGCTGTACTAGATCCCCCTCACTTGGGTCTGGCTAGTGCCAGGGCCATGAGAACTCTCGGTAATGAACAGGGACACCAACCAAGTCTGATGACAAGGCAACAAAACAACCAACCAGGGATGCTTTCCCCAAATGAATTCCTAAAGTTGGTGTTCCATCCCCAGAGCTTCCCTGGCAGCACAACAGACAGGCAGATGCTGTTCGTTCATCTCCTATGAGGGAGGGGACCAGACTGTGGTCTGGGGGCACAGAGTAGGGAGTGAAAGGACAGAGGACTGTCTTGGAGCTGCCCCTCCCCAACTGATGCCTCAGCACTGGTCAGATTTCCATCACAGAGCCAGCTTTGGGGACTGTCAGAACTCTTACTGTAAAAATTGGAGTGAGTCTCCTGAGAGTGTCTGAAGAGTCCATTAAATCTAGAAATTCAGCCCCCGAGCGACCTAGAGTAAGAGTTTAGCGCATCTGAACTTGGCTCCCAAGTATATTCAGAAGCCTGTATTCAGAAATACTAGCTTTGTTGTTTGTTTTTCTAGTGAGCATTCAGTATTTTAACTGCAAATCTGGTTCTGCGTTTCTAAACGGAAGATTATATTTTCCCCCTCACACACATGCTGAAGAAAGAGCTCAGCATTTCCTGGAGCCAGTGGGTGTGTCGGTGAGAAAAGGGCTCCTATGAGGGAGCCAGAGACGTGGGTGGCCGGGGAGGAGGCAGGCTGAAACCAGAGAGCCATTGTCCCAGGGGGAGACGCAGCAGACATTGTTCCCCTCTCTCTGCTTGGAAATGTCTTCAAGGTCCACTTGCATTATAAACCTGTTTCTTCATCAATGAGGACAACATGTGCTTGAGGGAATAATGCCTATAGTCGTATGGCAGTGTCTTAACAAAGGGGACGGAAAAATAAAGGCACTGATGAGTCCAGCATCTTCATTTTGGCAGACAGAACTCCGAGGCATGCAGAGGGCAGGTGGGCTGCCCAAGGACTCACAAGTGGAATGGAAGGATGAGATCACAGGTTGTTGGATTCTCTCCAGATTCCGTGCCCTCCCTGGTCTGAAACCCACTCCTGTGACCCCTGGTGGGACTCCCCTGTGATTTCTGCTCAGCTTCTCCCTGGGGAAATGATCTTAATGGGGTTGCCAGAGGAAGTGTGTCAGGGTCCAGACCCATGATTCTCAGAGGCATGCACCCTGGCCTCTCAGTCATGAGGCACCTCTGGACCCTGATCAAGAAGGAGGCAAAGTCTAGATTCCATAATCTTGTGCCAACCTTAGCTCAAGCTCAGCTCTTAGTGGAGTGAGAGCAGAGGGAACGGGAAAGGCAAAGAGAGGTAGGAGAGGGAGAGGGAAGGAGCCACGATAGGGAGCAGAGTAGGAAGAATGGTAAAAGGAGGTGAGGAGATGGAGCCCAGGAGAAAAATACAAAGGGAGGGAAGTGATGGATGCGGGGTTACTATGTAAGAAATAGAACTGAGTGTGTATCTTTTTGTCTTTGGTTCAAGAACTCCAAAGCTGAGCATCACATGAAGTCGGCTACAGAAAACATGGTCAATCATCATATGGTGACTATGTATGGAGCCAGGAGGGTGCTGAGAATATCGGGTGGAAAAGGGCTCCTATGAGGGAGTGCCTCTGAAGTGCCTCTGAAGTTAATACAGAATTATATTGAATGCAAGTATAATTATTTTAAATTTAATAAAAAGAATAAATAATAAATAAAAACACCTGAAGTCAAAAATTAAAAAAAGAAAAGAAAAACAACAACCTCAATGACACCCTGATCTTGAACTACCAGCCTTCAGAACCATGAGAAATAAATGTCTGTTGTTTGAGCCAAATAGAGGAGAAGAAGGAGGAGGGGGAAAGGACACAGACATTCTTTGGGGTCACTGCATCCAGGGATCCCATCTGCATCCTGAGCAGGCAGGAGGGCCACGTCCTTGCCATCTGAATGCTGAGAAGAAGGTGCCCTCATTTCCTGACCTTCAACAGACCCCTTTCTAGACACTCCATACACTGTACTAAGGGTGCTTCCCAGTCCCCATCCAAACTCAACTGGGTGTGGGCTTGCCCAAAATGTAGCAGACATGGATGTTCTTCGGCGACTTCTCAGCCAGAAACTCCACCAAGACACGAATGAGCCTCTGAAACAGATGTGGATGCCAGTGACCTTTGTACAGCCAGGAGCTGCCCCAGCTCTGCTTTGCTGAGGTCTACAGGTGCCTTTGAACTCCAGGTGGCCTCCAGATCCTGCACGAGCTGTGAGTCACAGAGTTCAACCAGAAATGCCTGGGCTGCATAAATAGAAATAGCTCCAGAGACAAGGAGCTGCCACTCTCCCTGATTCTCACCATGATTCGCCCTCTGGCTCGTGAACACACAGGGCTGGTGGGCAGGGATGCCAGCTAGCAACCCCGACCACCTCTGGATTCTGACACATCTGGGAATGCTGGGCAGACTCCTGGGTGCCCCCCCCCCCATGGATCTATTGGCTTGAGGGCTGAGAGGACCCCTGGGAAAGCATAGAGGGAGCCAGACAGATGGGCTTTACCCGAAACAAAGTCCCAGTGTCCAAATAGGACCAGGGTTTCTGAGTCCAGCCCCGTGTCTGCCATTTGGCTGCTTTCCCCCTAAAGAGGGGTTCTATGAGGAGTGAAAGAACTATTTACATGGAACACTGCTTTGGTAAGCCTCCAGCAAACGGTAAAGTAGGAGGCAGGGAGGCAGGCCCTCCTCCGCGAGAACCCAGATGTGGTAGGAAGGCTGCGTGGGAGGTCCTCAGATTAAGATCCTAGATATTAGACCGAAAATTAAAGCCAGTATGACCTGCTGCCTTGACATCTGGGGAAACTGGGAGAAGCCGCTGCCTGGGTGCTTTGGGTCAAAGAGTCTATTTTGGATTTATTTACTTGGATCTTTTCGAAGTTCCCGGTAATTCCAACAAGGTCTGGAGTGATGCTATACATTATCATTAACTACATTTTTCATTTTAGTAAAAAAAAAAAAAAAATGAAGCTGTCCTTAGACAGAAACCTTCTCTAGGGGATATAAGATTTTGGCTATAAATAATGAAAATGGCTTTTTAAATGTTCACAACCCCCTAGATAATATTTATAACTACCAGAGACAGGAAAAGGGTCCATTTCAGAAGAACTAGCCACAGGTAAATTACCAGACAAGGCCTACAAAATAAAATACAGTTCAGTGTTAAAGGAGTGCTTTTTGGTTTTTTTTTAAATGCACATGATTCTAAACTCCACTATTTTTCAAATAATTTTTTTAAGTTCAGTCAGAGGAATTAAAAACAATCTGATCATTTTTTGTGACTTATAGAAACAAACTTAAAAAAGTAAGTAAAACATTTTTGTTGATGAAAATACTGGTCAACTATAAAAAATGAACACCTCAGAAGTAAAATAAGCACACACAAAATGAGCAACAAACACAAAGAAAAAATCAATCTCATTAGGAAGCAAAAGAAATGTGCATTTAAACAATGAGATGCCGTATTTTTTCCTGCAAGCAAGCTGGCAAACTTTACAATATGGAAATAAAACTTCAGAGCTGAACAAATTCTGGCTGATCCATGGGGTGTGGCCCTGGGAATTTGTGTCTGAATTGAGAGACTGAGAATCCAGAGTAGCACTTTTCCACCCAAAATTCTTAAAAACAGAGCACAGTAAATATTCAGCCTTAGATTTCTGGGGCATACTCTTAAGTGGCCCATCTCTACCACTTTGTCTTTAAAAACTCCACATAGTTGCATTCTACTTTACACATACTCTGCATGTATTTATTTTAATGTGCATATTTATTCAAATAATATTTCGACTCCAGATATATGTTATTTTCTTTTTTTTTTTTTCTAGCAGCTTTATGTAATCACTGACACACCACTAAGAACCTTAGGGATATATGTGAGTAAGGAGCCAGGATACTGGGATCGTCCAGAATGATGGCAAAACTTTGGGTAGAAAGAGAGAGAGTGATCCAGGTGCCCAAGCTCAGTGAAGAAGAGGAGACGGTCAGGAAGTTGGTATCTGGAGGTATAAAGGAAGGACGAATCATGGGAAAGCTGGATGGCATAAGAAAGTTGAATTTTTAGCTAAAAACTCCAGGACTTTGGCCCCATGTTCCTTCCCCCTGAAGGGAAGCAGGAAGCCTTCATTTTGGGGAAGAATCAGGAATCACTTGAGTTGGACATTGGCAGAATGTTCCGCAAAGGTGTGATGAATGCAGGACTATGGAACAAAGACTTCATGATGAATAATCAATGCAGAATTTCTGAGCTGCGTTTAAGACTCTATTTCATGACAGCTCATGAGACCAGTTAAAGGCAGAATTATTTATCTTAACCACCGGCTGATTTTATAAGACTTGACATCTCTTTGAAATTGGTGAGAGTCCAGAAAAGGACACAGGTCTGAAGAGAAGGCACGCCCCCTCCCCTCATAGGAAGTGAGTTGAAGGAATACTCACAAGAATACTAAGAGGGTAATCGGGGAGTTTCTCCAGCACACTAGCAGAAGGAAAATCCTAATCCCAATTTCCATGCCAGACAGTATGACGGCAATCATTTTAGGCTGGAAAAAATTTTTAATCAGGTGAAACCAAATACCCACTTCAGTTATAAAACACCCCAAAAGAGCACCTGTAGAATATCCAACTTTACATATATGCAACTTCCTGATCTACCATTCAAGATAAACTAGTTGTCTTGATCCTTCCCTAGCATTCTAAACTCCTACATTAACTGTCTTTATGGAGGAATCTTAAACTAACTATGCCAAAGACACTTATTCCCCCAAGAACCTGATCCTTTAATACTCCAATCCATATATGAACACACACAGGATGTGTAAATACATAATCCTTACTGGCTTTCTTTCTCTGGAGAACCTTGACTAATACATGGGGTGACAAGTGTCCCATTTGCCTTCCTGGTCTCCAAGAATGGGTAAGGATCAAGGGCATGAATCCTTATTCTGGAGTGTAGAGGGTAAAAGTCAAACTGTTGAAAACCTTTGGAGTTTCATGTGTTGAAATGCACTCTTGGTCTTCTTTAGAAATCTGTTCATTTGCTTGTTTTTGTTGGTGCACCCCCACTGTCAGCATGTCAACAAGGTCAGGGGTTTATCGTTCTCTGTTTGAGAGGACAGCAGGGTGAGGCTTACGGGAGAAGGAGCCACTTAGATCTAGGTTACTAAGACAAAAACCATTCTCACAGTTAAGATCAAGAAAATAGAATTATGTCTACAAAAAGGCAATATGAAATCCTTCAGGTACAAGTTAAAAATAAGAGCCAGGCCCTAACTGGTTTGGCTCAGTGGATAGAGCGTCGGCCTGCGGACTGAAAGGGCACATCCCCAGTAGGGGGTGTGCAGGAGGCAGCTGATCGATGTTTCTCTCTCATCGATGTTTCTGACTCTATATCCCTCTCCCTTCCTCTCTGTAAAAAATCAATAAAATATATTTTAAAAAATATAAGAGCCAGGCCATCACTGTTTTATGACCTTGGAAATAATATGACACACCACGAGTCCTTTTTTGCTGAGTACCTTGATTCCTTTGGTATTATTGCCAATACACAGACTTGTGTCTTGTTGCGCTATGAAATTATTGGCATGTGTTGGATTTAGGAGTACTCCAGTGTCCCTGAGATGAACCAAGAGAACAAATAGGAAAGAATAGTTGAACAGCAGGAAGAAGGACCAAAGGTAGGTGAGTCTGGAATTTTCCAAGGAAGATTCCTCCATATTCCTTCTGCATTGGGACACATCAAACAGAGAATAAATGTGGAAGCAAAGGTCAGATAGAGGTGATAGGGCAAGTGTCCATACCTGAGAAGGTTAGGAGCAGATAGAAGCCAGAGTGAAACATTGGGGTTGGAGAAGCAAAGAGAAGTACAGGGGACAGGGCCAATGAATGGAGCAGTAGGGTGTTCTTGGATGAATATTTGCAAAGATCCTTTACCCACAGTTGGCTTTCCTGGAATCTGCCCCTACCCCAACCCCAACATGATATGGTGCGTGGCCAGGTCGGCCATGTATGAAGTTCTAGTGGGGAGGACGTTCATTTTTTTTAAAACATCTACTCATTTCATTAAATTCCTACTCCTTTTGGGTTCATGCAAAGACGTAAGTTCTCCAGGGGTGGGGTTCCCAGGGACTTTATCACTCAGCTAGCAGCTTGGCTAATAGTATGCAGGATCAGATATCAAGCAGTAACTATTTGGCTATAAGATACGGGCTTCCTGTGTTGGAAATGGTAAGGAAATTGTTCATTCATTCTACAAATATTTGCAGAGGATGAAAACATGGAAAAGAGCCATCATGGAAGTTCAGATAAAATGCTGGGGGAGTTCAGAGGAGGAAGCTGGCATTTGATGGGCGACTAAACCCACCGAATCGTGTGTGTGTGTGTGTGTGTGTGTGTGTGTGTGTGTTTTCAATTTCTTCTTATAAGGACTGACATTTGCACTGATCACACTTCCCATATCACAGGTAAAGTACACCTTTCCTACATTTCCTTAAATGGTCTCAAGAGCATCACCAGGCATAAGTCAGGAGAGCAGTAAGCCTTTTTACCTGTTAATAAAAACGATGAGTTCATATAAAAGCTTTGCATCAGAGGGATATAAAAAATGAAATGGTAGGAAAATGGCAAAAATGCTTTCATATTTTGGCTAGTATGTTTCTATGTTCATTGACTGAAATGAATGTGGAATAGACACCGACTCCAATGAAAGAGGAGATCTTGCCATCCCTTCTGAGCTCCTTATTAGCTGTGTGACCTTGGGCAAGCCACCCAACTCTTCTGAATCAGTTTCCAGTGACAACTGCAAGGTGGGTTTCCAGCGCTGCTCTAACTTTCACAGTGTGAGTCCTGTGCATGACATCTCAGCTGAGCTTCCATCTGGCTACCATCACTTTACTTCTACAATTTTTTGTGTTTTTAAATGTTGTAACTCCTCCCCAGTGTGGGGCATGCAGGAGGCTGCCAATCAATGATTCTCTCTCACCACTGATGTTTCTGTCTCTCTCTCTCCCTCTTCCTTCCTCTCTGAAATCAATAATTTGATTTAGCTTAATTGCCTAATCATTTACTTAATTAGCTTAATTGCCTAATCATTTACAGAGGGAGTCACACACATTCCATCAACTGAGCCTCACAGCAACCCTGACTGACAGGACAGGTAGGAGTGATTCCATTTCAGAAGCAAGAATTCACTTTCCCTAAGCTCACACAGCTAAATGTGGTAGAATGGAAAGCAAACCCGGCATTCCTGATGTATAGAGGCTGGGTTCCAAGGTCAAATGCTGGCTAAATAGAAGAGCATAAACCTTACTAACACAGGACTCTTACTTCATCCTTGAAACTGCCTCCCTTTCCACCTCCACCTGCAGAACCTAGCACCATCCTTTATGCAGGGTAGGCTCTTCACACGTATTTGCTGAATTCATTCACTCTTTCATTCAATATTTATTTAACACCTCTATGAGAGGCCCTCTGCTAGGTGCTACATTGAGAAAAACCAAAAACCGACTTGAATGTGTCTACAAGGAACTTGTAGTGGAGGAAGGAGGGAGAGAGGGAAGTTGGAGGGAACAGGGAGGGAAAGTACGCTGCTCATGGATAAATATTCTTTATTTTTTAATCTGGATAAAATACAAAGGGAAGGGTTAGGTTAGGTCCAGCCCAGGTCATTCTCCATAGTGGTGCCCAGAAAGTTCTTGGCCCCAGCCCATGAGTAATATTTTTATCAACACTCTGAAGATTCCCTAAAGGTAACATGGTGTCGGCTTTCTGGATTGCTGGGGAGGAGAGTGAAGAGGTGTCTGACCTCGAGGTAGGAGGTCACATAATGATCTGCAGCGAAGTCGTGGGAAGCTGGCTAATTTCTCTTCATTGAGATTAGACAGCTGTTTACTGAGGCATGTTCCGCCTGCACTGGCCTTAGAAACATGCCATAAACGGTACAATTCTCATAGAAGACTTCGGTTTTTTGTGCCTTTTCTCTTTAGTAGAAACTCCTGGACACTTTCTCTGAAAATCATTTCCTGCTTTGTGCATCAGTGTTTCCAGTTACATTCAAGTTCATAAAGTTTAACAACTCTGAATAATTTTTTTGGCATGGCAATTCCATTCAACAACAAGGGAAGGGAAATAACGCTTTTGAGCTTCCTCCTTCTAGCAGGTTCTTGGCCCTCCTCTGTTTTGTTCGCTATTTTATTCTCAGTCCAAGACATAGCAGCCCTCAATACATACACATAGCACAAATTTATGAACAAATGATGTTAGGGCACTATGACTCCTTATTTTACTTACATTGCCCAGGTTACCAATTAGAAAACTGATTTCCTACATTTCATGAAAATGCTTATGCAAGTAAATTTGAGAATCTGGTTCTCCTTTATGCAGAATGTTTCAAAAATTAATGAATTTCTATCTTTTTTAAAAACATTTTCCTGCTTTTTAGGTAGTAGACATTGGCAATAATTCATTTCTTCTAAGCATCTTCACCGCCGTATACTTGTAAACATTATGTGCACAACTAGTAGACCAAAAAATAGCAAAGTATACAAAGAATTTAGTGCCTGGGAAGCTTGGATAACTTACTAATCCAGACCATGGAATAGGTAAATAATTCATGCTGTTACTACTTTCTACCAATGGTATATAGATCTACAATAGGGAACACAGACATGAAAAATGGCCAGGTCTCTTTTGCAGTCTTTGCGATGTCATATTTCTATGTTCTGCTGCATCCTCTTGGAAAATAATTATATTCATCTTTACTGGAAATGAGTTCCTCTTTTTGATATAAGTTACATGACCAAATGCTTAAATAATTTCGATGACTAAAGGACATAATGGCAGTGAGGTGACAATCTTAACTTTGACGTCCCTCCCTTGTTCAGTCTGTTAGGACCTTCATAGTGTTTTAATGGTGCTTTTTGTCCTTGTTTTCCTTCTAGTTTTTTGGTGGCATGGAAACTCACATAAACACCACACACAAAGATTCTTAGATGCCTGTCAGTATAGTATCACAGGCTGGGGCTTTGTTGAGCACCCCCAAATTTTGTCTCTGCCCCTCTCCAATCAGCAAGTAATGATTGAGAACTAACAAATGTAAATTATTTATATTCACATAAAATTTATGATTTCCAGAGGGTTTGCAGTCAGTCCTCACTTCACCATGTTAATAGGGTCTGCGGCTTTAAGCTACACGAGTTATAACAAAGGTGATTTGACCATTAATAATGGATACACACAAGAGTTAAGTTCCTATGGCATCTCATCAGCACTATAACAAAACAACGTCATTCCAGGACCTGTGGCATTTAGACATCCCCCCATTTAATCCTCACTGGTTGTTCCTTATGAAAGGTTTGACACTGGAGGTACACATCTCAAATACACAAGTGAAGACAACGGTTTTTGTTTGTTTCACAACAAACATTTTTGGTTAATCCTTACCTGAGGATTTTTCTTCCATTGATTTTTAGGGAGAGTGGAAGAGAGGGAGAGGGGAAAGAGAGAGAGAAACATTGATGTGAGAGAGACACATGGATCGGTTGCCTCCTGCACACACCCAGACCCAGGCCAGGATCGGGTCTGCAACCCAGCTACATGTCCTTGACTGGAATTGAATATGGACCCTTCAGGCTTCAGGCCAACGCTGTAGCCACTGAGCAAACTGGGCAGGGCAAGACAACGTTTGGTCCTTGGATTTGGAGTTCCGTACCCTGTGCTCTGCTCTATCCAGCTTCCTCTCCACTTGATACAAATCTTTCCCTTTTTTTAACCTGTATTATTCAGAAGAATTATTCTTTCACATGGGCATCCTATTTCCAAATTGCAGTTCCTCTTAGCAGCTCTGGTCTCTTAACTGCCCTGCTGGGCGGATTCCAAGTCTTTCTGCACTGAGGTCAAACCTCAAATATGTCTGCTTTCCACGCTCATGTTGGAGTGAATGCACAACCATGGGCTGATGCCATGCCACGCTGCGTTCCTGTTGGTGTTCCTGTCAGTGAGGGCCCTAAGCAAACATCCCAGCAGAGAATGTGACAACAGAACAATGCTAGGGTCTTTTCTCCAACAACAACCCCTAACCCTCTGAGCAGCTGCCTCTCTTCTGCTTCCTTATTGCCTTGCTCTCAATATTTTGCACTTACACTCTTAAAGTTTATTCTATTGTCTTTCTCTTTTCCCCCCTAATTTCCTGCATGCTTACATTTTTAAAGCCACTTTTGTCCACCCAATAAATCTTTATGCTTTAGACCTAGAGCACACACAGGGAACAAAATAGATAGTAACTTTGTCTTCAGAGAGTTTTCACCCTATGTTCTCTGATGGAGTCCTTGGGTTTTAAATGCTGTTGTTGCCAGAAAGGTTGAATCTATCTATGCTGTGTCTGGGACAAACCTGTGTCTGTCTCATTCCTGTCTTTAATTTACAAACCACTTCTCCATGGTCTGATAACCCTAAAAACCACCTGGTCAGCTTTCTCTCTTGTCCTCTCTGCAGCTTCCGATTCTTCCCATGACTATTGAGCATAGACGTGCTAATAATGTAATAGCAGTGTATATTCCTATTCTCTCTCCCAATTACTAGTATATCTTGCTTGGTTTATATTTTTTAATGCCTTTTTTTGTTTTTAAAAGGAACTGGCATCATAAAATATGTTTAAATCACTAACATGAAATGAAATAGCAGTTAGGCACTAACAAAGAAAGGAAACCCAAAGCTTAGGAATCTGCAGATATTGATCATAAAACTTTTCTGGATTCACATTGGCCTATGACAGTGGTCGGCAAACTGCGGCTCGCGAGCCACATGCGGCTCTTTGGCCCCTTGAGTGTGGCTCTTCCACAAAATGCCATGGCCTGGGCGAGTCTATTTTGAAGAAGTGGCGTTAGAAGAAGTTTAAGTTTAAAAAATTTGGCTCTCAAAAGAAATTTCAATCATTGTACTGTTGATATTTGTCTCTGTTGACTAATGAGTTTGCTGACCACTGGCCTATGACATCATTGAAAAAGTGCATAGCCCATGAAGCATTAAGTCCTTTGCCTGGTCTTAAATTTTGTCTATGAAAAGCTTTTATTTTTTCCTTATTATTTTTCCCCTCCCTTGGTGTGCTCCATGGTTTCTCATAAGTTCCTCAATACGAGTCTTTCCTGCCTTGTTCCTTTGGAGGTGTCTTCTTTAAACCAGTCATTAAGCCTCAGATAGGTGCTCCATATTTTCTGTCACATCCAGGATCCACTATTCTCAGGGGTGCAGTGGAAAGAGCCACGTTTTTATTTCCTAGAGAGCTGAGTTCAAATCCAGGTCAGCACCATGCTCTCTACTTCCTTACCTATAAGATGGAGGGGGTGGCATTCTCTAGGATTGGCTTGAAGTTCAAATAGGAGAGTATATGTGATTAACAGAATAATTCTTTCCTCTGCCCCCATGACCCCAATATATCCATGTCTGAATCCCCAGAACCTGTGAATATGTTAGGGTACATGGCAAAGGGAAATGAAGATTGCAGAAGGAATTAAGGTTGCTAATCAGTTGATCTTGAGATGGGCGATTATCCTAAATTATGTGAGTGGATCCAATGTAATCACAAGGGGGATATAGAAGAGTGTCAGTGTCAGAGTGATGTGAAGTGGGAAAAACAGAACCAAGCATTGCTGGCTTTTGAGGTGGATGAGGCCACAAACCAAGGAATGTATGCAGCCTCTAGAAGCCTGGGAAGGCCAGACTCTCCCCTGGAGCCTCCAGAAGGAAATGCATCCCTGCTGACACCAGGAGGTCCATTTTGTATCTCTGATCTCTGGAATGTAAAATGTTTTCGTTTGTATTGATTTGAACCACCAACTGTGTGGTAATTTGTTGCAGCAGTAATAGGAAACTGGGGTAGATAGAATACTCCCCCTCCTTCAAGATGCCCACATCCTAGTCCCCAGGAAACTGTGAATACAAATACCACCTTAGATGGCAAAGGAGAGGTTGCAGATGTGACTATGGGTCTTGAGATGGGGCGATTACCCTGATTATCAATCGGTTCTACTGTCATAACAGCAATCCTTGTAAAAGGAAGGCAGGGGTGTCAGAGTTGGAGAAAGACTTATGACAATGGAAGCAAAGGTCAAAGTGAAGGGTCATGAAGCTCCAACAAGCAGGAAAGGACAAGAAAACAGACCCACCCCCAGAGCCTCCAGAAAGGAACGCTTTCCTGACAGCACCTTGAGTTTATCCCATTGAGACCCAGAACTTTATAAGATGATAAGTGTGAGTTGTTTTTAAGCCACTAAGTTTCTTTTACCATCATAATAGGAAACAGGTACAGTATAAATCCCCCTTTCCATTTCAATATCTCCCTTAAGCTTCCTGTGAGAGCAAACCTGTCATGCTCTTCTCCCTGAGACCCCTGAACTCTGCAGCCAAAGGTCTGCTCTAACCTTCCTCTGAGGTGCACCTCTGCCAGGGAGCCCAGCCTTCTCAGGGGCAAGTCTCCACATTGACAATCAGGTTGTGGTTTTCACATCTGGAACTGTGGGCTCTGCCCTCAATCAGGGTTAGCCTTTGATGGCACCTCTCTCCTTGTCTATGGCCCCTTTGTTGCCTCGGACAAGTTCTGGAAAGAAGAAAGGCTCTCGTATATCAGAATATTATCTCTTGGCATAATTTTTATCCATTATTTTTAAGAAGAACATCACCCTTTCTCTTTGTCACCTCTTGGGCACTCTGGAATGTGTCTACAGGTCTGAGCCTTTTGTCTTGCTGGATCTCTTTCTTCCCTCATCATCTTGAACTTGTCATGGGTAATGTTTCAATGGATTTCAGATTTTCAATCTTTAGCCTCACAGTTCTTCACCTCTTCCCCTTTCTTTTCCTCTGTTTCCATGCATATCTAGAGACTTCAGTATTTTTTTTTTTTTTACTCACTTGAGAGCTTTCCTTACACCACCAGAAAATTCCTCACTTACGATTATCAAGAAAAGAGACTACAGATGCCATGCTTTTGAGCTTCCCCTTTTATATATTTGCATTCTTTCCTTCCTCTACAAAATGTCTTGGCTTTTAAGAAATTAAAAGAAATCATTGTGTAGTTAGAGATTACAGTGGCTTTCACTTTATGTATTATAACTTTAATTGTCTATTAACAGTGAAAATTCTACTGGCTTATCTGCCAGCAAGCAAATATAAATTAGTATGACTTCATCCTTTTTTTTACTCTGAAAAAAATTCAGTGTTTATGTCTTAAAAATATTTATATGCAACTAGGATCCTAAGATGCTCAACATTTTAAATTTGAATTATTTGGCTTTGTCTACTATTCTTCCCTTGGACTTCTATTTTTTCAATGTAGCAGGTCAGAACTTGACCTGTGTCCCTTCTAAATCTTGGTTTGAGTACCAGGACAAAAAATTAAATCAGCTCCATGCATCTAGATCCCATCCCAGCAGTGACTTGTCTGTCCATATATTCTCAGTAGCTGGCTTAGCCTTGCCTGGGAGGGAATAGAATACATATTTTACCTTTGCCTCTGCTCTTGTATCTATTCTACCTATCTCACCCTCCTCTCCTGCACTCCTATCTTGAGACATGGCTTAGGTCTGTACTTCATTCTTAGACACTGTCTCTTCAAATATTCCCTTTGCTTGTGAGCATACCCCATAATCTCTGAACCACACATTCTAAAGAGTAGGCAGCAAACAGAGACAGAGTCTGTTTGAGACACGTGGTCACTGAGACAAATAAGCACTGATGTGCTTTCTGGCAACTAGACAAGAACAAAAACTAAATGAAAGTAGTTAGTGTCCCTTTTCCTCAGGAATAAACACAGCCTCACTGTCTCCTTGCTTCAATGCTTCCATCTACAGCTGTAAGCGTGCATCCCCCAGGCTCTGCTGGACATGGGGGAAGAGGAGAGGCTCAGGACTTCACTTATTCCCAGGATTCTGGTTTTCTGCTCTTAATCATTCTCCACCAGGTCCCGAGAAATCTCAGTGCCCCCATCTCCTCCTTCTTTCTACTTAAAACATCTATGGCTGCTCATTCCGCCTTCTGATTAGTAGGGCTCAAACCATCTTCTCACGCTCACCACACACCTATATTGATAAACTCACTTCATCCGCACACTACCTGAAGAAGGAGGCAGCATGACCCATACTTTTCAGCAAGTGAGTAGCCGGCCGGGGTTAGAACTCTCCTCCACTCTCCTTCCTAGTGACTCTGTGCTCTTCCCATTCTTAGGTTTGTTTTCGCTGGAGTGTTTCATTTTCAAATAGGGTGTCTATCCAAGAAACGTGTGCTAGATATCTTCCACTTTGCTCTCGGAGAAGTTTCTCCACCCTAGTGGCTACAGGCAGCCTTTACACTTGCCCTTGTCTTCTGGCTTCCTGTTGGGTTCAGCCAATGGGGAGGCCTGGCCAGAGGCTAAAGGTGAAAAAATACAGGCTCACAGTAGTTGCATCCCCACTCCCTGGGTGCTGGGTCAGGGGGGTTAGTTGTTGTGTGTCTCCACCCAAGATCTCGGCTCCTATTCCGCATCTCTCCCCTACAGCTCTCTGAGCTCAAGGAACCACTCTCTCTTCTTACCCCATCAAGTCTAGATGTGGGAACAGCGCCCAGCTATTGTTAGCTCTTGCCTGTTTCTCCAGTCTCTATTGATGTCCCTCACCTCCACCCACCCTTTCATACACAGTCATTTTATTCAAGTTTCCTCAATTGCTCCCCTGAGGGTGCCTCCTATTTTTCACCAGAGCCAGGCCTGCTATAGAGGTTTGTGAAGGAATTTCTATTTATGCCTTTCAGCCACAAGGTCCCTTTCCCCTGAACTCTTTTGTTGTCCTCAGATTTGCTCATGGGCATATTTGACATCTTATGCAATACGTTTGCTGTGGTCGAGCTCCTGAGAAATGAGCAGGACTCCTGAAGATGACCACTGAGCCTCCAGAGGGGAATTCCACCACGTTCAGGGAGGAAATCCCATCCCCACGCATAAAGCACAGGACGGGCATTCATGGGCAGGATCCGTACTTCAGGGTAACACAAGATGGGTGGGTCAGTAAAGGAGGCCCCTCCTGGACCTGCCTTTGAGAAAACCAATGTTGGTACTGTATCCATACAAGCCCTTTTAAGTCCCTTTATGAGAAATGGACTGGAGTGCTTGTTTTCTGTGCCAGCATGAGTGATGAACCCTGGGGTCTCTCTCAGGGAGGTCCCTATGGTATGTGATTCCCAGGGTGCATCCCACTGCCACAGTGAACACCCTTGAAAGGTCCTAAAGGAATATCTCCAATAACCAACCAGTGATCTCAGGAAATCTACAGGATTCTCACAGGCATCTACACCCCCCTCATTGTCCAGGGCCACATCTTTCTCCTCCCCACACTCTGTCTAAGCCACTTAGAAACACTGTCACTGAATCCATCTCCTAACAACACAGGGCCCGTCCAAGCACAAGGCCTGGACAATGTCCATCTGCCATGACTGTGACGCACTCTTTGAAAAAACTCTGCTACAAGACAATTACCTGGTTTCCCCATTCTGGCTCAGATAACTCCAATGTTATTGTTATTCTCTGAACAACTGCTTCAACTTCCCTCAGCTTTTCCAAGTCCTCTATTTCCTTAGATCCACCTTGCAAATCTATACTGTTGGCAGAACAACGGCTGTTATCCTGTTTTTACAGAGCGATGAGGAAACAGATCATGATTTAAGTTTTCAGAGCTAGCTGTTGGCAGGACTGGGATTAGACATTTGGTCTTATGTTCCCTGCCTTCCCGTTCCCTCCTTCCCACTACGTTAACCTTCATCTCATGACATTTGTGTGCATAGCTTATCAATGTTCTTATTGAAAGTGCCTAACAGTATTTTAATGGTGTTGTTCTTCTTACTACTGTCATGGGAAATTCCAAATCAATTGTGTCTTAATAAGGCTTATAGTCTTTAAATTAAACTTTATTTATAAAGCATTTTACCATTAGAAGTGCAAAAATATTGCAGTTAAAGTTTCAGAGTGGTCCACAAAACCCTGACACAGTAGAGGAAGCAGTTCCAGCAGGAGCCCTGAACCCTAAATTTTACTACAATCTACCCCTTTGCCCAGAGAGTGAACCTCTGCACAGCCCTGATGAGCGTGGAGCCTCCCAGGGGGAACTGTGGGTTCACTAAGGATGAACGGCTTCATGCCAACATCCAGAAGGTCCCTACAGCAGCCTTTCCAAGGACTGCTTTCCACTAAGTTGCATATCATCAGTGGATAACTAGCCTCATTGAGTTGGGCCCAAGCTTCTTTCTTTGAACCTCCCACCCACAAAGCTGTCCAAATCATGTGCCCTGGAACCAAGTGACCAAGGAATGCAGAAGCTGATGGCCACTGATTGCAAGCCCCTTCGATGATGGAGCAAAGGGGATTAAATGTTGACGGGACTGGTACCTCCACTAGAGATGCTTGCTGCGTGTGAAAGATCTCTGCAGGAGCTGCAAGAGGAAAAGTAGCTGTGCCCTCTTTTCATTGATTTTAGAGAGAAAGGAAAGAAGAAGGAGAGAGTGAGAAGCATCGATTGGTTGTCTCTCATATGCATCCCAATCAGGGATTGAACCAAGCATCCTGGACATGTGCCCTGACCAGGAATTGAACCAGCAACCTTTCGGTGCATGGGACCACCCTTTATTTTTTTATTTCACCATGCTCAGCATTAGAGAGATGAAATTCAAACATAGGCTCCATATAGCCCCTAGCCTCCATACCCCACTTGGAATTCCAAGAGCTGAGGAGAGTCCCGCCTAACCCTCTCTCCATATCAGTTCCAACAATGGAAGCACAGCTCTTCAATATCCTCTGCCCACCAACCATGTACCCAGCACCATCCTCCGCCCTGAAGTATAGATAAATGAGGTTCAATCTCTGTCCTCAAAGAATGTGTACTTGAGATGGGGCATCAAGTAGCAAAATATAATAAAGGGAAAAAAGGGCCATTTTTAACCGAGATGTTACCTAGAAACCTTCTTCTCCCTTATCATTTCGTTTGATTTGCTTGAGCAAAAGTGGGTATGGATTTGAGTTGGGGAAAAGGAGGTGCCAGGGCAAACATAAGAAAGTCAGAATAAACTACATTGATGGAGGCGAATCTCTGAGAGCAGAGGTGGAGGGGGAGCTGGTGATCCTGACACAGTGCCCCCAGCAAAACTGGGAAGCAGTATCTGCAGTATGTCCCAGGGAAGTGGCTGAGGCTTTCCGGGAGGAGAGGTCTAACGTTTGCTTTGACCTCTAGAGGTCTAATGGTTGCTCACATTAATGAGATGGACACTCCCTCCACTCCTCCTTCCAGTAAAACCCACTCTGCACAAACTGTCTCATGCGAGTGGGGGGTTTGTAAATACAAACATGCATTTCCTGTGTGAGGTAGCCCAGAACCCCGGTACCCTGGAAGGCACGCATATGATGGCGACAAAAATACAATCATCCAAGTCCCATGTGACCACCTGGGGACAGGGGTGTGTGGTCTGGAATTCTACCAAGCACCCAATTGGAAATTCAAAAAGATTGTTCCAGTTCTTAAGGGAACAGTGACCTTTGTCATCTGTGCTGCTTTGAAAAGGAAATTCAGTGAAATGTTAAAGGTATTTTAGTGGAGGTTGGGAAACACTATGAGAGGAATGGACAAAGAAACTAAAGCAAGAGGAGAGGGAGAGGAGGGAACATTTAAGCAGGGCTTGGAAGATGGTCATTTCACTGGATTGGGAAGGAAGGGCGGGTGGAAGGAAGAAAAAAAGGGTGCTGTAGGCAGAGATAATAGTGTATGTCAGGGTTTCTCCACCTGGTCACGCCTGACGTTTGGGGCTGGATAATGCATTATGGGAAAGAGCAATCCCGTGTGTTTTAAGATACTTAGCCATTTTCCTGGCTTTTACTCACTGAATACCAGTAACACTTCCTCCTATCATTGTTACGATAAAAAATGCCTCCAATATTGCCAAATGCCCCGTGGGGGACAAGGTGCATGGCATATTCGGGGAATGAAGTTCCACAAGGCCGAAGCCCAGTGTCCGCAGACATTAATGAATCTGACAAGGCAAGAATAAGACTGGCCAATAATCCATGGCCAGGTGGTGCAAGGGAACTCAGTGCTCACCATCAACTTGACATTGCTCTCTATGCTGTGGTGATTCAGGTGGGGATTTTAAGCATAAATGGCACCATCCAGCCTACGTTTCGAAATGATAGCTAGAAGCAATATTAATAATGATTTGACCTAAACCAGTTTGGCTCCGTGGATAAAGCATCAGCCTGTGGACTGAATAGAATGGTCCCGGGTTGATTCTATTCAAGGGCATGTACCTCAGTTGCAGGCTGCTCCCTGGCCCTGGTCGGGGCTTGTGCAGGAGGCAACCAATCGATGTGTTTCTCCCACACTGATATTTCTCTGTCTCTCCCTTCTCTCTAAAAATCCACAGAAAAATATCCTCAGATGAGGATTAAAATAATAATAATAATAATGACTTGGAGGGGCAGAGCCTGGGGTCAGAGAATTCAATGACACAGTTGATATGTCAAATAAGAAAACGAATACAACCCCTCTGCTTCCTATTCACTCTGTCTGCAGACGAGTCCGTGACTCATCCTAAGGATGTCCTCGCAGGCCAGTTAAACACGCCTGGCCTTGACGCGGCCCCAGGCGCGGGTTCTTCTGAAGGCTGAGAACACCTGCAGCTTCCCCCTTATTTTAGCAACAATTCCTGAAGCAGCCAGAAGCTTACACCCGGAAGCCCTTTCAACTGTTTGTTGTGTTGTTGCTAACGGAGCCTGAGGTCTAAAAGGGGTTCCTAGGACGTGTTGACTAGTTATCTGCTACCCAGGGAGCCAGGGACACAGCGTGCGTAGGGGCTGCCCGGCTTAAGAGCCAGGGTCAGACCTGGTGGTTATTTAAAGCCTCCACCAGCAGTGTCAATGTCGCATTGACGTTTTTTAAAGATGCTTTAAGGGGCCAGAAGTAATGGCTGGCTGGTTCTGATACTTAACCTTACTAATTTGGGATTTGGGCTGAAATTATAAACAGCTGTTGCAACATCGCCAGCTTCCTAGGCAAAAAAGAAAAAAGAAAAAGAAAAAAGAGAGTAGCTTAGGGAATTTGCCTTTGACCTGTTCAGGGTTTTGGTAGTTGAGTTTTCTCCTTTGGGAATGAGGCCCCATGGAGAGTAGGCTTAGGATTTCTATTACATTTGGGAGAAATGAAATGTTTTTGATTGTGAAGAAGCCAATCCAACAAATATGTATCAAATGTCTACTGTGGTCCATGCAACTCAGAGGGGTTACTAAAACTCCCAAAGTTTTGTAAATTCCAAAGACAATCACTTCCAAATATGGTGCCCAAAAGAACCCATTCTTCCTAACCCATTCAGTTAATCAGCTATATGTGGGGCGCATTCTCTGTGCAGGCACAATAGTCTTAGATATAAGTACTCTTATCTGTTCTCAGAGGAGGGAACATTTAAGCAGAGTTTGAAGGATGAAAGTCATTTCACTGGATTGAGAAGGAAGGGATAGTGGAAGGAAGAAGAAAGGGTATTCTGGGTAGAGATAAGAGTGTATACCCGGGTTTCTCCACCTGGGCACTACAACACTTTGGGCTGGCTAAATCATTATTGGAAGGAGCAGTCATATATATATATATATATATATATATATATATATATATATATAGACTCCAGCACCAATTAACTTACTAGCTATTTGGAAAAACATGCATGGAAACAGATACCTATAATACCTGGCAGAGTGGAATAAACTTTATAATTCGACAAGACCCTTTAAAAAAAAACCTTGAATGAGACTGACAAGAAAAAACGGGAATGGCTTAGATGAAAAATGCTTTTTATTAGCTTCCAATGGCTACATAACTGATCACCACCCATTTAGTGACTGAAAGCAGCAGCCATTGCTTATTTCACAATTTCCGCAGGTCAGAAGTCCAGGCACAGTGTCGTTGGGTTCTCCCCTCAGGGTCTCACAGTCTGAAATGAAAGGATCAGCTGGGCTGTGTTCTCACTGGGAGCTCCTGGTCTCCAGCTTGTGTGGCTGTTGGCACAATCCAGTTCCTTGCTTGATGTCCAGGGGGTTTTCTCTCAACTCTTAAATGCTGCTCTTGGGTTCCAGAAGTCACTCTCAGGTCCTTGCCACTTGGCTTCCTCCATCTTCAAAGCCAGCAGCAATAACAACCAACAACCCCCCCCCCCCGCCCCCGCCTTTCTGGATTTCCTTTTTCAGGAAGAGCCCAGCCTATTTTTAGGGCATACCTGATTAGGTCAGCTCTACTGAGGAGACTCTCCCTTTCCTAAAGTTAATTGTGCCATATAACATAATCTGATCCCAGGAGTGACTTGTGCATCATAGTCAGCCATCCTATTCACACTCAAGGGGAGGGGATTATACAGGAAGTAAACACCCCGTGGGAGGATTCTTGGGGACCATCTGAGAATTCTACCTACCACATACCACTAGCTACTCATCAACATCTCCCAGAGCCGCAAGAATGACTCCCTTCCTGTCACCAACCCTGCAGTAGCATGTGTCTGGCAGGCATTGTAGGTCTTCACTCTGCTCCCCAGCCAAGCCTCTGTCTATCCTTTCCAGTGGTCGGATTGACACCGGTCATGAGGGTGACCCAGAAGATAAACTGAGGGCCTAACTGTGCCAGATATACTTTGTACATATTGTCTCATTTGTCCTCATAACCTGTATTGTATCGAGCGTTCAGGTGTTTTATGGCTACAAACTGAGGCTTTAGTCCTCAAAACCATACAACTAGGGAGACTCAGAGCTAGAATTATTCTCAGCTTGGTCTTTATGCCCATTCTCTCTCCACTGCACAACTGGAAAGTTGCCATGGTAACACCGCCCCCCCCCCCCCCCACTCATCCTCCAATGCTGCCCATGCCTTCTGCCCATGGTGCAGAGAGTCCTAATTTTAAGTAGATGGTCCCAATGTCAGCTTGTGTCTTTAATGTTGATCCTGAACATTTCTTTAGCACATTTAGAATTCAGAGAGCACAACCAGAAAATAGAAGAAAGGGCGCATTTTTCTTTGGAGATTTATAGTTTTTATCTTCCAGGAGCAAAGTACTTTTATCCAGTGCATATAAAAGGTGCATTAATATTGTCTTATCAATATGTGTAGGATTCCTTGGCTACTGCTTCTGAGAGATGAGAGATCTTTTGAAAGCTGCGGGAATTCCCTGTGAGGCTGCGAGATTCACACCCACGCAATAGAAACTGATTGTGATCATTCCTTCCTCATGTTGATGTATTTTTCTACTTGTGACATATTTTTCCTTAAGGAGTTGACATCTTCATAAAGAAATATAGAGCTATTGTTAAGATGAGCTATATTATCAGTGTGTTATCTTAATAGAGGGTCATCTAACCTAGTGCTTCCCAGCCTTTCCCTGACCCTTTTCACATCACAGCAAACGTAAAAAAATGATAAGATGTGGAAGGCACACTGGGGTGATTCGATAAGGCTGCTCACAGTAGGAAGCCACTGCCTTGGGGCTCTGAGCACTCATAGACCATTTCCAGCCCTGAAAACGGAACCAGAGAGTATATCCACATACCTATAGCCCATTTGACACATGGACACTCTAGTTGGGAAGTTCTTCTCAATTCAACAGAGAGCAGTTAACCAATAACTGAGTATTGCCAGATGTTTAATTTCATAACTACTTATGAGTGTTTATAATGTGTCAAACACTGAGCCTAGGTGCTGGGAATACAGGGGCAAATAAAAGACTGCCATCACCCCCACATAGCAGTCTAGTGTCTGAAAACATATACCCCATCATGAGGATAGAGAATCACTTTCATCTTTGTGTGAATACATCTGATTGATAATGGCCACCTGAAATACTAGTTGAGAAGGATCCCGAGGCCTCCAGGTACAGAAGCCGGAAGTGTGGTCACTTAGCAATACTTGCCACGTGGGAAAACAGGGAAAGTACCATAAGCATGCAAGCCACACATCCGCAAACCAACCTGTTTCTGTCGCTGCAGTCTAATACTAAGAATCCATCATAGGTTCCACTTCCAATTGTCACATTGTTCACGTGACTGTGTTGTGTTTTCCCTATCCTCCCTGGGTAATTACCATTGTGTTTAGCAATCAACAGCACTGATTTACGCAAGTGACTTTCAAGTCAATCACTCCAGCGCTGGAAAACAATAGCTTTGAATGGAGTTATTTCCTGGGAGAATGTTAAACGTTTCCGAGTTCAGTTATCCAAGGAAAGGCGGCTCCCTGCATGTAAGGGAAGAGAATGAAAAGTTTTCTGGCAGCTGGACCAAGATAAAGTGCTCAGACAAGTGCTGCAGCGGCCTGGGAGTGAATGGGAGTAACTCACTGTTTCCTGCCTAAAAATTGTACTGTTGGATGCATTCAGGCGCCTCACGCAGTGCGCTTTTAATTACTGATATAAATCCTGATAGAGTCCCCAAGGGATGAGAAATAACCTTTAGCCATTCTGTCTGCAAACAATAGCAAGTCTGCAGAGGAAAGGTAGCCAGTGCAAGTGATTCCAAGGGAACTCCTTAATATCCGATTTATTGTCTAAGCTTCACACCATTGAGTGGTGGCCCACGGGTAAGGGTTCCAACCCAAGATAATTAACATACAAGGGCAGATTCTCAAGTCCCTGAAGGCTGGAGCTAAACCTGGGAAGGGATGGAAGGAAGGATTAGGCCTGACAGTGAAAGTGCTATGGTCTTAATTGTAACTGAAGCAGAAAACGGCCCCTTATGTAGTACATACTGTGAACGGGTGCTTTAGATCTTATTCTAAATGTAAAGAAAGTAACTTTTAATACAAATAAATGGCTTGTGGAGGTGCTCAAAACCATAGGCCAGGAAAGGGGGACAGCACCTATTGCTCATATTTGTGGCATAAGAACCCTAAAAGGCAGTTCTCAGATGCACATGCAAAGAAAGAATCGAGTCAGAAACAATTAGGTCACCTGAAATCTGGTCACCAACTCAAACATGGTGAGGCAAAAAAAAAAAAAAAAAAAAAAAGGAAGTCCAAGTTTTCAGATAAAAAATGGCAAGGACCCATGAGAGCCTAGGCCAGATCTTTCTACCTCTCATCATTCCATACCTGACTCCTAGAATGCCAGCCAAGACCAGAGGGTGCCTTCTCATCCCATGTGCCAGTGAGAGATATTCAACGTGTATTGGGTTCTAACAACTTAACAGCTTCTCATGAGGCTATCACTTTTTTTTATGTTTGCATTGATTTCAGAGAGGAAGGAAGAGGGAGAGATAGATACATCAATGATGAGAGAGAATCATTGATCAGCTGCCTCCTGCATGCCTTGTACTAGGGATTGAATCCACAACCCGGGCATGTGCCCTTGACCAGGAATTGAACCATGACCTCCTGGTTCATAGGTCAATGATCAACCATTGAGCCATGCCAGCCGGGCAAGGCTGTAACTTTCTTAAGAGGAATGATTAAATGGATGAATAAGGTCAAACTCATTTCCCCATTGCATTTGATCTCGGGTGGATGAAATTTCTTCTATTGAAAACATTGCTAGAGATTGAATTTATTGTTTTCTTTTCAAGGAGCTAATTCTTCAAAAATAAAATCAACAACCAAAAATAAGGCAAACCAATTTGAAAGAGAAAAGAGTGTGTGGGGGGAAGACCCTGAGCTTTGCATTTCTTTCTAGTTCCTTCTCCTCTGCCTTAGCCAAGACCCATAAAGTTGCCTTTTATTTTAAGTAGGAATTGCTTAGCAAGTTATCCCCATCTATCACCAGTTCCAGAGAGACATTTGTTTATGAAAAGAGTTTATTAACTGGATGTAATGGCATTCTCTTAAGAAACATGGTAACCTCAATTTAGGAACTCTTTGTCCATTTATGTAATCTGTGACATGAATTATGATAAACAGAAACTCTAACTCTGTGGACACAGACTTAAACTAATACCCTACCTTTGAAAAGAAAATAAAACATCCTCTTCCTTAAGCATAGAAATTTGCAGGATGCACATGCTTTTCTAAATTTCATCACCTGTAATTCTCAGCATGATCCCCAACAATATAAATTAAGTAAACTGAGGCTTAATGATTATTCAAGGTTATTCAAGGCTAGGACTCTAATCCAGTGTTTTTATTGGGGGGGGACCCCCAAATCTGGAGCTTTTCCCACCAAACCAGAGAGATCTGCAGAAATGTCTACTAGTATAATCCCTCTCCCTGGGAACACGATGAATGAAGTGGGCATCGTGGCCATTTGTTATCTATGGGATACAAAGTGGAACTTGGTCCCTTCCGCTGAAAATTAAATATAGACCGAAGAGCTGATTTCCATTTAACTGAGAGCAGAGAGAGAAACGTGGATTGGACTTACACAGCAGGGATTTGCGTAAGGCAGAGGCAGGGCACCGAGAGCATGGAGCTTTGGAGGATGAGGGCAGCTGAATCCTCAGAAGGGAATATCTGGCAAAATGGAATGCACTGGCTCTTCTGGTCTGGAAGACTATAGAGTAACCTATGCAGACACTGGCAGAGGCATTTTAGGTCCTTTCAATGATTGTAGTAATTCTGGTGCAGAGCAGCCAGCCAGCCAAAATGGGTGGGTAGTGGGCCAACCACATGTCCTCTCTTACTCTTGAACTCTGGAGGGATACATCCTAATACCTTTAAGAACCACAGGCCCTCACTCCCAGTCTCCCCAGCTGTGGAAGGGGAGGGAGGACACAGGTAGACAGAGCTGACAGGCAGCTGGGAGGTAATAGCACTTGGAAGTCTTCACCTCACCGCAGGGAGCCATGTCCTATTCTGCACCTGAGAACCAAGGCCTGGAGGTGATCACCTGGTAGCGGGACTCTCCGCCTACTGGGAGGGCCATATAGGCAGCTATGAGTTCCCCTTGTCCCTGGGCAGACCCAAATGACTACTTACATCTCTTGATACTTTGTCCAGAGGAGCCTAGGATGTTATCTCCACCCCAGTGGAATTAGGCTCCAGATATGAATATCAAACAATTTCTTCCCCATAACTTCAAATGTTTCTTAAATGCTCATGACTCCAAAACTTTAGTCCAGACCCTTCTCCAGTGCTCCAGACCAGGGGTCAGAAACCTTTCTCTGCAGAGGGTCACATAAAGTCTCTATTACAGTCTTATTTTTTTAAAAAACAACCTTTGAAAAATATGAAGAGCATTCTTCTACTGTTCCTGCACCAGATTTGACCCTCAGGCCATAGTTTGCTGCTCTGCACCTCCCTCTACATTCCTCATTTCTCCCTTTTCTACAATCTGCCACATTCTTTTTCTTTTCCTTTTTTTTTTCTCAAAAGCAGGAAATCTTAAAATCTCAGAGCAGCATGATTTACAGAGGTACTAAATGTCACACAGGGACATGCTAAGTAACATTGAGTATTTTGTATTAGTTATCTATTGTTGTGAAGCAAACAACCCTAAAGTTTGTGTCTTAAACCCAGAATGAACATGTGTTATTATCATACCCAACAGTTTCTATGGGTCAGGGATTCAGAACTGGTTTAGCTGGCCAGTTCTGGCTTAGAGTCTCCCAGGAGACTGCTGTCAAAATATTGAGCAGGTTGACAAACAGATCCTAAAATTGATTCTAGATGTTTGGCATTTCCATATGGACAACACAATCTGTAAAAGAACAAAGTTGTAGCAACTGCACGTCCCAATTTCAAAACATACTCTAAAGCTCTAGATATCGAGATTAGTGTGGTGCTAGACCCGTGGTTGGCAAACTGCGGCTCGCGAGCCACATGCGCCTCTTTGGCCCCTTGAGTGTGGCTCTTCCACAAAATACCACAGCCTGGGCGAGTCTATTTTGAAGAAGTGGCATTAGAAGAAGTTTAAGTTTAAAAAATTTGGCTCTCAAAACAAATTTCAATAGTTGTACTATTGATATTTGGCTCTGTTGACTAATGAGTTTGCCAACCACTGTGCTAGACCATAAGTAAGTCCTTAGATTTATAGCCAATTAATCTTTGACAAGGTGCAGGGCAGTTCATTGTGGGAAGGGTAGCCTGTTCACTAAATGATGTTGAGAAAATGAATGTAGACTCTCGACTCACATGATACATGAAAGTTAACTCAAAATAGATTTTAGACATAAGTATAACAGCTAAAGCAATAAGACAGAAGAAAATATTGGAGAAAATCTTTAAGACCTTGAGTAAAACAAAAATTTTGTAGATATGGCATTAAATGAATGATCCTTAAAAGGAAAACAAGGATACATTAGATCTCATCAAAATTCAAAACTTTGGCACTTAGAAAAACAATGAAAATGACGAGTCATGCAACAGTCTGAGAGAAAATATTTGCAAAATACCTACTGATAAAGAACTTGCATTAAGAATTTACGAAGAACACTTAGAACTCAGAAAGACAAATAACCCAATTATAAAACAGATCAAAAGATATGAATAGATGTTTCACCAAAGAACATATACAAATGGCTACTACACACAGGCAAAGACACTCAATGTCATTAGTCATAAGAGTAATGTAAATTAATACCATTTCAACTCACTAAAATATCTATCATAAATAACACAGACAATAACAAATACTGGCAAGAATATGGGGAAACAGGAACATTCAGACATTGTTGGTGGGAATGTAATGATGTAGCCACTATGGAAAAGAGCTTGGCAGTTCTTCAAACAGATAAACATAGTTATCATATGTAATTTCACTCAAAAGTCTATACCCAAGAGAATAGAAAGCACATGTACACACAAAGACTTTACATGTGAATATTCATAGAAGCTTCAGTCATTACAGCCTAAGACTGGAGACAACCCAATTACCCAACAACCAGCAAAACAAAATGTGTCGCATCCATTTAATGGAATACTATGCAGCAAAGAAAATGGAACAAAAACCTGATACATACCATAATATGGATGAACCTCAAAAACATTATACTAATGATTCTATTTATATTAAATGTCCAGAAAAGGCAAATTTATAGAGGTATGGTTAGGTTGGCAGTTGCCCAGGACTAGAAGTGAGATGGAGAATGGTTCAATTTTCTAATATGTAAAGTATACTCCAATCATATTATTACAGGGTAGGCTTTAGTCACTAGAAAGCTCAAATGAGACTACAGGACTCACTTTCAAGGGGGTTTACTCACATGGCCAGCTAATTGGTGCTGGTTGTTGGTGGGAGATCTCAGTTGTCTGCACAAAAGGCTCTTCAAACAGCTGCTCAAATGTCTTCTCCTAGAGCAAGTGACCCAAAGAGAAAGAATCAGATATCATCTACCCTCTCTATTAACTCTCCTCACAGGTCAGAGCTATAGTGGCCAAACTAAGAAATCAAGAAAGTTTCAGTTGCCAGAGGGGAGGGGGTTCGGGGTTTGTGTGAAAAAGTGAAGGGATTAAGAAGTACAAATTGGTAGGTACGGAATAGTTGCAGGGAAGTAAACTATACCACAGTCAATAATCTATATATATAAAATCCCAATATGCAAAGTGTCCCCTCAGGAGTTCAACCAGGAGAATGGGAGTTTGATTGCTCACTATGATGTGTGTTGACCACCAGGGGGCGGCGGGGAACATGGTGGGCGACCAGAGGCAGAGGTGACAGGGCACTGAGGGAGTGAGGGAAGGAGGAGGCTGGGAGGTGGGGAACCTGATTGGCTCTGATCGCCAGCCAGGACTAGGGACTTTAACCATGCACGAATCTCATGCACTGGGGCCCTAGTATTGTAATCACTATGTATGGTACCAGATGGGTATTAGAAATATTGGGGCAACCACTTTACAAAGTGTGATTGTCTAACAACTATGCTGTATACTTAAAACTATCCTATATAATAAAAGCCCAATATGCTAAGTGTCCTGGCATCTGGTTGGCCGTTCAACCAATCAAAGCGTAATATGCTAATGACATACTAAAGCTGCTCAACTGCTCACTATAACGTACACTGACCACCAGAGGGCAGACAGTTGACCAGTTGCTATGATGTGCATTGACCACCAGGGGGCAGATGCTCTGACTGGTAGGTTAGCTTGCTGCTGGGGTCCAGCTGATTGGGACTAAGCAAGATGGGCCAGACACTTCCTGGAGCTCTCCCGCGGTCCCTCCCCAGCTGGCCAACCTCCCGTGTCCCTCCCTGGCCCTGATTGTGCACCAGGGGGTCCCTCAGCCTGGCCTGCACCCTCTCGCAATCCGGGACCCCTCAGGGGATGTCAGAGAGCCAGTTTCAGCCAGATGGCAGAACAATCGGTCACTATGACATGCACTGACCACCAGGAGGCAAACGCTCAATGCAGGAGCTGCCTCCTGGTGGCCAGTGGGCTCCCACAGGGGGAGCGCTGCTCAGCCAGAAGCCGGGCTCAAGGCTGGCGAGCGCAGTGGCAGTGGAGGGAGTCTCTTCTGCCTCTGTGGCAGCACTAAGGATATCTGACTGACGGCTTAGGCCCACTCCCCATGGGGAGTGGGCCTAAGCCGTCAGTCAGACATCCCCTGAGGACTCCCAGACTGCGAGAGGGCACAGACCGGGCTGAGGAAACCACTTCCCAAGTGCATGAATTTTGTGCACTGGGCCTCTAGTTATAAAATAATATTTAATATAAATTGTAACTGGAAAATAAAATAATAAATTCATACTAGTTGCTAAAAAAAGAAAGATGTCTCAGATGGATTTCTTGACTGACTGAAACTTTCTCTGAAGGCATTTAATTAAAATTACATCACAAACTCTTTTTGTTTGTGTTTCTTAAAAGCAACTCTCTTTGCTCTAGACTTGGATTTCATTGTCTCATCTATACAGATGAATATGAAAATTAAATGTTTTTAAAGTGAATAAACTGGAGCTGCTAGCCCATGGACCATACTTTGAGTAACAAGGTTCTATACTATCCACCCCATCCCATGCCACACTACCATACTCTGTCCCCAGGATCCCACACAAACTTTTTCCCACTGACTTGATTCATAAAAATAGGTTTCTTGAGAAAGTCTGTCCCACTACATCATCTATATGCCCAAACACTTCTGAGTAGAAATAGTTCATCTAAAGTGAGTTCCTACTAAATACCAGATACTTTACATATATTACTTCATATTATTTTCACAATAACCCTAGTTATTACCTGTCTCATTTTATGAGAGGAAATTGAGACTCAAGTATAACATAACTTGCCAAAATCATATGGCTAGCAAGTAGCAGAATTGGGTCTTGAACCCCAGAAGTCTGCCTAAAGATTCACACATACTTGTTTTTACATTATTCTGATCTCAGTGAAGGAACACAGTTTATACTCAAACTGAATCCACATGGCTGGGACCAGGATGGAGCCACTTTTGTTTGGGGTGGTTGTTCATCTCCAATATTGAATAATACAATCAACTTATCAGCCAGGAGAAGAGAGCATGAAGTTCTCCTGACCTTATTGTCAGCACCATGAGACTCCCAAGCAATCTATTAGATTTTTACTGACAAGGAAAAATTGGAGACATGGCCAACTTGATAAAACAGGGAGGCTTAGGAACAAATTTTAAAAACAGAAATCTTTTAGAAATTAAAAATTAGGTAATAGTATGTAACAAGAGTTGGAGAACTATGACCCACAAGCCAAATAAAATACACCATAAAATTTTTGAAAATAAAACTTTATTGTAACATAACTGCACCCATTGCCTATAGCTGCTTTTGCAGAGTTTAGTAGTTTCAACAGAGATCACATGACCTGCAAGTCTGAAAGATTTTACTATCTGGCTCTTTTAAGAAATGTTTGCTGACTCCTGGATACACTCATTGGAAGCAGTTGATAGGTGCCTGGTTAGAATAGGACATATAGTACATCAGGCAAGACAGCGCCACAGAAGACAGAAGGTAGGTGACTCCTCCATCTTTATAGGAAATCATGAAATGCACCAAAGAAAGAAAATGAGAAAATAGATTATGCTGTGGTCAAGAAAAGACTTTTGGAGAATCCAAGTTGGTGGCATAGGTAAACACCTAAACTGCTGCCTCACACAACAATTTCAAAACTACAACTAAAAGACAAAACGTCTATCACCCAGAAACATGGGAAAGCTGGCTGAGTGGAAGTACTACAACTAGAAGGAAAGAGAAAAGAGCATTGAGATGTGCACAAGCGCTGAAAAGCTGAGGTACGGAAGCATGCGATCCAGGCTGGCGGCAGGTGTTGCTTTTTTCAACCCGAAGTGAGACAAGCCCCCGATTACTCTGAAATCCAGTTTCTGGGGAGACGTGGGGGACCCAAACTCCTACAGGGAGAAGCTGGATTGTCTGCCATCGGGTCGGAAAGTGAGGGGGTCTTGCTTGCAGAGCTGCATGCAAGAATAATTGTTTACTGCACTGGGGCGCAGGACATGGTCTGAGACACAGAGCCAGCTAACTAGCAGCCATCGCTGTTTGCCACGCCCTAGCCTAGTGACGCCCTGAGATCCCACCCCACACAACCTACAAACCCACCCAAGCTCCAAGCAGCAGCTTTAGCATTAGAAAGGCCAGCCCTATAGCAGCTTAACCTAGCAAACTTGCAGCCTGGGTCAGACAGCTCCAAAACCTCCAAACCCCAAGCAAAGAGGAGAAAACTGTAGCTCCTGCTGAGTGGCCTCAGACAGTAGCTGACCTGCACCCCATTGGAGATCCAGAAGCCAGTGTACCTAGTGGTCAGTGTGAGACACCAGATTTCAACTCCTCACATCCATAAGTGACACATTCAAGAGGCAGACTCAGTGAGCACCAAAGCCCCACTGAAACAAGTCCTGCACCATAAGCATGTCTCCAGTGCAGCAGTTCTTCCATTATAGACACAGCCAGTCCTCACAGCCAATTGGCCTGGAGGTCAATTCCTCCCAGTGTATCAACAGCAATCAAGGCTTAACTACACCAAAACTTTGCACTCAGCCCACAAAGGTGTACCAAGAGTGTCCACCTCAGGTGATTGGGGAGGCTGAGCTACTGCCCTCTATAGGTCACCTACCACACAAAGCCACTCCATCAAAACAGGGAAGCAGCCAAAATGCAGAGAAAAAGAAACATGTCATGAATGAAAGAAATGGAGGAAAGCAAACTACTGGATGACATAGAGTTCAGAACCACATTTATAAGGTTACTCAAGAATCTTCTAAAAACTGCTGAGAAACTTGATGAGACCTTTAAGGATATTAATGAGAATGCCAAAAAAATGGAAAAAGACCAGTCAGAAATGAAGCATACACTGTCTAAAATAAAGAATATACAGAAACTCAACTGTAGATCAACATACCCCAAGAATCAAACCAAAGATCTGAAATATGAGGAAATAAAAACACCCAACCAGAAAAACAAAAAGAATAAATAATCCAAAAATCTGAAGATAGTGTAAGGACCCTCTGGGACAACTTTAAGCATACCAACATCTGAATTTTTGGGGTGCCAGAAGAAGAGAGAGAGCAAAATATTGAAAACTTTTTAGAAGAAATAATGACAAAAAACTTTCCCTACCTGGTGAAAGAAAGCACACAGTTCAGGAAGCACACAGAACCCCATACAAGAGGAATCCAAAGAGGACCACACAGAACCCCATACAAGAGGAATCCAAAGAGGACCACACCAAGACACATCATAATTAAAATGCCAACGGCAAAAGACAAAGAGAGAATCTTGAAAGCAGCAAGAGGAAAACAGTTAGTTACCTACAAGAAAGTACCCATACGACTGTCAGCTGATTTCTCAACAGAAACTATGCAGGCCAGAAGGGAGTGGCAAGAAATATTCAAAGTGATGAACAGCAAGAAACTACAACCAAGATTACTCTACCCAGCAAAGCTATCATTCAGAGTTGAAGGTCAGATAAAGAGCTTCACAGACAAGAAAAAGCCAAAGGAGTTCATCACCACCAAACCAGGATTACATGAAATGCTGAAGGGCATTTTTTAAGAAGAGGAAGAAGAAGAAAAAGGTAAAGATAAAAATTATGAACAACAAAATGACATCAAATACATACCTACCAGCAAGTGACTCTAAAAACCAAGTGAATAAAAAATCTGAAGAACAGAATGGACTGGTGAATATAATAGAACCAGGGACATAGAAAGGGAGTGGACTGACAATTCTCAGGGGAAAGTGGGTGTGAGGGGTGCGGGAAGAGATTGGACAAAAATCTTACTCCTATGGATGAAGACAGTGGCGGGGGTAAGGGCATGGGGTGGGGTGGGGAATCAGGTGGAGGGGAGCTACGCGGGGAAAAAAAGAGGAACACCTGTAATAATCTAAACAATAAAGATTTATTTAAAATAAAAAAAGACTTTCATTTGCTCAAACAAGTCATGACCAGCTTTGTCAGATCAGACAAGCAAGTGTTGGCCAGACAGGCTGCTGAGATGTACCTCTGCAGCTCTAGAAATGCTGGGCTGAAACCCGAGTAGCAGGGAACACTGGAGGCAGCTCACATAGCCCTTCAGGTCCGGTGGTCTGCAGCCCCTTCCTAAGGAACCCATGTAAACGTCAGAGAAGGACAATGGAAACAGAACAGAAGGCAGGAATAAACAGGCTGCACCCAGTCATCAGTAATTCAACAAATATTTATGGAGTGGACACAGACATCATTTTGGCAATAACAGCAGGGGCAGAAATAAGAATACAGCCACATAGGGCTTTGTGCCTTGTCCTTATCCCCTTTAACAGATACATTTTGGTACTATTGTTTTGTAGATGTGGAGGCTGAAGCTCAGAAAGCTTACCCAGGTGGTCAGTGCCACACTGATTGGAAGGATTGGGAGGTAAGGGTGCCAGGTTTCTTCTGCTCTGAATGGGGGCCAGTTAGTAAATCATATGTGCCAAAAAGAGAACTTAGGAGCTAGGAAGTGAACTTAGGAGTCCCTAACCACCTCATATGCATCAGAACAGGGGGTGCCTGACTCCCCAGCAGGTACAGTGTAAAAACCCTTCATTATTTGCTGGCAGTCACTCTGGGGGTTTTCAGTCCTTTGCGCATTTGTGTTTCTTGTGGGTCTGAAAACCACATAGGACATCTAAAACCCTGAGGCCTAGTGATAAATCCCAGCAGCCACAGGCCCTGCAGAATTGCTGACTTGCTGCTGATTACAGAGTGGGGTTCTTTGTAAGACAGAGGAGAGATGCATAAAGAGAGGTGCTAAGAACATTGTCATCTTGTTAAGTTTTTAAACCATAGAACCCTGAAATCCCCGGATCTAGGTGTCCTTTGCTGCTGTTGGAGACAGAAAGGAGAAGTGATTTGACCAAGGTCACAAAACTGGTAAAGAGCAGATTCTAGGTTAGACTCTAAATTAATTAACTCCAAGTCGAGATTGTTCCTAATCTTTACCCCACTGTATCACAATAACCTTAGTTCATTCTCTGGGGAAAACTAGGTCCATAAAGAGCCAAACGAAGAGTGTAACTAGGAAAACTAGTCTTTGCTACACGACACAAAAATGCTGTCTGTGTGTGTTCAGCTAAGCAAAGATCAGACTGCTGGCCAGTGGGAGAGAGAGCTGGAGAGAAGGCGGCTTCTTTTCCCTTTGGTGTAAGAAGCCACACAGCAGCTCAAACCAGCTTGTGAGAGCCAGTTGGTAGCATCTCTTTCCAATCTCACATTCAGCAACAAGCATACTGTTGGCTTGATATCGGACACGGGGGGAGCAAAACTTACACCATGAAAAATCTACAAGTGCTACAAATGAGGTCTCCTTCCCAGCCCTCAGCCTCAGCCTCAGCCTCAGCCTCAGCCTCAGCCTCAGCCTCAGCCTCAGCTTCAGCCTCAGCCACAGCCACAGCCACAGCCACAGCCACAGCCACAGCCACAGCCCTCTATTGGAAGTGAGCTCATCAAAGTAGAAAACGTGACGCTTCTGTGGCAGGGGTGGTGCAGGTTCCTCATCTGTCTGAGCAGAGGCTGCAACGTGAGGCCACCCACCCCAGCTTCCCTTTCCCTTACTGCTGCCTTTCTCTTCTTCCTCTCTTGACTTCGGGCTGTCCTAGACACAGAAGTTGCCAGGATGGCTCTGGTTCCAGGGGAAGACGACAGCTGGGCGTCGTGGTTTTCCCATTTTATTGGGCATCAGAATCACCTGGCGAGTGAGTTACACTCACTGGATACTTTCCCTCTCTCTGCAGCTCCTGTTTCAGTAGCCCCAGGTGATGCTGATGTTGCTCATCCAGAGACCACAGATTGGAGACCTCACCGGCTTGAACCTCAATGTTCTGCACAGTCTGCACTGATTTAGTCCCCACACAAGCACAGGAATTCTTGACCTCTCTCCGAGACAGTGAGAAGGAGCATTGCTAGACAGTCACAATTTGTTCCCCAAATCCACAGCCACCCCTGCCTTTGACTTTATTATTCTGAGAAGCTGGGAAGCTGGAGAAACTACATAAATGTTGTGTTTACAGGTTTACAAGTATTTGGAGTTAATTCATCCAGGGTGTAGCCTAGATTCTGCTAATCAGGTGTCCAAAGCAAGCCAGAGCCTTGTATTCAAAGCCAGGGGTATAAGAGGACATGGTACCTTCTTCACCGTGGCTAGGAAGGCCTGCAATGGAAAGGGTCCCTACTTTCCAATTAAAGTAAGGTGATTTGGGATCATGAGGTTCCGAAAAGGCTCAGGAATTTGAGACATCGGATCCCCTGAGAGCAGAGTTGAGGGGCAAGACTGAAAACAGATGGGCTGACAGCCTGTATATGGAGCAGTAGCTCCACATCCTCTCCTTTCTCCTGAGCAATCAAGAGAGCTCTTTCTGGACCAAGCCTGAAAATTGGAGGCTTGGTTGCTGAACAAGTGACCCACACAGGCTCTGAATGGGAACATCAGGTGTACACAGGAGTAGGGGAAATTGCCATCCTGCAAATAAGGAAAACGTTTACATTTTGAGTGTTATGAACATTACCTCCCTTTTACTGCTCCCAGACCAGGCAGTCTTACTTTTCTGGGCAGGATTTCGGTAATCCTTCTCCATAGAAACAAGTTGGCCCTGGGGAAGCGGGCGGGGGGGCGGGGGGGTGGTATGGAATACCTACAATACTGACATTTCATCTGATGAAAAAGCTGTCCCAGGTTTGATCACCCCATAATTATGCCTAATGTCCAACACCCTCTCTCTGCAGCCAGAGTTTCCTATTAGCTTGTAAGTACTTTACTTAACCAACGAATGCCAGATGTTTAAGGAAACTTGCTAACCTGAAACACAGAGATCAAAACAGGTAAACTGGCCCAGCTGGCATGACTCAGTGGTTGAGAGTCAACCCATGAACCAGGAGGTCATGGTTCTATTCCTAGTCAGGGCACATGCTCGGGTTGTGGGCTCAATCCCCAGTAGGAGGTGTGCAAGAGGCAGCTGATCACTGATTCTCTCTCATCATTGATGTTTCTATCTCTCTCTCCCTCTCCTTTCCTCTCTGAAATAAATAAAAAATATATTTTAAGAAACACAAGTAAACTAAAGAAGAAAGGGGCAATTTCAAAAAAAAACTGAAACTAACAAAGAACAATTTCTATCCTTATAAGTTGAGAAAAAAATATTGTACCCACAGAGCAAGAACCAATGAGTTCAGAGAAAAGTTCATGGAAATAGACCAATGTAAGAAAAAAAATGTTGTTAAAAGTCATTTGAAGGCCTGGAAAATAAAGTTAAGATAATCTCCTATAATCTAGGGGAAAAGTCAGAAATGAAAAAATAAGAGAGAAATATATGAACACTAGAAGAGTGGGTGCTTTGACAGATTAAAGATGGCTAAAAATTCTTTGCTGTTCTTCCAGTTGAGAGGTAGAGTCCAAATGTCCTCCTCTTGACAGAGAGCTTGGTCTTGTTACTTACTTGATAAATAAAATGTCAGAGATGTGATATTCTAGAACTTCCAAGGCTGGGTCAAAAGAAGACGTGAAACTTCTATGTAGGCCCCCTATACTACTACTCTAGAACTGAGTCACCATACTCTAAGGAAGCTCAAGCAGCCTTGTGGAAAGTCCCATGTGGAAAGGTACCAAGGACCCCATCAACAGCTTACCACCAACTTGCCAGCCCTGTGACTGAACCATCTTGAAAGTGGGTCCTCTAAATCCCATTGCAAAAGCTTTAGTGATGGCACATAAAGCAGAAACAAAACCATTCCTTGCCCCCACTGAGCCCTGCCCGAATTTTAGGCTTATGAGCAAAGTAAATTATTGCTATGGTCATAAGCCACTTAGTTCTGAGATGGTTTATTACATATCAATAGATAACTGGAACAACATTTAACTGATAAGATTTTTAGAAATAGAGATGAGGAAAAAGAGAGAAAACAATAGAAGGAAGGAAACTTTCCAAATAATAATACAAGAAAAATTCCCAGGACCGGGTCTCTAGAGTTAAACCAAAAACAAAATAAAATACTGAGTGCCCAACACAATGTATTAAAAAGTTTCTATTCTGAGGCACATTATCATAAAATTTCAGAATACTAGGGATACAGAGATAATCCTAAAAACTTCTAAAGAGAAGAAAAAGGAGAGGAGGTGAGGGAGCCAACAGAAATATCAGAGATCAGTTGTTCTTATCTGCAGTGCTGGAAGCTAGAAGATAATAAAGAAATGCTTCCAAGCCATGGGGGAGAGGGGGTTAAACCCAGAATTCTAAGCTCAATGAAACTATTAATCAATTGTAAGGGGAGAATAAAGACATAATTTTTACTTGCAAGTTCTCAAAGATTTGTTCTGCCAGAGAAGAGTTAGTCAAGATAAACGAGGCCTGGGCTTCAGGAAGCAGGGATCCAGCAGAGAGGTGCAGGAATTCCCAGGGGCAGGTGAAGGGAAATTCCTCTGTGCTGGCTGAGCAGCAGGTCCCTGCAAGTAGAGCCAGCAACACAGTTTGAAGAATGGGGGGGACTCTAAGGGGACAGGGATAGGTAGAATCAATACGTTTCCTGGTGGTTTGCCCATGTAGAAAGGAGTTTTGCAGTTCTGAAAAATGATTTAGGTTTCAATGAGTGATGGTAAATGAATAATTATGCAACAATAAAACGTTAAAGAAGCCGCCCATCCTAACAAAAGCAAAAAGTTATAGAGAAAAGAAATGTAAATACTACAGTCTATAGACTTCACTATGATAATGTTTACATGGTCACAATAATGTAAATACAGATTATTGAACCCAACATTATGAAATTGCAAGGTCCTTTTACTGTAAGAATGTGAGAAAGAATGGAGGGCAACTCAAGAGCGATGAACAAGTCTTCTGCAATGATAAGAAATCATTAGCTAATACCTTCTTTTTAAATATACTTTTGTTGATTTTAGAGAGGAAGGGAGAGGGAGCGAGAGATAGAAACATCGATGAGAAACATCAATCAGCTGCCTCCTGCATGCCCCCTACTGGGGATGGAGCCTGAAATCCGGGCATGTGCCCTGACTAGGAATCGAATCCTACGACCTCTTGGTTCATGGATCATTGCTTAGCTGGCCACACTGGCCAGGCCATTAGCTAATACCTTAAGTTGAAAAAATCAAGAGAGAGCGGTCTAAACATGTTATTTGAATGCAAAGCAATACATTTAGGGCTACATGACTGATACCAATTTTTCTGGGAAATAATTTGTTTAGAGAGAGAAGGGGACTATGGTAAGTAAGTGAGGTTCCTGGGCTCAGAATTGATGTGCACAGCTCTGGGAGTGAGTGCCATCTTACATTTTGCACCCTAGACATGGTGCCTCACCCTAGTCCCAACCATAGAGGAAAGCGCTGGATATCATGAAGGTGTTGGTATAAAGAAGACGAGGAAAATTCAGAGAGATGGGAGGAGGCTCAGGGTTGTGTAGGTTATACTAATAAATGGACTGAATGGGACACTTTTAAATCAAACCTGAATAGATGGGTAGGCTTTTGCAAGGTGGATAAGAGAACGGCATTCTAGGTTCAATAAACAAATGCAAAGGAGCAACGGCAGGCATATGAAGTTGGGGGGTGGAGGGATGAACATAACTAGGAGGAAGAGGGAACAAGGAGAATTTAATGGAATCATATTATGGATCAGATTCTAAAACACTGGGTTGGATTCTGAATACCCGGTTAGACTCTAAAAAGAATTTTCTTTTAAAGCAGAAGAATTAATTGAGAAACACCCTACAGATGATTGCCTTCCTCTCCAGGGCCTAAAAACAAAATCTAGAAGCTTCAGTTTGTCAGCTTCAGTGGGTTGATAGTACTGGCCCATCGGGGGCCTTGAGACTTTGGGCAGGAGGGGTATTAGACAGGCATATGAGATGCTTCCACTAGGAATTACTGAATACGAATTTTATGAGATTGCACAGTGGGGCTGAGTGGATGGCTGCCTGCTGAGGAGAGCTTTGTCCCCTGACACAAGGAAACTACAAGCTGTTCAGTGCCATGGGGCTCTCCCTGCCCCAAAGCCAGCTTCCCTTGAGTCCCTGGGAAGTAGATCAGGATGTTCAAGCCAGAGAGGCCCAGAATTCATGATGATTGAGATATCACTGTGAAAGCAAACAAACAGCCCAAGATCCTCTGAAGAAATGGTAGACAATGTTTTGTTTGCCTATTGACTGGCTTAGCATAATATTTTCTCAATCTTGGTCCTGTATCAATTTCTGACAGTACAATTGAAGGCTGATGCAGGAGTACATTGTCTCCAGCGCCAGCCAAGGAAACTGGGAGCTTGGTCAGTGGCTGTAAATATCCTCTTGGTATTTCAATTTGTTTATTCTGAAGTGTTCTCTAGGGGCTGAGAGGGTTCTGGGACACACTGGCACCAGGTCTGCGGTGGGAAAGATCAGTTGCTGAGATAAGGGTTGGGGTCCCGCCTTGAGACGTGCTATGAAGAAAGGATCTGATTTAGCCATTAAATCCCTCGAAGGGGTGGTGAGTGTGACTATAACAATGGGGTATTCAGAAGAACACTTGGTAGGCAGGAAAGGGATGTTCAAACACAAATGTGACAGAGGCTTAGGGGACTTGGAGTGTCACTCCCTCTTCTTCCAGAGACACCGATGGAACCTCAGTAAGATTACAGAAATAGATTCCTACTTCCCATGACCCAAGAGATGGTGGAGAACAAACGCTAAAGCTGGAGGACAGCAATGCCTACTGAGGATTTGTCCTCAGTACAAACTTCGTCCTGGTCCACATGCTTCACTGTGGGTGGTCCAGCCTGAACTTAGGGGGCATGCGCTCATTGATCCTCTTTGTTTTGAAGTGTTCTTAATGGAATTGAGTACTGCAAGAGCAAGGCCATTGAGAGAGAGAGACTGAAAGAGGGAGGGAACTCAGCACATAAAAAAAAATAATATGTACAGAAACAAACTTATGTAGAAGGAGGGAGAACTCTAGAGATTCATTGCCTGGCTGGCATGGCTCAGTGATTGAGCATCGACCTATGAACCAGGACGTCATGGTTAGATTCCTGATCATAGCATATGCCCAGGTTGTGGGCTCAATCCCCAGTGTGGGGTGTGCAGGAGGCAGCCGATTGATGATTCTCTCTCATCACTGATGTTTCTATCTCTCTCCCTCTCCCTTCCTCTCTGAAATCAATAAAAATATATTTTAAAAAATAAAATAAAGATTCACCAAGATTTATACCAGGTGGCCAGAAGGATTTACACAGATCCCTAGTAGGTTGTCCAGTAAAGGTCCAAGGGATACGCTAAAACTAACTACACACACACACACACACACACACACACACACACACGAAGTAAGTTAAAGGATTCTTCAGTATCTGTGATTCTTCAGTCTGAAATCTCTTGTTTGTATTTAGTGTGGAGTGTTTTCCCTAAAGGATATCCTGTTTGAGATTAGTATTGGCTGGTTCCTCTTAACATCCTTAAAGAAACATCCAGGAAAATGAAATAAACCCCCACGCCTCCAATTGCATGCCAAATGATTTGTCTAGATGAGGTCCAGGAGAGAGTTGCATGAACATGTATTCTTGTCTCCTCTTGCAGGATCCTGCTATGACCCAGAGTCCCTGACAACTTCCCCCAAGGAGGAGGAATCTTGATCATTGAGGGAGGCATTAGAACTGTACCAATCTTAGACCAGTTCCCGGCTCGGCGCCTAGATGCTAAGATTTACATCTGTGCCTCAGTTTACTTGCCTTGTAAAATGCGGATAAATGTGTATCTTGAGGCTTTTGGGAGACTCAAACAAGCAAGCGTATATTAAAGCACCCTAAATACTGTCAACAATAAAGGTTTACTAAATAAATAAATAAATAAAAATCAAAGCACCCTCCAGTTTACAATGTACTTTAACACATTATTATTATTATGCATATGTCTTTAATCAACCTGAAGATATTATATTGATGTCATATAATTAACAACTGAAAAAACTAAAATGATGGAAAATATTATTTTTTTATAATTTAACTCAGCAATCGTCTTTTATTTTTATGCTAAGAAAAGTCTGTTTTTCTTGTCATTATCAGATTTAAAAGGCCAAATTTCTCAACCAATCTTTCTATTGCCTCTTCTTTCAGCATCAGCCTGAAATGATAAAATGCCAAGTGCCCTGAACACTGCGTGGGAAGTGGAGATTCAGGATGAGAGACACAGCTTCTGTGTGACCCAGTCAGTTGTACGTGGCTGGTTTAAAGGTTCTGACTCCTTTATGTCTTAATCCTGATTTCCCATTCTGCTCTGGCCATTAGCTTAGACTTTCGCCAGCGCACCCCTGGATTGTGGCAGTAACTTTTCTGCCTTCTCTGCCCTCAGATCTCCATATTTCCTTTTCACAGGAGCAAAGCTGGAGAATACGTTGGTTGTCTACCTCTCACTGTCTTCACAGTTCCTCATGATATCTAAGCTGAGTCTCATCGAACCACTTTCACTTCCCTGTGAGGTTTTGCCTGACATGAACCTTCAAAACCCCTGTCATTTTTGCCTCTTAGGTCTTAGGTCAGGTTTCTCCTCTTCTGGGAAGTGTTTCCAATACTCCTTCTGTGCCAACCAACTGCTCCCAACTCTTGAAAGGTGCCCATCCTAGTGATTGTAAGAGTCGGTGGGCATTTTTTATCATAGCACTAATTCCTTGGCATTGCAATGCTGTATTTGCAAATTTTCATGGTATTAGGAGTATCTTAAGGGGGGATTATGTCAGGTATCTTTTTATGTTTCTGAGACCTTGCACAGTGCCTGGCATAGTAAAGTTTCATGTATGTTTATTATGAATAAACAAATGGGCAAAAGAACAAATTCTATGTGGCTTGGCCTGTTGAGTATTGACCCAGAAACCAGGAGGTCACGGTTTGATTCCCAGTCAGGCCACATGCCCGGTTTGGGGCCTGATCCCCAGTAGGGGGGCAGGCAGGAGGCAGCTGATTAATGATATTTCCCTCTCATTGATGTTTCTATCTCTCTATCCCTCTCTCTTCCTCTCTCTCTAAAAATCAATAAAAACATACTTTAAAAAAACAAATGCTGTGAGTTAAAATGAGTTGCCAAATCAGGGCCATTTGCTTTCAGGAGATTTTTAAGATAAGGCCAGACACTTCTCCTTTCAGGGTGCTATGAAATTGCAGAGTTCGCAGAGGCAGGGGATGAACGAGAAGGTACCTGCACCCCATCTGCTCCTCTTTTTCTAGGCTGAAAGTGGGGGTGACAAGGGCGGGAAGAAGTAATTTCTTTAGAAAGGGAGGAAACAGAGTGTCAAGAAAGTCACAACTGTTATTGAACACTTATCACATCCTCAGGACTGTGACAGGCAACCTAAATATATAATTTTTATTTATTTATTTATTTATTTTTTAAATAAATATTTATTGTTTAAATTATTACAGGTGTTCCTCTTTTTTCCCCCCCCATAGCTCCCCTCCACCTGATTCCCCACCCCACCCCATGCCCTTAACCTCCGCCAGTGTCTTCATCCATAGGAGTAAGATTTTTGTCCAATCTCTTCCCGCACCCCTCACACCTGCTTCCCCTGAGAATCGTCAGTCCACTCCCTTTCTATGTCCCTGATTCTATTATATTCACCAGTCCATTCTGTTCTTCAGATTTTTTATTCACTTGATTTTTAGATTCACTTGTTGGTAAGTATGTATTTGATGTCATTTTGTTGTTCATAATCTTTATCTTTACCTTTTTCTTCTTCTTCCTCTTCTTAAAGAATGCCCTTCAGCATTTCATGTAATCCTGGTTTGGTGGTGATGAACTCCTTTGGCTTTTTCTTGTCTGTGAAGCTCTTTATCTGACCTTCAACTCTGAATGATAGCTTTGCTGGGTAGAGTAATCTTGGTTGTAGTTTCTTGCTGTTCATCACTTTGAATATTTCTTGCCACTCCCTTCTGGCCTGCATAGTTTCTGTTGAGAAATCAGCTGACAGTCATATGGGTACTCCCTTGTAGGTAATTAATTGTTTTTCTCTTGCTGCTTTTAATATTCTCTCTTTGTCTTTTGCCGTTGGCATTTTAATTATGATGTGTCTTGGTGTGGTCCTCTTTGGATTCCTCTTGTATGGGGTTCTGTGTGCTTCCTGAACTTGTAAGTCTATTTCTTTCACCAGGTAGGGAAAGTTTTCTGTCATTATTTCTTCTAATAGGTTTTCAATATTTTGCTCTCTCCCTTCTTCTGGCACCCCAAAAATTCGGATGTAGGTTCGCTTAAAGTTGTCCCAGAGGCTCCTTACACTATCTTCATATTTTTGGATTCTTTTTTCTTTTTGTTTTTCTGGTTGGATGTTTTTTGTTTCCACATATTTCAGATCTTTGGTTTGATTCTTGGAGTACGTTGATCTACAGTTGAGTTTCTGTATATTCTTTATTTTAGACAGTGTATGCTTCACTTCTGACTGATCCTTTTCCATTTTTTTTTTTTTGGCATTCTCATTAATATCCTTAAAGGTCTCATCAAGTTTCTCAGCGGTTTTAAGAAGATTCTTGAGTAACCTTATAAATGTGGTCTGAACTCTATGTCATCCAGTAGTTTGCTTTCCTCCGTTTCTTTCATTCGTGACATGTTTCTTTGTCTCCACATTTTGGCTGCTTCCCTGTGTTGATGGAGTGGCTTTGTGTGGTAGGTGATCTATAGGGGGCAGTAGCTCAACCTCCTCAATCACATGAGATGGATGCTCTTGGTACACCCTTTGTGGGCTGAGTGCAAAGTCTTGGTGTAGTTAAGCCTTAATTGCTGTTGGTACACTGGGAGGAATTGACCTCCAGGCCAATTAGCTGTGAGCACTTGCTGTGTCTATAATGGAAGACACGCTTATGGGGCAGGACTTGTTTCAGTGGGGCTTTGGTGCTCACTGAGTCTGCCTCTTGAATGTGTCACTTATGGATGTGAGGAGTTGAAATCTGGTGTCTCACACTGACCACTAGGTACACTGGCTTCTGGATCTCCAATGAGGTGCAGGTCAGCTACTGTCTGAGGCCACCCAGCAGGAGCTACAGTTTTCTCCTCTTTGCTTGGGGTTTGGAGGTTTTGGAGCTGTCTGACCCAGGCTGCAAGTTTGCTAGGTTAAGCTACGATAGGGCTGGCCTTTCTTATGCTACAGCCGCTTCTTGGAGCTTGGGTGGGTTTGTAGGTTGTGCGGGGCAGGGTCTCAGGGTATCACTAGGCTAGGGCATGGCAAACAGCAATGGCTGCTAGTTAGCCGCCTCTGCATCCCCTACGGCATCCCCGAGTCCCGTGCCCCAGTGCAGTAAACAATTATTCCTGCGCGCAGCCCTGCAAGCAAGCCACCCTCACTGGCAGACAGTCCAGCTTCTCCCCATAGGAGTTTGGGTCCCCTGTGTCTCCCCAGAGACTGGATTTCAGAGTAATCAGGGGCTTGTCTCCCTTCGGGTTGGAAAAAGCAATGCCTGCCGCCAGCCTGGATCACGTGCCTCCATATCTCAGCTTTTCAGCACTCATGCATGTCTCAATGCTCTTTTCTCTTTCCTTCTAGTTGTAGAACTTCCACTCAGCCAGCTTTCCCGTGGTTCTGGGTGATAGACGTTTTGTCTTTTAGTTGTAGTTTTGAAATTGTTGTGCGAGGCAGCAGTTTAGGTGTTTACCTACGCCGCCATTTTCGAGAGGGCCTAAATATATAATTTTATCTTTGTCATAATCACGTGAGTTTGGTGTTTTTAAAGCTCCTTTTACAGAGAAAGAAACTGAAAATTGTGGAATTTAAACAACTTCCCAAGAGCACATAATTTAGAAATGACAGACCCAGCACTTGGACCTAGGTTCTTTTATCCACGATTCTCCAACTGGAGAATGAGTCATGTCCAGCTGGAGAATTTGACCATGAAGTGGTGTGGGGGTCACTCAAAGTGAGAAAGTATACATGTGCCATGTCTTCCTGGGGCCATTCTACAGAAAGATTTTTAGAAAAATACTGTTTTTATATTCAAAAACACAAAAGTAAATTACTTAATTTGTATGAATATTTAAGATAAAGAGAAGCCTCTAAGTGCAATTCAGAATGGAAGCATTAGAAGCATCTCCTATGCCCATCAAATACCCTTTATGCCAAGCATCTCAAGCCCCCCATGGGCCACTACTATCCACCCACTGATCCTGACAAATCGAAGCCCCTAGAGAAAGGCAAGTCACTGTAGGGTGTTCTTAAATTAGTTTCTTCTGTTTGAGAAACTTTTTTTTTTTTTTTTTGGTCAAGAATCTAACTGCATATTAAGAATCCAATCCAGTAATTTAGGATCTATGATCCTTAAATGTTTTCAGAGTTAGGGATGATTGATTGCTTTGGGCTGAACCCCCAGGCTTCCGGGTTCTACACTCTCACGCTCTGGGCTCATCAGAGCTGCTGCATGGGAACGTTGAAGAAGGTCTGGACTACTGTCAGGAAAGCTGCCGATGCATGCCAAGAGTGAGAGGGAGGCCAATGACGCATCACCCTGCAGCTTGTGGGGCCGTGCAGTGGAGGCCCCAGCTGTGACACACGTGGTCCAGGGAGGGAAAACAAAACAGCAAGAGCCCATCTGGCCAAGATGACATTTCCAAACCCCAAGCACAGGACCCATCTCCCCTTCCTGACTGCGGCTCAGGGATGTGCGATCTTGCCAAGGGGACTGAGCAAAGCCAGGGGTGTCTGGACCATCTGGAATGAGAACCCTGAGGACAAAAGTTTGCAACGTCACTTTCCAGGCTGAACTCAGATGCCCGGTTAACAAATGATACTTCACTGGAGTTCTTCCTCAATTTATATTTCAAGGGTCACTTAACCTTTGAACAGTCACAGAATTGTCAAGGAAGCCCAAGACTTTAATTCTAAGTCACATTCAAAAAGCATATGCCATATTTAGTCTGCACTAAGATACTGCATAATTATTTTCACACTAGAGCTCTGGTGCATGAAATTCATGCACAGGATTGGGGGATAGGGGGTGAAGGCGTGTCCCTCAGCCCAGCCTGCACCTTCTCCAATCTGGGACCTCTTGAGGGATGTCCAACCACCCATTTAGGCCTGATAAATGGGCGGTCGGACATCCCTCTCACAATCCAGAACTGCTGGCTCCCAACCTCTCTCCTGCCTTTGCCTGATTGCCCCTAACTGCTTCTGCCTGCCAGCCTGATCACACCCTAATCACTCCCCTGCCAGCCTGATCGACGCGTAACTACTCCCTGGCTGGCCCGATTGCCCCTTACTGCCCTCCCCTGCTGGCCTGGTCACCCCTAACTGCCCTCCCCTACCATTCTGATTACCCCCAACTGCCCTTCCCTGCAGATCTGGTCTCCCCCAACTGCCCTCCCTGCTGGCCTGATCACCCCCAACTGCCCTCCCCTCCTGTCCTGGTCCCCCCCAACTGCCCTCCCCTGCCGGCCATCTTGTGGCGGCCAACTTGTATCCACATGGGGGCAGCCATCTTTGACCTCATGGGGGTGGCCATCTTGTGTCTTAGAGTGATGGTCAATTCACATATTACTCTTTTATTACATAGGATGTTAGCATCCCTGATATTGCTATGTCTCTTAACACCAATGATATGTCATAATCTATTGGGCTGTGTGGGTTTTTTCTTTACTGTAAATATGTAAATGAATCTGTACTTAATTAAGTGTTTGACACAAACAAGTGGAAAAATAATAACAAAAATTTCCAAGCGAAGTAAAATATAGGAATCAATAAAAGTAAAGGCAGAAATTACATGTAAACAAAAAAAAAAATATGATGCATGTATGATTGGAGTCTTTAAAAAAGAATAGTAACTAAAATAGGTAAATTGCTACCTAGACTTAACCAGAGAAAAGTGAGAAGGAATAAGAATTAAAAAATAACCATAGAGGAAAAAGAAATGGAAATAATTGTAAGAAATATTTGCAAAGATTTATACAAAGGCACTTTAAAACCTGGAAAAAATGGACTTTTTAAATCAAAAATAGAAACTGCCAAAATTGACTCAAGAAAGGAAGGAGTAAACAGAACTGGGAAAGCTGTCAAAGAATGCCAATGTTTTATAAACCATTCTGGAGTACAGCACGAGAGGTAAGATCCATATTATTACTATACAGCCATCATAATAACAACATAAAGAGACAAAGTCGGCACATAAGGCCCCATCTAACTGATGTATATCAATGCAAAAGTGGTAAGATCAATATCACAGAGAGAATTTCGCAGTACATTATATAATAACTAGAGTCCTGGTGCATGAAATTCATGCATGGGGGGATGTGTCCCTCAGCCCAGCCTGCACCCTCTCCAATCTGGGACCCCTCGAGGGATGTCTGACTGCCTGTTGAGGCCTGATCCCAGTAGCACCAGGCCTAAACGGGCAGTCAGACATCCCTCTCACAATCCAGAACTGCTGGCTCCCAACTGCTCGCCTGACCGCCTGCCTGCCTGATTGCCCCTAACCGCTTTTGCCTGCCAGCCTGATCACCCCCTAACCAATCCCTTGCCAGCCTGTTTGCCCCTAACTGCCCTCCCCTACAGGCCTAGTCACCCCTAACTGCCCTATCCTGCAGGCCTGGTCACCCCAACTGCCCTCCTCTGCTGGCCTGATCGCCCACAACTGCCCTCCCTTGCAGACCTAGTCCCTCCCAACTGCCCCTCCCTGCTGGCCATCTTGTGTCCACATGGGATCAGTCATCTTTGACCACATGGGGGCAGCCATCTTGTGTGTTGGAGCGATGGTCAATTTGCATATTATTCTTTTAATAGCTAGGAGGATTAGATAGGATAGAGGCCTGGTGCACGGGTGGGGGCAGGCTGGTTTGCCCTGAAGGGTATCCCAGATCAGGGTGGGGGTTCCCTTGGGGTGTGGGGTGGCCTGGGAGAGGGGCCTATGGTGGTTTGCAGGCCAGCCACGCCTCCCGGTGACCCAAGGAGAGGCCCTAGTATCTGGGATTTATTTATCTTCTATAATTGAAACTTTGTAGCCTGGAGCAGAGCCAAGTCTCCTGCTCGCTCCAGGCCGAAGCCATTTTTGTTGGGATTTATTTATCTTCTATAATTGAAACTTTGTAACCTTAAGTGGAGGCCAAGACAGGCCAGGGCAGGCGGAAATCTTGGCTTCCTCCATTGCCAGGGAAAACCAAGCCTCCTGCTCTCTCCGTGGCCGCAGCCATCTTGGTTGGGTTAATTTGTATACTCGCTCCTGATTGGCTGGTGGGTGTGGCTTGTGGGTGTAGCAGAGGTATGGTCAATTTGCATATTACTCTTTTATTAGATAGGACAGTGGTCAGCAAACTCATTAGTCAATAGAGCGGCAAACTGTGGCTCACGAGCTGCATGTGGCTCGCAAGCCACAGTTTGCCGACCACTGAGATAGGATATACCAGGACCATCTGAGGCTTGTTCAGAAACCCAAGGACACTTCAGTGTTAAGCAGTAGTTCTTGTAAGTCACCACATTAATAAGTCAAAAAGTATAGTCTCATTTCAATAGATGCTTAAAAGTCATAATGAGGACTTCTTGAAGATGGAAGACAATAGTATCTTAAACTGTGCTATCTGCTTAATGGTAAACTGTTATAAATATCCCCATTACAGGGAAAAGCAAAGCTGGGAAGGCCATTATCAGTACCTTTATGTAACTTCTTTCTGGAAATACTTTACAATGCATCTGACACAAGAAAATAATTTAGAAGTGAAAAAAATTAGAGAAGGAAAAATGATCATTATTTATAAATGCTGTCTTTATACTTGGGACATCTAAGAAAAGCAACTGAAAAACATTTTTTAAATAAGAGAATAAAGTAAATGGTTTGATAACAATGACAAAATATGAAAGATTTAAAGTCTGATTTGCAATAGTTAATGAGCAATTAAAATAGGATTGTACTTAATTAGAAATATTTGGGATCTTTATTTTAAAATGTTAAAGTTCATCTAAAGGACACTGAAGACTGAAAGACCCCACGTTGAAAAGAATTCAGTTTCCCTAAAGTAACCTATAAAGTCTTTGGAGTCAAATCCAGTCATGTTACAGAAACAATTTATCTCGTAACATAAAAGTGTTTACTAGTCAGGAACAATTCTGAAACAGATGAGCAATGAGTGAGCATTAGTCACATGTTACTTTTAAAATTATACAGCTACAGACTGTATTTTCCCTTCTGCAGGGAGCAGTCCAGCTGGGCCCCTTCTTCCCACCCCCCACTCTCCCCCGTAAGGAATAAACCTCCCTTTTAATGTAAAAAAAAAATTATACAGCTACATTAATTTAAACTAGTGTTAGTGCTGAAAAGACAGATAAATCAGGGGAGTGTAAAGAATACACAAATATTATAAATACATATGAAAATATAGTGAGAAATATGTACAAATGAGTATAGTGGGGAAATGTATCAAATATTGATTATGTGGTATTAGTATAACTACAAATCTATTTAGAAAAATAAAGTAAAGCTAGATGCCTACCTTAATCCCTATTCAAAAATTAATTCCAGGTATAAGAAAGATTCAACACTTTTTAAAGTAACTAGAGTGTACTAAGAGACACATAGGTACTTTTTCAAATTAATCTTATAGTGAGAGAGTCCCTCATCATGATGGTACAAAAGCCAGAGGCCACACATATAAAAGAATAATAAACATGACAATAAAAGCACTTTTGAATAGCAAAAATACCATGAGCAAAGATTTAAAGTAAGAGAGATTTGGAAAATATTTACATTACATTTGACACTAAAATAGTAATATCCTTATAATAAAAACTCTTTTAAATGCACTTGTTTAAAAACAAATAATCCTATTTTAAAAAAAAAACACAAAGGACATAAATCTGAGAAAAAAGAAATTAAAATGGTGATAAACATTAAAAAAATGCACAACCACTCTGGTTATTTTTTTAAAAATGCATATCGAATAACATTTTTATCTCAAAAGTAATTTAGTGGTGAATGTGGAGGGTAGGTTGGAGGAAATCACTTTCATAAACTGATTGGTAAGAATAAAAACTGATATAACCCATTTGGATGGTAACTGGGCAATCTCTATCAAAGTACAAAATGCACAGTGATAGATGAGACAGAGGGCCAGAGACCAGGACACAGGCTTTATTAGAGGCGAAGACCCTGCCGGGCTATCTTCCAGATGGAAAAGAGCACATGTGCTGGGGTGAAGGTGCCTTTTGAGGGGAGGAAAGGGAAGGGATGGGGCTTAGGGTACTCGGCACATGCTGATTGGTGGTTTCATATAAGACACATAATTAAGGACTTAGAAATTGGGGGTTAGGGTATTTGGCAGGTGCTGATTGGTGGTTCAATGTACAGTCCATATAAGGTGCCTGGTTAGGTGTTCAGGAATGTTCGGGCTGCAGGTGGAGTTTACGTCATTCTCTGTCCATCAGTTGGGGGAAGGGAGGATCTATCATTCCAGGCTTCTGGTAATATTTAAAAAATTGAGAGTCCGGGCAAGGTCAAGGGATGAAGGTCCATCTTCCATAGCTACTTCCAGCTGAGAGGGGGCGTCGTTAGGGGCATCTACCCGGGGTCTCAAGGATTCTGGTGTTAGGTTATGAATTCAATGCCAGATAGATCTCTCCCACGTTCTGGTTGGCGAACACCTGCATTCTCTTCTGCAAGAAACTAGTGAAACAATGCATCAGACAAGGGCCAAAGAGCAAAATTAAAAGAATAAATACCAGTGAGCCTAATAGTGGGAGGAGCCATGGGGTAAGTGAGCGAAAAACAGGTAGTGTTTTCCGTGCTGGACGAGGGTTGCAGCAGCATGATTTCCCCAAGAGACTGGTTGGTGAAGTCTGGAGAGCGATCCTGTTGAGTCACTTGGGAGGTAAAAGCTGGTCCTGAGGCTGCCACAGCATCACTTGTCTGCTTTTGCTGCTTTTCTGGGCCTGGAGCTGAAATACAACTAAGACCTAGAAGTTATTTTTAGGGGGAAAAGAGTAGGGTTCTCAGTTGCCTCACTAGTGATATGAAAGGGGAGAATAGGTTACCCTGGGGGTAATGTTCTTGTTTTCCCACTTTTGCCCCTTGCTGAACATCCACATGTTTCCTGTAGGTTCTGAGACAGGGTTTCAAAGTATGGGTAGAGCAGTGGTTAAGCTCCCTGTGGAAGTTCCAACCCCTGCTGTGATGCTGAGGGTTAGGAGGAGAGGGATTATCTGGACTCCTCTTTTGTGTCAGATATGGTGGGTTATGGGGACAGGTAAAGACTGATCATTGGGGGCTGCATCTACATTGGGTGAGAGACAGATGAGAGTACAGGTTCCTGTCCAGCTGATGGGGAGGCAGATGTATGTGTTTTCCCCACAGAGAAAGAAAAATCCCTGATCATGGAGACAAGCTGATAGGTGTAAGGAGAAGAGGTGGACTAAAAGGTATGAGATTCCTTTTTCTAGTTCTGCACTCCAAGCTGAGAGGGTAGTCACCATGGTGCTACCAATAAGGGGTGACAGATGAGTGATTGAGATTGTGTTGCAGTGAAAGTGGGAAGGAATATTAGAATGGGGTGTTATCCAAGGGAAAAGAAAAAGGGAAGGAAAGGAGCAGTGGAAGATGAGGCTGGAGAAAAGGCGGGGAAGAGGGAGCAGGCCCCAAAGCCTATTTCCAGGCCTCTAGCCGCTTGAATTTTAAACTGCACATTTTTCCTTGAGATAATGATCATAGAGGAGATAAGGAGATAAGGCGTTTACAGTCCTAGGAATGGCTCGGCCTTGTGGGGTGAGAGAGTGAAACTGAGGTAGGTGACTGTGGTTTGGGACAACTGGGTTTTATGAGGGAATGCATGGTAGCCCCGGCTGGGCACCCAGGTAGAATGAGAAAAGAGTGAATGGTGGAATTTAGTAAGATGCAGAGTAGACGTGAGGTGGCTAATGGCTGTGAGACTAACCCATCAACCCCCATAATAGAGACTGAGGAGTGGACAAGGGTCCCAGCGAATTCGGAGGGCAGAATAAGTGGCCCTAGTGTCAATTAAAAGAAGATTGGCTTACCTGACACCACAGTCGTTACCTGAGGCTCTGTCCTGGTGATGTAAGTCTGTGATGCCCTGTCAGGGCCTGGGGAGCTTCTTCGGTGGCCAGTCCCAGGAGGCCTGGGAGCTCCAAACGGGATCCAGAGGGCGGCCATGCTGGACTGGCTAAGGCCAGACCCGGAGGAGCCAGACCACAGTCTGATTTCCAGCGGCCTTCCCTTCCGCACCTTAGGCAGGGCCCAGGCGGGGGTCTTGGGTTTGAGCAGAACTTGGCTCAGTGTCCTTCCTTGCTGCATTTGAAGCATGGGCCTGGAGGAGGCTTAGCCCCTGACTTACCCGCGGTTGGAGGACTGGCACTTCGTTTGGGGTTTGAAAGCGACGGCTAGGTGCTGGAAGGCCTCCTACTGGGCCTCAGCCTTGGCCTGATCTCGCCTTTGATTTTGGATTTGGGTCTCCTTGTCTCTATTATTAAAGACCTTAAAGGTCAGGTTAACGAGGTCTTTTTGAGGGGGTTGTGGACCTGCATCTATTTTTTGAAGTTTGTGGCATATGTTGGGGAGTAAAGTTGGTCAGGTCAGTGGAAAAAGAAACCTGAGATGCCTCTCAATCTGTGAGGCTGGACATAGAGAATGGGACGTGGACTCAGACTCTGCCCTCAGTTCCTGCTGCCTCCCTCAGGGGTAGAATGGACGTGGGAATAGAAGAAGCTGTTGCAGAAGGCAGTCTTTGAGTGGCCTGAGAATGAGTGCTAGATAGGAAAGGCTGTTTTGGAGCTCAGGTTCTCAGGATTTGGGACCTCAGGAAGATCAGAAAGTGAGAAGGGAATGGCCAGCCACCTGTGAATTTGGTTGCTGGCGGTCATGGGGCCGGAGATTCGGTGGAGAGTGCACAGGGGAAGGCGGGCGGTTAGAATTCTCAGAGGTAGGGTGTGGGGTGTGGATTCTGTGGCAGGGTTGTAAGGAGGTGGCGGGAGTGAGACACGTGGAGAGGAATGATCCGCTGGGTCGAAAGAGCAGTCAGAAGACAGAGAAAGGGGCTGAGGATAGGTTTGAGAGGGCAAAGAGGACTTTGCGAGGAGGATCTTATGGGTGGAACATGAAGAGTAAAGCTAGGGGCGAGAGCGGGGGAGGGGGGCGGGGGGGGGGGAGGTAGCCTGTTCGTAGGAATCTCTGAGGCCTCCCTGTCCGGTGGCAAAAATTATCTAGGTCTTGGAGGATATTGGAATCGAAAGTGCCGTTTTAGGGCCACAGAGAGACATTGTCGAGTTTATATTGTGGCCAGGTAGAGCTTCTTTGGTTTATGTAGCCAGAAAGACCAAGGGTCGAGAGGTTGGCGAGAAGACATCCTAAAGGTGTGTTACGAGGGGGTTTGGAATGAAAGGTTCCCATGACCGGAGAGAAGGGCCAACAAGAAGTTGGGGAGGAAAGAAGGAGCGTCCTCCTTTTTCCTCAGCCAACCTGAGAGAGAGAGAGAGACGAGAGAAGTTTCCAAGGTCGTCACCCCGAGACCTTTACCGTAGAGAAGAGCAGAGTTTTCCCGGCCAGGCACCTGGGCTTTTGAGAAGACGTGAAGCCGAGGAGACGGGAAAACTCAAAGGCCCTTCCAGGTCAAGGGAACGAGAGTGGTGGTGGGGGGGTGCAGGGTCGGGAAAGTCCCTGAAGCCTACCGGTAAGAAAGCAACGAGATTCCCACGTGTCCTGGTACGGCAGGGTTCAAGGGGTGTTCTGAACAGGCCAATCAACTCAGAACCATGCCACCGAGCAGAGCCAGAGCAGGAGTCAGAAGCTCGGGGCTAGGTCTGAGGATCGTCCACACTCACCCAAGGTTTCAGCACCAGATGATAGATGAGACAGAGGGCCGGAGACCAGGACACAGGCTTTATTAGAGTAGAAGACCCTGCTGGGCTATCTTCCAGATGGAAAAGAGCACATGTGCTGGGGTGAAGGCGCCTTTTGAGGGGAGGAAAGGGAAGGGATGGGGCTTAGGGTACTCGGCACATGCTGATTGGTGGTTTCACATAAGACACATAATTAGGGACTTAGAAATCGGGGGTTAGGGTATTTGGCAGGTGCTGATTGGTGGTTCAATGTACAGTCCATATAAGGTGCCTGGTTAGGTGTTCAGGAATGTTCGGGCTGCAGGTGGAGTTTACGTCATTCTCTGTCCATCAGTTGGGGGAAGGGAGGATCTATCACACAGTCTTTATGTCAGTTGCTGCATTTATAGGAATTCAACCTACAGAGACACTCTCTTACAAATGTAAACACACAAATGCACACAGTGGTTTGCAGCAACATTGTAGCCACAGCAAAAGTCAGGGAAAAAGCCAAATATTTGTCTGTGGTGAGCACTTAGATTATGATATACTAGAGACCCGGTGCATGAAATTCATGCTCTGGGGGAGGCGGGGGGAAGTGTTGTCCCTCAGCCAAGCCTGCACCCTCTCCAATCTGGGACCCCTCGAGGGATGTCTGACTGCCCACAGGGATCAGGCCTAAACCAGCAGTCAGACATCCCTCTCACAATCTGGGACTGCTGGCTCCCAACCACTCACCTGCCTGATTGCCCCTAACCACTTCTGCCTGCCAGTCTGATCACCCCCTAACCACTCCCCTGCCAACCTGATCGACTCCTAATTGCTCCCCTGCCGGCCCGATTGGCCCCAACTGCCCTCCCCTGCTGGCCCGGTCGCCCCTAACCACCCTCCCCTGCTGGCCCAGTCACCCCTAACTGACCTCCCCTGCAGGCCTGGTCACCCCCAACTGCCCTCCCATGCAGGCCTGGTCTCCCTCAACTGCCTTCCCCTTCAGGCCTGGTCCCCCCAGCTGCCCGCCCCTAACAGGTCTGGTTGCCCCCAATTGCCTTCCACTTCAGGCCTGATCCCTCCCAACTGCCCTCCTCTGCAGGCCTGGTTGCCTTCAACTGCCCTCCCCTCCAGCCTGGTTGCCCCCAACTGCCCTCCCCTGCTGGCCTGGTCGCCCCTAACTGCCCTTCCCCTGCCAAGCATCTTGTGGCAGCCATCTTGTGACCACATGGGGGCAGCCATCTTGTGCAAGGGCATGATGGTCAATTTGCATATTACCTCTTTATTATATAGTATATATACATACACTGTGAAACATTATTCATACCATGCTCTATTATTAAAAAGAGGAGTTAGGTCTCTATATCATGACATAGGGAAATGTCCAAGGTGTATTATGTAACAAAGCAAGCAAGATACAGAACACTGCTTAGCTTAAGTCCTTTTATAATTTTCAAAGCATATGCATGTATGTGTAGATGCTTGCCTACACATACCTTGCTCCTCTGTGTTCTTATAGGTCATCTTATTTCTATTTTTAAGTGAAAGGGGAAGAAATCGTCAAGGCAGGATTGACAGTATCCAATTGCATCATTTAAATAATCAGAATGAATCACGATCTTGATACAGGAGGAAAAAGTCCTGCATTGAAAACCAGTCAGCCTGCTGCTCCCTGGCTTGGGAACCCCTTACAGGGGATCTCATGGTGCTGCACCTCAGTTTTTCCTACTATGGATTAAACACTGGTATCCCCACAAAGGGAAGCCTAATCCTCAATGTGAAGGTATTTGGAGGTAGGGCCTGGGGGGAGGAAGGGTAGTAATTAGGTCATGAGGATAGAGCCCTCATGGATGAGATTAGCACCCTTGTGAGAAGAGAGGAGAGAAAGGGTCTCTCTCAGCCAGATGAGGATACATGCAGCAGGAAGGTGACTGTCTACAAGCCAGGAAGCAAGGCCTCACCCGACACGTGTTCTAATGGCACCCTGATCTTATATTCCCCAACCTTCAAAACTGGGAGAAATATGTGTTTAAGCCACCCAGTCTGCACTAAGATAGTCATGTGTACTCAAACATTGAAACTCTCTGAGTCTGTTAATTTTCTGAAATTGCTAGAAAAAAATATTTTCATAATAAATTACAACATGGGTTTTAGAAGTGATTATATCTTGGAAGCCTGGTAAATCATTTCTGGAGCAGCTTCAGTCCCTCATCACTTCCTTATGGTATAACCTCTGCCAAAAAAAAATTATAGGATCTCAGCTCTCCAGCAAGAGTCATGCATTGAGCATATCAGCCAAATCTGAGAGGCAGAGAAAATGCCACCTCATTTAGCTAATTGGTTGGATTCAGGGTCATAAAATATCAGAGATGGAACTCCTGAGACACCATCAAATCCAGCTCAGTCTCCTGATTGATGCTCAGCCTGACTCCAAACTGACTCAGAAACCAGACGTGTAATAGAGCAAGAATCCAGACAAACAGGGTTTGACATCCTCAAAAACAGTGAAAGCTCAGTTCTTCTGTCTGCCCAGCTGTTTAGGAAACCACAACACAAACAGCTACAAACACAGGTTATGACCCGGAGTTGCCAGTGCCTTAGGTCCCACAGAACAAACAACGACGAAAGAGAACAGAGAGTCACAGGATTAGATCATTGGACTCTGTGCTCCGTGTGTCCCTCCTTGATGTCCAGAGAGATTTGTGGAGCCTGACCATAGAATGCACTCTCCACCCTGCCCTAGTGATGTTAAGCCAGCATAGCCCAGGCCACTTGGATGGCCTCTAATATATGAATGGATTCGCTGCACTCATTCAGGTCAAGTAGCAGATTCTCAACTATTTTTCCAACTTGTTTTCCCTTTCCAAACCTGACCCTGATCACCTTGGTTCTATGGCTTCTCTCTCTGTTCATGGAATCAAACTCAACACTCAAGCCTTGTGCTTTACACAGGTTCTTGTGAGGGGAAAATAAACTTTTCTCTACCCTCAAGTTTCTTTGGCTGGTCTAACATTCAAATAGACATGAGACAGATTAGCAAGAGAAAATAACCAAACTGAATACACACACATGTATGGGAACCCCACCTATGTGAGGGAGTCAGAGATCCCACATACTCAAGAGGTTCAGAGACAGAAAGGGAACATGGGTAAAAAAAAGACATTCTGAGCAAGGGATGTCAAAGAGCCATCATAGAATGATAAGAAGAGCAGATGTTTAATAAATAGAAGTTTGCCCTGCCATATATAGGTGGGCAAAAAGAGATTATGGTTGATACTCTCTTATTATGGGCAAGGTCCTTAATTCAATTTCTTCTAGGAAATTAAAGGGAGGGGCAGAAGTTCCTCTTGGCCTAAAGCTAAAATCGCCACAGATGCACATCTTGGGGTGACTAGCTCTGAACACCCATATTCTCTGGAACTGGCCTCCAACTTCCCTCCATACACCCACACCTGAATTAATGCCTGTTCCAAAGAATTTTAAATAAACTTTCCACTTAAATCCAAGATCATACCAGGGGACAAGCCCATCATGCTGCAGCAATAGAGAGGCTGTCCTTTAGACCTAGTTTAGAGTGGGCTTGGGCATTTGAGGGCGATTAGTGCAGGATGTGCTAGAACAGTGGTCGGCAAACTGTGGCTCGCGAGCCACATGTGGCTCTTTGGCCCCTTGAGTGTGGTTCTTCCACAAAATACCACATGTGGGCGAGCATGTACAGTGCTATTGAAACTTCGTGGCCCATGCACAGAAGTTGATTTTCGGCTCTCAAAAGAAATTTCAATTATTGTACTGTTGATATTTGGCTCTGTTGACTAATGAGTTTGCCAACCACTGTGCTAGAATATCAGAAAAGCCATTTGGGACCAACTTGTGAAGACCCCTGAAGGCTAAGATGCTGAATTTTATCCTAAAGACAACTGAGAACTAAAGGTTTTTGAGAAGACAGAACTCGCCATCAGACCTGTCTATACTTTTAAAAGTCCACCCCAGAGACAGTGTGAAGAATGGATATGAGTGAGGCCAGAGAAAAAGCAGTATCAATTCGTGGAGGTGTAGAGTTAGACAGGTGAACGTTGCCATAAGTCATGGCAGTGAGGATGGAGAAAAGTGAGCAAAATCCTAACAGAGCAGGAGAAGTGAATTTGACAGATGCAAATTTTGAGATGTTCTGAAAAAGTGAGAAGCCTAGGTTGGTAGGTATAATACGTTTTATTGTCCTCTCCCTCCCCCACCTCAAAAAAAAAAAAAATTCAGGTCCACCCAGATCCTCAGAAAATAATTTTATTTGGAAATTTAGTCTTTGCAGATGTAATTTGTTAAGGATCTCAAGATGGTATCACATTGGGTTTGGGATGGGCCCTAAATCCACTCACCGGTGTCCTTACAAGAGCAGGAGAAACAGAGAGGAAGGCATGTGAAGACAGAGTAGGCAGAGATTGGAGTTATGTGGCCACCAGCGAAGGAATGCATGGAGCCACCAGAAGATGGGAGAGGCAAGAAAGGATTCTTTGCTAGAGCCTCCAGAAGGAACATGGTCTTTCTGACACCCTGATTTCAAACTTCTGGCCTCAAGCATTGTGAGAGAATAAATTTCTGTTGTGTGAAACCACCCAAACTATGGTACTTTGCTAGGGTAGTCCTGGGAAATCAACACAGTAGAAAGGCAAGAACGAGGGGTAGAAGAGATTTGGCACCAGCAATAGCTGGGAAAAGGAAGGGAAAAATAAAAATAGCTAACAGAGCACTTACTACCTATGAAGTATTGCATTAAGCTCTTCACAGGTTACCTGACCAGTGTGGCTCAGTGGTTGAGTGTCGACCCATGGACCAAGACATGCCCAGTGTAATTCCCAGTCCGGGGACATGCCTGGGTTGCAGGCTCAATCCCCAGTAGGGGGCATGCAGGAGGCAGTAGATAGATGTCTCTCATCCATGTTTCTATCTCTCTATTCCCTCTTCCTCTCTCTCTCTAAAAAAAAAAAGGCTCACAGGTAAGTTTCATTTAATTTGTACAACAGCCCTATTAGATAGGTATGACCATTTCCCCCTTTTTCTAGATGAAGTGACTGAGAATTCATTAATTTATCCAAGCTTACATTACTTGTAATTCAATTCAAGATTTGAGCCTGACTCCAAATTTCATTATACCTCCAGACATGCAGGAGACGGAGATTGGGTTAACATGATTGCGTCAATGAGTCTCTGAAGAAGAATCATGAGATCTTAAACCTAAGAGATGTTTTAAAGACACATTATTACAGGGAAAAAAGCTTTAGAGCAAACACAGGCACTTGGGTTTGATTTAAAATACAGTCCAAAGCCGTTGTCTTTTGCCACGTACTATTCTATGCTCACTAGGTAGGATTAACGGGCTCCCCAAACAAGGGAGGGCAGAGTTTGTGACCTCAACAGGGAACCCTGTCCTCTTATCACATGGGCCCCGGGACCTGGGTTCCAGGAAGAAAGACCTCCACTAACCAGGAGGAACTGCCCCCATCTGCAAACAATCCTTTGTGCCTAAAGTCTGGCCAGTTGTTTCTTTTTGTTTTGTTTTGTCTGTTGAGTTTTTGGTTTAGTTTGGATTTTTTGTGTGTTTTTGTTCGTTTGTTTTTTACTGCATACATACCCACAATGGCAGATAACATGAAGCAAATGAAATAAATTATGAAGTAACCTTGTGGTGAGGAAAGGCACAAAGGAGAGGAAAGGGGAGTGAAGGGCTCTGGTTGCGAACACACTACTCACATGACAGCGGTGCACACAGAAATTCACGTGTCCGCTAAATGCACATATAAGAACCCAATGTGCATACATACACAAGAGCACATGTGCATGGGTATTCATGCATACAACACACACACACAGAGACATGCACACATCTGCCTGTCCCTTTCCTCCATGGCAACCCCAGGCTTGTCCCCGGGCGAGGGGAGTTTCCTGATGCAGTCACTTCTCTGAAGGCAGAAACAGCTTCTGCCTGCAGAGCCCAACCGTGGGGGAGGGGGAGGGTGGAGCTCCAGCTGAGTCCTGAGAACCTGGCACTGTGCGTCCTCCCGCTCAGCACTCCACGCCTGCTGGGCTGTGCCTGGGAACATGCTGAGAGTCACTCTCTCTGGGTCAGCGCCGCCGGCACATTCTAATCGGCACAGAGGGAAAAGGTCGCTATTTGGGGGAAGCAAGAAGAAGGAAGAGGTTGCCTCTTTCCACCAGGGGCTGACCAGCAGCTGTCATTTTAATGGCAGTAACTGACAGGAACAGCTTGGTGGCATCATATTTAATGGGAAGAGAACTGCTCACCTCACGCCCTGGTTGCTATGTACAGCGTTCCAGGGAGGCCATAACAGAGGCTATGAGAGTCACTGCTCAGGGGAGAAGCAAAGGGGGCCTGTCCCCAGAGAAGGGGGCTTGCTTTTGTCCTTGGAGGAATTTACGAAGTCTGCAGAGTGGGGTTTATGGAAGTGGCCCAGGAGGCAGGCAAAGCCCCTATGAATTGGGCACATATCCTTCACTCCACAGAGCTTCTCTAAGTAATTATTGAATTAGGGCTAACCATGTAATTAAAGAACCCAGGTCTCTTGTGGCCATATTTTGACATAGTGGGAGGTTTTCTGGCACTTTTTAAAAAAATAGCCTCAGCCTCCATTGTATCCCCTCTGGGAGTTCGCTGACCCAACAGCAATCAGCGGTCCCTCAGAGGAGGATGAAAAATGAGCATCGTTTTAGATGAAAATGAAAGCCGGGCAGGTTTCATTAGCCCTGAGGGAGAAAAGAAGCCTATCCTGCAAGAATAAATAAGTGGGAGTTCAAGAAATCAACAGACATATTTCCATTGTTTCCCACCTCAGACCCGGCCTGGGAGAGATGAACTGAGGCCTCGCGGAAGGTGTAGCTACTATGATGTTGCCGGGTCCTCTTCGGAGGTCAATGTTGACAACTGAAGTGGTGGCCAAGCTCCCAAGTCAGGGGACTAATGAATCAAGTGGTTTAAGGTCAAGAGATCAGCCCTCAGGAGCCCTTCAAGCAAAAAGGAGCCAACAGATACGTGTGGTCAGCAGGCACGTGGAGTGCTAGACTGTGGTAATATCAACAAATGAGCATTCAGAGCTAATACTGCAACATGACTGTCCTGGTTCTCCATCCGACAGAGGGTCACAGTGTCCTTTAATGTCAAATCATAACTTTTCTACCTCCTTGCCTGCTGCTTCAGGAAGCCCAGTCTTTTATCGGGTTCCTCACCCCAAGTAGTTCTGAGAATCTCTGAGACACAGGTTCATCCTGTTTGCTCCTCGTCCCCTCGGTCCACCATCAGAGACCGAATCTGCTTTTTTGTAAAAGACTCTTTAGAACATCACTTTATCTGCTTCTCAAAGACTCATCACTCCAAGAACTGATGCGATGCAATCCTTTATTACCAAGCACAAGCAAAAAGGCCACTCTGTTATGTATAATGTCACTTCCCTAACTGGGAAGGCATGGGGCTCTAGCAGAAGGGAATCACAGAGGGCAAAACAGAAAGTAAATGCTAAATCGTGGACATGGCCAATCCCAGTATCCACAGTGGTCACCCATCCCCTCCCTTCTGGTTCTCTACCATGTTGCAGGGGGTCAGTTATTTCCCCTTAGTGAGACTTTCATAGGCCACAGCTCCCTTTCTTGTTTAAAAGACAGTCCATTTGGGTCATAGCTGGTTTGGTCCAGTGGATAGAGTGTTGGCCTACAGACGAGAAGGTCCTGTGTTTGATTCTGGTCAAGGGCATGAACCTCAGTTGCAGGCTCCTCCCTGGCCTGGGCCCTGATTGGGGTGCATGCAAGAGGCAACCAATCAATGTGTTTCTCTCATATCGATATTTCTCTCTGTCCCCTCTCTCTTCCACTCTCTCTAAAAATCAATGTAAAAATATCTTCAAATGAGAATTTAAAAATAAACAAACAAATAAATAATAATAAAAGACAGTCTATTTGATGTAATTGTTAATAACTTGGATCTATTTTTACCAGCAAAGTTTTTATCTCAGTTTATCTCACTTTTTAATAATTCCTATCTCGATAAATAAAAAAGGGGGAAATATACCAATACCAGGAGTATAAAAGTGGACATTGTTACAAATAACACAAATATTAAAGACAATATAAAAATATGATAACTAGCTTTATGCCAACACACTTGAAAATTTAGGTAAAATGAACGAATTCCTTAAAAATAATAAATATATTTATATTATGCCAAATGATACAGTTTCCAAACTAAATAAGAAGATATAGAAAATATAAATAGTCCTATCTATATATATAAAAGGCTAAGCAACCATCTCATCCAAAACAACCAAACAGGCTGTGTGGGGCGACCAGGCTGGCAGGGGGATTAGTGAGGGGTGACCAAACGACTGAGCAGCAGGCTGCATGGGGCAACAAGGCCCACGGGGGGGGGGAGGGGCAATTGGGGGAGACCAGGCTGGCAGGGGGGGCAGTGAGGGGCAACCAGGCCATCAGAGGGGGGCAGTGAGGGGTGACCAGGCCAGTGGGGGAGGCAATTGGTGGCAACCAGGCCAGCAGGGGGGTCAATAAGTGGTGATCAGGCCAGCGGAGGGGCACTAAGGGGCAACCAGGCTGGTGGGGGGGGGCAGTTGGGGACAACTATGCCTGCAGGGGGGGAAGTTGAGGGTGACCACGCCAGTGTGTGTGGGGGGGAAGTTAGGTGTGATCAGGCAGGCAGGCAGGTGAGCAATTAGGAGCCAGTGGTCCCAGATTGTGAGAGGGATGTTCAACTGTTGGAAATCCCCCAAGGTGTCCAGGATTGGAGAGGGTGCAGGCTGGGCTGAAGGGACTCCCCCCCGCCGCCCCCACTGCAAGAATTTCGTGCACCAGGCCTCTAGTATTCAATAAAGAAGTTGAATCTTAATTAGTGGATAAGACATACTATAATTTGGGGAAATCACATTGGTTGGCTTTTGAATGAACCTATAGTTATTTAGAAGTTCAGAACCTTGAGGCAGGAGGCATTCACCTAAGACAACAACCAGTTTGACTGAAATCCCTTTTCATCTCTTTGACTCATCCCCCTGCAGAGAACTGTGGGTCTCTTTGATGGAAGGCCCAGTAGCCTATTCATCTTCACGCCTACAAATGCTTTGCCTATGCTTTGCACATAGTAGGCACAGTATAGGTGTAATTCAGGGGCATAGTCCCTAAAGCAGCACTAAAAAATTGTATTGTGCTTCCCCACCTCCTAACCATTGAAGTGGAATGTTTTCTGCAAACACTGAGATGCTGAGAGTGAAATATCTCATCAGAACCACTGCGCAGTGACTTGACTGTCCCCAGTACCCGTGAAATTAACTTAGCGATAGTTTCCTGCCTGGGGAAGTAACAGGATAGCTGCCCTTCCCCAGGTTCCCTCCCTCCCTTTTGCTTGTTAGTGTGTGTGCTCTGTTCTTTCCCTTCTCCTCCTCTATCTGATTTGGCTGAGGATTATTTTTACTGTTTCCCATCATTTGCTTGCCTTTCTCTCCTTGGGAATACCAGCTAATGAAAATTGAAATGAGTGCCAGGCTTTCTCCGTGATCTGAAATGCTCAGAGGCTGGAGTTCTGTGGCCAGCATTGGTATTAGTTTTAAAGAAAAACAACAAAGAGTTTTAAATTAAAAGAGAGAAGGTAATCCTCACTTCTCCATCAATTCTAACTCTGGCAAAACACACATCTTTTGTTTTTGATTCAAAATAGGAGTTCCGTAGGCGCTCTCAGCTTCTCAGATGCTCAGCTTCCTTGGGAAAATCCCCACGGCTCTGGGAAGCCACTCTCTCCCACTTCAGGGAGACGGCTCTTAGGGAAGCTGCAGAGAAAAAAGGGAACAACAGAATATTCAAGGCCTGTTTTTTCCCTTATTTGCATAACATAGAAATTATTTTGCATATTTTATAGTTACATATAATTATATAAGGATAAATATACCACCTAACTATATTACAAAATTTACAAATTATTTTCCATAATGATGAATTCAGAGCAACTCTGAAGGGTCTAATGATTAGATTAGTTAGGACTCTAATCTACTTAGCCCTTAACTCTGCTCACATGGGATGTCTACTTACCCCAAGGGAGGGCCAGCCCTTGGGAAGCCAGAAGGATTTCTGGATCATATGAAGCAGTATCACCACCTCTGGTCCCCCTCTCAGGGGACAGTCAGATAAGGGGACTTTCCCCCCAACTCCCCTTCTGAAATGATAATCAATAGGTGTTTTGTGTCCCCCAGACTTCCAGCTGCTATTAAGTCCTGAATTCATCTTTTTATTTTTATTTTTTATTTTTATTGATTTTAGAGACAGCGAAAGAGGACGAGGGAGAGAAATATTGATTTGTTGTTCCACTGATTTAGGCATTCATTGGTTGATTCCTGTGTGTGCCCTGACCAGGGATCGAACCCACAACCTTGGGGTATCGGGGCGACGTGCTAACCAACTGAGCCACTCAGCCAGGGCTCTGAATTCATCTTTATGTTTGCATGCCAAGAGTTTAAAGTGACAGATGGTGACTACATGTGCCCTCTACTCTCTTTGAGCCTGTCCATTGGGGGTCTGATTCCTTGAGGAGGAGAAGGAGAGGCAATGAATAGACAGACCCAACTCAGATGGTAGGAAGACAAGTTTTTACATAGGCTTCCTCAGCCCTCTTTTCCTTTCTTCTTCCACAGGGAATTTTGCTACAACTTTCAATCGCCTCTCTCACAAAGGGAAGCATAGTGTGAAGTGTAGGTTTTTGAAGATATAAGTAGCTCTTTTTTAATTTTTTTACATTATACAAAATAAATCGGTCTCTATGCAGTCTCCACTTTCAGTCCTAGGGCATCAGGGTTCTCTCCTGCAAGCTTTCCGTTGATTATTCAGGAGTTTTTCTGTATTTTAGTTGTAATTCCAATTTATTCCTGGGAGCATGTCCCTGCAGCACCCACTTACTCTGCCGCCATTTTTAATCTCTCCATAGGTAGCTCTTTCTTAAGAGCTTATCTTCCAGGCAAAGGCAGACTAATTCAGCCTGGCTGGTGGTCCCTGTTACCTCCTCAGGGATCTGGCCTTCCATGAGGGGCCTCAGGTTGGAGGGAAAGAGGGCGATTAGCTCAGTGCAGAGGGGAGGGGATGCTGGGATTTCATGAATCCCAGAGGAAGTTTTGAAGCCATGATCCTTTTTCAGCTGCTTTGGAACAGATCATACACTTGCTTTGGAGCAAAGAGATTCGGAGCTTTCCAAAGGGCTGAGAGGTCTTGGAACGCGCCTCCGCCGCAGGCGACAGGATCCTGTCCTCTAGAAACTTGAAATAATACAAACAACGATTACGGAATCCCCATGCCACTTGGAAAAGGAATGTGGCCAGAAGCAAAGGAGATACTATCGGTGAAGCACTTAGCACGTGACAGGGTGAAGGACCTGTAGCAGCAGCCGTCATTGTCCCCATTGTGCACATTCCGAGTTTATTTTCCTAGGCTGTATCTCATCAGGGGTAACAAGGTTTTGCTAATGTGTCAATACAAACTCTTCCAGAGTCATCACCATCCCTGCTCTCTGTTAGAACACCGGCCTCATTTCCCTGGGCATGTTCATTCGTTCATTCAACATGAATTCTTGCCTACTATTAGCTACCAGGCTAAGTCCTACTAGTATATGGGAGGTCCAAAGACGGGCAAGATAGGGTCCCTGCTCTTACACGGCTTACAATCTAGTGGGAGAAACAGACACATGAATATCCACTCACACATCAAGCAGAGAGAGGACAGGGAACACAGCCGTGTCATGAAGCATAAGGTTAGGAGTTCCTATAAAGCTGGGCAGTGGAGCTATGGTGGGAACAGCCAATGCGAACTGGGAAGGAGCAGGGAAGGGAATGAGAAAAGACTTCCAGGAAAGGGAGCTTACGCTATCCTGCCTTGAGAAGGGAAGGAGAACTCCATGTCCACCAAGCCATAAAGGGGAAAGGGGAGGGGTCTTTCCAGCAGCCCGAACAAAGTGGGGCAAGCCACAGGGCCATGAGTCACCCAGAAGTGTCAGTACAACAAGCAGTGTGTGAGCCTGGAGCCAGGAAGGCGGGAGTGCAGGCAGCACAGGGCAGAGTGGCTGGAGCCCCATCATAAAGGCCCTTGCTTGCCGGGGTACTCCCACCCCTCCCCAGGCAGACAAAGAGAGGCTGCCGGCCAGCCAGATGCTAAGGAACAACAGGAGGCATGAGATAACGATCTATGAAAGACAGAAACCCCATCATCCAGGCCTCCGGCGGGGGACACCCAACAGTCCAGAGGCACTCCAGCGCACACGTCCAGTTCTACAACTCAGGGACCTGGACTTCTGGATCTTTGTTTTGGCCCCAGGACGGGGTTCGGAGAGCACGCGATGCTCGCTGTCGAAACTCCCTGTTAGGATGGAAGAACGCTGCACATCTGGGAAAGGTTAGGGTCAAACGTATAAACCGGAGCAAGCAGCCAGGGGAGCGCAGCGGAGCGGAGTGCAGTCCTCTGACACTCTGCCCCTGACGTCAATCGCTGCCGGGCTGGGCCAGAGGCGGCTCTCGCAGTAGTCCGGGACCCATGAACTCTGCCAGCGCCCGAGTGTTTATGTGGAAAATGTGAGGCCAGGAAGTTTCTCCTAATTATGATTTGGAGGTTGTCAAGTAACTATGCGTTAGCAGTTGGTTTCTGTCTTTCCTACCTTCCTGCTCCACTTGTCCCCTATTTGTAGAACAAACTTTCTTTCTCCTTTCTTTTCTTTCTTCCTTTCTTCCTTCCTTCCTTTCTTTCTTTTCCTCTCTCTCCCTTCTTCCCTCCCCCCTCCCTCTCTTTAATAAAAAAGAACTATATTTACCTCTATACCTTCTCTGAGTTGCTTCTTCCCTCTGCATCAGCAATTTGCAACCTTTCTCTTCTCATGACACACATAAATTAATTACTAAAATTCTGGAGCACTCCAAAAAAATGTATCTTTTTTTGCCTACTTGACCACACACACAAAAGTTATAATTTTGATTCATTCACCCCAGCTGGCTATTGTTGTGTTGACTGTTGTCATTTTTTTATTTGACAATTAAGGAAAAAGAGGTCAGTGTCCATGACTGACTAGTCATGGCATTGCAAGTTTTAAAGAGTACTGCCACAGACCAGCCAGTGTGGCTCAGTGGTTGAGCATCGACCTATGAACCAAGAGATCATGGTTCGGTTCCCCGTCAGGTCACATGCCCGGGTGCGAGCTCAATCCCCAATGTGGGGCGTACAGGAGGCTGCCAATCAATGTTTCTCTCTCATCACTGATATTTATATCTCTCTCTCCCTCTTCCTTCCTCACTGAGATCAATAAAAATATATAAAAAATAAATAAGTAAAATAAGGAGTCCTACGACACACTGGCTGAACATCACTGCTCTGCATTGCAGATCTTGCAGGTGATTCCTTGGCGCCTCCCCACCCGTGGCTGTGGGCCCACTGGGGAATGAATTCTCACAGCACGTGGTCACTTATAACACAGTGTTTTGACGATCGCCCTTTCTTTCAAACTTCAAGGAGCAGGCACCATCACAGCCCGTGCCCAAAGCCAAATCAGAAGGAGACAGGAAACTGGGCCAGCACCATCCCTTACCCCCTCAGGTGTCAATCAAATCGAAGGAAAAGTAAGACAAAGGTCAAAATTTGTATGTGGGAAAGTGCTCAAGGTCTGGAATTTCCCCCTCACTTCTTATCTTTGTCTCATTTCTAACAATCCAAGGCTATTATCATCCACCCAAAAGAGTAATTTGGTAGACACGCTTATAAATACCATTATCCTATTTAATTCTGGGCCACAGTGAGGCACCCCAGAGCTCTATTGCCAACAACAGTGGGAAAAAATCATAACATCTTCATAAAATGAGCAGTTACGCACATACAGATCATTCACTTTAAAGTATTGACAGTACATGTTAAGCCCAAGACTGTGTTTGTATCGGCTCCACTGCTTTCTCCCCATCACCCTGCTGAGCAGCCTCTTGACCCAGCATTACTACTGAGAAGCTTGAGGGAGGAAGAGAAAAACCAAGGAAAATACAAGATCATTTTAATTATAAACTGAAAGTAAATAGGCAAATGAAAAGAAAAAATATATATAGTTACATATTATAATTTACATTAAATGTCACATACTGAGTTTAATATTACTTCAGTAAATAACTTTATATTTTTTACATGTGTGAAATGTAAAAGGTATCAAGATTCTGAGAAAGAGAGGCAGGCAGACAGACAGGACATTTCCACCACCTAGCAGTTTTCAAACCTGCGCCAATCAATATATCCCCCCAGAGGTAACCACTATTCTGACTTCTTTCACCATAGGTAAGTTCTGTCTCCTTGTACAGCATATAAATTTGAATCATACAATATACATTCTTTTGTGTCTGGCTTCTTTTGTTCAACATAACATTTGTAAGACTTGCATTTACATTTAACAAGCTGTAATTTGTTCTTTTTCCTTGCTATATAGTATTCCATTGTGTGACTCTACCACATTTATCCATGCTACTGTTCAATTAATTAATTTTAAAAATATTATTTTTCTATTTAGAATTATCCAGACTACCCTTTCCTTTCAATCAAATCCTAACTCCATGACAGCAGGCTCTACACCAATGATTTGCAACCTCAGTTGTGTGTTGGAATTACTGGAATAACTTCTTTATCTTACTTATGAATTTTTACTATATGTAACATGTACTCATTGGGATTAGGGATACCCCCGTGATTCCTAAGAATAATGAAGGGTTTATTTATTTTGATTGAAACTAGAAGACTTAAAATGTAATTGAAATATTCTGTGTGTATGTAGCATAGTACAGATATGATGATGATGACATGATGCTGATGATGCTGATAACAGATATTATAGGATGAAGTTTCCTGTAAACCAGGCATTGTGCTAAACACCATATAAATGCAATACATAGCTGGCTCACTTTTGGAATCCCAGTACCTACCATAATGGCTGGCACATAGTAGGTGTTTAAAATATAGTGAATAGGTGCATGTAATTGGATCCCCACAACAACCTTTTGGAATAGGTATCATTATCTCCATTTTAGAAAAGAGAAAGATAGAATGTCAGGAAATTTTAAATGTGCCCAAAGTTACCCAGTATACATGTGGAAAAAAGTAGGATTCAAGTCCAGGTTTTAAATACCCTAATAATCTATCTTTGGATGAGTCTTAAAGATATGGGTTTTCTGATGAGGGGAAAAGGGTGGGAGGAGTATAGTGTTGATTCCAGATGGGAGCTGAGTTGACCAGGGGAGTAAACTCTTAAAGAAATTCAGAAACAAGGAAAGTGTGTGATGTTCTCATTGATCATCTACTATGGATAGAACATCTTTATAATTAGTATCAAAGGGATGAGGACACATATTCATCTTCATAAAGAGCTATTTAAGTTGGTCTTACTGTAAGTGAGAACCTGAGACTTGGGGACATTGAGAACCATAATGAGCCAAGAGTCACGCAGTCAGTTGTGTAGCCACAGTTCCAAACCAGGTGCCTCTAACTTCAAAGTGAATTCTCTGTTTTCGTTTGTGTTTGCTTTTTAAGGAGAGGGAGGGAGGAAGGGAGAGTGAGAGCAAGAGAGAGAGAAACGTCGATGTGTGAGAGAAACATCAATCATCAATCAGTTGCTTCCTGTACGTGCCCAACTGGGATCAAACCACAACCTAGATATATGCCCTGACTGGGAATCAAACCCACGACCTTTTGATGCATGAGACGATGCTCCAACCAACTGAGCCACACCAGCCAGGGCCAGGGCCATGCTTCTTTTACTGCATCCTGCTGAAAAGTGGTGAAGGTGTGGCAAGGAATGGAGATTTGGCAGGTTCTGATATCAGCCTTACAAGAACATCATGAAAGGTAGAAGAAAACTAGACATTGAGATATATTTTTAAAAATAACAGTTTATGTTCATTGAAAACAGATGTTGTGCTAAAGAATGTCCATGCATCATCTAATTAAACCTCACAACCACCTCTGAAGAAGGAACTATTGTTATTTGCACATTATAGATGAGTCACTGAGGCTTGGAGGGGTCAGGGAGCTTATCCATGATCACACTGTTATTCAGTGGCCAAGCCAAGACTAGAGGTCAACCATTTGCCTCCTGACTGCATCCTCTTAACCCCCATGCTGCTCTGACTCTTGAGGACAAGATAGAAGAACAGAAGCCCTGGGAGCAAAAGCAAAGCCCTAGGATGCTGTAAGATACACCAGAGCTAAGAAGATGCTGGTGGTCCAGGGCTAACCTACGACCTGGATGTTAAATCTGTGCATCCAAGGTCATGACCTAAAGCTGAGATAAAGTATATATTCATACTTTAAAGGTTAATGTCCTTTAAAGTTAGAATTGGTTGAGGAACCAAGAGAAGGCCTGTAATAAACTAAAGAATATTGTAAATCTAAACCACTATTTGATTGCTATGATATTCCAAACTGCAGGCGTTCAAGCCCTAGCCCTGTGGTTGGCAAACTGTGGCTTGCGAGCCACATGCGGCTCTTTGGCCCCTTGAGTGTGGCTCTTCCATAAAATACCACGGCCTGGGCGAGTCTATTTTGAAGAAGTGGCATTAGAGGAAGTTTAAGTTTAAGTTTAAAAAATTTGACTCTCAAAAGAAATTTCAATCGTTGGAATAGCCAAATATCAACAGTTACAATGATGGAAATTTCTTTTGAGAGCCAAATTTTTTAAACTTAAACTTAAACTTCTTCTAATGCCACTTCTTCAAAATAGACTCGCCCAGGCCGTGGTATTTTGTGGAAGAGCCACACTCAAGGGGCCAAAGAGCCGCATGTGGCTCACGAGCTGCAGTTTGCCGACCACGGCCCTAGCCAGTTTGGCTCAGTGGATAGAGTGTCGGTCCTGGGACTGAAGGGTCCCAGGTTTGATTCCAGTCAAGGGCATGTACCTCAGTTGCAGGCTCGATCCCCGGCCCTGGTTGGGGTAGGTGTGGAGGCAGCCAATCGATGTGTCTGTCTCACATTGATGTTTCTCTCTGTGTGTCTCTCCTCCTTCCTTCCACTCTCTCTAAAAATAAATAGGAAAATATCCTCAAGTGAGAATTAACAACAACAAAATAACAAACTAAAGGCATTCCCTTAGTAGAGGTGGGATAGTCTCGGTCGCTACCTGTGCTCTCAGACTTGTTCCCAAAAAAGAAATATCCATCCTACCCCAGCCAGACTCTCTGTTGAGATGTGGATTTGTAATGGGAAGCCATGATAGCTGCATTCCCAAGCACTTCCTAGGGTTTATCATCTTGGGGTAGACAACCTTGGGGAGGACATTGTTGCCAAATGTCTACCCAGAGCCTGCCTGAGTGAGACAACATTTGGGAATGATTTTTAGAAATAAAAATAACATGTTTAATTAATCTGATTATAAAACTAATACACCCTTAGTGGAGAAAATCCAACTACAGAAAAGTATGAAGAAGAAAGGAAAGGCCACTTGAGAGTCCAGCATGGGGACATGCAACCAACTGGCATACCTTGATGTGGGGGTGGGGGGATGAGAAGACATAAACCAAAGCACTTATATACTTACATGCATAGCCCATGGACACAGGCAATAGGATGGTGAAGGCCTGGGGGGTGGGTAGGGGCTGAGAGGAAGGAGGTCACGAGGGGGAAATAAGAGATATCTGTAACACTATCAACAATAAAAATATATTAAAAATAAAATAAATAAAATTTATACACGACCTGCCCTTTGCTTCCATAGTTAAGCAGCGAGTGCCTTAAGGGGCAGGAGCATGGCTATACACCTCTCATGCCAGGGGCTAGCTCTATACCCAGCCTAGAGTACGTACTTTTAAAGTGGCCTAAATGAAATTGAAATTATTGGTATTATTAATTATCTAGTTAAATGGAAGCAGAGAAATTACTTCTACAATAAGTAAAATTTAAAAACCTTTAGTTGTCTAGAAATGTCTACATCTTTTTAGTTTTCCCTAAAATTCCAATAAGCTTTTTCAAGGAATTAAAAAACATTCAGCAACTAGCTTACAGACAACAAGATAAATAGAACAGTCCAAGTGGAAATAAAAATAATAAACTTTCAAACTATGAGCTGGAGGAAGTTTAGCAACAGATCAAGTAAAAACAAGGACAAGTGAAAGAAACTGGAAACGCCAAATTACACAATTTTTAATTATTTCAAAGGTTAACTTCATTAAATGCATATAAATGCCATAAAGTATACATTTAGTAAACTAATAGAAGTTGCACAGACATATTGAGAAAAAGATTAATAATTTACATAGAACAAACATGACCAATAGTGTATATATTTTTAGTTGAGAGAAAATAAATGTTTCACATACTTCCGGAAAATATTTATATTATACCAACTAAAATATTTAAGACTAAAAGGAACATTATGAAACAATGATGAAAAGAATAAATGAATGGAGGAATAAGCTTACAAGAAGGCTTTCTCATAAAAATTATATCAGTCATACACCAGAAATCAAATATAAGCCCCAAATCATTGAAATGCCCACATTAAAAGGAAAAAAAAGGAAAGACCCATACGATTCACATACACACACACACACACACACACACACACACACACACACACACAAAGCAAAGAAGATAACTTACTTAAAATATATGGGAAAATTTCAGTTCTCCATACTTAATGGAGATGCAAATCAAATTTGTAAAAATATACCACTCATATGCAGCCAGAACTTTCAAAATGAATGGGTGGGACCATGAAATAGCAGTAAGTAGTTTCATGTGGCTGCTGCACAAGAGCAGAGGGGCAGGAAATAGGACTAATACTTTCTGTTTTTCCTCTCTTCCGAAGCTTCCTGGCTGACATCTTATCTGTGCATGGTGTTCTGCAGCATTATGTAGATGAAACCAGATTGTGAATGTCCTCAAATGCCACTGGAAGGCGTTTAGATTTTATTCCCTAAGTAGGCATGGAAACCCATTCAGAGGTTGTTAAGTAGAAAAATAGCATGATCGAATCTGTATGGTTGGTGGATTGAAGCAAAGCAAATATGCCAGAGGGTATATTAATGAGATTTAATAAATCTTCATTCTGATGGGTGTTTAATATGAGCAAGGCTTCACCCTCCATGCTGAGGAAGAAAGGTAAAGAAAATAGGTAATATGAATGTTATTATCCAGTGGAAATACACTGAGTGTCCAGATTATTATGATCTCTGAACACGTAATAATCTGGCCACTCAGTGTATATCCTATACAATAAAAGGCTAATATGCAAATTGTCCCCTCAACCAGGAGTTCAACCAGCAGGCAGGCCGGCCAACCACCCATGTCTCCTCCCCCTGGCCAGGCTGGCCGGACCCCACCCATGCACGAATTCATGCACCAGGCCTCTAAAATACACACACACACACACACACACACAACACACATACTATTGACCTGGTATACAAAATTCGTGCACATTAAAAGGGGATTAATTAGAGGAAATAATTTAATATTGCTATTTGCCCTTTCTCTATAACAGAAATGTCAGAGATGAAAGAAAATTAGTAAAATGTATATGAAAACCTTCCTCCTGTCAGAGTCTGGGGTGCACCACAGGACCCAGAGTCAAGTCCCCGCCCACCCACATGCACCTCAAAATCGAGTGAGACCCAGACCCGGCTGCACCCCTCCCCGCCCCTGCATTGGGCTAGATCCAGACCTGGCCAGTCCCACCCTTGTCAAGCCCTGCAGGGCAGGGGACATAGCCTCAGGTCCCCTGGCTTGGCGCCAGGACAGGGGTGTGACCTGAGGTCCCCCAGCCCAGACCAGGTCAGGGAGCGTGCCTTGAGGTCCTCCATCAAGCCCCGCCAGGTGGGAGACATGGCCTGAGACACCCTGTCAAGCCCTGCCAGGCGGGGGGGGCGGCACAGCCTCAGGTCCCCCATCAAGCCCCACTGGCAGGGGGCCGCAGCCTCAGGTCCCTGTCAAGCCCTGCTGGGCGGGAGTGTGGCCTGAGTTCCTCAACTCAGCACTGGGTGTGCACCTTAAGGTCCCCTGTCAAGCCCTGCTGGGTGGGAGACACGGCCTGAGGTCCCCTGTCAAGCCCCATGGGGGTGGGGGAGGTCATAGCCTCAGGTCCCTGCTGATTGCTCCTTAAGGCTCCTTATGGGAACTTGACCTCAGCTGTGGGTGCAGCCATCTTTGTGATGGAATGATGGTCAGTTAGCATATTCCCTCTTTATTTGATAGGATACTGAGTGGCCATATTATTATGTGTTCAGGGATCATAATAATCTGGCCACTCAGTGTATTTCTGTAGTCCATAGAGAGCTTAATTAAATGAAATGAGAAACCCAAGAATCTGAGAATATCTGACTAATCTGAGCATCAGCAATGGTTTGATGCAGTCCTCTCATATTTACAGAAAATGAAGATGAGGCTAAGAAAGGACCAGGCTACTACCTTGAGTTTGGCAGCGATATATTCTGATGTGGACAACAATCCTCACTCAAGGATATGTGTACTGATTTGAGAGAGGAAGAGAGAGAGACATTGATGTGATTGATATAATAGATCACCTTAATTGAATGAAGGGGGAACATAAAGCATATGACAAAATACAACACCCTTTCATGATAAAAGCACTAAAAAACTACTAATAGAAAGACATTAGCTCAACATAATTTAAGTGATATATGAAAACCCCACTGCAAACATCCTATCAATGGTGAAAGACAAAGTTTTCCTCTAAGATTAGGAGCAAAGCAAGGATGCCCACTCTCACTGCTTCTATTTAACATAGTATTGGAAATTCTAGCCAGAGCAATCAGTCAAGAAAAAGAAATAAAATATATCCAAATTGGAAAAGATATAATCTTTTGTACAGAAAACCCTTTGGATTACACACACACACATCTGTCAGAACTGTTAAATGAGTTCAGCAAAGTAGCAGGATACAAAACCAACATACAAAAATCAGCTGCATTTCTACACACTAAGGAACAACCTGAAAGAGAAATTAAGAAAACAATTCCATTTACAATAGCATAAAAAAGAACAAAGTGCCCTAACTGGTTTGGCTCAGTGGATAGAGCGTTGGGCTGTGGAATGAAAGATCCCAGGTTCAATTCCAATCAAGGGCATGTACCTTGGTTGCAGGTACATCCCCAGTGGGAGGTGTGCAGGAGGCAGCTGATCAATGTTTCTCTCTCATCGATGTTTCTAACTCTCTATCTCTCTCCTTTCCTCTCTGTAAAAAATCAATAACGTATATTTTTAAAAAATAACAAAGTACTACCCTGGCTTGGTGGCTCAATTGGTTTGAGTGTCATCTTATACACCAAAAGGTTGTGGGTTCAATTCCCAGTCAGGGCACACATGGGAGCCATGGCAGTTATCAGTTAACATTGCCAGTTCTCCTCCCATAATATGCTAGGGAGGATTTTTAGTCCTGTTTTAAAGATGAGGACATGGAGCCCCACAGGGGTTAACCAGCTGGGCCAGGAATCCTATATAATAAAAGCTTAATATGCAAATTGTCCCCAAGGGGTGGTGGCGGCAGTGGCAGCAGGGGAAGGAAGGCGTCTCTGGCCTGCAGCCACTAGGGACCCTACCCGTGCACGAATTTTATACACTGGGCCTCTACTATGTACATAAAGCTATGAGGTGAAACCAAACCCACATCTCTAAGGCCTGGAGTTGTATCCCACTAGATGGGGCTCTTCCAGTTCACAGACTCAAAGCAGCAAATCAGAACTCAGGAGGTTACAGTAGATGCCCAAAGAATTAAAAAAAAACAACCACCATTAAAACCACAACTTACTCTTGAAGGAGGATACAGGAAAACAATGTGAATTCAAGAGAAGAACTCAAAACACTCTGAGGCCACTTAGCAGAGGGGCAAATAGGAGCAAACAGACACACATTTAACCATGTCTGATGAGAGCTACCCATCCTTACAATAGTGTAATTAAGTTGGAATCGGGCCCTGAGTCACTGAGGAAAGTTTAAATTAAGTGTGGTCTTTTATCTCTAGGGTAGGAGTAAACATTATAAGGAATTTAGGAAAGGTTTCTAACAGGTACTTAATATAAAAAAAGATTTGGTGCTGGAATAAAATGCATTCAACAGAATTTTACTAAATAATATGTGCAGTCTTCCTGGGCAACATTCTTGGCATTGGGATACAATTCTTGGCTCAGTGGGTAGAGTGTCAGCCTGCAGACCAAAGGGTCCCAGGTTCGGTTCCCGTCAAGGGCATCCACCTCAGTTGCAGGCTCCTGACCTGGTCAGGGACATGTGGGAGGCAACTAATCGATGTGTCTCTCTCACATTGGTGTTTCTCTCTGTCTCCCTCTCCCTTCCACTCTCTCTAAAAACCAATGGAAAAAATATCCTTGGGTAAGGATTTATAAAAAAAAAAAAAAGTAAGAAAAGGAGAGGTTGTGTTCCACCAGGCTGCATCCAGGACTAGGAAACCCAGAGCCCATTTGGATCAAGAACGGAAAGACTGTGGAGGGACAGGTGCCCAGACTCAGTCTCTAGCTAACGTGGGAAAGTTACGTAATTACTCTTTCTCTTTTTTAAAAAATATATTTTTATTGATTTCAAAGAAGAAGAAAGAGGAGGGGGAGATAGAAGCATCAATGATGAGAGAGAATCATTGATTGGCTGCCTCCTGCACGCCCCCTACTGGGGATCAAGCCCATAACCGGGGCATGTGCCCTTGACATGAATAGAGCCAAGGAACCTTCAGTCTGCAGACCAACGTTCTCTATCCACTGAGCCAAACCAGGTAGGGCAATAATTGCCCTTTCTTATTCTTCTCACCTCCCCAACTCAGGCTTGGCTTTAGTTGACCTGTGAGATGTTCACCCGCACCTTTGCATCGCCACCTCTGCTTTAGAACTGCCCCTGCTGCTGTTCGCAGGTGCAAAGGAAGCGTCTGGGACGACATTGGGCCGAGTCCTTCAGGTCCACTGACATCACTGCCTGGAATCAAGATACCACTTTCTTCTTAGAGACCTGCCCCTCCTCTTTTCCAGCTGCCAAACAAACAGACTGCTCCTGCCAGTGTTCAGAAACTATGGTCTTTGGATGGTGCAAGAAGTCAAACTGTGTCTTGATACAAGCTTCAGAAAGCTCTGGGGACCCTCTTAGGAGAGCCACCAAAAGGAGGGGTTAGGAGTGAGTGGGGGTGGGGGGGAGTGTAAGGTGTTGGATCCAACATCAAATCCCACCACTGACTCCTTGAAACAAGGGCTATCCGATGAATGCCTCCCAACATGAGCTGTGTGAAACAGGAGACCCCACTCCCCACAGCAAGAGAATGAATGGCAAATGTGGGACAGGTTCTTCTGAGCCAGATAATTTAGTAAAGCTGGGAAAGAGGAGGATTTGGAAGGCGGGGGGTGGGCTAAGCAGGAGACCTGCCACCCCTCTGGTCTGAAAGGGACAATGTTGGCAGGGAGGTGGAAGGCTCTGTTTGCAGGGTTTTGCACTCTTTGCTGTAGAGTCAGTGGGGAGCCTTTGAAGAAAGTTTCCCCTCCTCACTCCCCTCCCAGGGCCTGGGGAACGGTCAAAATGCAGTTGCTGTTTGGCTCTCCACTTTCGGGGAAATGTGAGCTATCTGGGTGTTTTGTTTTGTTTTGTTTTGTTTTGTTTTTAATATATTTTTATTGACGCCAGAGAGGAGGAAGAAGAGATAGAAACAGCAATGTTGAGAGAGAATCAGCTGCCTCCTGCTCGCTCCCTACTGGGGATCTGGGGATCGAGCACACAACCTGGGCATGTGCCCTGACCGGAATCAAACCGTGACCTCCTGGTTCAGAGGTCAGCGCTCAACCACTGAGCCACGCCATCCAGGCTGAGCTGTCTTGTTTTTTATTACTCTGTTCTTATCACATCAGCCTGTTCTTTATTGGGAACAAATCCATTTCTAAGAAACCCGTTTTATTTCTCCTCCTTCCTCCTCCCTCTCCCACCCCCACCTTCACCATCTCACTCCTAACCCCACCTACTAGGGCATCACTCCTTCCCAGGCTAGGAAGTCAGCTGCTCCATGATGCTAGCTAACACCAGGCGTAGCCGATGAAAAGATCAACGCTGGGTCAGTGACTGCAGCAGATGGCAAAATAGTACTTTCTGCCTTTGCCACCTCCCGCTTACTACTTTCATGCCTGTGCTGTTAAAGGGACCAGGGATCTCACTCTATTTTGTGTTCATAAGTCAGCAACGTGGCCAAAGTGCCCAGTGTGTTTGCAGGTGGGACTCCTTGTGAGATTCCTGGAGGACCACAGTCTGAAAGGGAGGATAAAGCAAAATCTGGATGAATCCCGCTGCCGCCTCCCTGAGAAGGGATGGAGGCTGAGCATCCTCTACTCGTCCCACAGTTCCCTGAGGACCTGGGGATGTTCTCAGCCAATGAGTGGCCTGTTTCTCACTCAGGTGCTATTTAGTGAGACCTCGGAGGCCTCACACACCTCCCCTCAGTTGCCATGAATGCACTTTTTTCTATTTTTATTTCTTCTTCTCTCTCCCTCACATTTCCTCTCCCCCTAGACCAGTGGTCTGGTCAGCAAACTGCAGCTCACGAGCCACATGCGGCTCGCGAGCTACGGTTTGCCGCTCTGTTGACTAATGAGTTTGCTGACCACTGCCTTAGGAGAAAACACTTAAAAAACAATTTAATAATGTACTAATGTCTTTAACCTGAAGTCAAAACTTCTGGGTAAGGGTAATGCCTTACAGCAGTGGTTGGCAAACTCATTAGCCAACAGAGCGGCAAACTGCGGCTCGCGAGCCGCAGTTTGCCGACCACTGCCCTAGACTTTTTCAATTTCACCGTCTTTTCCTGGAGTCTCATTCATAATAACTATGATTGAAAGGCCTCCTAAATCCCCTCTCCCCAGGGTGAGCAATCATTCCACCCAGGGTCCTCTGAAGTCTCCCTGACCCTAAACTTTAGAGAAGATCCTCTCAAACTCTCTCTCTCTCTCTCTCTCTCTCTCTCTCTCTCTCTCTCTCTCTCTCTCTCTCTCCTAGTTTTTTAAGAGAGAGAGGAAGGGAAAGGGAGAGAGAGATAGAAACATTGATGTGCTAGTGATACACCCATCAGCTGCTTCCTGCACGCCCTGCACCAGGGATGGAGCCTGCAACCCAGGCATGTGCCCTGACTGGGAATCGAATTGGCAACGTTTCATTGTATGGGATGACCCCCAACCAACTGAGACACACCGGCCAGGGCTCCACTTTATCTTATGGCTGCCCTGTGAAATTTCCAAGTCCTCCTCTAATTGTCTGTGAATTGCTCAAGAGATTAAAAGAGATCCTTCTAGTCAACTTTTGCTCTCAACTCCTGATTCCACTGTGTCAACTGTGTGGGCTGTCGATCTTGAACTTCCTGTGCTGTCTTTCTATACCAGAATCATCCAGGTAAGAACCTGGCAGCCCCTCGCTTTAAAAAACAACATCTCTCACTAGGCCATGTGTGTGAGTTAGATGGAGAAGTCTGTATTAGATAGAGACATCCCTTTTCGTAAAATAGTCAACCCATACTTGGAGATTTTCTCATAGACTTTGTCACACACACACACACACACACACACACACACACACACACACACCCGAGGCCCCAGCCTCATCACCTTCCACTGTCCCGGGTCCTCCTTCCATCTCTCCTCTTCCTCACCAACTTGTCTGATGGGTCTTTGTCATTTCAGAAGAGCCATACATTTTAGTAGACCCCACCTTCCTTAGACAGCAGTTGTAGGATTTTTTTGTAAGTGTTTAATTACAAAATATGTTAAACATTTAGAAAAATACAGAATAAATATCACTGATAACATTTGTAGATTAAGATGTTGAAATGTTGCCATTTTTGTTTCAGCACCACCACCACCCACCCCACACCCACCACAAAATAAAATGCTTCCCATACAGCGCAAGCCTAGGCCCAGCCCTTTCCTTCCCTCCCACCCTCCCTAAGGTTAAGCGGTATTCAAGAATGATTGCATCATTCCCATGCATGTTTTTTACCTTCATTACATATGAACATTTCCACAAACAATATACAGTATTGTTTGGGGTGTTTAAAAATATTTGCTTAAGTGGTGCATTGTACTGGATGGTGCGGGTGAACTTCATGAGCAAGAACAATATTTATTACCTCACTCTGGCTTCTCTTTCTCCCAGCCTCAGCCCTGAGTCCAGTGGCCCAGCATCTTCTGAATGAATTGGATGAAAAAATAATATCCTCCAAATCATTAAGAATCAAAGTATGCCACATTCAGAGGTAACCCAAGATAGCTAATATTTTATATACTTTCTTATTTTTTAAGCCATGGCCAGGTAGCTCAGTTGGTTAGAGCATTGTCCCAATACTCCAAGGTTGTGCGTCCAACCCCTGGTCAGGGCACATACAAGACTCAACCAATGAATGCATAAATAAGTGGGACAACAAATCAGTGTTTCTCTCTCCCCATTCCTCTCTCTAAAATCAATTAATACATTTTTAAAATAAATAATATATTTTTAAATTGATTTCAGAGAGGAAAGGAGAAAGAGAAATAGAAACATCAATGATGAGAAAGAATTATTGACCAGCTGCTTCCTGCACGCCTCCACTGGGGATCAAGCCCACAGCCTGGGTATGTTCCCTGACCGGGAATCAAACTGGTGACCTCTTGGTTCCTAAGTCAATGCTCAACTGCTGACCCACACCAGCTGGGCTACTTTTTCATTTCTAGAAACTTCTGTGGGTACAGATAACTCTTCCAACAGGGGTACATTTTTTACTAGAAGTGGGGGGCTCAAAAATGCCTCATTAAGGAGTCTTCCAACCTCAAGGCATAATTTATATTACCCTTCCTGCGACTTGTGATGACTATGATTTCAATGGAATCTCCCGAGACTCAAGTCCTCAGCTCATATCCTTCCACTCCCAAAACTGCTGACTTCATGGATGAGGACAGCCTCTCCTCTCCCATCTCCCTGTGTCCATCCCTCCAATACCTCATTGTCTCTGGAGCAGGCGAGGACACCCGCAGTCAAGGCGTTTCATGGGTAGGGGCCACACCCCATGGCATTTTTTTATTCTGCCAGGTTGTAAAGGAAGAGAATTCAAAAAACCATATGGTCTGGACTCCCGCTCACAGCTTCCTATACTGCAGAAACCTCACCCAACATGATGGTGCTGGGAACGGTTCCAACCTCCTTGGCTGCTCGAACCTCAGTAAGTGGTTATATAACCCATCACCCAAACTCTCACACTGTCAGAGTAAAAGATGGCACCGTCAATAATGATGCCAGTTAACAAGCATAGAGAAAGGCCATGCTTGGCCCACCAGGATGTCTCGTCACCCTAAATCAGTAACCCTGTGTCAAAGCCAACAGGGTGTCTCCCTCCTCTTAGAAGGTGACTCAAGTGATACCTGATCCAGAGCCTCCGGGAATGATGCCCTTGCTCCTCCTCCCAGTGCAAGTCTAAGGATGGTTGGGTCCATTCACATACAAAGAATGCAAAGACCTCACCTTCACATAGTTGGGGGATAAGAGACAACTTTTCAGTGGAGAGTAACTCGGTTCACTTTTCATTTCTCTTTTTCGTTATCCACTGGAATGAAGCTAAGGCCAGATCTTCCCCCGGAGTCCTCTAAAAGTTTGCAGGGAAATGACCACATACATCAGACCAGTACGAATCAGGGGAGAAAGATGTCATCAGTGGTTTGAAACTGTGGCTCTGCTGCAGAGCCCATGGGGTGTCAAATGCTGTGCTTGCTGGGTGGCTTTATAGTTCCACGAAGAAGAAACATGAGTTTTAATATTAGATGATCGGGGGTTTGAGTCCCAGCTTTATCACCACTTTCCATGTGACCTTTGACAAATTACTTGTCTAAGTCTCACTTTATCCATCTCTAAAAACTGGGAGTAAGGATAGTATCAACCTCACAGGTTAGTTTGAAGTTTTCAGTGAGGTAATGAGTTTAAAGCCCCAAGGACAGTGTATGACACATATTAAGTGCCTGGCAAATTATTAGCTGTAATGATTCCTCATACCATTTAAATCTTCACTGTATTTTTCAGCAGCATCTCTCTCTGCTTCCACACCTATATCACTGTCCAATCAAACTGGCTATCTAACTTTCCCCCCAAATGCCTTGCCTTTGCCACCTCTATAGTTTTGCTCCCGCTCTGCCTGACAATTGGAATACTTGCCTCTTTTCTCTCTATTCTTATCCTCTTGGCTCAGCATGGCCACACTGACCCCTTTTCCCCGGCCGACTTCTCCTGATACACCTCCAGGGAGTCTTCTAAAAGGTAAGTTCTCCACCCCTCCGCCATTGTCTACCATGCATTATAGGGATTAGTATTTTCCTAGTAAACTATAATATCTTCAAGGCCACATAGTATTAACATTTCTCTTTCCCACAGTGTTTAGCCTAATCCCTTGCAAATGTGCTCAAGAAATAGTTCTTGACTGTAGTGATGCTTAGAACACAGTGGCTAAGAGCTGGAGTCACACAGACCTGGGGTTCAACCATAACGTATTAACTCTGTGATCTAAAGCAATTGACTTACCCTCTTCACATCTTGATGTTCTCCTTTGCAAGAATGCTGCACAAGCAGGGTTGCGGATCCTTGCTGCAGGCTTGTGCTACTGGTGAACATTCAGGAGAGCAGCCTTAGGTTGGATTTATACTTTAGTCACTGCTCCAATCAAGTTTAGTTATCTTCAGTAATTCGCTTCCAGAATGAGGCATATCTAGTCCCATGGTGCTTTTACATCTTTTATTGTATATTATTCAAATAAATGCCAGAGATCTATGTAAAAAGGCCTATGCTATATACTCCACTCAGGGTCAAGTCTAACATTTAACTTCCCACAAGCTCTTCGTACACCAGCACTTCATAAGACTTAGGCCAGGCCCTTCTTGCTCTTCTCAGAAACTGAAGCAGAGAACAGCCTTGCTTTCACTCCAACTAGGGAGGGAAATGACTCTCCGGCAGGCTTTTGGATGTATTCTCTGTACACACATCTGGCTACTTCAGGTTGGAATACCAAGCAAGTCCATCCCTTGCTATTGTGTCCACACAAGCAGGAAGATTAATTTCACTCGAGACAACCGACCTCAAATCTCCAATAGACTCTTTCAACACTGTCCAAGTCTCCCGTAACATTCAGACCTGCCCTCAAATGTCATTGCTGAGCCATCCCCTGCACACCCACCATTGCCATAGCAGCTCTATGACTCCATCACTCTCAGCCCAGAACCCCATCTCCAACTTCACAGAAAATTCCCATCCCGTGGGAGCCCCCTCATAGCCCCATTAGCAAATCTACAGATCTAACTGCATCCTTCACCTCCTTCTGCCAGTTACTACCCAGGTATCCATTCTCATCTCAAAGGCCAATTTCTCAGTAAGTGCATTGGGTCTCATCGCCTCAATGACTTTGACCATTTGGTCTTTTCCTCCCTCTTCTGGATCATAAGTCACTGTTTATATTGGAGTATTTCTGTCAACTCATGAAAACAAGCTCTAGCATCTCCCATTAAAATAAACAAAAAACACTCCTTTGAACTCTTATAACCCTCCAGCTGCTGGTCCAGTTTTCTGTACTTTTTCATTTGTTTAAGAGTTGCCTACAAATATTGTGTCCACTTAATTGTTTTTAATTTACTGTTTACTTGCCACACTGAGTTTCATCTCTACCCCTACACAGAAATTACTCTTGTCCAGGTCACCAGCAATCTCCATGTTGCCAAATCCAACAAACACACTTCTGTTCTTATCTCTGTTGATTTCAGAGTAGCATTTAATTCAGTCAGCCATTCCTACTTTATTGGAGCTCCCTTCTTTTTTAAAAAAATATTTTTTATTGTTTTCAGAGAGGAAGGGAGAGGAAGAGAGAGATAGAAACATAGAGAATCACCGATCAACTGCCTTCTGCTCACCCCACACTGGAGATCAAGCTCACAACCTGGGCATGTGCCGTACTGGGAATTGAACCTTGACCTCCTGGTTTGTAAGTTGATGCTCAACCACTGAGCCATGCTGGCCAGGTGGAATTCCCTTCTTGATTGGCTTTTGTGACACTCGGAAATTCTGGTTTTCATTATATCCCATTGGCTAGTGAGTCCATTTCAGCCATATAGAGAAGATCATTCAAGAGGATGACAAATCTATAAGGTAAACTGAATCCCAAAATGACCTTGTGCAGTGGAGCTATCTACCTAACCTAGAGCCACCCACCTGCCTCTAACCCATTACATGAATGAAAAAATAAGCCTGTATCTTGTTTGATCCTTGGTATTTGGGAGCCTCCTTTTTAAAATTTTGGTTGGCATCCAATTTACATGCCCCATCTATATAATGACAGAATTACAATTTGTCACATAGCCTTGAGCTTCCCTCTAAATTCTTAGAGAATTATTTGATTCGTACTCTTGGATTTCTCTAACAAATCAAATTGAACATTTTCAAAACTGAGCTCTTAGTTTAACTACCAAACCATTCCTCTCCCATACCTTCCTCTTCTCAATAAGTGGCTAGAAATTGAAAGCCATCTTGATTACTCTCTCACAACCCCAAATCCATTGCTTCCTTTTGCTTCCAAAGTCAATGTGATACACTCCCACTTTTTTTATATCTATTGCTACCACCCTGGTTCACCCCACTATCATTGCTTTCCTATGAAAGCCTTCATACTGGGCTTCCAGCATTCTCCTTTGATCCTCCAATCTATATCCACAGATAAACCAAAATAACTCTTTCTAGAATAAAAATAAAATAACCTCATGCCCTTCCACTAAACCATTCAGTGTCTTCCCAATGCACTCAAAATAGAACTCATGCTTCTTACCCATAGAGGCCTCCGTGATCTAATCCCTGGTCCCCATTTACCTCTGGAACTCCACTTTGGGCCATTCTTTGTCTTTATGCTTCATTTCCAAGCCACACTGGTCATGTTTCAGTTTTTCACACATACAAAAGTTCTTTCCTGTCTCAGAAATTTCACTCATGCTGTTTCTCCTGTCTTTTTTCCTTTGTGTATGTGCGTGTGTGTGTGTGTGTGTGTGTGTGTGTGTGTGTGTGTGTGTGTTTCAATTAGATTTGAAGTTCAATATTATTTAATACTAGAGACCCGGTGCATGAGATTCGTGCACTGGCGGGGGGTCTCCTCAGCCTGACCTGTGCCCTCTTGCAGGACGGGACCCCTCAGAGGATGTCCACCTACCAGCTGGCAGTCAGATATCCCTCTCGCAGTCCAGGGCTCTCACAGTCCGGGACCCCTGAAGTCAAGGCGGGGAAGGTTCCTGCCACTGCTGCTGTGCTCCTCAGCTGTAAGCCTGGCTTCTGGCTGAGGGGCACTTCCCCTGTGGGAGTGCACTGACCACCAGGGGGCAGCTCCTGCATTGAGTACTGCCCCTGGTGATCAGTGTGCGTCATAGCGACCAGTCATTCCATTGATTTGCATGTTATGCTTTTATTATATAGGATTAGTTTCAGATGTTCAGCATTCGCTCTGTCTTGAGTGCATGTCCCTCTGCTTCTTGCATGGCTGACCTGTCTTAACCTGAAAATTCATATCTTCAGAGATGCTTCCATGATCATGATAAATAAGCTTCTCCCTCTCTCCTTGTTATTCTCTGTTAATGTGCCCTGTTTATTTCCATTAGGGATCTGATCACCATTTATTATTATAGATGTACGTATGTGTGTGCATGTGTTTGTCTATCTCCCTCACGAGTGCCAGGATTCTGATTGTTTTATTCACAAATGAGTTTCCACTATCAATATTGCTAGGTATACAGTAGGCACTCAAGGTTATATGAGTGCAAGTGTGTGTGTGTGCATGTGCTCACATTGTTTATCTATAGTTAATTGAATGAAAGAAGGTCTCAACCAGACAGGGTTTACCCTGGATATGTCCCCATTAATTCTAACCAGCTGGAAGTAGGTTACAATGAACCTTAAGGAGAGCTTCAAAGGGGAAAGAGATTATACTCCGACAATGTGAATATTAATGAGAGATGATTGGACACAGTGGAAAGTGTATCTGAGAGAAAAGAACATGATACTCACTCAGGAACATGGATTACTGCTCAAACCAACATTTAATTCCAGTAATAGGAAAAGTAGAACAAGCCCAATGCTTAGAGGCTAACTGTTGGAGATGTAAGTTGAGAAGAAAGGAAAGGAGGAAGGAAGAATAGGAAGAAGGAAGTTAGGCGGGAGGGAGGGAAAAAGAAAAGAAGGCAGAGAGGGAGGAGTATGGGAGGAAGGCAGGGAAAAGAAGGAAAAACAAGATACACAATGTTCTTAATGTTGTTATTCCTATGCAATCACGAACAATGCATCACCAGGGAAGAGGGAAATCTAATGAAACACTTGGAAAACTTCATTGCTGGAACTAAAGTGATTTGTGCTGGTCTTTGAGAACAATCTTACTGAATAGTTGGCCTCCAGTCCCAGTCCCTGAGGACAAAGACTGTGTGTGTATAAATTATTCATGTCTTTTCCAGCAAGCACTGGCCACACCACTTTCTTCTCCTTTTCCTGGCACTGCTCTAGGAGTCCTTGCCCACCACAGTCTCCCCCAACATTGCACAGGACATCCCAAACCTGTGACTGGCTTCACAACTGGCCACCATTGCCCTGGGTATGCCATGTCTGAGGTGTTTCCCTGATTTTCTTCCAAAGGGCAGAAGAACCTTGAGAATGGAGGTCATGAGAAACCGAGGTCTTATTCACCATGTATTTTACATGAATTAGAAAGCCAATCCTTCAGCAAACCCAATAAGCAAAGTATCACTATCCCCATTTTACATGAGAGGCAAATAAGACAAAGAAAAGTTATAGCCTGCCTGGCCGGCATGGCTCAGGGTTTGAGGGTTGATCTATGAACCAGGAGGTCACAGGTTTGATTCCTGGTCAGGGCACATGGCCAGGCTGCAGGCTTGATTCCCACTGTGGGGTGTGCAGGAGGTAGCTGATTGATGATTCTCTCTCATCATTGATATGTTTCTATCTCTTTCTCCTCTCCCTTCCTCTCTGAAATCAATAAAAAAATATATTTTTAAAGTTATAGCCTTTTTCTCTGTCACACAGCTAATAAGAGGTGGTGTCTGGTTTATTTGATTCCAAAAGCACATGATCTATTCTCTATACATGGAAACTCTCAGCTACAAAGCAGAACTTTTAAGATAAATGAAATAGCCTCCACAACAGCCAAAGTGATCTTTTCAAATCCCGGCCAACATGGCTCAGTGGTTGAGCATCAACCTATGAACCCAGATGTCACGGTTCGATTCCCGGTCAGGGCACATGCCTGGGTTGTGGGCATATGGACAAGAGAACAAGAAAAGAAAACACGTAGATATAGCCTATTTGGCTGAGTTCTAATATTGCTTCCAAATCAGACATTCCGGGCTTCCATGTTTTGGGCTCTAGAAAATTCTGAACCTAGAAAGAACTGTTTCCATGGTGATCCAGAAGAAAACTGCTATTTAGAACAAGGCAGACTGGTCTCTTCTGCCCACTTGCAAAGTAGCCTCAAATTAGAGGAGAAGGTATTTATTTAGAAAAAAACAATAATCATTATAGTGAACCTCATTGTGAATGCCCACCCCACCCCACCTCAGGCTATAATCTGGAGGCATATGCAAAATTAGAAGTGAATTGCATGACACAATTAAGTGAGAAGAACTTTGAATCTCAGCAGGCAACCCAGGGAAAATGATAGGAAGATATTAGAGATAACCTGAGGATAGATAAACTACAAGAAGGAAGGCCAGCCCTCAGACAATATAACCTTCATGTAACCAACCAGTAACCAGGAATTTTAGGACAATGATATGTCCTGTTCAGTTTTGTTTTTCTGTTTTGTTTTGTTTTGAATATTTTGTATTGATTTCAGAGAGGAAGAGACAGGGAGAGAGAGATAGAAACATCAATGATGACAGAGAATCATTGATTGGCTGGGGGATTGAGCCCGCAACCCAGAATCGAATTTGCCCTTGACCAGATTTGAACCTGAGACCTTCAGTCCGCAGGCCAACGGTCTATCCACCAAGCCAAACCCGCTAGGGCTCCTGTTTAGTTTTAAGTTGCTGTCTATGTGGTACTGGGCTATAATCCCTTTCAGTCCTGCAGAGCTTCAGTGAAAGAGGAAAAGAAAAACAGCAGAAACCAAGATTGAGGAAGCACACTGCAGCATAGGCAAAGACGCAGAAAGTCCATTAAAAAAATCCAGCAGGTGGGATTCTCCCAAAACACTCTTATTTGAAATTGAAGATCAAGTTTGACTCCAGAAGGCGAGGGGACTGGGTCATCCGCACAGCTGACCCTTGGATTACCCGTGAATGATCTACTTCTACACAATGGAGAAATAGGTCTTCCACTTGACGGCAAGTAACCCTGAATGTTATCTCATCGTCTTTAACTTTATCTTACCATTGTCTGGTTTGTTTAGCTTTTGCCTGGGTCCCATGCAGGACTATTGTGTTCTCTTAGTCAGACTTAGTGTATTATTATGGCTGCATTCCACTTAAACAATTGTGTCTACGGCAGGCCCATGTTTATGAAACACAGAGACAGAGTACCAGGGATGTGCCATCAGAATAAAAGTTCATACAAAAGGGAGCTGAATCTCAAAGGAAAAAATCACTTACATTTTTTTCCCTTCGGCATTAATTTCTCCCAGTATGGAGCCAATATGAAATAACATTCCCACTTTATCAAGACCAAAAGTTAAGTACCAAGAAATACACTTCTTCCACAAATATTTATTTCCCATCTGTTATATGACTGACATGGCTAGGAGGCAGGCTCACAAAGATAAATACCAAATGGTTATTACTTAGTGAACAAAAGAGAAATGAAAACAAGAATGGAGGCCTGTGTGTACACAATATGAAGACAATCTAAAGAGTAGCAAAGGACTCTGGCTTGGGAAGATGCAAAAAAGTCAAAAGAAGGTGACAACCAGAGCAAGTTTGGAAGAGTAAATGGGGGTTCACCAAGGCATTCTGGGAAGGCAAGGGCATGAACCTATGAGCAACTGACCAGGAAACAATGGGAAGCTTGATATGTGAGGAAATCAACAGGAGAAAATAAAAAAACAGGCATCGTTGGGATTCAGAAGGTCCTCGCATGACTGAGATGGTCTGCCTTTAATCTGAAGGATGGAGATCCAGCAAAAGTTGATGAAAATCAGAGTGATCAAAAAGATACGTTGCTTTAGAAAAATGGGGTGGAAGGAGATAGAAATGAAATATTGCCCAGCTGGCATGGCTCAGTGGTTGACCATCGACTTATGAACCAGGAGGTCAGGGTTCAATTCCTGGTCAGGGCACATGTCTGGATTGCAGGCTCCCATCCCCAGTGTGGGGCAAGCAGGAGGCAGCCAATCAATAATTCTCTCGAGAGAGAATCCAAGATGGCGGCGTAGGTAAACACCTAAACTGCTGCCTCCCACAACAATTTAAACTGCAACTAAAAGACAAAACGTCTATCACCCAGAACCATGGGAAAGCTAGCTGAGTGGAAGTTCTACAACTAGAAGGAAAGAGAAAAGAGCACGAGCGCTGAAAAGCTGAGGTACGGAGGCGCGTGATCCGGGCTGGCTGCGGGTGACTGGGTGCGTTGCTTTTTTCAACCCAAACAGAGACAAGCCCCCAATTACTCTGAAATCCAGTCTCTGGGGAGACGCGGGGGACCCAAACTCCTACGGGGAGAAGCTGGACTGTCTGCCAGAGAGGGTGGCTTGCTTGCAGAGCTGCGCGCAGGAATAGTTGTTTACGACACTGGGGCACGGGACTCGCAGATGCCCTTGGAGACTCAGAGCCTGCTAACTAGCAGCCATTGCTGTTTGCCACGCCCTAACCTAGTGACACCCTGAGGCCCCGCCCTACAAACCCACCCAAGCTCCAAGCAGCTCAATTAGCATAAGAAAGGCCTGCCCTATCACAGCTTAACCTAGCAAACTTGCAGCCTGGGTCAGACAGCTCCAAAACCTCCAAACCCCAAGCAAAGAGGAGAAAACTGTAGCTCCTGCTGAGTGGCCTCAGACAGTAGCTGACCTGCACCCCAGAAGCCAGTGTACCTAGTGGTCAGTGTGAGACACCAGATTTCAACTCCTCACATCCATAAGTGACACATTCAAGAGGCAGACTCAGTGAGCACCAAAGCCTCACTGAAACAAGTCCTGCCCCATAAGCGTGTCTTCAGCGCAGCAGTTCTTCCATTATAGACACAGGGAGTGCTCACAGCTAATTGGCCTGGAGGTCAATTCCTCCCAGCATAACAACAGCAATTAAGGCTTAACTGCACCAAGACTTTGCACTCAGCCCACAAAGGGGTGTACCAAGAGCGTCCACATCAGGAGATTGGGGAGGCTGAGCTACTGCCCCCTATAGGTCACCTACCACACAAAGCCACTCCATCAACACAGGGAAGCAGCCAAAATGGGGAGACAAAGAAACATGTCACGAATGAAAGAAATGGAGGAAAGCAAACTACTGAATGACATAGAGTTCAGAACCACATTTATAAGGTTACTCAAGAATCTTCTTAAAACTGCTGAGAAACTTGATGAGACCTTTAAGGATATTAATGAGAATGCCAAAAAAATGGAAAAGGATCAGTCAGAAATGAAGCATACACTGTCTAAAATAAAGAATATACAGAAACTCAACTGTAGATCAACGTACCCCAAGAATCAAACCAAAGATCTGAAATATGTGGAAACAAAAAACATCCAACCAGAAAAACAAAAAGAAAAAAGAATCCAAAAATATTAAAATAGTGTAAGGAGCTTCTGGGACAACTTTAAGCGAGCCAACATCCGAATTTTTGGGGTGCCAGAAGAAGGGGGAGAGCAAAATATTGAAAACCTATTAGAAGAAATAATGACAGAAAACTTTCCCTACCTGGTGAAAGAAATAGACTTACAAGTTCAGGAAGTGCACAGAACCCCATACAAGAGGAATCCAAAGAGGACCACACCAAGACACATCATAATTAAAATGCCAAGGGCAAAAGACAAAGAGAGAATATTAAAAGCAGCAAGAGAAAAACAGTTAATTACCTACAAGGGAGTACCCATACGACTGTCAGCTGATCTCTCAACAGAAACTATGCAGGCCAGAAGAGAGTGGCAAGAAATATTCAAAGTGATGAACAGCAAGAACCTACAACCAAGATTACTCTACCCAGCAAAGCTATCATTCAGAGTTGAAGGTCAGATAAAGAGCTTCACAGACAAGAGAAAGCTAAAGGAGTTCATCACCACCAAACCAGGATTACACGAAATGCTGAAGGGTATCCTTTAAGAAGAGGAAGAAGAAGAAAAAGATAAAGACAAAAATTATGAACAACAAAATGACATCAAACACATACCTACCAACAAGTGAATCTAAAAATCTAGTGAATGAAAAATCTGAAGAACAGAATGGACTGGTGAATATAATAGAATCAGGGACATAGAAAGGGAGTGGACTGACGATTCTCAGGGGAAGCAGGTGTGAGGGGTGGGGGAAGAGATTGGACAAAAATCTTACTCCTAAAGATGAAGACAGTGGCGGGGGGTAAGGGCATGGGGTGGGGTGAGGAATCAGGTGGAGGGGAGCTATGGGGAAAAATAAAAGAGGAACACCTGTAATAATCTGAACAATAAAGATTTATTTAAAAATAATAATAATAATTCTCTCTCATCAATGATGTTTCTATCTCTCTCTACCTCTCCCTAGCTCTCTGAAATCAATAAAAATATTTTTTTAATGAATTGAAATCAGAAAATCTGAACTACAATGATGACTGCGGGGGGAGCAGCAAAATTATACCATTATTATTGGCTAGGCCTGGAAAGGATGCTCTGCTTTATTCTCCAGCCCGGATGCCTAAATCTACTACTAAACTTGCCCAAGAGAAGAAAGGGGTAGAGGGGAGACCTCCTCCCCTCCCCTCCTACCCCCCGCCACCCTTTTTATTTTGTTTTGGTCCTAGACAATTTCCAAATGAGGGGTTCTATAGCCAAGCAATTATTTCTGCTTTCCTGGCGATGTCTACATTAATCACCTCTGCAACCTCTTAGATTCCCATCTCAATATGAAGCAGAAAACCTTCAGCCTCCACTAAGATTTCCACTGCCCCAGGAGGCCCCCAGGGCTGGGTCTGTCAATGACAGTCAAGGGATGAAGTGGACTCTGAGGTTCTCAGTTTGGAAAGCAACACTGTTTTCAAATCCCTGTGTTGAATTGATTTACAGGCCTCAGCCCGACCTCCCTCATCACCACCCCCCACCATCACTGACCTTCTCTGCCCCCGGCGATCTCTGGAAAAGCCAAGCTGTATTCCTATCATCTTTACATGCAGGCTGTCCAAGTGATCGTCTGCCAAGTCCCAGTGGGGTTTAGAGATTCTCATGGGGGGATTTGCAACACTTTGTTGTTTTTAGATCAGATGTTCTGGTTTTGTTCCTCTTCCTTCACGCTGGCCTTGGGAGAGAACTCAGCTTTCAGTCTAATGCTGAGTTATCAGTTAAACACCTTGTCCCCCAAGGGCTGTGTTGCGAGTCCTTTTGAATGACCTTGGAAACAGTCTCTGTTGACTCAATGAGATGGCCAGCCATGAACTCAGTGAGCATCTGCTACAGCTGGGCTGTATCGACAGATGCTAACTTATTTAGGAGGAAAAGTTCGGTTTCAGTATTGTATACAATATTTTAAACAGAAAATTAGTTATGATTTGTTGAATGAAATTCAGCTGATTATTTTCTAAATTAACTAGCTTTTTAAAGAAATTAAGCATGTTCTGTTTTTTAGTATCTGTACACTTTTATCTCTTGTGTGCCACAACTAGAGGAAACCTGAAAAGGACGACTCTTATCAATACTTCCCTTTTTTCCTCAGAATAAATATTCATGTTCGTGAGTTCTCCTTTATGCCATTTCAAACAGTGCTAGAAAGACCCAGAGCAAACATGGAAGGAATCCCCAAAAGGTGTAAATGAGGCCACTAAAACCCAGAGAGCCCTAGCTGGTTTGGCTCAGTGGATAGGGCGTCAGCCTGTGGACTGAAGGGTTCCTGGTTTGATTCGGGTCAAGGGCATATGCCTGGGTTGCAGGCTTAATCCCCAGTGAGGGGTGCATAGGAGGCAGTCAGCAGCGAGTCTCTCTCATCATTGATGTTTCTCTCTCTCTCTCTCTCTCTCTCTCTCTCTCTCTATATATATATATATATATATATATCCCCTTCCTCTCTAAAATCAATAAAAATATTTTTTAAAAAAGGTTAAGTAACACCCAAGGTCACACAGGAAGTGTGTGTGTTCTCTGTCCAAATCTTTTTAGCTCCATTCCTTGTAGAAAGAGGAGGAGGAGGAGGAGGAGGAGGAGGAGGGGGAGGAGGAGGAGGAGGAGGGGGAGGAGACTATTTATTTAGAGCAGTCTTAGGTTTACAACAAACGGTACAGAGATTTCCTATATACTCCCTGCTCTCACACGTGTATAGCCTCTCCTATTAGCAACATCACTCACCAGAATGTCACTTTTTTTTAAATGAACCTATACTGATACGTCATCATCACCCAAAGTCCATAGTTCAGCTCAGGGTTCACGCTTGGTGCTGTACATTCTATAGGTTAAGACAAATATATAATGGCAATATAGAGTATTCTGCTTGTTCACCTTCCCTCCCCCACCCCATGTCTTTTCATGGCTTGATAACTCTTTTTTTGTTTGTTTTTTTGCACTGAATCTCTAGTTCTCTGGCCAGACAGCACTACCAACTTGGGTCTGCAGATGAGCAAGTCATAGTTGGGACTCTGTTGGCCAACTCTGTTGGCCAAGGCCTCCGTGCCAGCTGTGGGAGGCCTCTCCCCCTTCTCTACCACAGACTCCTAGTGGTCCAGCACACAGACTCCCCTGCCATCCCCATGGGGTGAGCCCAAAGTGGGGGCTCCCAACAAGTGATCCACAGTGCTGAGGGGCTGGATGTTCCTGTGTCGTGTCCCCCCCCCCCCCCCCCCCCCCCCGCCCCTTTGCCCCTGGAGGACCTGGAGGTGTGGGAGACACCTCTCCTTGTGGTGCTGTGCCAGCCCGGGGGAGGAGCTGTGTGGTCAGCCTGTTCTCATGTGGACTGTCTCATGTCTATGGAAATGGAACAGGGGGTGCTTCAGCCGCACCCCAGGTCCCAGGGTTCTCTCAGTGGCGTCTCATCAAAGGAATAGTTGTCAGCTGTGCTTCTTGTGAGGGGAGTGAAGTCAGGAACAATCTATGTTGCCATGTTGGTGACGTCGCTCCCGAATACTATTCTACTGTCTGAACAGATCCGTTATCGAAGCTCCTCTTCATTGCTCCCAGGCTTTGGCGACTATAAATAAGGCTGCTGTAAATGTCTGTGCGGAGGGTTTTCGTGTTGATGTGAGTTTTCACCTCCTTTGGGTACATACCAAGGAGCACAAGTACTGCGTCATATGGTAAGAGGCTGTTTTCTAAGGAACTGCCCAACGATCGCCCAGAGTGGCTGTGCCATGCTGTGTTCCCAGCAGCAACGAGTGAGAGTTTCCGTTCTCCCCGTCCTCGCCGGCAGCTGGTGTTGTCAGCTCCAGTTCTGGGCTATTCTAGGAGATTTGAAGTGCTACCTCCTTGTTGCTTAGGTGCACATTTCCCTGATGGGGCACCTTTCCATATGCCTATTTGCCACCTGCATATCGTCTTTGGTGAGGTGTGTCTGTTAAGATCTTTGTCCCATTTTTTGTTTGTTTGTGTTTTTTGTGTGTGTGTTTTTTTTACAGAGAGGAAGGAAGAGGGATAGAGAGGTAGAAACATCGATGAGAGAGAAACATCGATCAGCTGCCTCCTGCACATCCCCCACTGGGAATGTGCCTGCAACCCAGGTATCGAACCCAGGACCCATAAGTCCGCAGGCCGACGCTCTATCCACTGAGCCAAACGGGCTTCGGCTTTGTCCCATGTTTTAACCATGTTGTTTGTTTTCTTCATGTTGAGCTCTAAGAGTTCTTTGTATATCTGGGATAATGGTCTTTTTTTTTTTTTCCTTTTGCCTACATTTCTATACATGCAAAGTACATTTTTTTAAGTACATTGGCAGAAAAAGCAAGAACAATTAGGCTACTGGTTTAAGACTTCAAATAATCCCTCCCATCTATGATGGTAGTTTAGTTAGTATAAAAAAATTGTAATTGGATGGATTTGTGTGTTCATATATGCAACCAACACTTGTCAGGCATTTATTATGTGCTTCCCCTGGGGCCAGACACTGAGAATAACAGATAATACCAACCTAGTCCTCACAGATATTACAGTACACCGAGACACACGAAAATAAGGGGTAATATGCGCTCTCATCCTGGGATGAGAGGAGTTCTGGGATGCAGAGGAAGGGAGGTTAAAAAGTGAAGAGGACAATTTAGGACTCTGACTTATGGTCAGGTGTTTTCCAGAGGAGGAAAGGAAAGGGTATTTCAGGCAGAGGCCAGCATGAGTACACGGACTCAGGAGGAAATGGGTTGGTCTTCTGGGGCAAAGTAGACAGAGCCTGGTTTCTGCCACCCCTAAGTTGAAATGCTACCTGAGGGTGCATACAAGGTTGTCAAGCCTATGTTGGTAGTCCCCATCTCCGGTGATCTGTTTAAGGTTGGCCTACTTTTTCTGACGGTAAACTGGTCTGAAGGGACAATTCCTGCTCAGAGGGTGCCCTCTCTTGGTCAGAGGTTACATGAGGCATTTCTCTACAAGAAAGAAATACTACATATTTCGGATTAGAATTACCTACCTTCAGCCTCAGGCTAACCTATGAAATTACAACTTCCCGGACTGGGTTACTTTAGCTAGCAATAAGAGCAGAGGTGGGAGAAAACTCAGACGGAGGGAAATTAAGATCCCACAGGCTGAGTGACCTTTGGCCTCTGGGCCACTATTCATAAAATGAGTGGACCGCACTAGGTGATCTTCGTTCCTTCTTTTTCTAACATTCCACGTCTTCTAAAAAGTATGAACACCAATGTGATGATTGCCAGGGGGTGGGATGGGGTAGGGTTGAGGGGGAGTAGGGGGAGGTGGAAGAGGGTATAGGGGGACAAATGGTGATGGACAGAGACTTGGGTGTTGAACACACAATGCACTATAGAGATGATGTGTTGTAGAATTTTGCACCTGAAACATGTATAATTTTGTTAACCCGTGTTATCCCAATAAATTCAATAAAAATAAAAGTATGGCTCACGGTTGTGGGCTGAATGTAAAATGCTTGGTACTTAGACCATATCTGCAGGCGTTCATGGCTCTGTGCGAACTGGAGAATCCTCACCAGGAAAAGAGGAAAATGTTGTTTCTGGCTGTGGCAGCTTTGGTGTCTGGATTTTCCATAGCAGCCAGAGATAACGGGCCCAAACCATTTCCCCTGTCTCTTCTTCTCACATGCGTGGCAGTACAACGCCTACAGGAGATGGCAAATAATGCAAATACAGCAGAGTCACATCATCCCGGCAAGCCACTCCCACCGCCATTTAAATTATGAATCTGTCAAACTGCACCTCAGAGGAACAAAGGACACTTTGAGTACATTGTGGAATCCAGAGGCCATCATCTTCCTCCCAAATGATCCCCTTTCTCAGGCTTTCAATAAAATGAGCTTATGGTGAGGAGGGAGCAGACCCCCGAAATCTGTGGTATCTTGGGATCTGGACATCGCCCGCAGATCATGGGAAAAGTTCCTGGAAACCGACAAGGAGACACGGGTGTGAAGAGGGGAGAGAAGTGAGATTGAGGCAAACTGGGAGTGGTCATGTGGGAGAGAAAAAAAAAGTGGTTTATTTTTTCAGTTGTTGCCAAAGAATGTCACTGGTGATATAAAGAAATGGAAAATGAGGAAACTCCCATTATCATCCAAAAACCACTTGTCCATTTCCTGTTCCGCGTGGGAAGGAAAACTGGACCATAACGCTCAGGCTTGCCAGGGTGTGGTCTTCTGGTGCCCTCTACTGTCAATGACGGGGACTGCAGCTGCCTGCGCTGAGGAAATGAAGGCAACCCAGAATCTGGCCTTTGGCCTGAGACTCAGTAAGTAAGTGTTAAGGGATGAGAAGAAAGGAAGGACCGAGAGACCATAAGAGGGAGCGAGGAGACAGGAAATTCTTACATTCTTTCCAAATGTGGAACCAGGGGTTGAGACCATGCTCTTTTGAATAGTCCCACAGAGCTGGAAGATTTCATGGATGAAATGTCTAATGGAGGGCTGCTCTTTTTATATATATACCAGAGGCCCAATGCTCGAAATTCATGCAAGAGTAGGCCTTCCTCCCCCTGGCTGCTGGCACCAGCTTCCTGCCAGCACCCGGACCAAGCTTCCCTCTCAGAGAGAGGCCCACCACCCACCGCAACCCAGCAGCCAGTGGCCTGGGCCTCCCTCTCTGGGGTGATCATGGGTGATGGCTGGGCCCCGACCAATCACATTGCACCCGCCTTGGCTGGCCTGCCACCAGTGGGTGTCATAGCATGGTCCCAGATGGTCACCCAGATGGTTGTTCCACTGTTTGACCATTCGGTCGATTTGCATATTATGCTTTTATTATATAGGATATGTATATATTCTTATTGATTTCAGAGAGGATGGGAGAGGGAGAAGGAGATAGAAATAAAAATAATGGGAGAGAATCATTGATCGGCTGCCTCCTGCACGCCTCCCACTGGGGACTGAGCCCGCCACCCAGGCATGTGCCCTTGATCGGAATCGAACCCGGGACTCTTCAGTCCTCAGGCTGACACTCTATCCACTGAACCAAACCAGCCAGGGCAAGGGCAGCTCTTGAAAACAAATAGGTTCTCAAAGAATGTTCGATGATTGAAAGAGGGAAAAAATGAGAGAGAGACCTTAATTAGCCAAACAGTGTTTCCTTCTAGCCTGTCATCTTAACAGAAGTGTCGAATTCTGTTACTCATCTGTAAGTTTTTCATAAGTTGTATCAATCCTTCAGATATTTTCAAAAGCCCTCATGTTTGAACTACTACTAACTAAGGTGACAAGGAGTGCTGTATTTTGAGTTTTTATGGAGTCTTATAAATTCTAAGTTGTTTGATAAAGTGTTAGTTGTGGCATGGGCCATTTAAATTCAGAGACCTTATAGGGTTCAATTCCTAATCAGGGCACATGCCCGGGTTGCAGGCTCAATCCCCACCGTGGGACATGCAGGAGGCAGTGATCAATGATTCTCTCTCATCATTGATGTTTCTATCTCTCTCTCTCCCTCTCCCTTCCTCTCTGAAATCAATCAGACAGTCAATAAACAATAAATTAAAAATAGATAAAAATAAAAAAAGTATTGGAGGTTAAGCCTTCACCATCTAAATGGAGGGAGGGCACAGTTCAGCCTATAATGCTAGTCTAGGCCCTTTCTCATTATAATATTATAATATTTACTTAACACTTATAATATTATTAAATTATAATATTTTCTGTAATCCCTTGTTGAGGAGGTCCTTTTTCATCACCATTATCTCACAAGAAACAGTTTGAGACTTTATGAAGCAAGGTGAGAGACATCTTTGTGAATGGTTCATTCATCCATATTCATACTAGAGGCCCAGTGCTCGAATTCATGCATGGGTGGGGTCTGGCTGGCCCCGCCCCCGTTTGGGGTGGGGAGGCGGATCAGGGGGTCAGATTGGTCCTGGGGAGGGGCCATGGGAGGTTGGGGGCCAATTGGGGACCCAATCAGGCCAGTTGGCTGCCTCAGTGCACGTCATAGCAACAGGTTGTTCCAGGCTTTCCGGTCCTTTCTGCATTCTGGTCACTGGGCCTTTATATACATAGATATCCAGATGCGTATGCAGTATGTCCAACATGCCATGTCCTGGGCAGTTGCCAGCCGCAGCAGTGGATGAAACAAACCCCGTGCCATCTTGAAGGTTACAATCTCCTGGGGTGTCATACGTCTCACAAAAGGTGTGACCATGCTTAGCGTGTGTCAGAGGGGAGCAGTGATGGAGAGTATGAAGCAGAATAAGGAGGAAGGGTGCGCCCCAGGCAGCGAGGGTGACTGTTTCACAAGGGTGGTCATAGGAAGCCTCTCTCACAAGGTCACGGTTTAGCAATGACCCGAGGAAGTCGAAGAACAAGCTGTGCCGATCAACAGAAGGAAGAACATGTCAGGCAGACAGAAAGCAAGGGCTCAGACCCTGAGTGGTTTGCAGGGTCCCGGGACACCAACACAGCTGGACTAGACCAGGTGAGGGGGAAGCACTTGGAAATGAGAGGACGAAGGTGGGTTAGGGCACCTGTCAGGTGCCTACCTGCCAGGGTAAGGATGCTGGCTTTTCCTGGAGGAAAATGGGACATCATTGGAAGGTTCTGAGCAAAGGAATGACACGGTCTGACTTCTGTTTTAAAAGGTGCACTCGGGCTCTAGCTGGTTTGGCTCAGTGGATAGAGCATCGGCCTGCGGACTCTTTTGACTAAAGAGTCCCGGGTTTGATTCTGGTCAAGGGCACATGCCTGGGCTGGGGTTCTCAATCCCCAGTGTGGGGTGTGCAGGAGGCAGCTGATCAGTAATTCCCTCTCATCATTGATGTTTCTATCTCTTTCTCCTTCTCCCTCTCCCTTCCTCCCTGAAATCAATAAAAATATTTTTTTTAAAAAACAGTGCACTCGGGGAGAGAATCCAAGATGGCGGCATAGGTAAACACCTAAACTGCTGCCTCCCACAACAATTTAAACTGCAACTAAAAGATAAAACGTCTATCACCCAGAACCACGGGAAAGCTGGCTGAGTGGAAGTTCTACAACTAGAAGGAAAGAGAAAAGAGCATTGAGACGTGCACAAGCGCTGAAAAGCTGAGGTACGGAGGCGCGCGATCCGGGCTGGCGGCGGGCGACTGGGTGCGTTGCTTTTTTCAACCTGAACGGAGACAAGCCCCCGATTACTCTGAAATCCAGTCTCTGGGGAGACGCGGGGGACCCAAACTCCTACGGGGAGAAGCTGGACTGTCTGCCAGTGAGAGTGGCTTGCTAGCAGAGCTGCGCGCAGGAATAACTGTTTACGGCACTGGGGCACAGGATTCCAGGACACGGTTGGGACACAGAGCGGGCTTACTAGCAGCCATTGCTGTTTGCCACGCCCTAACCTAGTGACGCCCTGAGACCCCGCCCCACACAACCTACAAACCCACCCAAGCTCCAAGCAGCTCAATTAGCATAAGAAAGCCTGCCCTATAGCAGCTTAACCTAGAAAACTTGCAGCCAGGGTCAGACAGCTCCAAAACCTCCAAACCCCAAGCAAAGAGGAGAAAACTGCAGCTCTCACTGTAGCTCCTGCTGAGTGGCCTCAGACAGTAGCTGACCTGCACCCCATTGGAGATCCAGAAGCCAGTGTACCTAGTGGTCAGTGTGAGACACCAGATTTCAACTCCTCACATCCATAAGTGACACATTCAAGAGGCAGACTCAGTGAGCACCAAAGCCCCACTGAAACAAGTCCTGCCCCATAAGCGTGTCTTCAACGCAGCACTTCTTCCATTATAGACACAGGGAGTGCTCACAGCTAATTGGCCTAGAGGTCATTTCCTCCCAGCGTACCAACAGCAATTCAGGCTTAACTACACCAAGACTTTGCACTCAGCCCACAAAGGGGTGTACCAAGAGCATCCACATCAGGTGATTGGGGAGGCTGAGCTACTGCCCCCTATAGGTCACCTACCACACAAAGCCACTCCATCAACACAGGGAAGAAGCCAAAATGCAGAAACAAAGAAACATGTCACGAATGAAAGAAACGGAGGAAAGCAAACTACTGGATGACATAGAGTTCAGAATCACATTTATAAGGTTACTCAAGAATCTTCTAAAAACTGCCGAGAAACTTGATGACACTTCTGAGGAGCTTAGTGAGACCTTCAAGGACCTTAATGAGAATGCCAAAAAAATGGAAAAGGATCAGTCAGAAATGAAGCATACACTGTCTGAAATAAAGAATATACAGAAACTCAACTGTAGATCAACATACCCCAAGAATCAAACCAAAGATCTGAAATATGTGGAAACAAAAAACATCCAACCAGAAAAACAAAAAGAAAAAAGAATCCAAAAATATGAAGATAATGTAAGGAGCCTCTGGGACAACTTTAAGCGAAACAACATCCGAATTTTTGGGGTGCCAGAAGAAGGGAGAGAGCAAAATATTGAAAACCTATTAGAAGAAATAATGACAGAAAACTTTCCCTACCTGGTGAAAGAAATAGACTTACAAGTTCCGGAAGCACACAGAACCCCATACAAGAGGAATCCAAAGAGGACCACACCAAGACACATCATAATTAAAATGCCAAGGGCAAAAGACAAAGAGAGAATATTAAAAGCAGCAAGAGAAAAACAGTTAATTACCTACAAGGGAGTACCCATACGACTGTCAGCTGATTTCTCGGCAGAAACTATGCAGGCCAGAAGGGAGTGGCAAGAAATATTCAAAGTGATGAACAGCAAGAACCTACAACCAAGATTACTCTACCCAGCAAAGCTATCATTCAGAGTTGAAGGTCAGATAAAGAGCTTCACAGACAAGAAAAAGCTGAAGGAGTTCATCGCCACCAAACCAGGATTACATGAAATGCTGAAGGGCATTCTTTAAGAAGAAGAAGAAGAAGAAAAAGGTAAAGATAAAAATTATAAACAACAAAATGACATCAAATACATACCTACCAACAAGTGAATCTAAAAATCAAGTGAATAAAAAATCTGAAGAACAGAATAGACTGGTGAATATAATAGAATCAGGGACATAGAAAGGGAGTGAACTGACGATTCTCAGGGGAAGCAAGTGTGAGGGGTGCGGGAAGAGATTGGACAAAAATCTTACTCCTATGGATGAAGACAGTGGCGGGGGGTAAGGGCATGGGGTGGGGTGGGGAATCAGGTGGAGGGGAGCTATGGGGGGAAAAAAAGTGGAACACCTGTAATAATCTGAACAATAAAGATTTAATTAAGGAAAAAAAAAAAAAAAAAACAGTGCACTCGGGATGTGTAGCGAATAGCCTAGGCCAGTGGTCAGCAAACTCATTAATCAACAAAGCCAAATATCAACAGTACAATAATTGAAATTTCTTTTGAGAGCCAAATTTTTTAAACTTAAACTTCTTCTAACACCACTTCTTCAAAATAGACTCGCCCAGGTCATGATATTTTGTGGAAGAGCCACACTCAAGGGGCCAAAGAGCCGCGTATGGCTCACGAGCCGCAGTTTGCCGACCACGGGCCTAGGCGGAGAGCCATGGGAAAGATGGAGTGACAGACTAGAAATAGTCAAGACAGGAGGCAATGGAGGCTTGATGCAAAGTGGACGATGTGAAGATGGTCTAGAAAGGTTTCCATTCTTGATATCTTTTGCATGTAGAGCCACTGGGGCTTTCTGTTATTCCATCTGGTGCTCATCTCTCCCTCTGGGCTGCTTTGGGCATCCCGAAAATTAGCACCATCAAAGTTTCAGTTGCCTCTGAACATCCTCTATATCTTGGCGCCAAAGATGCATCTTAAATCCATGCATGTCCTCCCAAGTCCAATCCTCATAACAAAATAAGTGAACGCACTCATTACACAAATCCTACATAGGAAATTGGGAAAAGTAGGCATCTTTAGCTGCCTAGACTCTAATCACAGGTTCTAAAAAGTCTAAAGCCAAAAAGAATACAGAATGCCTCCAGATGGTCTGATATGCAGATAAGAAAATACAGACTGTCATCATGGGTCTGAACATTTCTAACTAGAAAGGGGAAAGAAACACTGGGAGTTTCTTTCCCCTTTCTAGTTAGAAAGCAATCACTCCCCCTGGTTGCTTTCCGAAGAAAGGAAAGCAACCAGGGGGAGTGATAAAATCTGCTACCCTTAAACACGGGTGACTAGCATGGTGCAGTTATTTATTTATTTTTTTGTAACACTTCATGTCGGTACTTTCAAAAGCAAGCTAAAAAATCGCTTTCTCTCTAATTGCTAAGTTAAGAAGTGGCATCTTTTGAGTTTTTCTTATTTAAGATGAACTCAGCACAGCTCTATTCATCTTGTTCTTCCCTGATTTTTGTTCATATAGTCTGAGACTTTAGATCAAGAATTTTTATTAGGTAAAAAACTAGTTATTGCTGTTGCTGTTACTAGCATTATTTTTATTGAAAACCGACCATCCCTGAAGACAGTGGTTCCCCATCAGCCTTCTCAAACAGAAGCTGATTTTTTTTCTTAATAGTTTTCTGATTTTGAGAGAGAGAGAGGAAGTGAGAGGGAGAGAGAGAGAAACATCCATGTGAGAACACTACATCAACTGCCTGCCTCCTCCACGCCCCCTACCAGGTATGGAGCCTGAAACCTGGGCATGTACCCTTGACTGGAATCGAACAACCTCCTGGTGCATAAGACAATGTCCAACCACCTGAGCCATATCACCCAGGGCAAAAAAAAAAAAAAGCTGATTTTTCCCCCCCCAGACTCCATGTGGTCCACTGAAAAATGGCCTTTTACGAAGGCCACACTCCAATCCCCGGAACCTGTGAATGTCAGCATATATGGCAATTTTCACAGATGTGATTAATTCAGGATCCTGAGATGGAGAGACTATCCTGGATTATCTGGATGAACTCAAAATGTAATTGCATCTGTCCTTATCAGACTGAGGCAAAGAGATTTTACACGCACAGAGAAGGCCACGTAAAAAGAGAGTGGAGACATGTGAAGATGCTGGCTTTGAAGATGGGAGTGATGCAACCACAAGCCAAGGAATCTCGGGCAACTCCAAAGGGTGAGAGACAAGGAAGAGATTCTCCCCTGGAATCTCTGGGCAGAGGAAGCTTGCCAATGCCTTGATGTGGGCCTTCTGGCCTCTGGAAGGGCGAGAAAATAAACCTGTACTGTTCCCAGTCACAACGTTTGTGTTAATTTGTTACAGCAGCCATGGGAAATGAACATGCGTCCTAATATAATGAACTTTCATAACCAACATCAGGGCCTGCAGTGTAGGTGGGTGATGCCTTACTCCAGACTGTTACTTCTAAACATACAGTTTTCTCTCCTTTCTCCATCAAAGTCCTGAGCTGGTGTGTCCACCCTTGGGAAGGACATGTATGTCATCAGACTTGACCACCAGACACCACTTCACTTTACAGTCATCTAGCAACCCCCTAACCACCCCACTCGCATCCAGGGCTTTAGCGCTCGGCTCACTTCATTCTCTCCGTGCACAATGTCATGCTTCTTGGCAATATCAACAATACTCTGCCCCTGCAGACGTTTTACGGCCTCGATAGAAAAGATATGCCCTTTGCCCCACGTCAGCCATACACACTTTCGTGGTTCTCCCTAAATCATGTCAGTCCTGCCCCTCTCCAACCTCTCCCCCTCCCTTAATTCCCCCAGGACAGCTCTCTAATTCTCCACTCCAGCTCTCTTTGACCACACAGGGACCACCATTGCATGGAGTCCACCCTTTATAACTATCTACACACATACACCCCAAATGTCCTCATTTTCCTCCTCACACAGCTTCCAAGCTTTGAACTGCTCCCTCACACCCCTACTGGCCCTTTCTTCTGCTTTATACACCTGATTAAGCCTCCAGTTTGCTTAACCAGACTCTGTCTGCTTGGAACCCAGTGTCTCACTTTAAGTTCGTAACAAACTCCGGTGGGGATGTATCACTACCCAGCAATCCTGCCCTATTTCTCCAGGACATTTTTTTCTCTTTCCCCTAAGGAAATACTTCAAGGCACCTTCTCATTTCTAATATACCACACATTTCCATCCCTTGGTCACTGCTAATGACTTTGACTCATTCCTGAATGGGGGGAAAAACAAGTCAGCAATCAGATGAAACCAACCTCATCTTCCTACCACCAAAGCCGCTCTATGCCCATGAACTTTCTGACACAAGGGAAGACACGTCCCTGCTCCTGGCTGGGACCCAGCCTTCCGTGTTTCTCCTGGATCTCATCCTTGCTCAAGGAACTTGCTCCTGCAATTTTTATTTTTCTCTTCCATTATCAATTGGCCTTTCTTAAATGGAGTGTTCCCTTTGGCTGACATACATGTTTCAGTATCACTCATCTAAATAGAAAAAAACTATCTTTCCCTCCCACGCTGCCCTCCAGCTACTTTGCATTGCTCTGCAGTCTGTCACAGCCAAACTCCTCCAAGTTACCCATGCTCACCATCTCTACCTTTTTTTAACCCTCCATTCTTTCTTTAGTCTAATTTTTGAGTTGCATTTCCCCCCACCTCTCCATGAAAAACTCCTGTTTTGATCAAGGTCTCAAAACTCTTGGCCAGTTCTCTATTCCCATGTGACCCTATCAACTAGCAGCCTTTAACCCAGCTGGCCACTTCCTTTTTTAAACCCTCTCTCCCCAGATGTCCCCTATACCATGTCCCCGTTTTCCCTCTTACCTCCCTGGCCACTCTTTCTCTGTCTCATTTGTTGGTTCCTTCTTCTCTGTTCAACCTCTAAATATTGGAGAACTCTGGGCCCTGTGCTTAGCCCTCTTCTCCTCCTGATCTACACTTTCTCCCCATGTCATCTCACCCAGTTCCATGACTATGAATACTACCTATAGAGTGGCAGCTTCAAAATCTGCAGCTGCAACACTGAACTTCCTACTAAGAGCCAGGTACGTGCCCTTTGACCTGGACTTAAGTCCGCAGGCGGGTGCTCTAACCAATGAGCCAAACAGGCCAGAGCAGGTTGGCAAGCAGTATGCAAGAGAGCACATAGCTTAGGGCAACCTCTGTAGATATTTAATTTATATTTCAGTCAGTAGAAAAGAGAGATGGAAAGGTGAGAGGGAGAAAGGGAGTGAGAACAAGCAAATTAGAATGCCATCACTTCTCTGAGCATCACTTTCCTCACTCCTGTGATGGGGCTGGACCCCATCATCAACACCCCTCGCTCCCGCCAGCACATGGTGGGTGCACAATACAATGTGTGAGTGAATGAAGGCATGACCGTGCCCTGACCACCTCAAGGGGCTGTTCGGAAATGTGGCTTGTTGTTCTTACCCATGTCACCCTCACCTGCTGGTTAGAAATGACTGCCCCATTTGTTGACCAAGTTCTCTTCTTTTTTTTAGCAGTCTCTGCGTTGGCCACTAGATGGCACAAGAGGAAAGTTCCTGAAAGACGGAAAAAAGGAAAGATACCTCCGACAGGTTGGCAAGCAGTCTGAACAAAGCAGCCACCCTGGGGATAAGGAAGCAAAACAAATAGCCAGCATTTCCCCAGCCACAGTGAAAGGAAGCAAAACCTCCACAAGGCTCAACTTAAATTAACCTTTGAGCACTGGTAGATACAAAGACACATACACAAAAAAAACAACAACAAACAAAACAAACTCCCCTCTGCAGATAGTAATAAGATACGGATCCAAACAACAATAGCCTGGAACAAGATATGCTGGGGCAGCAGGGAGGGCATCAGCTGAACCGAGACAATTCGAGAGGAGAGGCCAGACCGGACCAACCACCACGAGGGAGGGTTCTGGCTGTTGCACAGAGAAACCTGGAACCCATGTGAAAACTCCCCTTGATAGAGCAGAACTGCGGCACGTATACTTCAGTTTCATTTCAAGTGCATGTAGCCAATTTTCGCAAATCCTTGTGGCATCTATTTATAGCCGTCAGAGAACTTTCCTAAAATACTGTGACACTCAAGAGCCTGTGCCGTACAGTCGTCAGCTGATGGTAGAAGTCGAGAAGCTAGAGTTCAGAGTGGGCAACAGGAAGCAATGAACTGGTACACCACGCTGCCTCCGAAAGCCTTGCTGGGACCCGGGAGCTCTGTGCAAAAATCACCCGGCAAGTCCACTCGCCGAGATCCTACGTTCACCAAGAAGCCAGATGGATGATTATAAACAGACTGGACAGATCCGCCTCCAGGGAGGAAAAGCTGTGATCATTCCAGTCCAGGCCCTCCTGACCTGCAGTGGCTGTATTTTTCACTGTAACTTAATACACTGGTATTCTGTGCTAAACATCAGTCTCCCAGGAGTTTGGTAAATGTGAATTGCCACCAGGAAAACGATTCATCTTGACAAAGTGAACCAATGAACCACTGGACTCAGAACGCAGACTGAGTTGAATTCTGTGATGAACGCATTCCAGGACATCTTTTGGCAGCCAACCAAGACTCTGGTGCCCCGTTTTCTACACAGCCTTCTTACCCACTTCTATAGCCATGGTTCTCCATCCTGGTTGCATATCAGAATGATCCAGTGCAGCTTCCCAGACTCCAGCCCCCCCAATTCTAATTCAATAGATCTTGGGTTGATTTGGGAATCTGTCTTCCTAAGAAGTCCAATGGATTCCAATGAAGCTGGCCCTAATCCTGGGGTGTTTGGGGACCATTCATCTTCTTGAGTGTAATTCCACAGGTCAGTCCAGAACAGCAGAATCATGGAACATATTATTTGAAAAAGGCCTCCAGATCAATAAGAACTCCTTTCTACAGCATCCCCGAACACTAGGCTCCCAAGGACGCTGGCCTTCAGCTGCTCTGCTTAATGAGAATAAGAAACTGGCAGACCTCTGGGAGTGTTGGCCTTTAATCAAAAGAGTCCGTCAGCTCTTGGGGAAATGATCCTGTCTGGCCAACAATGCATAGATGAGACCAAGGCCAGATATGTAATTGGTGAGGCCAGTGCAAATTAAAAAATCCTGAGAAAACTGCAGGATGGTGACAGCAGAGCATTCACCCAAGTGTGGGGCCCTTCTGAGCACAGAGTCCTGCCATGACCTTGGCTCCATCCAGGACTATTGGGCAGGGATTACAACTGAGGGAGGATGATGACTTATAAATCAAGGAACATCTGTGTTTTTATCTTCAATCAGCTTATTTTCCTGCCTTTACACAGTGGCCAAGGCAATCTCTTTAAAATGCAAATCCGCCCTCAGGTGTGGCTCAGTGGTTGAATGTCCACCCATGAACCAAAAGATCAGGGTTTGATTCCTGGTCAGGGCACATGCCCGGGTTGTGGGCTCGATCCCCATTAGGGGACGTGCAGGAGGCAGCCGATCCATGATGTTTCTCTCTCATCGTTGTTTCTACTTCTATCCCTCTCCCTTCCTCTTTCTCTAAAAATCAGTCAGAACATATTTTTAAAACACAAGCTCAGCTAAGATTGAAAAAAGTAAATGACTAAAATGCAAATCTGATCGCATCACTCCCCTGCATCACATGATGCAATGGCCTCCCATTGCTCCATGATCAAGAGCAAAGTCCTTGGTAGGACCCACCTGCTGCTCCTTTGTAATCTGACCCTGCCTACCGCTCTCCCCTCAGCTCCTCATTCTTTATCCTCCTGCCACACTGCCCTTGTTTCATTTCCCCCAATTCTCCAGGCTTCTTTCTTCTCGGATCTTTCACAAATGCTGTTCCTGTGGCTAGAAGGATCTTCCCTGCCTGTCCTCACCTGGCTACTTTCTGTCTGTCCTTCAGGTCAGAGGTTACATGTCTCTTCCTCATGGAAGATTTCTCTGACCTGCCTTGGGCCACACTCTCCTGTTCCCCTCTCCTTGTCCTTTATACATGTATGCCCACTGTTCTTAAACGGTATGATTATTTGTTTAATATCTATCTTCCCTGATGGACTAAATGCTTCTCTTATTATTGCTTAGCAAGGTGCCTGGAACACAGGAAGAGCTCAAAAAGTATTTTGAATTAATGAATTTAAATATTTTGTTGTGTTCATTCTCACCCAAGGATATTTTCCCATTGATTTTTAAGAATAGAGGGATGGGTGGAGGAGAGAGAAAGAAACATAAATGTGAGAGAGACACATCGACTGGTTGCCTCTCATACATGCCCTGACCCGGGCCGGGGATTGAGCCTGCAACCAAGGCGCCCTTCACCGAAATCAAACCCAGGACCCTTCAGTCTACAGGCCGACGCTCTATCCACTGAGCCAAACCAGGCAGTGCTGAATTAATGAATTTTAAAAACCAACAAATAATGAATGCGTGAAAACGCCAGGCCCTGGGTGTGCTCCTCCTCTTAAAGAAACTCGTTTTTGTCCTGATTGCCCAGTCACTCCATGTGTAGATGAAAGGTGGCATTTAAACCTCCCTGCATAAAAGGTGACCGCACGTCACCGTTTTTCCAGGGCAATCCAACCTTTTGATAATGTGCTTATTAACGGCACTCACCTTTGCCCACCACCCTGCCTGTTTGGAGGGTAAATTGTATGGACACCAGGCTCTGGTAACCTTTGGGTTCCCTCTTTTCCTCTCTCTTTCACAGCACAGCTGAACTGGTGAGTGACAGCCTCTGTGTCTCTGTGGCCATAGTATTAACCGAAAGAGCTTAAGTTATTAAACCGAGCAGCTTTTATCTGGGAGCCCGGGGGGATTAATGTATTTTTACCCCAGAGCCAACGTAGCTATTCCAATGAACTAGGGTTCGTTTCCTGCAAAGAGACTGGCCCTGCGGCCTTTCTCTAGAACCACTTCCCAACCGCAAGAGACGCCATGGGGTTTTACTTGGAGGTCGACCCCGTCACCCTGAACCTGATCATCCTGGTTGTGAGCTACGTCATCTTGCTCCTGGTATTCCTCGTTTCCTGCGCGCTGTACGACTGCCGAGGCAAGGACCCCAGCAAGGAATCCACGCCCGAGGCCACGCTGGATGCCCAGCCCTCCATCCGCTTGGTGGTGATGCAGCAAAGCGCGCCAGGGGCCCCCTGGGCCAGGGGGCCCGACCTTCATTTTGGAGATCCTGCTCCACTAGGGAAGAAAAGCACGGTGGTGTGAGGCTGGCTGAGGAATCCTGGGGAGAGAGCACAGGACATTCTGGACAAGCCATTCCCCGAGGGGTTCTGGCCCTCTCGGCACACAGGTCCTGCTGGGCCACCTGAGTGGGAGCCCTGTCTCAGTGTCTGCTTCCTCGGCATCCTCAATGGAGAAAGCAACTGCTTAAGGTAAGACACCCAACGTGGCATTTGGGCACATTCCCCAGATGCTATTGTACAGGGAAGCTGGTTACTGGTACCTCCCCAATGATGCAACTTCTAGGAGAGATTGGCATTTGAGTAGGGGGCTGAGAAGAGACTGCAATAGTGTGTGTGTGTGTGTGTGTGTGTGTGTGTGTGTGTGTGTGTGATGAAGAAAGAGACGAGCTCAAATCTATCCTACCTAGCAAATCCTTCCTTTGCCCATCAACCACTGAACCTTTGCAGACTTTAGGTTATTATTATTCCTATACATACCAGCTCCTCACCTGTTCCCCACTGCGAGCCACTATGGGAACACAGTAACTGCAGAGCATTGTGGTTAATTGACAAAGCTTAGAGCCTGGGTTCAAATTCTGCCTTCTCCCCTTACTGGCCTTGTGACAGGCCAGAATACAGGCTGTGTGGCCAGGGCTACTGCAGGTGGCTCTGGGCTAGTGATAGGGCCTGCAGGCTGTTTGGAGTATTTAAGTGAGTTAATTCACCAAAAGCACTTGAGAGGGTGCTTAGCACGTAGGGTTAGCTGTTATGTTGATTGTGATATTATTCCCCTTCATTCTTCTCATTAAGATGCTTAAGCTCCATTGCCAAGCTGGTGTGGCTCAGTGGTTGAGCATCCACCCATGAACCAGGAGGTCACAGTTCAATTCCTGATAAGTTTGCAGGCTCAATCCCCAGTGTTGGGCGTGCAGGCCTCCAAGTGATGCGGCCCCTACTTATTATTATTGTCTCTGCCAATAGAATAATAGTGGCTTTCATTTTGTTAAAATCCTACCATATGTAAGATCCTTTATGTATATTATTGGAAACCTTTGCCAACATTAATATTATACTAATTTTTAAAATATATAGTCTTACTAGTGACCTGGTGCATGAAATTCGTGCACATTAAAAGGGAATTAATTAGAGGAAATATTTTAATATTGCTATTTGCTCTTTCTCTATAATAGAAGTGTCAGAGATGAAAGAAAATTAGTAAAATATATATGAAAATCTTCCTCCTGTCAGAGTCTGGGACGCGCCACGGGAACCAGAGTCAAGTCCCTGCCCACCCATGTGCGCCTTGAAATCGCTTGAGACCCAGACCCAGCTGGCCCCACCCCCATTGGGCGAGATCTAGACCCGGCCAGCCCCATCTCCATCAAGCCCCACTGGGTGGGGGTCGTGGCCTGAGGTCGCCTGGCCCGGCCCTGGGGCAGGGGGCATGGCCTGAGGTCCCCCGGCCTGGTGTCAGGGCAGAGGGCACAGCCTCAGGTCCCCTGCCCCGGCCCAGCACCAAGCAGCCTCAGGTCCCTGCCGCTTGCTGTTCAGGCTCATTACAGGAGTGTGGCCTCCGCTGTGGGCACAGCCATCTTGTGTTACGGAACTCCTGCTTCCGCTGTGTATGCAGCCAGGTTGTTATAGTGTGATGGTCAATTTGCATATTCCTCCTTTATTAGATAGGATTGATTTCAGAGAGGAAGAGAGAGGAAAAGAGAGATAGAAGCACCAATGATGGAAGAGAACCATTGATCGGTTGCCTCCTGCATGCCCTGCACTGGGGACTGAGCCTGCAACCCAGGCATGGAATCGAACCGTGACCTCTTGGTTCATAGGTCAACACTCAATCACTGAGCCATGCCAGCTGAGCAACATTATACTCATTTTGAAGTGAAGAAAAAGACTCTGGAAGCTAAGTGAGACATAAAAGCCTCACTAGCAGGCAGTGATAGAAGGAGATTTGAGGTTGGCATTTTGGGGGCAAAGCCCTGCCTTGATCCACTTGACCTGATCCACTCTCCTGGCCAAATTACAATGACTTATTTTGCTTTTACTGGAACTCATGGTCATTTTATTCAGAGGAGAAAATCAGAAAGACCACTTGATTCTTTAACAGACATTATTCAGCAGTTGCCGGATACATAATTCTAGCCCGGGAGAGAGATGGCAGAGAACAAACATGGGTTTGTGACTGTGCTTGAATAGCTGTGAAAAGCCAGGAGCAGGAGGCGCACATCTTGAACTGAGTTCAAATCCTGCCTCCCACGGGGACCAGCTGTGTGATCTACACTTCCCTGAGCCTCCATTTCCTTATCACCAAACTAGCTTAAAGTGTGTCTATCGCATAGGTGAGCAGAGAGTTCAATGACACAAGAATAAAAAAGCATCAGGCAGGTAGCTGATTCCTCGTAAATCTTTCTTCCCTCGATTCACAAGTATTTTGTTTGTGTTCTTCCCACAGCTATCATCCAAACTGGGCCAAACATGGCATTTGCTTTCATAAAAACTGTGCCCGATGGGAGAACAATGAGTTAAAAACAGGCGAAACAGGGTATCCTAAGCCCATAAAGAAGCAGAAAGAAGGCAGTGTTTGGATTCGAAAAGTAACTTCTTGGTTTTAGCTGGCAATTCACTCCACCAGATTTGAAGACATTAGTTTGAATGTCACAGCTGTGCAACTAGTAATTCCACTGAGAGACAGGGATTTAGTTCCAAAATAAGAAATAAATCACAACGAGATCCAGCAGATCCCAGCAGATGGCTGGTGTTTAATTGGAAACATCTTTAGGAGGAAAACTGCTTTTTTTTCTAGATAATAGATTGGAGATAATTGTGAGGAACAGAAGTGAGAAACTCTATTCTATAAAGAGGCACAGGGGGTAAGTCAACAAGGGAAAGATGTTATGGGGCTCAATGCAAACCTTTGGGGTTGAAGCAAAAACAAAACAAACAAAACACACACACACACACAAAGTCAGAATTAGCCCTAAAATATCCAAGTCCCTCCACATAGCCCATAGATACTTCAAAACCCACTCAGCGAGTGCCGCTGCATCATTTCATCTGCCTGAAAATGTGCAGGGGGAGTTTCGGCTTGTCTTGCATAAAACCTTTAGGTTGACAGAATGTGATTAGCAGAACCCAGAGAGATTCTGACTTAGTCCCGAGTTTACCCTTTAGTTCCATAGCTGCCCAGAATCTGTACAATCCCCAGAGTGACTCAGCATGCTGGAGGCAGAAAACCCACATGACTGGGCTTTGTCTCTCACTGCTTTAACTTTGGGGGAGCACTGAATAACACATCCCCTCGATTAGGGGAAACTTCTCTGGAGAACCCGAGGGCAGACCCAGTCCAGTATTGCACAAGAGTATCAAGGACCTCCCAATCCCGGCACATTCCCTGATTGCAAGCTCAATCCCCAGTAGGGGGCGTGCTGGAGGCAGCCGATCAATGATTCTCTCTCATTGATGTTTCTGTCTCTCCCTCTCCCTCTTCCTCTCCCTTCCTCTCTGAAATCAATGAACATATTTTTGTAAAGAGTATCAAGGACAGAAAAATAAAAAATAAAATTAAAAGAGTGTCAAGGACAGCCTTCTTCCCATTACTTCATCCTCCCTGAGAATGGTAGTGGTTGAAGTAGGAAAAGGAAGAGAGCATTTATTACCTCCCTCTGTCTTAACAGTGCATTTGGACTTGGACCGTCCAGATAAGGTCTTCATGACACAGGGATTAAGAAAGATCCTAGGATAAAGAGAAGATGGCGGCATAGGTAAACACCTAAACTGCTGCCTCCGACAACAATTTAAACTGCAACTAAAAGATAAAACGTCTATCACCCAGAACCACGGGAAAGCTGGCTGAGTGGAAGTTCTACAGCTAGAAGGAAAGAGAAAAGAGCATTGAGACGTGCACGAGCGCTGAAAAGCTGAGGTACGGAGGCGCGGGATCCGGGCTGGCGGCGGGCGACTGGGTGCGTTGCTTTTTTCAACCCGAAGGGAGACAAGCCCCCGACTACTCTGAAATCCAGTCTCTGGGGAGACGCGGGGGACCCAAACTCCTACGGGGAGAAGCTGGACTGTCTGCCAGTGAGAGTGGCTTGCTAGCAGAGCTGCGCGCAGGAATAACTGTTTACGGCACTGGGGCACAGGATTCCAGGACACGGTTGGGACACAGAGCGGGCTTACTAGCAGCCATTGCTGTTTGCCACGCCCTAACCTAGTGACGCCCTGAGACCCCGCCCCACACAACCTACAAACCCACCCAAGCTCCAAGCAGCTCAATTAGCATAAGAAAGCCTGCCCTATTGCAGCTTAACCTAGAAAACTTGCAGCCCGGGTCAGACAGCTCCAAAACCTCCAAACCCCAAGCAAAGAGGAGAAAACTGCAGCTCTCACTGTAGCTCCTGCTGAGTGGCCTCAGACAGTAGCTGACCTGCACCCCATTGGAGATCCAGAAGCCAGTGTACCTAGTGGTCAGTGTGAGACACCAGATTTCAACTCCTCACATCCATAAGTGACACATTCAAGAGGCAGACTCAGTGAGCACCAAAGCCCCACTGAAACAAGTCCTGCCCCATAAGCGCAGCACTTCTTCCATTATAGACACAGGGAGTGCTCACAGCTAATTGGCCTGGAGGTCAATTCCTCCCAGCGTACCAACAGCAATTCAGGCTTAACTATACCAAGACTTTGCACTCAGCCCACAAAGGGGTATACCAAGAGCATCCACATCAGGTGATTGGGGAGGCTGAGCTACTGCCCCCTATAGGTCACCTACCACACAAAGGCACTCCATCAACACAGGGAAGAAGCCAAAATGCAGAAACAAAGAAACATGTCACGAATGAAAGAAACGGAGGAAAGCAAACTACTGGATGACATAGAGTTCAGAATCACATTTATAAGGTTACTCAAGAATCTTCTAAAAACTGCCGAGAAACTTGATGACACTTCTGAGGAGCTTAGTGAGACCTTCAAGGACCTTAATGAGAATGCCAAAAAAATGGAAAAGGACCAGTCAGAAATGAAGCATACACTGTCTGAAATAAAGAATATACAGAAACTCAACTGTAGATCAACATACCCCAAGAATCAAACCAAAGATCTGAAATATGTGGAAACAAAAAACATCCAACCAGAAAAACAAAAAGAAAAAAGAATCCAAAAATATGAAGATAATGTAAGGAGCCTCTGGGACAACTTTAAGCGAAACAACATCCGAATTTTTGGGGTGCCAGAAGAAGGGAGAGAGCAAAATATTGAAAACCTATTAGAAGAAATAATGACAGAAAACTTTCCCTACCTGGTGAAAGAAATAGACTTACAAGTTCAGGAAGCGCACAGAACCCCATACAAGAGGAACCCAAAGAGGACCACACCAAGACACATCATAATTAAAATGCCAAGGGCAAAAGACAAAGAGAGAATATTAAAAGCAGCAAGAGAAAAACAGTTAATTACCTACAAGGGAGTACCCATACGACTGTCAGCTGATTTCTCGGCAGAAACTATGCAGGCCAGAAGGGAGTGGCAAGAAATATTCAAAGTGATGAACAGCAAGAACCTACAACCAAGATTACTCTACCCAGCAAAGCTATCATTCAGAGTTGAAGGTCAGATAAAGAGCTTCACAGACAAGAAAAAGCTAAAGGAGTTCATCACCACCAAACCAGGATTACATGAAATGCTGAAGGGTATTCTTTAAGAAGAAGAAGAAGAAGAAAAAGGTAAAGATAAAAATTATGAACAACAAAATGACATCAAATACATACCTACCAACAAGTGAATCTAAAAATCAAGTGAATAAAAAATCTGAAGAACAGAATGGACTGGTGAATATAATAGAATCAGGGACATAGAAAGGGAGTGGACTGACAATTCTCAGGGGAAGCAAGTGTGAGGGTTGCGGGAAGAGATTGGACAAAAATCTTACTCCTATGGATGAAGACAGTGGCGGGGGGTAAGGGCATGGGGTGGGGTGGGGAATCAGGTGGAGGGGAGCTATGGGGGGAAAAAAAGTGGAACACCTGTAATAATCTGAACAATAAAGATTTAATTAAGAAAAAAAAAAAAAAAAAAAGAAAGATCCTAGCACCAAGCTGGTGTGTCTCAGTGGTTGAACAGCAACTGGAGCACCAGGAGGTCCCTGGTTCGATTCCTGGGGTTGTGAGCTCGACCTCAAGTAGGGGGCTTGCAGGAGGCAGCTCTCTCATCGATGTTTCTCTCTCAAAAAAAAAAAATCAATAAAAACATATTTTTTTAAAAAAAAAGAAGAAAGAGCCCTAACTGGTTTGGCTCAGTGGATAGAGCGTTGGCCTGAGGACTGAAGGGTCCCAGGTTTGATTCCGGTCAATGGCCTGTACCTTGGTTGTGGGCACATCCCCAGTAGGGGGTGTGCAGGAGGCAGCTGATGGATGTTTCTCTCTCATCGATGTTTCTAACTCTCTATCCCTCTCCCTTCCTCTCTGTAAAAAAAATCAATAAAATATATTTTTTAAAAAAAGAAGAAAGATCTATTTCACATCCTCCCAAGAGAGTGAGAAGTTGTCTGCCCATATTTATTTATTTATTTTTTTTGTTCAAGGCTCCTCTATATCCAACTGTGATGGAATTAAACACCAGCCATCTGCTGGGATCTGCTGGCTCTCGGTTGGCACAGCTACAGCCTGGTGGCCTCAGCTGCAGGCCTGCAAAGCTCCAAAGACACCAGAAAAAGGGGAACTTGGTTTGGAAGGACGAAGGGGACCAAGAGAGAGAAAAGCATGCTCCTCTGAGGAGGGCTTAGAATTGCCCAAAAGCGGCTGCTGTGGGATTTGGAATCTGAACTGTTTGTCAGAATCGATAAAGCCATTCTTATCGTAGAAATTTATCAGGGAAAAATTGCTTGCCATGGGAGGGGGGGAAAGAGGGAAGGTGGGAAGAGAAAAGCTAATATTATGATAGAATTTTGGAGAAGAGTTTGTGTGTTTAATAGTCTTTGTAACCGTGCTCAGGAGAAAAGCCAGATCCACACAAGGAAACAAATGGCGTCTTTAATAGCAGCAAGACCAAACACCTCTCGTCATCAAGAAAGTCTCCCTCGCCCTAGCTGGTTTGGCTCAGTGGATAGAGCATTGGCCTGTGGACTGAAGGGTCCTGAGTTCAATTCCGGTCAAGGGCACATGCCCGGGTTGCGGGCTCGATCCCCAGCAGGGGGAGTGCACAGGCAGCTGATCAACGATTCTCTCTCATCATTGATGTTTCTATCTCTTTCCCTCTCCCTTCCTCTCTGAAATCAATAAAAACATTTTTTAAAAAAAGCAAAAGGAAAGAGGAAAGTCTCCCTTTATTGAAGTTAGGTCTCTTCTCTTAAACTTGACATTCATTTTTCTCCTTTTCCCCTTTTGGGTTTTATAAAGAAGCAATATTTATATAGTGACTAGAGGCCCAGTACACAGATTCGTGCAACGGTGGGGTCCCTCAGCCTGGCCTGTGCCCTCTCGCATTCCAGCACCTCTCGGAGGATGTCGGACTACCAGTTTCGGACCAATCCCCAGAGACCAGGCTGAAACCAGGAGTCCGACATCCTCCGAGGGATGTAGTAGTTCATGAAACACCAGGCAGCTGGGGAGGAGCCCACGCCACTCCACTCATCCCAGCCCCACTGCATCTGCTGCCACTGCCGCTCAGTAAGCTCACTGAGCAGATGCTCCCGCGTTGAGCATCTGCTCCCTGGTGGTCAGTGCACGTCATAGCGACGGGTGGACTGATCATTCAGTCGTTCCGTCACTTAGGCTTTTATATATGTAGATGTGTAAGCATGTCCCCCCAGTCAGATTAGATCACGAGGTGGAATTAAGTCTGGTGATAACAGTTGGTTCAGACCCATGGAAGCATATGGGTCGTCACGCCTGTGCACAGTGGACAGCACATTGGTGAGTCACCATCAGTTGGGAGATGTGCTGCCAGTCATTTGTTACTAAAAGTAAATTGGCTACCTGTATGAATGATTTGCCTGGTTTTATACAGGGTGTGAATCAATCATGACACCATTATCACGCATGTATTTCACCGTTGTTGCCTGTGTAGCACAGATGCAGGTGGAGTTACGTCAGTGTGGAAGCCACTACATGGACCTACTGACCGCCATCCATCCACTCAACAGGTATTTGTAAAGCACCTACTTTGTGCAAACCTTGTCCCAGGTCCCATGACACACAGGACAGATGTGAGATCTGCGCTCAGGAAGCTGGCCAAATAGCAGGAAAAACTACCAAGCACTTAGCGGAATATTTTCTGAATCTCCCTACAGCCGTAGGAGGTGCTATCATTTTCTCTATTTTACATGTTTTTGGCAGCTCACACGCTAAAGCCCATTCTTTGAAACAGTGAACTCCAAATACCTCTGAGCATGCATTCCTTTCAGTGTGGAAACTTAGTAGTCACCTGTGTGTGTGCTTAAACAGGTGTACATATATATTGAAATAAGCATACACTTATACATATTTAAATAATACATGCATTCAAATAAGTGTAGATTCATGCGTTTATATATAACGTTTATATATAAACGTGTACTTTATAAAGTACAGGTACATTATGTGGGGCTCCCTGCGCCTCACCTTGGAGACCGCTGCTCTCACACTCTACCGTGCTGCCTCCTGATTTTGTCTTTGTTTAACAAGAACAAGCAGCTGCCAATCTCTTGACCCCAGGGTTTGCTCTGGATGAATGGGGATAGGAACCCCATCTAGGAAGTTGATCTAGGAAATATTTTTTATATAAAATGAAACATAGTAACTTTCCAGTTTGGACTAAATCTCTGTACTGCCAAGGATGTTTTGGCAGAATTCCTTGATCCATTTTTTTCTTTTCAGATTCCAATGTAAGTTGTTCTGTTGATTTGGAAATCCTACTCGTTTCCTTTAAAAAATATTTCTTTTCTTTTCTTTTTTAAAAAAAATATATTGATTTCAGAGAGGAAGGGAGAGAGAGAAACATCAATGATGAGAGAGAATCATTGATAAGCTGCCTCCTGCGTGCCCCCTTCTGGGGATGGAGCCCAAAACCCAGGCATGTGCCAAAGTCGGAATCAAACCGTGACCTCCTGGTTCAGAGGTTGACGCTCAACCACTGAACCACTCCAGCCGGGCTCCTACTCATTTCTTTTGAGTCCTTTTCTGGCTGGATCTTGAGTGAGTGTCTTGTATGTCTGTTTCAGCTCCCCACAGTCCCGGTAGGAGACTGAACATAGTAGAAAATCTCCATCCTTTGGTGATGACTTTGTTGGGAAAAGGAAGACTTTTTGCTTCAATTGTGAAACAGGAATTACTCTCCTGTTGCGACCATCTGTCCCAGACACAGCAGGGAGGAGGCGGGGCTGCTCTGATATCCCTACACATGAGGACTACCAAAATGCAGCTGGCTCATGGTCAAGTATGAAGCAGCCGCGATGATGTCACAGATGTCACTCAGCCATCTCTACCGGCACAGCAAAGGGGAGGACTGAGAAACTGGATCAGCAGAAATGAGTCCTGCTGCCTCTCTACCCATTCTGGCCCCCTGTTGGGTGCCCAGGTCCTTCTCTGCCATGAACTGGACCGTCATGGACACCGGGTATTAGACGGAGAAGACATGAGAACTCATAGGCGTATAGGAGAGTCTTTATTGCAGACCAAGTAGCCATTGCTAACAAGGAGCCATTAGATAAAACAGTTCCTCAAAATAGCTTACAAAGCAGTTATAGTAAACATGGGCACCTACAAACTTAGTAGCCAGTATTAGCCCTTGCTAATACAGTTGCAAACACCGGAGCCATACCAAGCAGCCGCACATGCACCTGCTGGTCAACAACACATCTTTTTTTTTTCCACATATTTTGTTGATTTCAGAGAAGAAGGGAGAAGGAAAGAGAGAGAGAAACGTCAACGATGAGAAAGAATCATTGATCGGCTGCCTCCTGCACGCCCCCTACTGGGGATCGAGCCTGCAACCCAGGCAGGTGCCCTTGACCGGAATGGAACCCAGGGCCCTGTAGTCCCTAGGCTGATGCTCTACCCACTAGGCCAAACCAGCCAGGGCAACAACACATCTTTATACCAACGCAGACAAAAGAGGCTTCGTTCCAAACAGTGATGTCAATACTTGGGCTACAGAAAGGCACACCTGCCCAGTGCCTACAGGAAGATTGCTGTGTCCTTGCTTTTGCACCTGCGTATGGCAGATTAGCCTTGAACGTCTGGCATACTCTGATTAGGGTTCCCACACCCCCGTGCCACTCAAATCACCCTGACTTCCTCTTCTGCTCTTTACTTTTTCCTCTATGAAGACATCTCTACTGAACCACCAGGAAAATGCCTGCCAGTCCCTCCTTGACTGCCGATGTCTATGAGCCCTTGGACTCTGTGCTTGGTTGCATCCACATTCCTCATTCTCCATCCACCTTGGCACAGAACCAGGGGGCTGCTGCTCCAGGTTCCAATGGTGAGCCAGTCACTAACTTCCTGGGAGGCATGACACCTCTCTTGCTCCTCTACGAAAAGAAAGCTTTGACGTTAATGAACAACCCTCCAAGGTCCTTCTGGCTCTGGGCTTTTGGCCTTGCACCCTTCCTTTTTCCTGACCATTCCCCGCCCCTCGCCCCCCTCCTCGCTCCCCCCACCCAGCCCCGGGCCCTGTAGAACGAGTGACAGGAGGACTTGTTTGGAAAAGCTGCTATGGTTGTGGCACATTGCTGATCAGGAAGCAGCAAAGGGAAGCTGAGCAGAGGGGTGAGTCTTTTTCCTTCACAGAAGGCTTGCACATACCCCGTTTCCTGACATTTCAAATAACGGTCCCCACGCGGGTACTTCTTCAAGGCAGGCCTGTTTTGCACCCTTTGGAAGGAGCATCTTCCGTGACAAACGGTCTCAGTTCAGGCATATGGCGATGCCCTGACTTCCTGGTTGCTGGGATGTATGAACACACTTATTGTCCCCAAATGTAAAAATAATGAACTTACCACTGTGCCTGAAACGTCGGCAATGTGAAACAGATTTGATTTATTGGAGCCGCGGAGACCATCCTTAATGCATAGCAGAACATTGCCTTTTATTTCCATCCAAAGTGAATTTCAAATGACTCCCCCCCACCCCACACCCCAAAACCTTGTTTTGAGATGGTTGCAGTGATTAGGAATTAAAAAGTTCTTTGTTTGTTTTTAAGTGGATATATTAGTTAGAAATTGTGCTCAGCTATGACCAAAAAAAGACACTAACTACAGTGGCTAAAACATGATGGGTCTTTGTTCTCTCTCCCACAGCCTAAAGTCGGGAGGGAGATGGTTCAGCCTGGTACAGTGACTCCCAAGTGTGCCCAGTGCCCCAGGCATCTTTATTTCTGCTCTGCCAGCTTTCCTTCATGATCTCTATCCTTGGGGATGTCTTCTTCTTACAAAATGGCTGCTGCAGCTCCAAGCCTTATGTCTAAGTTCCAGCAGGGAGAGGAATAGGAGGGCACATGCCAATCAAGTCAGCCGAGAGACCCACGCAACTCCTACTTAAGTATCATTGGCTAGAACTTAATCAAATGTCTGCTCTACCCCATCTGCAAGGAAGCTGGGAAGATGCAAAATTTTGCTGGTGTATAGACATTCCCCGCCCGCGCCCAGCCTCCCCCCCCCCCCCACCACCACCACAATAAAAAATAGGGTTCCATTAGAAAGAAAAAAGGAGAGAATGGATTTGTGGTGGGCAAATTTGGGACTGTTTTTCCTTCTAAGATTAATACATGTTTATTCTCTTGTTTGTTTTTAAATGTGAGTACTTCTTTTTGTAAAAAAAAAAAATATTTTTATTGATTTCAGAAAGGAAGGGAGAGAGAGATAGAAATCAATGAGAGAGAACCGATTAGCTGCCTCCTGCACGCCCCCTACTGGGGATCAAGTCCGCAACCCAGGCATGTGCTTTTGACCAGAATCGAATCCAGGACCCTTTAGTCCACAGGCCAACGCTCTATCCGCTGAGCCAAACCAGCTAGGGCTAAAATTAATACATATTTGTAAAGGTAAACTTGAAAACTATGACAAAGAAAAGAAAGAAATGATGATTTTAACTATCCCAATAGCATTTAGTGTAATTACATGCTTGTTTTGTATTAATATTCATAAATTGTTTTCTGGTTATAAAAGTATTTCCTACTCACTGGAGGAAACTTTGAGCAAAGTATAGAGAAGAAAATAGAAATCACCCACAATAGCATTACCCGGAGATAGTCACTATATTATTTTGTTGCATTTTTGCCAATTGTATGTATATTTTACATGTTAATAATCCTAGTGTATGTATACGGTGGTACCTTTTTTCACTTTCTAAATAAAATAAGTGTATTGACATATGACCCTACCTAGTGTATCCCTACACTCTCATAACACAGCATTCCCAAACACGGCTGCAGTGCTGTTTGGAGGGCGCTTAAAGCAGCTGACAATGAATAGCACGAACTGGTTTTCTCTCACTCTGCTTCTGGGAGACCATACGGCAGATTTGGCTCACTTCTCACTCTCACTCTAAGACTGTATCACAGGCTCTCCTTTCCGTATTTTTCCATCTTGAAAAATGTCAAGTGTTCGTGCCAAGAGTTACAATGATTCTTCAGGGAACAGGAGTTGTCATGCCCGTTCTGACCTCATGGCTCACAGAGGTGGATTTTGCTCTGACTTCTAAATTCATAAGCTCTCCTAAGGCAATAGCAAAGAGAAGCAGGAAGGCATAGCACCTGCTCAGGGTCACGGTCAGTACCAGAACCCAGGCTTTCCAAGTCCCTTTCCAAGGCCTTCCCATTCTACTTGAGATGCTGTGGATGATGCACCTCACTGGTAAACCCCAGCGGAGTTATGACTCCAAAAAAATACACACAACCAACTGTGGGCCGTCGCTAAAGGCAATAACGGAAGCTTAGAGATTTATAAAGTAAAGTGTTTCATCTGAAAAGCCAGGATAATCACAACTGTCCTATCTGCCATTATATTTAGTTGTGACAGCCAAAAGAAATTGTTGTCCATGAAAGCACTCCCCAAACTCCGCATGTCGCACAAATATAAGGTGTTGTTCGACTGCTTTTTGTTAAGAACCAGTGAAGCAGCTGCAGCCATAAACGCAAGGCCACGTTGCGATGTGTAAGGGCTTTCTTTCTCTCCGTTTCAGAGAGGCCATCACGCTTAGGCTACACATTTTAAGAAGAGGGAAAATTGTTACTGCCCTCAGGGAAAAGGAGTCAGAATGCTAATATGAATGCTTCCATCAATAAAGTCACGTTCCCCCCAGAACCCCCAGTTCTCTGCGTCAATACCGTAGCCTCAGCAAATGCAAAGGGCAACTAACTGGCTGGCTCCATTCATTCATGTAGCCATTCAATAAGCGTTTATCGAACACCCTTTCTGTGTAAGATACTATGCCAGATGCTAATGGAGACACAAAAATGGATCAAATCCAGATTCTGCCCTCAAGCAATTTATAGGTTATTAAGAAAAGAAAGCCATGATATAAAGGGGAAAGAGGAAAAGAAAAACCTGCAATACAAGATAGAAACTGAAACATACGAGAGAGAGAGAGAGAGAGAGAGAGAGAGAGAGAGAACATCCTTTGGAAGGTTAGAGGAGAGATCAGTTTCAACTAAAAGTTCCATAAGGCTCCATGGAAGTGGTGGCCCTGAACCAGCCTTGGACCCGTGAGGTGGAACAGGATAGAGCAGATTGAGTAGGGAGGGAATGTTGTAGATATGGTGGGAAATACAGGGACTTGCTTGAAGAAGAGAAGTCGGAAGAATGTTTGGACATGGGGATCATTGTGGCAACTGATAAATTCTCCTCTTTACCTCTAACTTCCTCCTCTATATTTTTGGAAAGAATAGTAAGATCCATCTAACATTGGGATGGCAAAAAGACTTCCTCTGTCTAGCTCGCCAACTTCAATTAATGGGGAGCAGGGGCCACTTCGAGTTGGTCAGCTCAATGGAGACAGTTATTGTCAAGTGCCTACTCCATAAATTATAATTTTTTATTATGATTGCAGTGCCTTCCAACTCCACAATTCTCAGGAGCCAAATCTTGTTTGAAAGTTTTTAACATTTTAGACATAACTCTTCCTTAGCTAGAGTGCCCATGTCCATGTTTTCTAAACAGAAGAGACAGAACTTAATTTAACCTTCTGGATGATTCATCCTCCAAAACAGAAGGCATCAGACCTCTCTGCGTCACTGCAAGCCAGGATCCATGGAGGCCCAACAATTAATAGCACTAAACGCAGTGGCCCCGATTGCTTTGTTCATATGGTTGGGTTTTTTTGTTTGCCTCGTGGCTGGGCATTCAGCACTCACACGTTCATGCTCTCCGCATATCTACCTCCTTTATCCCGTATTTGTTCTGTCTGTTTGCTGCTGCTATTCTACATGGAAGTTAGATAAACAAGTTCTGTTAGAATTACACATAAAATAAGAGTATAAGCTCTGAGTAAGAGTCTAAGAGGGGTGCCTACATGCAAAGTATCTTGAGATGTAGTTCCATCTGGTCTGGCTGTTTAGCTGTTTAATTAAAGGTGAGAGAGAGAGAGAGAAAGAGAGAGAGAGAGAGAGAGAGAGAGAGAGAATGTATGTCTGGTGTCTGCACACGTGTGCACGTGTAAATCACCATGTGCTTTTCCCTTCTGGTTTTTTACTGTGTGCATGTGAATGCTAAGTTCAAGGTGACCATCTATAATTTACCTAGAGAAATAAGGAAGCATCGAAAAATCAAAGATAAGAAGAAATGTTGTAACCTCTTATATAAGAGGTCATTGTGGTTACCCCTGCTGCCATGCAGACCGTGTGCTGATTATGAGGTAGTTTAAAGAGCAGCCATTATTGTTACAGAGAACCGAAGAAGAACAAAGCAATACTTAGAGAGATGGAGTTACATTTATTACGCGCGGGTCCAGAGGAAAATGTCTCTCAAATTCTGGGCCCCAACATGCAGGAATTTTCCCTATTTATATGTTTTTACCTTCTTTGTCTCCCAAATATGGGGTTTTTCCCACCCCTTTTGCAAGTTCTTAAAGAGCCTGTATGTGCTGGGGCCTTGAGACCTCAACCAGAGGCCTGGCCTGGCGCCAGCACTGATAACCTTGTCTGGGGAAGGTTTAATGGCCTCTCTGAAGTGGGAGTAGCCTTAGCAAGCAAGAATTTACAGAAGCCAAATAGCAGGGTTAATATTTCAAACAGCAGTATTTATATAAGATGGATGCTTCATTATCTCTGAGAAACAGCAGTTACAAGATTAGTCCAAATTCCCATGGGGCAACGGAAAGAAAATGATGGCTAGACTTGAGGTGCCCTGATCCCAGACCAGAGTTCCTTCAACTACAATGAAATGCTACCCACACCCAGCCGACATAGCTCAGTGGTTGAGCGGGGACCTATGGATCAGGAAGTCACAGTTCGATTCCTGATCAGGGCACATGCCCAGGTTGCAGGCTCAACAGATTGATCATGCAGGAGGCAGCCGATCAACGATTCTCTCTCATCATTGATGTTTCTGTCTCTCTCCCCCTCTCCCTTCCTTTCTAAAATCAATAAGAAATATATATTTAAAAAAATAAATGCTACCAACATGATAACAGAAATCAAAGGGGATCTTGCACCTCTGCGATTCTACCCCACAATGGGAGGACATTTAACCGACGGATGTGGCTTTGGAGAAAGTCAATGCATCCCAAAATTCAACCAATAAGTGTGCTGAACAGAGTCACTGGAGAGCTTCTCACCAATATCATTGCTTGGGTCGTGTTAGCAAGAACCTGTTGTAGCAGATCTGGCCCTGGGACCAGAAGTTTGAGAGAGATTTTCACCGTTAAATACTTAAGCACCCAACTCCACCTTAACTGCAATATTGTGATCACACCAGGTTTGAGTTTAGAACAAACCCCAATTGTCTTTGTGCTCCCAACCATTTAGTATTCAGGCCTGAGGCCTTGGGTAGTCAGAAGGTCATTGTTCTTTTTTCAGAGCACACCTTTCTTCCTGCCCCGGCCTTTCCTGTTCAGTTCACTGTGTGCCTCACTCAGCCCCTCCACCCAGGCCTGTGCCAGAACACTTAGGCATGCATGAGGTCCCACCCGCTGGCTTTCTGCGCTGCCTCTGCTTGGGGTGCTTGGCTGGAAAGTGGAGACAAGGTGACTACAGGGCATTCTAACTAGCCAGGCCCTATCTTGTGGGAAGCTTGAGGATTTTTCAGCAATGATCATGTTTCTGAAAGAAGAGTCAAATTGTAAGTAGTAATGTTAATAGCAAAAAATGGTGCCGGTGATCCAGCTAGGAATTCCAACTCCTCTACAGGGTCGAAGGCACACCTACCAGATTGTACACCAGCAGCAACGGGGCGCTTACTAAGAGGACAGGCCTCACTCCGCCCCCCCCCCCACCCCAAAAAGATATGTGGAGGTCCTAATCCCCTCAGAATGGGATCTTATCTGGACATTGGGTCTCTACGGAGGTCATCAAGTTAAAATCAGGTCCTTAGGATGGGCCTTGATCCAACATGACTGGCATCCTTATAAAAAGGAGAAATTTGGCCCTAGCTGGAGCATCGGCCTGTGGACTTAAGGGTCCCATGTTCGATTCCAATCAAGGGCACATGCCCAGATTGTGAGCTCAATCCCCAGTAGGGGGCATGCAGGAAGAAACCGGCCAATGATTCTCTCATCATTGATGTTTCTCTCTCTCCCTCTTCCTTTCTCTCTGAAATCAATAAAAAAATGTATTTTTTTTAAAAGGGGGGAATTTCAACACAGAAATATGCATGCTCAGAGGGAAGATGCCATGGAGATACACATGGAGAAGACAGCCAGGGGACTGGAGTGAAGCATCCAGAAGCCAGAGAATGCCAAGGATTGAGGGCAAGCAGCAGAAATCAGAAGAGACAAAGAAGGACTCTTCCCTTGAGCCATCCAAGAGACCATGTCCCTGCTGACACCTTTGTGGGAACCCTTTTCACATCCCGCGTGGTTCAGGGTTCCAGTTCAGGGTTCGGGTTCTGGAGAAGGCCACACACAAATGAAAAGAGACTAGGAAAGTATTAATTTGGGAATATTGGGGGCCAGGCGGGAGCCAACCTCTAGTGGGAAGACTGCCACCCCGCTCTGGCTTTGCTATCCCTTTTATTAAGGTTATGAGATACACTCATTGCCCTTAGGCAGGTAATTCCAGTAACAGGCAGATTATCTTATCTGTAAGGATTTACATGATTATTTGGTGGGGAAGTTGCTTCAGCTACCACTGTCTCAATTAGATAGGGGGGTGGTTGGCTCTGATCTTTCAGAGCTTCAAGGTTGACCAGCCCTCTGGGTTCCTTGTCTATACCTTTCTAATTAGTGAGACAATGATCGGTTTCCAGCACACCTTGACCGCAGACGTCTAGCCTCCAGAACTACAAGACAGTGACTTTCTATTATTTGAAGCTTTAGGCCCTTTGTCTTCCTAGCAGCCCTAGGAAGCCAATCCAACTTGCAAACTCTTCAGCATATCATTATAGTGCCTCCATGAAAAGATGCAAATTTAGATGGGTTTGGCTGGGAATGTGACTCAAATAGGAAAGGCAGTCCTAGAAAATAGTGGTTGTCAAGGAGGGAGGTAAAAGAAAATAAAGGGGGGACAAATGGTGATGGAAGGAGACTAGACTTGGGGTGCTAAACACACAATACAATAGGCAGGTGATGGGTTATAAGATCATCTACCTGAAACCTGTATAATTTTATTAACCAATGTCACCCCCAATTTAAAAAAAAATCTATAAAATTTTCTGCAGAGAGAGAGAGAGAGAGATACAGAGTGTGTGTGTGTGTGTGTATATATGGGTGTGTGTGTGTGTGTGTGTGTGTTCATGAAGGCACAAAAGTAGGACCAAGCAAATCGTGTGTTAGCCCAGCCGAGAGCCAGGTTCAGGGGAGACCATCACGAACTCAACCTAAAAGAATGGTCCTAGGAGCTTCACACAGGCTCCCAACACCCTGCAAGGCTGGTGTCTCTACTCTCATTCCACAGGTGATGGAACTGACTGGCCCCAATCCCACAGCTCAGAAAGAAAAGCAAGCCTTGAAACCTACAGCTTCTGACAGCCCCACGGTCTTTTCTGCCTCCCGTGACTTATTCAGCTTAAATTGGTCCTGGTCCGTGTGACGAGTTTGGTCCCTGGCTCTGTCTGCTGTCTCAGAACACAGAGCTGCTTCTGGTGGCCTCATTTCCCCCTCCTGCAACTGTGCATTCTACTCAGCAGAGCTAATAGCTGCAACTCATTAATTTAAGAATTGCCTTGAGATAAGAACAAGAACGTTGATGTTAAGGAATTCAGTGGGTTGGACTTAGGGGGGAACTTGTGCCTGAAGGTGAAAACTCTGAACTTAGCACCTCTGATGCCATTGAGACTGTGATCTTGAAACTGTTGCTCTGCAGTTGAGTAGACCCATGGATGCTGCCTCTACTGCTTAGGAGTGTTGTGGGGTCTAACCCTGGAGTCAGAATAAGACCACTGGAGGCAGATGCTCTGGCTAAGGTCCCCGAAAGGAGGGAGAGCCTCCAGCCCCTTCTGGGGGGTCCCTCTCTCCTGCCTCTCGGGTACCTTGCCGGGGCCCCAAATGTTGTGGGGCGACCCGCGAATGAAGACCACCAGGCAGCCAAATTGAAATTTAGGAAGCCTTTATTACGAACTCCAGCCCGGGCCCACGTCTCCACTGACACAGCAGGGAGCAGCGTGAGCCCCGAACACTCGGAGCAAGCAAGTTTTTATCCCCCACACAGGGGGATTTGGCAGAACCTGATTGGTTAAACTTGGGTCAAAAAGTCAGTTACATTACTCACAATAATGGAAGATTTTCAGTTGAACAAGCAATTACAAAAGTTACAAAGCATGGGAGAATGTAGTTACAGCGTAAGTTGCCTGTTTGATCAGCCTTGCTATTTCCTTTATTCTAAATTCTAAATTACAAAGGCTGGGCGCAGCCCGCAGGGTCGCTCCCAGCCACATCCTGCTGGACATAGGATTGGAATGTAGATCTATCTTACGAAAGCAGATTGTACAGAAGCAGAATTGAGCAAAGTTAATAATCTCCAAAAGTTATTTACAGTTTCTACTCCTGGAGCTACTGAGTCAGTGGGAATTGATCTCCTGTAGTTCTGGTCCACAGGCACAGAAAAATTACCTTTGTGGTGTGGGATGGATTTACTTTAAAACAAAGGGCAGGAGTCATGCCTGGCTGGAGCATGACGAACCACATGCTTCTGAGCGTGGGTCACCTGCCAAACCTTCATATACAGTTGGGGTCTCTGTCCTGACTTGGGGTCACTTACGCCAGAACAGGAGAACTAGGAAAGTGAAAGCCCTTCTTTGTTTTCCACGCGCTGGAGGTGGAAAAGAACATCAGTGTCATGGTTCAGTCTGTCACTTCATATCGTCTAAGCATAGCTCTGGAATGAAGCAAACAGAAGGTGATGATTAATTGCACAGGTTCCAAGATGGTGAACTCCAAGAGGGGAGGAATATTGTGTCTGAAATTGCCTTTATTCATCGTTTAGCTCACCCTTCCAGAATGAGAAATGTCTGTGGCTAGCTTTGCATTATGTTTAACATGGAACTTTGCTTGATAACCTCCAAACTCCCCTACTTAGCATCTAAAGCTCTCCACAAACTGGCCCTAACTTCTTTCTGACTAGACTCCCATCCACTCTTTTACTTAATATCTCCCATCTGTTAAAAAAAAACACACAAACAAAATTCAATCAAGTAAATCTCAAGATCTAATTGGATTTGTTAAGCTATTAATGAATCAGGCAGCCTCCCACCTAGTAACTAGAAAGGTGCTCTGATGGGTCTACAAATGGAAGGATTTTATAGGAAGAGGGTGGGGCAAGGGAGCTATTAGCAAAAGAAAAGAAGGGATTATATTTGGTGCTGGGATATCACCTTTTTCTTGGGAGGGGCGGTAATCATCCAGATTGCCTCTTCTTTCTTTGGGGGATGAAAAGGGCCCATGTTACAGATTACCTTACTGATGCTTGACCGACCAGAAAATTCCAGACTGGTTGCCCCAAGATCTTTCCTAAATTATTTCAAGTTTAACCTCAACTAGCCCCCAAACAAGTTACCCAGAAAACTATGAACTTGGCTACCACTCCTATCTGCAGCCTTTCCCATCGGCTATTCTAGACCAAACTCCCTGTGGATTCCTAATGCGCCTACATTTGCAGCTCTCTTCTGCAAGAACTGTCTGCCCTGAACTGTTCTATTTATTTAACCATATTACACAATCAAAAGCAAGGTGACTTCAAGGATACATTTAACTCATTCAGTACCACTAGAGCCAGGGCGTGCCTATGGTTTCTTTTATTCCTCCTTAAAGAAATGAAGATCACAACAACAAACAAGTTATATTTTCCCAGATACCCATAGAAATGTATTGTTGTCTGTTTTTACATGTACAGTACCATTTTATCAGCACCATGATTTCTGACCAACTGAGCAAACCAGCCACTGCATTGTACAGTATAATTTGTACATAAATGAATAATTCATTTATTTTTTCTGTTTATTGTGGTATACATAATATCAAGTAAAAGGCACCCTTTTAAAGTACACAACTCTATGAATTTTTATTATCCACTTGTTATTATGGTCTAAATTGTGCACACCTAAACCCCTAACCCTCAATATGACTGTATTTGGAGAAAGGGCTTCTCAGGAGGTCATTACAGTTAAATGAGTTTATTAAGGGTGGTACTTTAATCTAATAGGAAGAAGAAAAGATACCAGGAGTGAGCGCGCACAGAGGAAAGGACATGTAAGGATGCAGCAAGAAGGTGGCCATCTGCAAGCCAGGATAATCAGCCTCAGAGGCAATCAACCCGCCAGCACCTTGATCTCGGACTTCTAGCCTAAGAGAAAATTACATTTCTGTTGTTCAAACCATACTGTCTGTGGAATTTTGTCATAGCAGCCCTAGCCTACAATTATAATTGTGTAACCACCATCAAAATCAAGATACAGAAATTCCCATCATTCCAAAATGTTTGCTCTTTGAGGTCAATCCTCTTTCCCCACTCCAGTCCCTGGCAACCACTGATCCCAAATCTGTTCCAATGGTTTTACCTTCCCAGGATGTCATACAAATGGAGTCATATAGTATCTAGCCTTTTGAGTCTGGCTTTTTTCACTTAGCATTATTATACCTTGAGATTCACCCATGTTGCTATATGGATAATATACATTTTTAAAATTTTTATTGATTGGTTTCAGAGAGAGAAAGAAACATCGATTTGTTGTTCCATTTATTTATGTGTTCATTGGATTGTATGTGCCTTGACCAGGGATCAAACCTGCAACCTTGGAGTATTGGAATAGTGCTCTAACCAACTGAGGTATCCAGCCAGGGCCAATCATTTTTTTTTATAAAGATGTTTTGGGAATGTAAGAGCTGAAGAAAGGATAAAGGGGGAGGAAGCAGGGGTAGAGAGAGAAAAAAGAGGGAAGGAATAGGACAATGATTTTAAAGGAGTACAGTGATATTGAGTCAAGAATCAGGTATTTGAGAAATTAAATGCACTCAAAATATGGCACCAATAATTACTTTAGATTTCCCCAAAATTTAGTCTGGGAAATTGTTCCCTTCTTTCTCTTTGTGGCCTTAGATCAGGGTTGAGATCATCATGTTCCCAGTGTCCTAATACCCTTAGTCTGTTGAGGCCTCACTCCCGCTTAATTTTATTAAGTTTCTCAATTTATTCTTTACCCCACTGCTCTCCTCCCCGCCCCCCCAGGCCCCAGCTCTTTCATATGTTCATTATATGTGCTTAGATGTGGATGGATCCTTAAAGTCTGTATAGTGCTGATCTGTGTGTTCAAGTGCTTTAAATATATGTAAACAGTATTACGGTATAGAGCTTGTACTGTTTCTTTGGCACTCAGCACCATGTTTTTAAAGATCTATCCATAATGAGTTCATGTGCAGTGCTTTGTAAACTGTCAAAACTCTACAAATATTTACTACGAGTAGTAATATTCATGGAATATTATTAGTAGTAATAGTAATTATTCAAGAAATCTTTTTTGAGCACCTACTGTACTCAGGCACTTTTGAAAACCCTGTGTATAGCAAAATAATTTCTTAAAAAATGCAGTTCTTTAGACTGATGGTTGCGGAGAGTGGGGGAAGCTGTGTGAAAAAGGCAGAGGATTAAGAAGTACAGATTGGTAGTTGCAAACAGTCATGGGGATGTAAAGTACAGCATAGGGAATAAAGTACAGTATTGGGAATATTGTAATAACTGTATATGGGGCCAGGTGGGTACTGGAGATGGGGGGGAACACTTTGTAAAGTATATGATTGTCTAACCACTATGATGCACACTGGAAACTAATAGAAAATAGTATTGAATAGAAACTAAAAAAATATGAATGAAATACCTTCAGATAATTAAACAACTTATTTGGGGTTTTAAATAAAGAGTTATTTGTGAAGAAGTACAGTAAACAAATAATTGCATAATTAACTCCATAAATATGATTGTAATTATCCTAAATATGATTGTAATTATCCTAAAACTGTAAAGGACTAAGTGGGCCCGGCCAGCATGGCTCAGTGGCTGAGTGTCGACCTATGAACCAAGAAATCACAGTTTGAGTCCTGGTCAAGCACATGCCTGGATTGTGGGCCCCAGTGGGGGGTGTGCAGGAGGCAGCTGATCAATGATTCTCTCTCATCATTGATGTTTCTATCTCTCTCTCCCTCTCCCTTCCTCTATGAAATAAATAAAAATATATTTAAAAGAAAAAAGAACGAAGTGGGATGAGAGTTTCTAACAGGAAGACCTCACCTCATCTTGAGACTCAGGGACAGCTTCTCTGAAGGGGCACACTTACACCAACTTTTCACCCCTTGAGCTGACTCATAAAAGACACCTGTAAACCATATGTACTGTGCATATACCAGATGGGTTTTGCAATTTTTTCAGAAGGGTAAGTTTGAACACAAGAAATCCAGGACTGAGCTGTAGAAAATTGGGTCCAATGACTGCTTTGGAGAGATGAGTCAAACCCCGGTGACGTGCAGATGCGTTAAGAGCTATGGGGGCAGCTCACTGAAACCCGGAATCATTGACCAGTGAGTCAGCTTCTAATCACATGCAAGTGGATGTCATCAGGGGCACATCAGCATCATCAGAAGAAAGACTAATTAACTCCTATGACCATGCATTGTGACTGTTTGCTCGCTTGGATGGAGGAGCAGTCAGAGACAGTACGTAATAGAACATCCAGACGCAAGATCGATTCATTACTCTCAGCTTTAGTACTGATTTGTGCCCAGAGAAAAGAAGTCCAAGTTCAAAACATAAGATTAAGCAGTTCACTGACTAAGCAGTTCACACTGCATTAATTTCAATTTCTTATAAAGTATGAAGGAAGAACAAAAGAGGAAAATGCACAGTCTGAAAATAGGGAGCACATGCCCAACCTGGCCAGTGTGGCTCAGCTGGTTAAGTATTGTCCTATGTACCCCAAGAGGTCCCCAGTTCCATTCCCAGTCAGGGCACATGCCCAGAGTTGGGACTGGATTCCCAGTAGAGGTTATGCAGGAGGCAGCTTCTCTCTCTCTCTTTCTTCTCTCTCTCCTTCTTCCTCTCTCTCATATCAATAAAAGCATATTTAACAATGAATAAATAAACATAAAAACAAGGAGCCCGTACCCAAGTGTGGACGTTGAGAGAGCAGGCAAAGACAGCTCTCTTCCTGCTCGATTCAAGAATAAGCAGGACCCTGGGGGTTAGTGCGGATACACACAGTTTTCCCTCCAGTGAGAGAGCCAGATAAAGGTCTTGGGAACTGTCAGCAAGATTTTGTTGACAACTGTCAGCAAGCCTCTATCAACATGGTTCTCCGCCTATGTTTTCTGTAATGATCTGGACTTATGTGAAAACTGCCTGGCTTATCTCCTAACCTACTCCTACCCCATGAACTAATGGCTAAAGCGTCGGTGTCCCTGTGTTGGAGGAAAAACATGACATTACAACTGCTTATTGATCTGCAATCCTCTGATGACGAAATCTGAAATCGCAGACCGCTATGCAGAATTCACCAAAATGTGTGACGTCCAATGCTGCCTACAAGGCTAAAGGTCACGGTTTACTCAATATATTCCAAAGCCTTGCAGTTTGACATTTTGATATATTGGCATGCATGGAGATGTAATACCAAAGGTGGCTAGAAAGTAATGACATTTATCGTTAAGCCCCAAGGAGTAAACTTAATTATTTTTTCATCTTACCTAACACCTTACTGTTGGAATATGATTCACAGGAACAAATATTTAATAAGGCTGCCTGGTACATTCAAGAGGGAAACAAAATTGATATAATGCAGACTTTAGTAAGCTTTTTGAATATGAATATTCCAAAGACTCCTACCAAACCCATATTCAAAACCTATTTCCTTGGAAAGTTTCCTCTGGTGTTAAAGTTTCCACTGAGTGACCAGCTGGTAATGACCCTTCTACTGGAGAGAAGAAGAAGTAGGCTTGGCTCTAACTTGTCCTTCTGTCTTTCCAGCCTGACTCCTCTTCGCAGGGGAACTGACTGGGTCAAACCAGAAGGCAAATTCCCATGATGCCATGCAGGTAGATCAAAGGGTATATAAACCGTAGGTTGTTCCAGATATCACCCAATGAAGAGCCATCCCACTGCCATGCTTCAATAGTCTTGACCAACTGCTCTGAACACCTGTGGTGTTTACTGCTAACACCTGGAGACCTGCTATTGATGATAGACTGGGTAAACACACTGCGGTATATTCATTCCTGCAGGAAGAGCAGGGCGGGGTGGGGATTCTCCAGGAACTGGGAATGTTCTGTTTCTTGTTCTCAGTGCTAGTTACAAGGGTATGCTCCGTTCTTAAAAATCCATTCAGTGCACATATATGTGCTGTTTGCTATATACGTCAATAAAATGTTTAAAAAATAAACCAAATTAGGGACCACTGCTGCCATTCTAGGAGCAAGGAGTCCTTGGCTCTGGCCCCTCGCTCTAATCTCTGCCTCTGTGGTCACACTGTGTCCTCCTCTCGCCTCAAAACCCCCTCTGCTTCTTTCTTTTAAAGATATACCATTTACATTATGCAAGAAGAGTTTACTAAGGAAGAAAATAAAATGATTTTCCTCTATTCATCTTAGGTTCATTGGTTGGGGCCATGAACATGAGATTGACAAAAGACAGGTTAACAAGAGAAAAACAAACGGAAGTTTGTTAACATGTACATCGTGCATTCACACGGGAGTATTCAGTGATAAGGAGCTCAAATAATGATTAGAATTTGAGCTTATATAGTATCTTAACAAAAGAACAATAAATTTGTAGAGAAGTGACCAAGGCAAAGGACTGAGTGTTTAGGGGCAGCAAATTGTGGGGAGGTGAATATATGGGGGAAACTACAGAAAACAAGGTCTAATTAGTCAAGTCGGTTAGGTAGGTGCCTCTGGTGTCAGCTAAGAGCTGGGAGGAGTCTAAAGTTGTCTCTGTTGGTTAAGAATCATCCTGACCGTCCTGGTAGCGGGGGAAGGGCAGAGAGGTTTTCTTGAGTCCGCTTTTCCTCAATTGCTGTTAGCTTAAAACAATCCTTATGTCAGAGGGACATACTGTGGGGTGGTGTATTCTGAACTCTGCAGATCCAATATTCAATAAGTTCTTTCTCGGCATCCTTTGGAAGACATATCTCTTCTAAGTTACGAAAGGAGAATACAGCCTTTGCCCTTTCCTACTGCAATGTGGGTGGGTGTGGGCGGGGGAGCATCTGCCCTAGAAAGAAGAGGATTCAAGGGAGATTAATCTTCATCTCCCAGTCCTGGTGGCCCAGATCTGAACACTTGAGGCTTTTGCAATAAGCAGGGTCAGGTTTCAAAGATCACTATCTCCATGAAGCTCCATTGCTGTTTTGGAAAAAGTTAGAAAATCCTTCAGCTAACAAATGTTCTTAGGCCTAGCAACATATAACCAACTGAATGTGTGTTTCTGTTTAACTCTTATCCTGTCCCCCTCTGTACCCTCTTCTTACACCCCAGCGTATCCTCAGGAAAACTTCCTCCCCTAAATAATTTAAAGAGCCAAGCTATTAATTGAAGAAATTGTGCCCGGCTGGCGTGGCTCAGTGGTTGAGCATCAACCTATGAACCAGGAGGTCACGGTTCAGTTCCTGGTCAGGCCACATGCCTGGGTTGCAGGGCTTGATCCCCAGTGTGGGGCATGCAGGCGGCAGCTGATCAATGACTCTCTGAAATCAATAAAAATATGTTTTTAAAAAAGAGGAATTGTAATAGAGGACCCAAAAAGGCACAGGAAAAGGAAAAGAATGATTATCTCCTCTTCATCACAGACCCTTACTTAACTTCTAAAGGAAATAGATGAACTTTTGCACTAGGGAGAAAGGAAGAAAATAACATTAAATGAGCACCTTCTATGCTCCTGGCCTTTTTCTAGCTCTCTTCACAACCACCCTGTGAAATAGATGTTATTGGCCCCTTTAAAAGATATGGACACAAAAGCCAACAGGTACAAACAAATGTCCACCGCCAGATGAATGGATAAACAAAATGCAGCATGTACATACACTGAAATATTATTCAGCCTTAAAAAGGAATGCAATTCTGATACATGCTACAACAGGGATGAGAAATTTAAGACATTATGCTAAACAAAATGAGTCAAACACAAAAGGGATAAATATATGATTCCACTGTCAACATAAGAAACACCCAAACCTGTAGATAATTTTTTATGAGTTTATTTGAGCCAAACTGACAATATGTGCCAGGGAGCAAGATCTTACCTAATGCTCTGGAGAATGAAAGTTTCACGCTTCTTTTACGCTGCATTTGAAATGAAGTAAGGAAGATTACATCGAGATGGGAAAAAGCAAGGCAGGGGTTGGATTACAGGAGAGCTAACAAGATGATGTGCTCTCTTGAGGGTATGTCAAAGGTGTGTTCACCTAGATACACAAGACAAACGGACAGGGCTGGCTTAAAATCTTTCACTAAAGAAGTCGCAGGCCTGGGGTGTGACTACTCATCATGACCTACCTCCCCAGTGAGGAAGTCAAGTCACCCTAAGCAAATCCATAGAGACAGAAAATAGAATAGAGGTCACCAGAGATTGAAGGGAGGGGGAAAGGGGCAGTGATCCTTTAATGGGTACAGACTTTCTGTTTGGGATGATGAAAAAGACCTGAAAATAGTGGTGATAGTTACACAATGTTGTGAATATGCTTAATGCCACTAAATTGTACGGTTAAAATAGTAAAATTTATGTTATGTGTATCTTACTACAATTTTTTAAAGGCCATAGAAATTGTGAAATTAATTATCCAAAGCACACAGATATTATGAGGTGAAGCTAGGGTGTGACCCCATCTGTGTGACATGTGGAGAGAAAAAATTAGTAGATAGTAATAATATTGATTTTCAGACAAAGCAGAAATTGTTGAATAAACATTAGCTTCTCATGTCTACTCCAAGCTAATTTCCTGACCTGAGGTGGTTTCTCAGATGCCAAGTGGGTGAGTGAAAAAAATGTAAACACATCAGTCATTGAATATTATCTAACCACATTCTCATAAGCGTCTTCTGTAGATGGCCTTGTCTGCTATGTTATCCCCTGGTTCCACCTCTGTTTGCACTTTGACAATAATTAAAGAACAAAATTAAGTCAATCAATATGGATCCTAAAGACTACAAATAATAGCTTTAATGAGAGTAAATAGTTAACCATTGAACAACATAGGGGTTAGTGGCACCAACCCCCCATCCTATGCATTTGAAATTTAACTTTAGACTCCCCAAAAATTTAGTTGCCCCTTGAGGGACTGGTTCCAGGATCCCCAGCAGATACCAAAGTTTGTGGATGTTCAAGTTCCCTACATAAATTGATGCATTTAATTGGCCTTTCACATCCATGATCTCCCAGTCATGAATCAAAAACAGTACAGGCAATTATTTATTTTTCAATTCCACAGAGATTTGGACCCACATAGTTCAAACCCATGTTATTCCAGGGTCAACTGTAGAGCGATTCCCTTGAGCCAGTGTTAGAGAATTTTGAGAAGTCACTAGACTGTAACACTCAAGTTCATCTTTGTCTCCCACTCTAGTGTCTGGCATGATATCTAGCCAATAGCAAGACTTGGAAATTTTTTGCTTAATTGAAATAAATATTAACCCCAAACTTGACAGTAGACACTCGATATAACCAGCCTAGATACTGAATTATCCAAAATCTCTCATGGAAATCAGCGATCTACGGGTTTTTTGGTTGGTTGGTTTGTCTTGTCCCATGCCCCCTTTACCACCATCACCACCCCTGCACACAGAGATTAACTCTCCTTTTTGGTACCATGTCCTGGGCATGTTTATTAAAAGACCACTGAAGAGGGTTAAGTACTGTATTATTTCTTGGTAATAAAAATACCTAATGTTGACAGCCTGACATGATGTTCCTACCCAAAGAACAGTAATGCGATATGAAGTACTCTGCTTGAACTAGGAAGCGTTGTATTTTTGCTCAGAATAATTATCCTAAATATAATGAAGCCTTTAAGTCTAGTTTCCATTTTATAGGAAATATGCTAGACAGAGGAATAAGTTAAATAACAGCACAAACAATTAGACAATGAGAGAATGTAAGACATTCCTCAAGATGATTGGCCTCCTTATTCCAAAACATCAATGCCAGGGGGAAGTAAGGGACAGGGTGGGCTACTGTTGTAGATTAGAGGAGACTAAAGAGATATCAAACCACTTATGTGAACATTCGGTGGATTCTGGTTCAAAAAAATACTGTAAAATGGGCAATTAAGAACATCTGATTATGGACCAGAAATTAGTTACTAGGAAATTATTATGCCTTTTCTTATTATGATGATACAGTTATGAAGGAAACCACCCTTTTTACAGCATGAAACCTGAGGGATGTAGGGCTGAAGTGTCATGATGTCTCACACTTATTTTTAAAAGGTCTAGCAAAAAAAAAAATGAAAAGGTACGCATATCCACACACACTTGCCCTGGATGTAGATAAAGCAAATACAGCAAAATGTTAACAGTTGTTATTTCTGGATGTTGAGCATTTGGGTGATCACTGTACTATTCTCTCAACTTTTCTGTATATTTAGACATTTTCTAAATTAAATTTTATTTAAAAAAAATAAATATCAACAAAAAGACAGTAAAAAAATAACAAAAGAAAAATTATAACAACAACAAAATAGCTCAAGTCTCCTGAATGTGTGCGAAGTGCCAGGCCATGTTCTAAGACTTGATCTGAGCAGCTCATGTGATCTCTCCAGCAACTCTATGAGATATTCTCACTTCAGTGAAGAGGAAAATATTCAATTATAGAGGACAGATCTCCTCAAGAGAGAACATGGGGGCCATTCCAAGGCCAATTCCTGACAGGCCTAACGTGAATTCTTCCACTTACCATAAATGCCCAAAACAAACGTGATGCAAGCTCAGCTGGAAATCCTCACCTACATTCCAGGCTGTTTAGTGCTCTCCTGACCCAAGGAATGCATGTCTTCCCTTTTTGCCCCTTAAACATTTACTAATGCGGCTACTGATAGCGCTAAAGCTCCATCTCTTAGGAAGTTGTGCAATACAGTAACCTCAATCTTGCCAGAATACTGTTTGATCTCTAAGTTAGGGGTCAACTCATTCAGTTTTGGAAGCAGGAACGGGAAGCAGTCAAGTGGGCTCCACGGCTAACAGCTATCGGACCCAGAGGCTGTAATTGTAACTCACCGGCCCTTCTCTTGCTAAATGAAAAGTTTGGCCACAAAAAAAAATTTAAAAAAAAATAGTAAGATTCTTTCCAACTTTGCCTTGCTGTAACCAGAGCTTCCAAAAATTGGTTGCACAACCAGTCTCTCTTCTATGTTATTGAATTGTGAAATTTTGTAAAGAAAGTTTCTCACAACTGGACAAATCTCTTCTAAAGTTTTATGGTTCTATTTTAAAAGTGTCCTCCATGTCCGGCTAGTGTGACTCAGTGGTTGAGAATCAACCTATGAATCAGGAGGTCATGGTTCGATATCAAGTCAGGCCACATGCCCAGGTTGCAGGCTCCCTCCCCAGTAAGGGGCGTGCAGGAGGCAGCTAATTAATCATTTTCTCTCATCATTGATGTTTCTCTCTCCCTCTCCCTTCCTCTCTGAAATCAATTTAAAATATATGCATATATATATATGCATATATTTTAAAAATAAATGAATAAATAAATAAAAGTGTCCTCCATGGCCTCCCCTAGCATATCTTTCACCCATATCAATCTGTTTATTTAATAACCAAGGGCAGAGACCCCTTGGGACCTGAAGCAAGAAATTCAAGGTTTAAACACTGGGACTCATTGGGGGGATTTTAAGTTGCAAGTCTGCCCCTCAAGTCAGAAACAGTCTGGCATGCGAAGCCCAAGTCTAAGCCTTCTTCGCTTCCTCAATGTCATATTCCACCAATGGGAACATATGCATATGTAAACCTTAAACTACAAGAGTTAGGAACAGTCAGATTGCTGAGTGGGCTGCACAAGAATTCTGCTAAAATCTGTCCAGTCTCCCACAGTGTACCAGCCAAAGAGCCTTTCCATCTTAAGTTCAGTGAGAGTTCAAGGCCAACTCCTTTGAGATGTTAGAGATAACACAGATTCTGATCCTGCCACTGAATTGTGGAAAATGAGTCCTGAGTTTGACCTCTTTTTAAAAATATATATTTTTATTGATTTCAGAGAGGAAGGGAGAGGGAGAGAAATAGAAACATCAATGATGAGAGAGAATCCTTAATCAGCTGCCTCCTGCATGCCCCTTACTGGGGATGGAGCTGCAACCAGGGCATGTACCCTTGACCAGAATCACACCCGGGACCCTTCAGTCCACAGTCCAGTGCTCTACCCACTGAGCCAAACCACCTAGGGTCTGATTCTTCAGCATTTTCTTAACTGAGGAAATGGTTTTTAGCAAAAGTAACTTTGAATTGAGACTGATTTTTTTTAACATTTATTTTACACAAACACTAAAAAGTTTTTAAGCAGAGACATTCTGAGCTTCTTTTAGGAGGGATTTAAGGTTGTCAGTGTCTTTAGTTGGCACTGGAGTTTTAAATATACAGGGTGTCCCCAAAAAATGTACACACACACACTTTGAATAATTACAAACGCAGTGTTTATTAAAATACATTTCATTTTCAAAATTGAGCTATCAGCTGTTACAGTGTGTCTACTTTATTTTGGGACACCCTGTATATCAAATGCAAGACGTAGCATGAAACCCAAAGAGCCCCGCAGAGAGTGGAGAGTCCCTTCACCTCACCGCCCGGCCGCCCTGGGAAACAGACCTGGCTCATTGCCAGACTTGATGGGAATGTGAAAAGGTCTTGTCTCACTTTGATTGTGTGCCATCCTTGTTCAGAGGCAGACCTCCCTCCCTCCCCCCAGGACATCTGGCACCAGTATTTCTAAATCAGGACTAAAGGCAACAAAGTGTAAACTCTGCATTCCATTCCTCCTGCAAGAAAGCCCTGTGCAAGGTCCCTTTTTGGCAGAAGAGAACGTGAAGGAGTGTGGGGGAGTAGCCTGGGTCTGCTTCTGAAGGAGACTGGTTAGGGTAATGCATCATGTTCTCAAATGTGGTCCATGAACTTTCTGCTACAAAACAGTTCCACACTTTTTTTTTTTTTTTTAATTGAGAGGAAGGGAGAAGGAGAGAGAGATAGAAACATCAATGATGTGAGAGAATCATTGATCAGCTGCCTCCTACACAGCCCCCCCTACTGGGGATCAAGCCCACAACCCAGCATGTGTCCTTGACTGGAATTGAACCCGGAACCCTTCAGTCCAAAGGCCAATGCTCTATCCACTGAGCTAAACCAGCTAGGGCAACAGTTCCATCTGTAATAATAAAAGCGTAATATGCTTATTAGACCAGACAAAGCTGGGGCTGCGAGGGAAGCCCAGGACCCGGGTGCCTTCTGGCTGCTGGAGGGAAACCCGGGTCCTGGGTGCCAGAAGGAAGCCGGTGCCAGCAGCCGGGGGAAAGAAGGCCTACTCTTGCACAAATTTTGTGCATCAGGCCTCTAGTTCTTAAATAAAGTTGGGGAATCATGCATATGAATGAATCTCTTAGAGACTCTCACTGTGCATTGGCATGTTAAAGGTTCTGAGAAAACCTATTGTAAGGGAACCTGTTTATAGACTGGCCTGTGTGGCTCAGTGGTTGAGCATCAACCTATGAACCAGAAGGTCATGTTCGATTCCCAGTCAGGGCCTCGGTTGCAGACTCGATCCCCAGTGTGGGGTGTGCAGGAGGCAGCCCATCAGTGATGTTCTCTCATCATTGATGTTTCTATCTCACTCTCCTTCTCCCTTCCTCTCTGAGTTCAATTAAAAATAGATATATATTTAAAACCATTTTTTATGTTGAATGCAAGATTTCCTAAAGCTATTTGACCTACAAATATATGTTATTTTAAAAAAAAAGTGAGTATGCATTGGAGCAAGATCACAGATCAATATCACCATGAACTGGCTAGCTTCTCCCTGTTCCATGATTGCAGAGGAAAGACTGAAACCCAGGCTGTGCCAGAGAGCTTGCAAAAGCGTGCCTTGCAGAGCAGGTCAGCTGCACGTCCTCCTTTACGGGGCAAACCAAAGAAGCTCTCCTTTTCCGGCTGGGGCCAGTGGTTTATGCATCTAAAAGGCACACATTTTTTAAAAAAGGTGTAGTCAAGCTAATATATAGAGAAGAAGAAAATTAGAAACCCTCTTACGTTGGAGGGGAAGGAGCATGGAAGAGGTTATTTTTGATTGCCAGGAGCTCATCGTCCAGATTCATGCGGTCCTGTTTTTCCAGTAGAGACTTAGCAATAGTGCATTAGTCAAAAGATTCTGCAACATCGTTTAAATGACATGAAATGTCTGCTTGTGCGTGGGCATGATTCTGAGGGCGGGTTTGTACTGGCCCATCTGTTTCTCTGGAGAATATATCCAGAATGAATACTGTTAGAAATGACAGGACCCTGGTGTGTGTGAACATAAAAGGCCTGTTCAGATACATCTTGTCCTCTCCTCCACCTGCCCAAAGCCCAGACAGGCGTCCTTGGTTGGATGTCACACTCCAGCCTCAAAAGCAATGGTTAGCAAACTTTTTCTGTAAAAAGTTCAGATAGCAAAGTTGTAGGCTGTGTCAGCTATAAGAGGCTCTGTTACAATTGCTTGACTCTGTCATTGCAGTCCCAAAGCAGCCACAGACAACAACATGCAAAGAAATGGGTGTGTAAACTTTACAAAAGCAGGCAGGGAGCTGGATCTGGCCTACTTTAGCTTGCTGACTCCTACTCTAGAGTCTGGTCCAGACCATTTCTTTTCCATTTGAATATGCATAGGACTCACCAGCGTATCTTGTTAAAATGTGGATTCTGCCCTGACTAGTTTGGCTCAGTGGATAGAGCATTGGCCTGCGGACTGAAAGGTCCCAGGTTCAATTCTGGTCAAGGGCACATGCCCAATTGATCCCCAGCGTGGGGCGTGCAGGAGGCAGCCGATCAATGATTCTCTCTCATCATTGATGTTTCTATCTGTCTCTCCCTTTCCTTTCCTCTCTGAAATCAATAAAAAAATAAAATAAAATAAAAAAAGAATACAGCACAGCAGATGAATGAAAGACTCAGTAGTTTCCTTGATGAAGATGAGATTCACAACTCAAACTTCTAAAATGGGACATTTGCTCAAAGTGAATTATCCTTTGAGGAGGGAAAATTCTTTCTACCTACGAGGAATGACACTGTTTCTTCTGTGTAAAGTGATCATGTCTGTGAGTTGGCCAAAGAAGATTGGACGTAGAGCTCAAATGGATGAACAAGCCCTCATAGAAGAGACGAGCCCCTTCCTCTGAGACTGGGGCCCAAAGACAAGTATAAGGTCCTGGGAGAATAGAATTTAGAACTTGGGTCATTCATGTCCACCGTTTTGTACAGGAAGAGATATTCAACCAGCAAACAATTTCTGAGCGTTTCGCATGTCCCAGGGTAGGACATCGCTCAATATAGGAAATAGAAGGGGAGTGAAGGACTTGAAGAACATTGTGAAATTTTAGAACAGGTTCTAAGACCACCAGGAGCCGCAGAGCAGGGGACAAATGGGTATCCCAGCGACCAGCACAATAACGGACCAGTTCCACTTGGAGACATTTCTCAACTGAATAAAAGGAAGAATTTGCTGGCAGTAAAACTAGCCAAGACAGTCATGATTCAGAAACGGTGAACTCGCAGTCACCGGCTGATTTCAACCACTGGTGAAGTCAGCCCTTTTCATCCACAGAAGTTATGTCTGAAGGACAGCAGAGTGGAGCCTGACTGGTCATTTTGGCTATTAATAATTAAGCCGCCAACTTTGCACATGAGCGACTTTTAAAATACTCTTTAGAATACAATCAAGTCTGTCTCTGTAATAGCATACCTCCTAAGTATTTGCATTATTGATTCACTTGGAGTGGAAGAGAAAGGCCTGGCACAAAGGTAGCGTGCCAGGAATTGTGCACAACCCCCAGCTGTCCTATCTCATCAGCAGAGGTAATGTATCTTCCATGGGACCATTATTTACCAAGTGTGGGGCAGTGGAAACAAAAAAGCTGTGATGGCTGAGGCCGATGGTAACATGGAGGTACGGGATCCAAGGACTGAATTTGGAGTGGAGATGAACAGCAATTAAAATACTTCCCAACTCTGCCCGGCTGGTGTGGCTCAGAAGTTGAGCATCAACCTGTGAACCAGGAGGTCATGGTTAGACTCCCAGTCATGGCACATGCCCGGGTTCTGGGTTTAATCCCCAGTAGGGGACATGCAAGAGGGAGCCGATCAATAATTCTCTCTCATCATTGATGTTTCTATCTCTCTCTCCCTTCCTCTCTGAAATCAATAAAAACATATTAAAAAAAAAGTCCTCCTAACTCCAATGCTTGGTGATTCTAAGAAAACACCTGTGCTCCTGTTTGTTCTTGTGGTTTGAAAGTAAAAGCTTCATGTGCGAGATGAAGGAGTCACTGCATAAATTATTCAGGGCTTGAAGTCCTTTAGAGAATTGCTATCTGGTCTTTGAGGCAGGGATCTTCTTCCATTTTCCAAGTCTGGGTCAAGGTTGCGTTTTTTATCTCTCACATCCAAAGGCTACCCATGGCCAGCGAGGCCGTAGGTAACTAGGCTTCCTCCATCTCATGTTTTTTGTTTTTGTTTTGAATACATTTTTATTGATTTCAGAGAGGAAGGGAGAGGGAGAGAAACATTAAGAAGAGAGAGAATCATTTGTCGGCTGCCTCCTGTACACCCCCTTCTGGGAATTGAGGCCTGCAACCTGGGCACATGCCCTTGCCTGGAATTGAACCCAGGACCCTTCAATCTGCAGGCTGGTGCTCTATCCACTGAGCCAAACCAGCGAAGGCACCTCTCATGTCTTTATGATTATCAAAAGCATCACCTGTGCTAGCTAGAAATTCATTCTTTTCTTCAAAGCCCCGAATTGTTGGAGCTAGGTGAGGGTTGCTGGAGAAGGATCTCTGAGCTGGAGGGAGGCCGTGTGACACAGCAGTGTGCCTGGGCTTAGGTGTCAGCTCTGCCACTTTCCAGGTGGTGCCCTGAGGCAGGTTGTTTTCTGCTCAGTGCTACCCTCATCCCTGGTAAAATGAGAATAATAATGCCTCCCTCAGAGGGTTATTAGAGCACATAAAACAAGTCGAATGCTTAGATTAGCACGTGGCAGGTACAAAGGTGAATACCCGGACTACGTTTGATAGTATATAATTCCTATCTCCTAGAAGCAGGGAGAAAGATACGCTTAAATGGACATACTTTCACAACATATGCAGGCAAAAACATAAGCACATAAAACAAAACAATAAGCAGCTGTTTCATTATTTGTCTTTTGTAGGTACTACTTGTTTATAAAATCAGGCACCAACTCTTTTTTTAAAAATATATATATATTTTTTTTTTTTTTTACTTATTTCAGAGAGGAAGGGAGAGGGATAGAGAGAGAGAAATATCAATGAAGAAAGAGAATCATTGATCGGCTGCCTCCTGCACACCCCACACTGGGGATCGAGCCCACAACTTAGGCATGTGCCCTGACTTGGAATCAAATTGTGACTTCATGGTTCAAAGGTCGATGCTCGACCACTGAGCCATACCGGCCGGGCCAAGCAGCAACTTTTTAGCTTGGTGTCAAAGTCCTTCATGATCCAATGCCAATGTTTCTACACAGGGAACATATTTGTTTTGTACCAGGGAACATATTTGTTTTGTACAGGAGGGAAATGTATGCTCAGAGACTGAACTTGTCTTTACCAATAATTTACTTAACACAGGGTCACTGCAGGAATTACAGTAATTTCACAAGCCAATACAGGATAATGTCTCCTAGTAAGCCAATAATGAAATAACATACTCTACACCAACGGTAGATTAATGGATTAATGACACTATTTTTCCAGCCAAAGGGAAATGAAAGGACTAGAGTTCAAATTCAGTTGAGTTGTGTCTTTCTATGAGTTAGTTTTCAGGCTTAGATGACCAAGAGCTGCCAATGCAAAAGTGAAAGTCTCCCTGTTGCTAGAACACAGTTGCTAGGGAACGATGGTGCCAGTGTTGATGGGCAAGATGATCTCCTTCATGGGGCCACTGCATGGTTTCCATCACCACCCGTAAAGAATCACCTTACCATGGCAGGAGCTAATGCCCCAAGGTCTCCGGAGAGCTATTTACATCGGCAAAGGGAAGCCTTGCCCAGACCCAACACTCTCAGATGGGCCTCACAGACTCTGGGTAGTTATAGTCTAAATGTCCTCTCGCCATAATTGCTTCTTCACGTGTTCTTGTGGATAAACCCCCAGCCACCCCTCTCAGCAGCTGAGCTTTTCAGCAACCACAGATTCATCCTGACAACAGCTTCACTCTGACATCAACTCAACTTTATATGCAGAAACAACTTCGTTCTTAGATCAAAACAACCCCACTCTTAAACACAACTTCATTTTTGTCACAAACAAGTGGCTTTGAAATCCTATCAAACCACTGCACAACAACACTCTTCTTCATGAAGTCAGTAATCTACACTTGAACCAAAACCGGAGGATTAACTGTGGCTCCCATGCCCTCTATACGTTCTCATCTCTGAAAATGTAATCATGATATTTACTGAAATTGTATGGAATATATTTTTTACTCACTTTTGCAGGTCAGTATCTTCCCATCGTCGCTATCCAGCCAACTGACTTTTTACGAAGACTTTCTTCAAAACCCCAGCAGGGGCCGGTCCATGTGGCTCAGTTGGTTGAATATTGGCCCAGGAGGTCACTGGTTCGATTCCTATTCAGGGTATATGTCCAGGTTGCTGGCTGATCACCAGTAGGGGGTGTACAGGAGGCAGCTAATTGATATTTCTTATCGAAGTTTCTGTTTCCCTCTTCCTTCCTCTCTCTGAAATTAAAAACATATATATATTTAAAATAAATAAATAAGTAAAACCCCAGTAGACAGCCTGGCCGGTGTGGCTTAGTGGTTGAGCGTCAACCCATGAACCAGGAGGTTATGGTTTGATTCCTGGTCAAGGCATATGCCCAGGTTGCAGGCTCGATCCCCAGTAGGGGACATGTAGGAGGCAGCCAATCAATGATTCTCTCTCACCATTGATGTTTCTATCTCTCTCCCTCTCCCTTCCTCTCTGAAATTAAAACACACACACACACACACACACACACACACACACACACACACACAGAGTAAACAGACTGCATCTGTTCTTTCCTATAGAGGCTTTATACTTTATGGCCCCATTACCATCTCTATCACACACTCCCTTGGTTTAGAGTTATCATGTGAAGTCCACCAGATTTTAAGTGCCTCGAAAGACAATCCACTCCTCATTTATCTTCATGTCCTGTCCTCTGACCCAACCCTACCATCACCACCTTTACAATAAGTACAGTTCAGACCATGATGCCTTACACACTGCAGTAGTCATTTGACAAATGCAGGCCAGATATGTGAGTCTCTGGGATGTTGGAAATCATATAATTGGGGTAGAGGCTGGGAAGAATTCCCTATCTGGCCCAAATTGGGCAAAAAAGAGCAGATGGCTATCATCCTGGGGCTGCAAGCATTTACTAAAATGAGCTATTTAATATTTGAGAACAAATTCTTACACAGAATTAGGCCTCTCTGAGGTGCTACCTACATTCATATCTGCCCTAAACGAATCACCCCACATACAGGGCCTCAGACGAAATGGTGGATGAGTCAGTTATGTTCCATCTACAGAAGTCCATCCTCCAGCCTGGGTTGATTGGATCAATTTATAGAAAGCCTGGTTACCTATGGACCCATGAGATAGGATGAACTCAGTCCATGGTCCTCTCCACAGAGAGTTTGAAACTGGGACTTGGAAATACTCAAGCAGGGGCTATAAACAACAGCGTTGCTCTAACAATAACAAAAGCACAGCTGTCTTTATTGAGCATGTACTATGTGACATCACTGTGCTGAGTACTAGCAATTAAAGACCTTACTTTATTTACTCCTCACACACTATCTTATGAGGTAGAGGCTGTAATTAGCTTCCTTTTATAGATAGGAAACTGGAACCAGAGACGTGAAGTGATAAACCAGGAGTCAAACTCAGGCAAACTGTCTCGGGAGTCTGTGCCTGTGACCTCTGTGCTGAAATGCTTGTTTCCCAGGGCAGAAGAGGGCAGGATGGGGTGTTCTGAAGACTCAGAGATGGGGTGAGCTTTGAAGGTCATGGACAAGCCTGTGCAAGCAGAGGAAGCCTGTCTACTGAGGAAAACACAACAGGAGGAAAACACAACAACAGGAGAAGGAGCCAAGGGAGAGACATCAATAAAAGATCACACAGCCCCTGGAAGATCTCATTTCCCTTCAGCTGAACAATTCCCAGGGGCTTGCCAGGCTTGTGTTTCCTGCCTTAGGGCTTTGTGAACTGACAGCTTATGATAAACTGACGTTTGTGTGAGCTCAACCAAGTGGGGCTTCTTGGCAATGAACCTGCGTGCACTTGTTCAAAGCCTGTGTTTCCCTATGGAACGTTCGGCCTGTGGACTCAGAACTCACGCTCCTCACAGGGGCCTCCGCTCAGCTCAGCTTCAATGCTCCTCACAGGGTTTCTCTCCGCTCAGGAAAGAATTCCTTGTTGGACTTCTGGCTCCTGACCTTGAACTGGTCTCTGATGTGTTTGAAGCTTAACAGCTTCCTTTATAAAGTAAGTGTTGGGGACGGGAGGGTCAATAATAGAACATTTGCCCTGCCTCCTATCTCCAGGCCAGAGTTGGGACTGCCTCTTCACAAAGAGTGTATGAACAGACTATGCAAACAGGAAGCGCTTTTTTTCCCCTTAAGCTTAGCATTTCTTGGGGCTTGTGTGTAAACCATTGCTTTTATCGGTGACCCTAGGCCAGTCAGTAAAGAAAAAGGTAATGTTATCAGAATTTCCCTCACTTCATCTCTGTTTACAAAGTTACAGCTATTGCCAGAAAATACTCCCATTCCTTTGTTCTCAGTAATTAGTCAACTCTGGTCTCTTTATCGGTAAACCCATCTATTTGTCCACGGTTCTGTTTACACATCAGCAGAAACATTCCGCTGGGCTGCTTCACCCTGGTCTTGGCTCCCAGTCTTCCCATGTTACTCTGCTTCTCCAAACCTTCCCTTCCCTGCCAACCTAGGCCTCCCCACACCCAAGAAGGGTTGTGATTTCTGTCCAGGGGACTGTAACTGGATTGTTTGGGGAGCAACTGACTTGGCAACAAGGAACAGATAGGTTATCAGCTAAAGAGTCAGCCAACTGTGTGATTCTCTCTGATACAGTGAAGTTTATAAGACACAGAGGGTTTGACATTTAGTTTCATCTTTTCGGTGGGTTTGTTTATAAATGAATCATACCTTCCTCACAAATATTATTTTGTGGGGTTTTCCCAACTTCATAAAGGTTCTGTGTCTCATTAAAACCACAAAACTCAATTTTGAAGATGGCGCCATAAGTAAATGCCTGTACTCGCTGACTCCCACAGCCACATCAAAATGACAAGTAAAATACAGAAAAACTAAAATACAGAACAACCATCATCCAGAACTACTGGAAAGCTGGCTGAACGGAATTCCTACAACTAGAGAAGTAAAGAAAAAGCATACTGAGACTGGTAGGGAGGTAGAGGCAAGAATGAGCTGGTCCGGCACCCACGTGTGACACTTTTTTATTTATTTTTTTTAATCTTTGTCATATATTTTTTTAAATAAATCTTTATTGTTCAGATTATTACAATTGTTCCTCCTTTCCCCCCTCCATAGCTCCCCTCCACCCAGTTCCCACCCCACCCTCTGCCTCCCCCCTCCACTGTCCTCATTCATAGGTGTATGATTTTTGTCCAGTCTCTTCCCACACCCCCCACACCAGTTTCCCCCTGAGAATTGTCAGTCCACTCCCTTTCTATGCCCCTGATTCTATTATATTCACCAGTTTATTCTGTTAATCAGATTTTTTATTCACTTGACTTTTAGATTCACTTGTTGATAGATATGTATTTGTTGTTCATAATTTTTATCTTTACCTTTTTCTTCTTCCTCTTCTTAAAGAATACCTTTCAGCATTTCATATAATAGTGGTTTGGTGTTGATGAACTCCTTTAGCTTTTTCTTATCTGTGAAGCTCTTTATCTTCCCTTCAATTCTGAATGATAGCTTTGCTGGGTAGAGTAATCTTGGTTGTAGGTTCTTGCTGTTCATCACTTTGAATATTTCTTGCCACTCACTTCTGGCCTGCATAGTTTCTGTTGAGAAATCAGCTGACAATCGTATGGGTGCAACCTTGTAGGTAACTAACTGCTTTTCTCTTGCTGCTTTTAAGATTCTCTCTTTGTCTTTTGCTCCTGGCATTTTAATTATGATGTGTCTTGGTGTGGTCGTTTTTGGATTCCTTTTGTTTGGGGTTCTGTGCACTTCCTGGACTTGTAAGTCTATTTCTTTCACCAGGTGGGGGAAGTTTTTGCTCATTATTTCTTCAAATAGGTTTTCAGTATCTTGTTCTCTCTCTTTTTCTGGAACCTCCATAATTTGGATGTTGGTATGCTTGAAGTTGTCCCAGAGGCTCCTTACACTATCTTTAAATTTTGGATCCTTTTTTCTTTTTGCTTTTCCAGTTGGGTGTTTTTTGCTTCTTTGTATTTCAAATCTTTGACTTGATTCTTGTGATCCTCTAGTCTGCTGTTGGATCTCTGTATATTATTTTTTATTTCAGTCAGTGTATGCTTAATTTCTAGTTGGTCCTTTTTCATATCCTCGAGGGTCTAGCTAAATTTATCGGCCTTTTCTAGAAAATTCTTGAAAAACCTTTAACCGTGGTTTTGAACTCTATATCCAGTTGTTTGCTTTCCTCCATTTCTTTCATTTGTGACCTGTTTCTTTGTCTCCGCATTTTGGCTGCTTCCCTGAGTTGATAGAGGAGCTTTGTGTGCTAGGTGTCCTATAGAGCCCAGTGGCTCAGCCTCCCCAGTTACCTGAGGTGGACACTCTTGGTACACCCATTTGTGGGCTGTGTGCGCAGTCTTGTTGTAGTTAAGCCTTGATTGTTGTTGGTACCACTGGGAGGAATTGACCTCCAGGCCAACTGGCTGTGAAGATCAGCTGTATCTATGATGGGAGAACTTCAATGCTGGAGACACCCTTATGAGTCAAGACTTGCTTCAGTGGGGCTTTGGTGCTCACTGAGTCTGCCCCCTGAGGATGTCTCTTATGTATCTGAGGAGTTGTAATCTGGATGGTCCTACTTTAACCCCTGGGTACACTGGCTCTTGGATCTCCAAGGAAGTGCTAATTTAGCCTCTGCCTGAAGTCACCCAGCTGGGGCCTTGGGCCTTTTTTTGCATGTTCTGGGTCTCACTGATTCAGCTGCAGTTTGTTAGGTAAGTTTAGAATTCAAAGGACCAGGGCATTCATATGCAAAAGCCTCTATGCTCAGTTTGGATGGGGCAGAGTCTCAGGGTGGAGCAAATAGCAATGGCTTCCCATTGGCCCTGCCCTAAGATGCCCCTGGGTTTCAGTGTCCCACTGTAATCACTGCAAGCACCTATGAGAGAAAGCCGCCCTTGAGTTTTACCCGCTGCCAGACAGTCCAGTTTCTCCCCGTATGAGTCTGGGTCCCCAGAGTCTCATCCAGAACTGGAGTTCAGAGCAGTCAGGAGCTTTTGTCTCCCTCCTGCTTGAGAAAGCCAGCTGCATACTCAGGTGCCAGCCCTCTCTGCATGCACGCCTCCATACCTCTGCCTTTACTTCTGCAGCTCCTCTGAGTCTCAGTGTGCTTTTCTCTTTCCTTCTAGTTGTAGAATTTCCACTCAGCCAGCATTTCTGTGGTTCTGGATAATGTCCCATTTGTCTTTTAGTTGTAGTTTTGAAATTGTTGTGCAAGGTAGCAGTTCAGGTGTTTACCTATGCTGCCATCTTGGTTTCTCCTCCATGTGATGCTTTTTTAATTGGGAGGGAGATAGTCTCCCCGGAGGATCAAGGGTTCCCAACCCTACACCAGACCCCCAGCACAGGGTCCCAGAGCTAGGAAAAGAAGTCCCTGGGCAGTAAGAACTCGGGCTGTAAAAACCGGTGCAGATTGGGGCTCAATGACACAGAGGCTGCTGGAAACCCAGCTGCTTCTCTTAAAGGGCTGGCACCATGAACTGAACTTATAAGGTCCTGCTTCCTCTGAGCTCCAGCACCAGGTGAGGCTCTGAGGAACACAGACACATACAAGAAGGAACTGGATGGTCTGGCATCAGGAGCAGGAACTCAGGGGTGGCTTTCTCCCAGATGGAGATGCTCCCAGGGATCATTGTGCCTATGCTGGGACTTGCCCAGCCACAGGGCTGATTGGCAGCCATTTCTGTTTGTTCTGCCCTGGTGATTCCCTAAGACCCTGCCTCAATTTACAACCTCACCCAAGCTGTGTGCAACAGCTTTTGCACATGAATGGCCTGTCCTTGCTCAGGCTAAAATCTCTCAAACAAGCTGCAGTTGGGTAAGAGAGCCCTAAACCTATCAATAAAAGGCCCAAGACCCAGCACCAGCACCAGCCTGCTTTGCTTCATAGCTGGGCCTCATCTGGGCACTTCCAAACCCGATACAAAGAGGAGGAATATGTAGATCTCTCTGTAGCTCCTGCTGGGTGGCCCAGGCAGTGGCTGACTTTGCATCTTCCTGGAGACCCAAGAGCCAGTGTACCCAGAGGTCAGTGTCAGACCATACCAGATCACAACTCTACACATCCAAAAGTGACACACTGAAGGGGAACACTCAGTGAGCACCAAAGCCTCACTGAAGCTCCATAGGGGTGCCTCCTGAACAGCAGCTTTCCCACTGTAGTTGCAGCTGGTCCTCACAGCCAATTGGCCTGGAGGTCAACTCCTCCCAGTGATACCAACAGCAATCAAGTCTCAACTACAACAAGACTGTGCCCACAGCCCACAAAGGGATGTACCTAGAGCTCCCAGCTAAGATGACTGGGGAGGCTGAGCCTCTGGGTCCTATAGAAAACCTACTACACAAAGACAATTTACCAACTCAAGGAGACATAGCAGCTCTACCCAACACATAGAAACAAACACAGGGAAGTAGCCAAAATGCAGAGACAAAGAAACATGTCACGAATTAAAAAGCAAACTACTGGATATAGATTTCAAAATCCAGTTTTAAGTTTAGTCAAGAATCTTCTAGAAACCTTCAAAAATAAAAAATGAAAAAGGACCAGTCAGAAATTAAGCATACACTGACTGAAATAAAGAATAATATACAGGGATTTGAAAGTAAACTAGAGGATTCTGAGAATCAAATCAATGATTTGAAATATGAGGAAGCAAAAAAACATTCAACCAAAAGAGCAAAAAGAAAAAAAAAATCCAAAAATATGAAGATAGTGTAAGGAGCCTCTGTGACAACTTCAAGCATTCCAACATTCGCATTATGGGGGTGCTAGGAGAAAAGAGAGAGCAAGATATTGAAAACCTATTTGAAGAAACAATGAGCGAAAACTTCCCCTACTTGGTGAAAGAAGTAGACTTACAAGTCCAGGAAGCATAGAGAGTCCTAAACAAGAGGAACCCAAAGACTAAATGCCAAGGACTAAAGACAAAGAGAAAATCTTAAAAGCAGCAAAAGAAAAGCAGTTAGTTACCTACAAGTGAATGTCCATATGACTGTCAGCTAATTTCTCAACAGAAACTATGCAGGCCAGAAAGGAGTGGCAAGAAATATTCAAAGTGATGAACAGCAAGAACCTACAATCAAGATTACTCTACCCAGCAAAGCTATAATTTGAATTGAAGGGCAGATAAAGAGCTTCACAGACAAGAAAAAGCTAAAGGAGTTCATCATCACCAAACCAGTATTATATGAAATGTTGAAAGACATTTTTTAAGAGGAAGAAGAAAAAGAAAAAGATAAAAAATATGAACGACAAATTGGCAACAAATACAACCAACATTTATATTCTCCGGTTCTCAGGATCCTCTGTAAAATGAGAAGGCTGAACAGGATGAACCCTAAAGTTTCCTGCAGCTCAATAATCATGTCATTCTGTCTCTCAAATACTAATGAGCTACACACATGATACTGGGTGAGTTATTTAACCTCTAGGACCATCAATTTCCTCATCTTCAAAATAAGAATGAGAAAGCCAACATCACAGGGAGAAGGAGCCTGACCCGCTTGGCTCAGTGGTTGACTGTCAACCTATGAACCATGAACCGGGAGGTCATGGTTCGATTCCCAGTCAGGGCACATGCCCCTGTTGCAGGCTCGATTGCCAGTGCAATGATTCTCTCTCAGAATTGACATTTCTGCTTCTCTCTTCCTCTCCCTTCCTTCTGAAATCAATAAAAGTGTGTTTTAAAAATAATAAAATTTTTTAAAACATAAAGGGAGAATGGGGAGGGGGATAGAGCCAGAGCTCAAGTACAGTAAGGGAAGTGAAAAATGACAAAGGCTTGGTTAGTGTAAATGTGATGAAGCCAGCTGTGTCTGTTAGCTGTGAATTATTGAAGCAGGATTCTGTCCCCTACCCTCTTTAGAGAATGGAAGGCAGAGGCCCTATCATTACTGAGGATCACATTTCAAAGGAATGGCTTATGAGTCTTTGAGAAAAGACACCCTGGCATTGTAGAAGATACATATAAATCTCAAAGGAACAGAGGAAGGAGTTACAATTGTAAGTTTTTTTTAAATAAGTGCTCTAAGAAAGGAAGGTCAGGGACCTATTGTCAGGTGTTGGCTAGAACAAACTAAATTATTTTAGACAGCCTTGAGCCTTTCCTGACAGGAAATCAAAAGGGGGCTGGGTTGTCCCAGGGACAAGGCCTTAGGCTGGTCAAGACTCTTAGTGCAAGGGTTTCGATGGAGACCTTCCATGCCTAGATTTCTTTGCAATTCCCACCTTCAAAAGTGCCTGGCATAGGAGTTTATGCTTAACAAAGAATCACTAGTCTTATAAATCCCTTCTCCCCTTTCACCCAATCACAAATTGGTAGTTACAAAACAGTCATGGGGATGTAAAGTACAGCATGGGGAATATAGTCAATAACATTGGGCAACAGTGTCTAGTGCCAGGTGGGTATTTGAATTATTGGGGGGATCACTTTGTAAAGTATATGGTTGTCTAATTACTGTGCTGTAGAAAATAGAAAATAAACTGAAAGTCAACTGTAATGGAAAAAATTTAAAAATCGTTCATTTATTTATTCAAAATGCCATAACTTTAATAATAAAACTTTCTTCAACCCAAAATTTTGTACAACTGATGTGAAAATGCAAAGATTTAGTGTAAAAATTGGAATTTGAAACTTGCTTAAGATATTATTAAGTCTTAGGAAATTGTTGGCAAGCAATGGACATGCTGCCGTTTAAAATGAATCTTATTCTTTTAATTAAGACATCTCTTCTGACTCCCCCATCTCCATCTACTTCACAAGGGATTTCCATTGCATCATGTAAAATTGCAGGTCTTTATAGCTTTTGCATATGCTATGCTCTCTCCCACTTGCATGTCAACTTCTTTATATCTTACATATTTACTCTCTCTCGCAAATGATCACTGGAGACTAAGTCCCAATGCCATTTCATCTTCAAAGTCCCTGTTCCCTGCCCCACCTTAATGACATTAGAGATTCTTATGTGCCATTAAAGAGTCATTGATTTATGGTCAGTGTTTTTCTCTCCCAGGTCCTGAAGGTTCCTTGAGAATAGGGCATCTCATTCAGCTTTGTATCTGGCACCTGTGTGCTCATGAGACTTTCAATAAATGTTCACTGAATAAATGTATGATACAGAAAAATAATACATTATTGCTGGAAACCAATTCCAGCATGTAACAATTACAAGAGTTTCATCAAAAGGTTGATGAAGTTTGGGCGGCTCAACAAGGGTGAGTCACATATGTAGTTTACCTGTTGGAATGGCTAAATGGCACTTCCCCCAAAGCTGAATAGGATTGTCTGCTGCCAGACAGCTCAGGGCATTTTATTGCCTCCTGTTGGACAAACACCTGAACAGCTGTAGGCTATTCCCCAAACTGACAATGCTCTGTAAACCCTACCCTTTGAAGTGTATGTCTCCACCTTGCCTTAGGACAAATTGTGTTAATAAATAGCCCGGGGTTCTTAGACAAGGAGTAGTCTTTCAGTTTCTTTAGCTGAAGCTCCTCTGACCCCCAATGCCTTTTAAAATTATCTTTCGTCCTTGGACTCCTTCTTGAATCTACGCATAAGCCCCTTTCTACAGAATGCTGAACCCTTTGTAATGCTGGGAAAAGAACCTTGGCACATTATTAGTTATTTTCAATCCCTTCCCTTCCTATATCTTCTGAAGAACAAGGATCCCCAGGAAGGCCTTAGGTTTTGCTCAGCAGAGTGATTGCTGGGATGCAAGTGATGGAAGCCAAAGGAGAAAGACCAAATTTCTTTTTGTGAGAAAATGTACAGAGAGACCTTCTGGAGATGGAGAGTGTTCCCCACCAGCCTGGAGAAGAAATGTTGGATGGGAAATGGGTTGTTTGGGAGAAAGACATATGGCAGCTCACATAGGATGTAGAACTTAGGGAGACACAGTGTTTAAAAGTGTTGCACAGAGTAATTCCATTTTCCATATTCACAAGAACTTTAATAACAGTTGACATGACTTGTCCATGTTTTTATTTTTTACTGCTTTTCTTTTTTATTTATTTATTTTTAATCCTTACTCGAGGGTATTTTTCCATTAATTATTAAAGGGAAGGAAGAGAGAGGGAAAGACAGAGAGAAACATCAATGTGAGAGAAACACATCGATTGGTTGCCTCCTGCACATGCCTCGACCAGGGCCCGGGCTGGGGAGGAACCTGCAACTGAGATACATAACCTTGACTAGAATCAAACCTGGGACCTGTCAGTCCCCAGGATGACACTCTATACACTGGGCCAAACCGACTAGGGCTGTCTATGTTTTCAGAGAATCATTTAGGTTTGTGTTTCCTCTAGGGGGAAGAAATCCATGCCTCAGACATAAAGAATTTGAGCCCAGGTTATCTGACCCCAACTCTAGGGAGGGCGGGAAGGGAAAATCTCCAGACCTGAGGTCAGACAACCTGGGCTCAGATGTCGACTTTTTCATTTACACTTACAAATTTAAGTAACTCACAAAAACTCTCTAAGCTTGCATGTCTTCAGCTATAAAATAGGCATGATATTATCTACCCCCACGTGATAGTTTTAAGGATAAAATGGACTAACAGATGTAAAAGTTCCAAGACCATGTTTGGTTCCAAGACCAAAAAGTTGAATCTGTGTAATGACTGTACATCCCTCTTCCATCTGGTCCAGTCTCTGAAAGAAGTTACTTTCAAATAAATGCAACCAAACAGCCAAGATTAATAAAGAAGGGATGCTATATTTTTCTTGGAAAACATTAGGTTGTCTAACTCATACTCTTAGCAAACCTTCTCACAATCCCTTTCCTAGTCTTCTCATAACTCACAATTCCATAAATCCTTTTATTTAGCTACATTCCTCCTACCTCACCAATGTCCCTTTACTGATGTCCCTTAGATTATTTTTTCTCTTATCCTCATCATCTAGATCAATGTAGCCTATGGACCAAGGCCTTCCTTTCTCTCCAAATCTCTTTTTCTTCCCATTGTTTTCATCATGAAAATCCAGGAACGTGGCATGAACGAGACAGGTACTCCACAAAGATCAGGTGTCTTAGTCTGCTTGAACTGCTATAACAAAATACCTCAGACTGGGTGGCTTATAAACAATAGAACTTTATTTCCCACAGTTCTGCAGGCTGGATGTCCTAGGTCAGGTTCTGGTGAAGGCTTTCTTCCTGGTTGCAGACTGCTGGCTTCTCCCCGTGTCCTCACATGACCAGGAAACTCTCTCAGAGCTCTTTTGTATGAGGGCCTGAATCTCATTCATGAGGCTGGTGGTTGACCGAATCACCTCCCAAAGGCCTAATACCATCACATGGAGCATTAGGGCTTCAACATATTAATATTGGGGGGAGGCGACACAAACATTCAGACCATACCATCATGGAATGTGGATGAAAGAGTAAGTACAGAAAGACAGCATTTCTTTTTCTTTCTTTTTTTTTTTTTTTTCAGGAAAGAGGAAAGGCTGGGAGCACTTCCATTTCAATAATGCTTTACTTGGTCATCTTTGTAAAGAGACCAGTTGAACTCCAGCCACAGAACAAGACTTGCAGCCAGAAGTTCTGAAGTCCTGGGGCATCTGAAATCATAGGAGCAGAGCTGCTACTTTCTGATTGGATGGTGACAGCCAGAGAACTAGGTTTCAAGTGCCTCCTAGTGTGGTCAGCATCCTGTCCAGGAACTCTGTGTCCCTCCGTGAGCAGAGCAGGTGTTCTCCCAAGAGTTTCCTCGGAGTTGGCATCTGCCCCATTACAAATACTTTCTTCTCGGCGCAGCTTGTGCCCGTGCAAATGTGTCTGCAGTTTTGCAGTCAGAAGAACTATATCTCTGAGCTCAACAAAAATGTCACATCCTGCTAATTCGAAAAAAAAATGTCCACGCTCTTCTGTTCCACTGCACACACTAATCTTGAAAGTAGAATCTAGTTCCTCTTTTTTGCAAACATACTCGGGATTCCTCCTTAGGAACAGATTTAAAAGGACATGTCGCTAAAAAAAAATGGCAGGTGTTGTAAAAAAAAATCAATCCAAAGCTGTTTCTTGTACTGCTATTTTTTGAGGCTTGCTTTTATTTTGGGGGGAGCATTTCACTAACAATGAGGCTGATTTGAATTTATGATTAGATTGTTTAAATAAGCCACTCTCTGTTAATATTCCTGCATTTCTATGGAAGAGACCACTGTAGATCAACATATTATATTCTATAGATTTAATCTGGTTTTTATCTCACTCATTTTTTTTTTCCTTTGGTTCAATACCATCCACATTGGTGTTTCTAAACCTAAGGAACCTCTCATCAATTTTCCCCAGACTGATCAGTTCTCATCTCTGTTCAAGCTTTTCTCCCCATGTGAAAGGCTATGTCATGCCCCATCATCTCTTTTAAAATCCATCTCCAGACGTCCTTCTCTCCTGCACCCCTTTCTCTAATTAGTTCCCACACTCCAATAGCTTCTTATCCCAGCACATTCCAAACTCCTTGATAGGATGTGACCTGGCATCTGTTGTTGTTGTTGTTTTTTAAACCCTTATTTTATTTCATACCATTCATTTTAATCTATTTTTATTAGTTAATTTCCTTGTAACTTTCCCCTCCCTCACCAATGTATTTTGCCCAGTGGTCTGACAGACCAGATTCATGAGCTTTCAATCCATGCTCATTTTTCTGACTTGATGTAGAAAAAATAATGTGTTCTTGTTTGTTTGTGGGTGTGTTGTTGTTGTGTTTTTTTTTTAAAGAGATATACTACTTTAAAACTTAGGGATAGGCAGTTAGGTGTACAGAAAAGATTTGGGGCTTAAAAATTAGACAAAGATAGCTATAAATCCTAGTTTTACTTTTGGGAAGTTTCTAAACCTCTCAGATTTATATGTGAAATGAGTAAGATAATGCCTATCTCCTGGAGTTCTATGGGAAATTAATGAGATAATCCTGGTGAACACCTTTCTAGATCGGGCGATTTAGAAGGTGTTAAAGGAAAAGAAATTAGAATTATGAGTGAAAGAATTCCCCACTTTTCAATGCTCCACTGCACACATAGTAAACACTCCTAAAGGGCTTGCCTTATGTCCCCTTGAGAGTCTCAGTTTAGGGTTTGGGGGAAGTGTGTGAACAGGCTACCTGGAGGGGAGCACACCTAAATTCCAGAAAAGGAAAAGAATCAAGAAATCATCCATTGTTCACTTTCTTTTGAACCTCTCTTCCAGCAAGCCTTCTGAGTTTAGGTTCAGCAACAGGACGCTGATTCAAGCCCACTTTTGTTTTATTTGGAAACTGCTTGGGTTAAAAACAAATTGTTGGGGTGGGTGGTAAGAGATCATCCAAAGGACTTATATGCATGCGTATAAGCACAACCAATAGACACAAGACACTGGGGGGGGGGTGGTGAGGGCAAATGGTGGGGGGAGGTCAATGCGGGGGGGGGGGGGGAGGAGACGTATGTACTACTATTTGTAATACCTTAAACAATCAAATAAAAATAATTAAAAGTAAATTTTAAAAAGTAAATAAAATAAAAATAATTGGAAGACAACATGAAAGCGTCCCTGCAGAGGATACCCTTGTTTTGTTTGTGGTTCTCATAGAATCTGAGTAAGACCATTTTAAGCTCCTCACAGGACAGACAAGGAAAGGTTTTTTTATTTGCCCCACAGTCTAGCACCATAGCCTAGGGAAGCTGACCCTCAAAATGATGAAGGGATAAATGAACGGCAGGATGAAGACACGAATGATGAAAAATGAATGAATGACTCCGAGCCAGGGCTGGAACATAGATGGGGGTCCTTATTTGTTGCTACTTTCTTCACAGTTGCTGGTAAGATTTTTGGCCCACCTCCTCCTTTATAACTTCTCTTTCTCTCCCATCTGCCTCTTCTATTTTCAAGGTCCAACAAGACCTGTATGGAAGCCTGTCGCCCTTCCAGCCCCCGCTCCTCCCTCATAGCCCCGCCCCTCCACCACGAGGCCCCGCCCCCCTGACAGGCTCTGCAGAAATGAATGGCAGCGTTGCCGCCGCGCCGCTCGAGGCGCTGATTGGCCGCCCAGTGCCGTGATGCACCGGCGGCCCAGGGAGCACGCAGGTGGGCGGGGCCGGCGGGGGTGGAGCCGGACTCCAGGGCGGGGCGCGGAGGCTCAGGGGCGGAGAAGCCGGGAGGCGGGAGGCGGGAGGTGCCGGGCCCGTTTAAGCGGCCTCCCTCCCGCCCCCAGCCGCCCGGTCTGGCCCCGGCTCCGTCCCGAACCCCGGTCTGACCCACTCCGGCCCTGCCCCGCAGAGCGGTCCGCGGTGCACCCGGGCGGCCTCCGAAGCAAACCAAGCCCATGAGGGCCGCGCGCCCGGCCGCCGGCGCTGACGAGACGGAGCTCCGGGCCCGCGAGGAGGAGCGGAGGATCAATGCGGTTCCAGAATCGATTCCAGAGGTAAGAGGGATGGATTCCCCGCGCCCCCGCCCGTGCCAAGCGTGGGCCCCAGATCCACCTGCTCCCATGTGGGTCCCGGCTCCCCACCTGGATCCATCCCTCGGTGGATCCGCCTTGGCCTGGGACCAGCTCCCGGGGATTCCCCGCCCTGAAGTCGCTGGGCGATCCCCTCCCTCCGAGGACCGGGACCTGGTGCCTGACCCGGGTACCCCCTCGCGATCTGTGGACCTCGGGTTTCCAGATCCCCGGTGCTCATCTGATTTAGCACCCCCCCTCCCGGCCCCCATCCAGGCGGGGCACTTGCTTGCTCTGAGACCCGAACCCCAATCGCAGGCGCCGCCCCCGGATCCACAGACTCTGGCTTTGGCCGTCACCCCTTTCCCCACAGTCTGCGGGACTCCGGGTGCTGGAGGAAGGAGGGCCCGTGGCTGCTGCACCCTGCAGCTAGTTCTGTAGTAAAGCTGGGGGGCTGGGCCTTTTCGGTGCTTTGTAAACGGCCCTGGCAACGGGGAAACTGAGGCACTCTCCATTGATTTAGCTTGTCTGGCCCTGTCCGTGACTTGAAGGTTCTCAGGCTTATTTAGCGCCCCCCTCGTCCCCCGGGCGGTGCTATTCGGGGCACTGCGAAGGGTCAAGTTAGCATCCGGGTGGTGGTAAGGTCTGCTGTTGGGGTGCCCGTGTTAGCAAAGGAGGAGGAGGAACGAGGCGCGCCACCGGAAGAATGGCAGGCTGCTCATTGACTGGAGAGCTGGTTAGCACGCCAGCCGGCCAGCCAGCCGGGAGAGGCACCGTGGCTTTAATCCGGGCTCTGGGTCACTGCCATCCAGCCATGGATGGAGGCCGGCCCATGGTTCCCAGAGGAAGCTCTGGGCTTTTTTTTTTTTTTTTTTTTTTTATTCTTCGGCGTTTAAGTGGGTGAAAGTTCACCTCCCCTGTGTTTGTGGTAATTCTCCATCTCTTTGTCTGAATCAGGCCGCTGTTCCCTATTCCCAGACCTCCACCAGCCAGCTAGCTAGCTTAGTGTGCAGTGACGGGGGCGGGGGGAATTTGAAAGAAGGAAAGAAGGCATGGAATCTTCCAAGGAGGTTATTGTGGAGGTTTTAGGCACGAACCTTTTCTTTTAAACAATTTAAGTGCATTTGTTTTATTTCCGATTTTCTAATCCCTCAATGCCCACTCACCCATTATGCTGATCTCATTCCTCCCCCAATCCCACCGCTATGGAAGCCAAAATATGCCTAGGAAGCGTTGTGGTGGACTGTGCTATCAGAAGGACCATCAGTTTGAAGACTTGGATTCATTTCTGAATGTCCCTCAGGGTGTTGAATGCCTGGCACTGTTCCCCTAGTGGGAACATCATATCAAGTGCTTGTAAAGGCGAAAAGGAACCATGATGTTCTGGCTTTAGACTCTGACGTCAGGAATGAAGACAGGGGGGCTTTTTCAGGGAGACTGTAACCTGGGTTCAGGCTTGATTGGTGCAGCCCTGTGCATGGGGCTTGTTTGATTTGGTTATACTTCTACATGTCTGTGCTCTTCCTGTTTGCAGAGAACAGCGGCAATATTCTGTGAAATTCCCCTTCCTTATTTGATTAAAAGTTTCCTATCCTTTGAATTCTACTCTAGAAAGAAAGAAAAGAGCTGGTTTTTACTCTTGGTTGTAACATTAAAACAATGTTAAGAGACAAAAAAAACAATCCACTTTTTTAGGATTCATCTATCTCACCTGAATGAATTATTTCCTTTTTGCTGGACTCTAATCTATCATAGATGTAATGTGATTGTGTGATCTGCTTTATTCATTTAAAAATGAAATGTACAATCATTTTCTTTTGATGTGGCTCAGACTTTGTAATTTTCCCAGTGGCTGCACAATATCAATGACTATTTAACAGTTATTTTCTTTTTTTTCTTTTTAATATATTTTATTGATTTTTTACAGAGAGGAAGGGAGAGGCACAGAGAGTTAGAAACATCAATGAGAGAAACATCGATCAGCTGCCTCTTGCACACCCACCACTGGGGATGTGCCCACAACCAAGGTACATGCCCTTGACCAGAATCAAACCTGGGACCCTTCAGTCCGCAGGTTGACGCTCTATCCACTGAGCCAAACCAGTCAGGGCTAACAGTTATTTTCTTGATGACATCTAGATATGCCCTGATTTTCTTCTTTTTTTAAAATTCATTGATTGATAGAGAGAGAAACATAGATTTAGTTCACTTATTTATGCATTCATTGGTTGATTCTTTCTTTAAAAAAAAATATTTTTTATTGATTTTTTTTACAGAGAGGAAGGGAGAGGGATAGAGAGAAACATCAGTGAGAGAGAAACATTGATCAGCTGCCTCCTGCACACCCCCTACTGGGGATGTGCCCACAACCAAGGTACATGCCCTTGACCGGAGTCAAACCTGGGACCCTTGAGTCCGCAGGCCGACACTCTATCCACTGAGCCAAACCAGTTAGGGCTCATTGGTTGATTCTTGCTTGTGCCCTGACTGGGGATTGAACCCGAAACCTTGGTGTATTAGGCCGACACTCTAACCAACTGAGCTATACAACCAGGGCTATCCTGATTTTCTTTGAACACTAAGTGGTGCCATAATTTCTTGTTTTTGTATTATAGACTAGATTGGAAAGATATTTCTCAGGGTCAATTTGAGCTTAGAAATAAAGCTTGAAAGTAAAAAGTAATATAACAACAAAAAGTCCTGGCTTTTGTGGTCACACATTGAAATGTTGAGTACTATTCTCTTAACATGTAAAGCCATGTTCATTTATATATCTTTTACGCATTCAGGGTAGTTATGGTAGATAAATTACAGAGGAACTAGAGGGAAGGGCACCCTATCTTTGAACGCATGTGCTCCTCCTGATAGATTTATCAGGACTCAAGTGAAAAGCATTTGATCTCAGTAAACACATTTCATTTAAGCCGTGGCTTGTGGCTCTGCCTAAATTACAAGAAAACCTGAACACCCTGCTGTTTTGTTCATAATGGAAACTTGGCGGTCATTGTAGCTTCGGATCAACTTCCAGCGTTCTGCCATTTCTGTGGAGGAGGGCCGGGAGGAAGCTTAGCCCACTGTCTGAAGTGAGGGCTTTATGCACGCATGGCTTACGATAGGAAAGGTTATGACATGGAAGATTCCACTGGGACATGGCATATTTTATCTCTTTTGCTTTATCACTTGTACATTTGAGTCCTCCCCCTCCTTCACTCCCCCTCCCCGCCCCCCATCATTCTCTCCCTTTCACAGCATCTCTGACTGATTAGAATAACTCCTAACAGTGAGTGCCAAACTTTGCTAGGTAGTGGCTGGGTATTTGTACAGGGGGTGGGCAAAAGTAGACTTAGAGTTGTGACTTTTTTTTTTTTAGTTAATAAAGCTATTTGGAATAATCATAACCTGTATGTCTTTTTCCATACAAACAACTCTAAACCCACTTCTGCCCACCTTGTATATTATTCATCGAATCTTCAACTATAACCCTGGAAGACAAATTTTATACTCATTGCCCAGTAGAACAGATGGGGTTCAAGAATAAAAGGGAACTTGGCCTAGTTACACAGCTAGGGAAAGAACAGATCCAAAGGTTCAATTTCTTGTCCCTTTTATCACCCATGTTGCCAGCTCACCACGTCTATCTCACTGCAACATCTACGTGTACAGTGTAGAGGCCTAGGACCCACAGTAGCTCCTACTGTATCTTGTGGGTGCATACTCATTTCTCCAGCCTTGCAACTGAAAAACCAAGGGAAAGGATGCTCCTTTCCTCAGCCCCAGCCTTGGGACCACTCAAATGGAATACGAGGCAAAACACCTTATTCTAAAGCACCAGGAAGTCTTCCAGGATTGCCGTTGCCTTTTTGCACATGTTCTCAGAGCACTGAATCATAGGCATGGGTAGTGTCCCTGTATATGCCTTCTCCCTTATTTAATAATTAAGTTCATGTCCCCTGCCACTGTCACCACCTCTGGCAATATGCGCATTCATAAAGGGGAACTCATAATTTGTGCACAGCGGTCAGCTCATGTTGCCTCATCAAGTGATGTTGAAGGAGTCCTTGGAATGTCCATGGTCTTGGCCTTTAAGAATTTTCTTTACATAACATTCAGCGTTCTTTTGGCTCCAAGAGAGCCTGTTTCTCTTCGTTACATACAGAACCTGCTACATCCCCAGTGAAACCAGTAACAGTGGGATAGCGCTCCGTTAAGATAAAACAGTTCAGCTGCAATGTCTGTCTTGTCTTTCTATCCACTCATTCAGCACCTATTTATTAAGCTCTAGCAATAAACTGGGCCTTGTGCTTGGGATTAGATGTGAAATGGTGGACAAGATGGCCTTTATGGAATTCACTTTACAGTGTTGAGAGATGAAATAACAAACATTTAAAAAATCTTACTAAATGTGATGAGGGCTCTGGTGGTGGGGGGCTGAAGTGATATTATTGTTATTAGTAGTAGTATCCTCACCTGAGGGTATTACTTTCCATTGATTTTTAAAAATATATATTTTTATTGATTTTAGAAAGGAAGGGAGAGGGAGAGGGAGAGATAGAGAAACATTAATGAGAAAGAATCATTAGTTGGCTGCTTCCTGCATGCCCCACACTGGGGATCGTGCCCACAACTCGGGCATATCCCCTGACCAGGAATCAAACTGTGACCTCCTGGTTCATAGATTGACACTCAACCAGAGTCATGCCAGCTGGGCCCCATTTTTAGGGAGATTTTTAGAGATAGTGGAAAGGAGGGAGAGACACAGAGAGAAACATCCAGGTGAGAGAGACACATGGATTGATTGCTCAGTGTGTGGGAGTTAATTGGCATTTTACATCATTTGGATCTTGGGAGTGATTTCTTAAGCAGGCAAGATTGTGCCCTGGCAGATCAGGGAGAAATGGAAGAAAGGCATTGTACATTTCCCATCGAAACAATTGTGCTCTCTATGCCACTGAGCCCCAGACAGTGATCTGCTCTTAGCATAGTTTCTCCTACCTGTGCCCATTGCCCAATTTTGGCTCTCTCCGTAACAGAACCTACCTGAGGTCACATGGGTGGGATATTTTTCTCCACAACTCCTGAGTTTATTTTGAACCTGAGTGATCCCAGGTGGGCAGGAACTGAGCTGTGACAAACATGGCCACCCAGCTTCTTTGCTTTTAGCAGAAAATGTGAAAGTCTATCCTGGTTGCTGTGTAATGGTCTGACTATTTTTAGATTGGGCTGCCAGAGATATAAATTGCTATTTCAGTCTGCAACTACTGGTGGGTGGACAAACCCTACTTACTGCGCCCTCCACAGAGCACTCCCAGTTTTACTCTGGTCTCTGCCATCCACCCTGGAGCCTTGCTCTTTACCCTTTACGATTCCTCCCAGGGCGTGGGGCTTCTAGCTCTGTTATGTCTCAGGGAAATGATGTGGCAGATCCTTGAATGCTGGGGACACTGAGAAAGTGTTCGTCCCAAGAGTGTCATTATTTTCTTTTTTACAAATAAGAGCTGGATAGCAACACTCCCGTCCCTTAGGAAATTAGTAAAATTATTTAAAGGATCATCAGGGGAGAAAAGATTTATTTATGTGTGAGCATATCTTGGATCCATTCTGGAGCTGCTAACTGCATGTTTCTCTTACTCGGTTTCCAAGCCATCTGGTGAATTCCATTTGATGAGTATGTCTTTACACATATGTTAGGTAGCTAACCCATTGGAGGGCCTTCACTCTCCCAAATTCATTCCCCCGTGGATTTTCCCTTCGAACTCTACATGGGGTCACTAGGGACTGCCACTGTATTTTTGTTTAGTTGCTTCAAGGACAATGGCCCCTCCTAATTCAGGGAGAACGTGCCAGTCTTTTGTTCATAAACAGGACACTGGAATGGCTTGACCATGTGTTTTAGCCTATTTTTGGCCACCTGGCTCTGCCCTTTGGTTCAGCCAGGTACCATTTTCAATGTGTTCATTAATAAGCTGTGACTAGTCAGAGTGCCTAGTGGCAAATACTAGTAACCAAGTCCACCCTCCCCTCCCCCCAAACTAGCTCAAGCACAAAGATAGTTTATTGTGCAAAGCCTGCTGATGCTTTGCAGGCTCCAAGCACAGGAATGCAGTAGGACCCAAGACCTGAAGGCTGCTGGGTTCTTTGACCTCCATTTGCTTCTCTGCATCTCGTTCAGGCAGCTGCTTTATATTCCTGACTTTACATCTCCCTTTTCCCAGAGGACAGACAGACAAAGCCAGAACCCCTTTGTCATGTGTGTGGGTGGGGTTTGGGGGACCCTCACCTACACAATGAAATGGAAGAATGCTGTGGGTCTCTCCAGGTTCTGCCGTGGCCATGCTTGTCACTGCATTGGTGCTTGCCACAAAGTTAGCCCCAAGGAAATATGGGGTATGGGTCTGTGTGGCACAGATTTTGATATTTAGGTACGTACATTTGTGTGTATATTTGAATTTTAGAGCCAGAGTTTCAGCTACGAGTCATCTATTTGGATTTTGAAGCAAACTCCTTTAATTCAGGAAGGGTGCAGGTGAAGATATACCTCTTGTTTAGGTGGCCCAGAGGCAGCCAGGTGCCATTTATTTATTTATTATCTGCTGCCAGAACAGATAATGTAATAGAGAGAAACTAGTTGGACAGGCCGGCTGATCATGGGATGTAGGGCTTAAAGATCTGCATGTATAAAGCTTTCTAAATTTTTGAGAGCAAAAACAGAAACCTTTCAAATGCATCGTGCCCCTTTTCATTTAATGGCCATTACTGGACTTTGTAGAGTTTAGGAAAATCCCCTTGGTTTGCTTTCTGTTAACGGTTAAGATTTGGTTGTGCCTTTTTTTTTTAGTGTGAGAGGTACCAGTTGAAGGGAGTGGATATGGTTTCTGTTTGCTTTGGGTTGGTAGGCTTTTCTTTTGAATGACCTGAAAGTATGAACTAGAGCAGTGGTCAGCAAACTCATTAGTCAACAGAGCCAAATATCAACAGTACAACGATTGAAATTTCTTTTGAGAGCCGAATTTTTTAAACTTAAACTTCTTCTAACGCCACTTCTTCAAAATAGACTCGTCTAGGCCATGGTATTTTGTGGAAGAGCCACACTCAAGGGGCCAAAGAGCTGCATGTGGCTCACGAGCCATTGTTTGCCGACCACTGAACTAGGGCATTTGCTGTAGGATCATTGCTGTGGGCTCAGTTTACACCTGCTTAGTGGCTTTGGTTCTGTTCCCGTAACTAGGTGTTTCCAGCAGGTGCCTCTTTGTTTAGAATAGACCAAACAACCATTGGCAGGCTACCCACTGCTTTTCACATGCTTTGAGCTGTTCTCACGTGATGTCTTTCTGTTTCTGCAGGTTCATGAACCACCGGGCCCCAGCCAATGGCCGCTACAAACCAACTTGTTATGAACATGCTGCTAACTGTTACACACATGCAGTGAGTATGCATTTCCTGCATTTTCGTCCTCCCAAAAGGCTTTGCAGGGAGGCAGGGGCAGTTCTCTCTAGTAACTTCCACCCCATTAGTTGGATTTACCCATCCCTTATCTACCAGAGTATCAGTGCGGGGTCCTGTCACCAGAAACAGTGCTCTGACCTACAGTCTCCTCTGTCCATCCTGGACTTGCTTCCTCTGAGAAGGTCTTTAAAAAGGATAATAGTAAGCACCCTAGTCAAAGACTGTCACCCTGGAATGAAATGAATCGCCTTTTCAGGATAGTCAGCTATGTTCATTTGGCAAGGAGAGCTCACTATTGGTTGATAAAGGTGCTTTTTATTTCTAAATGATCCCCTGAAACTGGTAGCCACACCTTCCCTGTTACCACAGTGGCTATACCCTTCAGTACAAATTATATTTCTTTAAAAAATAAAAATAAAAAAAAATGTGTATATATATATATATATATATATATATATATATATATATATTTTATTGATTTTTAGAGAGAAGGGAAGGGAGAGGGAGAGAGAAAGAGAAACATCAATATGAGAGTGGAACATTGATTGGCTGCCTCCTGCACGCCCCCTACCGGGAACCAAGCCTGCAACTCGGGGGCATGTGCCCCAACTAAGAATTGAATCAGCAACCTTGTGGTGCACTGGATGACACCCAACCAACTGAGCCACACTGGCGAGGGCACAAATGTTATTTCTTATTGAAGAAAGAGCTAATTTGATCTCTAAATTCTTAATTTTCTTTCTTTCTTATAAAAGCAAAACCTGCTCAGTATAAGAAACTTAGAAAACACTGGAAAATGTAGAAGGAAAATAAAACTACCCAGAAATAAATGAATGCTTTGGTGCATTTCTTCCTTTTAGGTGTAGTGTTAGTGAATATGTATGTATTTTCATAGTTTTTCTATTAATGTCCTATCATTGGCCTTTTTCTTGTGTCATTACACATTTCCCCTTTTCTGTGGTTTCATTATTCCCTTTGAAAGTCACATTTAGTGAGGCTTTAGAGGAAAAATGGTATATAGTCTGAAGAAAAGCAATAGAAAAGGAGACCAATTTAGTCTTTTAGTGAGGAGTGTAATTTATGCAGTGCTAGTACAATATGTAGGCGACATACATGTGCCATTAGATTAAAATTCGTTTGAAGTCGAGTTGTGTACAATTCCTGGGCTCTGCATAGCAGGACCTGTTTCCAATACAACTATCTCATCCGGCTCTCCTGACGATTACCCAAGAAAGGCAAATGTTTGTTCTAAAGCGACCTTTCTAAAATTACCCTGGTATGTTCCGAGTAGTAGCCGCTCTCTCTATGGAGCATGCCCATGCCTTTCTCCCACTCCTGTCCTCTGAGTCCGTTTCCTCGCCTCTCTCCTTCCCCTAAGCTCCAAGGGCCCTTCTTTTTCCTCTGTAACTTATTTCCTGAGCCCATTTCTTCTAAATAAATTTTCCCTTATTAAAAAAGAAAAAGTTATCCCTGGTAATCCTACGTATTTGTAACACGGTCTCAGTTCGGTAAGAGCCGGGATATTCACTTTGCTGTGCCCTTCCCTTAGTTCCTCATTGTCCCGGCCATCGTGGGCAGCGCCCTCCTCCATTGGCTGTCTGACGACTGCTGGGAGAAGATAACAGCATGGATTTACGGCATGGGCCTCTGTGCCCTCTTCATCGTCTCCACAGTATTTCACATGGTGTCATGGAAAAAGAGCCACCTAAGGTACAGTGGAGCAGACAGTCTCCTGCCTGGCTGACTTTGTTATTATTATTATTTTTTAAATATATTTTTATTGATTTCAGAGAGAAAGGGAAAGGGAGAGAGAGACAGACACATCACTGATGAGAGAGAATCACTGATTGGCTGCCTCCTGCACGCCCACTACTGGGGATTGAACTCGCAACCCAGGCATGTGCCCTTGACCGGAATCAAACCCAGGACCCTCCAGTCCACAGGCCGACGCTCTATCCTCTGAGCCAAACTGGCTCGGGCCTACCTTGCAGACTTTAATGCTATCCCATTACTTCGGAAGCTTCCTATGGATTGGACAGGTTTGAGGGCCCTTGTGTGTATCTAGCAAAGCGGGCCTTTGCTCAGAAACCAACAAAATGGCACTGCTTCCCCAGGACTGAACAACAAAAACCCCGAGACCCATTTGCCAGTGCTGTAAGCATACTAAGGCATTGCAGGGCGCTGCAGCTGTGGGGCAGTGACCGCATGAACTGAACTGGGAGGCAGTGGCTGGCTGTGAGCCCCAGCCCTGCCAGGTTAGCCTTGCTGATGTCACCAGATCTCACGGAGCCCCCGTTTCTCCATCACTAAAATGAGGATAACAATGCCTTCCTCACTGGATTATTGTGATAGCTGAATGAGATAGTGCATGTGGAAGTGATTTGAAAATTACAAAAGACTCTGGGACTGTGAGATGTGAGATGTGAGGCAGTACACAGCAGCTTGGGGTCACTGTCGTGCAAAGTTCAGCTTCCGAATTAGGTCCTGTGTGTGTATGGGTTCAAACACAATTCCTGTGTTTTACTAGTATTCGCTGTCAGGCACTTTTCAAAAACACTCTGGCCCCGAGCCTCTCAATGAGAAGGACGTGGAAGCATTCCCCTTCTGAGCGAAGGACTCATTTGGGGGGGAGGGGGGGCCCACAAAGGGAGCAGCACACCATTTAGTTGCTTATGAAATAGATTCTGCACAACCCAAAGGGCAAATTTCTTCTCCAAAAAAGGAGAATTCAGAGCAGACTTAAGAGTGACTTAAAATAATATCAGAACATATCTTTTTGTTTTACAGAATGTCCAAAAATATCTCAAACTGTTCAAACAATCCAATATTAAAAAGACATGCTCTCTTTAAGGGGTGATGCTATATTATTGGTTTCCTCACATGTGGAATCATAGAAGTCACAGAGTTTTACAGCTGGATGGATCCTGAGGGATCATCTAATCCAAACCCGTTAATTTTCACCTGGGGAAATTGAGGCTCAGAGATGTGGCCTGACTGGCCTGAGTCAGTGATACCTGCAGAATCCGATCATCCCAGGGCTTCTGATTCCTAGTCCTGAGGTGCTTTTCACCCCATCCTTCACAATATTGCTGGCAGTATACAGTCTGCTACCTTGCCTGTAAGGTGACAGCTCCCCGGGCTTAAAAATAAAACCCCCGCACTGAATCCCGAGGGAGCCGTAGACATACTCGCACAAGGCATCAGCAGTACCTGAGCTGGCTGCTCAGGACACACGGTCACAGAGCCAGAGGCCAGAGCACTTCATTATCTTCTTGGCAAGCGCCGCGCTTGTGGTTGCCTCAGCTGACTTGGCTCTGATGTCTAGATTTCTGAATCAATAAAGAGTTGTAGATGCCATACTTCAGTAGGCAGGGCCTCCCTGCCAGGGGCTGGAGAAGAAGGTGCAACAGAAACCAGGCTCTCTTGAACCGCGAAATAGCATCGCTAGAATTGTAAACCACGTGGGCATTTCTGCTCTGCCTTAATTTTTTTTAATATTCAAGTGTAATCTTAGTTTAAGTAAAAGAGGGAAGGGAATTATTCATTGAGTACCTACTTACTATGTGCTGGATGCTGTGCTAAACATATGGCTACACTATCTCATTTAATGCTCACGCAGACTTGATAGAGATGCTATTATTTCTATCTTACATATGAGGAGAGTGAGGATCAGAGAGGTGGGTGGAGGATCTTGAATAAAATTTCAGGTCTGACTTTGCCTGCTGTGATGGTGCATAACAATTTAGAGCGTGATTTTCAACCTTTTTTCATCTCACGGCACACATAAAGTAATTACTAAAATTCTGTGGCACACCAAAGAACATATTTTTTTGCCAACCGGACAAAAAAGTAGGTATAGTTTTGATTCATTCACACCAGACAGCTATTGTCATTTTTTTATTTGACAATCTGAGGGAAAAGAGGTCAGTGCCCTTGACCAAATAGTCAGGTGTTGCCCGTTTTAAAAATTCTTGTGGCACACTAGTTGAAGATCGCTGACCTAGAAAGCAAAATTAGAAAGGCCAAACCTGGCTAGGAATCACAGTCATCCAAGGAGTTAAAAAAGAAATAACCCTCTTTCCCTCCATCCTCTACCCCCATCTTCTAGCCCTTTTAAATTAGGGTCTTCTGGACTGGAGTGATAACCCATACTTCCAGTCTGAACATTTTCTGGGAACTGTCTAACTTGGTGTTCTCTCCCATTAGGACAGTGGAGCAATGTTTCCACATGTGTGATAGAATGGTTATCTATTTCTTCATTGCTGCATCTTATGCGCCATGGTAAGATACAATCTTTCTATTTTTGAAGAATCGTGTTTTTATGATAGAATTGCCCAGTCCTTTCTTCCCTTCCTCCTGTCCCTATGTCCAGCCCCCATGCATATACCCAACCCTTCTGCCCCCAACATACATACATGCGTTATTTTTCCATCTTGATGTACTTGGGTCAGATTGCAGATTTTAAGGGGAGAAAGCTGCTGCTGTTCAGAATATATGTCTGGCACTGGATTATTAAAGAGAAGTGTTGTGAACTTGGGTATAAGTAGCACCCTCATTTCATTTGCCTTCTCTATTCTTTTATACCTCTACTGCTGTTCAGAATACCTAGGCATCTAATTAAGTGGAAATGCTATAAATATGTAGGAGGAAAACAAGCTCTGTTTTGAAATGTATACTGTTTGTCTTCAGTACTTCACAGCACAGTAGCTACTGTATATGGAATGCATTTCTTCACCTGTATGAGTAAGAGAACTAGCCAAATGTATTAGCTATTTAAAATATCTGGTACTCTGATCCATTTCCTTGATCTTCCTGCTCTTTTGGTATAGAGATAAGATAGAACCTTTTGTTGCTTTGAAAACTGTAACTAAAGGAACATTCGTTTTCCCTACCAAGACGTGGTCCAGTTTTAAACACTCAGAAATTCACATCATGCCATCGACTACAGCAGTCATTAGAAACAGCTGGCCTCTAGACTCTGGCTCATGCTGCATCCATCATGCAAGAGAAACCTAATTATCTACTGGAGGAAAAGGAAATACTCTCTCTCCAGCACCTGTTACTAAATTACAGGTCTGCATTATATCGGAGAGAGAACCCTTAAAGGCTTTTGTGAAGCACACATCAATTTAACGTTAAGTCCATGACAATTTTAAATGTAGGCAGAGGAATCACATCTTCACAGTAGACAGTTTGTTCACATGTCATCTTTGATACGTGGGTGATACTTTTTCCATTTGGAACTATTAATTTTATAGTACTAGCCAATCAGAACAACGTTGGTCCCCCCCCCCCCCCCGCCCCCCATATCCTTAATAGAAAATTAGTACAAATGTATTTGCAGCGTTTTAACATCCAGGCCTCACAAGAGCCCATGGTACAATGCTAATAAATGTCTTCTATAATAAATGTCGGGGGAATTCTTCTCATGTTCTCTCTTGGAAGAGAGACTGATAGTGGAGACGCTAGGTCTGTGTGTTAGGTATCTGCTGCGGTTATGTGATCCCTGTTCGGGATTTTGTTCAGGGTTCCTGTTAAGCTTTGTAAGTAATCCACTCTCAAATGCATCCTCAGAACAGGAAGGCAAGCAGAATTCACAGCAGCCTGCCTTATTAGGGCCTCCCAGGTGTGCTGGGACTCCTACATATCTCCTTTTAGTAAGTTCTGTTCCTAAACCACGTTGGAAGCAATTCTGAGTCTTAAAGGTCGGCTGACAATTTTATCTTTGAGTTATTCATGTTACCCAACTTCCCCAAACGCCTCCCTGGCTGTTGAGTGCCTCTGCTTCCCGGTTTTAGCCCTGAACTTGCTCGCCCTCCTGTAAGACTGGAGGACAACACGGGTTCTGCAAGTTCTCTTCATTTATCACCTCTGTTCTTTGTTGTCATTTTACATTTTTAGGTTAAATCTCCGTGAACTTGGACCCCTGGCATCTCATATGCGTTGGTTTATCTGGCTCATGGCAGCTGGAGGAACCATTTATGTATTTCTCTACCATGAAAAGTAAGAGGAAATCATTTATATTTGATCATTTTAAAAGTAACTGCCTAAGTTTTATCTCCACCACAATTTGCTCTCTCTGCGCTTCGAAATAGTAGAAATACATAAACAGAAAATATCGTGTTTTAAACAAATCTTCAGAACCATATTTGGTATTCATCATCAAGTGGGCAGATTGCTGTGGGAGAAAAGAGGTGAGGGACAAGGTGGACTGCCATGGAGACGCAGCTGGACCTCGTTTCACATCCTCAGGAAGACTGGCCTCATGAGCGGACCAGCCTTATCCCCTGTGATTTACAGTCATCACGGGAGAAAAAGAACCGCTTTTCAAGGTTCCTATGAAGATGGAAGATAATAGATATTAAGTGCCCAGCACAGCACTTACCTAGATAGGAACCTAGATTCTCTGAGAAGGAAGGGTTTGGAAGGGCATCTAAACCCTTTATATCCTAACCATGGGGCACATGTTATTAATTCGTTATTCGTAGCACATAGTCCTAAGTGTTAAGCAATGTAAGAAGGAAAGGTGATTGAAATTTAGTCTCTTCGCTCTAGAGGAGACCTTCAAAGTCATCTATTCCAGCTTTATGCTTAAAAAACGAGAATATTTAGGACATGCATCTAATTAGTGACTCTGCAACTGGGACCCCAGTGTCCTAGTTCCTAGGCCATGGCTCTTTTCATTATTGCATATGCCCAGATTTGAGAAGCTCACAACCAAGAAATCATTGTCATTGGACACAGTTTATTAAATTCTTTATTGTGGTTGGCAGAATGGTTCTCAGAGTTCAGCATAATTTGTTTACCACAAAGCATTAAAATATTTTCCCTTTTCAGAAGACAATGGTAGTTTTTGCTAGCTTCTCTCCAACTCTGAAATTCACATAAATGCATTGTCCCCCAGAATTAGCAATTCTAAGTGGTATTATGCAGTATATATAAATCCATGGAAACAGTTTGCTTCTTGGATTCAAATCCCTAATTTATAGTCTTTTTTAAAAATGTATATTTGGTCTCCAGAGATGCTGTATATTTTAAGTTATGTTTTTATTGATTTCAGAGAGGAAGGGAGAGGGAGAGAGATAGAAACATCAAGGAGAAAGAATCATTGATCAGCTGCCTCTTGCATGCCCCCTACTGGGAATCGAGCCCGCAGTCTGGGCATGTGCCCTTGGCTGGAATCGAACCCAGGATCCTTCAGTCCTCAGGCCAACAATCTATTTACTGAGCCAAACCGGCCAGGCCACCTAATTTATATTCTTGATAAAATAGGAAGTAAAGTAAGACAACTATCTTTTCTCCTGTTCCAGACTTCCTAATGTAAACCAAACCTGCAAACCCCGCTTCCCCAGTTCCCTGATAGGGTTCCTTCATGGTGGACTTTGAGTAGAAAACACTAAGAATGACAGGCGAGTCTCACTTGGCCACTCGGGTTGGCAGATGTTGGGGAGTACCTTCCATGGTGCCAGGCCCTGTTCTAGGCCCTGCAGACCCAAACAAAAATAAATTTGGCCCCTGCCTTTGAGGAGCTTCTGGTCTAGTTTGATTAGGCAGACATGTAAGTGTAGTTTCAATACAATTTCTGACGTTCAGATATTCGGTAGCCTAATGTGATGATAAGCCTTACACATTGGAATTCTTGTGTGCAGATGCAAAATGACGAGACACAAATACACGCCCTTCGTTTCTTAGGGCTGCTCTCCCTTTGCCACTGGTAGAAACCAGCCCAAGCTGCATCTCTGCCATCTGCACTATTTGTTTCTAAAGCAATGGGTGGCAGTGGCACTGCGGGCAGGCCCTCTGGGACTGGGAGGGAATGGGCATGGTGGATTGGATTCAATAGTAACTGCTCGGTGGAAAGCATTTTCCAGGGTCATGTGGAGGCTGAGGCCTTGTCAGTCCTATAGGAAATGCTAGTTCACTATTACTCAAGCAGAAAGTTTACATTAGAGGCCTATTGGTCTCCTACTGGGGAAGTACATTTTATTTGATTAGTTGAGGTTACTGTTTTTTGTTGTTTTTTTTTTTAAAGAAAAAACTGATATGAAAATGGTCTAAGTGTTGTAGGAATAGACACATTAAATGAACTGTGTTACATCCTGCAGGTATAAGGTGGTTGAGCTCTTTTTCTATCTCACAATGGGCTTCTCTCCAGCCTTGGTGGTGACATCAATGGTAAGAAATGGCTTCATGATTTTAGTTATTTCACCTTATTTCCTTTTAAATCACTAGGACTCTTTACATGTCCATAGATAAGATATGCAGCTTTTCTTTCTAAAGTTATGATATGTTCATTAACTAGAGATTCAAACGAAAAAAAAAAAAATACAAATTGCTAAGTGCCAGGAATTTGTACTGGCTACTGTGTATATCAGTGGTCGGCAAACCGTGGCTCGCGAGCCACATGCAGCTCGCGAGCCGCGGTTTGCCGCTCTGTTGACTAATGAGTTTGCGGACCACTGTCATATATTACCCTTTACCTCTTTGTACACAATATGCCACAATTGCCTAATCCTCACAGCTTCCAACTACACGGTAACATTTAGTCTAGTCCAGTGGTCGGCAAACTCATTAGTCAACAGAGCGGCAAAGCCACGGTTTGCCAACCACTGGTCTATATCGTTTGGGAAAGTTGTACATTTAAGTGTGTTTGTTTCCCTATGGTAACCTGCTGTGTTTGTTTCTTTTGGGTAACCTTTCTGTTCATCCCACCCTCACTCCCACTCTTCTCCTCACCCCACTCAGGTGTGAGATTATGTGAAGGTGGGTATTTCTGCTTGAATTAGTGTCTCAACCTGAAATCTATGGAAGAGGGTGCCTTCTTAAGTTCCTTACATGAAGAAAATATAAATTACTGATTTCTTAAATCTTTAGAATTTGATGGACCTTAAAAGGTTGTTTGGTTCATTTTGAACTCCTTTTTAAACCAAATTACCATTGAGAACCCTACGTGTAGCTGTCAACTTGAAACAAACACATGTCATCACACCCTCCCGATCCCTACAACCTCCCCATCCCATCCAGCTGGTTACTGTGCTTTAGCTTCTGCACCCCAGTGTCCTACCCTCTACATTTCTGCCCTAGCCTCTGTGTTAACTGAGGAAGTCACAATGAGTTCCATTTGAACTCTCTTCTCAGCCTTCCATGGTCAGAATTGTAACTAATTTCACTCCTGAGCTCACAGGCACAATTTTTTTCTTAATTTTTAGGGAGAGAGAGGAAGAAAGAGAGGGTGAGGGAAATGAAAAAGGAGGGAGGGAGAGAGAGAAAGAGAAACATCCATTTGTTGTTCCACTTATTTATGCATTCACTAGAGGCCTGGTGCACGATATTCGTGCACTCAGAGGGGTCCCTCAGCCCGGCCTGTGCCCTCTCGCAGTCCTGGAGTCCTCGGGGGATGTCCAACTGCTCGCGGGCCTAAGCCGGCAGTCAGATATCCTTAGTGCTGCTGAGGGGGCAGGAGAGGCTCCCACCACTGCTGCTGTGCTCGCCAGCTGTGAGCCTGGCTCAGGGCTTCTGGCTGAGTGGCACTCCCCTGTGGGAGTGCACTGACCACCAGGGGGCAGCTCCTGCATTGAGCATCCCCCTGGTGATCAGTGTGAGTCATAGTGACCAGTCGTTCCACTGTTTGGTCGATTTGCATATTAGCCTTTTATTATATAGGATTGGTTGTTTCTTGTATGTGCCCTGACCAGGATCGAACCCTCAACCTTGGCATATTGGAACAACGCTCTAACCAACTGACCTACCCGGCCAGCGCCTGGCACATTATAGCAATGTAGTTTTACTGTACATAGTTCTGGTCACAAAAATACTTGGTAACGGTTTAGGAATTAGTTACAGGTTTGCTATGTTTTTTTTTTTCCCCCCAGAGAGTATGTCTTAAGAGAATGTAACAAAATATGTTCTTTGCGATAGGAGGTGTATGATGGCTTGAATAATTCCCTAGCACCAAGAATGCATATAATTTAGTTGCTAAAGGCAACAGAGACTGGCAAGGGGAGGGAGGTGAAGGACTGAAATGAGAAAATGTCTTGAAGGTCCCAGAGTTAGAGGGCGATTGAGGACACCCAAACAATATAATAAGCAAGGTCTATGTAGACAGGTCATCAACCACTAGGGAAGTAAATTCCCCCTGGGTATCATCAGAGCAGGTTTATCCAGTATTTTTATCAGCCTCAATCTTTAATTGGCATTTTTACAAGTGGTAATGTTATAATCACACAGGATAATCCTCACGCTTGCCCCCACAGAACTTAGAACCAAGCATGACATATGTACACACTGTATTATAGGATTGTACACTTGAGACCTATGTCATTTTATTAACCCATGTCACCCCCCAACATTGAATTTTATTTAAAAAGTTGTAGTTTTCTATAGCGTGACATTCCCAAGATTCATAAACTTTCCTACTTCATGACTGGTTTTTCTTTTATTCTCTTTCTGTTTTCCTTATTTCTGTGTGTTTTTGGGGTTAAAGATAAGGAGCTTATAGGAGAATATTTGGAAGTAATAAACTGGGATAGAAAGTGATACCTTTGATAAAATGTTTATTTTTGAGAGGACATTTAGCAAAGCCTGGTTCTTAGGGCATGGCCATCCGGTGCTGCCATTGCTTTGGCTTGGGCCCATGGGGCCTGTTCAAGTAGGCAGCTGCATTAGATCTTGCCTATGCTCCCTGCTCGACTGGCCACAGGACCTATTGCAAGGCTTAAAGGCCACAGCTGTCAGCGCCAGGCCTCTCAGCCATCCACACGCCCGTCCCCTTCCAAGGCCTTGCCACCATCTGGTTAGGTTTCCACCTACCCTGCAGAACCCAAAGACCTTTCTGTTCTGGTCCCCGGGAATCCAGGGGATTGAGCTGTTTTGTCAACTTCCTAAGCCTCTGTTCTCATTCATACAACCCAGTTTAATCTTGAAGCTGGGCCTAAGTCTTTGAAAACCAAGAGCGGTCTAAAGTTTCTCCTTTTTGTGCTATATCATACATGCCTGTTTCCTTCCTGCTAAGCTAGGAAACGCCCAGGCTCCAAGACTAAAAGGCCTGGCCACATCTAGGTTAGACAGGGTGTTGTACTATATGACCCCCAGCCTCTGAGGTCACTTCTAGTTATGACTTTCCTGGGTCAGCCATAAGGAAGTCATAAACTCAGACAGGCATGGAAAGTCTCAGGAAAGCAATCAGTGTAGAGCTGGGCTTGAGGATAACAGGAAGTGAAAACTCGGGCGAAAGGTAGGTTACAAATGGAGTGGCATGGGCGCCTTAGTAGGAGGAAAGCTTTTAAAGGGGAAGATGAAAGCCAAGGATTGTTCTATATTAAAATGAACTGCCGTGCCCTAGCCAGTGTGGCTCAGTTGGTTTGGCAGCGTCCTGTAAACCGAAAGGTAGCCGGTTCAGTTCCATCAGGGCACCTGCCTGGGTTGTGGGCTCGATCCCCAGTGGGGCGGCATGGGGGAGGCAATGTTTCACATCGTTGTTTTGCTCTCCCTTTCCCTTCTCTCTCTAAAAACCAATAACAACTTTAATAAATAAAATGAACTTCCATGCCTGGATGCGGTTGCCGTCTGCAGAGACACCCCACCCCCCACCACCCACCCGCCGTGAGCAGAATGTGCTGCTCTGCACTCTGGGACCCGTGACCTGACTGCTGGTGGGGTCAAGATGTGCCGCCCAAAGGGTGATCCAGGTCCATGTCCAGAGACTCGATTTACAGACCGGATGCTGTCTGTGCAGAGCTGCTTCATTGTCTAGAGCAGTGGTCGGCAAACTGCATGTGCTTGCGAGCCGCAGCTTGCAGCTCTGTTGACTAATGAGTTTGCCGACCACCGACCTAGACTCTTGATTCCAATAATTACAGGCTGTTGTTCCTTGTGATTAAGCCCCTATCCCAGTGGTCAGCAAAGTCATTAGTCAACAGAGCGGCAAACCGCGGCTCACGAGCCGCATGTAGCTCACGAGCCGCAGTTTGCCGACCACTGGTCTAGAGAATCAGGAGGCTGAGGGGGCTGCAGTTACCCTCTGTAGCCTGTCACCTCAGTAACATCAACACCTTTCCCTCTGCTTCCTCTGCCGACAGAACAACACCGAGGGACTTCACGAGCTCGCCTGTGGGGGGCTGATTTACTGCCTGGGAGTGGTCTTCTTCAAGAGCGACGGCATCATCCCATTTGCCCATGCCATCTGGCACCTGTTTGTGGCCACGGCAGCCGCCGTGCATTACTACGCCATCTGGAAGTATCTTTACCAAAGCCCCACAGACTTCGTGCGCCATTTATGACTGGTCTGCACCAGGTGTCTGCACCAGTATTATTTCAGCGATGGCACTGGGGAGAGGGGCAAGAGCCGCATATTGCACAAGAGGAGGAAAAAGACAACTGCACTGACTTTCTTTATATAGTCTGACTATAATTACTGTGAAAGTATCAATGCTGTGTTCTGGAATGTTCCAGAACGAATCCGTTAACGTAGTGAATTAATTATTCATTCCATTCCACTGTCATGCAGGACTCTGGATAGACTTGGCCAACTGATGTTTACAAACCAGAATTTTGTATTTTGATTTTACAGACTTTACTATATGGGTTTTTCTAAATCACTAGGTCGGGTTGTCGAAGTCAGTGCAACAGCAAAGCTTCCTTTTGAAGAGAAACTCGTTTCTATCCCTTTCCCATCAGCTGTGTAAAGAATCATGAGCAGAACTTACACTACTTTCACCATGTTTCATCCTGACACAACGTGGTTCTTTTTTAAACAGTAACTTCGTTTTTTTGTACATTTTTAAAAAAAGTTCCATGGACTCGCATCTCTGCGGGTCCTCACCCACGTGCATTCTGGCAGCAAGCCGTCCACATTCCACCGGCGAACCAACGTTGTGCCTCTTCTGATGGTTTCATGGGGCCTGAGAAATTGCCAATTTTTAAAAACCGCAGTTTTCCAGACGTTTTCTGCCAACAGCTGACTCCGAGGTCCGGGCTGCTTTGGGCCACATCCTTGACCTAGTTTGGTTTACTAACGATGAAGAAGTATTTTGATATCCATTAACTTTTCCAAAAGAGGCATCTTTTTCTCTGCGCCTTTGCCTTGTTCTCTTCAGGGTCCTCTTCAGCCTGTGCTCTCCTGTTGGTGGTTGGCCATCCGCTGAAACTCCCGAGGAGGTTAGGGATTACCGTTCACAGTGGCATTGCCTCTAGTGCCCGATGGTTCTAGCTCTATGTTATCAGTTTGATGCTCATTTTTAAACTGTGGAATTAGATGCATAAGTTCACATTTCTACCTTTCTTTATCTCCTCATACACTTTTTTCCCTTTCAGGTAGAAAAGTATTGAAAGCATGGATCTGTAATCCATGGGTTATATCCTGGCTTGGTGGAGTGGTATTTAATATATTACCTTTGGTTTCCCCTCAGTGTCTTATATTAAGATTAACACATTAGCTGCTTCATTGATTAATCTCCTTTTGGTGTGTTAATGAATGAGACAGCCTTGCCTTGAGATCAGGTGCTGACAGTGACTGTTTCCTAGTAATAGGTTTGGTCAGTGGAACTGTTGGTTGCATGAGACAATTAGGCTTCTATTGAATTTTTGTACTGACACGGCTTTCAAAGAGAGTTTATTTTGTGTGTGTGTGTTAAGAATTCTCCGATTTCAGGGAATTATACGGGGATGAGGGACAGAAGAACTGATATTCGCTGGTGACTCTTACATAGGCGAGGTCCTCCATCATCACCCCACCTGCATGAGTCTCAACAGCCGGATGCCTGCTGTTTTATTGTGTATATTTTATTTTTAATATATTAACTTCTGTGGATTCATTTAAAGTTTGCCCAACTGTAACACTGTCAAAACCACTAAAATGTATGTAAAAACGTGTGCTGTAGACCAGAATAAAATTGTTACTTGGATTTGTTCCGCCGTCTCTAAGCTGGATGACTGAACATGAGCGTGCATTTTTGAGAGCCTGAGCTTGTCTGGATTTGTAATCCATGTACCAGCCTTTTTCTGAAAAGTCATAGTGGGAAGAAAAACAAATGTGCCCTGTCCTCTAGAACTTTCTGGTCCACTTTCTACTAATTGGAATGCCAGAGCCAGCTCCAACGTTAATCAACACACATTTTCAGTTTAAAATACACTAGTCAGGACCCAAGAGTGTCAGTTTTATAAACGATGGACCTTGAATGGCCTTTCGGCTTAGCTCATATAATACGCCGGAGGGCTGAGGTTACAGGCTTTCGTGTTACCAACCGGATGTGCATTGCCCCGCAGGCCCGACAGCTCTGAGTGTTAGACATCCTTCTTTCCCTCCTGCCAAGTAGGAAAGAGTCAGGAGCCAGGACAGGCACCAGGTATGTCCAGTTCCAAAGCCTCCTAGTCACCGCACACCATGCATTTCAGTCAGCAAAAGCAAACGCATCAAACCATTCGATTGGAAAATTCACCGGGCAAGCACGCAGAAAAAGAAACGCGATTCGTGCAGTCAGCCTCCATAAGCCCTCAGGCAACTGCCCTGGCATCTGATTTCGAGGACAGAGTGTCGTGAGGCGTGGCGGTTCCCCAGCATCCCATCAGGGGCCCCTCACCTCCGTCTAGAGCAAATGTCCACTATTGCCCTGCCACCTTTTCGATCAGTATCTCCTGGAACTTTTCTGAAGTTCTCCCATCAATAGCTCCCATGCTGCTGGCACGTTGTACTCAGTGGTCTCAAACTGAGTCCATTATCCTTTGTTACGCTCCCACCAGGCCCATTTCATCCATCCTTCCTGGATTTCTGCCTCACACCCAGCCCAGCCAGTCAGCCAGAGCTGTCAGCTCCACCCCAGTCACAACTCCCTGGTCTGGTTCCTCACCTCCCTCCTCACTGCAAGGCCCAGACTATTGCCACCACCTCCTCGTTTGTAACTTTGCCACCAGTTACACCCCTCCGATGCGCTCATCCTCCACACTATTGGCGTTACCTTCCTAAGAGAATCTGAGCAGGACTCCCTGCTATAAAAACATCCAATCCTTGGCCGGCAGGGCTCAGTGGTTGAGCGTTGACCTATGAACCAGGAGGTCATGGTTCAATTCCAGTCAAGGACACGTGCCTGGGTTGTGGGCTTGATCCCCAGTAGGGGGCGTGCAGGAGGCAGCCGATCAATGACTCTCTCATCATGGATGTTTCTATCGCTCCCTTCCTTTCTGAAATCAATAAAAAATATTTGAAAAAATAAAAATAAACACGTCCAGCCCTCTCAGCATGGTCTCCTGCCATCCGTGGTGACCACAGGAACGTTGGTGAGAAATTGGCGTGGAAAGATCAGTGGGACCCAAATAAAGCTCGTTTTCTGAAGCTTCCAGAGAACCAACTATCAAGAATGGATAAGCCTGGGAAATGGTCTTTACCACCCTCCTTCCCTCCTGTCCTCCTTCCTGAACATAATACAATAAATTGCACCCAGTTCTGCAATTCTTGGGCCTTAAGGCAGATGATACTCAACAACCAACTTTCACATACTTTTAAACATTTCATATATTTTGACTCTAAAATATATAAAACACTTTAGAAAATGGAGAACAGAACACAAAAAATGACCCTGAGTTCACTCATACCAATGCATTTTCCTGTATTTCCTGTCTATCTTTTCCCCCCTCCTTATGGGATTGTTGTGTATTTTATACATTTGTAAATATGCCATACATGTAATTTTACATACTGCCTTTTTTCGTACTCATTTTATCGTCAGCATTTATAACTATTATCATATCATTTTCATAGCCAGAATTTTCAGAGACCCCATCACCTTCCTGGACTGGATATATGCAGCCTACTTCGCTTAGTCATTCACTCAATTCAGGATTTTTATATTGTTTTCCATTTTCTTCTTATGAGCAGTGAACACTGTTGCTTTGTCCGTGTTTAGGATGGGTTCTTCGAGGCAATAATAAACAATCGAGTGCTTCCTCTAGTGGGCACTGTGCGAGTGTGCATGGATCACCTCATTTAATCTTTGTAACAAACCGGATGGGTAGGTCATTTTATGACCCCATTTTTTCCGAGGAGGGAAACGTACCCCTGGGGCTGTTTCCTTGTTCGAGCGGAGCAGGATTAAATCCAGGAAGCCTCAAGCCTCCTTTCATTCTCAGAGGTACAATTCCTGGGTCAGAGGTTTATTAATGGGCTTACCCTAAGGAAGGCCTTTAAGAATAATACCTCATCTCATTCCAAACCTCCACATGCTTACTTGGTGTCTAGGGTTATGTCCACTCTTTTCATGGGCCAATTCGGTGCAGAGTGGAACAGGAAAAATCTCCCAATGAGACTGACCCTGAAGGCCACGGCTCACCTCCTTCCTCCTGAAGCCACAGGAAAGTTCCCCAGAGAACCCGAGGAATGTTTTTAGTTTCACAAGGTTAGAATTGCTGCATCCATGTCTTTCTGCTGCTTTTGCTGTTTTATTTATATAAATATATTTTTATTGATTTTAGAGTGAGAGGAAGGTAAGAGGGATTGAGAAAGAGAGAAAGAGAGAGAAACATTGATCAGCTGTCTCTTGCATGTCTCCCACTGGGGATTGAGACCCACAACCTGGGCATGTGCCCTGACCAGGAATCGAACCGGCACCCTTTTGGGGGATGATACTCAATCCACTGAGCCACCCTGGCCAGGGCTGCCTTTGCTGTTTTAAACCGACAGTGCCAACATGCTCTATGCTCCGCGCCATTCCCACCTCCATCCCTGCAATGTAACGTGTAGCTGCTTTGGGAGGGGCGTTAAGCTGTTCTCACCGGCAGCCTCTTCAACACGACAGAACGCGCTCATCCTCCTACACAGCTCATTATCCCTCTGACTTTCGCTGCAGCCAGAAGTCCTTAGGCTGAAATAGACCTGCCAGGCCTGGTGGGAAAATCTGCTTTGGAGCCTTACCTTATCTCCTGGGAGAGGTCCCAGGTCCCCTTGCCATCTGTGTCAGGCCAAATTTGGACCTCCATCAAATGTCCTTGCAAAAGTCAGGAAAATGCATTGAGCAAAAGGATCTGGTTCTCTTTAAAAGAAAAAAAAAATTTTTTTTAAATCACTAGTGTTTTTCTGAATCCCATCTGGGGGCCGGGTGTTGAGTGGGCGTGGCATCAGCCAGCTTGTGGCAGATGGGCCGGGTGAACTTAGGCAAGTTTGTCATCACCTTTGCGCCTCGGTTGCTATCTGTAAAGGGGCGCGGCACCTCCCTCCCAGAGCAGCCATAGGATTAAACAGGAAGCCAGGAGTGTCTGGTGCATGCATGCTGTCCTGGGATTGGCACTAGATAAAGGTTAGCTCCCTTCCCATATGGCCAAGCTTTTAAAGTTACGGGATAGCCCACCCACCTGCAGAGCTTTTTCTTTTTAAATATATTTTATTGATTTTTTTACAGAGAGGAAGGGAGAGGGATAGAGAGTTATAACATCGATGAGAGAGAAACCTCGATCAGCTGCCTCCTGCACATGCCCTACTGGGGATGTGCCCACAACCAAGGTACATGCCTTGACTGGAATCGAACCTGGGACCCTTCATTCTGCAGGCCGACGCCTTTCCCCTGAGTCAAACCGGTCAGGGCCTGCAGAGCTTTTTCATGGGAAACAACCTGAAGGAGCAGTTAAGGGGCAGTGTTGAAAAAAAATCTTGTGTAGTTTTTTTTAGCTCTTCACAGTGGCCCGGGATCAAACTCTCCCAACGCTATGCCTGTGGTCCCGGCAGGCTTTCTAATGCTTTTGTCTCTTTTGTAACAAATGCTCTTTATTTATTTTTTAAATATAGTTTTATTGATTTCAAAGAGGAAGGGAGAGGGAGAGAGAGAGAGAAACATCAATGATGAGAGAGAATCATGGATCCACTGCCTCCTGCACACCCCACACTGGGGATTGAGCCCACAACCTCGCGGGCATGTACCCCTGACTGGAATCAAACCCTGACCTTTTGGTTCACAGGTCGCTGCTCAATCATTGAGCCATGCTGGCCAGGCTCAAGCACTCTTTAAATGGTATCTCCTGAGACAGGCTGGGCACCGGATGGAAAAAGGGTAGGAAGGGGGGGACGCTGTAACTGGACCCTCATTCTAGGCAGCAATTTGGTCACCGTCTGTCATTACATGAGCACCCCCAGACCCACCCTCAGCAGTTTGTTGGGGTCCCCTTGTTGCACATTCATTCAGCAAGTGTCAACTGGGTATCAAGTATGTGCCAGGGACTGGTCTAGGCATTGGGATGCTATAAGGACAATTTAAAAAAAGACAAAACCCGAGCCCATGGCTCAAGCCAGCCAATTCCCTGTCCCTAGTCCCTTCATCTGGATTTGAGGCCTTGGCGAGTTTTTGTTGCTGCTCACCACCCAGGGTGCTTCCTGCAGTCCCCGCCTGGATTCAGCTCCTGCTTGGAGAGCCCTGAATAGGCTCACTGTGCACAGGGACCCCGTGGGCCTCTCTGCCCCGGAGAATAAACCACGCACCCTGTTCTTTCACGTGGGTCAGGTTCCTTTGAAACAGGGTTTTCCTAGCCTCCCAGGCAAGGGGTGATGAATGAGCAACTCCTGTCTAGGTGTTTCCCTTTTTGTTGACAGTGCCCACCTGGGTCACCTTTAGCCCCTCCATCATTCTCAGCAATCCTGGGGTGTGTCACCCACCTGTTTGTAGCTGGGGATACAATCCCAGATAAGGCAAGTCTCTGCCCTCCAGCCTCCTCCTGTCTCTGGGGAGGAGGACTTGGGAACAGATGAGCAATTAAGATGCAACACAATCACAGTGTTTGTATTGGGTGCTATTATTGGAGGAGGGAGTGCTTCACTCTGCCCAGGGGAGTCAGAAGTCCTCCCGGCAGAGGAGAAAGCTGGCAGGTTTCAGGAAGGGCATGAGGTGTACTGGGGAAAAATACAACATGATAGTAACAATAACAACAGCTAACATGGGTTGAGCTGAGCGCCTGCTAAGGGCCTGTTATACATAATGTATGTATAGTAACTCATCTGTTATTGTGGGAGGGGGGAGGCAGCTGACCTCTTATACATGTGAATTTTTCCACAGCAAACTCTGAATGCTAGGTGGGCTTTTTGTCCCAATATATCTGGACCTCCTTTTCCATTTTTTTACCCATCATAACCACATAACACACAGAACTCTTATGGAAGGCAAACAGGTCCTCGTTCCTCCAGGCTCATTCCTGTGTTGCTGTATTAGACTGAAATAATGGGTGGTAAAGTGCATTTCGAATGGGTTGGACGGCTCATCCATCATTGAGGATTATTATCCTTTGCTGTTGACATAGATAATCAAGATCTCAGGGTTATTTACAAAGACCTGCATTCAGGCCTCCCATTCATTCAATAAACAATGAGTCCCTCTCACGGGCCAGGTACTGTTCCAGGTATTGAGGATACAACAGGGAACAAGACAAGTACAAATCCCCGTTTTCCAGGACTGATGCTGTCATTGGGGGGAAACAGAACAATAAACCAAGTGTATAAGGGAAACGTATAGTGTGTTAAATGGTGATGGGCGCCAAGGAGAAAAACTCATCAGGAAAGAGGCGGGGGTGGGGGATGGTGTGTGTGGGGGGGGGTGGACTTGAGCACACACATGGGCCACGCGGGGAAGGCCTGGGTGAGAAGAGGAGGCTGACACCTGCTGGGAGGGGCAGCCCAGCAGATGCAGGTGGGCTCAGAGGCCCGGGAGGGAGTGCACCTGGTGCAGGAGGCCCTGACCTGAGTATTTTGAGCAGGTGATGAGCACGAAGACTCTCCTTTGATCAAACTTGAGTCTGGTTCCTGAGTTTCCTTTCTGTCCCTGACCTGGGGCTCTGTCCGTGGCCTGTTTGGTCCAGTTTTAGCAAGAATCCTGCTAAGTCAGCTGAGTGAAAACTCCCCCATTCCTAAGAGCTAATGAAATGCCTCATCCCCTCCGTTGATGTCTTTGGCTGGCCGTTAGGCCTTCAGTCAGAATCCCCGAGGACCTGCTGCTTCCTCTTAGTAGTTCTCCATCCACGGCTTCCTCCCTGCTCTGCGGCTACAATCCCCACTGGTCCTCGTTGGAATGCAGTAGTCCACCCCTACTCTCCTCCCCTCCCTTGACCCAGCCCCCGCCCTGCCGCCCAATACAGTACACCCTGCCATCTTTATTAAGTGTCAGAATCATTTTTTCTTTAACAGAGATACACCCACAGGCACATGTGTTGGGGGTTGTTATTAGTGATGAAATTGCCTGTGGAATCCCCCTCCCGGGTATTAGAAAGATCCAAGCATCTGAGTCCCAAGTCCTGGCAGCAAGGTCATGGGCAAGGCCCTGAGTCTCAGTCTGTTCATCTTTAAAATGCAGATGACAGTACTGTGACCATCAACCTCCAAGGGCAGTGAAACAGTAAAAACAGTAACTTACAAAGGAGCACCAACCTTAAAGACAGAAAGAAGGCCAGCGTATCCAAGCAGCCTGAATGGTCGGGTTGCCTGGGGTGGGGATTTGCAGCTCAGGAACTGGGAAGGAGCTGAGGTCCCCCCAGCTGACCTTGCTCCCCTGCCAACCCCACCCCTCCCTGGTGGTCCTTTACTCCTTTAAAAGAAAGCCCTTTAGTGGAAGCTTTTAAACTAGCCCTGTCCATTGTTCTTAATGCACCCAGGTTAGCTCTACAGATAACATCTCCCAGACTAAGATATTCTGCTCTGGCAATTTTCCAAGGGCCTTCCTGCCTTCTTGTCCAGTTTTCTTGAGAGGCCATTGGGTGGTAAATGGTGTAATTGCCCCATTACAGTTGGAGAAAGTGGACCTCCTAGGAGGTAAGCAATAACCCAAGAAGTGGAGATCAAGCCAGGACCTGCACCTGGGCAAAAATAAATTCCGAAAGGCCACTCCGCCAAAGCTTCTAGGAAGCATCATCTGTTCTTTATTTAAGTCTGGGGGAAATGAGATTTGGGAGAAAAAGAATAGAAGCATAATTAAAGGATCTGGCAAGAGACTAGAAAACCCAGAGGGAACAACTCATTCCTTTGTGCCTTTTTTTTTTTAGCTGCTTGAGCTCACACATGATTTTTCTTATGTCTTCTTCCCAAATGGTCTTTTTTTTCTTCTTCAAGTCAAATCTTAAAGTGCTGAAACCCAAACCCTTCATCACCTGACTTCCTTGGGACCTGCCCTGCCCTTGATTTACTCAGCCAGGGGCTGACCAAGCAACTCTACCTTATTCTTTTTTTTTCAACTTTTTATTATGGAAAATTTCGTAGGTATTCAAGAGTACAGAATAGCTAGACTCTAAGCAATGTGAGCGAATAATGTAAAACAAAAACACAAAACCCCAGGGGTAAGTATGTATTTCCCTCAGTAATTCACTAGCTCATTCTTCTTCAACTGCATTGAGGGTGCTGACTCCCAGGCTAAAGGAGACCATCTGCACCCAGCTTCTCCCCCTCCTAACTGTGAGGCTCCTGACAGCTACTCTGAGGCTCGTTTTTCTTAATTTGCAACGCAGGAATAATCAAAGCAACACACCAAATGGCCATGACAATGAAATGAGATAATGTCTGGGGATCTGTGTTGTATGTTATAAAACGCTCTTTCAAGTCCTAGCCAGTTTGGCTCAGTAGATAGAACATCAGCCTGCAGACAAAAGGGTTCTGGGTTCGATACCAGTCAAAGGCACATGCCCAAGTTGCAGGCTCAATCCCCAGTGGGAGGGGGTTGTGCAGGAGGCAGCCAATCAAAGATTCTCTCACATCATTGATGTATCTACCTCTCTCTTCCTCTCTGAGATCAGTAAAAATGTATTAAAAAGAACAAAAATGCTCTTACAATGTGTAGAACTGTAATTACTATTGCACGGCCTCTTGGAGCATCGCCAGGCAGGGCGGTTCCTGTGCTCAGGAATGTCGACAGAGGGCTGGCGTCACAGGAGCCTGGCCTCCTTCTGTTCAGACCTGGTCCTGAACCACTCACCTCCTGCCACTTTGCTTTCACCCACTTGAGTCCCAGCCTTGCTGCCCACTACTCCTTGCCTTCCAGGACCGTTTACCCGTCTTGTCTTCCGAACTTCCCCAGGGCTCCTCTGCTTAACAGGCCAGTTTCTGCACCCAGGCCATCCAAATACAGGTGAACTTTGTATAGAAAGGCCCTCTTCCAGGAGGCACCTGAGGTCCTTTTAGTCAGGCAAAATCCTGAATGGCAGCACCTCTTCCCAGTAGGCAGGGCCCTGGCAGGAAGCAAGGCGGGCTTAGGAAGGAGAGAAGGGAAAGAAGACCCTTGTGACAGGCTCAGCCCACTCCTGTAGATTGAGGAGGAACCCACTCTTTTTTAATTATTTACTAGAGGCCCAGTGCATGATATTTGTGCATGGGTAGGGTCCCTAGGCCTGGCCAGTGATCAGAGCCAATCGGGGCCTTCCTTCCTCCAGCTGCCGGCTACTGACTGGGCCTTTCTTTGTTCTGCACCATCCCCTGGTGGTCAGCGCACGTCATAGCAAGTGGTCAAACTCCCAGTCGGTCGAACTCCCCAGGGGGACAATTTACATATTAGCCTTTTATTATATAATAGGAAGATTCTTTTTAATCCTCACTTGAGGATATTTTTTCCATTGATTTTTAGAAAAAGTAGAAGGGAGAGGGAGAGACAGAGAGAAACACCAATGTGAGAGAGACACATTGATTGGTTGCCTCCTGCATATCCCCAACCAGGACCCAGAGCCTGCAACCAAGGTATATGCCCTCGACCAGAATCGAACCTTGGACCCTTCAGTCCACAGGCCAATGCTGTATCCACTAAGCCATGTGGACAGGGCGGGACCCACTCTTTTTAGATGGTAGTTTTGGGACCAGTGGTGAGCAAGAAGAAATCCATGACCCCATGGCCCCATATTCCAGAGGAGGAATGAACCAACGGGTGTATGAATAAGTAAAATGAATACTATTTCAAATTGTGAAGGAAATAATGCCTGGTAGGGACTAGCAGGGACAGGAGGTAGGGTGACTAATTAAGACAGGGGTCAAGGTCATGAGCTGTGGCTTTAGTGTGTGAGTGCCCTCCCGCTCCACCCACTTCATTGTGAACAAGGAAACGCAGAGCCCCGCTGGCCACTGGCAGCCATCCAACCCCCCAAGGGCATGAGCCATCGCTGTAGATGGCAGAACAGAAAAGGGAGAAAAACTGCGTCCTTGATGCTGTGGTTGAGCCACTGTGTCGTCGAACCCTGAAGCCACCTACCCCTGGACCTTCTGGTTAGGAGTCCCAACAACCTGTTCAGGCCATTTTGATTTAGGTTTTCTTTCTTTCTTTCTTTCTTTCTTTCTTTCTTTCTTTCTTTCTTTCTTTTTTTTTAATTTATTGATGTCAGAGAGGAAGGGAGAGAGAGAGAGAGAAAGAAACATCAATGATGAGAGAGAATCCCTGGTTGGCTGCCTCCTGCACATCCCCCTAGTGGGGATGGAGCCCGAAACTGGGCATGTGCCCTTGACTGGAATCGAACTAGGGACTCCTCAGTCTGCAGGCTGACACTCTATCCACTGAGCCAGACTGGCTAGGGCTTGACTTAGGCTTTCAGTGCCCAACAAGCAAAGGCACCTTCCCTGATGTCTGCCTCCTGTGGGCTACATCCCCACCCCAGCAGTTTGTCCATCCAGCAGTTTGTCCATCTCTTCCCCTGAGGATTCTGACAAGCCTACGCTTCACCTTCTCACATTGCCAGGACGCCATTCCCCGGGTGAGGCCCTTCGCCATATGCCCCACACAGTAATAACACGCGCCGAGTGTCTGCTGAACTGAATTGCGTGAATAAGCCAGAGCTGGGCTTCGGAGGAGGCAGGAGGCAGGAAGCCCGTCTCCGGAAAGACAAGGACATTCCAAAATATGACTTCGCAGCCCTTTCTAGGTCACAGAACGCTTTCAAACACCTTGTCCCATTTAACCTCGTGCTACCCCGGGGACCAGTGCTGCCTTCATTTTAGGGAGGAAGAAACTATGAGTAAGGTCACTGGGGGGAGGGTGGAGAGGGGGGGCACAGCACTAGGGGATGCGCAAATGAAAGCAGTGGAAAGAGGGGGCGCAGCCCAGGTGAGCCAGAGAAACACGTTTCCAACTCAGCTCATTGCAGAGCTGTGGTCACACACAGACAGCTCAGGTGGGCTCGCGGGGTGCGAACCCTGGGCTGGGGGGAGCAGGGATGCATGGGACACAAAACACGCCATCAAGGGACTTGCAGCCTAGCAGGGATACACACACACACACACACCCCTATTCCCAGAGGATGCGGGAGCGGGCATGGGGCTCAGAAAGGCGTCCCTATTCCACGGTTGGCACTTCACCGCTATCAAGGTCCCCATCCCCCCGCCCCTCCTGACTGAATTCTAAGTCCAGCCAATACCAGGCTGTCTCAGCCACGCCCAGGTTTCCTTCTCTGCCTTCCTGGGACTTCCTAGGACGCATCCGAGTCCTCAGCACTGAGTGGTGTAATGGGGGTCCTATCCCCCTTGTGCTGGCTCCGCCGGACCCTCAAGTGTGGGTCCTGGGGTGTGTTACCTGGGGCGGCTGCATCAGGACGCAGGCACTGTGCATCCACCTGCCGCTGACTCTCAAGGTCCCTCCTGGCCACACAGGGAAGCCGGGGGTTCAGCTCCAGAGCCCAGGACGCTGCGGGCGGCGCCAGCCCCTGTGCGCTCAGCCTCGGGCTGGGCTCAGGGATCTCCGCCTCCTGTTCTCAGGCCGGGGCGGAGGAGCAGCACCTGGGGCTGCTGGGCCCCGGCGAGAACCAGGACTGGCTGGGCTCCTGGACCCTGACGTTGGTGCTTCTCTGGGCACACTCTCCGCCACCCTCTGGGAGCTGGGCGGGGAGGAGGAGGAGGAGGACCGCTCTCTGTGCACCCACCACCTGCCTTCTTGCTGCCACGCCACCCTCGGATGTCCTTCCTTCCTCGGGGGAAGCAGAAGCGGGCCGCGGGGAGCCCAGCCCGCACGGCGTTTTGCTCCAGCTCTACAGCTCGCATCTGGCCCCTCCACGGTGCCGACCTTAGAGTCAGTCGTTTGACCCTGTTGCTCTGGCTGTGTCTCCGGCCTGGCTGCGGAGACCTCTCATCAGCAGCTTTGTGGGCGAAGGGGCGCCACAGAAGAAAAGATTTGGAGCCTCAGAGGCGTGTCAGAGGGCTTTAAAGTCCTCCTAAGGGTCTAACCCAGGTGAGCTGAGCTTCACCTCGGACATGACACACCTTAAAGGAAACCTTTCTGTTTTGTTTTGTCAATCCCTACCTGAGGGTATTTTTCCATTGATGTGTAGAGGGTCTGGAAGGGAGGGGGAGGGACAAGAGAGAAACCTCATGATGAGAGAGAATCATGGATCGGCTGCCTCCTGCACGCCCCAAACTGGGGGTCGGGCCCAAAAACCTGGGCATGTGCCCTGACTGGGAATCCAGCGGTGACCTCCTGGTTTATAGGTCCCCCGCTCAACCACTGGCGGGGCAAAACCCCCCACCGTTCTTTAGAGCAGCAGGGGTTGTCCATTGCTTTAATGTACTTTGATAACAAAGTGGATGGGAAGCAGCCGTCCTATGTGCTGGGCAGGCTGGATAGATTATCCCATTTAATTTTCAATTCGGTGTCTTCAGATAAGGCCTCAGTGACAGGCTCCAAGCATCTCTTAGCAGGAGGAAGAGTCGCTGAGTCCCCGGGGTCCCCACGAATGCCACTGCGGAGGCTATCAAAGGGGGTCACGGCAGGAGGCTCGTTGTCCCGTGTTCAGGGCAGCAGATGGCTGGCCGTGGTTCTGACCACCAACGGGCAGCCCGACTCGTATGGACAAGCACAGCCTTTGTCTCGTGGTCACTGGAACCATGTCTCCATCACCCTCACCTGTTCCCATTCACCTCCCGGGGCACCAGCTCTTCCTGTGATTTGGCTGCTCTATCTCCCCTCAAACAAACCCTCTGCACCTGAGGGAGCCAGGACGTCCCCCTCACATTACCTGCAAACTGAGGACCAGCCTCGTGTCCTCCCCAGGGGCCTTGCTGGTCCAGCCACTCTCACTCAGACGCGGTCTGGGGAGGCGAACAATGGGAGGCGTGGGCGTGGCCGACAGCTCCCTTGTGCTCCCAGTGCTCTTCTTTCCAGAGAATTCTCACCTCTCCCCAGGTCCTCATGAAACAGATACTCTTCTTGTGTGTCTGCTGGGCACAGAATGAGGCCCCAATGCATTTCCTAATGGTTTGTTTTCCAGCTGGGCTGAGCCGAATCAAAGCCACAAACCACCAACAGGGCCCCAGGCGGCTAAAAGAACAGAGGCAGCCATGTAGGATGCTGGGAAAATAAAGTAACACAAAATCAGAGGCCAGTGGGATTCTCTGTATTTTACTGAAGAGTAGGAGATTATTTTTATACACATACTAGAGGCCTGGTGCATCAAATTCATGCATGGCGGGAGGGAAGGGTCCCTCAGCCGGACCTGCACCCTCTCCAATCAGGGAGCCCTCTGGGAGCCCCTGTGGCATCTGGCCTAAATTAGCAGTTGGACATCCCTCTCACAATCCAGGACCTCTGGCTCCTAATTGCTCACCTGCCTGCCTGCCTGATGCCCCTAACTGCCCTCCCCTGTGGCCTGGGGCCCCTATTAACTTTTTATTTTTAATCATATCCCCTTCACTCACAATTGCATTTGACTTCCTTATTGGCTTCTCCCTCTCAAACAATTTTTCTCTCTCCTTTATGTAACACTTTTTCCTACTGACTCATCACTTATCAACTTTTCTTTCCTCCTTATTTCCTACTTCTGTTCCATCATCCTTCTTCCCATCTTTCTCCTACCCTCCCTCCCTCCCCACATTCCTTCTTTCCTTTACCTTTACCCCTGCCCTCCCTCCCCTTTTCCTTCCTTCCCACCTTAATTTTTTTCTTCACTTCCTCCCTCAGACCTGCTTTGCTCCCTCCCCCATTTCTTCCTTCTTCCCATTTTCCTTTTAAGCTCTACCGGCTCCCCTTTAAAACTTTTCTTCCCTCCCTCTTTCTCTCTCATCCTACCCTTCCCATACATTCTTCTCTACTTACTTCCACTGTTTTAATATTTGTCTACCTGCCTAATTATTCACTATCATTTATCTTTTTTCTTTTCTGACTCCTACTTTTAAAATCTGTCCCCAGTACACAACTATACTTGATTTTCATTATGGCTCCTACAGTTCACTCATACATCCTCTTTCCTTCTTTAACTCTGCTCTCTACTGACTCCTTTATAAAGTTCTTCCCTCCCTCCCTTCTTAAAGCTTCCATTGGCGGGGGGAGGGGGGGGGAGCATTAAGCGTTAACCCTCAGCCCAGAGCTCAGCTCCTGCCAGGTGTTTGCCACCCCCCCCTTCCCTGGCCTCCCTGCCACCGTCCTGCTGCCATTCCCTGCCTGGAACGCCTGACCCAGCGAGGTGGCCAAGGCCTGCGCAGCCCAGGTGCTGCTGCTGCCTCGAACCAGGAACGCCTCTGCCCAGAAGGCCTCGGACCATCCATCACTCTGTCCTGGACCCATGGGCGCCTCCCTGACAATGGCCCGCACCGGGGGCCATCATTCTCCTCCTGAGTCTGGGCAGGACTCCTGCCCCGCCCTTTGCCCGGCACACCTGCTCCCCTCCTCCTTCCCTGCCCCCACCATTGCCATCCCCTCCTGCGTGCAACCCCACGTTTCCTTCACTTTTCCATTACTGTGTCTTTCTCTTGTTCCCTTTCTGTATTTCTGTTTCTTCTCTGGGTCTGTCTGCATGCAGGCCTGCCTTCCTCTCCCTCTCCTTTCTTATCCCCTGCTATTGTATCCTATCCCGGGCCTTGCAGCTGCCTGAGCAGAGGGCGGGGACACAGCCTGCTGATCCAGTCATGACGTGATGCTGTAACAGATAATTTGCATATTTCTCTATTATTAGTATAGATAAATGTGTGTCATTAGCAAATTATGTTAAGGTTACTTACTAAGATATTTAACAATCATGAGTGCTAATGCTGTTTTTTAAATAAAAGAGGTAAAATGTATATATCTCCCCATGTAACCAACCCCTTCTCCTTCCCTCCCTCCTAACCCCAACCACTACCCCCCCCCACCCGGCCCCAGAACTTCCCTAAAGGATCAGCAAACTCTGCTGATCTATATCCACAAACACTCCTCTGTGTACCTCCTGCACCTCCCGGCCTTAGAGTCCTACAACTCTTCCTCTCCCGCAGCTTGGGGTCTGATGGACGTTAAGGAGGTTCTTCTTATTCCTCATGGCTAATTCCAGACAAGCATCCCATCCTCAAAACCTGACAGACTTGCAAAACTCAGCTAACTTCAGACATGTCATCTATCTATCTCCACTTCTCTTTACATTCACACTTTCTCCCTTCACTCTGTAGCCATTCTGATCTGGTTCCACCCCTCCCCACTTCTAAACATGTCCTCTCCAGCTCCCCAAACTTCTCCCTCCTTACCCTGCCCTGCCCGCTCCCCTCCGGAGGGGGCAGCCTAGCACTGCCTCCTGACCTCCAGAGCTCACTGCCATCAATGTCAAGGGGAGGTGTCACTTCCATCATTGCTCTTGGGCGTGAAGTTGTCCATCCATTCTTCCAGATAGCTGGTGTGAATAGAGCTAGTGCCCTTGGCAGAGCTGGGGGCTATTCCTCTGTGTGGCCGCTCCCACAAGGCAGGACCCCTCCACCACTGCCCTGGAACTGGGGCAGAGACCCCATTTCCCAGAGGGGCCTCCTGAATGTGCGTGGGGAATGTGGAAACCCTTGTCTTCTCTGCTCCCCACCCCCTCCCAGCATGGGCTCTCTGCCCTGCAAGTGAGCTGGGGCATGGGCAACTGGGGCCCCAGGACCTACCCTTACCATGCCTGGAATAGCACTTGCAAGTGGGGGTGAGTGAGGAAGGGGAGACCTAAGGGGAGCAGGAGCCCCTGGCTGCACAGGTAGGTCCTGGGTAGACCTTCTTTCACGTGGAACTGGTGGGAGGGGCCTGAAGCAGAGCATGGCTCCAATGCCACAGACTTTTGCTGCTTTTATTGAGATTTTCTTTTAAAAAATATTCTTATTGATTTCAGAGAGGGAGAGGGAGAGAGAGATAGAAACAACAATGATGAGAGAGAATCATTGATTGGCTGCCTCCTGCATGCCCCCCTACTGGGGATCAAGCCCACAACCCAGGCATGTGCCCTGACTGGGAATCAAACTGGTGACTTCTTGTTTCATGGGTCAACGCTCAACCACTGAGCCACACCAGCCGGGCTAGATTTTCTTGAAAGAATGTTTCTCCTTTGCTGCATATCCTTCGGACACTTTCCACAGAATTTAAATGGTGGCTATTTTAAATAATGTTCTCAGTTAAATTGGTATTTTGCCTGGGAGAGAGTCTCCCCAGCTTGTTACTCTATCATTCCAGAAACCCGCCTCTTAATTTATGTTTCTATGTCTACCATAATGCTTCACGGCCGCTAGCCTAGAGGTCAACAGCACCAGCTCCAGTCTCACCAGCCTGGATTCAAGTCTCTTGTCAGCCATCTATTAGCTATGTTACTTAGAACCCGTTATGAAATGACTAGTGGCCCCCTCAGAGGAGCGTGGTGAGGATAAATGAGTTACTCCATGGAAAATGCCTCCCTAGCCATGATATTTGGCTCAGAGTTACATGCCCACTGATACTTCTGTTCACCTGTGCATGGAGACAGATGGCCACAAGGGGGCACCAAGATCCAGGTGTAACCGGTGAAGTACTCAAGGATTCAGTGAGCTCATCCCAGCAGTGACATTTGCAGGCCAACCAGACAACAGAGTTTCCTAAACATCACCAGGTCATTTTTCCAGTTGTAAGTCGCCTAGCTATGCACCAGGAAGTAGGCTGTGAAGAGGAATGTGTCATTCGATTTACGGGATACTATTTATAGGCACAAGGTGGTGTTCTAGGGGCTGGGAGGATGCAAAGCTTCCCTTAAAGAACAGTCAAAAAAAAAGAGAAATAAAAAGAACAGTCAAATATGTAAGCAGGTATTGACTTACTGCGTGCTCACCACGAACTAAGGATACTCCAGAGTAGAAGGCATCACCCTGTTCCTTTCGTTCTGATGGAAGAGGCCCCAGAGGCTTGGCTGAGGACTTGACCTTTGTCCGGAGGCTGATAAAAGCCCACAGATATTCTGGAGAAGGGGGGCAGGGTGAGGTAACTACGACGAAGGCACTTGGCATGATGTACGTGTGGGTTGCTGGGGAGAAGAGTGGCGAGTCAGGGCTGCCCTGGCAATGCTGCAGTAGACCAGGGCAGAGTCCAACTCTGTTAAAGCAAAACCTCTCGGTAAAACTAAATTGTAAGAGCAACCCCAATAGTTAAGAGAAATAAAAATGAGGCTGTTGTTAGGGCTGAAACAGGACTATGGAACCTGAGGCTTCACTTATGAGGCCTCTCTCTCATCTTCCTACAGCCCCCCAAATGGTGAGTTGGCCAGTTTTTTAAAACCGAGTCAAATGCTGGAAGAACCTTGGGTGTACCTCTATGTAACACAACTTGAAAACCACTGCAATGGTCCAGACAGGCCAGTGAACGGATGGAGGCACAGGATAGAGGATGCCTGTGAGGATGGGGAAAATGGGGCAGCAGGATGACCCAGCCTTCACACCAGCTGCCCCAGGCATCCATGCTCCATCCCAGCAGCATCCTATGCATGTAGCCTTCTTCCTCCTTGTACCATTTCTCCTGCTTTTCTTTGCATTCCGTCCATTGCCTTACTCTAGGCTCTGTGTCTGAGCCCAGTCTTTGGCATTAACCTTGGTCATTTAATACTCTGAACTCCCAGTTCCTCATTTATAAAATAATGATTTATAAAATAAAGTTGTCCTTTTTTGAGTGTGTTTGCCTTTGTTCTGTTTTCGAGAGGACTCGTCCTCATGGCTCTTGAAGGCAGACAAAGGCAGGATGGCCACAGGGAATACTACTGTTTTTCTCCAGGTCTTCTCGGCCACCACTCCCAAAGTTGCAGGTTTGGTAGGAAAGAAAGAGATGTGTATTAAGTGCTTCACATGCGAGGGGCCCAATACATTGTACTTTGGGGGATTTCACTTTGTGGGTTTCATTCTCAGAGCAATTTCCCACCTCTACTGCCAGGTGGCGCCAGTGAGCAGCGCTGCCCTTTGCAAAGGCTTTTCTTTTCATCCGCTGGGCGCTAGGTAACTCTCCTCCTCCCCTCGGTGCTCAGGCTGGCATTTAAACCCAGCACTGCACACAGACTCGGTGGTTGTAATCCATCTGCTCCTCGAAGAACTGTGAAACTCAGAGACATCTCCTTGCAGCAGCCACCCATTTCTCCATGGACTTGTCAGTGGAGATGCCTTTGGGATATATAACCAGGCAGTTGGGCCTTCGAAAGAAGTCAAACATTTAATTAGCAATTTTTTTTCTTTTCTTTTTGGTATGCTTCTCTCTATTATACATTAGAGAAACTGGAAAGAGTGCAGAAACTCAAAGTTCAGGCTGTTGGGTTTGAATCTCAGTACGCTAAGCAACCTTGCGCAGATTATTGGGTCTTTTGGGGCCTCCCTTTTTCCACCTGGAAAATGGTTGTAATAATAGTGGCTGCTTCGTTGTGGGTAAATGAGATAATACACGGAGGACACTCAGCATAAAACCAGGTACATGGGAAGCACTTGCTAACTATAAGCAATTCTGACTACCAAGAGCATGAGCCCAGCAGTCAGGTGGACATAGATCGGACTTCTGGCTCTTCACCATCAACCTTGCATGACCTTGAATACGGCATGGAAAGTCTCTGAGCTTCCCCTCCCTTGAAAGTTCCAAGATTATTAGGAAAACTTCAGAGATGTTTATGGAATACCTTTACTTTTGATTTGTATCATGACCCATTTCAGAAAGGATTTTGAGTTTACTCACTTGCAACAAAAATTAGCCCAGCCCTGCAAACATGGCTCAGTGGTCGAGTGTCAACCAATGAACCAAGAAGTCAAGATTTGATTCCTGGTCAGGGCACATGCCGGGGTTGTGGGCTCAATCCCTAGTGTGGGGCATGCAGGAAGCAGCCGATCAAAGATTTTTCGCTCATCATTGATGTTTCTATCTCTCTCCCCCTCTCCCTTCCTCTCTGAAATAAAATATATATACATATATATTTTTAAAAAATTAGCCCAATGACATTATTTCTAAAGCAGGGGATAAAATCAGGGTGAGGGAGAAGCAGAGTGAGGAAAAACAAGAGCTAAGGCTAGGATCTTAGATTAATTTCTGAGAGTCTATAATTGCTAGCAATGGGCCACAGATTTGGCTCTGAGCTTCATAGCCTCCAAGGCGATGAAGAAAGGAAATCTGGTTTGTTAAGCGATTCCGAGTGCCAGGGAGAATGCAGAGGAGTTCTGCAGAAGGAACCCAGCTGCTCCCCGCTCTGAGGCTGAGAGACCGCGCAGCACATGCCGAACACACAATAGATGTATAGAGGGAAGTGTCCTCAAGCACAGAGGAAGGAGTGCGCCTAGGAAAAGAAGCCCCAGGGAAGAGGCGGCTTCCTGGCTGCAGGAGAGACACATGCCAACCTGCCAGGTGCCTGCAGGGCTGGGGGAGGGAGGGTGGCCCTCCAAAGGCGAGAGCCTGACAGTGTCTCCATCATCCCATCCATCAGCAGCAGCGACTGCAAAGCCAGGGACTCCTACCGCGCACAGGGGGGTGGAGATGAAGCTCCCGTCAGACCGAAGGGCACAGGGGCCTGTGTCCTGTGAGGTCCTGTGAGGAGCCAGGAAGGAGAGGTGGCGGGGACTTGGTCCACGCGGCTGCTTGGTTTACCGTCTCTTCCTTCTGGACATCACCTGTTTAATGACGACCCCCCAGAGGGACTAAGTTGTCCTTTTTTGAATGTGTTGGCATTTTTTGAATGTGTTTGGACTCATCCTCATGGCTCTTGAAGGCAGACACAGGCAGGATGGCCACAGGGACTACTCCTGTTTTTCTCCAGGTCTTCTCGGCCATCACTCCCAGGGCCAGCCCACTCGGTAACTGACTGAGCAAGAGTGTGTAGGCTGGGAAGACCCTGGCATTGTTAGGGAACAGTGGCTTATTCCTTTTCTTCCATACCACACTCTCTGTTCCTTCCTCCTCTCTCCTCCCCTCCTGCCCCCCTCCTCCTTCTCCCTCTGCAGGACCCAGTGGGATGAACCAGGCAGGAACCTGTGTCTCCTTCTGCTTTAGCCGTCCAGAGGGGCAGGCTCCGGGCAGCATCCCAGTGCCTGCATCGCCTGGGACTTTATCCTCAAGAAGCCTAGATGCAGGAACAGCGCTCTGCTGCCTCCGGGTGTTTGTGCCCAGGAGGTTGGAAAGGAACTCATTAGTGATTACAATTAGCTGCGGATTCCTGAACACTCGCTTTGTATGCTATTGCCTAACTCTCAGCAGCAATGGAGGAATCACTCGATTTCAGGACTCAAAGACCCGCCGGCTCTCCAATCCCCGCAGCCCAGAGTATTATTATCTCAGCAATTACCTGCCTTCTAAGAATCCTCCCAGGGCCAGTTCCCGGGATGGTTCCGATGGTTATCTCTGCACCCCCTGTGTCTGTCTGTGACAGGGGCCACACGTTAGCAGCTCTGCCAGGCCTGGAGGACCGGACACAGGACAGCAGTCAAGACATCAGGGTTCCAGGTGTGACTGTCCCGATGAGTGGCTTTGGATAAGTCCCTTATCTTTTCTGGTTCTTGATTTTCCCATCTGTAAAAAGTAAAAAAAAAAAAAAAAAAAAAAAAAAATTATATTGAAAAGAATGTTTTACGTGTGGATTTTTTTCAGGAGAGGGTCTATGGTTGTCATTACTTTCTCAAAAGGGTCTTGTTGGTTTATAAAATTAAATATATATATATTCTTTATTGATTTCAGAGAGGAAGGGAGAGAGGGATAGGAACATCAATGATGAAAGAGAATTATTGATTGGCTGCCTCCTGCACACCTCCTACTGGGGATTGAGCCTCCAACCCAGGCATGTGCCCTGACCAGGAATAAAACTGTGACCGCCTGGTTCACAGGTTGACGCTCAACCACTGAGCCACATTGGCCAGGCAGATGTGAATATTTCTGTTCCCAAAATCAACGTCATGATCAGGGTTGTTGGGGTAGGAGAGGAGGAAAGGTTTTTAGCAGGGGTTAGGAGCACGCAGATAGGGAAATAGGGTAACTCACCCTGGGAAATGGAGATGATTTAGACAGCCCTGGGTGGGCCCAGCACACACCCAGCGTGGCGCCAGGGCAGCAGGTACCGGGGCTGAGGAGGGCGTCCAGATGATGGGGCCGGAGTCCGCCTGGCAGACCTGCAGGCTCCAGTGTAGTACAGGGAACACACATGCGAGTTCCCGGGGCCCAGGGAGATGCAGAGGCCAGAAGGAAGGAAGGCCCCAAATAGACGAGGGTGGTAGATAAGGAGGCTGCAGGGAGTGGGGACTCACCTCTGGAGGCCAAGTCGGGGCCACACACAGAGCTCTGAAGGACAAAGCAGGGTCCCCTCCCCGCACGCAGAACTGACGCCCCCCAGGCCTTGTGAGTTTCTCCACCCAGACAGGATCTGGAGAAAGAGGAGGCGGAGAAATAACCTGCCCTGGACAGTTGTGTCCGAATGGATTGAATTCTTAACGCAAAGAGGTCAAGTTGAATGAAAGAGCCCAAGATTAGCTCCTTTCTTTGTTGTTTAATCTTTGCAAAAAGAATATGAAAATACAAAAGCCCATTAGAGAATAAAGATCGCACTGAGGGGTGTAGTTGGGGTTAGTTTCGGCTGCCATCCGCAGTGTGCCTCCGAGAAGCTGACATGTGTGGCGGGCTCCACTGTAGACATATGTGTCTATACCGCATTGCAGGGAGTTAGCCTCTGAGAGAGGGCCAGATGGAGAGCGTCTGTGGAAGTGGGGTGCGGTCCGGAGCGGGGAGTGACTGCTTCCAACCAGGGGACCTTCTGGAGAGGATTTCAAAAGAAAAGAGACATCTCAATGTGTCTTGAAGAATGGGCAGGATTGGGTCCTTAAAGACCATGCTTAGGCCTAGAAGGCAGTGGGCTGAGGGGTGGGGCTCTCAGGCCTCCCTTCCTCCCTGCAGATCAAGGATCTGAGCATCTTTGCCTTTTGGGTCCACATGGGAAATAGCAGCAGAGGGGACAGGGTGCCTGTGGAACAGCAGGGCCTGGGAAGCAAGCGGCTGCAGCTGCGCTTGGCTGTGTGCAAGGCAGCACATCCCTCGCCTTCTCCAGACCACAGTGTTCTCATCTGAAAAATCAAAGGCTTCCCAGATGAAACATCTTCAAGGCGCCTTCGGACTCGAACACTATTGTGTGATCCTCAAAGTGCCTTGGGGTGGGCGTTTGAGAACGGGCTTCCTGCTCACACAGACACTGGTGAATGGGGATCAAGAGGGTCAACTGGGGTGTTTACAAGGTCACAGTCAGGGAAGTCTGGGTTCCTCCTGTCCCATCCACCTGCCTGGGCCCTGCCTCTCTAGCCCCTCTTCCCTGATAGTTATCCCACCTCTCACCCACATCCCTCCCTCTCAACCACACAGGAGGAAAGAAAGGAAGGAGAGAGGGAAGGAGCAGGGGAGGGGAGGAGGAACAAAAGAAGAAGGGGTGGGGAGGGAGAATATGACGATTTCAGTGCACAAATAGCTCGGATCCAAGCTTCCCATGGAGAACGGCAAGGCCAAGGGGAGGTTCCTTCCTTTCTGCTTACCCACCCTGGCTCCTCTTTTCATTGACTTTCCCTCTGAGATTCATCATCATTCAAAAGGAAGAAAGGCACTTTGGTCTCTCAAGGAGACCTTTTCATGAAGCCTTTGTGTGTGTTTGCTTCCCTCTGTGGCTGGGGAGCAGCAGGGGAGGGAGGGGGGGAGCTGAGAGAAGGGTTCTGGGCTCTCTGTGATGCTGCCATGGAAGGTGGGCAGGGCTGGACAGGGAGGGCATGTCTGGCTGCCACAGAAGCCTGGTCAAAGGTCACTCATTTAAGGGCCTTCAAAGCTATGAACAGACATGTTCAGAAAAGGAGACTAAGGCTAAAGATGGGGCAGATTCCTTTTAGGAAAGGCAGTCCCAGCTCAGACGAAATCAATTAGGCCCTGGCCCCTCCCTCACAGGACATCATCTTTATTTTTAAAACATATTATTAGTTGATTTCAGAGAGAAAGGGAGAGGAGAGAGATAGAAACATTGAGAATCATTGATCGGCTGCCTCCCGCACGCCCCCTACTGGGGATCCAGCCCCCAACCCGGGCATGTGCCCTGACCAGAAATTGAACTGTGACCTCCTGGTTCATAGGTCAACCCTAAACCACTGAGCCATGCCAGCCAGGCAACAGACCGTAATTTTTTATCCCTGGGGTGGTGGGGAGCGAAGCCCCAGGGTGAGGGCTGGGGAGTCAGCACCCTGTCAGGGGCTTTTATTTTTCCAAATTTATCCAAAAACTCATTCATTATCGCTGAGAAAGTTGGGGTATGTTTGCCAGGTGTGCAGGAAACACACTGATGGGTTCAGCACAACCCCTTTAGGGAATGAGGGCTGTCAAAATACGCACCCCTTCCTCTCTGCACTTGGACAGTGCTTGCCTCAGTTTCCTTACTGATCCCACCCTGAGCACCTCACAGGGCTGCTGAAAAGCCACCTGAACTACAGGGGAGGGAATGCTCAGCTGTGCCATGCTGTTCAGACAGGTGGGGGTCCTCATCACGTGGCCGGGCACCGTGCTCCTCCCCTGAGCACATCCTCCTTGAGTGAGAGGTTCATTTACTAGAGGTCCGATGCACAGAAATTCATGCAAGAGTAGGCTTTCCTTCCTCCGGCTGCCAGCACGGGCTTCCTTCTGGCACCCGGTACCCAGGCTGTTTTGCTCCAGCCCCAGTTTCATCCGGAAGGATGTCTGGAATGATGCCTGGAAGGATGTTCATCTAATTAGCATATTACCCTTTTATTAGTAGATACTAGGGTCCCTTGGCGTGGCCTGGAGGATCAGGCCGAAACTGGCTCTCCAATATCCTCTGAGGGGTCCCGGATTGTGAGAGGGTGGTTCTCAGGTGATGCACCCTGGAATTGGGCTCCTTCCTCTCTGGTTCAGGGTGGGTCACCCAAGAACCGCAGTTGCCAAGTCACCACAGCACATCAGTTCCTGCGTTGAGTGTCTGCCCCCTGGTGATCAGTGTGCATCATAACTACCGGTCAGATGGTTGAGCAGTCAGATGGTCGCTTAGGCTTTTATATAGCTAGATATTTATATATTTATATCCTCTGATATTGATGTTTATATATACTATATATTTTTAAATCCTCACTCAAGGATATTTTTTCTATTGATTTTTTTTTTTTTAAAGAGAGTAGAGGGGAGAGAGGATGGGAGAGAGGCAGAGAGAAACATCAATATGAGAGAGACATATCAATTAGTTGCCTCCTTGACTGGAATCCAACCTGAGACCCTTCAGTCCACAGGCCAACACTCTATCCACTGAGCCATATGGCTAGAGCAGGATTGTATTATTATACCCATTTCACAGATACAACACAGGGCCATATGGCACACTTTCTACTGTCACACAGATGGTGAGAAATGGACACAGAGTCAGTGCAGGTTTGCCTGCGGCAGGCTCACCCTCCAGCCACAGCAATTGCCTTCTGCAGTGCTGGGTGCCCCCAGGAAGCCATGGAGAGGGGTGGACTAACACCCAAACTCCAGACTTGGGCTTGGGCCTGGTTTAAATTCTGTCTGCTTCATCTCCATGAGCCTGTTTCTTCATCTGCAAAACAGGAATGATAAGAGTATTTCATAGCATAAAGAATTCAAAGAGCCCCACCGGCATGGTTCAGTGGTTTAGGTAGAGTCCTAAAACCTGTACCTTCCATATATATATATATATATATATATATATCTAAGAAAAGAGTAAAATGCAAATTGACCGTACCCCTGCTATACCCACAAGCCATGCCCACCAGCCAATCAGGAGCGAGTATGCAAATTAATGCAACTAAGATGGCTGTGGCCACAGAGAGAGCAGGAGGCTTGGGTTTCCCTGGCAATGGAGGAAGCCAAGCTTTCCGCATGCCCTGGTGGGCCCAGGCCTCCACTCAAGGCTACAAAGTTTCACTTATAGAAGATAAATAAATCCCAACAAAAATGGCTGTGGCCATGGAGTGAGTAGGAGGCTTGGCTCCACTCAAGGCTACAAAGTTTCAATTATAGAAGATAAATAAATCCCAGATATCAGGCCCGCCGCTTAAGTCACCGGGGGGCGTGGCCAGCCTGCAAACCACCACAGGCTCCTCAGCCAGGCTGCCCCATGCCTCAAGGGAACCCCCACCCTGATCTGGGACACCCTTCAGGGCAAACCAGCCAGCCCCCACCAGTGCACCAGGCCTCTATCCTATCTAATAAAATAATAATATGCAAATTGACCTTCACTCCAACACACAAGATGGCTGCCCCCATGTGGTCAAAGATGACTGACCCCATGTGGACACAAGATGGCCACCACAAGATGGACAGCAGGGAAGGGCAGTTGGGAGGGACCAGGCCTGTAAGGGAGGGCAGTTGGGGACAATCAAGCCTGCAGGGGAGGGCTGTTAGGGGTGACCAGGCCGGCAGAGCAGAGAAATTGGGGGTGACTGGGCTTGCAGGGAAGGGCAGTTGGGGGGGGACGCAGGCCTGCAGGGGAGAGCAGTTATGGGGGACCAGGTCTGCAGGGGAGGGCAGTTAGGGGCAAACAGGCTGGCAGGGGAGCAGTTAGGCATCAATCAGGCTGGCAGGGGAGTGGTTAGGAGGTGATCAGGTTGGCAGGCAGAAGCAGTTGGGGGCAATCAGGAAGGCAGGCAGGCGAGCAGTTGGGAACCAGCAGTCCTGGATTGTGAGAGGGATGTCCGACTGCCCTGGGCATCCGGACAGTCGGACATCCCTTGAGGGGTCCCAGATTGGAGAGGTTGCAGGCTGGGCTGAGGGACACCCCTCCCCCCATTCACAAATTTCGTGCACCGAGCCTCTAATACACACACACACACACACACACACACACACACACACACACACAGAGTGGCCAGATTATTATGATCTCTGAACACATAATAATCTGGCCACTCAGGGTACTTCTCTTGAGTTCCTCATTTATTTGATATCAAAGATACTATAAATCGTGCACCTGATCAGTTTTCCCCTTTGTACTGGCTGATAGAAAGCTCAGGGCAAATAGGTGGTTGATCTCCAGCAAAAGTCTAGAATACTTTTGGTACCCATTTGAGATACAAATACACTGAGTGGCCAGATTATTATGCATTCAGAGATCATAATAATCTGGCCACTCAGTGTATATATAATAATAAAAGCATAATATGCTAATTAGACCAGACAGCTGAACGACCTTCCAGACGTCCTTTTGGACAACCTTCCGGATGAAGCCGGGGCTGTGAGGGCCGAGTCTCTTGCACAAATTTTGTGCATCGGGCTTCTAGTATATACTTGATTTCAGAGAGGAAAGGAGAGGAAGAAAGAGAGAGAGAGAGAGAAACATCAATGATGAGAGAGAATCATCGATGATTGAGTCCGCAACCTGGGCATGTGTCCTGACTGAGAATTGAACCAGTGACTCCTTGGTTCCTTGGTCAATACTCAACAACTGAGCCACACCAGATGGGCGAAATGTATTAAAAAAAAAAAAAATATATATATATATATATATATATATATAAAGAAAAACAGAGCAGAAGCCTCACTGGCCCCACTCAGTCTGAATTGGAAGGCACGTTGAGTGGATGGATGCCCATCGGCCTGTGTGCAGAGCTCTGCTCTGTTAGAGACGTCAGAGCAGGAAAGCACATCGAGGCTAAAGCATCACTCATTCCCACCCCATCAGCCTCCTGCTCCTTTGCCGGAGCAGGACACCTGTTTTCCGTCCTCTTTGAAGGAACAAATGGTCTGAAACATTCAACTGGAAAAAGTGCTCTGAGCACATTCCCCTTGCTGGGCTCCCTCCGAGGTTATTGATTGCGGACCTGGGATGAGCGGGCACCTGCGTATTGGTTCTGTCATTAATCCTCCCTGTAGCCCTCAGGGTGGCGGTGAGAACGTCATTTCACAGACAAGGAGATTTACCTTCCAAAATGTATAGTAGCAGTTCAAGGTCACATACCTGCTAAGTGACAGATCTGAGTCTTCGAGCTCCTCACCTCAGAGCCCCGGGTCTCGTGCCAGAGACGCCGAGTTCCTTGGCCGGGGCTGCAGTCCATGCAGTGCAATGTTTCCAGCTCCCCAGGTGGCTCTGCTAGGCTGCCTGGGCTGGGAACCGCTCTGACATCAGCCTTCCTATAGAGATCTGGTGCCATTCCATCTTGCATCCCAGACTCCTTGAGGGGGGCAGAGCGGGGTAGAGGGGGAGAGGGACTATGGATCTCCTCTACAAAAAAATAAATAAATAAATTCAGTTATACACGAAAACAGCATTCCCTTGCAGGAAATTATGGGCGTTTTGGAGCTTCTACGTGGATTTCCACCAAGGGTCACAAACTCGAATTAAAGCTGAGTCTATAAATCCTTGGCTCCGGGTACGTGGCCACTCATGGGAGTTAGCTGAGCCTTTAAACAATTATTTCCCGGCTCCACCCCAGCGCTACCCATTCAGCATCACTGGATCTATATCCTGTAGTATGTTCCCCAATGATTCTTGTATATCCACCCAGAAAGCAGACTTTGGGGGAGGGGGGCGGAGTTTGAAACCGTGGCTCTAAATCAGGGTGGGGAACATCCAGCCCGCGGGCCATGTAAGGCCCGGGAAATCATTGGGTCTGGCCCTGACAAAGCATTAGAGGTGAGTTAGTTAAATGTTTGACCAAATGTAGCAGGTTGGTGTTTAAGGTGATATTTTTGCATGGCCCTCAAATGATATTATAAATACCCAAATGGCCCTTGGCAGAAAATAGGTTCCCCACCCCTGTCCTAAATGATACCCACTCAACGGATGAGAAGTCCTCTCTGTCACTTCCACCTGCGTAATGTTAGGTCAGCTCTTTACCTCCCTGAACCTTCTCTTTTGTCTTCTGTCAAATGGGAATAATGGCCGTCCCTACCTCATAGGGCTGAATATTCCATGGGAGTGGTTAGCACCGGGTCTGGCACATAAATATGCAAGAAATGCTTATGTCTCACTAATGATGTAACATTATTTCATCATCTATGTAACTAATATCTAAATGTTCTCTTGGCGATATAGTTGGGAACAGAATGTAATTTCTAGCAGACTGTCAACAAAAATACATGAAAGAAAGGAAAAAAATTCAAAGTTTATTAAACATTAAGGATAACAAAGGTTTGTGTCGAACAGCATAAACATGGCCCATATCATGGTACACAATTAAACTGACCTCCTGTGAACTTTTACCTGTTTAGCGGATGCAATCTTTGTGGTGTTGCCAAAAAGACAATGGTAGATTATTGTGATGTTTGGTGAGGTGCTCCAAAATTAAAGATTTTTATGTCTTGACTTAAATAGTTACACACACACACACACACACACACACATACACACTGCCCTACAGACATTTGGCCCTCTGTGAAATGTACTTACTGTCATGCCAAGTTCAATTCATCAAGATCGAGGCTAAGACTGTGCTCATTGTTGTAAATGGTATTATTGCCAGCAGGTGTGGTTCAGTAGACTTACGAACGAGGAGGTCACGGTTGGATTCCTGATCAGGGCACATGCTCGGGTCGTGGGCTCTATCCCCAGTGTGGGGCGTGCAGGAGGCAGCCGATCAATGATTCTCTCTCATCATGGATGTTTCTATCTCTCTCTCCCTCTCCCTTCCTCTCTGAAATCAATAAAAATACATAAAAAAGGCTTAAAAAAATAGACCCAAGGCCTTGTCAATGTACATGTAGAATTATCTTGAGCTCCCTCACAAGACCAGCGAGCAGAAAGGAAGCTCTGGGATACCTAGTACAGCATCCTGTCCAGCCCACGCCAGAATCGCCTCTGCCCTCTCCTCCAACAAAGGGCCTTCTGCTCTACGATGGTGTTGCAGGTGGCCTCCACACCTGCAGGGGCAACGCCCAACGTGGGGTCTCAAAAGGCAGCCACTTCCTCAAGAGAAGGAGAGGGCCACTTACAGCCCTCCCATCCCCCACCTGCCGCCACAGGTAGCATGGGCAGGACGGGATGAGCAAGTCCTGCCTCTCTCTGCAAGTCTGGGCAGAAGAAACGGTGATAGGACCTCATCAGGAAGCCCTGGACCACTCATTCCAAATCGTGTCTAAAGGATGTTGGCACGATACAACTGGGCTTCCTTGTTAATGGCCAAGTAATTGATCTCTGAAAGTTGCTTATGAGGAAAAGGGGGGAAATGACAGCAGGACTGTTAGAATAGCTGCAGTCTGCAGAACTCATCTGACTCTTGTGGACCCGAGTCATTCCACACTGGGCCACGGCCTCCCACGCCATTTAGCAGAACTGCCTCACTCACCAGTTAACTGCCCTGGATGGAAGGCAGTGAGTTTAGGTGCGAGTGCTCACATGTGTGTGGTGGCAATGACCTACATATAAGGCACCTGCAGACTCCCAAGTTTAAAATTGTGTAAGATGAGGTAGGTCTCTGAAACCTTTCCTGGCACATGAAAGAGTATGTTTTATTGTGATCATTTTATTTCTTCTGCAGAAAACATTTGTGATGCTCATTGGATACACACAATCTAATTCCAAGAAAGACCAGTACTCAAATGCAGTTTTGGGGGGGACTATAATTTTATACATCAATGAATTGGGTGGTCCAGGGTAGGCTCCCTTCAACATGTCACCACTTAAATATATCATTTGTCTCTGCATTAGTGAATACTGCCATTTAACAATTAGGGCAATTAGCCTCTTTTCCCATAAAAAGGCCAACCCTGGCTCACTTGTGTCTCTTACTGAATATCGCTTCTTCAGATCTGCCTAAGACTGCCCAAGGTCTTGCTTGTTTCTATTAGTGATTCACCTGAGCAATGCATTTCAGCTCCAACACTCTTCCATCTCCCACTGTCCTCTGCCGCCTGGGACCAAGTGAACACCTAGTGGGAATATCCGTCCAGCCGGGTTTCCCAAGACTCTTAATACCAGAGACAACTGCTGACGGGCTGACCAGGAGCCCACCAGGTCACTAAAGAATCAGGTACTCTGGGCGCAGGAAACTAGGAAATCTTACGGAGGAAAGCGTATTTTAATCCAGCACAAAGTGTCTCTTTGTAATAACAGCAGAATCTTTTGACATGACACAACTGAGTGAAACGGAAGAACAATCTTTAAAGTTGGAACATCCATCAAGTCGTAAGCCACACATAGCACCGATATTGACCGTCAACTGCCTAAGACGCGCGCCCACGGGGAGGACAGAACTGTTTGGGGTGTTTGCAGTGGTATTCCGTTCCAGGAAGTCATCATTTTGAAGTGAACATTTTTGTGGCAGATGCTTTCCCTAAAAAACACTGTAGCATCCAATAAATATTTGACTAACATCCATTTTGTGCTTTTGGGTGATGTTAACTGACTTCTTTCTGAGACCTACTAGGAAACAAGAAATCTCCTTCTAGATGTTAGAGCAGAATTCAGCACGGCGAGCCTCGAATCTGTCGTGAAATTTCCAAGCAGAAAACATGCTGATGTGTCAGTGATAGGCTTAAAATATTAAAGACATCAAAACCCCCAAGCCCTTCTCTGTACAACGTTGATGAATATATATCTTTGCTATAGAATTCAAAACATGGACTTTTCTCTTTGCTATATATAATATATGTCTTTCAAAATACATGGTCAGTATTTATATCTGAAAAATACTGTACAAAAAAACAACATCCTATAATTACTCTGTATAAACATTAGACAATTTCATAATCTCTCCTTTGGGTCTATAGTAAACAGTTAAATTGATTGGATTACCCACAGTTTGTGACAACACCATCCCCTTCTGAGATACACCAGTGTCTTTTACATTCATTTTTCAGAAGTACACTTTATAAAAGCACATACGTTCAAAAGCAAACAGGGTAAGAAACGCAAGCTCCGGAATCATTAATTTATGAAGCATTCGAAAAGGGGCACCGCTAGGAAAAGGGGTCATACAAAACACCAACTCATTAACTTAACTGATGTTTAAAAACAGCAAGGTATAAGTCACAAAAATATATATATTACAAAAAACGGGGAAACTGAATCTTAATTGAGTTGTTGGGAATATCAAGGGGGCTATGGAAAAAGTTAACTATAAAAGTGGGGGGAGGGGTTATGGGAGAAGGGAGAGAACAAAACCAAACATACCCATGTCAAAAGCCATTCCAAAATGTGGTCTTTTTTTTTTTTTTTTTTTTTGGCTCCTATGCTGATAAAGTAGCCCTTCCTTCTCAGACCTGCCATTTCCCTCTGCTTCCCTGTCCTGGGTGGGGATGTTCTGGGCATGCTCAAATGCATTGCTGTCATTTTTGTTTTTTAAAAGAGGGTGGACTTCTCAGGGAGGGAAAATATCCTACGTTCACTAGTAATACTCAGGCAGCATGCTCTAGCGTACAATAGGATTATTGCTTTAGGTACAGACAGTGCAAAAACACACTCTGTGGTCTATAATAGTACTCTTACGGATCCGGGGTGGGGAGAATGAAAAGGAAACTTAGTAGATAGCGCGGTAAGTAAATATGGGCTCTAATGAATCTAAACAGCACTTTCAATGTGAAGACGATTACCATCCAAACTGAAAAGATGAGGAAAGCGCCTACAACTGAAGAGGGCGAGGAGTAGTGCTGGGTTCTTTTGTGCACCGTGTTGGCATGGTAACTTACAGACTCGTCTCGAAAACTGAGAGCTACTGTTCTCCCAGGGCCCTTTCGGTGGATCCAAACACAGGGTCCTGGCAGAGCGGGAAGAGCGACCACGAAGCCGCGTGGAAAGGGCAGGAGTGGGGAGGAGGAGAGGGGCAGGAAACCCCGCCGGAGGTCTCCATAGTCCAGTAAAAACATGGCACCTTTCTGTTTGGGGAGCTAAAAGAGGATGAGACGGTTCTCTGGAAATGGCAAGTGCAAAGGAACGCACACCGCTGGCCACACGCGTGCGCTCAAGCCCATGCGCCCAGCGCGCACACGCCACGGCAGCCGTTGTGTTGATTGATGCCTCCGGTAAAGTGCTGATGTCGGGGAAGGTCGGGTCGGGTGTGGTGCTGTCATAGGGGAAACGCAGTGTCCATCTAGTCCAAAGCCTGGCCTCCCCCACCCCCCCACTCCATATCGTCTTACAGGGGCCCGTGCCTGGCCTCGTACTTGGCCAGAATGTTCTTGCACTTGCCCAGCTCCTTGCGCAAGTCGGCCACCTCCTGGCGCAGGGCCGAGTTCTCCTTCTCCAGGAAGGATGCGCGGATGGCGATCTGATTCTCCTTCAGCCGCCGGGCGTCACGGGAGCGCTTGGCTGCCATGTTGTTCTTTCTGCGCCTTGCCCAGTACTTGTCATCCTGCTCGGTAGGTACAGAAGGAAAAGGAAACAAGATTTTTATTAGATTTCGGCAGAGCTGCGGGCCCGCCGGGCCGCTAGCAGGCCTTGTGGTTGCACACAAGCACCAGCCCGGGAATCTTAACCTGCGTCTCCTTCCTTGACAGTCTCAGCAATGTTGAGTGGAGTCCATGGGCCATGGCTCCCTTCCCGGAGCAGGCACCGGCCTGTCACCACACGCTCCTGCCCTCTTTGCCCAGCAGAGCACGTGCCCACGAGGAGAGGTCGGAGGCTGAGCGAAAGCAAGGGGCGCTCCACACACCCTAAATGGCATTCCAGATTTCTCCACTCTTTTTGCTGACATTTTTATTTTTTGAGCCCTTCTCTTTCATGGGCACTCATGCTTTTAAAAAAATACCTGTTTTTATTGATTTCAGGGAGGAAGGGAGAGGGAGAGAGAGAGAAACATCAATAATGAGAGAGAATCATGGATGGGCTGTCTCCTGCACGCCCCCTACTGGGGATGGAGCCCACAACCCAGGAATGTGCTTTAACCTGGAATCTAACTGTGACCTCCAGGCTCATAGGTCAAGGCTCAGCCACTGAGTCACTCTGGCCAGGCCTCATAAGCTTTTTGATATAGGGTTGATACAACATTGTTTGAAGGCAGTATCTGCCAACTATTTAAATGCATTTGCCACTGATCTAGCGACTCCACCTCTAACGCCTCATCCTGTAGCAACCTTCATGCGTGTGCACATAGACACAGGCACCACATGTTTACTGGGGCACCGTTTGCAATAGGAAAGAAGTGGGGGGCAACCTAATTATTGGTAAGAGATATGATAACTATGTAATGATGGCGAATACTCTGCAGCTATTAAAAATGATAATCCAGTCGAACCAGAAAGATGTCCATGATATACCATTATGTGGCTGGAAACAACAGTAATCTGTGGATAGATGTGTATGGCCTCCTCCCACTCTGCTTAAAAAAATCACAATATTACGTATCCGTAGAGAGAGGCCCAGAGTGCTTTATGCCAAGCTGTGAAAAGCGATGCCTTCAGAGGAGGATTCGAGGGAGGAGGCCAAGGGGAGAGGTAGGATCTTTAACTTTTCAGTTTATATCCTTCTGAACTGTTGGCATATGATGTAATGGACATGTACATCTTGGCAATTAAAAACAGAAATTAAGAAAAACCCACCAAACTTCTCCCTGCCACATCAACATACTCCTACTGGTGGCTACCACTTAAATAATTTACTCTGATTTCCTGTTTCACGGTTCTCTGCGCATTAATTAGCCTGAGTAATGTTTAACTGGTCAACAAGAAAGCAGTCCCTTCTTCCGCCTCCCCCTCCCTGCTCCTCCTGCCAGAAGAAAGGAAAATACTCCTGGGGAGACTAAGAAATGTAAGCCTTCTTTCAGACCTTCCTAACGGATTTATGGCACCACCTGGTGCATTTTGCCACTCCCCCTGCTCCCTGCCCCTCTTTTCAACGACTTGCAATAGCGAATCGCACTCCATCCTGGCAAGCCTAATACCTGTAGTTACATGCTACCCAGAGTAAGTAGGTGAGGTCAGTTCTCACCCTCCCCCAGGATTCCAAGGGGCAGTTGGCACTGGAGGAGGTCACGTGGGTTGGGGCCAAGGCTGCAAGCTAGGTCCAAGGTCAGTGGCCTGCCCCAATACCTGCCCCTTACCCTCAGCAGACATCTGCCCTAATCAAAGACATAAGGTGTGAGGCAGACAGCGTGTGCAGGCACCTCTGTCTGCTTTCACAAGCTGGGACTTTTATTTACAAAGTGCTTTCAGATTTCTATATATTTCATGATATGTAACAAACTGGGGGGGGGGGGGGGGGGCGGGGGGAAGACCTTCCTACTAGCTGGTACCACAACTGTCCTTAAAAAGGAGTTAGCTTGGGCAGTTACGCTATGGCTGTTGGTGGGATTTGTTATTTTGCTTCTGAAAGGGAGCAGGGGGCTGGAGGAAGGGGAGGAGCTGGGGAAGTGAAAGGTTTCCCAGGGCTGAATGGGCCCAAGTGTAGCCTCTGACTGAAGTTGTTTGTGTTACTTTGATGGAAGCCCTAATTCCACGCCCACCCCCCCCCCACCCCCGTGTGTCAGGAGGTCTGCCATCCTCCTCAATGCTCCTGGGAGTGTTGCTTCCAAGGTCATTTGAAAGAGGGGCTGACTTAGGATGTGCCCCAACCTGCACCCAGGGCAACAGGGCCCGTGAGGTGCGGACGGACATGAGAAACACCCCTGGGGTGTTGTAGAAGCTGTGTGTGTTGGGGGGAGAGATGGGGTGTAGGCCATGGACTTGGTTTATGACCACATCATAGGGCCCAGGGAGTCACCAGTTCACTCAACGAACTTTTCTGTCTCTTAGAGCTCTCACCTCTGAGGCGGTTACATCCCCAGCCTACCCTGTCCACACCTGGAGATGAGTTAGGAAAGGCGAGGAATGGGGAGGTGGGGCCAGGAATGGAGGGAGGACGCAGAAGGCAGGGATGATGCAGGGCTGCCCTGTGTATCACAGGAGAGTGAGGGTCTGATCAATTTGGCACGACATCCCCTGTCCCCTTCTCCTCCGCCCCCAGGGGCAGATGCCACCCAGCTGCCCAGTCACCCCCACCCAGCAAGGACCCCTCAGTCCTGTCCCATCATCTTCCTGATGCCCCCCTCCCCCCACCAGGCCAGCATCTCTTCTCACCAGACTAGAAGTGCCTGGAGGGTAAGAAACAATGCCAGGACCAATTCACTTCAGAATCCCCAGCCCCTGACACAGGGCTTGGCACACACTGGCATTTGAAAAATATGTGTCAAATGAATGAATGGATGCAGCAAAGTATGAAGACATCAAAGTGATTAAATGGAGTCTCAGCGTGCCACCCCTTCACCCTCCCAGGGAACGCATGCTGACCCAAATGCATGGCTCAAGGGAGGAAGTGTGGGCAGCGGTGGGGAAGCCCGGTTCACTCAGTAGGTTTGCTCATCCAGTGCTGGGGCCACAGATGGGTCTCCCACTCACCCAGCTCAGAGCTTCCTGCTTCCCACGAGTGCATGGCCTATGGGCCGAGGCTTCCCTCCCAACTGAAGATATCCAAGGACACGTGGCAGGAGGATGTTCCTGCCCGTTCCCACCTGCCACGGGAAAAGGTCAGGCCTGGCTCTGACAACAGTGATATGCATAATTCCAGCACGGAAGGTTTCCATGTGGCCTCTCTGTTGCCAAGGTTACCTGGGATATTAGGTGGGCTGGCCCTCTGCTTTGACCTTGAAAATTCGGAGACCCTACAAAGGTCTGGCTGGAAGCTACATCTATTTCTCAGCAGCATCCTTTCAAACTACCTTCCATTCAAAAGGAAATGCACGCCCCATGGGTTGCCGGCTTTAGTGTAAGAGATGAGCTCTGAAATACAGCAGGACGGCTAAGCACACAAGAGGAGAGAAACCCTCCAGTGGAAAGAAGATACCTGCTTGCCCAAGGACCTAACCCTATGGTGCCCCTTCACACGCCGTCGTAGTAGGCTAACCATCAATTCCCTGGCCAGGTTAGATGTTCTGGTGTTTTACTATGCACTTTCCTCTTCGGATTCTCAGGGGGACAGCTACTGGTCTGTCCCCCAGGAGTCCCTGTTGTAGCCCCTGCCAGGGCAACGTACTACAGTGACCTGTTTAGAAGCTAGAAGCCTCGGGGACCAGGCTAGGCCTTCCTCCACCTAGCAATGAGCATTGCTCGCCTATTTCACTGTCTGCTTCTCCTTTTCTTCAATGGCAAAATGGTAACTTAGTCTAGTGAATTTCTGAGGTCTGTTCAGCCCTGACAATTCTGCATCCCTCCAGGTAATCGCAGGTACGGAGATGACAGCAGTGATTTAACTCGGCCAGACACTTCCGCTCCAATGCTCTTTCTGGATGGAAAAGTAGAGGTAACGGGTCTAAGCCAGTCCCAGAACAATGTCCCAAACTCCCATTTTCCCAGCCAAGGAGCAACACTCCATCTGAACCACAATGAGGCCTGAGAAATGGGGGTCAGAAATTAGGAAAGGGTTAAGGAATTATCCTTGGTTCCAGTACCTTGAATGTATATAATCATATCTTCATTGTCCATATGCTTGGAATGAAGCATAAACACAGACAAGTCTAAGCAACAGCTAATCAAAAGTGGTTCTAATTTAATACCTGCAGACATGCAACATTTTAAAGAATTCCCTCCCTAAGGTATCACTAAATGTGTCAGAATAATTTTAAGTTGCATCTGATTTCCCAAGATAAATCTGTTTTCTTTTATAAATAATGTGTCCCTTCAACACAACAGAGGAAAAGTCAACTCAGAATTAACCTTTTGTTGAGCTATTCAAGCGATCATTATTTGAGGTACAGAGTGAACATTACAAAGAAACAGTGTCAGGGAACCCACCAGCTTCTTTAACAAAATCCTGCCCTGGTCACCCAAGGTTGGCAATGTGGACAGGGGTCCTGTCTCCAGCTGTTGTTTCCCGAGGCCTTCAGGGAAAGGACAGCAATTAATTAGCAATCAATTCCCACAGGGAATTTCCCCTGGAAGAGGCCAAGATGCCCTTCCCCAATGATTTTCTCTCTCTTTCCAACCTTGAAAGGTTATAGTTTGATTTTATTGGCCTTTCCTATGTTTCCTTGAAATTTGCCTCCTTCATGGGCTGCAAATATCTCCAACACGTTATCGCTCCTCCTTCTTTCTGGGCATTACCCAGACATGAAAGGCATGTTTCAGAAGGCACCCAGAGAGGAAGCGACTTGCTGAGTCACATGCCAAGAAATAGGATCAGAAATCAAGAGTCCTTTGTCCACCGGCCTGTGTGATCTTCCCGGGGTCGCCCTTTTAATCCGCCTCTTGGTCCTCCCACTCTCTACTTGCCCACAGCCTGGTTACCAGTTCCAATTTACCTTCAGATCATCGGGGATGAAGACTTTTCGAGCTTTCTTAATCATGGGCTGCGGCTTCAGTTCTTCCTCGGAGAACTTGCGTTTGCGAGGGTCAAACATTTCCTGGCCAGGGATGCTGGACAGGGCGAGATCTGCCGGGTCCGGCTCATAACCCACCGGGACCTGGATGGTGTCGGGATCGATGGGACTCGGTGTGTTGCGGTTCGCCGGCAACAGCTGACCTGGAACAACATGGGAGTTTCAATTCATCAACACCCTAGGGAGACCTAGTAGATACAGCTTGGTGATGCTTCAAGGTGAGTGACAAATCTGCATTTTACTGATATCTGACCCTAACCCTGTTCATCTTATTCATCATCACCGCGTTCCTGGGAGCAGGACTGAGCAGGACTTTACTCAGATCGTGCACGACCAAGATCCACAAACACGTGGTCACAAACTAAATTAAAAAATACCTGTGTTCAGCCCAGCTGGCATTGCTTAGGGGTTGGGCATCGACCGATGAACCAGGAGGTCACAGTTCGATTCCCTGTGAGGGCACATGCCCGGGTTGTGGGCTTGATCCCCAGTAGAGGGCTTGCAGGAGGCAGTCGATCGATGATTCTCTCTCATCATTGATGTTTCTATCTCTCTCTCCCTCTCCCTTCCTCTCTGATATCAATAAAAATATGTTAAAAAACAAACAAACCAAACACCTGTGTTCATTCTTTTCTACAACACATCCATGGACCAGCTCCATGCCAGGCACTACCAGTACAATGGCTAGAAATACATGACTGTTACCTTCAAGGTATTTTCCAGGCAAATCAGGGAACCAGACCAATAACTAGCCAGTGAGGACACATTGATGGTGCCCGGATGTACGCCAACCTCACGTGCTTCCAGAGTGTGGGCAGCAGTGCCTAGCAGGGAGGTTAGGGGACGTCTCCTAGAGATGACGCAATTAATTATCTTGAGACAAAAGATAACTAGCCCAAAAAGGTAACCTGGGCATAAGCACAAGACAGAAGGTTACATTTCTGAGGAACCACAAGCAGGCTTGTTGGCTGCAGCACTGAATTGGAGCACACGTGGAGGGGCGAGGTGTGAGCGAACTAGGTGCAGGAAGGTGGGCATGAGGTGTTATGAAAGGCCCCGAGTTGATGTCGGTGAAAGGTTCTGAGCATTGAAGGGAGGCGCAGAGCTGAGCTTTGGAGAGAAGAGTCAGGTGGTGTGAGGAATGGATTGAAGGGAGCAAGGCTGGGGTGGGAGACCAGCTCCCAGGCCCTTGTGATAACCCATGTACGCACGCCGATGACTGGCCTCGGGGACAGTGAGAGGGGGCAGGCTTCAGGAACATCTAACGGAGTGGGAAGGACACAATGGAGCCGGTCTCACTTCCACCTGAAGGTTCTGCAGGCTAACCCCCGGAAATGCACCAGCGTCCACTGGACAGCAGGGTTCCTGAGTTTCCTCACACGTCTCCCTGGCGAAATGAACTTCCTAACAGACCACGCTGTTTACATGGGGAGCTCTGAATCTTTCTTCTAGTTTCGCCTGAAGTTTTCAACCACTCCTTTCAGGCCCAGAGGATCAAGGAGTGCACACAGCTCAGCTCTGCTGGGCCCGTCTCCTCCTCTTGCTCATGGCCAGCGGCTGGGCAGCGTGTACGTGTCCTGCAGCTTTCATCAAAACCCACCCCAGGTTGAAGCGCAAAGCCAGGGGCTTGCATTCTAGCAAAACTGAAACCAAGCTCATCTGTTCCCTGAAAAGGCCTGGTGGGGAGCTTGTGAAACGAATGTTCTGGGTGACCTTTCAGCCCCCCGTCTGCTCTGAGCTCCCTCTGTCTCTCGTTTGCCAAAGGGGAAGCAAAGGGTGCCCGAGGCATTGGCCGAGGACGGAGATGTCCCATTAGCAGGCTGAGCTGGGCTCCGGATTGGACCGTGTCGAGCTGGGTTTGATCTCGTGCCTCTTGACATCGCCTCAGAAAACAAACCATGTCTGAGTCAAATGGGGCTTTTATTTTCCCTTTGCAATTTCTCTTTGAACTTAATAACAAAGCTATCTGGCGCCCCGTCTCTATGACCGCCTCCCCACCCCACTCCCCCACCGCACGCGCACTCACACAGGCGCACGCTCCCTTCTCCTACCCGCTGCTGCAAGCCTCTCTTAATTAGTGTTCCTTAAATTGAATGGCTCCAAGTTATTTCGACTTCCTCCCTAGTACCTCGGTATTCTGTTTGTTATGCTATGTTAAAAGTAGTAAAATGTTCTCCTTTACTGCTTTATAAACGTTAAGCTTCACACACACACACACACCCCTCCTCTACCAGACCTCATGGTCTTTTGTGGTTTATCTGTTTCACCCCAACCCCACCCCTCAGCGTGGTCCCTACATCAGAGTCCAGCTTCTACAAAGAGTGCTCCTCATGAACGGGGCCCTTGGCGAGCTGGGTTCTGACGTTCATCCCTGGGCATTCTGACAAGACCACTTCCCGGCCAGGCAGAGCCTTCCTCAGCATTCCTTCTCTCCAGCCCTTTCTTCCCACAGAAGTAGCCCAGCCCTACCTACAGAATGGGGAAAACCTAACTGGACCCCCAGACGAGGCCCATGGCTTCCCCAGCACCAAAAAACAGCAAAGGGCAAAGGACCTGAGAATCACAGCGGGGTCCCCTTCTCCCCAAAGCTACCCTCTCACCATCTTGGTTATCCACATTTTCTACTGAGTTAACTTGGCTGGACTCATTCCCTACCCCCCCAACCCTCTTATTCTAAACTGTCAAGTCTCATTGGATAATGGGGAGGAGGATCTTTACTTTTCATCCTACCTTCTGTGGATTTGCAAAATTGTAATGTAAGAATTCTCAATTTGAGAACGCATCATTGCATAACTTTTAAAAAACCACCATAGATGCTCACTGCAACATTTAAACAAATGCAGAAATGGGTCAAGAAGCCATCCTCTCCCTAGGCCCCCAGCCATCTTGCTGCCCCTTCGCGAGGTGATCCCCCTTAACTATGAGTGTGAGCCTTTCAGACCCTGGCTGTTGCACAGACACCATGTGACTACCGTATCTCTTCAATAACGCTTCAGTAAACCACGCACATTTCCCATGTTAGTGTAAAGGAAGAGAACGCCTTTGTTCTTTTCAAAGGTTCAGTATATTTCCCTAATCACTCTCCAACGGATTCTGAGGTATGTGAGCACTTCTGTAGAAAAGATTCCAAGAAGTGGCACTGCTCATGCAACAGGCATGTGCGTCTTATGTTTCCAAACGTTCTGCTAAACTGTCACATCTATTTACACTTGCACCAACACTTAAGAGAATGCACTTCCTCAGAATTAAATATTCATGTTCTAAATGTTTCCAATCTGATACACATCCAGACACCAGCTCGAATGCCACCTCCTCGGATCCCCGGCTTCCCTCCACCGTCCTGTTTCATTTCCTTTACAATCCTTGTCTCCACCCGAAATCATCTTTTGTGTCTGACATTTGTTGACCACCTCCCTCCGCTCACATGGAAGCTCCACAGGATGGGGGTCTTGTCTCGTTTGCCAGGGCACCCCCAGTTTTGAGATAGAACACACACAGAGAGGAAGCCCTGTGTAAATGATGGGGTAACCAGAAATAAACACTCCCAGATCTCAACAAGGACACTTTTTGGAAACAGGGACTTTTTTTTATTATTATATTTTGCAACTTGTCTATCATAAGTATCTTTTACTTTAAAAATCAGAAGAAAAAAACACGATTTTCAAAAAATGGACTTTGCTTACTTTGCACGTAATATGCTCGGGAGGCTATGCCAAATATTTCAGAAAGAGAAGGCTCAGAAAGAAAGGGGGGGAAGACAGGAGCAGGAGGAGACCAGAGGCGGGCAGTGGGCTGGAGAAAGAAGCGAAAGAGAGAGAAAGGAACTGAGAAACCAAAGAACCACAAGAATGAAAGAAGGGAAGGAAGGAGGAAGGAAGGAAGGAAGGAAGGAGGAAGGAAGGGAGGGAGGAAGGAAGGGAGGGAGGGAGGGAGGGAGGGAGGGAGGGAGGGAGGGAGGGAGGGAGGGGGGGAGGGAGGGAGGGGGGAGGGAGGGAGGGAGAACATAAGGGGGAAACAAAGAGAAAGACAGAGGCTGAGAAAGAAAACGCTCAGGCAAAGGTTAAATGAAGAGTCCCCTGGACCCCAGCAGCTGGGAATCTGTCCAGACACCCCTACTTTTCAAGTGTCCGAGCTTCACATGCTGATGCGCTGACATTAAAGCAACAATGAATCACACACACACACACACACACACACACACACACACACACACCCCTCCTTTGCACTGGCCTCAGACGGTGGCCAGTGGTGCTGTCCAGGACTCCAGGACAAACCCCTGAAAGGCCTGCTGTAAAGATCGCTTTGATCTGAGCGGCCCTTTTCCAACCCCTCTCTCCGCACAGTAACCGCTTTCAACAGAAACACAGGTAAAACAATACGCCAGCTCAATCCAGCATGTAAGCGATGGAAGGGGCCCATCTGTTACCCTCTACTGAGAGGGTGAACACGTGGAGTCCCCGGGCGGAATCACCCTGAGTCACAGCCATAGTATCTGGGTGGAACCCTTGCCTCGCCAGCCTCTCAGATGTATTACTTCACTTAATCCTCACCACAGCCCTGTGAAGGGGGAATCATTGGTATGTCCGTTTTCCAGGTGTGGAAATAAAGAATAGAAATAGTATAAGACAAGTTCAGAAATAATCATTTGCCCGGGGCTGCCCAGCTGGTAGATGAAGCAGAGACTAACCTCACCATCTTTCTGACTCCAAAACTCAAGTTCTTTTCTTTAAAAATAATATATTTTTATTTGTTTTAGAGAGGAAGAGAGAGAGAGAGAGAGAGAAATATCAACGATGAGAGAGAATCATTGATCTGCTGCCTCCTGCTCACCTCACACTGGGGATAGAGCCCGCAACCCGGGCATGTGCACTGACTGGGAATCAAACTGTGACCTCCTGGTTCCTAGGTCAATGCTCAACCACTGAGCCTTGCTGGTCGGGATAAAACGCAAGTTCTCAATCATGGAAATGGCCTGAGGGAAGCAATGGACTTCATGCACCCGAGTGAGTCCTGGTGGGGACCTGGGCAGGAGCCTAACTAGACCATTGTACTGAACCCTCAGCCCACACTGCAGGGGGGTAGGTGCCCCCCACTTTCTGAACGAGGAAATGGGGGTGGGGCCAGAAAGCTAGAAGGTCAGGTGCAACCCAGTTTCGGTCCATTCCACCCACAGCCCATGCTCTTTCTCATCCACTTGGCTCCCCTCAAAGGGGCAGGAGAGGAAGAAAGGGGAGGACCCTGTAGGTCCCTCCTCTCTAGATCCACATTTCCTGGGCAGCAGATGATCCCCCCAAAAGGCAGGAATAGCCTCCTGTCATGGACAAGAGCCCCCAGGAAGTTATAGGCAACCAGCACCCCATTCCCTTTTCCTCTCTGCCTTCTTTCTTTGTGTTTTTTAAAAAATATATTTTTATTGATTTCAGAGAGGAAGGGAGAGGGAGAGAGAGAAACATCAATGATGAGAGAGAATCATTGATCGGCTGCCTCCTGCATGCCCCCTACTGGGGATTGAGCCCGCAACCCGACATGTGCCCTTAAAAAGCCCCTGATGGTTGAGACCTGCCTCATGGGGGAGGGGGTGGGCTCCTGGCTGAGAGGACGTCTCACATAGTCTCTCAGGGGGATGTGAAGCTGGCTTCCAAGGGCATCACACAGGGAGGCATGTTTTACGTCCATGCCCTTACATTATCAGTATTTCAAGGAATGCTTGCTTGGCCGGGTTCGAGTAAAGAAAGGCATTTGGGACTCAGTGCTGAGGTTCTGCTCTGGCCTTCATCCCTCTACCTTGACCTGCCCTGAGATGCACGGCTCATCAGAAGGTGCAGACAGACGTGGACTCATTGTGGCTCTGCCCCTAAACAGCTCTGTGGCCCAGGGCCAGTCACTCCAGCACAGAGCTTCCTGTTTCCTCGTCTGTCCAGTGGGGAAATAATATCATCTCACAGGGCTAGATGGGATGAGCAGCACGTGGGAGGGCCCCTCGAGGGCTGTGGGGGGCACACCTCCCCTCACACACTCCCCTGGCTCCCACTCTCCTCCATCTGCAGCCCAAGTGAGGCCTGTGACATCACTCGTGTGACCCCGTGTCCAGGACAAGCCCTCTGCCCTGGGACTGTACAGCTGTGCCCCTGGTGCCCGGATGTGACTCGGCAGCTCCCGCCTTGGCAGGCGCCGGGGCTGGCTTCACAAGCCTCTCATTCCAAGCGCGTTTATCATCACGCTCCAGGCCGGCGTGTCAGCAGGAAACCCACCTCCTGGAACTGAGGTGAGACCAGAGGACCTCAAACCATAGGCATTTGGAGTCCGGTGCACAGGGTGCAGCAGAAGTTCCAGCTGTGGTCAGAGCTCATGTGGGCCTTGGCTTCTCACCATGCCCCCGAGACAGCCCCCTCCCCCCATCCTCTTTCCCCGTAGCTGCCTCAGCACCTCAGGGCACAGAGAAGTGGCAGGTGGGCCGGAAATGAACTCCCAGTGCCTGAGACTACGGCCTGCATGAGATACAGTTCAGATCTTGCAACATGGGCCCCCTGAGGTGGCTATGGTGGGTTGTGAGTGGGAAACAAGAGGCGATGTCCTTCACACACACACACACACACACACACACACACACACCCCTGCAGGTGCGGAACTGCAGCGGGAGAATGCAGGCCTAGTGTCCTTGTACTATAGGGAATGCGTGGTGCGTGGTGAGGGGAAGGCCTGGGAACAGACGGTCATGTCCCAGCCAGCTGCCCCCTGGCTCCGAGTGTTCGCATTCCTCTGTGCTTCAGCTATCCCGAAAGCATGGAGACCCAGGCCCTCCCTAGGCTGCCCTGGCGACAGTGGCTGTGAGAGCCAATGACCATTTCAAGCCTCCCCGTGTCCACACACCAGAGGCCACGCAACAAGAGACGTTTGGAGGATCAAGTGGAGGTTCCAGTCCAGCGTGTGTCTGAGCCCGTCCTCAGAGCTCCCTGCGGGGGTGCATGGTGTGGGCGCAATCACCCCACAGAGGAGCAGGGCCGGTGGGGGGCGCATGTCTATGCTCACCTGGCCCTGCCGCCTCACTCTGCCCTCCGACATCCCTAGAAGCAGGCCGATGGGTACCCCTTCCTATGGAGAAACAGAGCCACTGAGCAATTTACTGGGCGTCCCATGATGGGGGTGCCTTCTTCTCCAGCAGAGAAACAAGCTCCATCCCTGGAGTCTATTTCAGAGGCTCCTTCCTTTCCTAATGCCAACGTGCACACCTTGAGTCAGCACCACCTGGGCCCTGGGGGCCTCCGTATTGTCTGAGTTGGTGAAAAGTTGCAGGCCCAGGCACTGGAAACCTGCAGTTTCTAAAGTGCTGCCACGGCAGGGATGAAACTGACTGCTCTCCTTCGGGTGCGTGAAGTTTTTGTTTGTACACAGAGGAGAGAGTGGGGTGGCGGACCAGGTAAGTGATGTGGTCCTCGCATCCACTGTGAACCCGGGAGCCCACGGTGAACTGACAGCCTGCCCTATGCCTGAACAACACCCTTCCTCCTCTCCCCAGCCCCCACCCCTCACCAAGCCAAACAAACATAGGAACAAAAACAGGATTGTCTTAAAGCCCGAGCTCCCGGATGAACATGAGTAGCATTCAGGTGTGTCTGTGGTTGTGCGGTCTCTCGAGGAGATCCACGAAAATGCTTTCCTGAGCGTGTCTCCAAGTTGCTCGCCCACAAGTAAACATGCTTTTCCAAAGCTGCCTGGCCTTGGCCCCTGGCCAGCGCCCTGTGCCATTCTCTCACCCAAGTTCACACAGAGTCCCAGCCAGCTCTGTGCGCCGGGATCCCTGCCTCCAGTCTGCGGGCAGCTCGGAGCCACACTCGCCCTCCAGTCTCCCAGTGACCACACTCTCCTCCAGGTTACCTGGGGCCTGAGAACAATTTCTCCATCCTGTCAGTTACCCACACACCTTTCATGCAGGAGGGAGAAATGAGCCCCGACCCAGAATCCCAGCACCCCAAGAACTATGGGAATTTGTGAGATGCCTTGGCTTGAGTGAATCTGGGATAAGAGCAAAGGCTCATTCAGACACTAGCAGTACACATTCCTGGATGTTCCGTGGAGGTTTTCCTTGGTGGTTCAGATCCCGGTCATAGGCCAAGGGCAGGCCAGTCCACAGAGGACTTGGCCAACTGCAGTACCTTCTGAACTGGTCTTCCTGGCCCTGCAGTCCTGTCTGCCAACACAGCCACCAGGTTACTCTTCCCAGGACATCTCTACCGTGATCAACGGTGGCCAATGGCTTCCTACCACCTCCCTGTCCACACTCCTAGTCTGGCGCCCAAGAACCTCCACTCTCAAGCGTATGGCTCCCGTCCTGTGTTCTCTGTTCCAGCCAAGTGGGTCTGCCTTGTTCCCTGGACATTCTTCCCTCACATCCTCTCCACCTCTACCAGGCCGACTATCCATCAGTCCAAGTCAAGCCTTCCTCCTCCTGACTGTCCCAGGGTTGATCACAACTTCTAATGCCCCTTACCTGGTACATTCAATGTCTGTATCACATTGCACTTGGCATATGCCAGCCTAGAAGATTTATCAGATTAAGTGATTATAACTTTGAAGCAATATCTATTCTGAAACTAGATAGGAAATCATGTCAGGCAAAGTCCTTGCCAATCAATGCCTTGCACATAAGATTATGAATAGCCTGACCGGATTGGCTCAGTGGTTGAGCATTGACCTATGAACCAGGAGGTCATGGTTTGATTCCCAGTCAGGGCACATGCCCAGGCTGTGGGCTTGATCCCCAGTGTGGGGCATACAGGAGGCAGCTGATCAATGATTCTCTCTCATCATCAATGTTTCTATCTCCCTCTCGCTTCCTCCCTGAAATCAATAAAAATGTTAAAAACAAAAAAGTCCAAATAGTTGGAAGAGCACATTCAAATTAAGGCGAACTCGAAAGCCCTTTCTGTCTACACTTCCACCTCCACCCACTCATGTCCAACAGCTAGTGTCCGGCGATTTCCTTCACGCAGCAGCACCTGGCTTCTACACGTGCAGGGACCCTGGGGTGCTTACATGCTTCTTGGGATGTCAGGTGCCTACTTTCCATTCTCTGAAGGAGTATTTTGTGAAGTGTGTCTGCATCTTGAGATGTTGAGTGACCCAGCCTAATAGAGGCATTTCCCTTTGCTATCTATGTACCAATACCTCAAGTTCCCACGGTATATCTTTTTTTTTATTATTATTCTTGGTCTGGCCAGTATTTGTTTGGGGTGCCTGGGCTATGGAGGTAGGGAGGATGGTCGGGGAAAACCTGTAGAGATCCCCTTGACCACCTGCAATTAGAAAGGTCTGTGCCACCGGCTGTGTGAATAACACAGAATGAGAATGTTTTCTCCGTATTCCTTAATGATCATTCTGAAAGGTTACTGAACAAGTGTTGCTAGGCAATAGGGCCTGCCTGAGGAGGGACGGGGCGGGGTGGGGGTGGGGGGGAAATAATGCTAAATCAGGGATATGGATCCTGGGGGGAAATCAACTTAATTCTACAAAGTCAGCTGGTAACTAAACAAAATGGATTTGTGCCCCCAGCGTCTCATTTGGGGGGAGATGAGTAATGGCCTAATACTGCAGCCCGGGCAGCCGCTGCAAGGCAGACTAACTTCATGAATTCATTGCACGAAGCTAGTCTTGCCGACTGGTTCATACCTGTGAGGTGAGGTATCACGGGAGGAATTACATTATAAAGAAGTGGCAGCTCGGGCACCAGTCATTGAGGCAGAGAGAAAGGGAAGACGATGGAGCAACCTAGAGAGTTTATAGTAATCTGTAATCTGAATCAACATTCAGTGGGCATGCGTCTGCTTTTCACGCACACATGCAAGCCAAGACTTGGGAAAAGGCGGGCACTCGGGTTTCCTCAAATAAATTCAAGTCCCACCCACATAGGAGAAAAGTTTCCTGTCACTGATTTAGACCAGGAATAACGATGGAGGGGTTTCTTAAATCCGTTGGTGGGGAAGAGTGGAGACGCAGGTAAATTTCAGACGTGTTTTTCTTTTTTAAAAAAGATTTTTATTGATTTCAGAGAGGAAGAGATAGAAACATCAATGATGAGAGAGAATCATTGATCAGCTGCACACCCCCCTCCCCCAATGGGGATTGAGCACGCAACCCAGGCATGTGCGCTGACCGGGAATCGATTGGTGACCTCCTGGTTCATAGGTCGACGCTCAACCACTGAGCCATGCCGGCTGGGCTCCGGCACATTTCCAAGCCAGCATATGGTCCCACAGTTCCTAACATACGCTGGAATAACACTCAATTTCTTAGAAAGGCGTCGTTCTGGAAAAATTGGAGTTTTCCAGCTTGCACTAGCCTAGAATATGGAATATGCTGATCATTCAAGACTAGGGTTAGCCAAGCAACACCTTCTGGGCCCCTGCTGGTGTTGTCTAAGGAGAAATCTGTCTGGGACTGGAATCTGCCTCTGCACTCCCCAGGCACGAGGTGAGGTCTGTGTGCCTCGTGGGTGCACAGAAGCCAGATGCTAAGTCAGTATCAAACACTACGCAGGATCTTAACTTTGTTGCACACTTTCTCCTTTAGCTTCTGAAGCCAGTGCCCAGAGGGACCTAGTGTGGGAAGGGAAATCCCATCACACCCTGCGACACTTCCGTGGACCCGGAATAGCGCGCTGCCTCTGAAATCCTTTCCCATTCCAGTGTGTTGATCAACCCCTACCCCACCGGCTAGGACTTTCTAACACAAGGCTCCTTCATGGAAGGCGCTCTTACCTAATCAAGGAGTGAGTGGCTGGGAGGGAGGCCAAGGTGAAGATATGCAGGGCATATGCAAATGAGAGCAGGGAGGGGGTGGAGTCAGCTTCCCTCAAGGAGGAAAAGTTAGATGGAGACAAATGGTCTCAGGTGGGTGGGGGGCATGTGGAGGCATCATATGGCTTCCCAGTTGGGGACACTGTCCTTGGCAGCAGCTCAGTAGACAGGGACCCACAGAAGTGGGCAAGGGGTGGCCTCAAGGGAAGGGATCCCTGAAGATTAGTGAGCATTGTCTGAAACAGGTTGTGAAGATCAACTAGCAGAATAGCTGCATAAGATGGGCAGTTCTTCGAACAGGTATTCTGGAGAACAAAAGTCCATTTTCTTCCCCTTCCTCTCCCTCTCTCCTTGCCTCCCTCCCTCCTTACCTCCCTCCCTCCCTTCCTTTCTACCTATCATCTATCTATCATCTATTGAGGCTAACAAAGCGAAGGAAAGGAGACCATCTCCAGACTGGCAAGTTGTGTATCAGCCTGGGGACTTTTCATGCTGAAATAAGATAAAGAACAGTTTTTGACTGTTCATCTACGCGAACTGTACCCGCTTCTAATGGAACCTGAGGCAACACCCAAAGAAACAAAATAATTCTTTCTTACATGCCTATAAGAAGAAATGGATGATGACTAAACAATTACAGAAAAGTGAGAAAAGTACCCAACAGGCCCGGCTGGCTTGGCTCAGTGGTTGAGCATCAAACCATGAACCAGGGGGTCCCAGTTCAAATCCCGGTCGGGGCACATGCCCGGGTTGCGGGCTCGATCCCCAGTGCGGAGGATGCAGGAGGCAGTCGATCACTGATTCCCTCTCACCATTGATGTTTCTCTCTCAATCTCTCCCTCTCTCTGAAATCAATAAGAATATTTTTTAAAAAGTACCCAGTTGTACCTAAGTGTTACTTCTCTGGCTCTTGGAGCTTTACTATGACCGTATTTTAAGTACGGATTCATTTAATGTGTGTGTGTGTGTATGTGTGTGTGTGTGTGTGTGTGTGTGTGTGTGTGTGTGTGTGTAAAGGAAGACCTGCTGCTTAGCAGGGAACGCAGAGCAAACGGGCTTCCATTTCTCCCCATGGACCACAGTAAGGGAAGCCCTGCTGTTGGGCCTGAAAGGGCGTGGCTGAGGCTTCATCATGGAGGAGCACTGTCCCTTCACTGTACCCGCCTCCCATGGCCATCATGTCCCACCGTCGTGAGAGACCAGGGCCACTGTGGAGCTTTAATTTACTTATTTTTAAAAATTAATTAATTAGTTGTCACCTGAGGATATTTTTTCCATTGATTTCGTAGAGTGAATGGGAGGGAGGGAGGGAAGGAGGGAGGGAGGAACATTCGACTCACATGGATTGGTTGTCTCCCACTCATGCCCTGACTGGGGCTAGGGATCGAACCTGCCACCAAAGTACATGCCCTTGGCCAGGAATTAAACCCGAGACCCTTGGGTCCACAGGCCAACACTCTAACCGCTGAAAAAAACAGGCCAGGGCCACTGTGGAGCTTTTAAACAACACAGATCCTCAGCAGCTCTTCCACATTCATCAGAAGCGCTGGACATGGGGCCTGGCTCTGTATTTTGTTTCTTGTTGGGTTTTTGTTTAATGAAAGGGGAAAGAGCCTTCTCACACATCTCATGATGGGCATTTGAACTAGCACCATTCTTTCTGAGCCTGCACCCTTTGATCTGGCATCTAGGAATTCCACATCTAGGGATTTAAACTTTAGATATGCTGTGTGAATCTACAAAGAATGGCATCCAAGGCTGAAACAAGCTAAAGCTTGTTAAATAGATTATGGCACATCTAGACAATAGGATTTCATGAAGCTGTAATAATAGGAAAACATGTCTAAAAGGTCTATATATATAAAAGCCTAAGCAACCATCTGACTGACTGACCATTTGACCGGTAGCTATGACATGCACTGACCACCAGGGGGCAGATGCTCAATGCACAGGCATGGAAACATGGAACAGACTGATGAATCTCAGAGGGAAGGGGAAAAGGGGGAGGGCGGGAAGAGATTAACCAAAGGTCTTATATGCATACTAGAGGCCTGGTGCACAGATCTGTGCACTGTTGGGGTCCCTCAGCCTGGTCTGAGGGGATCAGGTCGAATCTGTGCACTGGGCCTCCGACATCTCCCTAGGCGTCCTGGATTGAGAGAGGGTGCAGGCCAGGCTGAGGGACCCCACCAGTGCATGAATTCATGCACCCTGCCTCTAGTATTATATAAAAAAGGCAAGTTGCATAACATTATGTAGAATGTATATTCATACATTACCACATTCCTATATACACACTATATGTATGGTCATTATAACATAAATAAAGTCAAAACTTTATTTGTACATTTTAATAAGTATATATATGCTTACTAACACAAAGAAAATGTCTGGAAGAGTATCCAAGAAACAGTTAATAGTTAAATCTGCGAATGGGACATTGTCACTCAAGCGGTACACCTGTGCATTCAGTTCTGACTTTATTTTAAAATGATCATATATTACATTCACAATGAAATGTTTAGGGGTAATTTTTTGCCAAAAAGGAAAAGATCCACTGATGATTCTCACATGAGGCCAGGGTTGAGCACCCGCGGTCTGGAGGAAGTCGCTAGCGCTGTGGATGTCAGTAACTCAAACACTCAAGCTTATAAGGAAACCCACCACCCACACAGGAGGGGAGTTTTCACATGTCATACCTCTAACTTGCCAGAAGGTGGAGAGCCAGAGGAAATCACTGAGAGCTTCAGCCCAAACTTGTCAAAACCAATTTTTCATTAGCCCAAGTCTTTTCGCTACTCTATTTTATTTATACCCAAAGCATGCTTTGTCGAAGTTAGAAAGGGAAGTTTACACACATTTATGCCATATCCTTTTTTTTCCATAGAAACCCAGAATCATCCAATATATTAAAATACAGCACTGGGCAGATGTTTTCCTGAGCGAAGTTGTCGATGCTGGCTCGGACCTCCCCCGCTTCCTCCTCCACACCGTTTTTCCTGTTGTCTTTGCTCTGGTTTAGGCATCTCCTTATCTTACTCCAGAGTCAATTCCACAAAGGCGGGAGGCAATCAGCCATGTGGTGCATCTGTGCTTCTGAACCTGCCCACTCCTGGGGCCTGGGACAAGCCATGTGAGGCCTAGGGCAGCCCAGGGCAGGTGCCATGAGTGTTCCTGCCCTCCCACTAACACTGCTTTTCTGGAAGTGGGTGTATTGCCATAGCAACTGTCAAGTCCCATCAATTATCTGCCTCTACCCTCCCAACGTCTTCTTTAAACAAATTACCACATCTCAGACACGTGACGCGGCTGCCCTGGGCGTGTGGAGCCCAGGGCCCCACCAGGCAGCAAAGCTTCCTTCATTTGGGTAGGAGGGAGCTAGTCACTTGGTAGATTAATCACCACATATACTCTTCCTATTCTCTTTTTCCCTCTTTTTATTCCAGTCCCATGTCCCTCAACTATGATCTGAATTATTTCCTGTGCATAGTTAATGGCAAATAACTCTTCATATTAGTCAAGAAAGACCTCAATGAGTCACTTAAATGTATGCTTCCTATCAATACAATTTTTGCTTGTTCTTCAAGACACAGCTCAGGGATCACCTCTGACCTTCCCGATACATCTCATTCAGAGCAGATCATTCTGGCCTTCCTGGTTCCACCTGGTACATATCCAATGTACTCTTTTTAAAAAATATACTTTTATTGATTTCAGAAAGGAAGGGAGAGGAGATAGAAATATCAATGAGAGAGAATCATCAATCGGCTGCCTCCTGCACTCTCCACAATGGGGATTGAACCCGTAACTCGGGCAATGTGCCCTGACTGGGAATCAAACCATTACCTCCTGGTTCATAGGTTGATGCACAACCACTGAGCCACACTGCCCTGGCCCAATATACTCTATTTATCTATCTCTTTGCATTGTAAGCTTCTCATTTTTAAGGGCTGACATCTTCCTTATATCTGAATTCCCAACATTTAGTTCAGTGCCTGGTAAACAGTTGGCCCTCAGTCAATGTCTACTGACCAAATGGATAAATGCTCTCCCAAACCAACATCTGTTTGCTTGTGGCTGTCCGTTAATTGTTATTGTTGTTAAATAGCTAGGCCAATGATTCGATGACCATGTCTCAGATGGGAAAGTAAGATCCAAGTGACATACATAGAAATCCTTTTTCAAGGGGGAGTGGGGAGTGGGGGGGGGGGGTAGCTATAGAAGGTCTGGGCCCTGAGATTTTCCTATGATCCTCTTTTTTGTTCTTGTTTTTTCAGATTCAAGAAGTGTGTCGAAAGGGAGGCTTCTCCATCTGGGGCAGAGCAGCGCAGCCTATGAGGGGAGCTGTCACATTCCCCAAGTCCTCAGCAGGCAGCCAGCATCTGGCCCACACCTGGGAGAAGAGGCGCATCTCCACACAGACCTATTTTTGCCTTCCAGACTGCTGATGCCTCTCCCACAACATGCCTCGGACGCAGGAAGGGGAAGGGACTAATGTTTACCCAGTGCCGCCGCGTACCCTGGGCTGATGCTACACACACGCACAGCTCCCAAGACCACCTTCTCCCCATGCTTCGAATCTGTGAGAAGCTCGCACCAAGCGTGTCTCTGAAAAGCACATGGAGGTGAACACTGGGTGAGCACCTCTGACTCCCTCCATTCATCCAATGGATGGCCAAATGCAGAGCTGATGGCCAGCCTGTCCATACAATCATGCATGCTTTAAAAAAAATTAGTATTTCTTATTGATTTTGAGACGTGAGGAAGGGAGAGAGAGAGAAACACTGATGTGAGAGTGTAACATTGATCAGCTGCCTCCTGTACCCCCCTCCCACTGGGGATGGAGCCTGCAAACCCAGATGTGCCCTGACTGGGATTCGAACTGGCAACCTTTCGGTGCACAGGACAATGCCCAACCAACTGAACCACGCTGGCCAGGGCTGGTGGAGGCTTTATATTCAGAGAAAACTTGGAGAGCATTGTGGAGGGCCCGATTTTCAGGATTTCACCAGTCGGGAGAGAAAGCACACGGTGGCCATAGGCCATCGCCCAGTCCACCTGCCGTGCAGGACGGCCTTCCTACCGGTGCCCCCGTCACCTGCAGCCCTTGGGGCAGCGGGCGTCCCAGCACACGGCTGAGGCCTTCAGGCGCTCCGGGCCCTTCCTTTGAGGTCGGCTTTGTGCATCTGTGTGTGTTACTTTGGCACCGAGGAAAGGTCACTCCGGTGCAGCTTCTGCCAGGGCTAAGACATACTCCTTTCACATTCCAAGGGAAACACCCCCAGAACCTGTGCAAAGAGCTGCCTGCCCGCCCCCCGACAACGTGCAACCACAGGGGATGCAGCATTCCACTTGTTTTCTAACTACACACACAACAGGCGCATTTATTCCTACAGGGAGGGACGAAGACCTCGGAAAACAGTCTTGGACTATCACCATTCAGCTTTATGAGTTAGTGAATACATTTCTCTTTTTATTTTATTTATTTTTAAAATATATGTTTTTATTGATTTCAGAGAGGAAGAAAGAGGGAGAGAGAGAGAGAAACATCAATGATGAGAGAGAACCACTGATCTGCTGCCTCCTGCACGCCCCCCGCTGGGAATCAAGCCCGCAACTTGGGCATGTGCCCCGACTAGGAATCGAACCGTGGCCTCTTGGTTCATAGGTTGACGCTCGATCACTGAGCCACACTGGCCGGGCCATTTCTCTTTTTTTAAAGTTGCTCAGGACCTCAATTGGCCTATAATGTTTAAATTCATAAATAAATAAATGTCTATATGAATATATATGGTGAATACGCCAAATTGCTAATTCTGGGTGGTAGGAAGAAGGGCACATGCTATGTATTATTTTTTATATTTTAAATCTTTCTCAAAATGATTTTTGAACGCCTCAGTGGTCTGAATAATTTTCTGCCCTCTTCTGTCCGAGACCTCCGCGTCTGGCCTGGTAGGAGGGATGGGTTCCCCTGTAGATGACTACACTGAGACGCAGGAAATGAAGAGCAGCAGCCCTTGGGACGGGTCCAACCCTCTGGGCATCGCCAGGAGGCCCGCAGTGTTTTCCCTGGTGTGGGCACACAGCGTGGAGGGGCTTAGGGTGAACTCTGCCAGGGGATTGAGGGCATCACAAATCCCCGGATCAGCCCCTCCCAACGTCTGACCTGCTGCTGCCTGCGCAGCAAGCCCGAGGGCAGGCCTGCCAGCAGCACAGCCTCCGTGCAGGCTATGCGCAGGGCGTGGGCCTTGGGAGCCCTGCCCTCCTCCCAGCGCAGGGCCGTGCCCATTTCAGTAGCCCCACCTCTGGCTCGCACGGGCAGGAGTGCCACTGCATAAGCCTGGACTCCAAGAAGCCACACCGAGACGCAACTCCCGCCTCTACCAACCAAACCAATGGAAGCCAGCGTTTCTTATCAACGCACCCCCCCACACCCCCCCCCCCCGGGCAACCACACACACACACACACCGTGGACCTTCTCTACGCACTCAGTGAAAATCCCACTTAAGAAGGTGTGAGATGAGTTTTAAGAACTTTTACAGGTGATCCTGGAACATGCTACCAACTTCCAGTTACATCCCTGTCACTGAGGCTAGAAAAAGGGGGGGACGGGAAGTTGTGTCAAGATCCATCTGTATTTGTTTGTGTGCGTTTAAAATATTTTAATTGATTTCAGAGAGAGGAAGGGAGAGGGAGAGAAACCTCAATGAGAGAGAATCATTTAACGGCTGCCTCCTGCACGCCCCCTACTGGGGATCGAGCCCAAAACACTGGCTGGGCTAGATCCACCTGTGTTCATCAGAACCTTTTGTCTGAAAACACCCTTCCTCCCTGACTATTAACAACCAATCAGAAAACAGGGAAATGTTCATGTAGGAGAGCAGCTCACTGAAGCCTCAGAGGAGCCCTGACCCATCACAGTTCAGCAGCGGCCTGTCTGCACTTTGCCTCCTGAGACCACCCAGCCCCAAAGCTCGTCCCGACATCATAACCCTTGGCAAAGAGGCACCACGTTGAAGACATTAGGTGGGCACAGGAACTCTTTCAAAATCAATACTGCCCGCCCGCCGGCATGTTTGAGCATCGGCCTATGAACAAGGAGCTCACAGTTCCATTCCTGGTCAGAGCACATGCTCAGGTTGCGTGCGTGCTCGATCCCCAGTGTGGGGCATGTAGGAGGCAGCTGATCAATGATTCTCTCTCATCATTGATGTTTCAATTTGTCTTTCCCTCTCCTTTCCTCTCTTTGAAATCAATAAAGATATATTTTAAGAAATCAATACTAATGAAAGTAAGGCCTTGTCATTTCATTCACCCAATACACCCTTTGCGACAGCATGGATGGACCTGCAGAGTGTTATGCTCAGTGAAGTAAACCAGTGAGAGAAAGACAAGAACCATACGATTTCACTCATATGTGGAATCTAATGAACAAAATAAAGTAACAAACAAAATAGAAACAGACTCATAGATTCAGAGAACAGACTGACAGCTGTCAGAGAGAAGGGGGCTACTCATAGACAACAGTATGGTGATTGCCAGAGGGAACAGGGGTGGGGGTGGTAGAAGAGGGTAAAGGGGGGCAAATGGAAGGAGACATGACTAGGGGTGGAAAACACACAATAAATATACAGATGTTGTACTATAGAATTGTACACCTGAAATCTACATAATTTTACTAACCAATGTCACTCAAATAAATGCAATACAAATGCTAAGTACCCACTGCAGTGTAGCGCATGTGCATAGGTGCTGGATAGAAGCCTCCTCAGTCCCTGCCTCTGAGAAATTTCCCAATGGGGTGCAGAGAGCCAGCGGGCAGCTACGGAGACGAGAGCACCCAGGGGGTGGTTCCCACACCTTCACCTGTTTTATGCAAAATGAAAAGATCCTGCAGCATGAACAGTACTCACACTGGCAGGAGGATCATTCCCAACTCAGGTCCAACCACGGAACGGACTGATTTTCAAAGTAGGCCAGACACAGTGAATGCTGCACGCTAACGGTCCTGCCAGCGTCAGGCGCTAAGGAGGCACCGTGCACGGCTTCCATTAGTTATAAAATGAAACTGCACGCCCCCCACCCCGAACTCTTCCCCAATGGAGGGCAGGGGCACAGGCCTCGAGGTGTTGTCTTGCAAGGTGACAAATGGCCACCAGCCAGGGCTTACACATTAACCGTGGCTAAGACACAAAGAGGATAAGGCACCATGGAGACCGGATGCCCGAGGCTGACAACAGACCATCTCCATCATCTGCCAGAGCTCCTGTCCCTCAAGAAAGAAAACGTGCCCAGCCATCATGGCTCAGTTGTAGAGCACCGACCTATGAACCAGGAGGTCACAGTTTGATTGCTGGTCAGAGCACATGCCCAGGTTGTGGGCTCGACCACTGGGGATCATGCAGGAGGCAGCCAATCAATGATTCTCTCATCATTGATGTGTGTCTCTCTCTCCCTCTCCCTTCCTCTCTGAAATCAATGAAAATATATTTAAAAAAAGAAAATGTGCCCCCCCCAAAAATACCAATCTGGCGGATAGGGGGAAGGGGAACAAAGTTTCAAACAAAGTTCTGAACTTCAACTTCAACCCTGTCTCTGTCCTTTCTGGAGACCGCTCTGATCCAGCAGGGTGACTTTCACCCCTCCATAACCTTATCTAACCTCCCCAGGGATGACTAATGAGATTGCAACAGCATTAGGCTGGGAAGTAGCACCCTTCCCCCCTCCTCTGCCCCCCGCTCCCCCCCCACACACACGGAACACGGAGCCTGTGTATCTCCCGGCCATGTGACAACTTGGCATTTTTTTTAAAAGCTAATTACCAGCAGGCTTTTGAGACAGGTGGGATGGGTTTCTGTCACCTCCCTTCTGCAGAGTAGGCAAACGCGTCACCAGGTGACAGGGGCAGGAATCTGCATCTCAGCCCCCGAGCGTCTGGGCAGCCTGGCCGCTGTGAGGGCCTCCCTGGGGTGGCCCATCCCAGGAAGCAGCAGCCTGGCATATGCTCTTTGCTGGAAAAGTTCCTCTAAGTCTTGACTCGTCGCTGCTTGGCTGGTTGGTACTGACAGCAAACGCAACAAACCAAGGCAGTGAACACTAGGATCAGAGTAAGGCTTGGCACGCGGGAGGTCCTATGGAATCTGTGGGCTGGTGTGATGGCAGAGGAAGAGTTTGTCAATGGTTTCTTACAAGAGGGGTCTATTTCATTGAAAAAAAGGGAAGTCAGGATTGTTCCCACAAATCTTTGTTTTCCAACCATCCTGACCTTTCCTAAGCAGGGTTTAAAATTCTAAAATCAACTTTATTTCCAACCCGAGTCCAGCTGCAGGCAGCCACCTGCAAGGGCGGAGTATGAGGAAAAACCGGAAGAAGTGAATCATGCCACCTCCTCTTTCTGAAATGAGATACGTGTTTTACTGAAGGTAAACCGATCAGCGGGTCCCTGAGAAAAGGGAGATGGAGAAGGGAGCAGGGCTGGAGAGGGGAGGCTCCTACCACATGGCAAGAGGAATAAAAGCAGGCCAGCGAGGGAGAGCTGAATGGAAGAGTCCGCGTGTTTATTTGCACAGAGTTTGCCATTGCAGGAGGCTCGCTGCAGTTCCTTCCTCCCATGCTTGGCCTCGGACCAGCATCTGAAAAGTCTTAGATCTTTGGAAAGAAAGATTTGGACCACAGCGCTGTTTTATCTGGGAGGGTAACTCGTTTACTCAAGAGCTCCAGGACTTTGGTTTTGATGTTATTACCTTGGCCTGAGTTCCTCTGTCCTGGGCGGGCGGTCCTTGGGTGTGTTTACTCCTTTAGCAGGGGAAAAGGGAGAGGCTGGGAGGGAGGCGGGGGCTCTGCAGAGGAGGCTGAGCCGGAGCTGGGTCACCTTCTTACTGGGCACCTTGCAGACGACGATGGGAAAAGGTCAGGTGGTTTTTAGAGGTCCCATCTCTCGACACTCAGGAGAGGGAAACAACACTTGTCTGACTTACTCCCCAAATAGCCGCCGCCGAGGATGTTCTGCCAGGGGCCGTGCGAAAGCGTGTTCCAAAGTGAAATGTAAGCTTGGCCCGGCGCCCGGCGCACGGCTGTGTTTTGCACAGAGAGCTGCAGGCTGGCGTAGCCAGGGAGCACATTGCTCTCCACGTGACTGCGAGAGCCAGGCAGATTCTCTGTGCTAATAAAATAGACTGTACGCACCGGCAGCCCTAGGAAAACGTGAGCCAGCGAGGAGGACCCAAGGAAACCCCTGGCCCTGGCTGGGAAGGGACCACAGAGGCCTCACGCTTGGTTGTGTTGAGGCCAGGCGTTCCCGGCCTGCCAAACACAAAGGCAGAACAGAGGTGGAGAGGAAAAGACGTGTCCATGGCTCGGGCGAACGCTGCTTCAGACATAAAAATAATCCGTGCACCATGATCCCGCGCGCGCATGCGTTCTTTCTCACAGTCCGTGGACCCAAGTCCTTCGTGTGCACTTTCTCGGGTTTGGCAGCAAACCCGGGACACAGGGAACCTTCCCCACAACACTGAGATCACTGCCAATACGCAGGAGTTTGAGTGAGCCCTAGGTTCAACTGTGTGCACTCTGGTCTAGAGGGAGGTGTGGCAAATTCGCCTATTTCTACTCCCTCATCCCACAGGGGCCTGGCAAATGCAGTCAACTTTCTGTGAACCCATGCAGCCACGGGGAGGGGCTCACAGCAACCCGAATAATCACCGTGGGAAGGCCTGAACCGCCAGGAGCTTGCTTTGTAGGCAACTGGCCTCCCCTGCCCTCAGGAGGGACCCGCTGCTCAGCATCTCCAGCCTGTCAATCCACACTTGGGGGTGTGGTGTGGGTGGTGCACAGGCTGAGGAGGAAAGGGGAGCAGCTGTCCTGCTCGTGGGGCTTCCTTTCAACATATTAATCACTAACTTTCACATTCCCTATGTCCTCCAGCCAACCCCATCTTCCCAACGTGGGGAGTGTGTTGGGCCCGAAAGGTGCCCGGGGCAGAGTACCAGGACCCATGGGGCTTCGGAACCTCTTAGGGACTATGCTGGGGATTGCAGGACTTCACGGGCCAACGGGCTCCTTTGGTTGAAGGGAGTGGAAAGTTCTAGAAGACACTGCCATTCCACTCCCTGACCATGAGCAGGCAATCAGCCCAAACCAGCTAATTACGGAGCAGGGGGCACCTCCCAGGCCCGGGTGAACCCTCCCCAGGGTTAATCTGCAAACCGGTTAACCGGCCTTAGGATAATGGCAAGTTAATCCTATGCAGAGCTCAGGTGCAGCCACTGGAAACAGGAGGAAACCACAGAAGCAGAGGAAGTCAGGTCCACTCTCCATGAGAGACTCTCCACAGGCCACGTGTAACCTTAAGCCCACTGCCTCGCTCAGCACCACACTCGCGTAGCCCCACTCCTTGTCACGGCCACCTCGATGCCAGGGAGCACACAGTAAGTGCTCAGTAAAATGCAACTGCTATTTTCCACTGGTGCAGTCCATGGATTTAAACCAAGGCAGCCTCTGGGGCATCTGGCTGGCAATGGGCAGCATATTGGGGGAGCTGTGAAAAGCACCACGCCCCTCCTCCTCAAGTGTTCTTTACAGAAAGGAACATCTGAAGAGAACAAACATCACCAGGAAAGCAGATCAGCATGAGCACATTCCGAAGGTGAAGAGAAACAGCCTTCAGAACATCGGGCCCATCAGCCTGGGTCCCTGAAGGTCATCTCCAAGTCTGAGCAGACTGGTAAACTCCCCAGTGCCTCTCGAAGAAGGTGGTGGCACTTCTGTCTTCAACAGCAAGGCTCACAGGGTATGGAGTACGGGGGGGCGGGGGGGGGGGGAGGGGCGGGGGAGACAGCCACCTGCTCCTTCCAAGGGCTGGGTTTCCAGGGAATCCACAGCCGTGACTGCTGGCCATGGCCACCAGGCTCTGTGGTTTGTGGCTGGAGCAGCGAGCCCCCAGCCTGTGCTCTGCCAGCCCCACGGGGATGCGATGGGCACTGCTGGATTACAGCCCGTCAACCTCACACTTCCTGTCCTGTGACCAGGGAGCGGAATCAATAGACGGCCCTTCTTCCACTCTCTCTGTCAAGGTAACGAGAATAAGCCTCCCTCAGAGAGCAAAACAGCACGTGCCCGGGGCTGGAAAACACGTCTCCAGAACACAGGAAGGAGTACTGGCCCGAGTCCTTGACCTTGTGCCCAGGGGAAGGACAAGTTCTGAAGGCTTTTCGCAGCTTGCTCTGTCAGGACAGCCCGCACCTGGCATGGAGACTGTCCCTCTGCGCCCAGACTGAGCCTCCGTTGGACAAGATGACATTCCGAGCACCTAGGAGTCCATCGACGAGCCGTGGGGGGTCCTACAGACCTGCCAGCAGCCGCCCAGAGGCGCAGCCCAGGTGCACAGCTGGCCATGCCCTTCCAGAAAAGCCGCCATCAGAAGACTGAGCTGGGGGCCTTGGGGGTTTTCCTTTTCTTGTTTAAAAATTATTTTGTCTGGCTAACAAACCACTGCTAAAATATCCAAGCCTTGGGGCGATGATTCCCCCAGATAACTTGGTTTCAGGGCTCTCTGGAAGGCTGGACACCAGCCAGAAGCTAGTGGCTCCCATTCAGAACGAAGACCATTTTAAAAGAAATAACTACATTTAATGCTGTTGCATTTCCCCCACAAAAGATGTCAGAGGTCTTTTGCTTTGCAGCTTAAGTTTTTTCAATATGTTCTTATTAATTTCAGAGAAAGGAAGGGAGAGATAGATAGAGATAGAAACACCAATGATGAGAGAGAATCACTGATCGAGTGCCTCCTGCACGCCCCATACCGGGGATCGAGCCTGCAACCCAGGCATGTGCCCTGACAAGGAATCGAACTGTGACCTCTTAGCTCCTGCGTCAATGCTCAACCACTGAGCCACACTGGCTGGGCCCCAGATTATACTTTGGTTGGACTTTTATTTGGCCAGTTTTTGAATTGGCTATCTTATTAGATATTATGACACCTGGTAAGTGAGAAGGACACAGACTGTTCCCAGCTTACAGATGAAGAAGTAAAACCTGGACAGGCTGATGACTTGCTTAGGGTTATACTTCTAATGAACAGCATCGCTGGGACGGCAATGAGATCTCTCAGTGGACCCAAGGGAGCATCATGAACCTCGCGAGGGCTCAGCCCAGCAACTCTGAAAGCTGGAAGTGAGACTCCAAAGACTGAACTATAAGTATATCTTAGAAAAGCGTCTTTAAACACCAGATGAATTAAAACTTGCTGGGTGACAGCTCTGCCCAGGCCCAGACCAAGGTCAGCTCACTGGTTAGCCCACCCAATGTCATTTAACCCCCAGGACGTACTGTGCAACAGGCTGCCGTGTTCCAGGGGAGGAAACGAGGGATTCCGCGTGTACGTGACTTGTCCGGGTATCATGGCTTCTCAGGAGACCTCCGACTCCAAACCCAACCTAGTTTCGTGCCTGAAGGGATTGACAGTGACGTGCTGGTGCTATTAGGACTGCGTTTCTCTGAATATCCTCGCGAAAGCTTGCTATTTCTGCCTTGAAAATGATTTCATCCTGATCTCCATGGTTTTTGGCCACTGAGATATGCCCACATGTATTTTAAGCTGCCTGTAATCAGAAGGGAGAGCTGGGGAAGGAAAGGGAACACACACTTTGGCAATGCAGCCACCACTCAGTCTCTTGGGAGCGGATTCAATGCCTGAACCAGCATCGTTTCTAATATGAGTTGATGTCCTGCTGCCTCTTACACCCAGTGCTTAGCACCATCGTCGTTTTAACACCTCATGGGTACTGCTATGATTTCACATGCATTTCGCTGGTTTAAACTTAGGAGCATGGGGTGTGTGCACTCTTTTGTAAAACTCAGAGACATTTGATTGGATGTAAAAATATGCTGAGGAAGCTTTAGCTAGAATTGAACCTCCCTCTTGAGAGGAGAAAATTTTGTTTAGTTTGATGCTGTCCTTAAGACAGGGCTGGTGTACCTTCAAAAGCTCTAAACTGTCTCACCCATCTGTATAGTACATAACATACCGTATCAAGACCACTGCCAAGAACTCCTCATCTCTAATCTGGTTGGGAAACTGTCATGTCAGGTTCAAACCAATTCTTATATTAACCGACTTTCAGTTATTCCCTTTGTGTAAAAACTATCTTCACACTTGTCTTCCAGAGGGGAAGGAAGAGGGAGAGAGAGTCAGAAACATCAATGATGAAAGAGACTCATGGATCAGCTGCCTCCTGCAAGCCTCACACTGGGGATCAAGCCCACAACTCGGGCATGTGCCCTGACTGAGAATCGAACCATGACCTCCTGGTTCATAGGTGCAACCACTGATCCACACCAGCCGGGCCCAAATAATTTACTTTTGTTTTCTCAATGTCCTCCTGGTTCCATTCCACTCTGATGGAAGGCTCCATTTTCCCACCTGGAGACATCCCTGCCATGTTCCCTTCTTGCAGGGAGAGTCAAGAAGAAAGTGGGAGAATGACATTAGAGTATTGACCACCATCCTGTTTTTCCTTTCTCTAGTAAAAGCTTCCTTCATCGATTCGAAGGCCACGGCATACTGACTCCACTCTAAGGCGAATTAAGTCTCTTGTTCAGTGCTCAGGGCAGGTGGAGTTTAGCTGTTGGCCACACTCCTTAGAACTCTGCCCTTCTTGGGGCACAGCGAGCTCCACTCCAGGTAATCTGATTACTGCACAGCCAGATGATCTTGTTCATCTGGTTTACAGCATGGGCTCCCATTGGTCAGGGGCCTGGTGGCATCCTTCCCTAAGCAAGCCTTTGCTTTTCCCATTCAGTCCAACTCAAGAGGCATTTATTGTGCATGAATGGACAGCCTTGCTTAACTCTTTCCATTCAGGGCAGCAGCACTTAGAGAGCAGTGAAGAGATTTCCCTTGTCTGCCCCCCTGTCCACGTCTGGGTTCCTCAGCAAAGGCATCCAGGCACACTGCTACCCAGAGCGCATTAGAAAAGAAAGCGCTGCTCTTTCCCACTCAAGGAGATTCTGCCAAAGCATTTATTTCTGCTGATCCATTTATGCAATCCCACTTCCTAAGAGAACATTTTGTCACAGATGATTTAGTGTGGAGGCTCCCTCGAGCATCCCTCTGTAGCATGTACTCATTGCTTTTAGGAATCTCGGGTCTCCCCGGCAAGATTGGAGAGGGAAAGGGGTTTAATTAGCCGTGAGCCGTCTCTGGTGATAAGGCCCCAGATTCCAAAGCATCTTCCAAAAATCATTCATGAAAAACAACAACAACAACACAACACAAAATCTTAGAAGAAACTTCCAAAAACAAAACTTCTGGGAGCCTATGTGACAGGGAACTGTGGGACTGTTCAGGACAGAAACCGAGACCGGGTGCTCAGGATGAGTTGGATGGGAAGGGAGGGAGTTGAGACAATAACAATATTTGGTAAAGTCAGAAAAGGAAGGAGGCATTTCAGGAACCTTCCCATTAAGTCATGGAGTGTGTATCCACCAGAAGCCAACTGGACAGAAATAAGGACTGTGTGGTTTTCCCCCAACAGACACTCGACTCTGCCAACACTCCTGTCACTGTCTACTCTGCATAGCTGGAGGTGAGATTGCACATGTCGACTGTTATCTGTTATTTGAGTGAACTGGTCCGGGTCATGACAACTCCTCCAGCTCTCTGTATCCTTGGCTGGCTGGTAGAGCCCACTTCAGGGGTACTTGAGCATGTCATGTCATGCCTGGGCCACTCAGCAGCTCCCACCCTCCCCCAAGAACCTGTGTCCTCCCTCAACGCTCCTTTCCCCAATGGAGAACACTCACATACCCCAGAGCCAGCGTATCTCAGAGCGACATGCAATTAATTCCCGTTCCAGGGAAGAAGGAAGCCACAAATACAAGGTCGGGACTCAAGAATGCAAAACTGCAATAATGATTCCTTTGTCTCTCAGGAGTAAAATTAATGAGCTGGCCGGAAACGTGGCTAAGTATTTTTAGCTTGATATTCCTGCGGCAGGTTAGTCCTCATAACCAAGGACTATTTGGATCACTGAGGCAGTAACGCCTGCTTCCTTGCTCTCTTTCTCTCATATGGACACGTTACACACACCAAACACACATACACACCAAACACACACACACACACACACACTCACAGAAATCTGTTCCTTATACTTGTTTGCAAACTTCGTGAGCTTTATAAAATAGAAGCATTTGAAAGTGATGAACGTGAATGGGTTGGGGTTTATGAAAATCTATTTCTCTACTCCTGTGAGACCAGGCCTGCTTTCAGACTTTTAAATTCGGAACCATTCAAATCCCTCACATGGTTTTCTTGCCAAAGAGTGTTTCCCCCAATCACCCAAATTATGGGCTTTATAAGTGAAACCTAAACCCTGTGTTTTTGCATTACTTTGTCTAGATCATTAGAACACTGTGTTTTGGAAAGCTGTTTGATGTTCAGGGTAGAGTATTTATTTTCAAAACAATCATAATAAGGAAGTCCCAGTTTGCCAGAGGAAACTATTGTAAAGTGTCTAAAAATGTTTCCAATCCAACCTTGAACCCAAGGGGAAATGTCCACCGGCCGCTTCCCTACTCAAAACACTTCCAGGGCTCCCCGCGGCCTGCTGGCCCGGGCTCAGGCGCTGGAGCCTGGTGTTCCCGAAGCTGCCAGCCTGGCTGGCATCCACCTCTCAGGACTCATCTCCCTGCCTCCTCCCGATGAATTTCCTACACCAGCCAAATTGGATCTGCACCTTGTTCCCTAAACACCCTGTGGGCACTCCTACCTCCACAATTCTGGGGCACCGTGGCCCACTCACCCTTTGGGCTCCTCCACCTCTCCCGCCAGGCCCAGCTGAAGGCCCATCCCTTCCAAGAAGCCTCGCCCAGGGCACTCTTGCCCTGGGCAGTGGCTGCTTCCTGTGAGGTCTGGCAGATCTTGTCTGCATGGCTCCCTTATTTATTTTGAAAGTTTTCGCTCACTTTCTTGCACTCTCCTCTTTCCAACAGGTCCTGGAGGCCTCCCTGTGCTCATTGTTTGGCACCGAGAACGGGCTAGTTTGCCCTGTCACTCCTCCTTTCACCTCAATGTTCTATCTTCCCTACTCCATGGCCAACTCCTTGAGACCAGCAGCCAAATCCTGTCCTTGTCTGTCTTCCCCCGGGTGCAGCCCAAAGCCAACGCCACTTCTGGGGACTGTCCACGTGGCTCCTTGCTCTTACAACTTGCCCTGTAGCTTTCTAACCTTCGTGTCATTTACTAGAGGAAAGTTAAGGGGACCAACCCGTGGCAGAGGCTGGCCTCCTGTGTGCCAGGCGCCACGCTGGACCCTTCATGCGCGTCAGCTCTAGAAAGCTCACGCAAACCCGACAAAGATGTTACTTTGCGGACAAGAAAGTGGAGGTTTCAAAAGAGCAAGGACTTGACCGTTACAGGACCATTTGGGGGCAGGAGCATTATTAGTCTGGGTGCCTATGTCGGGTCTTGCTTGCCAGCAGGAGGATGAACTGCACGAGACCTTTTTCCCCTCCCAGCACCATCCCATGCCTTTCCAGTTATTTATCCCCGAGGCCATTCTACAGCCTCCAGGTACCATGACTGATGCCTGTGATTAAAAATGCAATAGCAACGTTGATTGATGGACTGATTTACTGGCGAATGTGTCATGGGGAAATCTAATCAAGAACTTACTTGAACTGAATTTTGTTTGTTTGATTTTTTAATCTCATAAGCAAGGAGAAATGAATGAAGATTCCAGTTAGCAACCCGAGGTTCCCTAAACCTCAGGGGCTAAGAGGGGCAGACACAACTTAGGTAGAGACGTGGAGAAGAAACGTAAATGGCTTGAGTAAACGCCTTAAACGACTAGGAAGGGAAAAGCATGGAGACTCCAGGACTAGGTCCTCCCGTGAGAAATGAGATCAGGTGGTACTAGGATGCCTCTCGCAGTGGCTAACTGTGCCTGGGCACTTCCTGTGTGCCAGGTGCCACACCCAGTGCTCTACATGCGCCTTGGCTCACGGGACCTTCCACACTCCCATGAGGCCGGCCAATGCTGGTTCCGAAGTTCCAGATGGGCAATCAGAAGCTCAGAGTGTTTAAATGACCTGCCGAAGACCCGGGCAAGCAGGGCGGAGTGGGACTCCCAGCCAGGCCTGCTTGCTCGCTGCATCCTATGCTCTAACATCGCTATGTTATTGCCCGTATGTGAACAGTGTCTCAAACACAGGACATTCCGATGGACCTTGTGAAAGGTGAGCCAGCAGGCGCCTAAACTTAAACTTAAGGAACTTTAAGTTTATTCCAAAACAATGGCTTAGTGGTTTCAGGTCGACATTTGCTGAGACAATTCCAGATATTATAGTAAATGAAAAATATTCTCACCCATCCCCATCAGAGAATCAAATACAGATCCTGTCCCCCCTGTCCCGCTTCATATATTCTTTCCCAGTGTTTTTAAAAATCTTATTACTTCCCCTACCACCTCCCTTCTTCCCTCTCTTCTCACTGCTGAGACATAAAAAATGACTCCCGGGTAAAAGTGATTAGTGCTGGCTGGCAGCGAGGTTTCCGAGGAAAAACCTAATAAATCACCGCTGTCTTTTCATCCTCTGCCTTCTACCTTAGGGTGGCATCAAGGCCTCTATTCTCCCCACCTCCCCGGCCCTTCCTTCTCCTCCACCTCGTTCTGTCTGCACGCTGCTGTTTTTCTAGTCTGGTAGGCACAGTGCTGAACGGGGAAGGCTCTGCCAAGACCCTTGGCAGGAGCCGGCCTACAGGAATCCTGCCCACCACAGCGGCGCGGAGAAGACAGGGCCTCCGGGCAGACGGGCAGGAGAGAGGGCCAAGTTTGGGGTCTGGCTAGGATGCTGGAGAGCAGGTTTCCCTGGCATCTGAAGTGTCCTCCAGAGCTCAGCTTTTTCATCATGCCAGGGTCAGCGTTACAATTTCTGGCTGGCTTGCTGCGGTTCCCCTGGGGAGAGAAGCCAGTGTGGGGGAGGGGGCGGAAGCCCAGCCAGCAGGCCACCCGGAGTTGGGCGAGCTCCACAGGGCACAGCCACGTGCCTGAAGCACACGGGCAGGCAGGCAGGCAGGCGGCCAGAGTTGCCAGGGCTCTCACGAGAGCTGGGGGCAGGGGAAGAGGGTGGCTGGGCACCGAGCGAGTGGCTGGTTCCACACGGGCCGATGGGAAGGTGCTAACCCAGAAGTGATGATGCTGGGCTAGCATCAGGGGAGTGACTTGGTCCAGCCCAGAATGAAGGAGAAAAGTCAAGCAGGCTACAAAGAATATTGGGCATGCTGGGGAACAAACGCCTGTCCTATTTTTGCAGAGGGAAGGGGACTGCAAGCAAATCCCAGATGAAGAGCAGGGGTTGGGAACATAGTCATTCTCTTCTCTAGGCCATGCCGCTAGCATCACAAGGACGGCTCCCAGCCGGAGTATCCGTGTGCCACACACTGTGCCATCCTCTGTGGCGTGTTACCTTACTGAGCCCTGCTGAAACCCCAGGGGAGGGGCTGGTTACAGTCTTCATTCTATTGACGAGTAAACCAAGGCTTAAAGAGGCCGAGAAAGCGACAAACTTACAGACAAGGCCAGTGTGGGTCCAGGATGTGAACCCAAGTCCTTGGGTCCAGAGCCTACACGCTTTTTTGTTTCTTTTTTAATATAGTTTTACTGATTTCAGAGAGGAGGGGAGAGGGAGAGAAACCTCCACAATGAGAGAAAATCATGGATCGGCTGCCGCCTGCACGCCCCCTACTGGGGATCGAGCCCACAACCCCGGGCATATGCCCTGACCGGGAATCGAACTGTGACCTCCTGGTTCATAGGTCGATGCTCAACCACTGAGCCACCCCGGCCGGGTGCCTACGCTCTTAAGAACCAAGTTGAACTGCTGTCCATGCCTATCTGAAATATCTCTTGACGGAGGCCAGGAACACTGTCCTAGGAGCGCCACAGCACGACAAAGCCAGAACACGGCAAGCCCGTCCTCCACAGCGCTTGGCGGAGAAGACACACTCTGAGGAGACAGAGAGAAGTCTGCCTGCCTCCGGGACGAAGCTGACGCCCTCCCCTGGGTGACATCCTGAGTCCTGAGGCAGAGCGCCCGCCACCTTCAGTCCCCATGCTCCCGCCTGCAGACATCACTGTGCTGGTAGGAAAACATATGAGCCGCCTGCACGTACGGGGAGGGGACACCGAAGCTTCATCTCATGAGTTTGGGAAAAGCAAGAGAACGCTGGTGCCTGGGCAGGACCTCCCCTCATCCCAGAACCACCAGCACACGACCTCCTGCCGTCATTACTCAGACCCACAGCCAGCATTTTCCTGCCAGGCCCAAACCTTCTCACAAGGCAAGGTCAGCAGAAACCACGCCCATTCCATCTCACGTGGGTATGCTGGGGGCTCCTTGACGCTCCCTCCCCCCCTCCCCCACCACCACGTGGAAGGGTTTTCTCCTCACCCTTAGCTGGCCTTCATCGAGACCCAGAAAGGGAGGCTCCCCAATGCTCAGCTGGGTATGGGTCTGCCAGGGCAGGACACCCCCAAGCTATTCACAGAAAAGCCACCAGAGGAAAAGATTTCAACGCTGGCTTTACAAGCGTGTGATTTAAAAATAACTCTGCCTTTGTCTGCTGTGGACGACTTTCCCTAAAGGGACTGCTGTCCTTACAGCAGCCGCTCCGTCCTGCGGGCAAACAGATTCTTATTTTTCCAGGACCCGGCGCTTCCAAGTACCACGCCTGGTCGCACCTGGAACCCAATCACCGATGTGGTCAGGGTGACGCCTGCCTCTGCTGCCTGGGACACCCCGGAGGCGGCCCCCAGGTGACTGAGCAGCCGTGCAGGTGCTAGAGCACCCAGCAACCACCGCTCTCCTTCTGCCATTAGGATGTCAGCCCAGGAAGCTGAGCGTCACCCCAGAGCCACAGGAGGGTGAATGGGTCCCTGGGTTATTTCTTCAAGGCAAAGTATATTTCTCCAGACATTTGATTCATTTTTTGATCGGACAGCTAGACAGAGGAATAAGGATGGGTGTGCAAAATAGGAAAGGGGGTTGGGGCCAGTCATGGTCGATCGTATGAGAATTCACAGGAATGCTCACCTTGTCATTTCAAGACATGCTTTGGGCAGACCTAGAAATGCCCCATGTGATACCTCCTGCTTCGTTTCCTTCCCACCAGACAGAGAGTCCTAATGACACATGCTGCCCAGTATAATGTGAACGATGCAATAGCAGAAAACAAATGTTTAATAAAATTACTCTGAAAATGTCTCCTGGTTCACCCGGTGCCATACTTTTATAAACTAAAAGTGCACAACTATGCTCTATTAACATTATGTTTCTTTTTGAAACCTAATGTCTCCTGACATTCTCGAGTGTTTGGCCACAGACCATTACAGGAGGTCAAAAGCATCCATGTGTGTGACAGGGTCCAGATTCAGTCCCCAGTTTGCTGTCCACGTGGATAGTCTACATCACTTCTCAACAGGGGTGATTTTGCCTCCAGGGGACATCTGGCAGCAACTGGATTCATTTTCACTTGTCACAGCTAACGTTTGTGTGTGTGTGTATATATGTGTGTGTGTGAATAAGTGTGTGAGAGAGTGTGTACATGTGGATAATTGTGTGTGAATAAGTGAGTGTGTGTGGAGCAGTGTGTAAGTGTGTGTGTGCGAGTGTATGTGCGTGTGAGAGTGTGTGTGAGAATAAGTGAGTGTTTGAGTGTGTGTGTATGGATGGATGAGTGTGTGTGGATAAGCGTATGAGTGTGTATGAGAGTGTGTGAGTGTGAGTATGTGTGTAAGTGTGTGTGTGTGAGTGTGTGTGTATGTGTGTGTGTGAGAGTGTGTGTGTGTGTTGTGTGTGTGCTGTTAAATTTCCTATAACGCACAGGACAGTTTCCCACAACAAAGACTTATCTGCAACAGCAGTATAGCCAAGGTGGAGAAGTCCTGCTCTAGACTGAGATTACACAATTCTCAGAATGCTCCAGGCTACCTCTGTGCTCTTCCCTTCTGAGGATTTCTTTTTCTCAAGATTAACCTGGTATTTCCATTCTGGTCACCACTGTGATTACACGGGACATTCGAGAACTCTCTCCTTTGTCAGGTTTGCTTATGAGGTACCCTGCATCAGGCCCACAACCTCGAGAGTTCTATTTTGTATCATGATCTTCATAAGGATCAACAGCAGAGGGCATTTCATCTGCATTTGGTATCTGAAGAAGAGCTTTAATGTTTCCCCTTTTTTGTTAGGAATATCATTGTGTTTTCAACTCAAAGAAGGAGATAATTTTGAAGTGTGTTTCCATGATCAAAAAAAGACGTGTGTTCCCTTTAGTCCTAGTGCCTTTCCTCCCCCCACCACCTAACCAGGGACAGCCACTGACACCAGGAGTCCTCACTACGGGCTGCGAATCTGACCGGGGCACCTCGGGCTCCTGAGTCATTGATGAACATGGCTCCTAATGAGCTCTGACAAACGACTGTTACCAAAGCCTCAATCCCCAACCCCAGCTCTGGATTCTCACTGGGAACCAAGGTGCGGGGGCCCCAATATTTGCATACCTCCTGGGAAAACATACAGTATTTCTAACATGGTATTTGGCAGAGGGTTGAGAAATACGTATCAATTGATTGTAAGTGGTAGTGTTCAAACACCCCACTCCAATAACGATTGGTCCATACCTCCTCATAGTTCTCCCCAGACGAAGTAGCTGCATACATCATTACTCTAAGAAGGCATTTCAGAAGACAGGGATTGAACTACATGATAAAAGTTGACATCGCTGCTCTCGTGAGCAGAACATTTGCGCTAGTCACCGCACCTTTTATGTACCTTACCTCCACTTTTCATAACAGCTCGATCAAATAGACATTCTGTCACTCTACACAGAGGGAAACGGAGGCTCCCAGGGGCTGTCCCCGTGAAAGGCCACCTGGCTACAAAGTGGCACGTCCCCATTAGCTGCAGAGCAGAAAGCCTGTGGCACAACGGTGCCTTCCCCCTGGGTCTCTGTCCCCTTCTGCCTGGTTTTGTGCCACTTTGGACGGTGGTTTGTTTTGCTGCTTGTCTGTTCCCCAGGAAGAAGTTGAAGACAGTGGCATTGTCTGCTCTTAGTACCAGGGGCTCGGGGTCATATAAAAGAGAGTTTTCCCAAGCTTCTGCAGCCTCCTGGGTGGTCAGAGGTTAAGACTGAATTCCATGCCAGCCAGTAGCCTTGGGCTATAATTCACAGTAGCTTTTGGAGGAGGGAACCAGCACAGAGAGATATGAATGGGAGAACTTTAACCCCAACACTAAAATTTCAAGGCAGGGGGGCGCTCTTCCTCCTTTGCTGCATGTCCTTCCTTTTAATCTTGCTCTCTGTGTCACAGAAATTCTCCCCGCTTCGCGCCGAGGACACCAGGTTCAGGAAGGATCTCTAGCACAATTTCCCATTGTCCTGTTTTCTGTCCTCCCCTGCAGTGAAGGCCTCAGCTCCGAGGCCTTCCTGACAATGGGTCTGGCTGAATCTTTGTTCCTGGTTACCTGTGCACAAAACACGGCCTTTCTTCCTGCTCATTTTGAACTACAGGGAGCTACAGGCACGGAGCCACAGCTGCCTCTACCCGTGTGTGTATCAGAGCGCTCAGCAGCAGGTTTTGAAGTCCTGGTCATTTCAGGGGATGGTTTTTGTAATATTTCAACACCATTTACAGCCGACCTTGCGGCCTTGCAGGCATTGATAAAAGTGGACTAAGTGTGCTCAGACAGAGGAAAATGACAAAAGGAAATGTAAGAACAACCGGGTTTAGATTTCAGAGGAATACTAAAGAGAGAAGTATGGGGCCTGGTGCTGAAAAAGGCTAAGTCGTGCTTACTAGGAGAGGTGGTTTGAGAGTCAATTTCTCAATCGTGACAACTCGAGATGAAAAGATAAAAAGCCTATATGCCCCACACCCTTAACTCACATCATTTTTCCCTTTAGGCCAGACAAGGGTGAACGTAAGGAAACCACTGCCTTATAGAGAGTCTACACACATCATTCAGCAAGAGCCTCACATTCAGGTAGTTGGGGGCTGCGGACAGGGGCAGGAAATGAGAGGGATGCTGAATTGTCCATCACCCGCCAGTTGGTGTTTCTTATACTGCAGTCCTTGGACCGACTGCATCCAATCCCCCAGGGAGCTGGTTAAAATGCATATTCCTGGGCCCTAACCCCAGGCCTGAAAACCCAGCATTTCTAGGGTTGGTCTGCATTCAGCGGACTCCCCAGGTGATACAGACACTCACTGGAGTGGGACAACGGCTGCTGGGGGTGGAACAGCATGGGGCAAAAGCAGGTGCACAGTGGTGAGTATGCCAAACAGGGTTTACTCTTGTGTTAGCATTTATTCATCACTGTACCATTTTCCAGACGAACAACTGTATACCTACCTTTGCCCCACCCTATATGAGGCTCCTCTTTCAGAGCAAGCTAAGTCCCCCAATGAAGAAGTTTACCCACCCCCTTCCCCCACCCCTCCCTGTCCCTCCCTGGAGTCAGCAGGGAGAGCCTTCGGAGAGGTTACCTGGTCTGATGGGGCTCTGCATACAGGTCGGGGAGGGGATGCCAGGGTGAAGGGGTGCAGAGGCCCGGCTGCTGAGGTCCACCACGGAGGGGGCAGCGGAGGAGGTGGGCGGCAGCCCCGGAGGGTGCGGGCTGTGATCGTGCTGAGGGCTGGGGGGAATGCCGTTTTCGGACAGAAACTCCTCCAGGTCCATGTACTCCAACTGGAAAGTGTCTCCGTCATAGGGAAGGGTTTTGTCCCATAAGGTGGGTCCCAGGAAGGCGGACTGGGGGACGGTCGGGCTGTGACTCTCATCGTCCAGCTTCTTGTCCTTGTCTTTGTCTTTATGAAAAGCTGTGGGGAAAGGGGAGAGTGGGACTTTAACAAGGAAAACAGGCAGCTTTTCCACCACCTCTCCCAGCCTCTACTGCAAAGCTCCGGGTCACCAACACCAGGGTTGTCTGGCCGCCGGCTTTTGTGGGTCCAGAGTTAAAAGTTCAGGCAGGACATGGGTCTTGGCCTGGTTTTCAGTATCTTCCTATTTACTTTGGAAAGAAAGTGCTGGTTCTTGGGTCAGGGCGACAGACTGCTCTGGGATGTAAACAAGAGGGCACAGTCTTTGGGGCATTATTTGAGAAGGCAAATCATTTAAATCCACAGTGGGAAAGCAACACTTGCAATTATATAAAACTGCTGGGATTTTTAAGAAAAAAAGGCAATAACTAGGCAGGAGTTAGCATCCAGGAAAGTCATTACAGTAACAACCTGAAGTCATCCAGACGTGGAGAGCGCGGGAGTTGGTGATTCCAATTTTGCTGAAGCAGGGACTCTCCACCCTTCTTTGAAACCATGTATTGAGCACCTACTATGTACCTGGTTCTTTCCATATATTACCTCCAAAACTCGCAGAATCAACTTGCAACTCGCGATTACCCCCATTTATAACGAAGACATGGAGGCTCTAAGCCGGAAGGAACTTTACCAATGCCTCATATTGGCACAGAAGACAAGTGAGAACACCGCCTAAGCTCAGGTTTGCTTCTAAATCCACTGGGCTACACTGGATTTTACAAAAGGAGTTTTGTTTTCTTTTAAAAAAACACACACACAAAATGTTTTCTTTTACCTCTTCCCCTAAACACGTAAGTATGACCTGGTTCACAAAAATTACACACGTACACAAGCTGTTAAAAGCACAGCTAATGGGAAAGGTGGTTGCTTTACATACCTATGATGGAGGTATGCAACTATTTTTACCTGCAAGCATTGCCTCACCCCAGGAGGGCTTTAACCAGCGCTCAGAATTTTGCCAAGTCTAGTACTCAGGCGCCGGTGGAATCTGGGATTAAGGAATTTGGCTTCTGAGTTTCTTCCTCCTCGGAGAAACACAGCCTCCACCGCCATCCATTCTAATCCTCTACAGTCTCGTCTCCTGAGAATCTGACTGAAAACACCCACGGATACAAAAAAGACTGCAGGCAGCACCTCCCTGCCAAGTGCTACTCCTTAAAGGAGAGTTCCGTGGAAAGCTGCGCTCTGCAGACCAAGAACAAACCCCTCAACTTGTGCAATGCAACAGGTCCGCCCCTGTCAGGAAAGAGGATGCAAGAAGATGCGAGTACTCCCAAGCTATTTGTAGCCAAAGGATCTTTCAGGACCTTCCACTCGGAGCCACACGGTCTGCATTTGCTACTGGGGTCAGCCCAAAAGGCAAACCCCTGGCGGCACCAGCTCGGCTCGGCGCCTCCTTGCAGGACCCCTCCCTCAGGTCCCGCTCCAGCCTAGGCCGCCTGGGAAGGTTTGGGACTTACCAAGAAAGGGCTCAGGCCAGAGGAGGCTCCCGCGCGGTTACACGTGAGCCTGCTCCTCGCTCCCCTCCCACCGAGAAAGTGCAGCGGGAGAGTGTCGGCGCTGGAGGCGTGCACCGCTTCCCGCTGAGAGACAGCACCCCTCACCCCCACCCCCGCCAGCGCTCACCCCCCCACCCCACCCCGCCCTCGCTTCTCAATTACTCTTCACTGGAGAACTCGTGTCTCCGCGTACACCTCGTGAGCTCTAAATCCGAACTAATAACAGAAACAATAATATGATCCCAATACTCGGCCTAGGCAGCGAGACCCCCCATTCGGGCCCCCACCCCTTCGGAAGCAAGCCCCCTGATTTCTCCTCCCCCAGCCGGAGCTCTGCCCTCGCGCGGGCGGTTTCTCTCTGCGGGCGCATAAGCCTCAATCTGGGAAACACTGACCTGTCAAGTTACATCTCCCACCTGCGCAGCCAGAGTGGGACCCAGGGAGGCTGGGCCGGGTCCCCAGTACTGTTTTAAATATTGCATAGTGAGGGGGGTCCCCATTTCGAGGAGAGGTGGGGTGATGGGTGAGCTCCTCTATTTCATTAAAGCAGGGCCAGGGTCCCTGGGAACGGAGGGAGATGGATGCTCCAGTGAGCTAGCTGCGGGGAGCGGGGGGTGACCTGCGAAGGAGGGGGACCCCAGGAGCTTCGTTCCCTCCCAGAGAGGGGCAACCAGGAGGGCAGTGCTCACCGTCTTCAGGATGAAGGGGGAGCTTCAGCGGGTTCTCCAGCAAGGACCTGAGCACGCCGTAGGGAGGCGGGATAAAGGTGGGGTTCAGGGGGAGCGGTCGGGACATTTTCTCCATTGCGATGCAAGTATTTTTCTTAAAAAAAACACAACCACCCCCCAAAATGCTGCTGAGCTTTTCCTCCGTCCTTTGCCAAAAGTACTCGCTTGGAGACAAGACAAGAAAAAAAATGTACTTATATCTTTATAAATGCATCTGCATAAAAAATAAAAGCAAAAAACTTCCAGGTTTCCAGTGTAGCCGGTCTCCGGAGAGCGCGCCAAGTGCCCTCCGGTTCCTGGGCGGCGACCTGCGGGATGCTCTCACCTGTCTTGAACCCAGCGCCTTGCAAAATGTTTAAAATTGCAAAAAAAAAAAAAAAAAAGAATATGCAGACGATCGTAGAAGGGCGGAAGACACCGCGCCAACACGGCCCTGTCCCGCCAGCACTCGAGGCCGCGCGCGGTCCCACCCCACCCCCCTCCCCGTGCGGGTGGCCGCTGCTCCCCTGCGCCCCGCGGCCCCCAGCGCCGGGCTCAGCGCATCCGGCCACCCATGTGCCGCGGCCCTGACAAGAGTGACGTCAGGGCCCGCACCGCTCGCCGATAGGCGTACAGGAGGCGGGGCCACGCGCGGCCCCGCCCCAGCCCCGCCCGCCGCCGCGGCGTGTTTGGCGTGGTCGCGCGCGCGGATTTTTCGGGACCGTGCGGAGCTGGCGGATAGCGAAGGGATAGGGGCCCGATCCCCAGGGCCAACGACCTGGACTGAGAATCTGATTGTTTCACAGTGGGAAGAGGAGGGAGGAATGTACTTCAGTAGTTTTGAACCGGGGGAGCTTAAAAATCCAGCTGTCCAGGCTGCATCACAGAAGAACTCAGACCTGTGCGCTGACATCCAGGCATCATTAGTTTTTAAAGCTCCCCCGTGGTTCCAAAGAGCAGTCAAGTTTGTGAAGGACAAGTTTAGATCAATGGAAGGTAGGTACTCTTCTGAATACTCCTGGCCCCAGCGAGCTTAGCCCCTCCCTCTCCTGACCCGCTCCCTCAGCCACCTTAAATAGCTTCTTACTGGAAGTTCCCATGAGATACAAAAAGTACCCTGGAGAGGGGAGTGCGGGAAGGAGCCCTGTCAACTGTTTCCCACGCTGCCAGCGGGGTCTGAACAGGAATACACAGTGGCGCAATTGAATGGAAGGCAGGAGAGACACAGACACGAGTGGCGTTGCAGGAATATCTGCTCCAGGAGAGAACAGATAGCCTGAAGTGGTCTGCATGGTCTTTAAAATGATTTTGTAAATTATTCCTAAAGGAGATCTCCGCGTTCACTGCCACAGCAGCAGCATCTCCCGCTGTCAGTTTGGCCCACTGCAGCTCTGTGCACCCCTGTCCCCAGTGTGGGGGGAACCCCCTCCTGACCTGGGTGCGCCGGGCCATGGCATTTAGGCCTGCAGAGCCCCAGGCAGGCAGGGTCTTCCCCTCACTCCCCGCATCTCCCGCTGACACCGTGGTGGCAGGATCTGGGAGGGTCTGCAAGAAGGAATGGGCACAAATGAAAGAAAATGTTCTGTCAGTGCGACAGAAAGCTCTTCTCGAATATACAGGCCTCTGTGAAGGCTGCATCCTGGGGTGGGGTACAGCGGAGTCCTGCTACATTCTACTCCGCTGGAGCCCCAGGAGGGAAGCCTCCCAGAGAGAAGGCACCTGGAAGGCAGGGGACCAGGAGGGCTGCCTGGGGGCGGGGTGTCCCAGGCAGAGTGACTTCTAGCAACTGCCTTTCTCTCTCTGCGCTGCCTTTTCCTCATAAAGGGGCATATGCTAAGTGACCTCTCCACTTTGCCCCCATTTGAAAAGTACGACAAAACGTTAAGGTTAAGGTCACAGGTCACGTTCTAAGTGACTTAGCGTGGTGAGCACACAATAGTGTCAGATGATGTGCTGTGGAATTATGTCCCTGAAACCTGTACAATTTTGTTAACCAGCCTCACCCCAATCAATTCAATAAAAAGAAAAAAGTTTTTTTTAAAAAAAGCTGTTAATCGTTTAGCTAATGCAATCGCTAGAATTATGTGAAGTGGAAGTGTGTACTTCTATCAAAGACCCACACAGAATGGCCTTGGGTTTTACTCTTATTATTTTTATTTTTTGGGTTTTACTTTAAAAAGTTATGCTACTTTCTGGGGCAATGAGGAGTGTGGGTTACACAAGTGTGTATACCTTTGTCTAAACCAATTAAACAACATAATTAAGACCTGAGCACTTCACTGTTTGTAGATCACACTTCAACACAACAAAAATGAAAATAAAGCCAAAAGAAATCTCCTTCTTGAAAAAATCCAAACGAATAAACATTATTAGAAGAAGATTTGACAGGTCAGTGGAAAGCCCTTCACGCGGCTCATGCAGGAGGGCAGGAAGGATAGCAAGGCGCCGAGGTGTAGAACTCTTCTAGAAATAGCAATGCCATAGAAGAAAGGTTTCTCAGAATCAACTTCTTAGGAGATGCCAGCACAGACCCACTTTGCCCCGAAGCTCTGCCCGGCCAGCGGGTTCCCCCATCCCCCTTTGGGAGTTTGAATAGTGAGGTTGGGGACAGAGGCCTTTTCCGTAGCCCATGGGGCAGGCGTGAGGCAGTCTCTTGGCCCGGCCCTGCAGGTCTACGGAGAGACCTGTGCAGTGTAGGCAGCGTCTGTCTTTCAGTCCCCAGTGGGCGTGAAGCCTGGGCGAGCACACAATGCCCGCCACTGTCTCCTACCAGGGCCGGAGCCTGGGGTGGATGGAAGTGAGCGCGTGGTGATCAAGGGCTTCCAAGCCAACCAGCCAAACCTCTAGCTGAACCTGTTTATCTTGTTGCCAGAAAGGGCACTTGATCCAGGGAATTAATTCCGAAGTGAAAGGCATCACGTGGCGGTTCCGCTGGCTACGCCTAACACAGCTTGTCCCATTTCTCCCTCTTGTAACCTCCAACTCAACTAAAACCCCAAACAGGAAAATGAGAGTTAACTAGCTTAACTACCGGAGACACTCCGACCTGTTGGCTTGGTGCAGGAGCAGGCAAACCAAAAGCAATAAAATGCGAGCTGGGAATACTGAGCTCTCCTCCGAAGGGTGACTCATGCAGAGGCCCTGGCAGGCTCTCTGAGTCCCTGCGGCTCTAGTAGACCTCAGTGGGAAAGACGAAGACAGATGGATATAAAGTGTAGTAAGGCAGGTGTGTGTGCGCGCTTAAGAGTCAGAGGCTGACAGATAAGAGTGATAAGAAAGAAGGTGAAGGAAACTGTAGAAGAGAAAGAAAGAAGAATATAGGTTGCAAGGGAAGAGGAAAAATATCAATGAATGCAGTGGGGTGCAGTGGAATGAGCACCGGTTTGGGGCCAGACATAGGTGGGTATTTCCTATTATTAGAATAACTAGAGGCCCATTGCACGAAGAGATTCCTGCAATAGGCCTTCCTTCCCTTGGCTTCCAGCACCAGTTTTCGTCCGACACCCAGGACCCAGGCCTTTGCTCTGGCCAGTCTGCCATCTTTGTCTTTGCTGCAGACTCTGGAGTCTGCAGTCTTGTCTTCCCTGGGGCACTCGGCTCCTGGCTCCTGTAGATCCCTTTGCCCCCCACCCTCCCTCTCATAGCAGGGGTCCTGCCCCGCCTGGCCACTCCTGTGCCTGGAGCAGCTGGGCAGCCGCCATCTTTGGCCTTCTAATTTGCATACTCACTCTGATTGGCTGTGGGCTTAGGGGCTGTAAGGTAAATTTACACGTTTGTCTATTATTAGGTAAGATAACACAAAGGAGAAGAAGGGACATTTATTGTGTGCTTACCTGTGTTCTGGCACAGTATTAAACACTCTTAAGGTATTATCTCTTGTATTACTGGCAACAATCACAGGGTAGGTAGCATTTTTGTCCCCATTTTACAGAGGAGGACAGTGAGGCCCAGAGAGATCAGTGACTAGCCATGGCCCTCTAGCTAGATGTCTGGAGAAGCTAAGAGTTGAAAATGGCTGTGCTGACTCCAGAGCTGGTGTTCTCAGCCTCCATGCAGTACAGGCAGATTCAAATTCTGCCCCTATCTCGTGATCGTGCATAGCCTCCCTGACCTCAGTTTCCTTTATGTAAAATATAAACCAATGCCCGTGTCTCCCAGCTTGCAGGGCTGCAAGGAGGACTAAGAGAGGTGACACCTTGTGAGGGGCTAAAGGAATGTGAGGGTTGGTTAACTGGAGGCATTTTTGCATTTTTCGGTTTCTCTGTTCTTTTGTAGAGATGCTCCCAACTGTGTGCCTTCATGTCTGTTAATTTAGTCCATGATGTTAGAGGTTACTTTCCACCCAAACACATATGTCCTTCTCTTCTTCTTACCTCTGCCCCCCCCCCCGCCCCCCCACTTTCCAGGGCAGTCACCTTACACTGTCCCCAGTCTCCAAAATAAGTCCAAGTTTGAAGTTCAATGAAAAATCAAATACAGCAAGTTCCAAATAGCCCTTTAGCCAGAGTAGGGAAGGGATGCCCATTTCCTGCATCTCACTAAGAGACGAGAAATCAAAATCTGTGGGTTAATTGGCCCTTTAAAAATTATTACAAATCTAATCAATATAGCTGAACTAGAGATGGTTGAGCTATAGAAACAAGGAATTGTCACAACTCAGAATCTAGTCTTCTGTTTGCTCAGGATCCAGGTCAATCAGGCTTAGCAAAATCAACTTACATCAACCGCACTCGACAATATAATTTCCAGAGGACACCGTAGGCCCTTTTAGGTGCAAAGAAAATATAAGACCAGGTGTCCTGAGATGATGAGAATTTACTGTTAGGCTAAACAGGCAAAGAGGAAGAGCCCAAAACCTGCTAAAGGGATACATGCGGTCATGGACCAAGTTCCCCGTGACTAGCGCATCCTGCAGGCCTGGGAGCGTGGAACAATGGCCTCTCACCGTGTGACGATGCAGGGCCAGCTTGCCTCCATTCACCGCGTCCTCATCCCTGAAGGTTCTGACCCCTAGACACTGTCACCATTTCACGTGGTGTTCTCGCACTGGGCTGGGTTTCACGTGAGCCATCTCATAAGTGATTGGCCAACCTTATGCTATAAGTGGGTGTCTTTGTTGGGACATTGGTAACTGGTTCAATGACTAGAGATCAAAGCATCTAGTGTAACTCTGACATGTGGCACAAACCATGTGCAACCAGGTTAGCTTGGCATGTCTGTGCAACCAGGTTAGCTCGGCATGTCTCTGTGCAACCAGGTTAGCTTGGAGAAAGGAGCTCTGGGCATGCCAGGGATGCTGAACTTCATGCATGCGGTACTTAACACTACGTGCCAGCTGGACAGGGTGCTCCTTGCCCTGTAGGGAAACTCCCCCTGAGAGCTTGCTTGCTGGCATGGAATCTGAGCGAGGCAAGTTGGACGGACTTAATGGCATCAGGCAGCACCAGCCGGATGCACTCAGCCTCCCTGCGACTCCTTTCCGGCTGAGGACCTGTGTGGATGTAGACATTCCTGCCACCAGGACTCGGAGCCTGGGTGAGAGAAGCAGGAGGAAGGGTCCTGAGGTGGTTTCAGATCTTCTCACTCACGCTGACGGACAGGTGCTCACCCCTCACGTCTTCTAGGCATCACATCTGTTGGTCTTTGCACAGCACTGGGCGCCGCGTTCACTAGGCTCCTGGCACCCTCTTCCCCATCTGTTCATGCTTTTTGGTTTTTGTCAGGCAGGGAACATTGAGATTGATGGGCTTTCAGCAGGTCTGCCTTCCTGAGACCACACCCCCTCCCCTTCTTCTCAATGCACACAGCACGGTGGAGGGCTCTGCGGGGCCCCGTGCTGTGCTGGGCACTGAGGTTACAGTGCAGGAGAGAAGTCTGGGGTTCTGTGCAGTCAGGTGAGGAGACAGCCACCTACCCAGATGCCTCTCAGTGTGATGTGTATCACTGATAGATAAAAAGAGTGTGAACAAGGAAGTAACTAACTCTGTCTGAAGGGCTCAGGGGAGTCTTTACTGGAGGTCTCAAGGAAGGCTTTGTAGGTAGAGTAGGAGTCCATCAGGGAGGCGGAGAATGGGAGAGAGACGCCAGGCACAGTGTCCGCAGGAATGGAACAGCACAGTAGGAACTACAGGCTGTTCCATTTTCTGAGATGCAAAGTTTACCAGAGGGAAAGCCAAGGCCAAGGCCTTCATTAGCATCTTCAAGGGAGAGGTCAGGCAGGACAAACAGCTAAGGATGGGCTAGTTTGGATCATTTTGGTGGGTGGTCCCTAGATGCCTGATACTTGGCCCCAGGGTGATAAAGGCAGAAGAATATTGCCTCCTGGGGTGAATGGCCAGTTGGAAGAGAAAGGCCTCTGAGTTGCTAGTTTGCCCATTGGAGGCATGCTCCCAGCTGAGCCCTTTGCTGTCTCCAAGAACTGCCTAGTCCTGAGAGGGACAGTCTTCCCCTCCCCAACCGAGCCAGGAACGTTTTACAGATATCAAACCATCATCCTACACAAAAAATAAAAAATATAAACAGTGTGGTCTGGCTTGTGCAAGTTTCTAACCCAACTCAGTAAGCTTAGATGTCACAGTCGCACAGCAAGCCCCAAATCTCTGAGAATCTAATTCTCTTTGCAATATAATAACATAATCCCTCTGGCCTACTACCCTCAAAGAAATCACCTCTCCCTCCTTTCGCATTCCTCCCTCCCCGAGTGGCTTCAGTTCACCAGTCATGCCGGTAAAAGCTGCAGATTTGACCCTGCTTTCTCCCTCATCCCCCCGGGGTGACGTTTCAAGAACGAAATGCAATATTTAACATCAAAGACGGAGCCTAACTAACCTCCGAAATGCCTCTCCCTTTGTCCTATCACTGCTTTTGCTAAGAGTTTCCGGGTCTCCCTGGGGGGTTCCAGCAGCCTCCTTACTGACTGCTGTCTGTGCACTTTCCCTTTCATTCTCATCTCCAGCTAATCGTCCACCAAAATGATCTTTCAAAAGTACTGATTATGCCCTGGCCAGTTTGGCTCAGTGGATAGAACATCAGTCTGTGGACTGAAAGGTCCCAGGTTCGATTCCAGTCAAGGGCACATGCCCAGGTTGCAGGCTCAATCCCCAGTAGGGGGCGTGCAGGAGGCAGTTGATTATGGTTTTCTCTCATCAGTGATGTTTCTATCTCTCCCTCTCTTTTCCTCTCTGAAATAAATAAAAATAGATAGATAGATAGATAGATAGATAGATAGATAGATAGATAAATAAATAGTACTGATTCTATTTTATCTTCTTGCTCATGAGCCTTCAGTGTTTCCTCACGAAATGTAAAATAAAACCCACGTTCTCATGCAGTAGATGACCCCTCCAGGCTGAGCACCAATCCACCCATTTCTGGCTCCTGCCCCAATACCTCCCTCCACCTCTACCCCATCCCACCAGCAGGAGGCAGTGTTCCCATGGCAGCTGCCTAGAGCTCACAGCCTGGCTCCACCACCTGTTAGGTGGGTGCCTCAGTTTCCTCAACTATACAATGAGAAGAGTAACTGTATGGACCTCACAGGTGGGGATTAAATGCATGCATACACATAAAGGGCTTACGCTGTGCCTGGCACAAAGTAATAGCTCAATAAACGTGAGTTTGCATGCTCTCACGTTTCATGCTCACTCCCTTTACTCATGTTATTACTCATGTGATAAATGCCTGTCTCAACCACTGAGGCTCGGCTCAGCTGTCACTCCTTGGTGACGCCTCCCTGATGCCCTCAGAAAATGTTAGTTCCCTTTGTGTGCCTGAAACTTTTGCTTTCATACCGACACTCCCCACTGCGGCCTGGGGTGTGGTTCTTCCCTCTGGGTGGTCCTCACTATGCCGAAGACTTTACGCACTACACAGAAGACATTGGACAGTTATTTTACGGTGTGACTGTATAGATTTCCTGAGGGCAGCACCAAAATTCAGAGTCATCTGTTTGGGTCACCTAAAGGTGCTAATCAGCCCGGCGGGCGGCTCAGTGGTTGAGTGTTCGATCCCCAGTGTAGGGCCTGCAGGAGATGGCTGATCTATGATTCTTTCTCATCATTGATGTTTCTATCACTCTCTCCTTCTCCCTTCCTCTCTGAAATCAATGAAAACATATTTAAAAAAATAATACAGGTGTTGATCAGTTTGCCTAAGCATCATTCTCTCCAACTCTCACATTTCGACTTGTTCTTTCCTGCCTGCCTTTGAGGGAGGGAACGATATCGGTCACAGATCAGTAGCTTGGTGCTTCCTCCTCTGCGTGTCAGCTTTTATTCAAATCATGCTTGTTATCAAGGCTTCCCAGATTCTCCATTACCTCTCAGCGCAGTTTCTGCTTACCGGCCTGGACTAACTCTTGGCCATTCAGGTCCCCTTCCTTGTTAGTTGCTGAATCAGAGAGGGTTCCTGTCCAATGAGACCTGTCACCTTGTTTTTAGAGCCGTCACCATGTCTCCAGTTGCTACACAGTCGATGCTTAAGTGATTATAAGTCTCCAATAACCAGTAATCTGGGTATCTCGTATCATTGCCTAATAAGCCCGGGCTCTTTGCTAAGAAAATGGCAGACAGCCTATGGGATTGCCTTTATTTTGTTTTTAAAAAGAATCTTGAAACATTGGGCCATTTCAGACCTGAAAGACGAAGCCATACTCAGTTGTTCTTTAGCAGTAGTTGTCAAACTTGAGCAAAGCGTAGAGGAGTTCATTAAGATGCGGAAATTCTCCTTTGGTAGTCCAGGGTAGGGTCTAATTTCTGCCTTTAAAAAATATGTATTTTTAAAATTGATTTCAGAGAGGAAGAGAGAGGAGAGAAAGATAGGAACGTCAATGATGAGAGAGAATCACTGATCCACTGCCTCCTGCATATCCCACACTGGGGATGGGGCCCGAAACCTGGGCATGTGCCCTGACCAGGAATTGAACCTGGATCTCTGAGCCATGCTGGCTGGGCTAATCTCTGCCTCCTTCACAAAGGGTACAGATTCCTAGGGCTGCCCTAACAAATGGTCACAAATGCAGTGTCTGAAATCAACAGAAACTTTTCTCTCACAGTTTTGGAGGCCAGGAATCTGAGGTCAAAGTGTCAACAGGGCTACAATACCCCCGAGGGTCTAGAGGACACGCCCTCCTTTCCCCTCCAGGTGGCTGCAGGCATTCCTTGGCTTGTGGCTGCCTCACTCCAGTCTCTGCCTCCGTCCTCACGTGCCCTTTGCCTCTGTGCCTGTGGGTCTCAAATACCCCTCTCCTTTCTCTTACAAAGACGCAAGTCATTAGATTTAGAACCCATCTTAAACACAGGAGGATTTCACCTGGAGATCCTTCATTTCACCCCCAAAGAGCCTACTTCCAGATGAGGTCACATTCACCAGTACTGAGGGTTAGGACTCGGACATATCTTTTGGGGGGCACAAAATTTAGCCCACTATAGAGGTTATTCTGATTTATGGGGTTCTTGGACTGTCTCTAAAAAGACACTACCCAGTTGTAGAACTTACCTTGAGACTAGTTTTTGTGACCTCTAGACAGTTCTACACTAGGATACTAGCAAGTAAAAAAATCTAAGAAAGAAAAAGGAGAATGAGCCCTAGCTGGTTTGGCCCAGTGGATAAAGTCTCAGCCTGTGGACTGAAGGGTCCCAGGTTAGATTCTGGCCATGGGCACATGCCTGGGTTGTGGGCTCCATCCCCAATAGGGGGTGATTCTCTGTCATCATTGATGTTTCTATATCTCTCCTTCTCCCTTCCTCTCTGAATCAATATTTTTTTTTTTTAAAAGAAGGAGAATGAGCTCCGCCCAGCAGAACACATCTTTCCTTCCCCATTGCTGTGGAGAGGTAGGAGGGAAGGCAGAGAACGGCTTTAGCCTCTGCTCTATATTGTGCGTGTCCCCCATCCCGCCCGCCTCCTGAGTGCCTCATCTTCTCCCTCCCAGCCACTCAAATAAGACTTGGACTGTCAAAGCTAAGTTCTAGGCGGGGACATTGCCTCTTCATCAAATGCACTGAGCCTACTGCTTGGAACATACCTATTAGACGCTTGCATGAATGAACAAACACAAAAGAATGGAAGTACCTCCTCTTCTTTCGACTCATTCAGAATATTGCTGCATATTGCACCTTGGGGGAAAAAAAATGAGCCCTTCCTTTCTGTAACCCTTTCCCGGTTTTCTCCTCCCTATATCTTATCATCATAATTTTACCATGGAGCTAAGACCCCTCCTTTCTCTTCCTGTGTGTGAGTCACCTTCCCCATCCTGTTTCAAACCAAAGAAGGGATCTACGATAATCCTGCTTTTTCTGAAAAAGTAGGGACGTCTTAATTTCATGGTTACAATCTGCCTTGTCTACAAACCTCGTCTCCTATACCATAAATTCATTTCCTGCATACCTAATCCTCTAACTATCGGTTACAAATCCTTTAGCTGGTGCCCCTCCTTAAGCATTTTTACCTTCCATACAGTCCTCAATCCCTTCTCCCCCACAGCACTGGGGGTCCTACAACCTCTCCCAAAGCTGTGACCCCTTTTTGACATCAGGATTGGGGCCAATCACCCTGGGCTCCATCCCAAAGCTCCACCTCCCCTTTCTAACTCCATTCTCAGCTGTTATCCCAAAAGCAAAATCTGGCCAAAAGTCCCTCTTTGTTGGTGTCCACCTCTCCCATCCTTGTACCCCTGCTATTCATTCTCCCCTCATTGAATCCACTCCACACCAGGACATGGATGAATCTCACAAACACAGTGTGGGTGGGGCCACAGCAATCAGATCCCAAAGAGTCTGTCCTGTACCCAGACTTTCCACGGGCTTAGAAGCCGGTTTAGTAGCACCTACTCTGGGGAGCAGGGCTGATAAAATGTTCAACAATGGGCTCTCCAGGAAGGAAAGTTATGATTTGCAGTACTGGCTGATTTCCCTGGTGTAAATACTCCTACCGTGGCCAATTACAAGCTACTAACGGCACATCATTTAATGCAAAGTTGGGAAAAGTTGTGCTGTAGCAAAACATTATGTGGCATTTCCACCAGAGAGCTACAGTAGATGGAAATGACCCCAAGAGCATAAATAGTAGCACAATGTAGTCGACTAGTAGGAAGTGGTGAATGCTGAGTACTTGTTACCTTTCTCTGTGTGCCCAGTGATCTTTCCAGCACCTCACTCACATACACATTTGAAAGCCCCCACAGCTAATGCCACCTGAGAATACAGGATTAAAGGGCCTTCACATGGCCAACTACACTTGATTTCCACTCTCCTTGAACCTTCCCAGTCTAGTCCATATTTACTTAGCTTTTCAACCAATATTTAGTGAGCTATGTCCCAGGCACTGTTTTCTTTCTTAAAAATATTTTTAGTGATTTCAGAGAGGGAGGGAGAGAGAGAGAGAGAGATAGAAACATCAATGATGAGAATCAAGTGTGGGCTGTCTCCTGCATCCCCACCCTTGGGATAGAGGCCGAATCCCAAGCATATGCCCTGACTGGGAACCAAACAGTGACCTCCTGGTCCACAGGTCAGTGCTCAACCACTGAGCCACGCCAGCTGGGCAGCCAGACTTAATTTAATAGCGGCTGTGTAACAACCAGCTCATACATTCCTCAAAATTTGGCCATCATCACTCACGAGCTGCTAGAGGCCAGCTTCAGCCTAAGATGGGGGTGGATGAATGGATGGAATGAGATGTGAGGGGAGATTCCTGGCGCAGAGTCATGTTTTGTTTCTTGATCTGGATGCTAGTTAAGTAGTTCAATAAATTGTTAAAGTTTATTGAGCTGAACACTTACCATAGGTAGACTTTTCTGAATATATGTTCTCCTTCAAAACAACTTACCCCAAAGGGCACTAGGATTTTAAAAGGGAGGGGTGTTGGATCACTTTTCTTGGCTGTTTAAAATCCTTGTCTGGCTTTCTATTGCACAGCAGTTACAGTCTAAACTCCTCACCATAGTTTTCCAGCCCTGCCAGGCGGATTCTGGCCCCTGATTATGTTTCCAGCTTCACTTACTCAAGCCCCTGCTCCTCAAACGTGTTAAGTTATTTCTAGCCTCAGGGCCTTTGCATATACTGTTCTCACTGTGCAGTGCTCTTCCTGCCACTTTCCCGAGAGCTCCTGCCTTCTTCTCAGCCTGTAGGGCTCAGCCTTAAAGGTCACCTTCCTGTGAGTGCCTACCTTGGTGGCCCTCTCGAAAGTCTTTTTCTCAAAGTCTTCTTTCTTTCTTAATACTTTTTAAGAAATGTGTCATTGTTTGTTTATAGCCCCCACCCCCCACCCCCACTGAAGTGAGGCCAGGCATCAGATCTATTTGTCCATCACTGTGACCCAGGCACAATGTCAGGCATCCAGAAGGTGCTCAATACATAGTTAATGAACGAAGTAGCTAAATTCAGGGAAGCTGTGGCCCTCCAAGCTGTGCATGGAGGTGAAGAATGGAGCAGAGAGGTCAGCCTAATACACTGCTTGTGCAGCACCTGGTCCTTCCTGCGCCAGCCGCAGGTTCCACACCCTCTTCCTGCAAGAGTCTGAATGTTAACTTGATGGATCTTCTAGCTCAACTCCAGCACCCCACCGTTTTCAGAGGGGACACTGAGCCCAAGGTCATGAGAATTACCTTCCTTCACAAGTAATCCAGAGCTCACACCTCTTTGTCATAATGTCAGGGGCCTGGGGTAGGGGATAGAATAGGGTGGGGGGGTGCAAGGGGGAGGAACATGAGGTTTTAGCACACAATGACATGGAAGAGAATTTGGCTTTATTAATTGCCTCGTGCAGCATTCTTGGACAAATAGTGAAATCTGCCAAGCCTCAGTTTTCTCATCAATAACATGGGGGGTCATAATGCCTGTTTCCTAGTGATCTGGTGAGGAATGAAGGAAGCAATGTGTGCAAAGCACCTCTCTCATTCTTGGTAAACACAGTTGGCTGCCCTTTGCCCCCTGGTGGGTGTTGAGCAAGATGAGGCCTCTCCTCGCTGTTCCACAAATCTCCTGATCATGGCTCTGACTGTTGCCCAATTTCATTAACGCCCTGACGGCGGGTCGACGTTCACAGGCAAGAGCGGCACCACCACGGTGCGAGCCCGCCGCGCTCCTGCCGCTGCATGTCTGTGCGTGCACTCCTGTGGCCCTCGGAGGAGGACCAGACAATCAGGGTGCAGGCTGGACCAAGAGCTACGAATGACAGCGATAAAGCAGGTACCAATCCTGCCCACTTTTGCAAAGGACCCAAAGTGGAACCTTTTAATGTCAAAAATATAGAGAGACACCTCTGGACATACATACCTAGTGATTCTATCCTTTTAAGAAAACCTTTTCTAATGACAGGTATTTAGATTCCCATTAAAACCTAGCCCCTGATCTTAGGGCTTTCAGGTGTGAAAATCAGGTGCTGAGTGAGTGAGGGGGTGGGGCATGGGTATATTTTTAGTATTTAGTCCCAAATACTGTGCTAGGTGTTAGCCTCTCTACAGGATAGGCACACTCGTCTGAGTATTAAGGACTTCAGGTTGAAGTCTGAAAGGAAATCTATCAGTTAGGACCCACAAGATGCTATAATAAAGAGACCCCGGAAGCACAGGAGTTCCAACAGGTTGGAAGTTTGTTTCTCATATGGTTGTCCATCAAAGCAGCGCAGGACGAGCAGGTGGCCCTCAAGGCAACACTCCACTGCCGAGTCTCAGATGCAAGTTCGCTGCTTCTCCGCTGCCTCAGTGTGCATCCCGGACACAAGGTAAGGAAAAGACAGAGACCTTTTTCCTTTAAGGGCAGGACCCAGAAGTACCACATGTCATTTCTGCTTACATCCTGCACAGCACTGGTTTAATTAATATAGAGGTTTATTTCTCTCTCAGTGTGAGGATAGGCAGTCCTTCCCTTCCCCTCCCTTCCCTTCCCCCTCCCTCCCTTCCTCCTGCTTCCACTTTGCTGAACACTCAGGTCAATGCAAGAATTTGCCCCAAGCAAGCTCAGGACTTGAACAGGTTATTTTATTTTATTTTTTTTTATAAAGGGCTTAATTTTCTTCCCTTCCCCAATAATAACTAGAGTAGAGTTTACAGCCACCTGCTTTGTATCACTAATCTTAGGTCCTGCAAGAATATGAGAGCTTATAAACACTGCATGTCCTGTTTGAACCCACTTCCCCGTCCTGAAAGGGACTGTGCCAGATTGCCGCAGCAACTCAACCCGAGGGCTTGCGTTTTCACCAGACTGCAAGGGAAGCTACCTGCTGCGGCTACTGTGAAGCTCAAAGGGAGCTTAGGGGCTCCTCCGGTTCCCTGGGGGAGCGTCACCCGCGCCTTAGTGTTCGTGTGCACTGGGCGCTTCCCCTGTAGATAAGCGGCCACTTCCGAGCCGTGTCCCCGTTCACCAACAGGCAAACTTGAGCTTCCAAATTTAGTTTGATTCCTTTTGAATTCCTCTCAATAACAGGAAACTATGAAGAAAAGTAGATTCTTGCTTCTTTGCACCTATTGTTTTTTCCTTAAGAAAATAATGCCGATGATGCCAGGAACCACATGAGGGTGCCAAGCGTTTTATAGACATCATTGTGTATATATATATATTTCAGAGAGGAAGGGAGAGGAGGATCATTGATGGATTGCCTCCTGCATACCCTACACTAGGTCAAGCTGAAATCTGGGCATGTGCCCTGACTGGGAATCGAACCGTGACCTCCTGGTTCATAGATCGACGTTCAACCACTGAGCCACGCTGGTCAAGCTATAGACATCATCTTTACACTGATCCTCACAGCAGCCCTGCCCAGGGTCTGTGGCTTTGGCCACAGTGCAGATCAAGAGCACTGAGGCTCGAAGGTGAGGCGACAGAGTTACGATGCAGGTAGACCAGTTGCAGCAAAAGGAGCTGGGAACTGAGTCAGGTCTGTTAGCCTCCAGAATGCTTGCGTATTCCTCGCTCCAAGAGCGGGACTTCTGGAGGACACGGGAAACTCTTCGTTTCTCTGTGTTTTTAACACCTTTCCCTCCTTGAATGGTCCTCACTGGAACCCAATGAGAACAAATTCCACACGCAGCCACGGAGATGCGAGTCTGAAGGAGTGGAAGGCTAGAACTTGTTTAATTTATAGTTCAGCAAACAAGTTCAATTTTCTTACATCACGCCTTAGGGAGGGTCGATGGTATCAAACCTTTGTTTTTTTAGTGCTGACATATCAGACTGAACCTCAGGGATTTAACAAAGAACATTGATACCAAATATTGCTCTCCATCTATTGCCAATGCCACACAAGGTTTTGTAGTTGTTTAGAGCACATTAGTTCTACAGAAAAACATTATGCCTGTTTCCAGAAATGATAACCAAAATAGGTAAATTTTTATGAATTACTTAGCTCGTGGTTGAGTGTCGACCCATAAGCCAGGAGGTCATGGTTCGATTTCTGGTTAGGGCACATACGCCGGTTGTGGGCTCGATCCCCAGCAGAGGGCATGCAGGAGGCAGCCAATCAATGATTCTTTCCCATCACTGATGTTTCTATCTCTCCCTCTCCCTTCCTCTTTCTGAAATCAATATCAACATATTAAAAAAAAGAAAAGAACTTAAAGGTCTAGCTAAGAAGTGTGAAGGGAGAAACAAAGAAGAGAGAGAGTTTAGCCTGAAACAGTTTTTTTTAGAAAAGTTGCCCATCTTCACAAAGAGTAAAACCATCAAAGCTGCCTTTACATTTGCCTTCTTGTCATCAATGCAAATTGTTATCTGAGGACAGATATTTAAGAGTAGACTTAGCCGGGGCTTCACTGCATGTTGTTTTTTTGGATCTATACTTAGAGGGATGCTCTAGCAACCTCAGTTCCTCTCCCTTCCCCAGACTCTACACACACACACACACACACACACACACACACACACACACACACCACTAAACAAAACCTTGGAGAAGAGAACTACAAAAAGAGTAGAGATTGAATTTTAAATAATCTACATATCATTAATGTCTTGTTGGATGTTCTGGGCTGAGTTGTGTGCCTCTTCCCCCAATTTTATATTATGAAGTCCTGGCCCATGATATCTCAGAATGTGACTGTATTTGGAAATGGGGTCTTAAAAAGGGTAATTTAGTTAAAACAAGGGTGGTCCCTAATCCATTATCAGAGGTGTCCTTTTAAGAAGAGGAAATTAAGACACAGACACACAGAGAGAAGACTGCATGAGAACATGGAAGATGGACATCTTCAAGCCAAGGAGAGAGATCTCAAAAAAAAAAAAAAACACAAAAAAAAAACCTTGCCGACACCTTGATCTCAGATGTCTAGCCTCCAGAACTGTGAGCTCCCCTCAAGGTGGAGAGAGGGCACCAATAATTCCACATGCTTCTTCACCCCATCCAAGGAGAAAGAAGGGCATCATGTAACTATGGAAACAAGTCCAGGCTTCCTCTAATTGAACCACTCATTGTTACACTAGTAAAACAACAATAAATGTTCATTGAGCACTAAACATGCTCCAGATATTCTTATAAGTGCTTTGGCTGAATTGACTCTTTTAATAAAAAGACAATGGAACTATCCTGACTTGTTACTTTAATTAAGGACAACCCCTGAAATTGAGGGGAAGCAAGCCCCAGCTCACAACCAAGTGGCTAAAGCAGAAGGTCATTCCCTACAGAGTGTGCACAGTGAGGAAAACAACCACAGTATGAACTACAGCCACGTCTCTGCAAAATTATCACTGCACCAGGCTTCAGTTTTCCTTAATGACCTAGCTTAGCACAGGCCAAAAAATACATATATTCTGCGTTCATTGTCCATATAAATTCCCTAAATTACCACTTTCCCAAATGTCCCTTTTTAAAATTGAATTTTGGGGGTGACATTGGTTTATAAAGTTATATAGGCTTCAGGTGTACCATTCTATAATACATCATCTGTATATTGTATTGTGTTCACCACCCCAAGTCAAGTCTCCTCCATCACCATTTACCCCCTTCATCCTCTATACCCTCCTCTACCTCCCCCACTCCCCTTTCTCTCTGGTAATCACCATAGTGTTGTTGTCTGTGTCTTTGAGGTTTTGTGTTTGTTTGTGTTTTGCTTAACCCTGGCACCTTTTTCACCAGCTTAAATGTCCTTTTGAACATCATAGCATTGCTTTCTCCTGGAAGGCATAGATGCCAGCAGACACTGAGTTGGGAAACTTGTCAGTTTCTGGAGCTCTGTTCCCAAACACATGACCAGCCTTCCTCCTGCAGGTTACAGTGGCCTCTCGGGTCCCACTCTGGCCTGATGCTGCGGCTGTTCTGACATTTAGGCAGAGGTGTGGAAATGGCTGGGCTTAGGGCTGTCCTGGCTTGTGTGGAGTTTCTTTCTCTGTTGCCCTTGGTTCACAGTAAGAAAGGAGCAACCAGAGATAGGCACGTGGTACCACTTTAGATGGTCTCACTCCTATGCTCACACCCCCGCCCCCCGCCCCATGGACACGCCAGGTGGTTCCCTGTAAGGATTAAATGCATTGATCTGACAGTTTTTGTGTTTCAAACTCGAATTCAATTAGAATTTTATCCTGAGTCCCCAAAATCAGAAATGCTGTATTATGATTTATGGCATTTCTAGTAAATCAAGTGTTAATCTTATTGGGTTTCATTGATTTGGACTACTGCTCTAGCTGGTTTGGCTCAGTGGATAGAGTGTCAGCCTGTGGACTGGAGGATCCTGGGTTCAATTCTGGACAAGGGTACATGCCTGGGTTGTGGCTCGATCCCCAGTAGGGGGCATGCAGGAGGCAGCCCATCAATGACTCTCTCTCATCATTGATGTTTCTATCTCTCTCCCTTCCTCTCTGAAATCAATAAAAAGATATTTAAAATATAATGGACTATTTACTGCCTGAATGCTAAATATTTAAATGCCACCTTGGCACAAACTAGTACAACTTTTTTGGGAGAATAATTTACAATATTTTATCAAAAGTTACAAAATATTTTTACATAGCAATACCACTCCTGGAATTTACTTAAAGTAGAAGCGGAAAGCATTATGCAAAAGTACATTTGCTAAAGACTGCCTTAGAATAACATGAATGGAAACAATATACATTCCAATGATATGTGCCGCTAAGACAATTATAGTAAAGGACTCCTTGAGGGAAATATTATGTAACTGCTAGCACTTCCCTTTGTTTGGAACACTTTCCCACGCCCTCAGCCTTACTTTTCTGCCAGCTAACTCCCACTTAGCTTTCAGGACTCAGGTTACCCACCTCTGCACTTGGCTGTCCCACCGCCACCTCCACTGTGCTTACATAACACCTGGATGCACCGCTATGAAAGGGCTGGTAGCCCATCCTATATAATAAAAGGCTAATATGCAAATCGACCGAACGGCAGAATGACTGGTTACTGTGACGCGCACTGACCACCAGGGGGCAGACACTCAATGTAGGAGCTAATTTTCATATTAGGCTTTTATTATACAGGACTAGAGGCCTGGTGCACAAAAGCTGGGCTCACAGCTGGCAAACGCAGTAGTGGTGGCAGCATTAAGGATGTCCAACTGATGGCCTAAGCCATTAGTCGGACATTCCCCGAGGGCTCCTGGAGTGCAAGAGGATGCAGGGAGGGCTGAGGGACCCTCCCGCCCCACCCAGTGCACAAATTTTGTGCACCGGGCCTCTAGTCCTGTATAATAAAAGCCTAATATGAAAATCGACCAAATGGTGGAACAACCAGTTGCTGTGATGCACACTGACCACCAGGGCGCAGTCGCTCAATGCAGGAGCTTCCCCCAGCCAACAGGCCCCTGGCCAGCCAAGGTGGGTGCCAGTGTTGGGGGGGGGAGGGGGTGGAGCCCAATCACCCTGCCAGGTCACCCTGCAGAGGGAGGCAACCACCGGCGGTGGTGGGAGCGCAGGTCTCTCCACAGATTGACCCTGGTTGCTGGCCAGGCCTAGGGACCCTACCCACGCAAGAATTTTGTGCATTAGGCCTCTAGGTGCAACATAACCCATTGATTTTGCTTGTCAGTCTTCCCACTGGATTGCAACTCATTGAGACAATGTCGTTTGTGCAACAAGTTAAAACTCAGAAGGGGGAGGGACAAGAACTAAAATTATCCCTGAAACAAAAACCTCAGGCTTCAGTTGATTCAGAGCTGCCTTCAGCTCCCCCCACCCTACCCTGCCCATTGGCACCCACCACCAGCATCTCCATAATCTCTTGGGGAAGGTGAGAAATCTGCTTAAAAACTTTCTAGGGGGAATGTCTTTGTGGGGGCTGAGGCTGGGGTGGAAGGAGATTAGAAATGGGGCCTGCCCAATATCCCCGCAAAGCTCCATGAATCATTAACATTCTTTTCCCTCATCTTTCACAAGTTTGCTTCCAGGAATGTCTGAGTTACACTATATACAAATGGGGCTGCAAGTGATCAGTGTGGTTCGGTTTACAGAGAGGGACCCCGCGCTCCCTTCCTTCAGGCAGCCTGGCTTCAGAAAGCACGGAAGTGGGCTCAGCCCGGTGCCCAGCCAGGGATTTGAAGTCTTTCCTCCCATTCATTTCCAGCCCCACTCCCTCCACGCAGCGCTCCCTTCTGCCCGCCCGACTTTGGAGCGCAGTGCTCTGTAGGGAGGAGAACCGGCAAATCCTCGCGGGCGCCAGGCGCTCGAGGACCAGCCCGCCCCACCCGCGCCCGCCCCGTCCCGTCACGTTGGCTGCAGAGCGCATCCCAACTGCGCCCGGCAGAGCAGCGGAGAGGCGCTGGGGTAGCTGAGGGGAGCGGTCACGTGAGAGGAGGGAGGAGGAGTCTGACCTACTTTTCCCGGCGGCGGCAGGCGCGTGCGCACTCCCCATCTGCGCGCTGGCCGGAGGCTCACGTGGAATCGCACGTGCTGGGTCGTGGGTCCAGGGCTCTGGCGGGGCGCACGCAGGTCCCGACCTGGTGGAGGGGTGGAGAGGTGGGCCTGGCTGCCCCTTTATCCTCACCCCAATAACCCGCAGCTTTGGAAGTTGCTTTGGCGCCCCACGGGGCTTCCCACGAATGTACCGAATTTAACATCCATGAATTCAAACATTAAAGTTATTCTGCATATGCCCTTTGAATCAGCATTTTCCATCACTTCGGATTTTATTCTACAGATGGGCTCCCACTTCTGTGAAAGGTCGCCCCAGAAGGACAATCATGGCATCGCTGACACCAGCAAAGATGGGAAACACTCTAAATACTCAACCATAAACCCGGTCAAATACATGGAACATGAATTCTGCTTGGGCTGTGTTTTGAGTTTCTGTTAAGAAATGAACTGACAGCTCTATAGGCGCCGATAGGAAGAGACCTTCAAGATCCATTGTGATCTTAAAAAAAAGTAAATAAAATGGAGGAGGATAGTGTGTGGCGGTTGCTAACGTTTATATGATATTTATCATTGTATATGTACACAAAATACAAATATATGTATATTTGTAAATGCATATATATATACACTCACACAAAATAGAAACACACTTATTTGTAAATGTATAGAATACTCTGGAATCATGAACCAGAACCTGAAAGAAGCTATACTGAATGATTGAGAGGTCAGAGGAAAGAAGGAGACTGGATCTACATTATACACTTTGGTAATTCTTAAATTTTGCACCTGCGTGATTATTTTTAAAAGAAAATTTTAAAACGAAAAGTTATTTAGCCACTAACTCTGTGCTGAGCACCAGGTTTCATGCAAATCATTTCCTTCTAAAAAGTTTGTCATGCATAGTATTGACCACATTTCCTATTCTGTTCAATTTGTATATTAAAAATTCAACCTTCCTGATAAACTCTGTTAAGAAAAAATTCCAACTCTTAAGATAACAAATCCTCTACATCGTGTTTTTTTGTTGTTGTTCTCACTTGAGGATATTTTTCCATTGATTTTTAGAGAGAGTGGAAGAGAGAGGGAAAGGCAGAGATACCAATGTGAGAAAACACATTTATTGGTTGCCTCTTGCATGCTCGACCAGAATTGAACTTGGAACCCTTGGTCCACAGGCCAATGCTCTATTCACTGAGCCAAACCAGCTAGGGCTAAATCCTCTACATCTTTAAGATCCTCTCCAAGTCTGTCTCTTAAAGGGAAGACTTCCCAGCAACAAACACTTGCATGATAAAACCTACAAAGCAATTGTACAGGCCTCATTAAGCTTTATCCCAATTGCTCTGTGACTCTGTCATACAGCTATTATTGTCATTCTGGTTATTAAATGTATGTCAGTTATAATATATTTGGTTGCAAGTAACAGAAACTCCTATTCTAAGTGGCTTGAACAGAAAGTGCATTTAACTGAACCAGGATAGGACAGACTTCAGGGGCAGTTTGATTCAGCAGTTAAGCAATGTCCTCAGGACCTGGTGTCTCCCAGTCCCTCTGCCATGCCTTCCATAGTGGTGTCTGCTTCATCTAACGCTTTGGGCAGGTCTCACTTAAGGAAAATGCTTCTTTCCCAGAGGCAGCAAGCAAACATCTTCCCCATAGTCATTGGCCTGATTTCGGGCAACTGCCCACACACCTTAGCAGGAGATGGGGATGATGTTGATCCGTGGGAATTGGGAGACATCTTTAGGTAGCGTGACAAAGCTACCCATTCTCCTGGTGTAGAGAGCTTCAAGATTACTGGGAGGGGTTGAGCGTATTTGCATAAGGAACCAAGTTTTTAAAGGGCTGTAAACTCCCTTTTTCTTTCTTTTGATGTTCAATATTGTTTGAAAATTTCTGATGATTGAGATGGTACTGACTGAAACCAGTAGGTAGAACCGGATACCAAGCTGTCAGTCACAATGAAGGAGTGGCCTGTGGTTGGTGACCCTGAGTGTCAAATTGAGGATAAGGCATGTGTTTGAGGCTGGCCATCTTATCGCCAAGCGAATGTTAGCAGGGACCACAACAGTGGGACCTCAGAGATGAGCATACTTGAAGGAGGTGTCTTATTTTTCCCTCCCCCCCCCATTTTCTCTTGGAAATGCTATGGCAGAACAACCACCGGGAAAGAGCCTGTGTGTGTTATCAGTAAGCCATGGTTCCCTTCTTTGGCAATGCCCTCACAGTACAATAGTTTGTTTTTCGATAATCAAGTTACTGGTGTGTATCAGTCAGGCTAGGCTAGGGTTAGTCATAGTAACAAGCAAACCAAATCCCAGTGGCTTGAAAGAGTCAAGATTTACTCCTTGCTCATGCTCTATATCCATGGCAGGTGGGCAGGGACTCTCGTTCATCTTGTTCTCAGTTGGGGACCAAGATAGAAGGAGCTGCCGTTATCTGAAACACAGGTGGTCTCCTTTGCAGAGTGACAACAGAGCTCTGGTGGCTCCTCCATCAGCAGTTACATGCTCTTGCCTGGAGGTGACATGCATTGCTTCTACTCACATCTCAGTGGCCAGAACTAGTCACCTGGCCACACCCAACCACAGTGGTTGAGTATGTGCAGTCCTACCTGGTGCCAGGAAGATAAGGGAGCTGGAATATTCCTGAACAGCTTTTAACAAATGCTGCACACGTGGCTTCCTTTTCCTCAGGTTGGCTCACCAAATTCAGACTACAGTGGGCAAGCTGAAATACCAGGAATGAAACTGACGGTGGGAAGACGAATGGCCAATAATATTTATTGAGGGCTTGCTCTTCTGTTAGACTAGAGCAGGACAGTAGTCTACGCACTCTCCCTGTAAGAACTTATTTAATTCTCCCAACAATCTAGAATCACAGGAACAGCAGAATCTTAGCACAGGGAGGAATAGTTGCTCAGTGTGAGTGTAGCCTTCCAGTCATACAGATTTTATTAACGGAAAAAGGGAACTTAGTTTAGAAACCTGGGACAGAGCGATTGCACTTTCACTTTGTAAAGGATGGATTCAACTTAACAAAACCAGGCAAGTGTAAATGCAAGGGCATGAATACATCAACGAGGACATTGGTGCTTGTAGTCCATTGTCCACGGTAATAACAGTTACTTTATCCATTCATGCACAACATTTCCTTACAGGCTTTCCTCAGCCCAGGCACCCGCCACCGGCTTCTCAAGGGAAACAGTGAAGAGAACGCCTCCCCCTACAGCAGCTCAGGGATCACCTGGAAGAACATGGGCACGAGTGCTCACTACAACATATTGTTGGCAGAATTCTCCCTGAGGGCAACCTGGAAATGGAACAGGTGTGTGTGTGTGTGTGTGTGTGTGTGTGTGTGTGTGTGTGTGAGAGAGAGAGAGAGAGAGAGAGAGAGAGAGAGAGAGAGAGAGAGAGAGAGAGAGAGAGAGAGAGAGAGAGAGGTGTCTTGGGGAGGTACTTTGGTCATGAGGGTGGAATTCTCATGAATGGGATTAGTGCTCTTATGAAGAAGACTCTAGAGAGCGCCCTAAGCCCCCTCCTCACCTGTTGAGGATAAAGTTGGGCTATGACTAGGTTGGAAGGGTGCTCTCACCAGAAAGCTACCCTGTTGTCACCTTGATCTGGGACATTCCAGTCTCCAGAACTATGAGCAATAAATTTCTATTGATTGTAAGCTCCTCAATCTTGTATTTTGTTATAGCAGCCTGAGCAACTAAGACATTGCCCAACTACAGCTATTTTCACAGCCCCCAAAGGGAATGACCTACTAAATATTTCTGAGACATTGACATTGATTTGGGATATTGTTTTAGGCATTGCACAGAAAAATTATGAAATAACAATAGCTAACATCTGAGTTCTTGCTATGTGCCAGGCATCATGTTGACTACTCTAAATGCATTAGACTGTTCATCCTCAAAAGAATCCTGTGAAGTGAGTAATATTTTCCACTCGAATTGAGAAAGGATGAATTGAGGCAGAGAAGTTGCCCAGCTGGTCACCAGAACCAAGATCTTCCTGGCACTTAGGGCCCATGCACTGTTCTGCCTTCTTTTTAAAAAAATATATTTTTATTGATTCGGAGAGGAGAAAGAGAAACATTAATGATGAGAGAGAATCATTGATTGGCTGCCTCTTGCATGCCCCACACTGGGGATCAAGCCTGCAACCCAGGCATGTGCCCTGACCAGGCATTGAACTGTGACCCACTGTGGTCCATAGCTCAACACTTAACCCCTGAGCCATACCTTCTTGAGGCTTCCTTTTGCCCACCTGAATCTGGTGCTATGTTCTAGCCTGGTTCAACTTTAAAATGCACTGTCCTCTACCCACTTAACTTTCCTGCTGTGGCGCTTAGGCTGTTTTCTGAGCACCTCTGGGCGGATTCTCCCAACCTTCCACCCATGGCTCACTCTGAACTCTGCCTGTGGGGATGCCGAGATGAGTAAGATACTATCCGTGCCCTCAGGCATCTTGCAGCATGGCGATGAAATGGAGACACAAACACTAATTTAGATATTAAGCCAGGTAGAACTCAATACTTTATTAGAAGAAGCAGAGGAAGCAACTTAGACTTCCTGAAAGTCATCAGAGGTGAGATAGACATGACAGTTTTGATCAGCCACAGTGCTCAGTGTTGAGCGTGAGGGGCGACTAAAGGATGGTCCCTGCCTTTAAACAGTGAGGCCTGGGATGTTGGTCTGTGGTCTGTCTACACATGTAGATAAAAGGGTTTTGGGCAGGTGGCAGGTTCTTCTCACTGGTAATGACCCTGTGCTGCCTTCAACTCCCCTCCATGTTGGGTGGTCAGTGATGTCCAGATGATGGGATTAGAAACACAGATGAAGAGGTCTCATTCTATTTTCAAACTGTCCCGTAGGGCAATGGGAGGTTCCAAGGGACTCTCCCAGGGGCAGGTGGAGGAGAGATGGGGGAAAGAAATTAAGCAAGACAGAGCAAGCCACACCCCTTTTCATTTCAGTCAGGGCAGCTCTGCTTTTATTTATTGTATTCGTTTCGTTTCCATGTAAGATTACACTACAACAAAGTGTTATGAGGCTGGAAAAAATTTGAAAGGCACGGATTGAATTTCACAGAGACAAAATCTGGAAGACAAATGGCTCTTCAAAAAAATCAGTCAGGCCTGGCTAGTGTACTCAGTGGTTAGAGCACCGGCCTGCACACTGAAGGGTCAAGAGTTCGATTCCTGGTCAAGGGCATATAGTTGGGCTGCAGGTTTGATATCTGGCTCCAGTCTAGGTGCTTGTGGGAGGCAACCAATCAATGTGTCTCTCTCACATAGATCTCTCTCTCTCTCTCTCTCTCTCTCTCTCTCTCTCTCTCTCCCCTCCCTCTCCCCCCTCTCTCCCCCCCTCTTCCTCCCTGCCTTTCACTCTCTCCAATAATCAATGGAAATAAATATCCTTGGGTGAGGATTAACAACAACAAAAAAAGAAATCAGTCACAGGAAGCCAAGAGGAGGCTTGGGTTTTCAACTCCCAGGCTGCTGCACTTTCTACTGTGCCAAACCTCCTCAATGTGAAGCAGGCACAGCCATGTGGCGGGGGGAGGGGGGGCCCTCAAGGTCCCCCCTAAAAAATAAAGCTCAGTAGGGAGATCCTGGGAGCATAAGGTGGCAGGAATTAGTGTGTTTGGAAAGAGGGATGGCTTAGGAAGTGTCCCAGAGAAACAGAGGCGAGCAGCTTTTCGCTGGGTGCCAGGAAACCAGCAGCTTTTAGGGTGATACGTCCTTCATTCATTCATTGAGTACCTAGGGAGGAAATCAAGGTGGACTAGCTATTGACCCTGCTGTAAAGTGGCCAACAGTCTAGTTAAGGGATGTACATTAAAAAAAAATACACACACACACACACACACACACACACACACACACACTGAGTGGCCAAATTATTATGATCTCTGAACGCATAATAATCTGGCCACTCAGTGTGTGTGTGTGTGTGTGTGTGTGTGTGTGTGTGTGTGTGTGTATGTATATATATATATTTGAGGCCCAGTGCATGAATTCATGCATGGGTGGGGACTGGCCAGCCTGGCCAGGGGGAGGGGACATGGGCCAGCCTGCTGGTCGAACTCCTGGTTGAGGGGACAATTTGCATATTAGCCTTTTATTATATAGGATATACACTGAGTATACATCCCTCTAGGGTTCCAGATTGGAGAGGGTGCAGGCTGGGCTGAGGGACAGCCCCCACCGCCCCCGCCCCCCCCGCACGAATTTCATGCACCAGGCCTCTAGGATAGATGGATAGATAGATAGGTTGATTTCAGAGAGGAAGGAAGAGGGAGAGAGAGATAGGAACATCAATGATGAGAGAGAATCATTGACCAGCTGCCTCCTGCACACCCCACATTGGGGATTGAGCCTGTAACCTGGGCATGTGCCCTGACCAGAAATCGAACTGTGACCTCCTGGTTCATAGGTCCACGCTCAACCACTGAGCCACGCTGGCTGGGCAAGGCATGTACATTTGTACCTACAATGGAAGGGAAAGAGAGAGGGTCCAAAGAGATAACAGAATGGGTGCCCAGTGAGCTGGACATGCTGGATGGGGAAGTCACGGACACTTCCTGGTACAGGCTGCCCTGAGCTGGCACTGGCAGCAGGTAAGCCACACAGAGATGGGAAGTGCGCCCCATGCAGAGGACACAGCAGGAGGCCAGGTGCAGAGGTAGGTCCTCATAGGTCTGAGTGGGGGGTGGAGGACATCAGTCTGGCTGGGTCCACATCCTTGAGTGTGTTTTAAACTCTATCACTTTCCAGAGCCTGAGGGGGTGTCCTCAGGGGGCCCTGTTCCCTGGAATATGAAGAGGCCATAACTGACATGTGTGGCTTTGGGGGATTCAGTTTGGCTGCCTCATGAGAGGAAGCCAGGATCAGATAGAGACAAAGGTTTCCAAAGGGTGTGACAGTGCACCTCTTCTTCCACCGCTTCCCAGAGAGAAAAGCTGACTGCTGTGCAGGGCCCAGCAATGAGTCTGGGAAGGGGTGTGGATGGTGTTCACTCAGAACTCTGTCCCCCTCCTAGCTTCAGTGAACAGCTTGGAAAGCAGCCTGAAATCACCAGGAACTACCAGCCCTCCTATGCCAGTGTGAAAACAGTGTTTATTATTCCTCTGGCACTTCCCCAAACCCGCCACCTGACATCACGCGCAGAGCGGGACCAAGCTTGGCCAACAGAAGGCAACTTCCCAGCCTATGGAGGGTGGAAACGTGCCAAAGGCGGGGAGTGAGGAGGAGAATCAGGGAAGACCTTGAAGAAGGTGGCTGACCTCGGATGCATTTCTGCTCTTAGAAAATTAAGTCATTATCAAAGGAAACTTGGGGATAGAGAAATGCTTTCCAAGGTATCTCGTTGCCCTGCCGACAAAACAAACATGGAAACAAAATCACCGCATGGCCCACTTTCCTGTTTGCAAAGAAGTTATAATATTGCTGGGAGGACCCTCCCCTGTTTCACCGGAAGTGAGGAGGTCAAGCTAGTGCAATGAGAGCCTTGAGGTAAAGGATACAGCCAAGGCGGCGGCAAAGAAGAGCTGATGGTCAAGGCCACCATGGGGCACACTGAGGTCACAACACGACAGACAGGCAAGCCTGAAGCAAGAAGCCAATGAATGAGTTCCAGGAGACCAGAATGTAGGGGCCGATAATTCTCCTGGGGATGTGAATTCAATCCGAGCCACTGTGACTACTGCCTGGACCTTCAGCTCATCTTCTCTCGTTCCCGCCCTGCTCCTTCCCTGCTAGTGTGATCTGGGAGAAATGAGGGTAAACTTATATTTAAAAAAACCTTCCCTCCTAAAACATAATTCTAATTCTGCCTTGTGGAGCAAGAACCCAAAATAAGTCTAACTGTTTTTCCACATGTTAGTCCTTCAAACAGAGAATGCATGGTCAAAAAGAATGGCATTTTCCTTTTACCTTGGAAAGATCCAGAGATTATTTACCCCTACTTATCTTGTAGTTGCTGGAAAATTTTGTTCAAGTTATGCCTCATCATCTCAACTCACCTTCTTGAAGCTTGAAGGACAACTTAATTAAGTCACTCAAATTGATGAATGAATAGAAGCAGGACCTTGCACTCCCCAGTTCACTTTTCTGACAATCCCAAAGTCGTTTCAGGTTGGCAGCATATTAATTTGGCTTTTTAAAATAATATATTTTTTTATTGATTTTTTTTTACAGAGAGGAAGAGAGAGGTATAGGGAGTTAGAAACATCGATGAGAGAGAAACATTGATCAGCTGCCTCCTGCACACCCCCTACTGGGGATTTGTCCCAAACAAAGGTACATGCCCTTGACTGGAATCGAACCTGGGACCCTTCAGTCGACAGGCTGACGCTCTATCCACTGAGCCAAACCAGTTAGGGCTTAATTTGGCTTTGTTCATTAAAAAGTTAAAATGTATTCACTGTCCAATACGTAGGACCCATGGGGACAGAACAGTCTTTGTTATTCATTTCACAGGTCAAATTAAAACTGCATGTAAACAAATAATTTTCTGGATGCTTACTGCTGGTCCTGATTCTACCAATAATTCCATTTGGATAAGACGACCTGTATGTTTCTCCTTTGCTTTCAGAGCTACTTATGCTGTAGGAGAGCAAAGACCTGGAAGAGATGTCTCCTGGCTGAATTCCATCCCTTCACTTGCTTTGAAGTGCATTCCTTGGAAATTAAAGGACTCGTACATGTCTATCTGCTATAGAGTCTCCTTCCCCACCCTCAGGCTCGGAAACTGCGGAACCACTGGCTGCCTTTTCTTTGACTCAGAGTAGAGAGGAAGTGGGTGTCCATGTGGTGACTTTTGTTAGATAACTGAAGATTTGAAACATGCGTATTAAAGTTTGTTTCCTCCCTTTACACCATGATCCAGTCTCCATTGACTTCGCAGCCTCAGAGAGCATTCATTAAAGGGAGACACTAAGAACTTAGAACAGAGGCAAATTATTTTTTTCTTTCCTTTTAAAAAAAAATCCAAATAGCCTCTTGAGATTCAGGGCAGAGGTATTTGTCTTGGAATCTAAGGCCTTTTATTTTTGTAGGGAAAGAAAGACGGAGTTTTTTTTTTTTTAATTTTTGTTATTTTTTAAACCAATCAATCAATTAATTTTTATTGTTTCTTTTTAAAAATCAAGTTTATTGAGGTGACATGGGTTAATAAAACTATCTAGGTTTCAAGTGTACAATTTTATGATACTAAAACTCAGGAGGATGACCTGTATGGGCCCGTCGGCCGAAGGCAAGGCCGGATGGAGCATGCCTGCAGATGCAGAAGGGGTCCGGGGTCATGACCAGAGTGCATGTGGGGTGCATTCTGTCCCAGCAAATCCCAATGGATGCAGAAGGAAAGCTGCAGATCAGGCACCCCGTCCCACCAAAGCTCCTCCCACCGGGAGATGCCCCTTTGGGTGGGTGTGGAATGAGCAAAACCCTGATGAAGTTTTAATCTGAGGTGCCTGGAAAGAAAATCGCTCAGCTCATTGACTGAGTTTAACTGGATTGAACACATTGTATTTTCTATGTTTTAGGTCTCATAATCTATAGCCTCATAATTCTTATCCTCATAATATTTCTGGATAGACTGTAGATGGATTTGCCCAATCATCTATCCATGCTCAATGGGTATTTATTTATTTATTTAAATACTTTTATTGATTTCAGAGAGGAAAGGAGAGGGAGAGAGAGATAGAGACATCAATAATGACAGAAAATCATTGATCAACTGCCTCCTGCATGCCCCACACTGGGGATCGAGCCTGCAACCCGGCCATATGCCCTGACCAGGAATCAAACCATGACTTCCCCGTTCACAGGTTGATGCTCAACCACTGAGCCATGCCAGCAGGGCGGGATATTTATTGAGTGCCTATTTTGTGCCACACTGGAGAGACACAATGAATGAGGGCACCATGACCTGGCCTTCATGGAGCTTAGAGTCCAGAGGAGGAAACTGAAGCTAGAAGTGGGTAAAATAATCTGCCAGGGACACATAACTTGAAAATAGCAAATAGCAGATTTAAACTTTGTTCCCAAGTACTAGGGTATAGAAAACAAGCATTCCCCAAATCATCTGTAGGCTCACATGATTTGAGTGGGAGGTTAAATTGTAGGGGAAGTTTTTTAAATGGATTCTGAATGTCATCTGAAAGAATAAACATGACGACTAGTGAAAAAATATAAATGAAAGTATTAAAATGTCTGTGAGCCATCAGATATCAAAACAGATTACCCAACCACCTTAATTTTTAGGTAAGATGCAAAAAAGCAAAAGGGAAATATGTGAAGCAGGATGGAGAGCTTTGGAAGAGCGAATAAATTCAATGCCTGGTGAAAGAAAATTTATAAACAACAGGGTAGGGAATGTTCAAAAACTAATATTGAGGTGATTAAATCTATTTTAAAAACTCAATTTAGATTCTTATTTTATACTTCCTAGCAGATGGATTTCATGTGGATTAAATATTTTTGAGCTTTAAAAACAAGGAGAAAGCATTGGCAGATAGTAAACTAATTAAGGATAGATGAGACAAAGTATAAAAGCAACAGGCGAGGTCATTAAAAATAGGCTGTTATATCTGACTCCCTAAAATGGTAAGTAGTTTGTCACCAACACCAAAAACAAAATTAAAAGGTGTGTGACAAACTGGGAAATCCGTTAGCAAACAAACAAAATGAAGGGCAAATAGCCTTCAATTAAAAAGAAAAATATCTAATTATACAGACACTAACACTGATATAAAAATGTGCAAAGGACGCACAGAAATTGGCAGGATTGAAATGAATGATGCTCGAGGGTGGGGTGAGGTCTTGGCCCCTATTCCCTCTCATGGAGTCATACAGTAAGACATTTCATGGGGGACTTTTCATAAGTACTCTAAAATCTTTAAAATGGCCACTTCTTTGAATATAGAGATTCAATTTCTAAAAATCTAAAGAGATATTGAAACCCAAATTTATATTTAAATATGGTTAATTCACATATGTTACTTAAAATGGTGATTGGTGGAAAACAGGGGACTTTTAATTAATGGTGATTTATGTCTAATCTATGATGGAGGGTATGTAGCCATTTAAATAAAAAAATCTTGTTTTCAAATAATACTCAATGACTGAAGAAATGGTAATAATATAAGAGTAAATGGAAAACAGCAGGAGAAAAATTTGTGCACAAGGTGTGATACTAATTTGAACACACACATATGTGTTTAGGAGTTCACATGTGTGTATCTTCACAAACACTAGAAGGAAACACACAATGTCTGCCTATCTAGAATTCATCTCTCCTTTATCTTCCTAATTTTATGAGTTTGTAACCTTTTAAGTGGGGCAACAAGTCTACCTACCAAGAATGAAGCTTTTCTTCTTTATCTTTCTAATTTTATGAGTTTGTAATCTGATGAAAACATTATAAATTGGCACATCAAGCAAAACCATAATCTTATTTTTGACATTTATTATTTCTCTTTGAACCGTATAAAGGAAGTAATACAGGCCTTTCGGATGGCAACTTGCCAACCTCGCTGATCAGGATTCTAATGACTTCCCTCCTTCTGAGGCCTAATTTAAACCCAATTTAAAGTAAACAAAACAAGCATATTACTCCATAAAGGAGAATGAGCACTCCTTTCTTGTGCGGGCTTTGAATATGAATCTCTCTATGAAATGAAAATAGAGCAAAAAATGAGCTTAATAAGTGAGACTTCTTCTCTGCTCAGGCTCTTCTCATTAAGGTTTAATGACACAGAAAGCCCAAAAAAAGTGAGATTTAGACAGCGTGTCAGTGATTCTGTGTCCTCACATTCTAAATGTGGGGGCTCAGCATGCTTGGGAGATTATCTGTGGTTCATCAATGACCTCAGTCCTTCTCATCTCTATTGGATAGTGTGTCTTTTTATCTTTTGATTGATCTACACTAAAGTTCTTTCTCTGTCCCACTGTCTCTTTGTTTCTATCTCTGTCTCCTCTCTGTCTCTCTCTCGACATATATACACCTATATACAATCATATGTATATCTGAGTGTCTATCCTCTCTCTCTACATATGTCTCCCTCTCTCTCTAAATATCTGCCATTTATACCTTTCCCAGTTTATTGTTTATCTGTTTACTTTTTAACACTTCTCTTTTGCCCTATAATATTTTTGTTTAATGCAGATAATCTGCTATTTGTTCTTTACTCTGTATTACCTAGGAAGGATTTCTCTACTTCAATATTATGATGGTTTGAATCTTGAAATCTTTAATCATCTGCCATTTATTTTATGAGGTGACATGCCTTTTATTTATAGTATATAATAAATGTATAGTATAACCATCATATTTTGATTTTTTTCTGTTATATGGATATATTTTTCTATTCTTACCTCAGCATCATATAGTTTCATTACTAAAACTTTATAGTATACAGACAAATTCTTATAAGTTAAAACACTTCCTTGGCCATTATCTGGCATCTACTTTTCCAGATAAAGTTAAAGATTTACGCAATTAGACTCAAACCTCCCATATAAAAGGAGAGCAGCATGAAAAACAGGAGGATAGAAGGACATGCTGAAAAGGTCTACTATACTTGTAGCTAGAGTCTAGAAATAAAGGGAAGGGAAAAAGAGGCAGAAGCATATTTGAAGGCATACTGTCTAATGTTTTCCAAAAACTGACCAAGAAATCAAATCACATTTCCAAGAAGTGCTATCAACATCATAATAAGAAAACCACATCTACACAGAACATAGTAAAGCTTATTAAAACCCCAAAGACAAAGAGAAAATATTAAAACCATGTGATTGATAGAAATTATTTTCTTATAGTCTGTTAAAATATATCTGCCTATAATTTTCTCTGGTTCTAGTTTTAACCATGAGTATTTAAAAAAATTTGGAATTTCCCAGAATTTTGGAGATAATTCTTCCTCTATTTCTTTGTGGAGGATAATTCTCAACAGGTTCTAGAGTTTGAGAAATAGTTTTCGAACAAAGACCCACCTAAAATCCACTACCATCCATCTTTGCTACAAACAATGAGCACCTGTTATGTACCTGTTACTTTCTTAAGTGATGTGAATGCCATGATGACTATCACACACTCGCTCTTTATGAGGAGCGCATCATGTAGAGGGTGGGAAGGACAGTAGGAAGTCATTGCAATGCTGCGTGATAACCTTAATTACAGGTGTGAGCACAGAGATGTACAGATGCTGAGAGTGCAGAGGAGGGGCATTGGACGCACCATGGGGAAAGAGGACACCGTTCCTAAAGGAACCGACAGCTGAGATGAGAGAGGAGTCAGCTATATTTTTTCTCTTTCTGGGTGGAAAAGCAAAACAGGTGTTCTAGATGCGGAGAACCATACATGCAGAAGCGTAAAGAAACGAAAGAGCTTGCCATCTGGTCTTCCTGCCTTGTTCTCAACTACAGCAGATGAGCTCCTTCCTGCAGCCAGGGAAGACAGCTCCCAGCAGCTCCCGAGCTGCATTGTCCCAGCTTAGCAACCTCCGTGGGAAAGGAGAGCTATTCCCTCTGTGCCAGCGCTGGGTGCTCATTGACCTGGTGTGGCTCTCATGCCCACCCCTTGGGCCATCCAGTTTTGTAAAGGAATGCAGTGTCAGGCATGGACAACCTTGAAACACATACTCAGCCTTTGGAGGAGGAGAGGATGTGATTTGAGAAGAACCAATAAAAAATGTATGGAACAGACTTTCGAACCTCAGAGGGAAGGTGGGGAGGGATCAACCAAAGAACTTGTATGCATATACGCATAAACCATGGACACAGACAATATAGGGTGGTGAAGGCCTGGGATGGGGAGGGGGTGTCTAGAAGAGGTCAGTGGGGGGAAAAGGGGGACATATGTAATACTTTCAACAATAAAGATTTTTAAAAAAATCAATACTTTCCATCTCCAAAGGAACTCATGGAGTAGGGGAGCAGTAGGACCCCAGGGATAAGATGCTGGTCAGGAATAAGCAATGCCTCTGACACTCTCGCAGCCTAAACAGCAGGGGTATCTGCAGCCCCAGCCTCAAGAGCTTTTCTGTGTTGCCATGGAAGGAACATGGAATTTGGGGTCTGAACTCCCCGCCAGTGTCACCACTTACTACTCTTGTCACCCTGAGCAAGTCATTCTTTAAACTTCAACTTCTGTGTTTATAAAAAAGTGTGCAATGTTAGGCTGGCTACCTGAAAAATGTTAATGAGATCATCCGTATATAAGCAACCAACACAAATCCTGATATTCAATACCTGTTTAGATTTCCTTGGGTTCTCAGGCATCTAAGAGAGTAGGCCTGAGGTGAGGCTTATATAGATATTTGGGTCAGGTATCTCTGAGATTGAAGGACCACAGGAGCAGAATGTGGAAAAGGCTGAGTTGGTGAGAAAGAAGCAGGGATACGAGTCATGGTGAAGGGGATTTGAGACAAGGGCATAATTTCCTTGGCTTTTGAGTTTATTCTGTCACCATTTGTGTGCATGTATGTGTGTGTGTATGGGAGGGATATGTGTGTGCGAGTCCATGTCTATGTGTCTTGATTATATTGAACAAGTTGAAGGTAAATTATTGACACTGTTACAAATGATACTGAAGAGTGATGGGCAAGAGGAAAAAGAAACATCTTGATTTGACAGTGCAAATGTCATTCCGCCCTTCGTGTGAACTGTCTGCCACTTATGCTAACTGTCCCACTGCACAATAAGAACTCTAAGCCTTACGGACCGTACGTCAGATGACGCTATCTGCAGGCTGCATTTGGTGACAACTGTCCACTGTGTTCACACATGCTTGGCCTGACAGCGTGGCCCCCTGCTCAGACCTCTGCAAGAGAAAGGAAAACTGCCGAGGAAGCAGATACGGAGACGGCAGATCTCCCAGGGAGGCGTAGGCTGGCCTTCCCAGTCTTTGCTGTGAGCAGTTCCTTCGCTATGACCTTAGCTACATCTTGATTAGACTTCTTCCCTGGAATAGGTTCAGATTTCCTAGGCATGCTGGGAAGGCAATTGGAAGTTGATGGGAATGAGAAATGCTGTAATTACAAAGCATCTTAATATTGAAAAAGAAATTGAATCTTTGAATTTATTTTCATTAATAACATAAGACACTGGAACATAGCTCTCCCCCTCCAGTCACCTCCTCTCCACTCCTCTCCTCCCACCCCCTCCTCCCTTTTCCCTTCCTTCTTCCCCCCTCCCCCTTCCCCTCTCTCTCTCCCCTCCACCTCTCCCTTCTCTTCCCACCCCTTCTCTCTTTTACACTTTTAAGTCCCTTTCTCTTTCTCAATTTTTATCTTTATTGTTTGAACAAAACATTAAATAATAATAATAATAAATGATAAATAATGTATTAAGTATTTAAATAAAAACAGTACAATCAAACACAGTACAAAAAAACCCCAAAAAACTTGGCTGACTTTAAAATTTGCTCTTGTAATCCCTGCTTTAAATACCAAATACCAGCAGGACTGTGGAGGGGAAGCTGATTTCTGCAGCCACGGCTTACATGCTGCCATGGAAACATCTGGGCTGCACCGTTAACAGTGAGGCTTGTCATAAAAATCAACTTTGGCATGGGGAAGTGACAGCGAACGGAACAGTTCTGACTGTGGGGGCACGTCCATTAGGCAGTGCGCACACCTGTCTCTGGAGAAGAAAAGCATGGATGCCCCCTCCCCCACCATACTTAATTGGATAGCAGTGGGCTTTCCACCGGGTGAGAGAGAATGGCCTCCGTTACTTTGCTTCTCCCATTGTCCTGGGCTCTATTTTTCACGGTTTTGTTTTTAACTTAGGCACTGTGTTTGGTAATTGTTGAACATGCACACTGAAGCTGCTGCTAGAAAATGGATTTTCTCCAGCGTGTTAATTTAGCTGTGCATTCAATCAAATTTTAAGTCAAATGATGTTTCTCCTGCAGGGTAAATTCCTCTGAAAATCATCTCCAGATTTTGGCAGGAGTGACTTGACTGGATGACAGAGAGAGAATAATGAGGCTGGGAGGAGGCAGGTGGAGGGAAGGCCAGCAGACTGAGTGTTGGCCACCTGGGTTTGAGGCCCAGTTCTGTCCTGCATTATTTTGTGAATATGGGCAACTAAGAAAGAACAGACGTTCTGGACTTTCCTCCCCGCCCCTATAATATCGGGAAAATAATGGCAAATGTATAAGGAAGTGTTTTGTGAGTTATAAAGGATTGTACAAATGGCAGCTGTTATTATATAATTTAAGTCTGTTTAAAATGTTTCACTTCCTCTTACAGAGAAAAACTTCCTTATTGAGAAAAACTTCCTAAGAGAGTTTTGTTAACTAGTGACAGAGAAAAGAAAGATGTCTGTCCCACTGTAAAGCATGATTAGGTCACGTTGTGAAATAGAATATTGACTCACATTCATTCTTACAGATATCTGAAATTTATTGGCTTTGTACAAGGCACTGGAGGTACTAACTTAACAAATTGCGGATGGATCACAAGAATTCTCATGTTTTCATATTACACAGTGTTTTACAAAGTGTCATACTTTAAAAAGAGATTAGTTTGTAAGAACATGTAATAAATAACTTCAAAATGCAATGGGTATTTAATTTTAAAGCGTGCCTTTAATATTTATGTAAAACGTTTTTTGTACTTGTTCAATCGAAACTTATCTGGCCACTGGGTAAAGCTAGCAATAAAGCTACTTAATGTGTTAAGCTCTGCTTTTCTAGAGAGTTCCTTCCACTGAGAAATGAAGGCAAAACAAAAACCCCACACATCCTATATAATAAAAGTGTAATATGCAAATCGGCTGTATGGCAGAATGACCAGTGTGGGAGGGGGAGAGGGGGTGGGTTGGCAAGCAGGTGGCGCCAGGCCAGCCAAGGCACATGCCAGTGGGCAGAGGGAGGGAACAGCAATAGGGGGGTGGCGGCAGTGACCAGCAATGGCAGAGGGGTGATTGGGGGGCCCACCTGGTCACCTCCCACAGAGAGAGGCCAAACTGCGGCTTAGGTCAGTAGGACATCTCCTGAGGACTCTCAGACTGTGAGAGGGTACAGGCTGGGCTGAGGGACCCCTCCCCCCCCCCCCACATTGCACAAATTTTCACACACCGGGCCTCTAGTGTACAACATAAATGACAAACTGTGATAAGTGGTATAGAGAAACAAAGAAGGGAATTGGAAAGGCTTTACAAGAGGAGGAAGACTGGGCTAGATAGATATGATTGAGGAAAAAACTCTCAGAGAAGGCAAAAGATAGGAGTAGGGAAAGTATTCAGGAGAAGTGGCATGTGCAAAGGCCCTGAGGTAGAGGAGATGTTGACTTACTGAGAAAGAGAATTGAAATAGGGCCAGTGTGTCTTGGGCATATGGTCCAAAGGGAAAGAGGCAGAGGCTGAGAGCAGAGACACAGCTATAAGCTAAATCATGCTGGGCATTGGTAATTTTATTTTATGTGAAATGGAAAAACATTTAAAAGGTTTCAAACAATGGAGGAAATAGCTTCTTAGGCTAGTCTACCCTGAGCCTTTGAGTTAGAACTCTAGTTTGCTGAGTACTTTCACATACTTGAACATATAAGTGCAAGATCAGTCCTGGTTACCAACACTGAGGGAAATCTGAAGATTAGGCTGAGCCCGTTATCCTGTCTGTCACCTTAGAAGTTTACACTGAAAACAAGAGATGGCTTTATTAGTGGAAGGTCATGCCATCTTCCATGTGTAGTGAACAACAAACTTATGATGCTGATGGTCCTTTGGAACTGAGAAATAGGAAAGAACAGAATGGGGTTTTTCTTTCTTTTTTAAAAAACAACAATATATTTTTATTGATTTCAGAAAGGAAGGGAGAGGGAGAGAAAAACATCAATGATGAGAGAGAATCATTGATCAGCTGCCTCCTGATTGCCCCTATTGGGGATGGAGCCTGCAACCCAGGCATGTGCCCTTGATCAGAATTGAACCCGGGACCCTTCAGTCCACAGGCCGATGTTCTATCCACTGAGCCAAACCGGCTAGGGCCAGATCGGTCTTTTCAACAAGAAGGTATACATATAGAACTGAAAGTCTCTGAACTGAAGTGTATCTAGGAGGAAAATATAGTGTTAGAGGACTTTGTTAGCTTCTTGCAGTTTTTTTTTTTCCTCCAAGAATTCAGAGCACAGTTTTCAGCAAGAATGTGAATAAAACTTTCTGTTCTGTTGTGCTTTCTGTTTTAAAATTTTTGTTCTGGGCAGACTCCTGACACTGAGCAAGAAATGCTAATTGGACATTTGATTCATCTGGACAGCTGTGAATGGAATTGTTGCTAACCAGCAGCAGATGCGGACCTAAAACAGCATGGCAAGTGGCCACTGGCTTGGATGGGATGTGAGCTGCGTGTGCCCAGGCTCCAAGCCACAAGCACCTCAGAGACTTTTTTCTCTTGGAAGATTTTTATTACACATGTCTCTATATTGATCTTAGCAATTGTAAAGGGCCAGCCCATGCCATTGGCATGGAGAGAGAGAACCTGTCACAGCACGTATACTACTCCAGAGAGTGAATCGGCAGAATTAGTTGGGAAATACTTGCTTTCCCGTTGAAAACTCAGAGCCGCTGCTAGCATTACTAACAGAACATTGCCTACTTGCAGTTCATGTCCTGGATGGAGCTGTGTGCCATTTGGTCTCCACGTCATACTCTTTAGTTTATTTAGGAATGAAAGCCTTTTGAAATGAACCACCCCAAAGCAGGATTTTGGTACATTCAGAAGATGATACTGATCGCTCGTCTCCTCTTAAGTTGGGTGAGTTGGGGAACTGATTTTATACCAGAGGCTGGTTCATTTAAAAGTAGTTATATTTAACCAGGACTAAACCCTCCAACATCGCTCATGGAATTGACAAGAAACTAACAAACACATGGGTTCTATCTCCAGAGATTTTTATTTCAAAATTCTGCCTTGATGATTTTGATGTACCCTCCTTGTTGAAAATCCCTCCTCAAAATAAGAACTTAAAAAGAGATCGTTTAAGATCCAGAGCTTTAGCTCAATGGGTGTATATGAACATTCACAGCACACTCATGTATGACATAGTTCCCATATTGAAGAAAGGTGAGAAATCAAAGGGCGTGGCATTCCCAAATCCACTGCCCTGGGATCCCCCTGCAATGATCCTCCCTGTCCGATGGGCAGAACCAATGAAATGTGAACATGAAGGAACTTCGAAAACTGGAAAGGGCCTCGGAATTGGAAAGTCTCCACTTGCTTAGGACCGGAGGCTGGAGAGGAGGCAGACCTTCCGCCCGGCTATCACCCACGTGAGCGTCTTACTGCTGCAGTCTTCCTTGCTCTGAGTAAACGCCATCGTGTGTGAACGAGTCAGCAGATGATGCATTTATTTTGGAACACGTTAACTTTTTTACCAGCTCTATTTATTTTCCGAGGGCATCACTGTATCACATTAATGCCTCGAGCTGTTAACAGTACCAGCTGGCACTGCAGGCATCACACATTCACGGCGTAAAAGCTCAGGGAGCAGCGTGGACACTGCCATCCAGACCCCGAGGCTGCATCTCCTTCCTCCCGGATGTGCTGTGCCTCTCCCCTTGGGAGCAGATCCACTGGCCCCTCTTCTCTTTGATTTATCATGTAATTTGGCATCTCTGCAATTTATTTTGCTCTCCAGTGGACTCTCAGGTCTTGGGGTGGGGGAGGGGAAGGGAAGGCAAAGAGTCTTCCTCTTTTCTTTGTTATCTCTGTCTCCTAGTGCTTAGCACATAGTAGGAATGCATGAAATATCTGTAATTTGAGTGATGGAGGAAAATACAAAATCTACCATTTCATCCTTGTTCATTGATCTTCGGCATCAGTGGAATTTTCAGGTGAGCTATCTTTGAGAGTACAAGATCAGACCCTGTGTTCCCTTTTTCTACCACTAGGAGCCCAGTGCGCAATTGGAAATCACGTGGCACCACCCACCCTCCAGTCCCTGGTCCAGCCCTGCCTCGCTCCCTGGCCCTACAGCGGCAGGCTAATGGAGGGCCCTGCTGACCGCCCCACTGACTGCCCCCGACACTGCATGTGCAACCTCCTCCTATCCAGTCAATGGGTTACGGCAGGGGTCCTCAAACTTTTTAAACAGGGGGCCAGTTCACTGTCCCTCAGACCATTGGAGGGCCGGACTATAGTTTAAAAAAACAAACAAACTATGAACAAATTCCTACGCACACTGCGGGCCTGGGATGAGTCCGCTGCTAAGCAGGACAGGCAGCGGCACCTGGTGGGCTGGATAAATGTCCTCGGTGGGCTGCATGTGGCCCGCAGGCCATAGTTTGAGGACCCCTGGGTTACGGTGTCCCAGTTAATTAGCATATTTCTCTATTTTACTTATATCCCATCTAATAAAAGAGTAATATGCAAATTGACTGTACCTCCACCACACCCACCAGCCAATCAGGAGGGAATATGCAAATAAACTCAACCAAAATGGCTGCAGCCACAGAGAGCATGAGGGAGGCTTGGGTTTCCCTGGCAATGGAGGAAGCCAAGCTTTCCGCCTGCCCTTGCCTGCCCAGGTCTCCACTCAATGCTACAAAGTTTCAATTATAGAAGCTAAATAAATCCCAACAGAAATGGCTGCCACCACAGAGCGAGCAGAAGGCTGACTCCACTCCAGGCTACAAAGTTTCAATTGTAGAAGATAAATAAATCCCAGATCCCAGGGCCTCTGCTTGGGTCGCTGGGGGGCATGGCCAGCCTGCAAACCACCACAGGCCCCTTGCCCAGGACGCCCCACACCCCAAGGGAACCCCCACCCTGATCCGGGACACCCTTCAGGGCAAACCAGCTGGCCCCCACCCATGCACCAGGCCTCTATCCTATCTAATAAAAGAGTAATATGCAGATTGACCATCACTCCAACATACAAGATGGCTTCCCCCATGTGGTCAAAGATCCTGCCCCCATGTGGACACAAGATGGCCGCCACAAGATGGCCAGCAGGGGAGGGCAGTTGGGAGAGACCAAGCCTGCAAGGGAGGGCAGTTGTGGGCGATCAGGCCAGCAGGGGAGGGCAGTTGGGAGGGACAGGCCTACAAGGGAGGGCAGTTGGGGGTGATCAAGCCTGCTGGGGAGGGCAGTTAGGGGTGACCAGGCTGGCAGAGAAGGGAAGTTGGGGGCGACCAAGCTTGCAGGGAAGGGCAGTTAGGGGCAAACGGGCTGGCAGGGGAGCAGTTAGGCATCAATCAGGCTGGCAGGGGATTGGTTGTGGGGTGATCAGGCTGGCAGGCAGAAGCAGTTAGGGGCAATCAGGAAGGCAAGCAGGCAAGCAGTTAGGAGCCAGCAGTCCTGGATTGTGAGAGGGATCCCAGATTGGAGAGGGTGCAGGCTGGGCTGAGGGAAACCCCCCTCCCCCCCGTGCACGAATTTCATGCACTGGGCCTCTAGTGTGTATGTGTGTGTGTGTGTGTGTGTGTGTGTGTGTGCGCGCGCGCGTGTATAGTTTCCTTCAAAATGCTCATCACACAAGTCAGCGCATCTCTAATGAATGTTTTTTCTGATAGCTTGTGAGCTCTCTGACAGCAGAGATTCTCTCTCTCTTTCTCTCTCTCTCTGTCTCTCTCTCTCTCTCTCTGTTAGCCCTCACCCAAGGATATTTTTCCCATTGTTTTTTTTTTTAGGGAGAGTGGAAGAGAGAGGAAAAGATGGAGAGAAACATCACTGTGAGAGAAACACATCAATTGGTTGCCTCCTGCCAGGGAGGAGCCTGCAACCAAGGTATGTGACCAGAATCAAACCTGTGATTCTTTGGTCTGAAGGCCTATGCTCTATCCACTGGACCAAACCTGCTAGGGCAGGGATTGTCTCTCTTATTCCTTCCCATATAGTCAGGGCTCAGAACAATGTCTGTCACATAGTAGGTGTTCAATAAACATCTGTAGAATTAAAGTGAGTGGTTTGACATAGATTCTAATTTTTGAGGATTTCTTCTACTGCTATATTGTGATTTCCAATAAATATATTTAGTCATTTGGTCACTCAAATGACTAAATATATATTTCTCATAAATATATATATATGATCTTCATCCACAGTCCTTGCTTCCTAAAACCCTAGGAATTTCCTAAGTGATGAGAGCCCTAAAAGTGTCATTTGTTCTGTTAATGAGGTGACAGCTGGGTAGCACCTAAGGGTGAGGGCTGGTGGCCAGTGGAGCCAACCATGTGATTAGAGGGTTGTAACTTTCAGTCCCAACTTCCAGGGAGGGGAGAGGGACTGGAAACTTTTTAAGGAGAGAAAAGGTATGTCTGAAAACATTCAAGGTCAATTTGCTCTGAGCAGATTCCAATAGCTTTTTCCTGTCCTGATGTAATCGTTTTGTGGAAAAGAACTCTGCATTTCCATTGCCAGGAAGGAGAGGAGCCTTTTGTGGGTCCTTTGAAATCGGGAGTGGTTGCAGTGCTCTTGACGGAGACAAATGGGACAATCTGGTCACCAAGAATGGAGTGGCAACTGTGATAAAGGGCTCTTCTGTTAATGGCAGTGTCCTCTCCATCTAAGCCACATGGAGCTCTAAAAAGACTCGGGTGTGTTTCTGTGGTGTTGACCAGATGGATAGCTTATTTTAAATGCTGGCTCACCATATGATTTATTCATTGTGTCATATAACACAGATAGCATCTAGTCAAAACGCCTCTTTGTGGGTGAGGAAAATATGACCCAGAGAAGTCAAACAATTTACCCAAAGTCACACAGCTGATTAGTGCCTGGTCTCCATTAATCCAGTACTGACCTGCCTTATTCAACATTCATTTGTTTCTTCATTAATAATTACTTACTGAATGCTAATGATGGTATGCTAAACACCTTGTTAGGCTATGAATTATTTTCAATGGAAAGGAAGTGTCCAGTTGTGCTTTAAACTCTCACTGCTTCTGCATAACCTCTCTAAGCCTCAGTTTTCCCATCTGTGAAATGGAAGGGATAATGGCCCCTGTCAGAGAGACATCAAGAAGATTAAATGAGATAACGCATTAGAGCTCAGCACAACGTCCCCAGCACATTTACTACTGAGTTCACTGTGATGATTTAGTCCTCTGGGCTCTTCTGTCAGAGAGAAGATGCCTGTCTGTCCTAGAGATGGTCACGAAAGGTTTATGTCCTCTGAGGGCTCCCATCCCTTCTAAGCCCCTCTATATCCCTGACTGACACCTCTGCAGGGGGGCACTCATCTCCCTCACAGCCACCCCCTTCTCTTGATGCCCCTTCCTCCTCCTCCAGGCTCCTGGCAGCCTCCTGTGAAGGGAATTTGGATGTGTTCTCATTACAGCCTCATAACCTTGCAGGGGGGGGGGGGGGGAGGGGGGAGAGCTTTGTCAATGGTAGGCCCTCATTTCCTGAATCCATTCAGAGAGGGAGAGGGGCCAGCTCCCGGATGGCATAGCATCCAACTCTGAGCCTGGCCAGGTTTGGGTTGGCTTGCAAGAACTGGGACTTGTCATAATATGTCTGGCATTCTAAAAATGGGATCCACACAGCCCTGCAGTTAAAAAAAAAAAAAAAGCAAAAAGCAATACAGCAAGCACATCAGCCCTTTGGCAAGAACCAAGGGAGGAGCTCAGTTGAGCACATACTTGGCTGTGCATGTTCCTAACAGCATAAAAGAATGTTCTTGGTTCCTTCTGAAGCTTGATCACCCCTAATGTAATAAGTCATCTTCTGGGCAAGGGTTCTGCACATGCATGAACATGCTACCTCTCTGGTTTCCTTCTGCAGGTCACCCCTATGAGTGAGTGTGCAACCCACTCTTGTGCACAGCTCGTTGGAGGGAAAGCTGGCCATTCAGGGTGCATTGCTGATGGCAAAACATTCCCTGAGGGAGGCAGCCGCTCAGCAGAGGTCTGGACCAGATGTGCAGAATACTCTGCCTGCCTAAGGCGTCTCCAGCCAGCAGTGAATTCCTTAGCTCCACAGCCTCTGCTGCTCATTTGAATGGTTACTTTGTGTGCTTTCTTTTGTCCCCTTTGATTTGAGGAATGAACTCTTTTTATTTGGGTTCTCTTATGGAAATGCTGAAGAATCTTATTTTGTTCTTTTTTTTTTCTTGGTCATCCACGAAAATGAGGATGTAGTTTTGAAGAGAAAAGAATACAGAGAGCCCTAACTGGTTTGGCTCAGTGGAAAGAGCATTGGCCTGCGGACTGAAGGGTCCCAGGTTCGATTCTGGTCAAGGGCATGTACCTTGGTTGCTGGCACATCAAGAGGCAGCTGATGGATGTTTCTAACTCCCTATCCCTCTCTCTTCCTCTCTGTAAAAAAAAAAATAAAATATATTTAAAAAATAAAGAATTGTCTATTTAAAAAAAAAGAATACAGAGAAAGAGATAATTTTTTGTAGGGGGGACTGTTTTTTTTTTCTGTAGTAATTCCCTCTTATCCATGGTTTTCCTTTCCATGGTTTCAGTTACCTGTGGCCAACCATGGTCCAAAAATATTAAACTAAAAATTGAAAAAATAAATAATAAGCCATTCATAAGGTTTAAATTGTATGCTGTTCTGAGGTACGTGATGAAATCTTGAGTGATGGGGCATCATAGGATGTTTCACCCTAAGAATAATTTTTTGCTGTGGATTTTTTTATAGGTACCTTTTATAAGATTTAAAAAGTTTCCTTTTATTTCAAGTTTGTTCTGAGATTTAAAAATCTAAAATGGAGATGACTTCTGTTAAATGCCTTTTCTGCAAAAATGAAAATATGATGATTAGCCTTTATTTTGTCAATGTGGTGGGTTAATTGTTCTTTTTCTTGAATATTAAAACAATCTTGTTTCTTGGAATAAACTTTCCTTGGTCATAATGTATTAATCTTTTTAAACATTGCTGGATATGGTTTGTTAATATGTTGTGTATAATTTTTGCCTCTTCATGGCTGAAACCATCCTGTGATTTTTTACTTCTTGTAATGTCCTTGTCAGATTTTTGGCATAAAGATTTTGCTGGCCTCAAAATAAGCTTGAGAGTGTTCCATTTCATGCTGGTTTCTGAAGCAGTTTTTGTAGAATTGGCTATGACTTCCTTAAATGTTTGGTAGAATATATTGGCGACACTAATTGGTCTTCAGTTTTCTTTGAGGAAAGTTTACATTATGGATTCAATTTCTTTGATGCTATAGGATGATTCAGATACTATTATACTTTTCCTGTGTTAGTTTTGAAAAGTTGTGTTTTTAATGTAAGCTTTTGTATTTTATTTTAATAACCTAAAATTGGTATATTTTACTCTTTTTAATATTTATAAGATCTGTAATGATTTTCCTTTTTTCTTTCCTAACATTGGCACTTGTCCTTTTTCTTTTTTCTTGATTAGTCTTGATAGACAGTTGTCAATTTTATTACTTTTCCCAGAATCAGTTATAGTCTCTGTTAATTCTAAATTTGTTCTCTCTTTCCTTAATTTATGATTCTACTATTTTTCTCCTTTATTTTATTTTCTTTGATTATAATTTTCTCTATTTCTTATTTATTGAAATGATTGCTTAGTTCATTGCTTCTTTCTTTTATAATGCGTACATTTAAAAGTAGAGATTTCCAGTAAGATTTATCCCGTAAGTATTTTTACATACTGTTTTCTTGATCTTTCAGTTAAAAAAAATTTTATTTTCAATCTTCACCAAGGACAATGCTCGGTGATTTTAGATAGAGAAACATCAATGTGAGAGAGAAACATTGATCAGTTGCTTCCCACACGTGCCCCAACTAGGCATCAAACTGGCAACTCAGTCATAAGCCCTGACCAGGAATCGAACCTGCAACCTTTCTGGTGTGTAAGATGATGCTCCAACCAACTGAGCCACCTGGCCAAGGTGAAAATATTTTCTAATTTTTAAATTTTGATTTATTAATTTAGCTACACTAGTTTTTTCAGTTATTCTTTGCATGGCATATCTTTTTTTCATTCTTTTACTTTTAATGTAGTTCTTCTTTTCCATTCTTTCTATATTCTCAATCTGAGACGCTAATTACACATACGTTAGCCATTTTTAGTGTATTTCATATGCCCTTAAGTCTCATTTATATTTTTATCCTTTTGTTCCTTCTTACATGATTCTAGATATTTTCTTCTCTCTTCCTGTTTTAAGTTGTATTTAGATGCTGTTAAATGCTAGCATGGAGTTCTTAATTTTTGTTACTGCATTTTTTTTAGTTCTAAAGTTTCCCTGTGATTATTTTTGTAGTTTCCATTTATTTGCCATAGTTATGAATCTTGCCTTTTGTCTTCTTTATAAGCACTGTTATTCTAAAGGCTATGACTAATGCGTGATTCTATTATTGAGAACTCCTTGGACCTTTTTCCACTTTCTGTGTTTTGTCTTGGTTATTGTGATTCTTGACTGGTCTTCTCCTTGTGCCTTGTTCCTTTTGATTGTGTGCTGGACACTGTATGATGAAAACAGTGGGAAAGGCTTACAAGGATGATCTCTTTCTTCAAATAGGATTTATACTTGCTTATGGAAGACAGCTAGGGACACTAGCAACTCAGGGTCATGTTAATACAACTTCATAGATTGAAATGATTAGAATCTTGGCTTCAATATTGTAAACGGTTAATCTTCTTCCATATTATCATTATTCATAGGATAGTGAGCCTTTAGAGTTTCAAAAGCAAGTAAAATAAATTCCATTTGAATGGAGGTATGGGCAGAGGTGGAAATCCAACCTGAACTCACTTCCTCAACCCACAATTCCTAAGAAGGTTCATTACAGTTAGATAACCAGTGGACTTAATGGTTGCTTTAGTTCTAGCTATCTCCTTACACAGAAAAGAATAAATGCCACCTTCCAGGCATCTAAAAATGAGAGTCATTTAAGGAAAGATGACGTTTTCCCTTATCCAGGTGGGAGATGGAGAGTAGAAAGGAAGCCCACATTTTTTGAGTGCCAGACACAGAATCAGGCACTTTCCTTAACCCTCTGAAGAGCTTATGCCCAATGGAGGGAGCACTTGGTGCTCAGAGATGAGTATCTGGCTCAAGGTCATGTGGCAGGGCTGCATTTCCAGCTCAGCTCTCTCTGGCTCCACTCTCATATATGGCGCTGGCGTGCGGAAAACCAGGCACTTCAGAAAATGAGGTAGAGGTCTGGGTCCAGGAAAACGTCTTGGAACATTTTTTTGAGTATGAATATATATATATCTTTTTGCCTTCAGATTTAAACACTTTTTTCCTTGATATTTAGTGTGATATTGGAGAGATTAATGATATGCCTCAGCCCTAAGGTATGGCTTCTTTTAATTTATAGTCTAAGCTTTTCTTTGCCTAGTAACCTACTCACAGTCCTGGCCTAGAGGGCTGAAAAGACGCTATTAATTAGGCTGAGTGTTTGTATGGTGTGGGTGTGTGTATGTGTGTGCGTGCGTGTGTGCATGCGCTCTAGGGATCAATTTGTGGCATTCCCCTATTTCTTAGTTACTAACATAGATTCCCACTTTTCCCAGGAGTTTTCGGGGAAACAGTCCCAAGTAGTTAGAACCCTTGCCATGAACTAAATCTGTAAGACGTTAAAATGTTTTCTATGGGAAAGAAAAAATTGTTTGTGGCTTTTGATTTCATTACCATTACACGTATGACTGTTTCTGGTTTTGAACGGATGTGATACAGTGACTAGACAGACACAGAATGCCAAGTGCACAGTAATAACGATAGCAACAGTATTGCTATCAGGGCACCACTGAGTAAGCAGGATGGTTAATTTTATAGGTCAACTAGACTGGGCCAGGGCGCACCCAGATATTCACTTAAACATTAATACTGGGCCTGTCTGTGGGGTGTGTCTGGAAAAGGGTTACATTTGAACCTGTAGATTGAGTAAAACAGATTGATCTCTCAATGTGGGTGATCTCCACTCTACCGAGCCCTGACTAGACCAAATGGCTGAGGAAGAGAGCATCCTTCTTTCCTGTGTCTGAGCTGGGACATCGGTTTTCTCCTGCGCTCGGACTGGAACGTGGGTCTCCTGGTTCTCGGGCCTTTGGATTCAGACTGAAACTGCACCTCCCGGGTCCTGTTTGCAGGCGGTAGGCCCTCTCAGGCGCCACCATGCATAAACCTCTGGGTTTCGTGTACTCACAACTGTAAACCCACGTTTGCCCCACCCTGTGCACATCTCCTATTGGTTCTGTTTCCCCGGAGAACCCTCATGTGGTGGGTAATTCCTGGGGAGCAGGCCCCGCACTGAGACAGGTGCCTCACGTGACATTTAATTTAATGCGATCCTCCAGGGCCTTAGGAATTCGGTCTTCCGGTTATATCCACCCTGCAGACGAGGCTTATAGCAGTTAAGTAAGGATGCCAAGGCTATAGCTTATGTGGGGGGACAGGCGCACACTCACAGCCATGTGGCTTTGAGGAGGTCAATGAATTAATCTGAATTTATGTGTTAAATGATAATGCCGACCTTGACCGACTGTCAGGGGAATTAACTGAGGTGATAGGGGTGAATTATTTGGAACCGGGCGGGTACACTGTAAAGACTCAGAAACAGTAGCTTTTGCTATTTTATTTCCTATTGTGCTACAAAATTCAGAGGCTCTGCAGCTTGTGGAATAGATGTAATTCCTCCAATGTGATATATCACTAACATCTGAATTTGATCCTTTGTTCATCTCCATTAAGCCCCAATGATACTTCATGTTATCCTGGGGGAGAAATGGGATTACTGCGACGTTTAAATTCTGCACAAGCCTGGGAGAGGGAGGAGGCGCACTCCTGGAATCGAGGTGCAGTCCTGGTTAGACGGGCGTCCGACAGCTCCAGGTGGGCACACCCGAGGAAGCCGCACAGCTGCCGAGGTCACCAGGAGGTGCTTCATTTCCCAAAAGGTGTTTGGAACTTCCTTCCACTCATGCACGGTCCTTCTGCTCTGATAACCGTTGTCATCTTCCATCACAAGCAGAGATGTCAGAGGGATTTTTACGGGCACATGGCATTAATTTAGCTTTCCCTCTGCGGTCCTACAGCACCTGCAACAGTGAAAACAAAACAACACAAAGTGCTGCTCGGCCATCTATCAATTCATCTTTATTGGACAGCGGTCCCGTGCCACCCAGCGAAGGACGGGATCTCCCTTTCGAAATCCGGGGAATGCACACACTCCTGTCTGGGGAGTGGCCCGGGGCGGCTTCTTTCTCAGTTTCCTCTCCGCTCACCAAGCAGATTTCCTTGGGAAATGTAACGATCGCAGCGGCATTTTCTTTTCATCGCAGCATTCCTTGGAATCATGAGCGTGCTGGACAGTTGCCAGAGCCTGTGCACGGCCATCCACTGCTTGCCTCAGGCCAGGGAGGGAGGCTGGGCAGCCCTGAGGATGTCTGTTGCGTGGGCCACAGACAGAGGTTCGGGGCTCTCAGCCACGGCAGGGGCCAGTCTGAAGAAACTCCCTCCACCCTTGTTCCTTGCTCATCCACCCTTCACATCTTGGAGAGCTTTACATAAATCAGGTTATGCCATCGTCCTGCTTCAAATCTTTCCGTTCCTCACCCTTGTTCTTAGAATAATGTCCAAACTCTTACTGTGGCTTACAAGGTCCTTCCAGATCTGACCCTGCTCACTTCTCCAGACTTACTGCAGGTCATTCCCATTGCCTCCACCCCACTGGCCCTCCCCCCCACCCTGAAGCTATGTTCTAGCTACATTGAACCCCACTGTATCACACTCTTGTCGTCTCCCTGCCATTACTCAGGAGGCTCTGCCACCTTTCCACTCCCCCACATACCTGGCTAACGCTAATCATTAAAGTCTACTTTTAGACAGCTTGCTCCAAGAAGCCCTGCCTGATCTCTCATGTCTGGTTTAGATTCCTCCTCTGCTGGGTCTACTAGTATTTGCCTCTCCTGCTGGGCTGGCTGGCTGGCTGCTCTGTGAGAGTAAAGCCGTGTGCACCTCATCCATGGGCAGCACCCATGCCCCTGAGGGCCAGCGGAATTACCCATCAAGCAGTGAGTGGCTTATGAACTCATTCTGAAGATACTTCTCGGGTAGCAGATCTCTGCTGGCATCCTCATCAGGAATCGCTGGACCACTCCTACGCGCTAGCCTCCATCTGGCCCCTCACCCCAGGAGGAGGTGGAGCCCTGGGGCCTGCCTCCCGGCGCTCTCCTGCTGGGCATTGCGGTCAGGCTTCCTCCCAGCAATGGGAAGCCCCCGCAGGAGCAGGGAGGAAGGGAGGAGGGCAAGGGCAGGACAACCCCCGCCTGTCAGCCCCTTCCTGCTTTGATGCCCTGTTCTGACAGCAGCTGTGTCCTTCTCCCTTGCGGTCCCAGCAGGGCTACTCGTCCCTGACCCAGTTCCCAGTGGTCTCCGCAACTTTATGTCTTCCCCTATCACTCAGTCCTACAAGCGGAAATGGCTTCTGTTGCTAGTTTCTGGGGGCTCCACCATCACTTGCCTAGGGACCCCGCCTCGTATCTGTAAGGAGCGTCGGTATTTGGACATCTGTGTCAGCCTCTAGCTCCTGCCAGGTTTCTGAGTGGCCGAGTGCTCTACGTGGTACAGATAAGATGATGATTTTCAAATTCTCTGGTTGGTTTCTGGACCTTCAGATTCTTGGAGGTAATTCTCATGACAGCTCCAGATTGCTGCCTTATAACAGAGACAAGGATTTCCAGAAGGCTTGCAATAAAATTTCCCCTCTCTGCCTAACTTGGAGCATTTCCTCGATTTCCCTCCTGTCTTTTCCCTAACCCACACAAATCCTCGCAGCAGGGGAAGCAAACATACTGCAAGACGTGTCTTATACTTGATGATGCTAGCCAGGCCACCGTAAGGAAACGGTTCTTTGCCTGTGTGTGCATGAACGGTGGCACGAACGGTTACTCCTTCCATTTTCCCTGAGTAAAGTGTTTAAGGCCCATCAGAGGAAGGAATACGAACCCAGAGTGTTGTTTACAAATCTTCTATTAAATCCTTTTGAAAAGATGAAAGAAAATGCTTAGCATCAAAACTGCAGAATAGATGTCAAAGACGTGGGGGGAAACTCCCAGAGACAGCAGTGGCATTCCCCTTTAAGAAATGCTTCCTTTAGATGGCAGGAAGGGTGCCATTGTGAAAACTGTAAGCAGCAACTCTGATTCAAAAAGAGGCTCAGAAGAGTCCATTCTGAATATACAGAAGCTTCAGGAACATCACAGTGTGTGTGTGTATCTAATATGCCTTTATGTACATTACACACAATAATAATATGTGTTCCAAAAACTTAGATTTACATAAAGGGCCATAACACAAAAATTCAAAGTACTGTGTCCTATTTTAGATGCCTTTTTCATATTTAGGAATACATGAAAGAATGGTGAGTCTTATAATTGATGGAGCCTTAAGTTTGGGTAAATACTAATCAGAAATATGATAGTCAAAGAGACAGAAAGCCATATAATTAATGAACAATCTTGGCAACAGTGGGAAACTTGAGAGAAAGTCATGACTTCTCTATGAGTCATACCAGGAGTTCCCTTGGTGAGTAAGGAACCACTTCTTTGGTCATGTCCCTGAAATGCTGTTGACCTGAGTCTATTAAATATTTCCATTCTTCCACAGTGTGTATATGTACTAGTATATATATATGGTATATACATATACACACCCATATTCACACACACACACACACACACACACACACACAGTGTGTGTCTGCACCGGTTTCTTTCAGATTTTCCTTATACTAGTATTGAGCACTTTTACTATTCACAGATGTACTTCATGCATTTCACTTGGTGTGAGCTTTAAAATTTTTTTTGTGGTGATCACAAAACTATATATAACCTATGGGATGGATCACCATGCAAAAGTAAAAAGCTGGCATTTGATGAAATGCATGGATTGCTTCCCTGAATGATCAAACTACTAGATTTACAGAGACAGTATGTGCCCACAAACATCTTTTCCTATCCTCTCCCTGAGAAACACCTGACCTGCAAGTTCTATATATCAAGGTAACGCTATTATCCACCCAGTTGCTTTGGCTTCCTGTTTTCCCTCCCCATATTTTGCTGATGAAAAATGAATCTCTCCACTGTGGAACAGCAACAGCGAAGCAATTCCGGCGGGCTTAGCTGCAGATGGGATCCTTTCTGCACTCTCGGAGAGCTGTGGCAATACACGGCTCCCTTGGGCCTACCCGGCTCTTCAGCAGCATGACTGATGAACCTACACGGACGGAAGTTTGAGGGCTGCTGCCTTGCAAAGCACTAATCTTGGATTTTGCTTTTGGGCTTTATCTACCCTCCCACACCCGAATCATTCTGTTGGGTTTTTCAGAACCTTGGGCAAATTGACAATGTCTGAGCATGTGCTTTGCCATCCCCTCTGCAAGCCTGCTGTTTTATGGACAAACAGGCAGCGCTCACTTCCTTGTCAGCAGCACCCGCTACATTGTTCCCACGCTGGAACCAGTTAGTGTAGACAGGCTAACACCCATCCTATTTTTCTTTTCATTCACTTTGCCTTCTCTCTGCCAGAGAGAAGGCAAAGTGAATGTTTTTGAAAATAAGAAGTCACGTTTTTGAAAATAAGAAGTCACTTTTAAAAATGTATTCTGAAACATATATTATTACTATGCCATGTCTCGTGCAAGAGATGAAAAACAGTATGGGGACTCTAAGTAAAAGGGCTTAACATCTATTAGGAGAGACACACATCTCCCGTTCCTGTACAAATTAATTGCAAATATACCAGTAGTATGGTAGAGGCCTTATTAAAAGCTTTGCAGTGGTGGGGGCTGAGGTAGGATTTTAGAGTGTGGCTCTTCCCAGTTAACCTTCTCTGGATACAAACACCCCAATGCAACAGCAGACAAATAAGCAAGCACAGACTGACTGAGGCAGTGGCCCATCTCCCCTCTTCCCTCCAGCCCTGCCGGATGCACTGGCCCAGCTGCTGGTGTTGAGTGGGACAGCCTCCATGACTTACAATATTTGTTGCCTTTAGCTAGAGCTCCAGTTTTTGTTACAATGTGGAGATGCCAAGCTTTTGAGACTCAGGAACCCAGCTCATTATATCAAAATAAATTAGCAAATAAATGCAGTAACACAGTGTGTGTCTGGACAAGCAGGTCAGCAACTCCTCTTGGGGTGGAAGTTCTTACTTCGCCCACTTCCCCACCCTGAGTGGGAAGAGGGGCTGGACGCGTAGGAAAAATGCAGAGGTGGCATCCCTAGTCAGCCAACGCTAGGCATGGGGAGGGTGGCATGCGTCAAGATCTTCACAGGAGAGGCGAATCAAGAGTGGTGTCTTGGAGGATGAGAAGGAATCTGATGAGGAAATGAGGCAGGAGGAGTTACCAAGACAGAGAAAATAGTCTGAGTGATTGCTAAGGATGAAAAATGAGGCTGGAGAGAAAGCAGAAGGGGACAGATAATAGGCAATAGAATCAAATTTGTGTTTCGGAAAGATAATTCTGACAAATATGGTGGGTGGATTCATTGATGAGGACAGGGGTGGGAGAAAGGGAAGAAGGTATATTGCCTACATTGCAATGATCCCGGTAATGAAAAAGAAAGATCTCAAAAATAAATAGGCAATGTTGGCATGGCACAGAGAAAAAGAAATCTACTTAAGAAATGTTCTAGAAACAGTATGTCTTGCTCTTTTAAAAAATATTTGTATTTATTTCAGAGAGGAGAGGGAGAGAGAGACAGGGAGAATTACTGATGGGCTGCCTCCTGCACACCCACTACTGGGGATTGAACCCACAACCCAGGCATGTGCCCTGACCGGGAATCAAACCTTTAACTCCTGCTTCTTAGGTCAACACTCAACCACTGAGCCACATTGGCTGGGCCTACATGTCTTGCTCTTTATTCCAAACTCACTGAGCATGTAAGTCACTGCCTGGGAGTGCAAAGGCGGAGAAAGGCCACAAGTGCTGCTCTAAACGAGCTCCCCTACGAGGAAGGAAACATCAGGAGCAGGAAATAAAGGATCCTGACCAACACTAACCTCAGCCAACTTGCAGTTCCCTCCATCCTTTGGAGTCAGTGCTAAACTCTGGGCGGCTTATCTAGTGCCAAGGCTCTCTGGGTGTGGACGGTCTCATGTCACTGTCCACAACGGGTTTCACTGAGAGGCCATGTGGGTGAATGGAAATCCTGACTCAGGACCAGTGGGTCTTCCTGCTACTCCTGTAACCCTTTGGGGAGCATGGAAATCATCTGATTTCCTAATTTGGACACTGGGCTGGAGGAAGCTTCCTGAGGTTGTCCAAGGGCCCATCTCCCCAGGATACACACCTTGCAGTCATTTCCAGCTCAGGCTACAGTGAGGACTGGGTCTCCTCTGCTCTCAGAACTAACATCATTAGGGTTCGGCTGCTCCCAAGAAGGTAGCCTTAGGAGGTGGGGCTTACGCCCTTTTTTCCTGAGTCCCACCAACATTTTGGTCTTTCTTCCCCCCAGACCAGGGGTTTTACTTCCTAGACAGGTGGTAGGAAAGCCTTGCTCTTCTTTATTTGTGTGCTCTCCGATCTTTGACCCAATCATAAATCCTTTTCAGTACCCCAAGGAGCCAGCCCTTCAAAACTAAAAGAGCACGTGCCCCCCTGCTTTCTGAGGCCACACATACCTCTCTCTCGAGGCCATGAACTCTAAGTGGCTGGGAAGGTCAAGCTTTGGTTAATTTAAGTTGAATGTTCTTTTCCTAAAATGCAAATCACAAGGTGGCTAGGATCACAAAGTCTGTTTAGCATCGCACCCCTGGTACTTAACAAAGTGCCAGGCATCCTGCAGCAGGTTAGTAAGTGTTTAAGTGAAGAAATGCAAAGGCAGGAGAGTGAAGCTGGGAGAGTGATGTCTAAGTCTTATGCACAGCACATTACACATTCAATTTGATGAGTATGCACTGAACACCTACTATGTAACAGGCACTGCCATAGGTCCTGAGGATACAATGGTGAACAAGACAGATGAATCCCTACCTTCATGAAGCTTACTCCCATTATTGCTCCTGTTATTAAGGAAGACAATAAATAATAACAAAAAATCTGGTGATCGGGAATGGAATAGAGGATCCGAGCTATTAATCTGATTGCACTTTCTCTCAGACCCCCCCAACCCAAGAGTCAAACTCAAACAACAGAAGTTAACAAAAGCAGTATTATTAAAATGTATAAATCATGTGAAGCAAGCCATTCCAGAACAGCATTTGGTACGGACACAGTCATCATGCAGGCAATGAGATACACGTGGAGAGTTGTGACAAAAACATCTTGGGCGTTTTATTTCCAAAGTTAAGCTCTGCAGGCCTCTCCTGTGCAAAGTTCATCTTCTCAAAAGTCACGTGCGATAGAGCACGAAAGCTGTGTTCATGTTAGTTCAGGGCTTTCTGCTCTATACGTGTAGAATGCAGCACTGCATTTCACGTAGCAGGAAAAACACAAGCATCCCCTTTTGCCCTAGATAAAGAATAATATTTTCTCATTTCGCAGGCAGTGTATGAAAGTGTCATTCGACCCTGTATTTTTACAGCTGCTTTGCAGTCACTATTGGAGAGGCCCTACAAACATATGTTTCTTTCTTTCATTTCTACTTAAAGGTGTTATTATTTTGGAATTATTCAAATTTAAGAGAGTGATAAAGGGCGTCTCTTCAGGGGTTCCTACTAAACAAACCCCTAAGTTCTTATTCCTTATATTTCCTTATTTAAGGAAAAATAAAAAGTCTTGGAGAAAAAAGAAAACAAAGGAAAAAACGTTTTAGATTAGAGCTTTGTATGGTAACTTCAAGTCCTTATATCTTTTCTGGCGTTTAGCAGGTGCTCCGGAAATGGTGGCTGAGTTGAACTGGTTTGGGAAAAGGCAGTGGATTATGATCCTTCTTATACAGATGGGGAAACTGAGGCCCCAAACACTTGCAGGTGTGTTTGTAACTGTGCTTTGCACTTTACCAAGGGCTCTCACCCAAGTGAGCTTGTTAAAAGTCGGTCCTCGTGACTATCATATATATGACGGAGGGAAGGTAAACATTTCCAGGTAATGATGTGCTCGACATCCAGTGAGCTAGTCACTGCTGATTCCCCTCTACAGAGCGAATCAGTGTCTGCTGCTAAAGGACATCTAACCTACTGTTGACAAAGTTCAGGTCCTCAAGCAATGATGGAAAGAAAGCTACTCTTCTAAGCATAAAAACAACAGAAAGCTATTGGCAATCTTAGCACCAGAAAAAGCCCAGTCATGTAGAGAGAAGCAGCTCTCATACACTGTTGGTGGTAGTGTGAATTGATCCTATTTTTATGAGGAAAATGTATGAATAGCTACCAAAATCAAAAGGAACCTATCTTTGACATAACAATTTACTTTATCAGTACTTTCCCACTGTAGACATATTGGCGCAAGAGAACATAGATATGTGATACAATAAATACAAGAATATGAACATAAGACTATTCCCTGTGACCTTCATTGTAACAGAAAACTTAAGACAGCCTAAGGGTTCATCAATAGCTTGCTGGCTATACGCTACACAAGGGTTATCTGGATAGTGATACGCAGATGTTTGAAATATTACATTGATCTATGTATTGAGATGAAAAAAAAACACACACAACAAAACAGACCACAATATAGTAAGCCAGAGAAAAGCTGCCTAACAGTTTTATTTCCTTTGAGTAAAAATATTCATCAAATATTAGTGACAGCTACACCTCTGGAAAGTGAGATGGGCTTTTATTTATTTATTTTTTTAACTTTATTCAATTCCATACTACTTGATTTTTCACGGAAATAATTATTTTTAAAATTTAAAAATGTAAGACAAGGTATCCAATTCTGACCACCTGAGCAGCTTTTTGCTTCTTACCCACCAGCAGCAGGGCCCAGGAAGTGGGCAGCACAGGCCAGAGTGAGGAACAGCAGCTTCTCTGTTACCACGGTGCTTTGGGAACAAGTATTCTGAGCAGTGAAGGATTCTTACTCCCTTTCTTTCTAAGTGTAGTACCTGAAAATACAACACTGGTAAGAACAGATGCCTCGTTCTTATTCAGTCGGTACCTAATGCCCAGGACATTGAAAATGACTTCCTCCCCCCATTTTCCAGCCCCAGGTTTAATCATTCCACTGAGAGACGATCTTTAGCACTCCACCTCAATGCTCATTTCCGCCAGACATGGTCCGGCATCCTGACAGTAAGATAAAACAAGAGGTAAAGCATAATTAGCTGGGTGGGCGACACCAGCAATAATGAGGTCAGTCTTGAACTTGGAGCAGAAGAGTTCAAGGATGTCTCTTCAGACAGTAGAGGAGATTCTGGATGCCCTTCTTAACATCAGTGCCCCTCCAATGTGCCTGCGGGAAAGGCACCCTAAGCCGGGCAGATTCTGTGCAGGAGCCAGGCCCTTTGGAAAAATGTGAGCTGTTGCAAGAAGCCTGATGAAGCATCACAAAACAATGTTCCTACCAGGTGAGGGCTTTGGGGTGGACAGGGGGGAGAGGAGGAAGGGTGATGTGGGGCCACGTTTAGCTAAAGAGGTGCCTCCTGAATCTCTGCGGCCACCCGAGAGCACAGTGTGGAGCTCAGCTGCATCAACAGACCCAGGTGCCCTGTGTGTGGGGCTGTGACCTCCCACTGCCGGGACGGCGGGGTGCAGGGCAAAGGGCTGGGCAGAGGATCAGAAGACGTAGGTGTGCGCCTCAGTTCCAGGACAAGGTGCCTCATTTCTCTGAACCACTATTTCCATAACTGAAAAAACAAGACTAGAAATCACCCACTGGCTCTGCCTCCTAGGTATGCTGATGGTTTAAAGAAAACAGGGCCAGAAAAGCGTTAGGTAAATGAGAAAGCCCCATAAAAATGCAGGCGGTATTCAGTAGCCTGTGAGATGGTTGTTGGTGATCTTAAAAAAAAAAAAGAAAAAGCCCAAAAGCTTGCTTAAAGCACTTTTCTAAGATACAAATGTGAAAGGTTAGTGAATTACCCAATAAATGAAGTCTTTCACTATGTTCACATAATTGTCCAACATAAGTCCTAATTATAGAACTCACTGTATCAGACACTCCATAGAGAACTGTATATAAACATTACAAGGATCTAATTCTATATAAAAAAGTATACAAAATATTAATGTGCCATCATATATGACTTCAAAATATAGGACTAAATTATTCTTACAGGACTATTGTAGTGGCAATTGACCTTGTGAATGTACACAGTTATAGCAAGAAGCTTTACAAAAGTAGCCTAAGTCCAGTCTCCATTTCACAACTTGAATACGTAGTGTGTTCATTCCTATTTTAGACACTGCGTCTGAGAGCTGTCCGTGTGGACAGAGACACTAGAGGACCACGCGCTCAGCTTCCTGCAGATAACCATCAGCTCTTCTGGTCGGGGAGCTCCCGGGGGCAGTCCTCCTCGTTCTCCTCGGAGCAGGACAGGCTCAGCGCACTCACCACGGGGTGGATCCAGGATGTGGTCTGTGTTACGTGACTTGAGGAGAACAAGGAATGCAGTTACAATCTGGAAGCTTGTCCCACCCGTCCATGCAAGTACTCAGCCCAGTGACACCGCTTCTACTGACTGCAGTCCCGGGATGGGAAGCAGGTGGAACCGGGTCCAACCTTTTTAATGTCTTACATGTGTTTTAAGGTTCAACAAAAACCACGTCTGTTTTCTCCTGTGGTAACAAGAACGGCAGGCGAGTGATTCGTCGTGGATTCCTCGCCTCTCCTTACCTGACAGCCACCAGCCGCACGCTCTGTGGCTGCCTTGGGGCAGCCTCTCTGGACCTCTTCCTTCCTCTCCTTCTCTGATGCTACTGCCGGGGTCACTGAATGGCTTGTCTCTCTGCCTCTGTTCTAGTTCATTTCTAATTCACGCTCCACTCCAGCCAAGAGGTCTTTCTAATAACAAATCCCACACGGTTGCTCACTTGCTAAAAATTCACTGCCAGCCAGTGCCTTCTGGCTTGGATACATACTCCATCCTATGAAACGCTTTGTTTTTTACCTGCTTCACCAGGGCTTCCTTCTCTGCGACAGTCTTCCTCTCCCACTGGGTTCATCTAGGCGACTGAGTCTAAAGAACCACATCTCCCTCTGGCTCCCTCCCATCTGTGCCCATCTCTACCTGTTATTATGCCGTAGGATAAAATGCGTTTATTTTTAGGCCTTCTTACTGCACATGAGCTCCTGAAGGGCGGGAATAGATTCTTTTTTCCAAGTTTACGGGGCCTAACTGTTCTCAGAACAGATGACTAGTCGTTTCCGGAAGGTGACAAGTAGAGGTAGGGAAGGATGTACACAGGATGCAGGCCATGTTGGGGTGGTGGTGAAACATCACAAAGTGCGCCCCCTACCTGGTGGGTGGCGTTTCTCAGCACTAGTAACCCACACACCTGCAACTGCATGGGTGTCCTGAATCCACCGCTGCTGGCCCAGTGCCTGAGTGTGGCACAGAGCTTCTTGAATTACGGCCATCTGTTTCTTTTCCTTGGATATTCCCTCTGGCCCTGGTTCACCCCACTGCCTTCATCCATCCCACCTCAGTTTCCTCCACCCCAATCCTATCCAAACTCAACCTCAGAAGCAGCAGCAGGTCTTAGGGTGAGTCCTCCTGGGCTGGCACTTCGAGGATTAAATAGGACTGTGGTTCTGGATGGATCTCCTACCTTACAGGGGAACCTTTCCCAAAGTGTGTTCCAAGGATCTTTACATGAAGAAGAGAATTTTATGGTTAAGTAAGTTTGAGATATGATGTAGTTAGGTAGGTTTCTTTATTCCAGGATTTCCCAGAACCTTTAATATATACCTGTGTTCTCAGACTCTCCAAGAGTATGCTATCTTTCTCAAACTAGTGTGCCCTTATGAGCACACACAAGGCTAGTGTTCTACAGAACACGATGTGGGAGTCGTCACAAAATGCACTTGCTTTCCTGGCTGTCGATGACGGTAACTGCAAATGTTGGACTTAGTACAAACGGTCACTTTCACTGTCATTACTGCATTTGGGTTGTTTTCAACCTTATACTCTAAATTCTATCTATATTCCCCTATAAAACTTGTTCAACTTGTCTCTTTACATAGTAAAAGTGCATCTTTCCATGGAGGAAGATCACCGATGGGTTCACGATTGGGTAAAAGAGTTTAAGCTGTTTAAGAATCAAGGTGAAGGTGGTAAGGCCCAGACGTCGTCAGTTTCACAGCCGCAGAGTGTGGGTAAGTGGTACAGAGACGCGTTACTCTCTGCACAGTGATCCGCATGACTTATCTCAAGTGGTTGAATGGAACTTCTAATTCAGAGGCTGCATTACTATCGAAGCTGATTCTGCACAGATTACCTCCATTGCAAGGCCTTTATAAAGCTGCAAAGCTCCTAAACTGAAAGTGGTTTTAAATAAATACTAGTGAGTGTAACATAAGGGGGCATGAATGCCACTGCAAGGGGAAATGAGGACGCATCATCCTGGGCGAAGTCCATGTTTAGGACTAAAGGAAACACCCTGATGAGACAGTTTTGTTCATTCTAAAATCTTTATATATATATATATATATATATATATATATATATATATATATATATATAATATTTATCATCCCATTTACAGTATGTTAGTCCAAAGAAGAGACTTTAAATGAGTATAAATTCTCCCTCCCCTACAATGTTCCCTAACTGGGGAGGGTGGGAAGAAAGATTGTCAGAGAAGGAAGCCCTGTGAAGCAGGTAAAATGGGAGCACTGACCTAAGAGGTAAGTCCAGGTGCATGCTTTCCTATTTGACTTAAAAAATTATATTCTCATGCTTAAAATATAAGTGCCCAAATGCAAACATTATACTGACCATCTATAATAATATCTATAATAATAAAAGGGTACTATGTTAATTAGCTGGATGTCCTTCCTGATGAAGTGGGGCCGGAGGGAAGCCAGCGGTCCCGAGTGCCTGCAGGCGGCCCGAGGGAAGCCAGCCTGAGTCCCGTGTGCCTGTGGGCAGCCCGAAGGATGCAGTCTGGGTCCCAAGTGCTGGAGGGAAGCTGGTGCCGGCAGCCGGGGTAAGGAAGGCCTATTTATGCATGAATTTTCATGCACTGGGCCTCTAGTCATAATAATAAAAGGCCAAGAGGACTCACGACCAAAACAACCAAACAACCGGTCACCAGGAGGTGCACGGAGCACCTCTCAGCCATAACGACCTAACAACTGGTCGCTATGACACCAACTGTGGCTGGTGAACTGGCTGATAAGGGGGTGGGGCCGTCGGCCAGCCTCATGGCCCCTCCCCCCTGCTGGCCTGCCCCTGATCAGACTCTTGCACCCCAATCAAGAGCCGGGCTTGCTGGCCAAAACCTCTCCCTTCCCCCTTCCCTGCCAGCTGCACCCCCATCAGCCTGTCCCACCACAATAGACCCACAGCCCCTCCCCGCAGCGAGCCCGCCCCTGATTGCACACCCTCATCCCAATAGGGGGTGGAGCTGGGCAGCCAACCTCCTGCAGCCCCTTCCTCTGGCCAGCCATGCCCCCGATGGGCCTCCACCATCCTGATTGGCCTGCAGCCCCTCCCCACAGCTGTCCCCATCCCTGATTGCCCCCCTCACCCCAATAGGAGGTGGGGCTGGCCCGCCAATCTCCTGCAGCCCCTCCCTCCACCCATCCCTACCCCTGATTGGCCCCCCCCACCCTGATCAGGGGCAGGGTCGGCAGGCCAACCACCCACGGCCCCTTCCCCAGGCTGCTGGCCCATGATTGGCACCCTCCAACCACCCATTTCGGGGCAGGGCTGGCTGGCCCACAGCCCCTCGCCATGGCTGGTCCCACCCCCAATCAGCCTCCCAACCCCCCAAATGAGGGCAGGGCCCACCGGCCAATCACCTCCGGCCCCTTCCCCCAGCTGGCCCAGCACTTATTGGGGGCCCTGATCGGGCCCTGATCCAGGAGGGCCGGCCAGCCAACCTCATGCCATTTCCTCCTCCTGACAGGCCCAGCCCCAATCCACCCTGATTGGGGCCGGCCAGATGGATCCCACTCATGCATGAATTCGTGCACTGGGCCTCCAGTTTAAAAGAAAAGCAAAATGTCTAAGAAAAAATGTAGGTATTAGTATACTAGTAGACTGAACAATATCTTAGGAAGTTCCATCAGAAAGTCATCCTTGCCAGTAACCTTCATTAAACACTTTTTAGCAATGAAACAACACCTTATATTATTCCAAATAAGAAACTATGCCATAAAATATTGATTAATTTTATACTCCCAATATCCTCTCCTGTACATTTTATTTTTAAAATAGATTTTTATTGAGAGAGATAGAAACATCAATGATGAGAGAGAGCCATTGATCAACTGCCTCCTGCATGTCCCACACTGGGGACAGAGCCCTAAACTGGGCATGTGCCCTGACCGGGAATCAAACTGTGACCTCCTGGTCCATAGGGTGACATTCAACCATTGAACCACTGGCTGGGCTTGTCTGGACATTTTAAAAACACACACCTAAATGCCAAATATGCAATTAGAACAGCTACTACTAGAAAAAACCATAAAACTTCAGCAACAGAGAGAGTGCTCTATGTGTCAAGCACACTTTTCACCCGGGTCTTCTGTAAAAACCTCCAGAGCCAATGCTTCTGAATCAGGTGAGGCATGGACAGTGCCTGGCAATGAGTACACATTCAATTAATGACCGTGGCTAGCTTGATGGATAACTAGGGCTTTCTGATTACTGTGAGAAAAGCTTGGAATTCTTCCTATGATGATGGAATGAGGCATCTGTGTGTTTACTGTTCAGTTTTTATGTCCTCACAAGCGCTGTATGATGAGCTCGCCATCGACTGGCTTGGAGAGCATTCGAAATGTTTGCTCCCCAGTTTATGTGCTTGGTAATTCGACTGAGAAGAGAGGAAATAAATCAGCCCTGTTGATGCTGTTTAATTAATAAAGACCCCGTGGTTCAGAGAGTGAGATGCTGCTACTTAGTATGAAAAATGTAGAGGCCTGGGAAAGAGATGAGGCTGACTGTGAAATGAACATCTTCCCTCGGAACACGCAGTACCTCTGGCCAATGTGCCTGCAGAGAGTGCATCTGACCTGATTTGGGGAGCCGTCAGCAGCTGCTCAGATATATTTGAAAATATAAAAATGATCATATTACTTGCCTCTGAATGATCGCCAAATCTGTTGTCGGAAAACATTAATATTTGATTTGGGAAGAGGACTGTGTTGAGTTTTTCCTTCTATAATAATAGTAAATTGTAAGACATAATTTAGAGCTTATTAAAAAAAAACAAAACACCTAACAGACATGCTTTATTTTATTGGCAGAGAAATGTAAGTGAATTATTTAAATTTCATTATAATGACTCTCCTTGTGTTTCTTACCTCCTAGCAAGCCAAATGCTTTCTTTCAAAAATTTAGGGCAGCATATTAAGAGAAAAGTGGTTTAAAGATAAAAAGTCTACTCATTTTGTAGAAATTCATTCTTATAACTGTCTGTGATGAAAGAGACCCTTTTGTTAATCTTCCATTGTAGATGGCACTATTTATATAACATTGTGAAGCTGACACGATTTTAAGTATTATTTAATCATGTTTAAGATAAAGCTGCAGAATAATGAGCCAAAGTAATTAACTTTCAATGCTCTTTTATTGGGGGGCGGGGCACGCTTTTTTTTTTTTTAAATCATAACCAGAGGATATGTTTCTATTCATTTTAGAAAGAAAGGAAGGAATAGAGGGAGGAGTGGAGGGAGAGAGGGAGGGAAGGAGAAAGACATTGATGTTAGAGAGAAACATTCATTGGTTGCCTCCCATATGCACCCCGGCCAGGGACTGAACCTGCTACCCAGATATGTGCCCTGACCAGGAATCAAACCCGCAACCTTTTAGTGTACGGGACAATGCTCCAACCAACTGAGCCACCCAGCCAGGGCAGGGGGGTGAGCTACCGTAAGTATATAACATTCATATGAACTAGAAAATGAGAACAAATAAGTGAATATATATCAATTCAATCTGTTTTTGCCACCAGTAACTTAAAAACACTAGAAAATTTTACTACTGGCCATAAACTGAAAGTACTAATGACAATAAAAGATTCATACTTAAAAAAATAATTCCCATTTAAAACAAATTAGCTGGTAAGAACAAAAAGCGAATCATGGCAATAAAATTATTAAAAAGTCAGCATGTAATCTTATCAGATACTGGTTATGAGAATGGCTACAGATTAGTAATACGAAGTATCCATTCCAAACATGTGTAAGAGAAAATTACAGGCGGTTTGTTCCCACTGATATATAAAGACTTCCCCTCTTACATAATTTTGAAAATATACTGCTAAAATCAAAATGGATATTTCTCAGAACACGCTGAGCATTCTGTACTTAGGAATTTGAAAATCCAGCGAGGCTCTAATCAAGTATTAGCAGGACCCCATCCAAATCTTCAAAGTTTTGAAAACAAATTTTAGTTTTATTATATATTTATGGCACTTTCTATAAAAAAATACATAAGATATCTTTTGAAAATTCAAAAATCCAATTACAGTCACGCACTCCTAACTGGGACTATGTTTAGAGAAATGCGTCGCTAGAAGTTTTGTCGATACGCGAACATCACAGAGTACACGTACACAAACCTGGACGGCACAGCCTACTGCACACCTAGGCTGTACGGGATAGCGCACTGCTCCTCGGCTACAAGTCCGTACAGCATGTTACTGTACAAAACAGCACGGGATTAAATCAAGCACGAGAAAATGGTGTGATCAGGAGACACAGTAAGCAAGAGACATAGGAGACTGCTACCGCAGTAACATAGCACTGTTTTATAGCAAACGTATTTTTTTTGGAAGTAAAAGGATAAAAATAAGGATAAAAAGTACACTATAGTGAGTACACAAACAAGTAACATTTTTTACACCAGCATCACAGCAAACCTGGGAGTCATGTGTTGCGCTGCGACACTGCAACAGCTACATCGCTAGGTGATAGGAATTTTTGGCTCCATTATAGTCTTAAAGGATCGCCGTCATACACGCAGTGCGGCACTGACCTAAACTTTGTTATGTGGCACATGACCTTAACTTAAAAATCTTTAGATCTCAGATATCAAATTATATTACAAGAATCTAAAGGTGCAGTAAAATCCTACTTATGTATAATAATGTAAAAACAATTGCTATTTTACTAGACTTGCAAAACTAGAACAATGAAAAGAAAATTCCTAAAAATATGGAAATATCAATTATATTTTTCAAATATACTGTATACAGAGGCTTAAATCGTTGGCAAAACATGCCAGGTCCAATTAATTAATTTTTCAAAGAAAGAAAGTGTACTATAGTCACAGATTACAGCTCTGGTAACTCTTAAAAATTGCTACTGTTTTCAATCAGGATAGGAAAACAGAAAAAAATACAGAAGAACTCAAAGAACATGTCCTACTGATACTGACACCTACACGCTGGACTATTATACACTAATAAGCACATTATATAGACTTTTGTAGCTGGTGGATTTGTTACGTATTGTAGAACTGTAACCTGGAGGCAGCTGCCCAGGCAGAGACTACATTTCCCAGCTCCCACTACAGCCTAAGGTAAGCATGTGACTAGTTCCCATCAATGCAAGGTAAGAGAATTGATGTTTGTCTCTGGGCCAGAGGTTACAAATTGAATGCAGAGGCCACTGAGACGCTAGGGAATGATAGAGCCATGAACTAGAAGATGATGAGCTTTCAAAAGCACCATCCAAAGAAAAAATAAGCCCTCCTTCAAGCAGGAATCCCTGCATTGACTGGTATGTGAGCTTTAAGACACTGAAAAACAGGACTATTGCAGACCCGGTTTGAAGTTCCAGGTGGCCCGTGTACCTACCAACTTGGTTACCTGCTTGTCTCTGGAAAAGCTACTGGGACTCTGAGTGTCGGTTTCCTAATCTAGAAAACTTAGAATACCTGCTTCAATAGTGTGTGAAGAGACAACATATATAAATCCTCCAGTTTCATGCCTGACGCATTCTCGGTTCACCATCACCACCACCATCACATTTTCCTCTCCACCTCTAACTCCCTGTATTAGTTTTCTATTGGTGTAGCAACAAATTATCAAAAACTTGGTTAAAACAACACAAATGTAGTGGCTTACAGTTCTGTAGCTCAGAAGTCCAGCATGGGTCTCAACCGGGCTAAAATGAAGGTCCTGGCCAGGATATGTTCTTGTCTGGGGGAGAGGGGTCCACAACATTTCCATACTTTTCCAGCTTTTCAAGACCACCCACACTCCATGGCTTATGGCCCATCTTCAAAGCCAGCAACACAGCATATCTTTGACACTGCACTCACCATCCCATCTCTTTCTCCGACTCTCTCCTTCTGCCTCCCTCTTCCACTCTTAAAGGAAGCAAGTGATTAGACTGGACCCACCTGGATAATCGAGGCAACGCTCCTAGTTTTAGGTCAGCTGATTTGCAGCCTTAATTCCACCTGCAACCTTGATGCCCCTTTACCATGTAACCTAACGCACCCAAAGGTTCTAGGGATTAGCAGGTGGACAACGCTGGAGAGCCATTATTCTGTTTGCCACACTCCCCCATCCCTTCAGCTGTTTCTTCCACTAAAGACTCTATAGAGCCTAAGGGAAAAGGCCCCGGTTTGGATTAACTCTTACAATTTGCTGAAAACTTGGTAAATGTAGAGGAATAAAGACTATATACTTCATTGTTAAGGAGATTATTGGAGGAAGAAAAGGAAGGTGCTAGAGATCTTACGGAAAGGAATGATTATGGACTGAATTGTACCCACCCCCTTCAATTCATATGTCAAAGCCCTAACCCTAATGTGGTTACATTTGGAGATAGGATCTCCGGTGCAATGAGACTACTGTCCTTGGAAGAAGGGGACACTAGAGATCTCTCTCCGTAAGTTCTCAGAGGACAGCCGATGTGCAGGCACAGCGAGAAGGTAGCTGCCTACATCCCAGGAAGACAAGCCTCACCAGAAACCAGTCCTGACGGCATCTTGATGGTGGCCATCTGGCTGTCAGAACTGTGGGAAAACAGACTTCTGTGATGTAAGCCATCAGTCTGGGCTCCTTTGTTATGGCAGCCCTAGCCAACTAATACAGCAACCAAATTTTTAAGGGAAAGTGTTTGACAAAAAGCTTCGTATTTGCTGGAAATTTTAAATAAAGGATCGTGGGGGCAGAGAGAATTCCGCATCTGGCTAAATAAAAAGTATAACCCCAGAAAGGTGACGAATTTCCAAAGTACTTTACACAGTCCCAGAGACGGGCTTCTATTATCCCAATGGGATGCCACAAACATACTTCCGGCCTCAGTTCCACCTGTCATCGGTTAAGTGGGGAGAGACTTTGCTGCCGGCTGTCTGGATTGGATGTTTTATTCATTTCAGTGGGCTTTGCCATTCCGAGTAACCCCAGCCAGCTGGCTGGCCTTTCGTTTAAGTGACAGTTGCTCACACAGCGCTTCATGTTGCTACCCCTACCTAGATATTTATAGAAAACCCAGCGCAAGCTGTCTCAGGCTCCTGAGCAACGCGCCCTCTCTGCTCCTGTCACAGGGCTTCTGACTGGCCGGAAAGTGGCATAAGTGTAGGCTGTGGCCACTGGTTTCTATCGGCAGCTGCGCCAAGGCTGTCGTTTAAAACGCCTTCATTGGCAAGTGGCTGTAGTACAAAGTAAGGACATTGGCAAGTGGCTGTAGTATGAAGTAAGGAAGGAAGAGGAACTAACATCTGTTCATCACTCTGCCTGAGCCAGATATCTTGCCAGGGTTTTACATCCCTTGTTTTAGTCAATTCTCAAAACAATCCTGAGATAGAAATCACTATTTTTGCTTTTGGATGAGAAGGGGAAGTACAGACAGTTGAAATAATACCAATTATACCAGGGTCACACTCCAAAAATGGTGGCGAAAACAACAGAATCCAGTCTGTCTGATACTAATGCCCATATATTTTTTTCTCACCAATTGCTTCTCTAAATTGCCAATGACAACATTCATTCATTAATGAATACTTATTCAGTCCCTACACATACCAGGCACTAGACTAGTTACTGGATACTCTAAGCCAGTCGCCACACTGATGGCTACATCCAAACTAGTGATTTCGATACCTTACAATGTATTCATAGCTAAGAAGTATTTGGGGACAAAATATTTAAAGAGGTCCATATTTCTTCCTTCATCACAGTCTTGTTAATAAAATGTTCAGGATTCTCATACATGCAAAAGATAGTGAGGAACCTACAAGCCTTCTCCTCATCTAGGCTCAGGTTAGGTGCATAGAAATTTCCCTGACGCCCCATCAAGTGAGCCTCAGACTTTAGCGGGTTGCCAGTGGGTATTTCTTAACTCCTCAAAAATCAAAGCAGCCGAATTAATGAGGTTTTCAGTAGGAGGGCTCCTGACAGTGTCCCCTAAAGTGGAGTTACAGTAATCTGCCACCAGAAACTGTCCCTTCCTCTCCATTCTCCCTTCTCACAGCTCCTTAACTTCTAATTACATTAGAATTACCGAAGGTAGGCTCTACTTGCAAAATAAAGTCAGGAGGTAATATAACTTCCACTTTTTCTTTGTGTTTTCTATTTTTTTAAAAATGATTTAACACGCTGTAACTTAACCCTTTAATTAGCATGGTAGGCTGACAAGGACAATTTTATTCATATACAGGTTATGGTCCACATTTTTTCCTACCTGGGAATAACCTAATAGGATATCCCAACCCAATTCAGACCCACATTTTTTCCTACCTGGGAACAACCTAATAGGATATCCCAACCCAATTCAGACCATGATTTAAGAGTCATTAATAGCCCTGCTGGCAAGGCTCAATGGTCGAGCGTTGACCTATGAACCAGGAGTTCATGGTTCGATTCCCGGTCAGGGCACATGCCTGGGTTGTGCACCTGATCCCCAGTGGGGGGTGTGCAGGAGGCAGCTGATCGATGATTCTCTCTCATCATTGAGATGTTTCTATGTCTCCCTCTCCCTTCCTCTCTGAAATCAATTAAAAATATATATATATTTTTAAAAAGTCATTAATGGACCCTGACTTTTGATAAATGCGAAGAACTATGCCTACTGGAAATCCTTTTAGGGTCATAAAAGCAAAGTACTTAAATACTATCTCAGAAGAACTTGGCGGGTGGGTGCTGCCATTGTTTGTTATTCCAGCCTACTGTTTGCATTATTGCTGTCCATTCTGGCAGAGTTCCTGTGTTAGCTACGTGTTCTAGAAGACCAATGACTGCACAGTTATGGCACATGTCTTATATGCCTGTTCATTCCCCTCCACTGCATAGCAGACATCCCTCATGGATCAAGGCCCACAGCAGTGAGGGTGAATGTGGCCTCAGAATTCGTAACAACTACCCTTGAGAGAGTGAGCTGAAACCCATTGGCTTTCTCTGCTCTAGATAGAAACTTGTTTTATGGAGAAATCACAGACTCCTCAGATTCCACTGCCACGCATCTCTGATGCTGTAAGTACAATGCTTCCTCTGGAACGGAGAACAGGATTTACAGCGTGAGCAGCAACGTCTCAGACTTTAGGATCCGACATAAAGGCATGTCAGCACAAATAAGTGGGGGGAGAAGTATAAACCAAGTGTAAGTAACTTTTAAAGAGAAATGATTATACCTACTTGAAAAATCACCAAAGCATAATTTTATGTTTGAAGCAAGTGTCTGGTATTGTTTATACAGCTGTATAGATGATATATAAATGTGATATGCTGCATACACAGTACATTGTGAAACAGCACTGTGGTGGGCATCATCTAACACAGATCCCAGTGACCTCACTCACACCTGGGTAGCTGCTGCCTACAGTGTACCAGGGTGAGTCTGTGTGACCAATGGCATATGGCAGAGTGATGGCATGTCATCACTTCTGAGACTGGTCGCAGAAGGCACTGGCTATAGAAGGTTGTGTTGGTCTTGATGTTTTTCTTGCTCTCACTTTTTCTCGCCCCTTGCTTGGGGGGAAGTGAGCACCATGCTGGGAGCAGCTCTGTGGTCCTATGGAGCAAGGTCCACATCGTGGCAAGGAAATGAGACCTCCCGCCAGCAGTCCCATGTGGGCTTGGCACAGATGCGCTGGTCCCACTAAGCCACTCTGCAATGCCCACCCCAGCCAGCAGCCTGACTGCATTTTCAGAGAGAGCCACGCTGACCCGGCAAAACCACACCTGGATGGTCCACTTTCTGAAACTCGATGAGAGAATAAGTATGTACTGTTTGAAGCTGCAAACCTTGGGGGAATTTTATTATGCAGCAAAGAGAATTAGTACAATAAGGATCACTGATCATTGTAAGTCTGAATCTTTCAAAAAAAAAATAAGAGAACAATGAAAGCAATGTAGCAGCTGTCTAATTTGTAATATTTAAATTCACTTTCACCATCAGACATAACTCTCATAATGGTTTTGTAAAATTATGTAACATACAGATAAAGTACATGAACTTGTAAAGTGGAGTCATACCAAAGACCACTATAAATGTGGAATAGTATACAACTTCAAAGGGAAGATAAGAAAAAAGTAAGTAGAAAAATGGTCAAGTTAATCAGATAACTTCATTGTAGCACCATCAAACAACTGACACTTGTCATTAAATTTAAGAATGCTGCAACTTGCCAAAACCGGTTTGGCTCAGTGGATAGAGCGTCAGCCTGCGGACTGAAAGGTCCCAGGTTCGATTCCGGTCAAGGGCGTGTACCTTGGTTTCGGGCACATCCCCGGTAGGGGGTGTGCAGGAGGCAGCTGGTCGATGTTTCTCTCTCATAGATGTTTCTAGCTCTCTATCCCCCTCCCTTCCTCTCTGTAAAAAAATCAATAAAATATATTTAAAAAAAAAGGATGCTGCAACTTTCTCTCTAAGGAAAAAATAAGAACATTTTCCCTTCAATGTTCACATATATATCAAGCGAGCAAGCCCTGCCTATATACATATGTGCACACACATATTGGTATACACATACACATAGGAGATATACATGTTCTTAGTTCTATGAAACACTCTAGCAAGGCCACGTGTGTGGTATGTGAGAACATGGGGCCCTCTCTAAGCCCACCCTATGGGAGTGGTGAAGGCCATCTGTAAGAGGACTGTGAGACCTCGGGAGCCTGGCCAACTGCTGGGCCAGGGAGAACCTGCTTGTGATGTAAGCGCGGACAGTAAACAGCTGCAGAGAAACAGCCTGCATGCTGTGTGCTGTGTTTTCTGGACTCTATATACACGGTATTTGGAAAGTTTGGATGGCAGAATCCACCCCCCACTCTCCTGTATGATGGAAAACTTCACGGGCCAGCCGCCATCGGTGCACAGGCAAGTCCTAGTACACCCATGTCTTTCATGGCCAATCCTCCGGGGGTTATTTCTTTGGAATCGGCAAACAATATGCTGAGGTTTTCTCGGCTCTTTGCATAACACCAACACTTGGAATAAACTTGTTTACACCAGGTGCAATGCTTTCTTCCCCTGAGTCAGAACCTAAGTAGATGGCCACAAAGTATTAATAGTTGTGCAATGGACGAGGATGTTCAGTGAGGACAATATCTGTCTCTGGGCATTCTTGGGACAGCACTGGCAGTTATTCCTCTACCTGAGGTGTGGCTTCCATCAGAGGTAACAATTCAATTTCTGCGACACCAGTGACAGATGTCAATCTCAGGGGAAAGACTATGTCTACAGACCATCACCTCTTCTGGTGTTCCGGAGGGTGATTTCAATCACAAGGTGAGAGAGGTAATAACCTGAATTAATTACTCGTTATTCCTTGCCTCCAAAGTACATTAACCTGGTAAATGAACCACTCTTACCTCAAAAACCAGCACAGGATATCCAGGCTCAAATTTTTGTTGGTGTAGTGGGAGGATGAAGATTAAAAAAACAAAACAAAAAGCAAAAAAAAAATACAAAGTTCCAAGAAAGATACAGAGTAGATGTTTGTTTATGCAGACACTACTTCTCTGGCGGAATCATCTATCTGAACGCAGCTAAGAGCCAACAAGTAAGCCCATCAAATGTTAGAGTCAGTGAGGGAGTGAGGGGGGCTCACCTTGGCTAGAAGTGGCTAATTTGGGTCAGGTGCTATGATAGGCTCTTTTCATACATAAGCTCATTCATTCTGGACAGGAACGCTAGCCTGGGAAGCACTAACATTCTTTCCATCTCATAAATGTGGGTATTAAAGCTCAGAGAGGTTGAGCCCACATGTCCGTCATTCACCTATTCTACAGAGACACCAGCATTTGAACCCGGTCTTTCCTACTCCAAGGCCCATGTTCTTCTTTCCCCTCTACCACACAACCTTCCTGATGGAAGGCACCTGTACCGGAACGTATGTACCTGACTCACACACAAATCCCTGCAGACACACCTCAAGGGCTACTGACAAGCAATTCAACTTAGTCTGATTATCTGGTCTCCTGTCCTCTTCAAATCAGAAACTCCTGGGGAAGAGGGTGAAGTGTATAGAGGATAAAAAAGAAGTGTGGGTGAGGGGATAGACAGGCATGTTGAGAGCAGAGAAATGACCGCTGTATCTATATTCTAGCTTATACGGCCTAATATCCCCCTGCAGAACTCACTGTATTATGTATAAGATTGACATTTGCAATAATTTGTGTTTGTTTAGTGGCCTGAAAGGTAGGGAAGTATGTAACTTATTAAGTAAGACTTTCATACAGAATAAAGGTAAAATAAGGGTAGGTGCTTGAATAGGGTTAATTTCTAGCCAATCCCACTCCCCACAAACCCAATTCCTGGTATGCACCCTGTTCCTCCATGAGGCTGCGAAAGGAAGCACTGGTGTAGTGTTAGATATTTCTTATCTCTACTATTTGATCTTTCTGATCTCCAGGAGGTAAGTACTCATTCTTAGAACTAAGTTTCTAATCTGCTGTTTTAAAATAAATGAAGTATAGAGATCTTCCTAAATGAAGATTTGTCACATGTAAACATACTATATTAAAATAAGGAGATGGAGGAGGTGCAGTGTGCACATGTGCGCGCGCGCGCGTGTGTGTGTGTGTGTGTGTGTGTGTGTGTGTGTGGTGGGGCAGGGGTGGCTATGGGGCAAACAACCCTGGGTCTGTGTGATTTTCCTGCTGTGTAACCTTGACAGGTTTAGTCTCCTCTCCACACAGTTTCTCAGACCGTAATGGTGAGACAATGACACCACCATTGTCGTTTGGGAACAAATCTGTCTTATTACCTCTTTCCTGCTTTCCTTATGAGTCGATATAAAGGTCAAAGAAAACAATTGATGACCTTCCAAATAACAGTCCAAAGGGTACATTTTCTAGACTGGAGTCCACTATATAAATGTAGTGTCTCTTTCTATTCCTTCCACAGGAACTGTGAGTTAGATCTCAGGGCAGGCAAAGGACTTGTGTATTCCTTCTCTTCTCTCCTCTGCTCGGGGGCTATTCTCCCTCGAGTAGGAGGGAGTCCCAGCCCAGGCTAGTGTTCCGTCTGCAAAGGACGGCCACGTAAGCCAGCTGGGTAACAAGCCATGGGGCACACTTGCTTTCTGCTGGTCGTCTCCTCCCTCCTTTTCCTTGGTAGTTGGGTGATGATCCTTTCCTCCTATGACACTAGTTGGGCCCTGACCTCACCTTTTGGTTGGAATACACTGACAGACGGCTAAGGCTAAGTGTAGCAAAGAGTCCCCACAGGGTCCACACTCATTCACTGCCATTTTTCAAATGCCTTTGAACTCAGAACCCCAGTGAATAATGAATACTAGTTTGCCTTTCTTTGATCAGGCATTTCTTTGGGGACCTTCTAGAAGACAGGCATGGCTGAGGGCAGGAGGCAGCTAACCACCATCAGAATACCATTCTTATAAGAGCTGAGTGGTGCCCACTTCCCACATTGTTAGGATTTAATGACACGACACACAGAAAAATACACCTAACATATGCCTGGCTATTCAACACCAGCTAATGCCCAATTAATGCTTATTTCCTTCTCCACCATCATATCTTTTCCCTTATTCATTACAAAGTTATTATGAGAAAGAAACCAAAGCAGATTTGAATGCGGTTTTCATTTTCCTGCCATCCTGAAAGCCCAGTGATTCAATCGTCCAAGAACTAACCACAGTTAACTCAGCATATCACAGTGAAACTTCCCTTCCAGAAGAGCTACGATTCTGAAAGTGAATAGTAAGGGGCTAAATGTGATCTATGCATGGGATTCCTGGGTCCTCTGCTCCATCAGTCCCCTTGCGCTCTGTAGGTTACAAACCACACCTTTGCTGTTTGAATTACTTTTTGCTGGAGACCACAAGCAAAAATATATCATGACAATACTTTGACAAGTTTACCCCTAATTTTTCCTTAAATATTTTCAAATATGAAGCTTTTGAATTCTCAATGTTGTTAATGGTTACATTATTTTTCATGTTGTTTTTCCCCACCAAAACGATTTCTCCTTATGGTAAATTTCTGAGTACTTATTGGGCACCTACTATGTTCAAAGTTCTATGCTAAATGCTTACTTAACATTGAACAACTTTATAAAGTAGGTAATATTTCCCTGATTTTATGATGAGAAAACCGGGGTGAAGAGAGACATAGGAACCTGTGTCAAGTTATAGAGCCTGAGAATCCAAAATCTGGCTATTGTTTTGGAAAATACCTGCACATCTGAAAGGACAGCAAGAATGCATCCTTCTTGCTGCCCAAATGCACAACAAGTATTAGTTAAAAAGGGCAACTCAGGGAGTCTCTTGGGATCTTAGGAGTCTGTCAGGAGTCCCCCTTTTTGCCCTCATATCCCAAATCTGACATGAAAAGAATGGTCCCAAACATAGTGGAAGTATACCAGACTGCTTTGTCCAGGATAAAGCTAACCAGGTCAGCAGCTAGAAAATGTATTCCTTTCAAAGACAGGTCTTTATTGGCGACAGTCTAGTCCAGTGGTCTGCAAACTCATTAGTCAACAGAGCCAAATATCAACAGTACAATGATTGAAATTTCTTTTGAGAGCCAAATTTTTTAAACTTAAACTTCTTCTAACACCACTTCTTCAAAATAGACTCGCCCAGGCCGTGGTATTTTGTGGAAGAGGCACATTCAAGGGGCCAAAGAGCCACATGTGGCTCGTGAGCCGCAGTTTATCGACCACGGGTCTAGTCTATTAGGGAGAATCCTGGAGTTAGAAGACAGATTCTATTCTGGGTTGATAACTTTGTGGCTGTGGATTTTTGGCAACCACTCTAGGCTCTTATTATCAAACAGGGAGAATAAGTTACATATAAAAGGGTGTTCTGAGAATCTACTAAGATAGGCTTGCTCATATACCATCTCATCTGTCTCTTCAATTACTTATTTCCTCAGTATTACGTAAACTCCATGATATCAGGGATCTACTCCATATATTTCACTATGGAATTTGCAAGGCATGAACCACTGCCTGGCACATGGCAAATGTTCAAAAGTATTTGCAGGTAAATGAACTGTGTAGATTGTAAAGCATTAAGAATGTTCATTCTTAGCACTATTATTGAGGAGTTTTAAGTGGGGCTTTCATTAGATTAACTTTTCACAATATTAATACCTTAAGCCAGAAGTGAATCCAAGCGGTCACTTAAATAAGTGATGACCATGTTCCAATTTTTTGATGTTCCCCTTGAAATTATTTTTAAATTTTGTTCCCCAAATGATATCTGATATTAGCATTTAAATCACATGAAGTGAAAATGGTGAGCCTTCATTTCTTGTTTCTAATTTCTGTAACCTCCAAGAGGGTGTCTTGGTTTTGCTGATTAGTCTGCAACTTCCAGGTTCCCGCCAGATGTGAAAAACTTGCTTACTTGGAGGAGACGCTTGTACTTACTTGATGAAGTACTTGATTCCATCTGCTGTGTAAGCTTCCTCCCACCCATAAGGTAGACCTAGAGTGAAAGGAAGCCGAAAATACATTCAATACGATGACAAAGATAACTTCGAGGCGCAGACACAGACTCCCACATCTTTACAATGATTTGAGACCATTTCTTGAAGAAAATAACTTCCTAGAAAGGAGGAATTAAAACAATTCGGATGAGCTTTCCTACTCAGCATCTTGAGAACGTCATACATAGCTCCTGAACAGATAAGCTGCTTGTCATTTACATGGTGAGCATGTTTGTCAGCCAGATTCAAGTACAAATTCTGGGTGCAGGGGATGGTTTTTGCCTGGAGGCAGAAGGGTGGACAAGATGGCCTCTGCTCGACTCTTCTGGCTCTAAGGTTCTTTAATTGGCTCCCTTTGCATCCTTGCACTCAGCTCCACGGGGAATGGTGCATGCATGCTGGATCAGCACAGTTTGAAAGCAGCTTTTGGACAAGACAGAATTCCTTATGAAGTTTAAAAGCTTAGCAAAGTGATTTACAATGGATTATATTTTGTTAATTAAGAATTTTATGCACTAAACATAAACGACCAGACAACTGGCTGAACTTCGCTTCCATTTTTGTCATGGGATTGAGAATAGTTAGCTATAAAGAGATACAGACTGCCCTACTGTGGCTCAGTGGTTGAACATTGACCTATGAACCAGGAGGTGGCCATTTTGATGATTCTCATCATTGATGTTTCTCTCTTTCCCTCTCCACTCCTCTCTGAAGTCAACAAAAATATATTTAAAAAAAGAGATGGAGACTAAAGTAAGCAAGCAGTTATTTGGCCATGTTTCTGTTAAGAGTATGTTTTTGTCCTCCTCACACCATATTCTTCTTCTCTTATATTACAATTAGAACCTTCTAGAACATAATGGTTTCCATCTCTCTACCCTATCTCTGGATATTGCTAAGGAGTTTAACTGACCTTTCGGATCAGTCATTGATACAGCTTATCATGGCTCCTTCGATGGGTAAAGATAGATTAATGCACTACAGAACGGACTCCATGCACAGGAAAGTAACTGGGCTGTAGCCACAAACCATTAACTTCCATTTACCCAAGTCTCAGTGGGAGGTAGAGCAAAAATGCAGGAACTGTGACCATCTGATGAAATAAAACCTTACTCTGTCATTACTGCTTTGTAGAGGATGTTCTTTGAGAACAGCTCTCAGAAGGTTATTTTTATAATGAAGGAAAACAAAACAAGCTTTATTTTATCTTGATCTCCAGTCTTTTAACACAAGTTGTATACAATTAAGACCCTGTCCAAAAATTTATAATTATTTCCTTCCTAAACACAGGCCCCTTAGGAGTTTCTTTTCTCTCTCAAGGAATAAACGTTCTTATTTTAAGTAGAAAATGAGCACTTCTGGGAATTCAGCATAAGCAGTTGACTGGCTTCTTTTTTAATTAATTAATTAAGTTTTATTTTTTAAAGAAATACATTTTTATTGATTTCAGAGAGTAAGGGAGAGGGAGAGAGATAGAAATATCAACGATAGAGAGAATCCTTGATCAGCTGCCTCCTGAAGGCCCCTCACTGGGAATCGAGTCTGCAACACAGGCATGTGTTCTGATGGGGAATTGAACTGTGACCTCCTGGTTCCTAGGTTGATTCTCAACCACTGAGCACCACCGGCCAGGCTGACTGGCTTCTTGAAATCCCTCGAAGTGACACTATATGGCTCTTCCAGTGCCCACTGCCAGCTGTGCTCAGCCAGCCAGACCTTGATAAGCTGCTGCTGCTGCGCCTGTTTAAGTAGCTGTATTTTCTCCACGTTTTCTGTGTCATTGCTACAGATCACTTCCTTCATCACTAACAAGCCCTTATCTGCAATGAAGGATCTGATGATTATATATAAAAACCCTTTTTTCATAACAAAAATGCCCGAAATACCAGGATTTCTGATCACTAAGGCAAAGATAGCTAAATGTCTAGCCAAAAGGCATCCCAACACAACCAGGACTTTTGTCTAAATAATTTATTTGTCTGTCCAGCACAATTATATACATACTCTTCATTTCTCAACTCATAGATTTTAATGAAAAGGAGAAAACTGTATACTTCAAAGATAGTCTATTTTAATCCACAGGCTCATCTGAAAATCGAGATTGACACTGAGATGCCACATCTGCTAGCCATCAAAATCAAATTCCTGCCCAAGTTATTTTCTTACAATTATTGAACAGGGACTATAACTTCATAACAGATTTATTAAAGGGACCAATTCATATCTACTTAAGTCAAATGGTAATTCGATGACTGTAGCCATCAAGATAGTCCTGAATATTAAATTATATATATATATATATATATATATATATATATATATATATATATATATATATATATAGTTTATTTTGGGATAAAGTCTCTGTTATTTTATATATATATATATATATATATATATATATAGTTTATTTTGGGATAAAGTCTCTGTTATGAAAAAAATAAGCATTTCTGTTTAGAAGACTGAATGGGTCCTTTTTTTTTCCATGCAGTTAATATATAGACTTAGAGACTAAATTGATAGTAACTATCTATCAGTGGTATTTCAGTAATAGAAAACACAATCAATGTCCAATTTAAACTGAAAAACAGAATACACTGGTAATCCAAGTAGCCTACATTATATAATAAAAACGCTTTTGATTTCCACAAGCTTACTAGTATATGAGTACAATGAACTCAGCTTTCCACCTGTAAAGGTTTTTCTTTTCTTCACAATACGTAACTGGGGCATAATTATAACATATTAGCTAAATACTTTGTATTAATAATTATTGTTCCAAGGCATTAACATTTGTCTACATTCCCCATATCTTTATACTTGAAAATATATAATGCTTATATTTTTCTTTTCTTTTCATATTTGTTTGAAAGTTGTTGTAACAACTATAATCACTTGAAATAGTTTTTGATTGGAAGTGTTGGTGAACCCTCACATAACAGTCTCTTCATCAGAGATCTGTTTCCAATCAAACACTTCATGGTGATGACTCTGAAATCTTAGCGAGTATTTTGCCAAATAAGAGCATCGAATGTATTCAACTTAGACTATTGGCTGTCACCTAAATGTCACATATCCAAAAACAAACTCATCATATTCCCATACAAAATCGTTCCCTTCCAAGTTCCCAGTTTACTTATGTACCAAGATTCTCTTTGTCATGTTTGGCCCATGCATTAAATACTTATTGATCATTTACTAGGTGTTCAGCATTTTACTTGGTGCTCAATATACAATGACAAACAAATAAACATGGGCCTTGATCTCACGGAGCTTTAAAAAATAATCATAAATAAAGAAATCATGAAAGACAGGAATAAGTATCATGAAGAAAAGGCACAACTCCCTAATACATAAAGAACGCCTACAATCAGCAAGAAAAAGGTCAATGACCAATAGGAGTCTGTGAAACATGAGAAACAGTTGGGACACAGGACTCAAATGCAGTTAAACATATAAACATATGCTTAGTTTTACTCTTAATAAGAGAAATACTAATTATACTATTAGGAGAAGTCATGGGCATCATGGTAGCACATATTAAAAAGTAGTTTAATACACAGTGTAAAAAGCATTTGACATTTTGAGTGGAAGAAAGGAGGGGGGTTATTCTTATTGAAGAATAATTTCAATATTCTTTAGAGTACTGAAATAATCAAGTTAGAGAGCTTAATAATTTCAGTATTCTAAAGAATATGAAATTCACCTCATAGTGTAATTTTCACTTTATTTGCAGTCAGAACATCTAATTCTATATGTAATGTTCCTCAATTACAAGTTGAATAACATGAGAAAGTAACCTTGTGGAGTCTCAACTTTTTCATCTATCTTGCCTAGCTTATAGGGTTACCATGAGACTCTTATTAGGTAATATATCACTATACAAAGATATACAAAAGGAGACAATTACTCATAGTCATGAAGAGAACAGTTACTCCTTTTAGTTGTTGTTGTTGTTATTATTTTTAATCCTCACCCAAGAATAGAGGCTATTTTTTCCCAGTGACTCCTGGAGAGAGTAGAAGGGAGGGAAGGAGAAGGAGGAGGAGAAGAGAGAAAAATGCTTACTGCTCTTAACTAGATCTTACAGTTGTGTGTGTAATTACTAGTATAGATCACATTAATACAAAAGAAGAGAGAGAACACATAAAAAGGATTATGGCAAGTTAAATTTAGGCACAGTGAAGTTGTGCAGGTAAGGTGGTTAGGAAATGGTGGAGTCCAATCTCCAGATCCCATCTCTCAATCTGATTTGGACTCTCACCCAAGCCTATCCCTGATAGAGCTGGTCAAAATCTCCCTCACACTTGTCCAGCCTGTCGTGTTTCTTATTAGTGCCTCTGGATCCTTGCCTGCCTGGACCTTGGATCTGTCAGAAAGTCTACTCAACACTTTTTCTACTCACACTGGTTGAATGCCTACTATCCATGGCCTCACACATGGAATGGTGACCAGGTCCAGCACAGGGCCTCACACATGCACACTGGGTACACAGAAATAGTTGTTGACTGACTATGGAAATTTGCCTCCCATGAAGGCTGATGGCTCAGTGGATCCTGCACATACTTGAAATGTTCTTGTTATAAGCAAGGCCTTTGTACTCAGCAGGGGAACTTTCTCACAAATATTTGTACAACTGTTATTTGTGGATTTTGACAACAGGGTAGTGGACGACCAACAGACATTCAACTTTAGAAATGCCGTCACAGACCAGATGAAATGAAATTAAGATCATTTAGGTTTCCTACCCTCAGCATAAGTAATGCAACTTTAACTATCACTAGTTCCTAATCATATAGCATTTTGCTGTTAACATTCTTGTCTTTAATTTTTTTTATAGTGTGGTTATCTGAAAATCTATTAAGGATCTCACATTACTTATAGTAAAATTTGAAAAATATCATAAAAATAAAACTTCTTTTGGATATTTGTCTTTAAGCAGATTTGTTTAAATTTTTATTAGATGTATTTTCAAAAAATACTTACTATAAACACCTTACACCAGCAGAAACGGTGCTCCCTCTGTGCACACTCCCCCAGCTTCCCTGGCAGACCTCATTTTCCCCTGCCCGGCTGGTACTTCTGTGGTTTGTACCAGTTTCTATCACAGCCCTTATCACTCCTTCATGTAAAACATGAGTTCCTTGAGAGCGATGACTATATCTTATCTTTGTATCACTTTCTGGTACACAATATGGTCTTTGGTGAATAAATGTTCAACAATGGTTTGTTGAGCATTCACATTAAGACCCAGCTACAGATTTTTAAAAAAGCAATATTGGTTGGAGAAAATTAGAGGAAATGTGGCATATTAGGACTGCTTTCAGGTGACAGTGACAGACTACCCAGCTGGGCAGTGAACGAACACGAGTTTATAGTTAAGGAGCCTGGAACTTGCTCAATAATAACATCAAGGCCCAGGTTCTTTCGATCTTTCTACTCTAGCATCCTTAGTGTCACCCTCCATTTGCAGAAATGCCTCCAGGGCCTCAGACATCACATCATATTGAAGACAGGAAGGAGGACAATGAGGTGGTTTCAGCTCCATGTGTTCTTACCCATTACTTAAAAACTTGCAAAATGAGCTGATAAACAAAACAGGCTCAGAGACATAGAAGCATGAAACAGACTGATGAATCTCAAAGTGAAGGTGGGACTGGGATGGTGGGTGGGGAGAGATTAACTGGGGAATTTATATGAATATATGCATAGCCCATGGACACAGACAATAGTGTGGTAAAGGCCTGTGAGGGGCAGATGTGAGGTAGAAGGGGTCAATGGGGGGGAAAAAAGGGCACATCTGTAATACTTTCAACAAAAGATAAATTTAAAAAAAAAGTTCCTAAGCAGACTGTCCTTCACATCTCATTGGTCAGGAATGGAGGAGGCAGAAAAAGTGAACGTCTGACTTTACAGTTTCGAATGTGACAGACGTGGCAGGGCAAACACTGAGTCTGCCATAGATGCCATAAACAGTCAGACAATAGGACGATAGTAATTAAGATATTAAGGCACCAGGCTTGTTAGGATGAGTGTGTCTGAGATCTTGATGATCCTAGGATAGCAGTGCAAATGGAGATAGAGTTAATAATTCATGTTGAGATATGTCCTCAAGACTATGGTTGCTTACAGCTGGCTAAATAATGAGATGTCTGTTTCAATCTTGCATCTCATAGTTCTTTGAGTGCTTCTAAAATTATGACAGTCTACCTTTATCTTCCATGCACCCACACTTCCTTTTGGTTCCATTACTGCCATTGAAAACTTTTCAAAGCCAAACCTTAAATGCTATATTCTCTATAAACGATTTCCTGATTTTAAAACATTTTTCCTCTGTTAGTACCATTCATACAATATGTAATGTCTTCCATTTCACTTTGTGATAATTTGCACAAATATTTTATTCCTCTCTTCCCGAAGACTGCTAACTCCTTGAGGGTGCTGAGTCTTCCTCAGACAAACTTGGATCCAAAATAGCATTTTCTTTTCTTCATTTTTTAAAATGATGTTTTTATTGATTTTTAGAAAGAGAGGAAAGGAGAGGGAATGAGAGAGAGAAACACTGATGTGAGAGAGAAACATCGATGATCTGCCTCCCGCATGCACCTCCACTGGGGATCGAACCCACAACTTGGGCATGTGCTCTGACAGAGAATGGAACTGGCAACCTTTCGGTGCCTGGGACGACACTTAATTTAACCAAGCCAGGGTCAAAATAGCATTTTCTAAATTGAATATTTAATTCATGCCCTTTCATTTGCTTACTCAGACTCTTAGTGTTGGAAGGAAGGAAATAGAAGGGAAGATAAGGAAACAGAAGAAAAACAAAGCCACCGCTTGCCTGTGGTGATGGCAAAAACGAGATCAAAAGTTTCCATTCTGGGTTGAGAATGGCATTCCCTCTGCATGCAAGGGCTAGAAAATAGTGCCTCCGCTGGGCTGATGGAACTCTGAGGGCATGGAGTTTACCAGGCTAGTGGTCCTACAAAATATGAAAAAGGCACTCCTTACTCTAGGAAACATGGGCCTGTATTGGAGCATGCATTTGGGTTGTATTTCAGCCCCATGTATCCCCAGGACCTTTGCTTTCTGTGCAAAACGCTTTGCAACAGCCGTATAGAAGGGATTTCAGAAGTTCCATGGTTTTTTCTTTGTTAATCCTGATCCGAGGATACCTTTTCCACTGATTTAAAGAGAGTAGAAGAGAGGGGGAGATAGGAAGATAGAGATAGAGATAGAGAGAGATAGAGAGAGAGAGAGAGAGAGAGAGAGAGAGAGAGAGAGAGAGAGAGAGAGAGAGAGAAGAGAGAGAGAGAAGAGAGAAACATCAATGTGAGGGAGCTACCTTCTGTATGTGCCCCTGTGGGTTGGGGATCAAACGTGCAAACCAGGTATGTGTCCTGGACTGGGAATCAAACCCTCAACCCTAGCCAGGGCTTGGAAGTTCCATTTTCATCCAATATATCTACAACTGTTTTAGGATTTGCCCAAGCACTGTAGTGATGGCAAATACAGGACTTCGCATTTTTGGATAGGCCTAATTGTCTAAGGTTCTTGCTCATAATTGAGCCAAAATATGTCCTCCTGTTGTTTCTATCTTATGGCTCAAAGACTTAACTTCTGATTCTGTATGTAATAATCATGTCTTAAAGCACTGTACTGGCATAGAAGCTGCCTTGTAAGCAATACGCAAGTAATGGAATGACATGTAACTATAGGCAGGGACCATGAACATGTGTTTGGTTATCAGACATTTGTGTGTACTAGTACATGCAGATATAGGGTATCCTAAAAAAATGTATACACACTCTAACAGCTGATAACTAATAATTTTGAACTCCTTTTCAAGTTTAACTGATTTGAAATAATGGGTGAAGCCAGACTAAGCTTTGAACAAAGAAAATTTATCCTGAAGTGCCACTAGATTTTTTTTTAATGGGAATACATAAAAGATAAAGGTTACAGTACAAAAACTGCAATAGTAGAGGAACTGAGGGCACACAAATACCAAACAAAATGATTCTATACGTTTGCGATTCCATTGCTTCGTGTTATCAGCAGTGCCTGGACCAGAATGGTCATCAGTTTGAAAACAGACATTTACCAAAAACATTATTCATTTCTGTAGATCCTTTTAAGTTTTGAAAATGAGCTGTATGTTAATAAACACTGACTTTATAATCATTCAAAGTGTATATACATTTTGGGGACATCCTACATATGTATTTAAAATCCAATAAATCAAATTATCTTTAAGAATATAATTTATAAACTCTGGGAATTTTAAACTTCATTTCTATTGTCCCCCCCCCCCCCACTGGATCCCAGTCTTTTATTACACTCTATTTTATGATCCACTTTAATCACTTGCCATCTCACAATGACTAGTGACTCTATTACATGTGGAATTTCAAAATACCATTATTGATTAAAAATTAAATGCTTGCAGATAAATGTATAGAACAGTAAGGGCTGATATTTAAAATGTAACAGTATTACGAAGTTTTCTTTCTCATGTCCTCTAGGTATCTTGGGAAAGGTCTGAACTTAATTGAAAAGAGAACTTCACAAAATAAGGAGGGAAACCTTTTCATTTGTAGTCCTTTCTTCTTGAGAGGTATGCTTTAGTAACCTTAACTGTGGTTATGTGTTAAGAATAAAAGTGAGATTATCAGGTTGGTTTTATTTGATGAGCAATCAAATATATTCTTAAAAGTTATCAGTATGATTAAAGCAGTAAAATACAAAGGCTAGGTGCACATGCTTAGAAAATTCAAACCATCGAAAGACTCCTTTCCCTTGTTTGCAGTACTTAAATATCCAAACCATGAAAGAAAAGGATTATACTTGTAAGATTCCATTTATTCAGTAACTTATTAATAGAGTTTAGTGATGAACATAAGCTGAGTTAAAGTTCATCTTTGTATCACTTGATACATGCTAGAACTGGATACGAAGATACTTGGTTACAGTAGGAGATCAACCATCAGTTAAGGTAGCATATATATAGTGGGTATAAGATAGCAGATATATTTTTATTTCATATACTTGTATTTATCTGCTTTACTTCAAACCCAAACATAAAGATATATTCAGTTGTCAATCTTTACTAGGTCAAAGTCTTTCCTTGGTTGATTAGTCCTCTGATTAGGATTCTGTAAAGGTTTTTTTTTTTTAAGAAACCACACTCAGAATGCATGAGATGCCATTTCCAGTTTCGGTTTCTTTAAAGTGGACTGAGAATTAAGAACAGTTATGGAACAATAATTTTCCCAGAATCATTTACACATGATTCCCTCACATCTGATCAGTAGCATGATTAGCTCACCTTTATGAAATCTCTCTAAAGCATTCAACTTATTTTTTGTAAAAACACCTTTCTTTCCACACTCACATTTCATCAACTTACAAATTATACAATTACTTTATACTGGCAAGTACAACTGGCATGAATCATTTTGCACATAAATGCAACCAACTCTGATAATAAACTTTAACCGGTGGCAGTTAAGTGCATGGCAGTACCAGAGAGAGGTTGTTGGGAACAGACATCACCCATGCACAGCAGTTTGCTTTACAGAGAGAATGGAGTGGATTAGTTAACCTGGTTGAGATAGTTTCTACTTTTTGGAGAAAGTGGTTCTAAAAATAAAAAAGATATGGAGTCTTTTGTAATTATTGAGAATCATTTAAAAAATTTTACTATCTACTATGACAATTACGTAACTATTCAGAAGCATGCTTTCAAAACCATTCAGTTTCTCTTTCCATTGATCTTTCTGACCAGTTCCTTTAAGTCTGATTTCTTCTTTCTCTATGGGCCTCTAAATGTTTCTAGGGTACAGCCTTGGATCCCCTCATTTCCCTACTAATATTCATATCCCAGGGAGCGCCGTGACTTTCAGAGCTTAAAAAAACCTATATATGCTATGACTTTCAAATGTGGCCAGCCAAGCCTTTTTCTGACTCCAGACTAATATAAGCAAATTCCCAATAGCATCTCCACTTAGATGTTTCACAGGCAAATGATACTTAATTTTCCGCAAAAATAAGTTTTATTTCTCCAAAGCTTATCCTCCCTGAAATCTTCCCCATCTCACTAAATACACCTATTCTGGCGCCTTTCATGCCTTGGGGCAGGCAGCCATTGGCCTCTGTCTGGAATGCTATCTTCTTGCGCCATGTGGCTGGCTCCTAGTTACCCTTGAAGTCTTGCAGCTTACCAAGCAGACAATCCTGACTGCCCCTCCATTTCTATCAGAGCAGGTGCACGCTCGCCATCAGCCACAGCTCTTGCTAATAGACCACACATCAATAGATCACACGTCTACTGATTTTCCTGTTTATGGTTTGTTTTTCCAACTAACCCATAAGTTCTTTGAGAACAGAATCATGTCTCATTCATCCCTGTCTGCTATGAACCTAGCAAAATGCCTGACATATAGTAGGCTCTCAAGATTGTTTGCTGGATAAATACATAACACTTTATTCTTGCTCCTTAGAACACTCACCATAATTTATAAGTAATTTATATGATTAAACTTTTTAAGAACTCCAATTACTCCCCTACCAAGTATACCCTCCGAAAGGCCATGCCTGTTTACTCCCCCAATCAATATCCAGTGTCTGACACATCGTTGGTACTAATCAGTATTTGCAGAAGAAATGAAGGGAGGGAAGGGCAGAAGAGATGTGACAGTGTGACTAAGAAAGAGAACAGACCCTAAAAAAGAATGCTTCATAGTAATACTTGGAGATTATGATAACAATTCAAATACATTCAAACCCTCAGTTGTTTTGCCACATAATGCAAACATCTGTCCTTTTGGAAACACAAAGTTTAGCAGATGAGTCAGTATTTCACTTGTAAGACAGATGCTGGATGCCATTTAGATCTAGTTGAAAGAATCATTTTATTTTCTGATTATTAGTCCAGCCAATTTGGATAGACCTGTTTCTTTAAGACACCTAATTCTTAAATGAGTGCTGTGCTTTTTAGTCAAGGCCAGAGTGTTGCATGAGAAGGCTTGACTCTGTGATGTATGTTCAGTGAAAGAACCTGAACTCTGTCCAGTTTGCTGACAGTGATGTGATAGCATAATTGTCACCTTAAGACCTCTGGTCACTATAAAAATATAAATGGGCTACAAAGGAAAATTTCATAACTAGTCTTTTTTATACTAAGGGTTAAGCCAAGAGAAAAGGTTATAGTATGGATGAATCTGCCATACCACTTATCAGTGGCAGAACTGGGTAGCTGTTTGCTTTCCAGAGTAAATACTTTTTTTTTTAAAGAGTGAGATTATAATAGTAGATTCTTTGAAGAGAATAGATTGAAAATATTTGTTTAGTACAATAACAAATTAGAGAGTTACAGTTTCTGCCTACCGGAATTCTAAGATTACACTCAACATAGAAATAAATTTCTGTATGTGTACAAAAAAGCATATCATTAAAAACACAACTTAAGAGTGAGTCTTTAAATATTTACCTACTGAGAAATTTTCCTCTAGAAAGATTCTTAATTATAGTTAGCTTATTAGCTTATCTGCATTATAATAGCACCATGTACTTGTTTTTCATTAATCAAAGGTTTTGATTAAAAACTTTACACAGTTAGTGCCTCTATGTAGCTGACTCATATTTTATGATTAGTGGTAGGTGTGCAGAGAGGGAATACACTGGTTTTATACAGGAAATACTACAGAGTCTTGAAATCTAGGTCACATAACACAGCACAGTTATAACAGAAAAGCACAGAAGCCCAATGTTGGCTTGTCTTCTACTCAAATTAAGAAAATCATGTTTAAACAACAGTTAACAATTAACTGCTTTGTAATTATACTTGGTTAATGCACATGATAACTAGTTATAACCATAATTATACTTCTTGACCACTTCACAGTCTTAACTTGCTACCTTCATATTCAAGGAAGCTTATATGCAATGTGTGCTAAGAGCAACCATTAGACAGAAAGCCAGATAATAAAATGTGTGCTTGTGTGAAACCTTTTATCTAGAAATCTCAAAACTGTTTCAAACACCAATTAAATTTCTAAAGCATCTTAGGCAGTGGAGTTGAGATGGGGAAATTTGACATGTCACGTTAAGTCAAAAAGATTTTTATGCCTTTGTCCTTTGAATGTGTTTATGGTAAACATATATGTGTGTGCTATGATCTAGGTACTGATGGTCTTTGGAAATAACACAAACACAATGAAATACGTTATCAATAAAATATTTAAGCTATGTTCTCAAATGCAAATATACTCCCCAGCAATGTTTTGAGAACATTTATCAGGTCTTTGGAAAATGGTAATATTTCCCTTTAAGCATTTAAAAAATTATGTTTATAAATGTGTATATTTCATGAAACTTTTAGTCCTTGAGACATAAGAAAGTAGCTCAGATGTTTTCACTTAAATATAAACAGTCAAACAGGGCATTATTTCCTGAATTTGTCTTTTTAAAATATATTTTTATTGATTTCAGAGAGGAAGGGAGAGGGAGATAGAGAAACATCAATGATGATAGAGAATCATTTTATTGGCTGCCTCCTGTACCCTCCTGCCCCCAACACTGGGAATGGAGCCTGCAACCCGGGCATGTGCCCTTGACCAGAATCTAACTAAGGATCCTTCAGTCCACAGGCCAACACTCTATCTACTGAGACAAACAGGCTAAGGCGATAAATAAATATTTTTTAAGAAACTGTGACAGGAGTAGAGAGTCAAATATTCCAGGGAACAGCTTATCCTATATAATAAAAGGGTAATATGCAAATCGGCCAAACGACGGAACAACCGGTTGCTATGACGCACACTGACCACCAGGAGGCAGATGCTCAATGCAGGAGCTGCCCCCTGGTGGTCAGTGCACTCCCACAGGAGGGGCACCACTCAGCCAGAAGCCGGGCAAGTGCAGCATGGGAAGCAGGCCTAAGCTGGCAGCAGACATTCCCCAAGGGGTCCCGGAGTGCAAGAGGGGCGCAGGCCGGGCTGAGGGATCCCCCCCCCTCCCCCGAAGTGCATGAATTTTCGTGCACTGGGCCTCTAGTTTTAATATAATTATGCCATTGCATTTTATTAAAGAGAAAACAGTGGTTTCTACTCCAAAGAAAAAGAGGGGGTAGTCAAAACTTTAGAAAATACACAAACAAAATGTTCACTTCTATGTGTGAAACAGTACATAATTAGTCATTTTTTTAAAAGAAAACTTTAGGGTGATGAGCTGGGTCAAGATGCCACACAAATGCGATCTTCCTCCTAAACTGACTCCTAAGAAGTGAGAACACACAGAGAACCCCGAGCCTGGCAGCTCCTCGGGGTGAAGAGCATCCCAACTCTCGTTCCAATCTCTAGGAACTCGTATTACATACTGACACATCTCCCTTACCTTGGGTTAGAAAAGAGAGATAGATGATTTAACTATGTCCAGTGAATTGCATTTATATTTTTAAAAAGGGCCAATGTGTTTCCTAAGGAAGTCTCTGAAGGCTGATTTACTGCAAGGGACTCTGAAAACCTCGCGGTAGTCTGTTTCCTTAAGTTAATGTCACTTCACCATCTACTCGAGCCATAAAACAATAGCATTTTCATGTTTAGAAAAACTCCCCAACCCAAAGCATAACACTGTACTTACAGAACCTTGTCAGTACCACCTTCCGATAGCAACCTATATTGCAGCACCAGGACACAGCAAAGGTGTTTTCAGTAAAGGCTAAGGTGGACAAAACCTTGCTTACAAAGAACAAATACTATAGAGACTTCACCTATTTTTTTTCTGAGTTCCAATTGTGGAGAGTAATTAAGAGGGTGCCAAAACACTCAAAGTCAAGGGTGGCTCTGGGAAAGAGGAGAATTATGACTGTCACACCCCAGGGGCCCATTGGGTTAACTGGGGAGAATTGAGAACTTAGTTTTGTTTCCAATAATGGATCCAAGACGAAGAGTTGCATCTTTTATGACCAGGTTCTTTCTGCCTTGATGCTATTGGACCAATTATTTTTTTAAAAATGTATTTTATTGATTTTTTTTTACAGAGAGGAAGGGAGAAGGATAGAGAGTTAGAAACATCGATGAGCTGCCTCCTGCACAGCCCCTACTGGGGATGTGCCCGCAACCAAGGTACATGCCCTAGACTGGAATCAAACCTGGGACCCCTTTAGTCCACAGGCCGACACTCTATCCACCGAGCCAAACCGGCTAGGGCATGGACCAATTATTTTAACCAAGAGGCCAACAAGCCCATCTTTCTTAATCTCCCTTTTCATTAAGGACACTGAAAAGAAATGCTAACCATTTCCTGAAGGAAACAACAGAAGACTGTTTTCCCTTGGGTCCTCTATTACTTAAGTAGTTCCCATTTAGCCTCGTCTCAGCACCGTTTTTGTCACAACAGTCTGCACACAGCACACACGGTAGCAATTACCCTAAGGGGCATATTACTGTTAACAGCCCAGCCAGCGATTTGATTATCATTGCATGGTTGATGGCTTTTTAGGATAATAACACTGATACAGGCAACCAAGTGCTTTAGTTAGTTTATGATCCTTTTTTCTCAGAACAGATCCAGGTCATATTTGACTTTAATATGGGGACACAGTGCAATGCAACTTTAAGGCCATTGTGGACAAGTATAATCCTTAACTGGGTTCCTCAGTGGCTCATGTTAGCCCAGTCTCCAGGAATGGAGGTGGCTCCCAACCTAGATGACATCTTTAAATAGTATTTGCATATCCAGATGAATGAAAAAGGTACAGAACGCGAGGAGAATGGTAAATAACACAAGGAGTGTGAAGTCTTCCACGTAGGAGCCAGCGCAGGGGGAACATAAGAGCAGGCAAGATTGGAAAGGTGGAGAAAGTCTGGGATGAACTGCTTTGCAGACCAGCTATTAGGGCAAATAAGCTTATACAAGAATTAGTTGTTCCTACATTTTACAGGTGAGAAGGCTGAGGCACAGAGGTTATGAAACTCGTCAAGTTCATGTTGCTTATAAGAGGCAGCAGTGGGATTTGAACCCAGGAAAACTGAGTCTTGAGTCTATGCTGTGGGCCACGATATTCCTTCTCCCGTTACATAGAAACAACACAAAAGTTTTAAAAAATTGAAATAAAAGATTGAAAGAAATTAAGTCAAAATGTAAACAATGATTGTCCCTTAGTGGTGAATTATAAGCAATTTTTCCTGCTTATCCACTTTTCAGATCTTTTCAAAATTAACGAAAATAAAGTTGAACATATTTTTGTCAGCAGACAATAAAATAAATATAAGGTGTCTCCTCAAATGTATACACACACTTTGAATAATTATAAACAGTGTTTATTAAATATGTTTCATTTTCAAAATTGAGCTATCAGCTATGACAGTGTGCATACATTTTTTGGGGAAACCCTGTATATTGCTGGCTTAAGTAACATTTTCCCTTCTATCTCAGCACTTCTCAATTTAGAAAAAAACTGTGCACACACTTAAATGACACGCTGTTGAGAGTTATCAGAGCACCTTGCATCCCTGACGAGAAAGTCACAGAAATCTGGGCACAGGCGGGAATTTGTTCAAGTTAAGTAACAGCTACCATATGTTATAGGATCGGTATAGATGCAGCTCAACTTCCTAGACCTTTTTTCCTTAATCCTACACCTTTTAAACTAGAGTTACATAGCTGACATTTACAAAATGACCAGAAGGTCTAAGAGACATTGAAATGCCTTACGAATCACGGAAGAAACATTAAACTGGCACTCAAGGCAGCGCTGGTAAAATGTATGTCTGCCCTCACCAATCTATGGAAGCATCTTTCTCAAAGGCCACAAATGCTCACAATCACAGCCAATTTGTTTCTCAGGTGTTGTCCTCTTGTGACCAGCATTTAGCGTTCCTTACCACCCCCGCCGTAAAATTCTCTTCTCCTTGGGCTTTATTTTTTAACCTCCCAATAATCTACCTTCATTTCTGCTCCTAGCATCCTGACTGCTCTCCATCTGGCCCCTCTTCCTCTGGGCTGTCCCCACAGGACTTCTCCTTCTCTTCCTGATACATCCTTTCTCTACAATATTTGGGCTTCAACTATCAGAACTACACGAATCATCCCCTAACCATCTCCAATCCTGACCTCACTCTCAATGTCCCTCTAAATGTCTATGAGCATTTCTACAGAACTTGTCTGTTTTTTCTCCCAAATCTGTCTTTCTTTCTGGGTTACTTGTGACTTTGGATGGTTCTACCACCCTTCAGTTATCCAGGCTCAAAAATTCAGTGTTGTTTTTACTTCTCCTCTTTGTTTCTCTCTTCGACGGTTGTTCAGTCCTATATAATCTACCTCCAGGATCTTATTCATTTAGTTGTTCAATTAACACATACTAAAGCACTGAGGTAATAGATTATGGGGCTACAGTGGTGAGAAGACATGTAAGAACCTTGCCTTCCTGTATTTTACTTTCTAGTGGGACAGAATGTAAAATACAGTCTCAGGTAGCAATCTGTGCTATTAGAAAAAACAAATTAGAGTAGTAGAGGAATCATGAGTGATACTTACTGATGAGGGGGTCTAGTAGTTTAGAGTGGCTGGGAAAAGCCTCTTTGAGAAGATGTGAGAACACAGATCAAGAATAAGTGAAAGAGTGAGTCTTATGAAGTTCTGAGGAAGGCCATTCCAGGGAGGTGGAGGGCAAGTACAGAGACAATGAGGTGGGAATGAGCTCGGCATGTCAACAACCACAGAAAGATCGATGTGGCTGGGGTAGTGTAAGCAGGAAAGAGTGGCAGACAATGAGAACAGACAGCTAGTCAGGGCCAGGAATGAGGACCTCTTATGCCAAGGTCAAGAGTTCAAATCTTATTCTAAGTGTGATAGGAAATGGATGGAGAGTTTGGACTCGAGGAGTGATGTGGTTTGGTTTATGTATTAAAGACCACAGAGAATAGGCTGTAGGGGAGAAGTTATGCACACGGCCTTTGAGCATCTCTACACATTTTATCAATTCACTTTTTAGAAATAAAGGTTTGAATTCAACAGGTATGTAATTTCCTAATTCACAAATAAGACATTAGGAGCTGAAATGCTTTCATTTGCTTAGTTTAGATTAAAATAATACTATGTTTCTGAAGTGAACAGTAAAAGCAACAGAGCATATATTTTCACCCATTTCCTACTTATATGTTATGTAAATGAAACCAAATCTTTTGGGCATTTTGTCATCAGTATGTCCAACAAGGTAATTAGGAATTAATTAGCAAAAGCATTTATAAAGAATTTACAAATTGCTAGTAATGAGGTACAAAGTACCAGGCATTCAATGCACCAAACAGGAATGAATAATGTTAAGACTGTTTCCACTAGGGGTCTACAGAGAAAAAAGTTGAAAATAAAATGAATAAAAGATAAAGGCATTTCAAATATTGTCAGGTTATAAAAGGTTTGCGCTCTTATGTGATGTGAAGATAGAAAATGGAGACAAAACAAATGAGTCCATTATGTTAGTATCATTTGGAATCAGACAATTAAGCTTTTAGCATCTGCCAACACTGAGTGTGTCTCCTATAAAACTAAAGAGAGCTCTGTAGATTATGAAGAAAACAAGAGAATTATGAAATAACCAGCATTCATATTAGTTTGGTAAGGTTCATTCTATTTACAATATGTAATAGACTCCTCTCTGTGTTCTCAGGATTCATTCATTTGCTTCCCTGTGAACAAATAAAGGTCATGCTTGTCTTTTTGTTCCCAGAAATCTATGAAGGGAAAACACCACAGTAGGGAAGGGTGTCTTTCCTTCTTTCTTACTGAATTTATGGGGGAGGTAACTTAACAAATTCACTCATCAAACAGTCACATCAGCTGTGTGTCCAGCACTGTGATAGGCATTGGGAATGCTAAACTGAATGAGACAATATCACGTGGTGAGGAGGGACAGTGGCTTCTCTCAGGAAGACTCACCCACAGTGTTTCTAACATAATCTTAACTAAGCTGTTTTCCCCAAACTTCCCCCGATTGGATAGAAAGGAGTCAAAGAGATGGGCAAGGCAAAAGGGAGTCATCTCAGCAGGGTGTGAAGTTGCTTCACAAAGCTCACTAAGGTGATCTACAGCTCTAAGAAGGTGATCTACACTAATGAAAGAGAAATATACAAACTGACTGTCACTTTGTGATGCCCACCAGCAAATCAGGAGTGAGTATGCAAACTAACCTGACAAAGATGGTGGTGGCCCCGCCCCCCAGTTGCTCCGGGCCTCTGGGCAGCATGCATGTAGGTGCAGAGCAGCTGGGCAGGGCAGGGTGCCTGCTATGAGGGGGAAGGCAGTGGGGAGAGGGAGCTATAGGAGTGGTGCTCCAGCTGGAGCGAAGACTGAAGGCTCTGGCCAGAGCAAAGGCAGAAAGTGGCGGCCAGAGTGAAGGCCTGGGTCCCGGGTGCCAGCAGCCAGGGGAAGGAAGGCCTATTGTATGAATCTTCGTGCAACAGGCCTCTAGTTTGTATATAAGAGGGAACTTTTTTCACACAGGGAAACACTCTAGCCTTGTCACTCTGAAGGTCATTTTCTGAACTGGGAAGATTCAGGCAAATGCCAGTTTGTTTTTCACAAACATACCAGGCACTTTCCTGCCTCAGGGCCTTTGCACTTGCTGCTGGGACATTTTTCTATGAGATATCTCTATGGCTTACTCCTTCCTCTTAGGGGCAGAATGACTGTGAAAATGTAGCTTACCGTAAAGGTTTGCAATGAACGGGTGGCTACTCATACCCATTCCTGGGCATTTCTACCTTTTCTATATAAGTTCAGCAAGGCCTCCCTCTCCATATACAAGACTGCAATACGGGAGCCCTTGAGGCTGCCAGTTAGACTTAAACTTCTCTATTATTTCAAACTTTATATTCCCAAAGTAAATGTGAGTTGAAGCTGGGTTTCCTATGCAAATATAACTGCTACTTAAAGAGTGAAATGTTAGTTTGCAATTGTTTTCAAGGTCTCAGCACATGGTTTCCTGTGTGTTTTCAGTGGAGTGATTTAATAATGATAGATGATACAAATATACATTAGTAGGAACCTTTCACCACCTTCCAAGGTTTCTAGATCTCCCCCTACTCCTCCAACAAAGAGCGGGGAAGAAGAGAATCATTTAGCCTCAGACAAGACTGCAAGGACAAACTACTTCTTTTACATAATGACAATGAATGATGAAAATTATAATGATGATATATATTGAGTACCTACCAGATGTGAGTCACTTTATAAACATTATCTTTAATAAGCTTGCTCCTTCAGATGTATTATATTTAATTCTTGTAACAACTCTATGAGTTGGTGATGTCTCCATGTTCACAGATGAAGAAAATGAGACTCAGAGAGCTTAGAGAAACCCCAAAATGCAAATCTATTGGGTAGTAGAGCTGTATTTGAACCTATACTGTTCTGCCTCTCTACAAGTAAAAATGAGTTTAACCAAAGAACTTATATGCATAACCAATGAACACAAACAATGGTGCGGTGAAGGCCTGGGCGTGGGTAGGTGGGAGTGGGATGAAGGGGGGACAGAGGGAACGTCTGTAATACTTTCAACAATACTTAATTTATAAAGATAAATTTTAAAAATGAGCCTATTGTTTTGACGAAGATAGCATTTAGGGTACATAGAACTGATTTTTATGTAAAAACTACAGACAGTTTCACAAATGTTACTCCATTTTAGCCCGTAATGTAATGAGCCAAGCTGCTCATTCTTTCCATTTTATAAACGGAGCAAAAGTGAGGTTGAGGAATTAAATCCAGATTTAAAAGATCTCGTGCAAGAAGCAGGTTCTCTCACTCCCAATTTACTCTGGGAGTGAATTTATGTTGACTTTAACTTTCATTAGCATTTGGGAGAAGAAATGAGAAACACCAACAGCATTGTGCAGTCCCAAGACATAATCATCTTAATCTAATTGGTAATGTTGGTTGGATAAGTTCATAAGGTCACACGTTTTTGAAAAAGATTGTTAAAGATTCAGTTCTTGATTCTGTATCTTCAGTTTTAAGATCTTTAACCTAAGCGCATCTATTATTCCCCTTTTATGCACTTCTTTGTAAATGATGCCAAAGGGAGTTTTTATTTCTTACTGTGAGGTTTCCATGATGCTTAACTTTGTTTTTCTTTACTTTTAAAAGATGGTTTAAATTTCAGAAGTAACAAATGATCCCTCTAAACAGAATATTCCAAGACAAGTTTCTAATAAACACACACACACCAAACACACACACACACACACACACACACACACACACACAAAACAAAACAAAAAAAACAAAAACAGATACTCTGCCAATCTGACTTCCTGGAAAACTAATGCATCAGAGTTAGGTATCCTCTATAACTGATAAAAAAATTGGGAAAATTTTTTGAACCAATGAAAGCTGGTGCTTTATTCTGAAGATGTAAGTCAGGAAAATTAGTTAAGATGAGGTAAATTTTGGTCAATGATTCTAATTAAAATAAAAAATGAACTCTAAACATAATCTTCTATTTACATAGTGCTTTACATTTTACAAAGCACTTTAATATAGTTCCCTTTGTGCCTGAAATAATGTCATGAAGACTGTATTCCCATTCCAGAAACTTAGGTACCTAAGAAGTCACCATATTTTATCAAACCTAAGATACCGTTGAGTATAAGACCTCCTCCCTCCGCACCCCCTCCCCCCGTACCCCTTCCTGCCATGTTATATACTCCAAAGAGAAAAAATATCCCAATTCAATTGTGATGTAATGACAACCCCTAGAGACCCATAGGACTCATCAGAAGATCTGAGTTAGGGTTCTGGGATTGTCTGCTCCAAGTCTGTGACTTAAGTACATCATTTAAGTTCTCTGAGCCTTGATCTTTTTCTACCTTTTAAATTAGAAATGATAATGCCTATCTCACAGGATTTATTGACATGCAGACATATTGATGTAAAATAGTACTTTTAAACCTTATGTAAAACTGATAAAATTTAAAAACCTTTTATCTCTATGATATTACGATTTCAAAATATATTATCTGTCCTAGTAATAGTCATATTCTGTTGTTGAAGGCAGAAAGTTCTGGATCGAAATTGAACTCATTTATCACATTAAATTATTGCTCGAGCTGTTACTGCAACAACGGCTCCCACTGCTGTCTTTTCTGAGATGAGCTGTTGCTACTTCGTCCTCATTTGACCTCTGACACCCATCCCATTAACCCCCAAAATTTACTCCGTTTGGATGAGGACATCCTCAGTCCTTGAGAGACAAATATTTCTTTCTGGCATCATTTACATTTTGCTTGTCCAGACAGTTACAGGACTGCAGTGCGAACTACACTTTAGACATTCTGTTATTATAGTCAGTTCTAATCGTGAAAGAAACTGGAGTTCCATTTTTTGGAAGGCAGATAGTTTAACAGACTTTACCATCAACGCCCTTCTGTAGTTTTTGAAGCAGCCCTTGTATTTTTTTTCCTGCTATTGTGTTAGAAATCATTTTATGTTATGATCTGTTCATCATGTTAGTCCTAAGGTGTATAGGCTTTTACTAGATTAAATCTTAGATGCTGTCCATTCTGCAATCCCCTTGACAACCATACTCCTGTCCTGTGGGAGGAATTAAGTACTGCTCATCTAGCCAAGCCTTCCTATATTAAGGCTGCTGGCAGTCTATGTGATTCAAGTCTGGATCTGAAATACTTTCCTGATAATGATTTTCCATGAAAATGCATACCTTGGATCACTCCTCACTAGAAATCTGTGTATGTGCACTAAATACAGGAAATATGGCGGCTTTATGATTTTATAACAAACTGTATTAAGTTTGCTTCTTGTATACCGACAGAGAATAGCAGAGGATTACTACAGATTTGGTATTATTAAACAAATTCACCATTTCAGTTCATGGAATTTGTTCCATGAAAAAGGCACATACTCAATAGTTAATTAATGTGCCGAAGGAGTAATAGGGCAACACGAGGTGGGCTAAGATCTGTGATGACAACACAGCATTGCTTTGTGCATCTGGAGTCATGGGCCCCATATGCACAGGGATATCAAGTCTGAACCTCAGTATTGAATTTCAGGTGTTCCAAACGTTATCCACTCACATTAGTAGATGTAATACTGATCCCTTTTTATACAAGGAACCTTTGCTCCTAGCTACTCCAAACCGAGCCCAAGCTACTACCATCTCCCTTGTCGACCACTGCAGTGGCCAAGTAGTCTTCCTGTTTTCTTTACTCTTGCGGCTCTTACAGTCCAGCTTCAAAGAAATGCCTCAATGATCTTTTAAAATGTAGATCAGGTCATTTACTCCTCCTGCTTAAAACCATCAATGGCTCCTATGACACAAAAGAAAATCCAAACTCCGGAGGATGGTGTCCAAAGCCCTGTCTGACTTGGCTCCTTCCTCCACCTCCACCTCCATTCTCTCTTGTCACTCTCCTGCTTTCTCTGGTCACTCTCCTGCTAACTCCATATCTGGGTTTTTGTCTGTCCTGCAACTATGTTAAGATTGCTCCTACCTCAGGGCTTTTGTACTTGGCCTGCAAAGCTCTTCCCATAGATTTTCTCCAGGCGGGATCTTGGCTCAAATGTCACCCCTTTAAAGAGGAGTGACACCCCCACTTTCGTTTTGTTATATTTGTATCAGTCATCACTGTCTGGAATTGTTACTCACTTATTTGCTATTTGTTTGTCATCTCTGCCTTTAAGCAATGGGATGGCAAGGGCTTTGTTCATGCTGTTATTCCAGTGCCCAGGTTAAGCGCTGGCCCACTGCAGATACTCAAGGAATAGTTCATGAAAGAATAAAGCAATGAATCTAAATGATTACATTTTCTTAAGTGATATAGTTTTCTGGAAATAAAACTGTACCAGGAAAGAAATTACTGATTTTTCTCGAAGCTAATAATAATTTGCCCATTTAAAACAAAATTAAATAACGTAAGCATAATTTCTTTCCCAGAAATCACCCAAGATTGACTCTGATATACTTTCTTAATGGGACATTTCAAAAGTGACCTACTTTTAATTTGCAATGATACAGGATAATATATGAGCTTAGCATTTTCTATAAACATTTACAGTGGCTATTATCTGGCTCTGCATAATCCAGTCTCCAGAGAACAGGTCTGCCTTATAAAAACAGGTGGACTTGTCTCTGATGGCATCAGAATCATCTAAGCGATTCCCTGATGCTTGGAACACTCTCCTAAATTCCAGAAGAAAGATACATAAACACGCATGATTACTTTACAGAGAAGTAAATTCCATAATGCCCATTCTAAATAGTACAGCTGACTTTCACCAAAGACATCTGACTCTCCCTTTGATAAATTCCTGTTAATAAAAATATGTTCTGGGGGAAGTAAGAAAAGCAATAATGATAGTTTGAGACCCAGAATAAGTACAATGAGAAGGTGCTATATCTAGTCTGAGTTTTGGATCTAAAAGAAAAATTATGAAGGCCTTCTAATGCATTTCCCCGTTTTCTCCTAAAACCTTTCCCCATCTGCCTAAATCACTTCTGATGAGCTACTACAGACCTTCTAAATTTAAAAGTTAAAATATTGCTAATTTCAGCCAGGAACACCTGAATTGATGCAGGAGGCTCGCATAGACAAATATGAAATCAGATGGTCATTGCTTGGTAGGAGGAAAGTTCATCCTTATTTTCAAATGGCTGAATAAGAATTACATAATTATGCAACCAATTTGGAGCAGTTGAACATCCATATTTCTATTATAAGAAATGATGTGATAAAAATACTTAGGTATGCACTTTTATGCACATCTCTCATTATTTTCTTTGCAAAAACATACCAGTAAGTGGGATTATTAAGTTAAAATATATGACCATTACAACATTTTTGTTTAACTTTCACAGAAACTTTTCAAATAGACATTTCACAAGCTCCTGATATGCACTGTAAAACTGATTCCCAAGAATGTTGTGCCCAGTTATATCCCCACCTGTGGTGGATGAGAATATTCACTTTCAAATTTAATAAGGGGCCAGGATTGGATGGCTCTAAATTGGGGGATTTTTTTATTTCTTTAGTATGTAACATAGGAGCAACTTAAGAAAAGACAGTGCATCCTCTATGGACTCCTTGCTTCCTTGGCTCCGGCATCGTTCGGGCCCTCGTAAGGGTAGAAACCTTTGCTCCAGCTGCTCATCTAAATTCCGTGAGCCTCAGAAGCTTAAGGGCCCACCTGTCATTAGAGTTTCACCCTCGTTTTGGTGCAGGGAGAGGTTCCTTTCTTGGTTTCAATCTTTTAAACACACGAATGCAATTTTAAATGTCATTTCTAAGTATAAGAGCAGAATGGGGAGGTTTTGGCCTGAGATCATTACCATCTTGTTCCCAGAGTCTATTCTGAATCCCAACAGCTCTATTTTCTAGCTTTAGTACCATGGACTTTTTCCATCGTCGCACATTGGTATATTTATGTATATATTTGTTTAGAAGAGCTTGGATGAAGTGTGTGTGTGTGTGTGTGTGTGTGTGTGTGTGTGCATGTGTGATGCATTTCTCTTTATAAAAGCTTGAATGCAGAGAGCTCTGTCCTCAGAATTGGCTTTTGACCTCTGACAGGATGAGTGGACCCTGGTTGCCCTGACATTCACCAAGTTGTTCAGGCTAGAGGCTGGCCAATATGCATTTACATTGTGTGTACAAGGATGATGCAGAGATCTAAAGGATGTGAGGAGCAAGCCAGAGTCAGAGGTGGTGTGCAGAGCACTGTGGCACTAGGTGCAGAAGCCGCTGTGTCTACTCCCTTTACATTTAAAGCTTTCTGGATGCCCAGGGCATGTCAGATCTAAAGTGTTGTCTAGGCTGCCTAAAGGACCAAGCCCTGGTAAGCCTTCTGCTTGACACAGAACGTGTGTGAACCCCGAGAATTGCAAAAATGCCACTGAGCCCAGTTGGTGTGGCTCAGTGGTTAAGTGTCAACCTATGAACCAGGAGGTTACGGTTTGATTCCCAGTCAGGGCACATGTCTGGGTTGGTGGCTCGATCCCCAGTGGGGGGCATGCAGGATGTTTCTGTCTCTCTCTCCCTCTCCTTTCCTCTCCAAAATCAATAAAAAAATATTTTTTTAAAAATGCCATCCACTCACAAAGATAAAAGAGAAAAAAGAGTCTGTCTACCCGCCAGGCAGTTTCTGACTTTATTGCCCCTTCAAATTCAAATGCAGTATGGAGTGCCCTCCTGCCAGGGTTCCTCATCATTGCTACTGTTGGGCCAGCAGAAGGAGGAACAAATTGGCCCTTTGTGTTTTCCTTCTAAGAGGTGCTACCTGCCCTGTACTGAAAAGATGTGTGTGTGTGTGTGTGTGTGTGTGTGTGGGGGGGGGGTGGTGGTGGTCCGCCGTAACTGCTGGTGCTTTTGAAGATTTTACCCTATTTGGATATTGCATTAATAATTTCCATGGGAATCTTGAAGGAAGGTAATGCCTGTGTTTATGCTACCAATTACTCAGGAAGTCAGTAAGTCCTCTTTTTATTAAAGACCTCCTCAGGGATTATCTAGCTAGATTCTTTTATTATGCATTTTTAAACTAGAACTGCCTCTTCCTGCTTTTGTTAGAGTTAGTTTGTCCATCTAGATGTCAATCAAAAAAGATTATAGTTCAAAGCAAGTAGTTATTTTAAAAGGTTACACGAAAGCAGGCCAATATTGACCATGTAAGTATTGATGGAGAACAATATAAGTACCTCCAAGGATTCAAAAAATGATTAAAAATGCCTATTCTGTCTATATACTGTTTCAATGGAAGTAATGTAACAGAACAGGCCAACGTTTTCTTACAGTTAGCAATAAGCAACTAAAAGATGCTGACTCAGACATTTAGCCACCATTTCCTGTGATGACAATATTCTAACTCAAAATCCATAATAACATTAAATGTTCTATATTAAGAAAATGCCTCATCTTCCTTATTTTTAAAAGTATCCAAATTGAAAGAAGCTTTAGGCAATAATTATTTAGTACTCTGTGCAGAGAAAAGTTGCATTAAGTTAATTACTTGAAATATAATGATAATGTGGTACAGCTTAGCAGCTATGGTAATATCCATTTATGAAGCCTCTTATATTACCAGGTGCTCTGTTAGCTATTTTACATGTATCTCATTTAATCCTCCAATCCTGCCACTTCCGATACGATCTCCACTTTTTATGTGAGGAAACAGGCCCAGAGGTTAAGTAATGTGCCCAAGACAGCGGGGGGACTTATTGGGATGCTCTCTGGAGCATCTATCTCTAGGGAAACTCAAGAGATTCTGAGGAGCATTATGGATTTGAACTGCTACCCTAGGCTGCCTCTATGATTCACAAACTTCTCTACTGCTCAAGGTATTCTGCTGAGGGCAGAGGGCCATCTCTGTTAGTCATAAACACCTGAAAATGAATGCAAAAACGATATAATTGCACAATTCTGGGAGAAGGACTTTCTCCAGATTTTAGTGTATCCCACGATCCAAAAAAGGTTCACAATTGTCTTATAGACATTCTTTGGAAGACTGTTCTTAAGCTCTCAGACCCAAGAAAGCTTATTCTCATTTCCAAGGAAATCCCATAGTATTACATCTTAGAGAGTCCTTCTATTATGAAGAAAGTGGAGGCAATTACCCAAGCGAAAATTTCAGATTATAACTTGAAATAACCAGATAGCCATGGCCAAGGAAATGAGGTGAAGGCTGAAGCTGAATTATCTACTTCATGGTAGTAAATTTCTGTTTTTCACTACACATGTAGAAAATGCTACTGTGTAAAGAGAAAGAAAAATGAGCTGATCTAAATTACTAAACTTAAAAAGATATATTATATAAAAGTATAAAAGTATTGGGAAAACATGCCAGCATTGGCAACTATATTTCTAAATAAAAAGAAAACATAGAAACTATTTGCTAGTCTTAAACAAAGTATGTATAACCTTGCAATGGATAAAAGGTACAGAGGGAATTTTTCACTTTTCTTCAAAGAAGTTCTGCTGAATTTCAGACATTTTCTTTGAATAACCACGTTTGACAAATATAAAGGTTAATGTTAGCAAGGTAATTAAAATGAATGATGGCAGTGTCACTGGGCTATGTCTGTGAAGGTGCTTTCCCACCCTGACCCCACTCTAACTTAAAAATATCTGATATATAAAGTTGTGAGCTTATGCATTTATATCAGGAGTGGTTATTTTTTACCCTCCCCCCCCTTAAAAGGTACAGGATTTCTTTACATAAAGAGTTCTTACAGTTTTTTGAGATGTAATTTGATTTTTTAAAAGGTAATAGGTTATACAAAATTTTAAAAAGCCCTACTGCATAAACTAAGCAGCTACTATTAGAGCCACCATTTCTAATCCTCTATAACAAAGTATTGAAGGAAAAAGTTACCCCAAGGAATTTTGAACACTGCTCTCCACCAAGTCAAGTCAAGACATCTACTACTTAGGACATAACTCAAAACTTATTATTTTAATACTTATTCAATGTCGAATTTTATCTATATCTCTATATACTTTTACCTATATATGTTTTATATCTGGTCCCCAGCACAGAAAAATGAAGAATGGCAAACTAGAGAAACAGTGAAATGTTAGTGGCCAGCACAAAATCAACTGGCAGACTGATTGACATCAAGGGAAGAGACAGAAAAACAAACAAGAAAGGAGTCCGCATGCATGAAGAGGCAGAAGTGCCTGGAGATGGCAGGAGGGAAGGATGGAAATGTCCAGTCATTCCAGCTTTCCCCCCAGGACCTCCTGTCCTGTGAGATGCTGGAAGTGACTTTGAGCATTGCCTGCTTCTCTTTCTAGCTCAGTGGTGCCTCGGGCCCTGGCAAATCATCATTTCCTAGAGAGGTGTTCTCCTGGCCTCGCTGAGGAGTAAATGCCTGAGCAAGCAGCCCTGAAGAGCAGGGAACTGGTTCAGCTCTTCGTCAGCCCTTTAATTAATTACCTTGCTGGCTGCCCCACGGCCTAGTTTTCCCTGTCTGTGATCCTGGGGATTTCCCCGCGGTTCTGCTGAACTCACTGATACAGCATCTTGTCTTTCACATTTACTGTGGTTTGGGGGTCTTTCGCTCAGCTGGGTTGTACCTTCAATCTTACTCCAACTGATGTCTACATATTTTTTTAATTGATTTTTTTTTTTTTTTGGCCCGAGGGAAAGGGAGAGGGAGAGAGAACCATCCATGTGAGAGGGAAACATTGATTGGTTGACTTACATACGCACTCCAAGCAGGGATCAGACCCCACCTGGGCACGTGTCCTGACAGGGGAAAGAACCCACGACCTTTTGGTGTATGAAATGGTACGCCAACCAACTGAGCCACGCCAGCAAAGGGTCCATTTATTCATATTGTTCAAAAATTCCTCCATGTTGACTCCACCCTTCCAGGTTTCCAGTGCTGTTGAGGACCTATTTTTATGTTTATTCTTCCACACCAAAGAGAATTTGGATGGAAGTAAAGACACATCTTAATCAGCTATCTTCTGTTGGAAGCCATTCTGGACAGTTTAAGTAAAACAAATATTCTTCCCCTATAACCAGTGCATTAAGATTTTTATCACTTAGCTATCAATGTTACTGCAGCCAAACTAACACTTCAACACAAACTGTCAAATTTGAAATTTTCTTTTGTTTTGTTAAATCAATTAATTTTAAAAAGTGAAAAAAACTCTGAAAACTTACAGTCCATATCAAGTATGGCACGAATGGATTTAACGAGTTCCTTAGACTCCAGGACCAGCGAGGCTGGGATGTTCCGGCCATTCCTGCCCAGTGATGTAAGGGAAGTCTGAGAGGCTAACAAGGCTCTTCTTTCACTGTGAGGGCAATAAAACAAAAGTTGAAGTCATCACACAATAAATAACATCTATCTTTGCTAAATATGAATTCGTATTAGTTACACATTTGTACAGAAATATTTCTACATGTGGAAACACTGTCTTCTTATAGCCATAAATGAAGTAATTCACAGAAAACATTACTTCTGTTTTCAATTCTTGACTGTGTAATAAATAGGCATATTTTAAAAAAAGGAATAGAAGGATGGCCCACCTCTTAAATCATTTGTTGAGCTTTTTTAGTGAGTGCTTATATTATGCTAACATGATGTAGCTTTTTATTTCATTTTGTAAATATTCAAGGTAAGCTCATAAACATAAATTTATTAAACATGCATCTACTATTACTTCTTATAATATTAACTATAATTTCAATATATATATTTACTTGTGAAATTATCTCTTAAGCACTTCCATTTGTTGCTGCTAAATCTAACAGCCTAGAGCACTTATGTTACTTAAAAAAATGCAAATGGCACCTGAAATAAATGCATTTAGATATAATTAAAAAATGCAAGGGTTTGTTTACTGCAAAAAGCCATTATGCTAAGCATAATTCTTAAGCATAATTGGATTAATTAACAAGGAAAGATTAAAGCATCAATTATTAAATTCAAACACAGAACCTTTATTTTGTGTTGAATGACCAAGACGAATATCCACCATGAAGATATAGTATATTAAAAAGACTGACCCAACTGGTGTGGCTCCGTGGTTGAGTAATGACCTATGAACCAGGAAGTAATGGTTCAATTCCAGGTCAGGGTACATGCCTGGGTTTCGGGCTCAATCCCCAATAGGGGGCTTGCGGGAGGCAGCTGATCAATGATTCTCATCATTGATGTTTCTCTCTCTCTCTCTCTCTCTCTCTCTCTCCTTCTCTGAAATCAATTTTTAAAATTCCTTAAAAACAAAAAGCTGATGACTATTCTATTGAGATTCTCCCCTTAGACCTCCCCTAAAAAAAAAAAAGACTGAACCAAATTTTGCTACTGTTTAACTTTCCAAGACATGGTGAAACTTTATTTAATGTTACTTTTAAAATTTATCTTTTTTTCATGTATTAGATTAAGGCAAGGGAAGACTGAATTATTATTCAGGGTCACAATGAGACCATGGGGGTACGGGTAGAGGGCACACCTACAAGGGGAATCTGATTGCTGAGTATTTTAACATCCTTACTAAAAATAATTATCATGGAATTCACATAATTATCTTGCATCATAAGCACTTGGGTAACAACTAAAAATGTTAAATTCCTTCATTAGAAGAAATAAAACATTACAATAAAATGAGTTTAAAAGTGTACTACTATAGGATTTCTAAATTCAAAAAAATGCTGTGGAAACCTAAAATATAATAAGAATACAGTGAATCATCTTCACTTAGTAAACTGCTTTTTTCATAGCATAAGGTAGAATTTGCCTATGTTTCTGTAAGCATACATTGCTAGAAGTTGAATGCTAGTGCCAGCTACTATAAGATGAGAAAAAAAATCTTTCTTTTGTATCATGTATCTAAACGACCATAAATTTGCAGTTTGAAATAAATAAATGTTATTAGTATGATTGTAGCTCCTAGTAAGAAACTTTATATCAGAAACCAACTGTGAATAATAACAAAATCAAGGTGTATTATCCAAATACTAGTATATATTTTTAATTCACGTCTATTGAATGCTGAAAATGCAAGAAGTGGATAGCATGAGCATGTTTGATAAACTTCTGTTTGCCATAAAAACTAATATGCTGGATCGAGAGTTACCTTTAGCAGTGACTAGGAGAGTAACTTTTATTCATACATAGGATGCTTAATTTCTTTACGGAATTCAGCTTTAGAGTATGAGGTTATAATGATTTGCTAAATATCTCCAGGAATTCCTTTCACAGAGATGAGGTCAACAATGACATATTCTTGTATCTATTTCCACAAGACATTAAAGAACAGTATTGAATAGGAGTTACATAGCATCTTAAACCTAAGAGACTTTTGTATTTTAGTCCCAATTACCAGATGAAAATGTAGTCAGGGGCTGTACTCTGTAGGAAGCACTCAAATATTCTTACCTTAAAGTTGATAATGGAGCACAATTATCAGAAAATACTTCTTGAATAGCCTGTCAACAAACAAAATAGCGGAAACAATCTGTAAGTTTGATAGTTTTTAAAAATGTCTTTTCTTGCTTTATTAATATTTATCACCTCTTCCTTCATGTCCCGCCCCCCCCCCCCCCCCCCCCCCGCCTCAATTGATTAAAAGGGTACTTCTGCCCCAGCTGCTTTGGCTCAGTGGATAGAACATTGGCTTGTGGTGTGAAGGGTCCCAGGTTTGACTCTTGACAAGGGCATATGCCCTGGTTGCCCCAATAGGAGGTGAGCAGCAGGCAGCTGATAAATGGTTCTCTGTCATCACTTGATGTTTCTATCTCTCTCCCCCTCTCCCTTCCTCTCTGAAATCAATAAAAATATATTTTTTAAAAAGATATTTCTGTTTTGTGGTGTTGGGGGGATCAATTACAATATCATGTAATTCTACTTCGAAATATAACCATAGAATATTTCTTTATAACTAGTAAGTATTCATCAAATAATGTTTATAGAATATCAAGAGTTTTCTTAGGAAAGTATTCATTAACAAACAGTATACATTTGGGATCATGTTACCCTGTCTTAATAATGTCTCTTAACAACCTGTATGTTAGCTGGTCTTTTCATTATCTAGGCAATTTAAATCTGACTCTAAGTTAGTATTGCTGTTTTGACCACAGAGGCTGTTTCACCTGAGGCTGAACACTGATATTTATCTATATAGCTTAGTTGCCTATCCATTTCTTAAAAATGGACATAAAGTAATGTAATAGGAAAATTTACCTCTACAAAATGAAGCAGCTTTTCAGTGGATGCCTCGAAAGTTTTTCGAGCCACTTCTGATTTTCTCAATTGGCAGTCAAGCACTGTGATTCTCTTTCTTAACTCCTGAACGCTTCCCTGGGTGGAGAGAGCAGAAAAGGTTGTCTTACGCCCTTCTTCCGTTCCACAGGTGAGGCTCCTGCTTTAGCTTGTGTGAACTAGTACCCATATCATTTATTTTCTTTTTATTATTTGGGGCAGCACTTAAAAACAATGGCCCATTTAACAGTTAAACTGCACACGGGTGCTGCAAATTTGATGAGATAAGCTTCATATAACTTTATTACTTCCTGTAATGAATGGCATTTAAATTAGTTTACAGTGTTGTTTTGTTTTGCAACATGGCTTACCAGATGCTGATAGAAACCCTACCAGTGTGGCAAAACTAAAACTTCAGAAGATACACGCCTATGTTTAATGTTACACAATCCAATAAGGAGCTGAGCTGCAGGGAGGCAAGGGATTCCGTGGGCAGGGCAGGCGTTCCAGGCGGACAAGCAGCAGCAGTGCGAGTGAACGCTGGAGTAAGAGTGACTGCCGAGTAATGTGCTCTGAGGGCACATGCTAAGCTCTGGCAGCCTACAGCGTGGGGTTTCAGCAGGCACATATGGCAGGTGGGAGAACTCTAATGGGTGAACTAGGAAGAAATAAACTCAAGGTGAACAGAGTTTTGACTTTGGCTTTGGTGAGCAGATTTTTAAAAGTATCCCCTGAATAAGTGCTAACCACAAGTAGGTTTAAGGTCAGAATTTATACTGCGTAAATTCATAAGCTGAAAATTTAGTTTAAATTGGTCCCAAGCTGGTAGAAGAAAACACAAAACTTCTCTGCAGGGGCATTTCCTACACTGAAATCTTAAGTTATTCTCACATACATTGTATCAAAAGAACCTGACCTCAGAAATAAGCTACCATAAATGAAAAGTTCATTGAAGAAAACAAATTACAAGGGAAGTCCTATAAAGACAACAGACACTGGAGTGATCAGATATAGAATGTAAAGTAATACTATGTTTTAAAACTTAAGAAGGAATTGAAAGCAAAATAAAGGGTTAAGAAACAGATCCAATGATATAAAAAATAAATCTTAAAAAATAAAAATGTAATCATAATTAAATTAGAAACTCAATTTATGGGCTTACCATCCAATTACATACAGTTGAAAAGAGAATGGGTAAGCTGGAAGACAGACGTAAAGAAGCTCTTTATAATGAAGCAGAAAGATAAAAATGGAAAACATAAAAGAAAGAGAAGCGGTAAGGAGAAAAGAAGATCTTGCATACATCCAACCTGAATTACACAAGAAAGACCAAAAAGAATGAAAGAAAAATAGCTGAGGATACCACTTTATGGTTTAAAAAAATGGCAAAGGACATTTTTCTTCAGGAAGCTCAATGAATCTAAATAATTAAGTCAACACATGACTCTTCATGGTCAAACTGCTGAACACTGACGGTAAAGAGATCTTAAAATCATCTACAAAAAACAATAGATTTCAAACAAATGACTGGTTGATGATTACTGTAACGATGAAGTAAAAACACTGAAAAAATCCCAGGCAAACAAAAATGGAGAGAGTTTATTACCAATAGATCCTCACTGGACAAATTTCTAAAAGCTGCACTTCAGAAAGAAAGAAAATAATTCTAGCAAGAATGTCTAAGAAAGAAAGACTGTTGCACATAGAAAATGGTAAGCATGGCGGTCTACTACAAAGGTAGCAATCATGTCTAAGTTATGGTGTTAAAAGTCAAGAAAGAACTAAAATAGTGACAAAAATAGAAATGAAGTAGGAAGAGGTGATTGAATTTGTTCTAAAGTACTTTTAGAAGAAGGGGGAAAGCTAGTGATTAGTTTTATATAATTTAAGTTAAAATAGTATGTTAAAATGTCTTGACTAATCATTATAAATGAGAAAAGGAGTATATATCTTGTGAACCAGCAGAGGGAAAAATGGAATAGGAGTTGGAGAACACAGGAGAAATGTGAACCAATTCAAAAAAAAGGAGGAGGAGGAGGAGGAGGAAAAGAAGGAGGAAAGAGAGAGGGAAGGGGGAGGGGGATAAGAAGACTACAAATAAAAAACAAGAAGAGAACACGAGACAATTAAAATGCACAAATTAAGAGGGTGAAATGAAGCCAAGTGCATTAGCAAATAAAAGAATGTAATTGAAACAATATTTCCAGTTAAAGGTAAAAAATTATTAAAACGTGGGGGAGGGATTCAGCTACATGTTATTTAACACAGACACAATTAAAATATAGGGAGATTGGTAAGTTGAAAGTAAAAGGATGGAAAAAATACATAGGTAAATACTAATCAAAAGAAAGTCAGTGTAACTATTTTAATATCAATCAAAAACAAGCACTAAGATGAAGAGAAGATTACTAGATTAAAGAATCACAACATTTTCATAAAAGGATGATAACATAATTCCAACCTTATATGTAACTAAAAGCATTACATCAAAATATATAAAGAACATTAATCACAAGCTCCTGTGTATGTGATTTTTAACACACTTCCCTAAAAAATGGATATGACTAGAGAACAATTGAACCCCACAATGACTCTGATCTACTGGTCTAAAATAAAACAACTAAAAAATAAATATATAAAATAAAACAACTACATCAAACAACTGCAGAAAGTTTTCAAGCTTCCTTTGAACATTTGTAAACACTGCCCATATAGTAAGTCATAAGACAACCATCAACATTTTGTGTTGTTATTCTTCAGGCTAGATTCTCTGGCCACAATGCAATTAACCTTTCTGTGACTCAGTCATAACTATGTACATTATTCCCAAATTAATCTACATACTTAATACATTTTCAGTAAAAAGGCTATTTTTTTTTTTTGGTAGCATTTATAAATTGGGCTTACATATAAAAGACCAAAGGGTCATGTAGTTAACACACTTAAAAAAAAAAAACTAGAAGAGTGAATAGATACCAAGATTTACTACAAAAGATCTAGTAATAACACAGTGTATTATTTGCACAGGAATATAAAAAAAGACCAATAAAATAGAATATAGAGAACCCTCCAAAAGATCCACACATGTGAAATCTTGATATATGACAGAGCTGAAGTTGTAGGTCAATTAGGAAAGAAGAGGCTTTTGAGTAAATGGTGCTGGCAGGTTGGTTATTCATTTAGAAGGAAGAATAAAATGGATCCCAACCTCTTACAATGCCATAAAACCAAAGACAGAAGGGTCAAACTTTAAAACGTCTAGAGGCAACTATAAAGAACTATCTTTATATCTTTGGGAGTGGAAAGACTTCTAAAAAGACACATGAGGGGAAGACTGGTAAGTTTAATTACATGAAAATTAAGAACATCTGTTCATTCACCAAAGGGTGTAAAAGCAGCCATAAATCCAGAAGATTTTATAACATATTAGAGGCCCAGTGCATGACATTCGTGCACTTGGGGGGGGTGGGGAAGGGTCCCTCAGCCCGGCCTGCACCCTTTAGCAGTCCAGGAGCCCTTGGGGGATGTCCGACTGCCGGCCTAGGCCTGATCCCCCGGGGGAGCGGGCCTAAGCTAGCAGGTGGATATCCCCTGAGGGGTCCTGGGCTGTGAGAAGGCCCAGGCCGGGACCTCCTGGCTCTGAGTGCACGAATTTTCATGCACCGAGCCTCTAGTATAGGATAATACATTATAGGTCTAGTAATCAGAACATATCATTACATGTCAGTATAAAAAAGACAATTCAGTGGAAAAATGGCTAGATGATATGAAGATCCATTTCACATAGGAACAAAAATGCGTAATAAATACATAAGCATATGCTCCACTGGCTATCTAGGGCTGTGGGCGAAGCCCTGGATTATAGCATTTGGGGGTATAAATAACTCCGACATGGCTGTTTTCAAGCCACCATCCCGATGTCACTAACTATGGAGTTCAGAAGAGATGTACACAATCAGCTCTCCTGAGCCAGTGCCAGCTGATCCCAGCACATACATCAGTAGCTTAAAGTCATTAGTAACCAGGGAAATGCAAATTAACCCACTATGATTAATTATCACACCTAACAGACTGATAAAAATTAAAAGCAAAGGAAAACAAAGTGTCAGCAGGGATGTGGAGTAAATGGTAATTCCCATTCAACTGGTAGGGGTAAAAACTGGTTCAAACGCTTTTAAATACAATTGGGCATCACCTAGTAAAGTTGATTGTGCACTCCTCATTCAATCTAGCCATTCTGCTATGAATGGAAGAGAAACTTATAGATATAGATATAGATATGGATATAGATATAGTTATCCTGCTCTAGAGCAGGATAACTATATCTATATCCATATCTCTATATCTGTACCTACACAAGAATGTTTTTGGTAACATTATTCATAATAGGAGAAAACAGAAACAATTGGGTGGTACATCAAATACCGAATGGATAAATACACTGTTGTATATCCATTCAATGGTGTACAAGCAAAGCAATGAAAAGACAAACCTGCTATAATCTTTATACAGATGAGTCACAAAAACATGTTGAGTGAAAAAAGCAAGGCAGAATAATAAATACAATGTACTTCCTATTTATGTAAAATTGATAAACAGACAAAACTAAACAGCAATTTTAAGGGATATATACATACATAGGTTGTGAAATTATCAAGAAAATGGTTAACACTAAATTCAGGAAAGTGGTTACTAAATTCAAACGCAGTTTTTTCTGTTAACTATCTTGGGCCTTAGGCAAAATTGCTTAACTTTCGCACTTCCTCCAGTGCCTTAATCAAAAAACCAAAACCCACCACTAGACTTTCTCCTCCCATCCCCACAAGACCAATTAGCAAGTTTAGAAACAAACGAATAAAAACAATGTAATCAGTTAAATGTTCAATAATTCCAGGATGCAAGAGCTATGTATACAATGTTGACCAACGACCCGAACAAAGGAAGCTATCTGAGTAAGGGGAGACTGACAACATTCACGCTGCCCCATCGCGACACATCACCCCGTGGCTGAATAACAGAAGACAAACACTGACCTAGTTTAGAAGTGCAGACGAAAAGAAAATGAAAACAGGATACATGACTACGGCAAGGGAACCATGGTAACCAGAAGAGGGGACTGCTTTGCTTACTTTATTTTGCTCAGAATAATCAGCAAGCTGAGCCTTCAGCTCCGTGATCTCAGCCTCGAGCAGACGGATCACTTCTTCGTAGTCCGTTTCCATGCCGCTTGCCTGCCTCTGTGCGGCTTCGGCAAGATGAATCCGACTGCGCAGGGCTCTGGTTTCTTCAATGACCGCTTTGGCTTCCTCAAGGTTTCAACATGGATGTCATTTGGAAAAAATAAATAAATAACACACACGTAAAATTAGCTCAGTGATTTAAAACAAAATATTTCCTCTCTCTGGAAGTTATCATTCTAAAACTTAATATGCACATGGTCCCTGCATCTCAATTTGAAAATTAATATTCATGCTATTTTATGATGCAGAGTAGCTGCCTGATCTTGCTCTTTCTTTGTTGGCTTCTGAGATGATTTTCAGTATGGGATCCCCAACTTTCCACATGTAGCATAACGTTTTGAAAGTAAGGGAAGCAGAGGAGAACTGAAAATGACAAGTAGGAGAAGAAGAGCTGGTTCAAAAGATAACAAGAGTTAGCTTCCAGAAAACTCAAGTCCATGGTGAGGCTCATTCTGAGAAGGTCCTTGGAGCTTCGTCTTGTAGCGTGTGGGGCTTCTCCGGGGTTCATGCCCCAGGAGCCAAAGCCTACTCCTAGACACCAGTCTAACGCTACTTTTCTTTTTTCTATTTAAGCCAAAAGGCAGAATTCAGTAGCAAAATATACAGTTATTTCGATAGGATGCAATGCTCACAAGACATTTATTAAACATGTTATGTCTCCGGTGATTCATGATTCTTCTCTCATTTGACTTTTATAACACTACTGGGAGAAAGGACTTATTTAAAAAATCATTTTACCCACAATCAATCAGAGGCTCAGGGAGGTTATATAATCCAAGGACACAGAGGAAAGCCAGAATTTAAACCCCGTCTGCCTGACTCCAACCTTGATGCTCGGTTCACCATTTTACTCTGCCACAGGGTGATAAAAAATAAAAGCAAAAACAAACAACACTATGGATTAGCTCCACTGTCCACCTTAGGAAGAGGATGGGGTGGCCAACCACTTGCTCTCTCAAAATATGCCTTGGTACTGGGTCCACAACCGTCTGCCCCAGGGAACCATTCTAATTTAATGGCAGGTCCTATACTGTAAACCATTTCTTTTTCTTTACTTGATGCACAAATCTCTTTCCACTACAATGGAATTTCTTCTGCTCCAATTGCCATGGCTACTTTAATGTTCTCGGAGCTATTATATTACAGGATGCCGATTTTGTTTGAGCCTAAATACGACTGAAGTGAGGGGAGGACTGGGAATATGGATATGTTTTTAAGGATCAAATTTTCATTCATACATTCAAGATGTATTTGTTAAGTACTTACTTCATGTCAAGTTCTGTTTTAGGTACTGAGTAATAGAGCACTGAATAAAATAGACAAAAAAATCCTCTCTTCTGCCCCTCAGAATTTACACTCGTTTGGGGAGATTAGTAAATAGAGATTACAAGTGAAGATCTCATTGAGAAGACATCTGATGAGAGATGTGCAGGATGAATGGAGCCATGAAGATTTCCCAAGGGGGAGCTTTCTGGGCAGAGGGAGCAGTTTGTGCAAAGGCCCGGAGACTGGATTATGCCCTGCATGAAATCTCTTTTCCCATCCCTTTACTTTTAGTCTGTGTATCTTTTGATCTGAGGTGGGTCTCCTGTAGACAGCATCTATATGGGTCTTATTTTCTTCTTCTGATTGGAGCATTTAATTCATTTAAAGTGATTATTGATAGGTGTTTATTTATTGCCATTTTATTCTTTTAACTATGCTCCTCTGTGTTTTTGTTTTTCTTCTTCTAAAAGAAGGTGCTTCTAAAAGCATAATATGCTAATTAGACCGGATGACCTTCCGGACAAAGCCAGGGCTGCGAGGGAAGCCCAGGTCCCAGGTGCCTGCGGTGGCCGGAGGGAAGTCCAGGTCCTGGGTGCCAGAGGGAAGCCAGTGCTGGCAGCTGGGGGAAGGAAGGCCTACTCTTGCATGTATTTTGTGCATCGGGCCTCTAGTTTCCTATAATGCTGGCTTGGTGGTTAACAAACTCATTTAGCTTTTTCTTGTCTGGGAAGCTCTTTATTTCTCCTTCAATTTTAAATGACAGCCTTGCTGGGTCAAGTAGTCTTGATTATAGCTCCTTTCATCACCTTAAATACTTCATGCCATTCCCTTCTGGCCTGTCGTGTTTCTGTTGAGAAATCATCTCACAGTCTTATGGGAGTTCCCTTGTAGATAAGCATTTGTCTTTCTCTTGCTGCTTTTAAGATTCTGTCTTTGTCTTTAACCTTTGGCATTTTAATTATGATGTGTCTCGATATGAGCCTCTTTGGGTTCATCATGTTTGACTCTCTACACTTCCTGAACTTGCATTTTTTTCCCTTCACCAGATTAGGGAAGTTTTCAGTCATTATTTCGTCAAATAGGTTCTCCATCCCTTGCTCTCTCCCTTCTCCTTCTGGTATCCCTATGATGCACACAACTCAGTCATTGACACCCCCCTGCCAGATCTCTGTACCCTGGCCCAGGCAGCTGACTCCTTAGCTAGGTGCAAGTTCCGCAGGGAGTCCAGTGGGTGGGACAACTGCTTTCCACCAGGCTGATGCTGCAGAGGGAAATGCTCCACCCACAAAAGATCTGCAGTGTGGGAGAGGAAATGGGCTCAGAGAACCTGGTGGCTGCTCCTTCAGCTCTCTCCCCAGAGTCACAAGCCCCAGTCTCTCTTCACACAACTCTAGTCTACTCTACCCTCCCTCTGAAGGAGCCCAGGGTGGGTGTCTGCAAATTAAGACTGTGCATTGGCCCTTTAAGAGGGCTCCTGTGTCTCACAGACTTCTGTCTCTCCCTGGCAGACAGAATCTCTGATTTTCACAGCCAGATGTTTTGTGAGTGCCTTTTCCTGGCTCTAATGCTCTGGGCTAAGGAGCCGGCTTGGGATTGAGACTCCATGCCTCTCAGGGGTAGCCTCTGCAGATCCCTCTGGAATCTCAGCTGCCACCAGTGGGAGCGGGGCCAGCCCTTTTCCTGTCTCTGCCTTTCCTACCAGTCTCGATGTGGTTCCTATAAATCCTTGGTTATAAGATCTCTCCAGCTCATCATCAGTTTGGTTATTCAGGTTGATTGCTCTATATTTTTGTTGTAATTCTGGTTTGGTCCTGGGAGAGGAGAGTGGAACACCCACCTACTCGGCCACCATCTTGGTGAGCTCCAAAAGAACTTCTATCTGGGGAAGTGTTGACACCCTCTGAGCAGAAAGTGAGATGAGAATACAGTGCTCTGGAAGCCGGACACAGGATGGAGGGCACAGGATGGAGAGATGTGGCCAACATACCGCCTACTATACTCTTGATTCACAAACTTTATTTTCTTATTTAGTAAACTAACTGTCTTACAGTAAAACAGTACTTTTAAAAAGAAATATCTGGGGGAAGAAAAGGATGTTTATCTAGCCATGTCGGTCACATCTAGTTGGTTCAGCCCAGGTGATCAGGAGTCACCAGTGCTGCAGCTGAGTCAACTTCACATCACACTGTTGCCGTGCGCACAGGTGGTAATAGCTGAGGGTAATGGTGAGCACTACTCAAAGTGTTTCACAAGGATCAACTCAGTTAATCTGCATGCTGCTGTGTGAGGTATGTCAATTATTATCTTCATTTAATGGATAGGAAATTGAAGCAGAGAAAAGTGAAGTGACTTGCTCAGAATCACAAACGTAGTAAGTGGCTGAGCCAGGATCTGAACCCAGGCAATCTAGTTACAAAGTTCATGCTCTGAGCTACTATGCCATGATACCTCTCCAAAAAGCACTTGCAGATGACAGCATCATCAGTGCCCAATTCTACATGAACTTCAGAGCATTCTCCAAAGCTGCAGTGAAGAGTAAGTAACTTGATAATCTGTCTCTACATTCATTTCATGCAGCTTTTATTCCTCTGTAAAACAGCTCTGTATGCTAAGCGAAACAAGCCAGTCAGAGAAAGACAAGTATCACATGAACTCACTCAGATGTGGAAATTATGAACAAAATAAACTGTTGAACAAAATAGATCCAGACACAGAAGCATAGAACAGACTGTGGAATCTCAGAGGGAAGGCAGGGCTGGGTGGGAAGAGATCAACCAAAGAACATGTATGCATATATGCAAAACCCATGTACACAGACAATAGGGTGGTGGAGGCCTGGGGTGGTGGAGGGCTAGAAGGGGTCAATGGGGATGGGGGTGGAGGGGGAGGAAGAGGACATATGTAACGCTTTCAACAATAAGGATTTAAAAATAAATAAATTTTAAAACGCAGCAATTTTCTTTTTGCTCAAAGAATGCTAGTTAATTAAATGAAGAATCTGGATGAATTGATAGAGCCATTATAGCACAGCGATGGTAATACGGTGTGAAATGCAGCTGGGTGGTAAAAGATGCAGAGGTTTGATGCTGAATAAATTCATGCTAGTTCCTTTGTTAAAGGCATAACTGTCAGGTTGGTAGATGTGACCCCTTAGCAAAGTTCTAGCCCAGTTCCCACTGAATGGCTGTTTAGAAGATTAGTGCATGGAAATGATGACTCTTAGTGGAAGCCTGAAAGAAAAGACAGCAGCAGTGTGCTATACAGAATCACATCAATCTATTTCCTTTCCTCCTGGGCAATCTTCTAATAACTAACTATAAAGCCTCCTTTATCAGTAACGATTGAGGCAGAATTTTCCTAATACAACACCAGGAGCCTGAAATCCCATCAGGGTAAACACTCTAGCCAGTTCCTGGAGTCACTTTGTATTAGGTAAGGAGTAATTCAGTTAGGAAGTTAGAAAATAAAAGAGAAAGTAGGATGTAATAGTAAATCAGAAAATTCAACATAATCGACATAAGTATTACTCTTTTTAATAGTAAGTAGTGTGAGCAAATAAATATACTTCATACTGAATTATGAAGTCAAATCTCTGACTTAATTTGTGTGTGTGTGTGTGTGTGTGTGTGTGTGTGTGTGTGTGTGTGTGTGACACTGAGGAAATGCTTTCAACTCATACTGTCCCAGCATATAATAAGGATGTTTTCCACCTCACAATTACACAATTTCAGGGAAGATCAGCCCAAATTCTTCTTTGAAAACGTATTTCATACTAATGAAAATCTTCGTAGGCCTTTATCTTCATTTAATGGACAGGAAATTGAAGCACAGAAAAGTTAAGGTCTTCGTTGACCTTAGCTATGTGATTGTGTTGAGACAAAGGGCATTATAAACACACAAAGGGCAGTAGGAGCTCAGAAGGAAGACAATATGGAGTGTGTTTCCCCCCATAGAGCATTTCTTCCCCACGAGGCATAAAAAATGATACAGAATAAAAAAACATGAGCATTAGATGAGCTATATCTAGGTCAGAATTTTAGGTCTGGGAATTTTTTCACATTCTGGTGGTGTAATTCTTTAAGACTCAGTTTGTTCATTTGTAGGATAGGAAACAACATACTTTATAGGGTCAAAACAACTCTCACAAGAGGGTTAAAGAAACTATTATGGTTCTTGTTAACAGTTTTTCCCCCGTCCCTCTTTACTGATTCTGAAAAATATACATAATCACTGATGTGATTAGAGAGCTAGACTAGATGACTTATTAAGGACTTTCCTGAGGCATTCAATTAGTAATACAGAAATTGAGAAAAGCTGTTTAAAAACATAATGCGCACGTCTTCTTTAATGTTAGCAACCATCACATTTCTTCTCTAGTTACGAGTTGTGAAGGCGCACTAATGTAAAGGAAAGCGCCTTAATGGCAGTTGCACGTTTGTAATTAGGCTAGCACGTTGCATCACTAACCTTAGGAGTTCTGTAATTTTTAAGCTAATCAGTAAATCTTTCAAAATGTCAATGGCTGACAGGAGAAAAAGGAGACTTCAAAGAGATATATGTTTTAGTGGAATGTAACTTAACGCTACCAAGCTCAAAAGATTGCTTCTCTTATCAGCTTCCTACATTCACTCATGGGGAAACCATTCTTGGTCTAGTCCCATTACAGCTTGTGAAAAAGATTAGGGTTTACTACAGGAAGAGGGCTGTTGAAGGAAAAGGGTTTTAAAGCAAGTTATATCTAGTTTCCTCAACTTACCTATAGGCTTTAGTAATATATGTATCATAGTCTTCTCAATGGGTGATCTCAAAGAAATTTGCAGATATTCATAAAGGAACCTGCGACTCATCCCTTAAGCATGGACACACTTGGGGGAGAAAATTAATCCACAGAACTTTACACAGGCCTCTGGAATGTGCTTTCTCCTTTCCCCTGCACACATCAGGCCCACGACTCCAACTCCTCACTAACCAGTTACTAAGCACTGTGCAGTCTTCACTTATGATATATTTGCAGCCAATCCTTAATTTCCATTCTTACCACCACATTACTTATTCATGTCTTTACCAGCTCACACACAGATACTATGAAAATCACATAAGTGATCCCCCTGTCTACTGTGCTCGTCACTCTACTGTATTCTGCACACTTCTGAAGCACCAATTTCCCTGAAATATTGCTCAATTCCACTTCAGGTAACAACCTAAGTACACGACAAAATGGTACATGACACATACTCCCTCCATTTCCATACTTCAAGGTTCTCCACTACTTGTTCCAAACCAGTCTTTGCAGCCTTAGCATATTCAAACCTTTTACATGACTCGTACATCCAAATGCACTAACTTACAATTTCCCCAAATTAAACTCTCCTACCTCCACAATGCTTTCAAGCACATTATTCTTTCCATTAGGTATATACTTTCCCCCTTTTTCTTTATCCAATTCTCATATATCCTTCAAAACCTACTTCATTTTACCTTCTCAAATCTTTCCAGACCACTTCAGCTTAGTACAATGCTTTCCCCCTCCTTTTATCTTTTATAATATCTGTGATCTATTAATAATCACATACTACTTAGCATCTCCTACTGCTATCTTGAACTGTCATTAAAATATAAATATTTTACTACCTAACTTTCTAAAATGAAAGGGTCTTACCTGCCCTAGTTAGAATGCAGGCTGAAAGTTAAAAACCCTATCTAAAATGAACAGGCGCTCTACTTAACATAAATATGAGATATAACAGTTGACACCAATGAAAATGACTATTTTGTTTCTCATGGACTACAATAACTGCCCTAGAGAACTTTATTAGGTATAAAGCTTTCATAGGAAAGTTCTTTCTAAAAGGTTTCAACTTTATGGGAATATTAATAAAACTGTATTCCATTTAAATAAGTGAAATAACAATCATAAAGCATGCTCTGAATAACACCACATAATAATAAAGCAAATTATTTCACTAAATTCCTTTTATATACATAAATTCAAAAAAATCCTATTGTAGTATTTATCAAGCAAATGAGATTATGGCAAACCAATGAAAGAGAAAAAATACCAAAGTTGAAAACAGGTAGTTACACTTTATTGTGTTTAATACTTTTATTTCTTGTTTTCTCATTAAATAGATTAAAAATTTTAAAGATTTAAAAATTATGCACACTAGTATATATTGCCCTAAAATTTACATTTTTCAATCATAACTTAATAGAGTACATGCTCTCAAAAGAATTATATAATCTTAAAGGTCCTTTCTGACCCCACCCATATTTCTGATTCAATAATTCATAGGGTGGCACTTAATTTATGTGTAAAAATGATAGATATTTGCAAATCCAAGAAACAAAGATTATCTTTAGTTTGTATGAAAAAGCAAAGTGCTCACTTTGCAAAGGAAGATTTGGTTAAGCTTTTTGGAGGAAAAGGAGGTCAATCAAATTATAATTAGCTCTAATTAACCTTCCCAAGAGTTGTCAACTTCTTCACCTGCAGCTGCTTCATTCTCCAAAAGGCACAAAATTGAGTTCTGCTTGTGAACATCAAAGAAAATCAGAGAAACAATTTTCAATCTTGGTTTATAAACAGCCATCTCTAATCAAAGACAGACACACAGTGCATCCATCTGGTAAATTTTACCACATGCTCTTATTCACAATATAAGTATTAATTAGTTAAAACCTGCTTTGACAATATATTTAACCCTATACATGTATTTTCCAGTTTAGTGAAGGATGACATAAAATAAAAACCTATTTTCCAACTTCTTTAATTCTGGTAACAAATGTACCAAAAGGGACATCTATCTATATATATAAAAGTTTAAGTGATGGTTACGACCGGACAACTGGAACAACTGTTGGACCAGTCGCTATGACGCTCACTGACCACCCGCGGGCAGATGCTCAACGCAGGAGCTGCCCCCTGGTGGTCATTGCACTCCCACAGCCAACCTCCTGTGGCCCCTCCCCCCTCATAGGCCTCAATCGCCAGCCAGGCCAAGGGACCCCACCTGTGCAGGAATTCATGCATTGGGCCTCCAGTTTGTTAATGGTATTAGAAATTTCTTTTCATAAACAGTATTTAAACCCTGTTCATCAAAGCCTGGTACAGCTCAAAGGCTACTTATAGAATTAATGTAAAGTTTGGGGTTTAAGGCAGACCTCACTTCAAGACAGAAATTATTCTTTCTATAGTAACCTACAGAGGGTTAATCCGATCAGAATCACAATTTTATCAGATTTTGTTTTGAAGGAACTTGACCAACAGTTCTAAATTTGAGTCTAGATATAGTAAGACCTAAATAATAAAGATGATTCTTAAGTGGATTTGGAAGAAAATAATCAGTGAGAACTGGTAAGCAAATGTAGAAAACCACCACCACCAACAAGGAGAAAAAAAAGGAGGAAGGTGGGACAAGGCTCAAGGATTTAAATCATATATAAACCTACAATAGTTGGAACTAGCCAATGAAGTGTTAGATAAAACATTCACTCACCCAATAAATATTTATTGACAACGCAACTGGAAAGACCTGATGCCCCAAACAGACCCTAGGTTATGTAACAATTTAATCTATGATAATGGAGATAGCACAAAACAATAAGTGGTTGGGACAACAAAATATTTGGGGAAAAGAAGTGTAAAGTGTTGACCTTCATCTCATACCATACACCCAATGAAGTAATTTCTTAGATGGGCTAAGGGAATACAGACATAGAAGGAAAACTAGCTAAAGATGCATGTGAACTATAGCTAAGAATGAACCTTAAGAAAAGTTTGAAAAAAGCAATCACAGAAGATAGATTTGACAACACAAAACACTTGTGTTTAAAAACTTTGAGAAAATTACAAAGGCAATTTTCATATAGATGAAAATATTGATGAAATATTTGATAGAAATAGGGTTAATAACTGCAATAAAGAGATCTGATAAAATGATGTGGGGCAAAGAGGAAACAGGTATTAATACAAGAGAAGAGAAGAAGAAAAAGCAGGAGAGGAAAGAGGATTCAAGATAACATAAGAGACATATAGCCAAGACTGGCAGGACGTCACTTAGCAATCATATCAGGAAAGCAACTACCTTCAATAGTGAAGAATTGTGAGGGAATTCACAATTTAATTTGAAACCGTGGTCACACACAATCTTTGGCAACTAACATGAATAATGACGAATCAAAGTATAATATTTTCTAAAAGGGTGATTTATTTATGTAAATAAATTAGGTAGGTAGGACTAGAGAAGTCTTGTTTTTAATTCTAAAATAGTTTATGAATATAAATCATTAACACAATGTCAGGAGTCCCATATTGAAGTAAGAATACCAAAAGTGTTTCTCACATAGTAAGCTGCCAAGATAAGAATTTTATAGTATCAACTGCCTTATCACTACTTCCTCCTTGGGTAAAATTTACTAGTTTGTCAGCCAAATTAATATATATTGCTCTAACACAAATATGTTTAAAATACGCCCTGAAAGGTGCTTTCTTAGCAACTGCCTAATGCAATTTTAGAGATTTGTATTTGTTTGTTTTTAGTTAAATAAGGAAAATTACAGGGAGTAATGCCTACTTTGGAATATAATCGTACCTGTGATGACTCATTAGCTATCAGGCACTTAGTCTGAAATGCTTTGTATAAAATGAAGGTTTTGCTCTATTTTTCTTACTATTTGAGAACTCCTTGTAGAGAGTGTCTAGCTTTCCCAGTGCATCCATACAAAAAAAACATTAAATAAATGTTTCTTAAATTTTCTTGCTAAATATGTATGCTAAATCTAACTAAGAATGAACCTTAAGAAAAGTTTTAAAGAAGAAGAAATCACAGAAGAAGATAGATAACACAAAAACACGTGTGTTTAAAAACTCATCTCCCTTATAAGTTACTACAGGCACGCTTGAAACAATGGATTACGGAATGCTGAATGTGGTCCTGAAGCCAGAAAACAGTGGCTCATCGTACGGAACCCAGAACCCTACCATCTGTTCTAAGGAAGCCAACCAACTGCAGAAAATATGTAAATCCAGTGAGGTCACCAGTGGCCCTCTGCAATGGAAACACAGGAACATTTTACTACAGTAACCTTTTAGAACAGAAAAGACTGACAAATCAAATATATGTATTTTTCTTCTTTTTCCCCCCTTCTAAAGATGAGATTGACATCCTAGGCTATTTACTAAACTGAAATACTACAAAAAGTTCAGATCACTAAAGAAGAAAATGTGGGAACTCAAATAAATTCTGAAAATTAGAGACTTTAGTGTTTCTTTAATAAATGCACAAAGAAACACAATCTCTGAAAGTGTAAAACCATGAATATGTCTTTAGTAATCACATATTATTGCCCTTTTCAGAAGTAGTACATTTATTCTGTCCTTACAGTTGCCTTTGTTGCTTAATCCATAAACCAAGATAGCTCCCATGCAAGCTGCACCAGCTGTAACTAAGTTCATGTTCAACCTCAATGATCCACAGAGAATCCTGTGCCGATTGGACCTTAACTTTCTGCCTCAGGACTTCAAGCATTCAACCCAACCTTTGCACAGGTGAGGCCAAATAAAACTGGGCTTATTTGAATCTAGAGAAGTTGCCAAATGAACAATTTCCCGTGTTTCTTCAGGGCAAAGACTGGTTCAGACAAGCAAACTATTTTGGCTTTGGACTGTTCACCAATTCTTTGCTGCCTTAGGTCATAACGCGATGCTGAAAGGAACTTTAAAAAAACAACTTAAGTGTGAGAGCAGGTTTTAGAAAGTTGTTGATCAAAGGAAGTTGCTAGAAGATGGTCCATGCCTGTTAAAAGCTGTTAAAACTTGAAGAAAAAAATAACAAGTGTAACTTCATGGGAAATTGTGCTCATGATTTTAAACAGTGAAGTTGGGCTATTCTGTAAGGCATAAGAACTCCTAAAAAATACTTAGATTTCGGAGAACAGTGCAGCCAATTTTGACAAGTATTGACAGTAAGTATTCTGGTAACCATGCCTGGGTGAAAAAAGGAATGTGCCTTATACCTCAGGGGGAAAACATTCCTTACTGGTTTGTTTTTTCATGTTATATTTCTTCCCTCTCTCTCCCTTCCTTTTCCCAATCCCCCTCTTTCTCCCTCTCTTTTTGTTCTTCATTGCTTTTTTGGGGGGTCACTACACTAAATAAAGGTAAAATAATTTCCATAATTTATAATAGCTAATGTACCTTCAAAAGAGGAGATTATTCTGTTCTTAGGATCAGGCCACTGTCTCAGTAAAATTCCACAAGTGAGTGAACAAAAGACTTATCAAATTGTGTTCTCTTCTGCCTTTGGAAGGAACTAGTAACCATCATTGTAAAATAAATTGAAAAATCAATCTAGTAGTGTTTTCATAATTAGGTTACCCATGTCTTTAAAGGATTTATAAGTATACTAGAGGCCTGGTGCACGAAATTTGTGCACTTGGGGGGGGGTTGGTCCCTCAGCCAGGCCCATGCCCTCTCACAGTCTGGGAGCCCTCGGGGGATGTCCGACAGATGGACATCCTTAATGCTGCCTCGGAGGTGGGAGAGGCTCCCGCTAATGCCGCTGCGCTCGCCATCTGTGAGCCCGCCCGGCTCTGGGCTTCTGGCTGAGTGGCACTCCCCTTGGGGGAGCGTATTGACCACAGAGCAGCTCCTGCCTTGAGCGTCTGCCCCCTGGTGGTCAGTGTGCATCATAGCGACCAGCAGTTCTGGTAGATTTGCATATTAGCCTTTTATTATATAGGATGGTATAATTATTAGTATCATACTACTTCATGTCATGATCTTCAAAGGGATACCAAAAATGGGAAAGAAATTTTGCCAGCTTTCATACAACTCAAGTTTCTGGTTTTAAAAGTTTTTAATGGATGAGGTATACACTCTCTAATTGTAATGTTCAAAGACTCTTTTGATAATTGTGGAAAATATACTAGTCCTTGAAAAAAATGGAGGGGTAGTTATTCTCACTAAAGTATAGGAACTCTTTCATTAGCAGTAACATAACAAGTGTATAATATGTAAGAGAGCAATCAGTAACACCAAAAACCTTCTCCATACACAATGAGAGTTGGAGGGCTTGTGGGGTGATGGTGCAGTGAGGTCAGAGGCGCTGGACAATTAGTAGGGAGAGAAGAGGGGGATGATGAGAGATGAAGTAATCACCATTAGAGGAGGGTGGGGATGGGGCGAGAATGGCAGATCGAGGAGGCTCTTGGAGGCCTTGCCATTTACTTGCAGGATTTTGGCTTTCACTCTGAGTGAGAAGGAAAGTCCTGGAGAGTTCTACTTAAGTTTTAAAAGGCTGTTTCAGGTTGTTATGTTCTGATTAGACTGTACGGAGCGGGGAAGGGTAAAAGCAGGGTAAGCTGGTAGGCAGCGATAACTGCAACCCCGGCAAGAGCTGGTGATGGCTGGACCAGAGACGGAAGTGGTGCAAAGTGGCAAACTTCTTCAGTGTTTTATTATACATAACAAGCACATGCACACACATGTACATGTGTGTATTATATGTGTAATACATTTAAATAAGTATACACACCTAATTTTTTTCTTAACTATTTGAGGGTGTTACAGACACCATGTCTCTTTACCCCTAAACTCTTCAATACAGCAGAAGGATATTCTCTCTCTCTATTTTTTAATATATTGCACTGATTTTTTACAGAGAGGGAGAGGGAGAGAGAGTCAGAAACATCAATGAGAGAGAACCATCAATCAGCTGTCTCCTGTACACTCCCTACGGGGGTTGTGCCTGCAACCAAGGTACATGTTCTTGACAGAAATCGAACCTGGGGCCCTTGAGTCCGCAGGCTGGTGCTCTATCCACTGAGCCAAATTGGCCAGGGCAGAAGGATATTCTCTTACATACCACACTATAATTACCAAATTTATAAAATTTGACATTGATCCACTGCATTTCAATTTTGTTTACTGATGCAATTATATCCTTTAGAGCATTTCCCCCATTCCAGTGCAGGATCCAGTCTAGGGTCAGGATTGTGTTCAGAGATGTTTAGCCTCTTTTAATCTGGAACCTAGCCTTTTATCACCCTTCTTCTGTGTTTTTTTTTTATAGCATTGTCATTTCTGAAGAATACAGCTACACACACACACACACACACACACACACACACCCCTTAAAAAAAATAAAACTGTCCCTCCTTTTAGGTTTGTCTGGCATTTCCTCATAGCCAGGTCCAGGTTATACAGCCTTAATACTATGAGGTGCTGTTTTGTCCTGCTCAAGGTATCACATTAGAAGTCATACACGCACTAGGGTGCCCTTTTCTCCACAACCACGCCAACACTTGTCACAATGCATTTGTATGCATTTCTGCATAACCAGTGCACAGGACAATGGAGTGGTGAGGGAAAGGGGGCAGGACTGGAGTGGACGGGAGGAGGTTAATGGGGGAAAAAGGAGGAACTATGTAACACGTTCAACAATAAAGAAACAAAAACAAAAAACAAATAAATTAACATTAAACATAAATAAATAAACAGGTTCCATTTTTGCTTTTAAACGAAGAAACAAAAGATGGAAATTAAAAAACAAAAGAAGTCACACATGCCCATCTGATATCAAATTGTAACACGTGATGGAGGTGTCTGATTTCACTACTATGTAGTTACTATTTTCCGCTTACAATTAATAAGCAATTTCTAGAGAGCAACATTAAAACCATGTTAATATGTAAATATTCTGCTCTTCATCAAAATTCCCCCCTAGATTTAGTATCAGATGATTCTAGTCTGATCCAAGTCTTTACTAAAACAGATGCAGAATGCTGATTTCCCAAATACTGGCTGGCACTCAACCGACTATAACAAGCAAAGAGCCCTCCTTTCCTCCGATTAAAATTGTATGGACTCCTGAATTACTTAGTTTTCGATGGTTTGTAATTCATTACTGTATTTAATTATCTTGGTCTCAAGTACTTCCAGATTTGGTCAATGAGAGCCCCTCCAAGCTGGTTCCTTGTGACATGCTCCCTGCATTGTGAACACTTCCTTATTTTCTGGTATAACATGTTCCAGGCCCATCTTGTACTTACCCTCCCCAGACCTGACGTCAGTCATTTCTCCAAGAATCCTGGGTTCCTTTTAGTGGGGATTGGAATCTGGGCACTTGGTTATGCTATTGGAATATTTGCTTCTTGGCTCCTTATTTGACTGAGCGATGGACACACACACACACACACACACACACACACACACACACACACACCTGCACACAAATATTATCTACATACATATATATATTCATGTGCACATATATTTTAGAAATGATGCATTCACAACAATTCACAACAATACCTCCAATTCTAGTCCATTCCACAAAATTCTTTCTTGACCTCCTTTATTCTATTTTCTATGTCTTGGCTTTTTCATTGAGATTCTGGACTTCAACAACAATCAACCCATGTTCTGAAACCTATTAATACATCTTAAAATAGTTTCAGAACTGTTTTGACCATACTCCTAAAACAAACATCCTTAAAATAGTTCAAGATTTGTTTGCAATTCTTTTCCATCTCAATCCTAACCTGTCAAACACTGAACACAAATACTGGGGTCATTATTATACTAGTATACTCTGCAGCCACTTACCTAGCTTGGGGATCGATTGCCAAAGGTTGGCTTAAATTCCCCTGCAAAACCATGTACGTGTACTATACAAACTGTGCTTCTACAGCCTTGACATCTGAGTGTCAGCTTGCCCGTGTACTATATTTTTGGCTTATAGTTTCTTTACTTTAGTTTCTTGAAAACGTTGCTCTGTTATTGCTTTACATGTTCTGTTGAGAAGGTTGATGCTGGCCTTTGTAAGCTATTTGATCTTTTCACTTGGAGGTACTTTTTTTCGAAAGTCTCATAGATTTTACTTTATGTTCTAGAGCTGATCTTTCCAGGCCAAGTGTCCCCAATACCCAGTAACATTCAGGTCTTCTTTTATGTCTGGAAAGTTTTCTTGGATTATGGTTCTAAATAGTAGTGCTGTCCAGTTGCTTTTATTTACTTCAAGAAACTCTTTATTTCATTCTAATTTCCCTGGTTATTTTTCTAGTTTTCTTCAATGGCTTTTCATTTGAATACTAGTACATTCTTCCTAGGGAAAATTTAGTTTTCTAATATGGTTTTGTGTTTTCCTATTTTTTTTCTTTCTTTCTATCAACTCTCATTTCATTTCTTGGAGGGTTGTGTTTTGTTTTGTTTTGGTCAATTTCTAGTCTTAGTTTTTAAATTTCTGATTCTTAATGCCAAATGCTTGCTCGAGGATACTTGAGCTCGGCGTGCTGTAGTACAGTTTTTGTTAGCTTTGTGCATGGAATGTCTTGAAGAGGAACACATTTAATTCATAGCCTGAGGAATGCTTTACTTCATATTGCCTGATTTTTACAATTGTTTTATAACCTTGGGGACAGATTTATTTCCCTAGTCCATTTTCTTGCATAGAAAGAGTTCCCGGTCCAACAGCACCCTCTTCTGTGCACTTTCCTCTGTGGATCATGTTGTGGATGGTTGTGGAGGGGGTAGATGGAGGAGGTCTGACAAGTCTTGTTTTTCTTCATTTATGCCAGATCCTTATTTTTGCCCCCTTATATATGCCCCTTCTTTTTTAATTTTCATAAAAGTTTATTTGAGTCAAACTGATGACATTGTTGAGAAGAGATCTCTGGAGAATTTCTCTCTCTCTCTCTCTCTCTCTCTCTCTCTCTCACACACACACACACACACACACACTTTTAAAATAATTTATTTACTTTCTGTGTTTCCAGTCCTTCTTTCCCCTCTTGATTCCAGTTCACACAGTACTGGAGGGGGGTATTTGATGTCCTCCTCTCTCTTCGTTGCCTCATCTCCCAGGGGTACCACCCCTTCTCTGCTTATGATTCTCCCTGAGAAGCCAAGACTCCTGAGACTGACACTTCTGTTTGCACACACTTTCTCAAGTCCCAAGAACCACGGAGTTGTGGCCTAGCTCAGGATTTTGGCATCGACTGCTCCATTTTCTCTTTCTGGGGGTGACTATTTGTACTTTGGGTTGCTCTGTTTCCCAGTTCTTTTCCAGCATCTGAGGGCCTCCTGCTCTGTTCTTTGAGTTCCAGGTTCCAGTGGCTGGCAAGCTGCAGGGCTTTGTCTGGTTGTTTAAAACACACTTTTATATGAGCCTGCAGATGTGGTGCTGTCACACAGGCCTATTGAAGGTATGGGTCCTGTCTGATTTTATTTACACTAGTGTCTTTATGTTTTCCGGGGGCGATAATGTTGGGGAGATTCAAAGCCAGGTGATGCCACTGATCTCTACCCATGTTCTCTTAAATTTCTACTCTTCCTAAAATTCTTTGAAGAATGATGCAAAGTGAAAATAAATTTTTACTTTTTTAAAAAAAAATTTATTGATTTGAGAGAAAGAGAAAGAGAGGAAGGGGGAGAGAGAGAAACATTGATTTGTTGTTCCACTTATTTGTGCATTCATTGGTTACTTCTTGTATGTGCCCTGACCAGGGATCAAACCTAAAACCTCGGTGTATCGGAATAATGCTCTAACCAACTAAGCTACCCAGTCAAGGCCTAAATTTTTACTTTTTATTATTAAAAAATAAATGTAAAAATTGCTCTGCCTTGCAGAGTTATTTAATTTATTGCTTGTCTCTTTTTATCTTTAATAACATGAAGTATGAGTAACAGATGAAAAAGGAAAAATATAAGAGAAAGAAAAGAATGGAAAAACAATGAAAATGATCATTTCAGCCCATGGATATCTGGTTTTGAAAGTAATCTGAGAGACGTTTTATCATTTCTTTGAGCAGTAAGTAACAGTCCTTCAGGACACATACAGCCTCTGTTGCTCACATCCATCAACTCTAGGATGTTATACAGCATCACTGCTTTACAACTATACCTCATATGTTTACACATACACACACAACACATATAGACAATACATGCACTTACTTGTTTCACATTCTGGAGTTCTTCTGTCAATTGTTTCCTTTGCCTTTCTGATTCAAATAATTTTTCCTGTATTTAAAATACCACTAAATTAATAACTTGTTATAAAGATATGAATGGGTATCATTCTTAGAGCTTTGTTTTAAAGTTTATAAATTCCCCAAATAGCCAACTGCTACAATCTGAAAATATAGTTCCATCATTTTTCTGGCTATACCCACACACCCACTTTTCTGGCACTATACACACAACACACACACACACACACACACACACACTATATAGAAGTAATTAGTTATTTAAAGCAGAATTGTAATGAAAATGTATTTTCTCTTTAGCCATTTTGTAAAGTCTCAGAATCTGAGGTCCAAAGTAAGTCTATCAGGTTCAAATTATGTAAATATTAACTAAATTTTGGGTAATAATTATCATTGTCAAAGAGCTTCCAAATTGAAGGGCATTATTATCATTCAGAAGTCTCTCTTACTATATTAAAGAGGACATGAAACTGAGTTGAATATCATTTTACTAACTTAGTTTATTCTTGGAAGATGATCCATAAAAATTAAGATATGACTGGTATAACCAAAATATGAAATGGTAGTTCCTTTTATTTATTTATTATTTATTTTTTTTATTGTTTTAAGTGTTACAAATAGTAGTACATATGTCTCCTTTTTTTTCCCCCATTGACCTCCCCCCGGCCTCCCCTACCCCCCAGTACATGCCTTCACCTGCCCGCCCTCCCCCGCCCCCCCAGTGTCTTGTATCCATTGATTATGCTTATATGCATGCGTACAAGTCCTTCGGTTGGTCTCTTACAGCAACCCCTCGCCCAAATGGTAGTTCTTAAAACAGAATATTATGGATGCCAATCAAATATCATCATCTTTGAACTTAAAATTAAGTTGAACAGATACCTAAAAATGTTCACTTTTAAGTATATCATAAATAAGTCCACATTTTATTGATCAAATCAGATATACTAAGAATAATTTAGGAACTATTTTACTATAAACTTGAACAGGAATTGCTTGGAGATTAAACCGAGTAGTAAATACTCATGGCAACACTGCAATGTTTGTAAGAAATGATCTGCTTTGTGGAGTATTTCAGCTCCCCCTCGTCTAAGAGAGAAAATGAAGGTATATGGAGATGAATATACTGTAGCAATCTTATGCATCTGCCACAGACCAGGAGCCAGAAGACTGCTGGCTGCCATGCCTTTATGCTCTGGCAAGTCACCTTCACTCTTTCTGTCCTAGTTTTTTGCATCTGTAAGTGGAAAATATATCTATTTCCATTCAGCTTTGCAAAGCAGTACCAATGTGAACTCTGCAGAAAGGCTTAAAGTTAAATAAAGACCATAGCACTTTAAAAAATCATTCTCACATAATACAATTAGACATTAGCATCAAATTATCTTGGTTTCATTTTTGCTTGTACCTTAAATCAGACATAAAGATTAGAGATGGCACAGGATAATGAGAAGCAGAGACTACTCACACACTCTATGAACCTCATTTAACGATGTCTATTTCTTTGTGTGTGTATAATATAATAGAATAACTGTAAGTACACACAATATTTTATTGCAAATAAAATACTTATTGCTGTATATACTCTTTTTATATAGCTAAACAAGTGGTTCTCAGGCAATAGATAGGTTTTGAGGTAAACGAAATTTCACACTAGGATATGTTCAGTTATATTTCATAAAGCTTAAATATGAATTCTGATTTATTAAACAGCTCCGCAGAGGAGCTTATTTAAATGTTACATGAGTATAGTTTTAAATTAAATTCTAACAATTAAGTTTGATAGTCATTGAATATATCACTAAATTTAGCAATGATAAACATTAAGGGAATGAAAAAGATCTGAGAGCCTCTGAATATTCTGATGAACCGTAAGTTTAATGGTTTAGGCAGAGACCAATTTTATAAAAATGTCATTTTACCAAGATAACCAATAGTGGACATATTTTCTAAAAGGATGTAAGAAAACTACTGTCAATCTATTTTTAAAACTAAATTTATTTTTAAAACTAAATTTATAACTCTTGTTATACCAGAAAATGTGGAAAGACAATGGTTTTAGATATAATAAAAAGTATAGAAAATACTTTTTTGTAATGCTCACATACATTTGGAAGAAACATGAATTGCTAAAGCCTTTTGATAGAGAATTTGGTAACATACATAAAATTTTAATATGTTTGTATCCTTTGAGAAAACAATTTCACTTTCAGTAATTTATTCAGTTTGTACTTTTACAACTGCACAATCATGCAAAGATACATCTATAATGCTACTTATGATGGAATTAATTTTAATAATGGAAAACTTAAAATAGCCAAACTATTCCTCATTAGGGAACTGGCTAAATAACGTTAAGACAAAACAATTTGATGATAGGAGAGCCATTAAAAATAATTTACCATATCTGTGCATATTAACTGGAAAAGTAGCCCAACACATGTTGACAAAGAGAATAAAGAAGGCAAGTTGTAAAAGAGTGTGCCTTGTATTAAGTGATTTTTAAAAATATATTTTGTATAATATAAATATATTTTAATATAATATAAATATATGTTATAAATATATGTTAATATATTAATATACAAGTATATTAATATATTAACATATATTTATATACTTTATATATAGTTAATATATTTTTATATAGGGCAACCCCCAAAATGTATACACATACATTTTTGGCAGCTCAATTGATAGTTCTTTCTTTTCAGATTTAACCCATTGGAATTAATAATTATTCAAAGTGTGTATTCTTTTTTTTGGGATACCTAAACATACATTCATTTTTTAGAAATACAAATGGCTATCTAGAGAAAGTCTACAAAAGGATAAACAAGATATGTTTAACAATGGTTTCGGCTAGAGATTGAAATTTAGAAATTAAGGTAGCAAGGGAATTTCTTTTCTTTTTTTTTTTATTGTCTAAAGTTTTACATGGGGTAGCAAGGGAATTTCTTTCTTCTTATGGGTTTGATTTTGCTTTAATAAAAATTAAATAAACAATAGTTTCACTTATTTAAGGAAATATTTTAAAATAGTATTAAAATATAGATCTATGTTGACTTAATAGTAAATCAAGGAGTTATGTTGCTTTTCTTGAAGATTTAAAAACTATAATGGCTTTCTATAAAAATTAGGATATAATTGAAACTTAATATTCTACTAAACAAAGAATGAAAACATATAAAGAGAAGAAAAACATTAATGTATATTTGGGATATATTGTATGGTTTTTCTTTCCTCAAATCATATTGCCTTTATTCCAAATTAGGTTAGCATACCAAGGTGCCCCAGAAGCATGCCCAAGAACAGGGGAGAAAATGTATTTGCCAATGAACATCTGAGGACCCAAAATTGTCATGGCATGCTTTGTTGGCTCCTCATCCTTGCCACCAATGTGAGAAAAAATAAAAAGGGTGAGAAGTAGCCACATCAGAAGTTACAAGTAAAAACCACCGTTCACGCTGAATCTTTTGTATACTATAAAATATAAATGAAAAGTGTGTGTGAACTAAAAAATTAACTCTCTAAAGATCAACTGAAGAAATATCAATTGACATTAATATTCAATATTGACCAAATTTGATATAAAACTATTTCATATTAACATTCATTAATTAAAAATAAAACTAAGCCCCAATACTTCAGAATTCAACACAAGATAATTTCCTTTCCCTTTTTTCTAAAGAAAATGTAAGAAAGCTAAATTGGAGATTACCTTAAGTGCATTCACTTCTTCTAAGGCATCATTTCTTTCACGCTTAAGCCTTTCCACTTCATCTGCTTCTAAGGAATCACAGGCAATAAACTGTCAATGTTAAAATATAAGAGAAAGTTATATGTTACATGCTAATTATGAGAACTAACACAGAAATCCTTTTTGACAAGCCTTAGGAGTCATTTGATTGGGTAAAAGAGAATGTTAACGTAATCTGGGGTAACTTCACCCATTTATACTTAATCTTACGCTGATGTTATAAGAGAATTTAGATGCTGATCAGATATACATACTCTGTTGTCCTCTTTATGATTCTTATTTAACAATATAATTTTCCTTAAAAGTCCAAATCCCAAGAGTGTGTTTATAATATTAAAACAACTTCATGAGCTATCAACATAAACTATTCCCTAAAGATATCGCTCCAACAAAGCACATAGTCTCCAAGGCTAACAAAATATTGGGCATTATAAACCAAGATTGTTTACCTAAACCCAGTCAAGTACATTAATTGAGCTTGTGTCTTGCTTTAATTAAACACAATGTAACATAATAGTCAAGTGGCTTAAAAATATTTCTGCCCAGAAACTGTGTGTTAAAGATAATACTAAAAATTCATGCACAAGTGAATAACAACAACAAAATAGCAAAGCTGACAATTTCTCTTATAGATAATTGCAAGGTAGAAAACAAGGACAATTTTAGAGAAATATAGGACTTGGAAAAATCAACTTTCCTGCCGTGTTCCAACAGCCTTTATATGCTAATGAGCATTTTGAACATCCCAAAAGAAAATATAATTTAATAACTGGTTGCATTTCCTCAAGTTATCTGACCATACTACACCCCCCTCCTCTATTTATTATTCTACATTTGGACCCTTCTTTGTCCCCTACCTAGACTATCTACCAACAGTTTCATCCTCTTCTGAGATAATCAACACGATTATAAGATCATTATTTCTAAAATATCACTTTGGTGATGTCTGTTGTCTCTAAAGGTTCCTGACTGTTAGTAAAGTACACACTTCTAAGTTCAATATTTACCCTTTCAGGCCTAACTTCCTTTACTGTCCTGCATGTACTAGATTGTCTTTTTAAAAAGTAGATCATTCTCTGCTTACCATCACATTATATATATTTGTTGTTGTTCACGCAGGTACTCTCACACTGCTCTGCTCACCTCTTGAGCAGATAAAATCCTATTTACCATTCAAAACTCACTCAAATGCCAACTCTGTCATGAATCTTCTCTGAATGTTCAAAGCTCTTTTATTATTATGGCCTTATCACACAAAGCATTCTTAAAATGTTTTTTAGAGAGAGATTTTTTTAGAGAGAGAGAAAAAAAAAAATCAATGTGAGAAACATTGATTGGCTGCTTCCTGAATGCCCTCTACTGGGGATCAAGCCCAAAACCTGGGCATGTGCCCTGACCTGGAATAAAACCAGTGACCTTTTGGTGCATGAGACTACACTCAACCAACTGAGCCACACTGGTCAGGGCTCACACAATGCATTTTAATTTTTGTTATTTAGTATTTATCTTCACCAGAGGATATTTTTCCATTAATTTTTTTAGAGAGAGTGGAAGGGAGAGACAGAGAAAGAAACATCAATGTGAGAGAGACACATGGATTGGTTGCCTCCTGTATGCCCCCTGACGAGGGCTGGGGTTTGAGCCTGCAACTGAGGTACGTGCCCTTGACCGGAATCAAACCTGGACCCTTCCGTCCACAGGCCGACAACGCTTTATCCACTGAGCCAAACTGGCTAGGGCACAATACATTTTTAAACAATACTTATTTGTGTACATAAATTTCCTTACACTATACCTTAATTTCTTGAGGAACAGGCTGGAGTTTTACTTGTCTTTTTTTTTCCCCCAATTACAGTTTACGTTCAATATTATTTTGTATTAGTTTCATGTGTACAACATAGTGGTTAGAGTTTTATTTATCTTAACATGCACGAAAGCACCTAACACAATTGCCATGCACATATGTTGAACAAGTACAAATATATGTTGTACTTGTTCAACACATATTTAATATTTTATAGATGAGTATATAGTGAAGTGGCTATAAAGTATTTACTGCTGCACATAGTGAGAATATCCTTTATATCATGAGCCAGTGTCACATACAGTTCACCTTGGTATTTTTCATTCTATTCTTTTTCACTTGTTGAAATGGTGGTTGCAATCCACTAAATTGATTTAGCAAGAAACTAAATTTTGAAACGTCTACATTAGGGAATTTAGCATATTCTCTCTGCAATTTTAAGATAATCTGTTTATGGTACTTAATTAATGTGGTAAACCTATTATATTAAGGGGAGCTAGTATGTTCCAAACTTCCCTTTTCTGTGTGCAACTCTGGAACAGCAGCTGGTATAGCAAAATGTAAATTTTTTATATACCAGTGATAATTAGAACAACAGTAAGATAATTATATTTTGGTTCTAAATGCCATATTATTTTCAAACCTAATGTTTTTTGTCAACTAAAGAAAAGTAGGACTGACTTATAATGACTCAGCAATTCTTCCTTCTAAAAGACATTAGTATCTCAAGAAATCTTTTGAGTCAGACAAAATGATTAGCAAAAGAAGGTAGTTCCAAAACAATACACATTGCATGATTCTACTTATTATGAAGTTCAAGAATAGGCGAAAGTAATCTATGCTGATAAAAATCAAACGAGTAGTTTGTTCAATTGTGAAAGTGGGAGCCACGGTGGACTGGAAAGTTGGCACCAAGGAGCCTTTTGAGTGTTGATTACACATGAGATGCGAACAGAAATTCATCAAGTTGTACAATTGAGAGTTTTGTACTTTACTGTGTGTCCACTATGCACCAGTAAAAATATTTTAAAGAAATAAATCAAGAAAAAGACAACGCAAAAAATGGACCCATGTGAGTAAAAAAAGCAAAAAGCATCCTTAACAGATGGATTATAAAATCTGATTTTTTTTGTGACAAAATGGCTGAGGGGGTAACCATAGTGGAATTTCCCCACCTTTACAGACTGTCAGCATCCTAACCACAGATCAATTGATAAACTTCAGATAAGGTATTCTACTGTTTTTTAACTCAAAAAACAATATACTACAAAATAATAAAATATTTTTTATTTGTTTCTGCCGAGTTGCTTGACAAGCAATGATTTTTATAGTATTTTTTAAAAAATATTTTTTTATTGTTGATATTACAGATATCTCCTATTCCTCCCCCCACTTTTATTCCCCTCCTCCCAGCCCCTACCCACCCTCCATATCTTTACTACCCTATTGCCCATGTTCATGGGCTAGCATATAAATGTGTAAGTTCTTTGGTTTATCACTCCCTGCCGCGCCCCAAACACACACACCATGAGGTATGTCAGGCTATTCCATGCCTCCATGCTTTGGGTCTTATTATTGGTCAATTCATTTTGTTCATTAGATTCCACAAATAAGTGAGATCCTGTGATATATGTCTTTCTCATATTGGCTTATTTCACGTATAGCATAATATTTTCCAGGTCCATCCATGCTGCCCAAAGGATTTTTATAGTATTTTCCAAATTGTGGTACAAACTCATTAGTGAATTGTAAGACCAAAAATTTAATCAAATGGAACTGAATATTAAATAAGAATGCCATGATGTAGAAAAGGTAAGTGATGCTTTGAGACATTTGTTTCAAGTTTACATGTGAGTGTGGTGAAGTAAAATGCATTCTTTTGTGGATATCCGAGGAAAAAACTGAAAAGCCAACATTTAATGGGGATATCTTCCATGTGCTGAAAAATACAGTACAACAAAGGAAAATTAATACAATGACTATTGTCCAACCTTTGATCTGAAGCTACAAACAGTAAATTGTTGGCCTGCAGAAGACCTTGCACAATTACCATGAGCACGTTGCTTTTGCTGTCAAGGTATCACGGACTGAATACATGCTTATCTGCCCTAAAATCATATTGATAAGAAGGAAGTAAATTACTAATTTGGAGCATGACTATTTCTTTGCAGCTGCTAGGAAAACTTTGCATGCTCACATGAAGTACTCTGAATTCCCCACTTCATGTTCGTGTCTTTTCTCAGCAAATGTGGTTACTGTAGCTTTGCGGACTGTTTGGCAGAAAGAAAAACAATGGAGGAGATCAAGACAAAATGTTATTTTTTATTTTAAATTAATCTATATTTTGTAAATTTATCCAAGAAGCATGTATTATTTGTATAGCTTACAAAAAGCAGTGAAGCCCTCGCTGGTTTGACTCAGTGGATAGAGCATCGGCCTATGGACTGAAGGGTCTTGGGTTTGATTCTAGTCAAGGGCACGCGCCCAGGTTGTGTGCACAATCCCCAGTAGGGGGCATGCAGGAGGCAACCTATCAATGATTCTCTCTCATCATTGATGTTTCTATCTCTCTCTCCCTCTCTTGCCTCTCTGAAATCAATACAAATATATTTAAAGACAACAACAACAAAAAACAATGAAAATGAAAAAAAGCCCACATATATGACCCATAACATTGAGGACTAGACAGTCAAGACAGTTCTGTAGGGAATACTCTACCTGTGAGTCTAATATGCTGGACATTTCACGCGCACCAATATTTACGTCATCCAACTGCAAGCAAAACAAGTTTCGGGCAACCTGGACAAAATCTAAAATGGAACACATTGCAGTAAGAAACTATTTAACCTCATCTAAATATAGCTCATTTTCTATAGTAAGTTGAAGCTATGTGTTATAACAAAGTTGCCTTAAAATGATATTAACTGAAGGGACAGATAAATACAAGTTCAAATAAAAAGAGAGAAACTGGTTTTAACTTCCTTTAACTTTGGTGAAGTTAGTAAGTACATCAGTTAAGATAATCAGAAACCTAGGACAGTGTCATGATTTACAGTTTTTCTAGCTGGAAGAACCCGAGGTTTAATAATACTATCGGCAGCTAATGTTTACGTAAAGCCTCTATATGCTAGGCCGGGTGCTTTGCAATTTCACCCTCAGAATTTTACAAGCTAGGTTCTCTTATCCTCTCAATTTTCCAGTCCGGGGCTACGACAAGTTAACTGTCTAAAATCCCCAAGGCCACTGGACAAATAAGTAGCAGAACAGGATTCCATCTAAGGTCTGACTCAAAGGCACATCCTCCTGATTGTTACCCAGCACTGCCCGATGCTTCTTTAGACATGGAGCGTGACCTATTCATCTACACCCACGTCTTTATTTTGACTGTGACGTTTTTGGTTTCCAAGGATTCTTTTAAAGTTCTCTGATTGTTCCTATTTGACAGTATCCTACTCTTATTTCATGGATGGCTTATCTTTGCTTATCTTTTTAAGCATGCTAATTATGGTTTATCTGAAGTTTTCTTCCGCTCTTGCAATATTTCCCTTTTTTTGCATTCCTTTTCTTTTTCTATTTGTCTGATACTGCTGGTCAGGAATTCTGGCTGAGTTTTTCAGAGTACTGATTGAGGAAATTGAAATAAATGTGGTATTTTTTCTCTCTCCTTCTAAAGAGGAACTCAATAAAAATGAGTCACAATAACCCTTTAGATAAGTTTCTGTGATGACATAACACAGCGATTTTCAACCTTTTTCATTTCATGGTACACATAAAGTAATTATTAAAATCCTGTGGCACACTAAAAAAATATATTTTTTGGCAATCTGACAAAAAAAAAGGTAATAATTATGATTAATTCACACAGTCGACTACTATGTTGGCTGTTGTCATTTTTAAAAAAATACATTTCTTTATTGATTTCAGAGAGGAAGGGAGAGGGATAGAGAGATAGAAACATCAATGATGAGAGAGAATCATTGATCAGCTGCCTCCTGCATGTCCCCTATTGGGGATAGAGCCACAACCTGGGCATGTGCCCTTGACTGGAATCGAACCTGGGACCCTTCGGTCCGCAGGCCGATGCTCTATCCACTGAGCAAAACTGGCTAGGGCTACTGTTGTCATTTTTTAATTTGACAATCTAAGAGAAAAGAGGTTAGGCCCATGACTAAATAGTCAGGTATTGCATGTTTTAAAAAATGTTTCGGCACATCGGTTGAAAATTGCTGGATTAACACAATATTACCTCCAAAAGACACTGTACCCTGTGGGTCTACTGCCACTTGCTGTCTCAGGGCTTGGTGTTGCTCCTTTGTGGGCTGAATACCAAGATAATTTAGAGCCTGGAAAGAAAAGGACTCATGTGAGGCAATTTTCAAATCTCCAAAGAATAAAACTCTTCATTAGAATTTTATTTCACAATCCAGGGAAAAGAATCAATATCAGCAACAGTGACCAGAATTAGATGTACAAAGAAAGTCTGCTGACTATGGATTAATTTTCTATAAAATATTAGCTTCCTGATTCCACTGCCATATCAACTGTTCCCCCCTCCCAAGGCTAACACTTTAGCTGATCCTAAATTTATAAGCATAGTCCTAGAACCCAAACTCAAACTCTCTCCTAGTTTAAAGTATGTAATATGGCAGGAGAAAAGTAGCAAGTAAATCCTATGAAATCTAATTTAACATGAATTTCTACAAGTAGCAATCTAAAGCATGGATATTTTTTTAATATCTTGTAAACTGGAGACCAAAAATAGAGTTGATAAAAACTGGCCCGGCCAGTGTGGCTCAGTGATTGAGTGTTGACCTATGAACCAGGAGGTCATGGTTGGATTTCAGTTAGGGCACATGTCACAGACCGGGGTTATGGGCTCAATCCCCAGTGTGGGGCATGCAGGAGGCATCTCTCATCATTGATGTTTCTCTCTCTCTCTCCCTCTCCCTTCCTCTCTGAAATCAATAAAAATATATTAAAAAAAATAAAATTGATGAAAACTGAATTACATATAAAATATTCTAATTTTTGGCTTGTTTATGAGCAGACTTACATAAATAGTAAGTCTAAACTAAAAAGCTTTCTTTGAAAAGCTTCTCTCTACCTTCTCCTTTTAGCAACCATAGCAGATTAAAAATTCAGAGACCGTTAGTTGTACTCCAATGTCTATTCTCTCCTTGTTCCTTAGTAACAGAATGGCAATATTTAGCTAGAAATACTTTAATCCAAATAAAAGATATCCCTGTTTTGCAGCTTGATGAGGCCATGTGACTATGTGCAGGCCAAGGAGATATAAGGAGAAGTGCTATAAGGACCTTCTGGGGAGTCTTTCAGAAGTAGTGGTAGGCACTTCTTGTCCCCTTTCCTCCTCTCTTTGGCCTTAAATAAAAGAAAACAAAAAGGAAGATGACTGGAAGGGAGGGGAAGAGGATGGTTGGTTGCTAAAATTCAAATGGTCATTCTGATTCATGAGCAAACTCAAAAAGATGAGGGAGCAGAAAGATGATAGTTGGGACATGGGACTCCAACACTGTGGAACCTCCAGGCCAGCTCTGGATTACTTTCTTTCAGGGTTCTTTTAAGTGTGAGAGAAGTATATTTCTAATGGAGACCACTGTTATTTTATAGCAAATTCTAACCTTAACTAATGCATAGGGCTCGATTGATGCCCTATTGTTGAATTCGGGCAAGAACGTGTTCTGTGGCAATCATATCAAGACTAAAATATAGGCAAAGTTTAATATTGGCAATAGTCCTTTATAAATTTCTTCCTCCTTTGGAATCATCATTTCATTTACAAAATATTTACTTAGTGTTTACTGTAATTTGTCAGGCAAAGGGACACCCAAACAAGACATAGCTGCTGATATGATCTTTAGAATGAGGATAACATGTAAATAACTGTAATTACTGTAATATCTAACTTAATAGACGTGTGTACAGGATCTACTATGGCCACAACAAACTGGTAAATGCACAGGTGGCTGGGCACAGTTAAGGAAGGAGACAGGAGGAAGGAGAACATCTGGAAAGATTCCTTTAAAAGTGATTCTAGGGCTTAGTCTAACATTATATTCCTACCCTGTCTACACACTTATAAATATTTGCCTGGAATGACATGCAATAATGATTCTTAACTTCTGGTGTTCTTTGCCTCCAGTCATAAAAATGTTCCAAATAAAAATAAAGGAAAGAGAATAATACGAAGAACACTTATGTATTTGCTATCACTAAATACTCATTAATATTTGTTTGAAATCTATATATATTTTAAATAAACTTATTGGAGTGACCTTGGTTAATAGGGTTATATAGGTTTCAATTGTACCTTTCTATGACATATGTTTTTAAGAAGTAAACATTAATGACTTAGTTGAAAACTTTCTCTATTGTTCCTCAACAGGATACAGCTAAGGTTGGTATATCCTTCCTGTCCATGATTTGATGCCATTAATTCACGCATCCCCTAATAATATGTACTCTTATGCAATTGAAATTGTACATGAATAGTACAGTACAAAAGGATAATCTTACCAATTATTTTTATTTTTACCTCAATGTTATGATTTCATAATTGCTCAATATTGTTTGCAAAACTAGTTCAATTATTTTAACTTGAAATGGTATCCAACTGTATGAATATATTGTAATTTATCACCCATTCCTTGATTGATGGGCTTTTTGAAAAAAAAAATTTTTTTATTGATTTAGGGAGAAAGGGAGAGGGAGAGGAGAAACATCAATGATGAGAATCATTGATCAGCTGCCTCCTGCATGCCCCCTACTGGGGATTGAGCCTGCAAATCAGGGATGTGCCCTAACCTGGAATTGAACTGTGAGCTCCTGGTTCAAAAGTCCATGCTCAACTACTGAGCCACACCAGCCTGGTTGATGGGCTTTTATAGTTACTCCAATTTGGTTCTTATTACAAGACATTATATATATCTCCTTGTATAGCTGTGTGAAAATTTCTCCACAGTATACCTCTAGAAGAGGAAATGTGGAGTCATAGGGTTTATAAAGTCAACTTTAACAGATATTGTAAAATAACTCTCCATATTGGTTGTATCAAGCAATTTATGCACACAACTAGGACATAAGCACTCCTATTTTCTACATTCTTAGCAGCATTTTATGCTTTCACACTTCAATTTTTGTCAATGTGTTGTATATGAAATAGTATATTGTATATTAATTTGAATTCCCCTAATTACAAGTGATATTAATCTTTTCCATGTTGATTAGCAATATTTTTAACTCACAAATTACTTAGCAATATGTTTTAAATTTTCATATACAGAGTTTTAAGATGTAATTTTTGTTAGTGATTCCTAATTTTTATGAAAACCAAAAATATCTCCAGACATTGCCAAATGTCCCCCAAGGCAAATTTCCACATCCCTGTCCTTGAAAAACACTGATCCAGGGACCAACACTATTAACAGTTCGATGTACTAGTATAAGTTTTCTGATTTTTTGCTATGGACATAGCGTGTGTATGTATATATATATACATATACATATATATGTAAATTATGTATTTTAAAATAATTAAATTACACTATATAGAGTGTTCTGTTTTTTTAAAAACTATCAACATATCACAGCTTTCTGTTCTATAGATTTTAGATCTTTTGCATGCTTTTTAAAATTGCTATAATAGTATATTAAAGCTTAGCATTGAAGTATATTTAGATCAGATTATGAATTTAACAAAACATTGCAAAATGCCCTTCTGAACTTCTCCCTATAGGTAACAGCTGTCATACATTTGGTTTAATATTCCCAAACATTTTATTATATAATATTTGGTGTATACTAAAAACATACATTGTATGTAACAAACATACATTTTAAATCAAGACAATAAAACATCCATGAATCCATCTTAGAATTATAAAACTACCAATACTAAAATTTCCATACTATTTATTTTAAAATGGTTTGTCACATATACATATCCCTAATGTAATTTTGTTTTGCTGTTTTTAAGCTTCATAAAAATGCTGCAGATCGCCTTCTGAAACTTGAATTTTTCATCCTGCAGTATGGTTTTATTATTCATCCATGTTGTTACATGCTCTTGTGACATTAATGCATTCACTTTTACTGACAAATGTAATACTTAATTATATCACTATGCCACAATTTATTCGCCCATCCTCCTGAAGATGGGCAGTGGGTTTCTGCTTATCAGCAATGCAGCAGTGAACATTCTTGTACATATCTACCACAGCTCATGGGTGAAAATTCCTTTAGGCTAAATACCTAGGAGTAGTGTTGATGGGTCTTTTTCTGATAGATTTGTAGAATTCTTTGTATATTTAGTATTTTATACGTTATGGGTGTTACACATATTTTCTCCTAGTTTTTGGCATAACTTTTCACTTTTTAATATTCTCGTCTTATGGAGTTTCTATGGACAATCCCAGACACGTTTTTACACCATTACTTTATATTTTTTAAGTATACAATGTGAATAGTTTAAAAAATATTTTTAAGGATGTGACTTTTTGTTTTATAAATAGTAGATTTATTGATATTTAATTCACACCTCATAAAATTCACCATTTTAGTATACAGTTAAGAGGCTTTTAATATATTCACAAAGTTGTGCATCAATCCTCACTAATTCTAGAACATTTTCATCACCTCCCAAAGGAAGTCCCATCCCCATTAGCAGGCACTTCCTAGTTCCCAACCTTCTCCCTCCCCCGGCCCCAGGCAACCACTAATCTATTTTCTGTATGTATGGATTTGCCTATTCTGGGCATATCACACAATTTGTGGCTTTTTGTGTCTGGCTTCTTTCACTTAGCTTCATGTTTCAAGGTTTATCTATGTATCAAGAAGAAACACAGGCCATTTCAAAAATTATCATCCTTAGCTGGGTGGTAAGTACATGTGTTGATTATTCTTTAAACTGCACATGTATAATATAATCATCGTGTGTATAATTGATATTGTAAAAATATAAAAACAATTTTATAAAAATAATGCAAATAAGATACCTATCATAGACGGTACTCAATATATGGTGATTCTTTTATCAAATAATAAAGTTGCAAAATGCAATTAACCACAGTGTAAATTGATCTAGAGCTAAACTTAGTATAGGTGAAAGTTTTGTTGAATGTGAATTTATTCTAGATGAATATAGCATGTCAGTGAGGCAAACTCATGAATTTAAATTGCAAGTAATTTATGTTTAATCATAAAGTAGGTTCTAATAATTTATTGAATGTCATCTTTTAGCCTTAAAAATGTATTAATTGGACAATATCTATCCTTAACTTTTTATGGCGTCTGGATGATGAATTTTAAAAAATGTCACTTCTGTACAATACTAGTCATATACTTCCCAGCCTAATAACAAAGAACATCTCATTAACTATCACCACACATCAGGTACGCATTGCTCACTACAGTTTTCTTCAAATGTTACAGAAATGGCAAGAGGTGAAGTAAATACCAGCGAAATGGCATCTGTATCCAAAAGCATCTTTCCCAGGTACAAAAGTAGAAATAGCATACAGGTGTCTTCAAGCCAACTATAAACTGTATCTCTATTTGCTGTGTTTACCATACCTGCTTATAAGTTTAACGTTAGGATCAGATGAGACACATAGTACTTATAAAAATACTTTGAAAAAAATATCACTAACTAACTCTGGTGAAATTATTTAAAAATATCTGTATATAAAAATCATTAGTAGAATATTCATGGCAAGAGGCGATCATTTTTTTCTCAGACAGTGAATTAAAATAAAATGAATTCAATGTTAGAAATCACTTCCAGGAGATTCTGACTTAAAATCTTCTACTTAGACAAGAAAAACAAAGAGGATTTCCTGAGGACATTGCCATTTATACATATGTCTTGACAGGTACTGCCCTTCATCAAATTCTAACCTCTCTGCCTTTCTTAAAAATTGCACTAAGTAGGGTAATTAGTTAATAACCACATAATCAGTCAACACCTTTTCCTTGTGAAATCTTAACACAGCACACATTTTCTAGACACTATATGTACTATATTTATAGAAGTCAAAGAAATAAAGATATAATTTTAATATATTTTAAATACTTGGTCACATTTTCCTTATCTATCACTGAATAGAAAATATGTTAAAAATTTAATGGATGATAAAGATGAATTTGTCTACAAAGTAGCAACTAAAATAGAAGGACCTATTTTAAATGAAAGTGGTACAGATATTATGATAGTAATAGCTAACTATCCAAAAAAGGAAGAGTAGCTTAGGAAATATTTGGGTGACTAGATGCTAATTTGGATTTTAGGGGGAAAAATTATTAAGTGAAATACACTTTCAAACTCTGAAAACAAGTAATAGTCTACTGAATATAATCACTAAAAATATCTTGAATCAAAGCTGGGAAGCTGAATTTACAAAGGATGTGGGCCCCTTTTGCTGTAAAACTACTGTTTTATTTTTCTAAAAAAAATAATCAATTTGCTTAGGCTAAAAGGAAAACCAAAACTGGAATTCTGATTCAGTAGTCAAGTAACTCATATTTCTCAGAATCATATCTCTAAGAAAATTACAGATTAAAAATATATGCACTAGAAAATTTAAACCAAGTAAAAGAATAAAGACTCCCAGATAGTGTTTAGCTGGATAATTTTCTTCTTATCCAGACGAGTGGTTAGCATTAAATCTTGAATGTTCAAAAATGTCTGTTAAACCAACATCATTAAAAAACAATAATTATCCATTTTTAGATATTAATATGTTTTCAAACCTCAAACATTTTTTGAAAATGTTAATATTAACTGGTTGTAAACTTTGCTATAAGCCAGAACTTACATCTTAACCAAAAATAAAGAGAGAGTACAAGTTAGCAAAAGATACTCAGGAGTTTGAAAATATCAAAAAGACATCACAAGTATCTAATGAATCAGAAAGTTTCATTGAGCACCATCCAGGTGTTTAAACAGTGGTAGGTACATGGGACACTGCTGTGATGAAGCTTTAGCTCATAGATAAAGCAAGATACGGAAAAGATGATAGGAAACTACAAAGTGATTTACAGATGTGCAAAATAAGGCGATATTGGCCCTAACCATAATAGTTAGCAAAGTCTAGATGGGGAATTGGAGTTGTCAGAATTTGAATAACAGAGAAGATTCAAATTGGCAATGAAAAGGGTGCTGCTATAGGACCATGCAAAGGTATGAACATGGGCATAAGGGCAATGTGTGTTTATTCCAGATGTGCGTTTTCAAACTCTTCCTAAAATGTAAAACATTATTATCTACAAAATATGACAGTAAAGTAGAGGCTGTGGGCCACTAACACTGAATCAATTTTTATATTAAAAAATAAGACAGCACATTTTTGCTGTTAGCTCCCAAGTAACCTGACAAAAACCAGTTTTAAATGCATTTTCACTTTTAATTTTTCTTTTTAATCATCTTAAGTTCCCTTTACGTACAGAATCTCTCAATGTTTTACTCTCCCCAGGGCTTTTTTGTGTGCCTTTTGTATATTGCTACCATCTTCTTAATAGTCACTAATGCCTGACTATTAAGGTTCTTTAGGATTTAGTTTCCCTTTACTTTTAAAAACATTAAACAAATGAGAGTATTACTTGCACTTATTGCTCTGACATATGAAGTCTGCTACACTTTATCATAATGTAGTCCATGTTTCCTTGGGTTCTACGTGGTAAGACATCACATTTGTCTTATACACAGGAAGAAACAGATGAATGTGAATGTCGATTTAGTGACAAAAGGTTTAATTTTTATTTTGTACTAGTGAACAACATGAACTGCCCAACTCAAACATGAATAAGTTCATTGAAATCCAAACTGCCATTCATTTAATAGCATAAAAATAACTCCTCAAGAAACTAATGGTGCCAGACCTTTACCCTCTTTAAGACGAGAGGCCTTCCTTGCTGTTGTTTCATGGAAGAAAAATGAACATTTAAAGTATTTACCATTTCCAGTTTCTCTGCCTTAAGGCGAACGGAGGGATTTAGGGAGACCTTCTTTCCTTGTGGTCCATAATTATCAGTCCAGACAGGGGCAGCATCTGAGAGACAACAGGGTGCACACTAATTGGAAATTTAATTGGAATTGAAATTTTCATGTGACAGGATGTGTTCTGAGCTCCTGCTGTTAAAAAAAATTCTGGTTAATCAGCTGGCAGTTTTCACTTTTGTTTTCATTAAATCTAAAATGTATCATACAAACCAGCTTCACTTGAGCCCTAAAATATATGATATTTAAAGAGTGACCAATTAGACATTAAGTCCCATGGAAATACTAATTTAAAAGACAAACATACATCCTACCCTGTCATCACAATACCTTACTAATTGTAAAATGAAAAGTCTTTTTTTTCTTCCCAAATAAGTAAAATCATATGAGAAATTCAAATAGATCATGATATTTCTTTGGCTGGCAAAAGTGGTTTTGTGTGAGTTCTGGAAGTACTACAGAAAAACTAAAAAATGCAGATGGTTTCAAGTTTACACATCCTATCTAATAAAGAGGGAATATGCTAATTGACCCACACGCCGTCGCAATGATGCCGGCGCCCATAGCCAATAAGGAGGGAATATGCTAATTGACTGCCATGTCCTCAAATCCCTGAAAGATGGTGGCACACACAGCCAATAAGGAGGGAATATGGTAATTGACTGCCACACCCTCAAGGAGGGCGGTGCCCACAACCACAAGATGGCGGCGCCCAGTCCCCTCAGCACTGCCTTGCCACATGCCTGCCTCTGGAGTCCCCCAGTCCCCTCAGCCCCCCAACACCCCAGGGCGGGCCCGAGGTGCAGGCAAGCCTCGGATGGCAGCTGCCCAACCGCCCAGGGCCACTCGAGGCTCAGGTAACCAGGGTCGGCCGAGGCTTGTGCTGCCGGCAGTGGCAGCAGCCGAGGTGTGATGGGGGCATCATCTTCTCCTGATCGCCGGGTTGCCTCCTGTCCCTGAGGGCTCCCAGACTGTGAGAGGGGGCAGGCCGGGCTGAGAGACTCCCCGCCTCCAGTGCATGAACTCAAAATCCCATTTCTTATTTTACAGAAGGTTATATTTCAAGAAGCATAAATAGACTTTCAAGAGTTGAGTTCATATACCATTATTCTTTGGCACCTTTTCAATGGACACTGATTATTTAGACAAGCCTTTGTCCTGGTTGCATGGATAAGAAACCAGGTGCCACCAAGGACTAGGACCTGGAAAACATTATTCATTTTAATATGCCAGAGTTTGTAAAACAATTCCTATAATTCACATCAATCCTTGTATCTAAATTGTCACTACTCTAAATACACTTTTAAATGGTATTTTACTAGTTCTACATAGAAACGAGGAAGAGAAAAAAACTTTTTAAAATGTCACATCTTTATGCAGTGTTTTAATTTTTTTTTTTATTTCTCGGAGCATCTGTCTCTAAGTACAAAATGATTTGCATTCTCTTAAGAACATAAGAAGCGCATATGAAAATAAATAGTCTTCCTCTAAACCTTTAACACATCGTTAACATTCTATGTAAAATCTTGAATATAGCTTATATGTGTCAAGATCATAAAAAAATGGCTACTGACTTTTAATTTCAAGTGGAATCAAATGATGAGAAAGACTGAATTTAATAGAAAAGAATTTTTGCAATTCTGATAAAAGCAACAAAGTGTTCTTTGTTGATGTGCTACCTAATTGTTGGCCACAGGATAAAAAAAATACCATATGTGTATTTTTTTCTCTTAATGTAACTGCAGAACCAAGCTCTCCATTCTCCTTGCTTGGTGCCCTACCAATAAAATGGCTTTAATTTCTCCTCAATGTTCAGTGTTTGGCTTTGCTGTGCATTGGACAGGCAGACACTTGTTCGATTCAGTTCAGTTCGGTACCATTAAGAGAAATTCTCTGCCAAACTCAAAGTGTGGCCTAAAAGAGGTGCATGGAGTGGTGTGGTTTGAAAGGCCACATAGCAGATAAGTCCAACTTTATTTTTCATTTTTAAGGTTTGGACTTGTGAGGCTTAACAATGACCTTCAGCTTGATGCTTGACCTACCTACAGTTAAGGCACACCGACACTAAGTGGACCCAAGCTCACCTAATTATGGTCTCAGACCAAGACCAACCCTGGGCATGAACTACTCAGTTCAAGTTTAAGTGCACACTTGGAGAGGTGTTGAGAGCAAGAGGGATCAGGAAGAGAGAGGGAGGAACAGGGACACACACCATCCACACACATTAAGGCATGCACTCTCATTTACGTTTTCCTATATCTAAGATGAAAAAATTGCTGTGTTGCAGCCGGTTTGGCTCAGTGGATAGAATGTCGGCCTGCGAACTGAAGGGTCCCGGGTTTGATTCCAGTCAAGGGCACATGCCTGGGTTGCAGGCTCCATCCCCAGTTGGGAGCATGCAGGAGGCAGCTGATCAATGATTTTCTCTCATTATTGATGCTCTATCTCTCTCTCCCTCTTCCTTTCTCTCTGAAATCAATAAAAAATATATTTTAAAAAATGCTGTGTAACAGTGGAAATAAAACAAGTTAGCTCTTATGTATAATTACTTTTAGTCAGACAGTACACAAAATACTTTACATACATAAACTCATTAATCTTTAAAATAACTACAACATTTGCACAAGCATTATTTTACAGGCCCTTTGAGTGGCCCACTGACTGTAGAAAACATCTCAGGAGTGGGGTTAGTGCTCTTATAAAGGGATCCTACAGTGTTCTCTAGCCCCTTCCACCAAGTGACAACATGATACTGAAAGGCCTGCAGCTGGAGAAAAGTTCTCACTGGGACCATGATGGGCCCATGATCCTAGACTTCCAGGCTCCAGAACTGTGAGAAATACATATGTGTTGTTTATAAGCTACCCAGTCTGTGGTATTTTGTTAGAGTAACCCAAACGGACTAAGACACTATGCAATTTATACTAACTATTCCTTATTTTGTAATTCTGATCCAAATAATGCTATTAAGAACTCAAATATATGGGTAACAATTTGCATTATAATTTAGACATATATAATGAACTTTTCTATAGGTTACAGGGTTGGGCAAAAGTAAGTTTATAGTTGTTCATATGGAAAACAATATCATCATTAATAAATAATAACCCTATATAATAAAGAGGTAATATGCAAATTGACCATCACTCCAACACACCAAGATTGCCACCCCCAGGTGGTCAAAGATGACCACCACAAGATGGCCAGCAGGGGAGGGCAACCAGGCCTGCAGGGGAGGGCAGTTAGGGGTGACCAGACTGGCAGGGGAGGGCAGTTAGGGGACACTGGGCCAGTAGGAGAGGGCAGTTAGGGGTGACTGGGCCAGCAGGAGAGGGCAGTTGTGGGTGACCAGGCCTGTAGGGGAGGACAGTTAGGGGTGACCAGGCCGGCAGGGGAGGGCAGTTAGGTGTGACCAGGCCAGCAGGGGAGGGCAATTAGGGGCAATCGGGCCGGCAGGGGAGTAGTTAGGTGATGATCAGGCTGGCAGGGGAGTGGTTAGGGGGTGATCAGGCTGGCAGGCAGAAGTGGTTAGGGGCAATCAGTCAGTGAGCAAGCGGTTGGGAGCCAGCAGTCCTGGAGTATGAGAGGGATCCAATATTGAAGAGGGTGCAGGCAGGGCTGAGGGACAACGTCCCCCTCCCCCCCCCGCACCTTCCCCCCCTCCCCCAGTGCACAAATTTTGTGCACCGGGCCTCTAGTACAAGAATAAACTGTTTTGCATGCTCACAACTATAAACCTACTTTTGCCCCATCCTGTATAGATTTTTGACTTGTGCTTAATTTTTGGAGGTAATTTAAGGGGAGTAATTTTTCTTCATATTTGAGCCAGTATACACTTTACAGCTTGATAAAAATCCTTCTCTTATGGGTGGCTTTACACAATCTTTTATTATTTTAAATAGTCATTAAATCATTCCATGGTAATTAAAAACCAATAACACTGAATTTACAATATGAACATTCTTTCTAATTTATATCTATATAATCTCTTAAAAACACACCCCAAAAATATTTATTTTCTTAAGCTATGCTTACTTCTGTGATTTCTCTGAAAGGGGCATTTAATATACCTCTCCAGTATTTCACTAAAAGGGCAAGGCAACCTAAACTTGATTTACTAGTAGAAAGAGTTTTCATTACTTGGTTTCAACAGTTTGTTGATTACTGCAGCTTAACAGGCACTGTTATTCTAATGCATCTTTGAAAATGTTAACCGTTGTTCAGGAAAATTTCCAGTAAAAGTCATAATCTGACAGGGACCATGGCACAATGCATCCATTTTGCTCTTTTATTCACTGAAGGAAAGAAGACTTAATGCATCCTTCCTTAAAGTCTATTAAGTCACATTACATATGCCTCACTGAGAGAGAGTCATTGCAAAAAATAATAGGAGAGAGGAATTAAGTGTGCACTTACCTGTATTAGACCTATCTGTAAGGCTGTGGTCCAAAGAAACAATTGAAGTCTGTTCTGTTTTCTTGTATCCCGTTTTTAACTATGAAAGACAATGAGAAACATGCAATGTCATTTTCTAAACAAGGTCAAAGACCAGACTAGAAGCTCATTCTATATAATAAAAGTGTAGTATGCAAATTGTCTCCTCGACCGAGAGTTCTTCCAGGAGTTCGACCAGGGGGTGGGGCTGGCTGGGGGAAGGGAGGGAGGCCCCGGTTGGCGGCCAGCAGCCTTTAGGGACCCTACCAGTGCACGAATTTCGTGCAATGGGCCTCTAGTGTTATAACATAAAAAGAATGGCTAAAGTGACTAAAGCATTAGTTCAAAAAAAAAAATAAAATAAAACCTCTAAAAATTTGTTATATTCATCTTCAAACAAAGAAATTCAGATTAAAAGTAAAATAGCTTTCAGCTCTACCATCCAAGGACAACAAAATAGGCCACGCACCTTCTCCTTGAAAAGGTTATCACCCCAAATGAAAAAGTATAAGGGGCTGACAGAAAATCTTATACCCCGTATCTGATTAGCATATACCAGTAACTGAAGTTACCTCTGACAAACTGTATTTCACTGACTGAAAGCCGACCTGAGTTTCCTATTTTACTTTATAGCTAGCACACACTAAAAGACTACATATTCTTTACTTTATAGCTTTGATTTATTAGGCTACTGCAGCAACTAGTTATTAAATGTATTGATTTTGATGCAGAAACCCCTCTTCGTGTGTCTGCGAGGGTGAATGATTTCCTAGTATACACACGTGAGCAACATACCCACCTACACTGCGTGGTAGAGATTACTCTCTGTGTGTGGGAAAGAAGCTAAGGAACATGAAGGAATACTGCCTGCCTTCAGTCAAGCAGAAAACAGAAATAATAATGTACTGAACCATACTAATGACTGTCTGAAAACATATGTGATATTCCTAACATAGATCCAAGTGATCTCTACATGTATCTTTGTGATACCATTCCTGATCATAGTTTTCTGGGCAAAAGACACAATGACGTGAAAAAATTGTATTTATTGACAGCACAGCATAAAAATCTTAAAAGAAAAAACCTTTCAAGGAAATACCAGTTTGCTAAGACACTGTATTACCAAAATGATAATTCTCGATGTAGATGGCAAATATAAAAACATATAGGGGATTTATAGACTGCATAAGAAAACAGAAATTGAAGAGTACCTGATTTCCCTTCAAAGAAGGTAAAATAGCATCTGTAGTTTTGGGGGTAGATGAGGTCTTTGGAATCGGTATGTCAGGAGGAGAAGAAAGAAGATTAAATGCTGAAGCTTGAGGTCCATATTCTCCAGAGGTCTGTAAAAGGGGTGTACACGGTGGATTTTCTGGGTGACTGCCATCAGATTTTTGTCTTATGAATGCTATCTCCCAAGCAGGTTCTGACCTAGCATTAAAAAGAAAACACTTTATGAATGTATTATGGATATAGTACAATTTAATTCTAAAATAAAGTTTCACGTATTACTTCAAAATATTTCTTTTAGGGTCTCAAGTACTTACGACATCTTAAAAATTACTATTTTAAGGAGCCATTTAATGCTAAATGATTCCTTTTATCCTGTGAATAGAATAGTTACCTCAACTTGGCTCGGGTAATTATGCTCTTTGCTTCTTCAAATGATACACCAATCATAGATTCCTTGTTTATTGAGACAAGTTGATCTCCTGGCTTCAAACGTCCATCCTAACAAAAATAGTAACATTTGTAAAGAAATGAATAAGGATGGTTTTTTAAAAAATTGATGCAATTAAAGCAAGAAAAATTTTAGTGAAGAATGTCTTAAAGAAAGAGCAAAATCAGAGATCATAAAACACAATTGCTATATTCACAAGTGATTTTTTTTCCCTCCTTCCATTTGATTAATGTATGGCGAGCAAAACACAATAGTAACACTGGAAAAGACTAAGCTATATGGAGAAAGTATTCACCATAGGGATTCTACATGTTCAGTAAAATGAAAGAGCCGATTTTGTAAGGTTAGTAAACACAGTTCTGTATTGCTTGGGCTCAAATCTTATTACAGAGTTTGGTTACATATGCCTTTAAATCAAGCATATTCAGACTATATTTAGACACTCACGTGCATTAGTGTGCAACTTAATATGCTTAATTTTAGTTTGAGGACAATCATTCATTCACTCAAGGTTAAGGTGAAATGGTAACAAACAAGAAAAACAACCATTTGGCCACAGGCTATAAAATAATAAGGCTAATAAAAGTTAGGGAAGAATAAACAACATTCCAGAGTGCTTATTCCAGGGAGGGTGGGTGAGGATGTGATGGGGAAAGCACACAGGAAGTCTCAATGATACTTAAACTTTCTCCTTAAGTCAAGTGGTGAACTCTAAGTGGATTCGTAGATGTTCATTTATCATTATGCTTCGTAAGTTACATATATTTTCCAATATCCTTTTGTATGCATCAAATATTGTACTCTAAACAAGAAAAGAAGTGATCCATCCCCCCAAATAAAAAGAAAGCTCATGTCATTTGCCTGACGATATGCCTAACTACCTAAATAATATTTGGGTTCTATACTCCAAATCTAGTATTTAAAGTAAGGGTCAAGTAGAGAATTTTAAAATAAATTAATTAACTAGTAAAATGAAATAAACATTATTGTTAAATCCAGCTATAGACCATTTGGAATCTGCAAAAATAATTCCTCATTAATATCAGTTTAATAACATAGGTTGTAACTGAAATGTATTGGCTACATTACTATCGACTTCTATGCCAAAGCCTGGCAACAATTTAGGGGGGCGTGGGGAGAATGGAGGGAAATGAAGAAAACCTGCTTCATTGAAGCAAATCATGTAAAGGTCACTGACAAGGAAAGACAGGTTCTTTTGGAAACGGGGTGGTAGACAGTGATATTAGGTTACTTTGTGTTGACCTAAACATTCTTGGTATTTAGTTCCTTCTGTTAAGCTTCCTTGAAAAAGGGAAATTCTGTAATGATGACTCTATGTCAGATGGCAACTCAACGGCCTTTCCTTTGGGCAGGAGCTCTCAGAGGCAGTGGGTGGGGTGGAAGGAGCACAGGCTGGACAAACAGATAGACCTGCACTCTCACTTAAGCTCTATGACTTGCTAGCTAGATGTTCATAAACAATGAGAGAAGTGGGGGGAGGGAGAGAAGGTAGGAGATGGAGAGGCACATGATCTCCACAGGGAACGCAGAACTGAATTCTAGCGTCTGAGGCAGCTCCTCTATCTGTGTATCTTACAGAAATCAGAGATGGTTGTCAGGGCTGCAGAGAATAGGGCTACAGAAAATAGATATAGGCAACAGGGTTCAGGCTGACCTACGACTTCTCACAGCCTCCTCTCGGGCTGTACATTATCAGCAGCACAGAGGGAAGAGCCCTCGCATAGGCAACTTAACGCATCTTAGTCAAGTCCACTGACGCACTGAAGCAGCATTCTCAAGCAGGACACGAGTCAGGGGAGACAGGAAGAACAATGCCTTCCGACTATGACTTCTGGTGTTTCTATATATCTTTTCTTTCTAACATGTATCCACAGCAGTGGTGGTTTTTCCTTTTCTTTGCTTCCTAGAATAAAATCTTAGCTGATCATGTGAATTTCTGAACCTGCTTAAAAGTCAGAACCTGCAAAGTAAAACGCTATTTCTGTAAATGTCTGGCATCCCAAACCAGTGAATTCTGAACCAGCTGCATTAATGTGTGTGCGAAGATGCTAACTTCAGAGGCCTCTTCCATGCTGTCTTGATTCTGACTCAGCAGTTACTGAGCAACTAGACAACACGATGGGCAAGGTGCCAACCACTTTCGTGTGCCTGACTTCAGAGTCTGAAATCTTTCAGGTGGACTTATGCAAAGATGCAGTAATAATGCATTCCTGACCACTTAGATACTTCTATTAGAACCTACCAACACTGTTCATTTCAGATTATAAAGACTGGCACCTAGTTTTCTAAATAACTTGTTCTCTTATCAGAAACCATCTACCTGTCTGGCTCTGATATAACTAGCTCACTATTCCTAACTACTAAGGGATGTTCTCGCAAGCCTTTGGGGCCTTTCCCATGCGGCCATCAGCCGTCCACTGGAGGTACCCTTCTTTTATCACCAGCTACTTATGTGAATCTGAGTCGGTTGTTTAAGTTCCACGGGACTCCACTTTCTTAGCTGTAAAGTGGGGATAAATACCTGTCACACAAGGGTGATGCCATCATTAAATAATACATATAAAATCAAGCACACTGTAGGTGTTAAATACAGGTGAGTCGAACTGGAATCCCAAATCTGTTATGGGCAATTTTCACACTGATAGCGAATTTAATCCTGTTACTCCTAACTTAAGAGCCTGTGATGATTGCCCACTGGTAGAAAAGTTGGAACTCCTTAACTTCCCAAACCCAGCAAAACAAACTAGCTGCAACCTACTATTTCTAGCCTCATCATCCAACTTCCCTTCTCGGCATATGAATTCTTCGTTCTATTTTCAGAAAATGTTCTTCAAACCCTAATGCTTTCTTTTCACACGTACTAATTTCTGTCTGGAATGACACCGCCCACCCTGCCACTTCTCTTGCTGATGAACTCTCACTTAAGTTCACAGCCAGCCTCAAACATCTCTGCTGTGAGTTTCCCCTGACTCCCTGCATTTACTTAATTGTTCCTTTCTCTGTGCTCCAGAAGCTCGTTTACGTGCCTGTATTACTGCACTGACCTGGTGCTGCCCTTGTTTTTGACTCTCCTGATTTCCTTTTCCTCCCACGAGAGCAAATGAACTCAGCAGCTCCCACACCAGCAGCACCGATTCTCCGGCTGGCCAGAACCACGCCCTTGTCATGGATGCTCCCCCAGCATAGTGCCAGGTGCCTAAGTCCACAATAAATGAATAAGGTCCAAGAGGTTAAGGTGGCTTTCACAGAAATAAATCATGGCAAAGGTGGAAAGAGCGCAGCATTGCAAAGTGAGCCCTCTTGGCTGCTACCCCTTTAGCTCCACCGATGGGAGTGCTGTTTACCCTTTGCCATCACGAGGCCTTGGTCCTATTTGCCAACAAAGCCTTGGTCCATCTATAGGCTTCAGATTGCCTATTTTATTAGTTCTGAAGCAATATATTAAAATTAGAGCAAGTCAAAGTACTCATATGCATTTAAAAATGTTAACATTTGTTCAGTTCGATAACTTTACCAGGGATAACCTTATAGCCTGTGTTTCCTATTCTGAATATACCTACCGTGCAGAAGTTTTGTGCAGATTAGGTGTTTATTAACATTCTAATACAGTATTTAGAACACAGTAAATGCTACTATTATCAATTTAAAATTTTTAAACAATAAAAGAGCATCCATTTTGTATTTGCAGAGTAAATATGCATATAACTCTCCATCATGAGAAAGTACACAAAAAGTAATGTAAGCACTGCCAACTGATTTATTTATTTTTCTGTCTACATCTTTATTTTGGCTGCGTGGGCAGGACCAGGTATAGTCAAAAGAACATTAACAGCTCTGTGCTGCCCTCTAGTGGTAAATATACAATATAGTCCATTGCAGGGTTTTGCTTTTTAATTCCCTTTCAAACAAGGAAATTCTAAGGAAACCAGTAAGAGAAAGTATATATTATGAATATAATTTCTTGGTCTGCTATCACTGACAGCTGATTAAGAGCCACTCAGCATCACTGATATCAACTTATTACTTTACCACTATTTTTCATGGAATATAAAAGCACAGATTGATGCTTGTCTTAAAAGCAAATTGTTATCACTTGTTAGGTGCAATGATCTGTTATTGCACTATATCAAGTGCAATCTAGGAAATAACTTAGCTATCCTGAATACACACACACACACACACACACGTATATCTCAGCTTCAAAACTAAAGTAGTACTAAATATTTCAGTTCTTAAAAGAAAAAAATCATTTTTGTTTGGATTTGTTTCAATTTAGCATTTAAATATGTTATTATTTGGTTAATAATTTAAATTCAATGACCAAACATTTATTTCATTATATTATCACAAACTTACTATATAATACTTACAACTCATGCATTTGGAAGATACTTTATTATCTCAACAAGCCTGAAACAAAATCATTTCTAGCATTTTTGAAGTTATTAGTAATACTAATTTTTTCCTAACAAAGAAAAGAAAACACAGTAGAATAGATAAGCTGCTTGCTAAACAAGTGTTTGGGGTAGGAACAGGGATAAGAGTAGGTGTATTTATTCAACCAAAACAAGCAGAATAAGAAAACAACAATATGAACAAACCTAATGATAAGAGAATCCTTTCCCATACTATGCAGTTTGATATAAATAGGATGTTTTATTAAATTCTTTATACCCTATCTATTTCCAAAAAGCACTGGGGCCAATTTTCAATAAAAGACATATACTATAAGCACAATAGTAAAACAAAAATAGCAAATACAATCCAAGAGAAATGAGAACGCAAATATAGTAACCAGTTTGTTAACTAAGTTGCTGGTATTGTGCTTCAGATTTGTATCTAAGCCGCCTAGGAAAAAGGGACTAATGATTTACATATTTCTTACCTTAAAGAGAATAGTAAGATTTTCTAATTCCTAAAACAGGGTATTTTCTCATCTTAATTCTAAATCTAATTTCTCATATAGATTCTAAACCTAATTTCTCATGTGAGCAAGTAATTAGTGATATAATTAACAAACTGAACAAAAATTACAGTAAATTTAAAATGAACGAATTTTATTTGCTGAGTGACTGTGTTTATTTTGTTTTGCATTTAGTATAGGCTAAATATGAATATACCTCAAGTTTAACTTAGTCCAAACTCAGAGCAATCTAGAGATAACAACACGTCTTCAAATATAATTTCTCTCAACCAAAAATAGGATAAGAATTGAACAGTATAAATTAAAAATCTATAACCTTTAGTGATAGCCTGAAGTTTGTTATTTTCACATTTTATTTCATATTCATTCTTAGGGTAAAGATCCTTGAGGATAACAGGCCTATTTTCCAGCTCCTTTGTTCACAGGGGACGTTCACCTAATACTAAGACTATACTGATGACATAGAAAACAAACCTTGTTACTAATGGTTTGGGGTTGTTTTTTTTTTTTTTTTGGTGGTTTGTTTTTAATTTTAATTTTTACCTTATAACAGTCTCCACCAGGAATAATTTCCTGAATATACACAAAGGGACCTTCATTCCGGTTAATTCCTCCGAGGATCTTCAGACCCAGGCCTGTTTCCTTGGTAACTGTAATCATCTGCAAGGCAGGATCCCTAAGATAAAGTAAATTAGCACTCACAGGTTACAAGAGATCTTACGTTCTCCTTAAACTACTTGTTGAATCAAATTCTTGGATCTAGATAACTCAAAGAACTCAGTACATTCTAGCAACTACATTTTAAAAAGTATGGTGAGACCAAAGCAATCAAATGGATTGTCTTATCTGTAACTTTAATTTTCTCTACAAAACAACCAAACCATAAAAAAAATACAGCAATAATGCTTCCTTGAAGAACAAACAAAAATAGTTCAAAAATATAAGAGATAAATTTTAAAAATTTATTAAAGGTGATGGAAAAGATTTGCTTTTATTGATTTTTTAGACTAGTTAGTATTGAACAATTCCAATACTAAATATTTTAATGAGTTAGGTAAGTGACTTTAAAGTAAAAGTGGCCATTTAAAGTAAAAGAAATATAATCTCCATTTGAATTGCAAAAAAGAAGTTTATCATTTTAATTGGGAGAAGTATTTTCCTGGTACAAAGCACTGCTCCAGCTGTGATTTCCGTCAGACATCAGAGCAATGCCATTAGAACAGAAGAAAGTGTGTAAACGTTCCGTGAAAGGTATCCCCCCAAGTTACGTTTTAGAACACTGGTCAGAGCACTAACTTTGACTGGCTGAATAAACTATGGTACGTCCACATGATAGGAAACGACACAGTTATAACAAGGAACAAGGAAGATCTTTATAAAAAGTGATTTGAAATGATCACCAGGATATAATTTTAAGTTTAAAAAAAGACAAATTTAAAACAGCATATATAATATGCTAGTTTTTTGTTAGGAATATGCTGGCCGAGTGGCTTCTGGGAGCTGGAGCCCAGGTGTTTGGGGACATTTTGCCTCAGTCATATGACTCTCTCTTGTGGGCTTGATTTGCACAAAGTAGTTGGAAAAAGTTCTGTGCTGTCCCGGAGAGCACCAAGACATGGAGCTCTGTGCACACCATGCAGCTAGGCCTGGCTGGTGCCCGTTGGAGACGGGACCTTTCCAGTGGTCAGAGGAGGAAGCATCAGAGAAAGACTCCCTAAGTTTAACTAGCCTGGCACCCTTCTCCAGGGAAGACCCGTGAACCTGAGTCAAAAGGCTGGAATGCACTTGTTTACTATGTAAGCAACAGTAGATGTCCAATGTATAGTGGAACTTTGTAAAGAATTAATCACTTGGAGAAAAAATATATATAATTATGTGGTTCATGGACATATATACACATATATAACCTTTATGTATATTGATATGTATATGCAAAAAGAGGCACTGAAAAAAACCACAAGAATAAAAATGGTTATCTAGGCGAGAAAGAGGCCACAGAGTGAAGGACAAGCATGAAAGCAAGCCTTCTCTGAATGTGCCTTGTTATGCGGGTGCTACATACTGCAGAATGGCAATTCTTCCCATCCCTGTCTGCATGCCTCTTGGAAAGTGACTCTACCATTCCTCCCATTAAAAAGAAAAGTCTACATCTCTACTCCTTGAATTTAGACTTGACTATTTAAATTGCTTCAGCCAGTGGTACTCAAGCAAATGTGAAGAAAATAGACATTTGACAAATATGTGTGCTTCCTCCTAGGGACCATTCCACTGCCCCATAAAAAAGCCTGACTGCCCACCAGTGTGGCTCAGTGGTTGAGCACTGACCTATGAACCAGGAGGTCAGAGTTCGATTCCAGTCAAGGGCACATGCCGGGGAGGTTGTGGGCTCGATCCCCAGTGGGGGGTGTGCAGGAGGCAGCCGATCAATGATTCCCTCTCATCATTGATGTTTCTATCTCCCTCTTCCTTTCTGGAAGGAAGGAAGGAAGGAAGGAAGGAAGGAAGGAAGGAAGGAAGGAAGGAAGGAAGGAAGGAAGGAAGGCAGGCTGGCTGAACTTGCCTCCTGGGAGCTGAGAGATTAGGTGGAAAGAGGCATCCGGCATCCAGCCTTCCCAACGAGGCCCCAAAACATGTGAATGAGGCTACCCAACATCAACTGGAGTTGACCAGAAGAATTAATCACAAAATCATGGCAAAGAATAAAAGCTTGTATTTTTAAGGCACTTTGAGGTGGTTTATTACTCAGCAAAAGTTAATCTTATGTTATTTTTATACTGAAATTACAAAATATTTTAGATATTAAAAAATTAGATCAATTTTATAAAGCAATCTCGAAAAATAATTCTAAAAGAGAATGCAGAATCTGCCCTTTACACTGATTTACACTAAAAGGTAGTAATTGTTCAACTTCTCATTACTGCTGTCCCACACCATAGGCTGTTAGCAGCTATATTAACACTTTCCACTAGATACTCACTAATATTCGGCAGATTTAAAACTATGATAGTTCAAAACACAATAAATGCAATTTAACAATTACTTTTCAAGTGGACCGGATGGTACTGCAGCAGATGAATTTTTATGCATGGTTTCACCACAGTAGCCTTGCATTTAACAGCCGTGCAAATGAGAATCTGATGAAGAGTCTATAAATTCTTCTTTCCCTAAGATTGAGGAAGCAGAAAACAAAGTGTCATGTCTTAGAACAGTCAAATGTGCTCTATAACTTTGCATAAAAACATTGCATACATTTGGCACATAAACAATAAGTGCCTGTGTATAGATGTTAGATGAATTTTATATATTTTGGTCCATGTCATTTTAGTTATTGCTCATCGTATCTAAGAAATGTAAAGATAGTACTGTAAGAGAGATAAAGGTATCGAGGTATACTTATATCATCATAACATCTACATCTATATGAAAGCTTCCACCGTTAGTAAGCATAAAAAGCACTAATAATAAAAGTCGGAGGGAAATGTCTTTTCTGAGCACAAGGCTAGGAAGTTTATAGTCAGAATGTCTGCAAAATAATTATACAGCACACTGCTGAAGAAAATAGAAATTCCTATTGTCTCACCAACTATCTTGTGGGACTTCCTGCAGATCCTAGATTACTCTGACTCATATCACTCCACAGCTTCTTCAATATTTTCCTATGAAAAGAAAAAAGTATTTTGATCTCTCTCACAGATCCACTGTAAAAATTAGAGAACAGTGGTATCATTTAATTTAAAAATATTTGAACAGAGATTTACCACCTCTTCATAAGACATAGGAATGGAGTAAAGAAACGAAGCTATACAAGACTTTAGGATCCTTTAGCACAACCCTCTCATTAAAGAAATGAGAGTCAAGGAGATTGCTACTTTCCCCACCCAAATAAGAATCGGTCACTGGTTGTTTTCCCAGCTAGAATTCAGGCTGCAGAACCCAGAATATGGGCCTTGGTTTCAGATACACCTGGGTTCCAATTTGAGCTGCTAGGCTTTTCTGAGCCCGTTTCTTCATAGGTATATTAGGCAATAGTGATGGTTTTACAAATGAATACCCATGTCAAACCAGCAAATCGTTTCACTTTCAATATGTGTTGTTTATCATAAATCAATGATACCTTAATCAAGTTAACTTTTTAAAAAATTGGATTTTCAGTTAAAAATGGCAGCGGAAGTGGAGCTCAAATTGGTAATTTCTACACTTTTATCACATTTGAGATTCTTCAAGAGAGCATTAACTATTTGTATAACCCTACACTGACAAAAATCAGGAATAAGTTTCTTCCCTGGGGTAGACTTTGCTTAATTGATCTTTTTAAAAATGACATTAAAGTTTCAGAAAATCAAGATATAAAAGGTCAGAGGGTTCTTTTAATATCTCCTTTCTTATGTACCATAGGGCAATTTTCCAGCTCCTCGGGCATTTTTCCCTTTCAGGAATCTAAACAGTTCAGGAATGCTGATCATCTGTCTCGGGGGCGGACACATAGCTTCTGCCTGTAACAGCCCAATCCTGTGGGAAATGCCGGAAGGCTTCAAAGGACTCCTAGCTTTCTTGAAACATGAGATCTTCCTCAGAGTCACACTCACTGTTCTCAGAAGTTTCTGTAGATTCTCTGACTCCCTTCTGCTTGGCACACTCATGCGCTCAAACACTAGACATTTACCCAGCACAGTTATGCAGGGCACTATGCTAAGGGCTTGTGTTATTATGCTGAACAATCCAAAGTCCCTACTTTTACAGTGTTTACCCTCTAGTGATGGGAGAAAAACAATAAAAAAAAAAAAAAAAAAAAAAGGAAACAGCAGCCCTAGCCAGTTTGGCTAAGTGGATAGAGCGTCAGCCTGAGGACTGAAGGGTCCCAGGTTCAATTCAGTCAAGGGCACAAGCCCGGGTTGTGGGCTAGATCCCCAGTGGATGGTGTGCAGGAGGCAGCCAATCGATGATTCTCGCTCATCATTGATGCTTCTCTCTCTCTCTCCCTCTCCCTCACTCTCTGAAATAAAAAAATATATATTTTTTTTTAAAAAAGGAAACAGCAAATTGAACTAACTTTCAGATACCAAAAGATAGTATAATCAAATTTGTCTGGAAGAGGAGTGCTAATTTAGGTCAGGTAGTAGTGTCTCAGCCAAGATCCGAATAATAGATCAGCCAGAAGAAAAACTGAGGGACAAAGTACTCCTGGCAGAGAAAAGGCCTCAAGGCAGCAAAGTAAATTTGGGGCATTTACAGCATAGAAGGAGGTGTGGCTCAGTGGTGGAGCATCAACCTATGAATCAGAAGGTCCTGGTTCGATTCCCCATGAGGGCACATGCCTGGGTTGCAGACTTGATCCTGGGTGTGGGGCGTGCAGGAGGCAGTTGATCAGTAATTCTCTCTCATTGTTGATGTTTCCATCTCTCTCTCCCTTCCTGAAATCATTAAAAATACATTTTTATAAAAAGAGGAGTGTGGATGGAGCATGGTAAATGCAGACAAAGATAGATGGGAGATAAAGTTAGAGAAGTAGGCAGGGTCAAGATGAACTAGGGTCTAATGGGTTGTGGAAAGGAGTTTGGATTTTTGCTTGACCTTATTTCATAGAACCTGGCTATTCTCAGGAGACCTAAATTGGCCCTTTGCCTTCTCTCTTACTTTTAGGTTGGTTGCGCTTTAGCCTGAATTATGTCAGAATGTCAGCCAGTTAGTTCATTTGGGATATAATATGTATAATGGGGCCAGTACAAAATGAAAATGCAAGTCCCTCTTTAAAAAAATTATTTCAAGATCATGACAGCAGAGCATTAAACCAAACAGAAGGCCCAACGAAGCCACTTGCCCTTTTAAAAGTAGGGCCTTGTGTGACTGCCCGGGCACACAACCGTGAAGCTGGCATTGATTTTAATAAAAGTAACTTGAAAAAAAAATACCTTCTACTGGTGAATGATTTCTGTTTTCATTTCATCTTATCTATCAATCATAAAAATGTAGCCCCTGAAGCCTTTGAAATGGAGTGGCCCCTGAAACATGTGGCTTAAAGGAAGGTGCCAAGAATAAGAAACTAGGATATCAAGACTTACTAAGGCAACTTCATGCCATGAGTGGGAATTAATTTAATTGGGAAACAGTGAATATTCAGCCTAGTCTCCAGCAAACTAGAATTCACTTGTTCTTACTATTTATGCAAATGCATTACTCTTCCTCCTTTAGGTACAGGAAAAATCTTGTAACATATAGCTACCAAATAAACAGTTGTTTATAATGCTAGATTAATTGCTAGGTATTTCACATTGCCAAAATGAACCCAGTAACTTTATTAGATAGACAGTTACAAAATACAGCCCAGTGACTAACATACTAAGACTTAAGTTGCAATTTCCTCAATTTATATTAGCCATTAAAATGCCAAAAAGTAATTAGAAACCACATTTTAAAAATAACACATCTTTATAATCCTTAAGTCTTCAGAAAGTCTGAAAAGCAGTAACACACAATAGGAGAACATGGTGTGACTCAAAATTTCTTTTTCCTTTCTTTTCGGCCTTTACTATTTCTCAGTTCCCAGCCCCAAAATGATTTATATAAAAATAACAACCTATTTTACTTACTATGTAAAATTAGACATGATCATATCTGATAGCTAACTCGATACTAGCTAAAAAAGGTTCACAAGGATTAATCATTGATGGCTGAGCAATGACATTACAAATTAAAGGTGCCAAGTCTGAAATCTCAGTCCAGTCCCTTATATTTTAAGTTCGTTTGTAATCAACACCTCTACTACCTGCAGAACAAGGTTGTACTAGTCTTGCCCTGAGGTGCTCCCATTCCATTCAGGGCAGAATCCATTATGTAGCACTCATTATCATAATTATTTATGCATTATCACAAGCAGACTCAGACTCACAAGAATTGCAGCCAACACCACTTTATTGCTATCAAGATTATTGTACCTTGGAAAGGAATAGTTTCAGTTGCAATTACAAAACAAAATAAAATAATAGAGCCCAAGACAAAGACACTATGACTGACATTTATATGTACTGCTACCTGTTGCCACATGAAAAGGTTGCCTAGAGGATGTTGGAGGGAATGTACGTTTGCTTTCAGTGACATTAACATTTGCATGGGATTTGAGTCTACACTGTTAAGATATTTAAAATACGACAGGGATCATGTCCCGAAAAAGCTGACAATCTGGTGTAAGAACTAAGGGAGATACAAATGAAAAGATTTTCAAACATTCTCATAAAACAAATAAATTTGTAGAATCACATAATCTTGAGATTTTTGTTCCAGAGGAGAAAAGAGTCAAAAGGTGCTTGGATTTTATTGGCTTCTTTAAAAAAAAATTTTTTTTTTTATTTCAGAGAGGGAGAGAGACAGAAACATTAAAGATGGGAGAGAATCATAGGTCAGCTGCCTCCTGCACACCCCCTACTGCGGATGGAGCCTGTAACCTGTGCCCTGACTAGAATGGAACCTCGACCTCCTGGTTCATAGGGTGATGCTCAACCATTGAGGCACAGGGACCTGGCATGATTATTCTTTACAAAACAAATATAAAAAGAGAATGTCAGCCGATTTTCCCAGGAATACCTGCATAGAAGACAAGACAACAACCTCCCCAATTTCAGCAACCACTAAGTTTATATATACTTTTCCTGGTTTTTACTGTTTTGGTAGTATTAATCAAAGGAAGAAATATTAATACCACATGGGAAGAACCCCAATCAAAGAAATCTGAAATATATAGTAAATGCCCCCACCCCCTTTTGTTTACTTTGTATGCTGGTGCTAAACTTCCAAGCGTCATGATTTAAAAAGAAATTGTATGCCCTTCTAATTTATTTCCAGAATAAGGGGAGGGTAACATTTTTGCTTTCATATGTGGCTCTTTGAAAACGTATAAAGCACAAAGTTCCTAAAAAATAAAATGTTTACCTTTGAGAGAAAAAATAATAAAATTACACTATTATTTTATTCCGTTGTCTTTATTGTACAGATTGTTATGTGGAATTCTCTTACTTATGTATCTGTTACTTGATCATCTCCTGAGTCATCAGAAGAAAAGGCTCTCCATGACAGAAGTGATCTCGACTTTCTCTGTTTGTAGCCCTAGTACTGGCCCACAGGAACAGTGAAATAAATAAGTGAATAACGGAAAATCACTTCTCAGGCGGCTCTGGTCATTAGAAAGAAAGCCTAACATTCACTAATTTTTTTACTATGTCTCAGGCACTGTGCAAATCACTTTACATGCATAATTTCACTATTATGATTCCCATTTTACAAACAAGGTCACGAACTCTTGGGTCAAATAACTGGCCCAAGGACACAAGGCCACAGTGCAGACCCAGGTATGAATCCAGACCTAACCTCTGAATCCGAGCTCTTTACCGCTACTTTATATAGTTTCTAGAAAGATGCTTCCTTCCGTTACAGCAAAATCGGCTCTGGGGTCTAGTCTGTCCTGTGGGATAACGGAAAAAAAGCGATCACATCCCCCAAACATTTATTTCCCAAGATGAACATCCCATTTCCTTCCGTCCTTCGTTAAATGATCTCCGTATCCTGGCCACTCTAAACAAACTTCAGATGGACAGCGTCCCTCCTGCTCCACTAGCGGTGATGTCGCTGGGCAAGGTAAGGGGCGTCAGGGCAGGGGACGCCGATTCCCTGGGGTTGAGAAAATGCACGTGATTGTTCCCGCGGGCTGTGGTTAGTTATCCAAGGAAGGCTTCCTAGGACAGGGGATCCTAGCGCCCAGGGCTGCGCGGTCAGGAGCAGGCGCGCGGCCAGAGTACCCCAGGTCCAAGGACCGCGGGACAGCGGCCGTGGGGGGCCACTAGGTCGAGACAAAGACTGATGCAGTTTAGGAAGACCGGGGACACCACCCCGAGTGATGACGGGTGCACACTGAGGAATGTAAGGCGTTTTCCTAAAAGTAAGTTAGATAAGTAGGAGCGAAACAAAGTGGGAGGAACAGTCCTAAAGCAAAACGCGAACTTACCCGTAACCTGGCCACCCGGCCTCCGTAGCTCGTCTCCAGGCGTAGCCTTCCCAGCAGCCTGGTAGCCAAGGCAGCGGCGGCCTCAACTCTGGTGTCGCGAGACAGAGCAGGCGTCGCGAGATCTTTCCTCGTGCGTGACCGGCGGGCGTCCTTTCCGGACGCAATGGGAGGGCTTTGGCGTCCGGGATGGAGGCGCGTCGCTTTTTGTGGCTGGCGCTGGCGACCCCTTGGGCCCCCGATCTGCGTTGCGGAGAGGGTAGAGCAGTGTCTCAGGCCGGAGAGGAGTGGGACGGGAGGTGCTGAGAGGGGGCTGAGGCTGCTCGGAACATGGAGGCGCTGGAGCTTGGTCCGAGACCTAGTCGTGCAGCCGGCGCGGCGGCCGAAGAGCACGAACCCGCACGCGCGCGCGCAAGAGGAGGAATGGCGACGGCGAAACAAAACCGTCCTCACGTACATGGCCGCGGCCGCCGTGGGCATGCTGGGGGCATCCTATGCTGCCGTGCCTCTTTATCGGCTCTATTGCCAGGTAGGGCTGCCGCTGCCCAGTGGGCGGTGTCCTGTTGGGACGTCCGAGATTATTGCCCGGAGAGGAAAGGGGCTCAAAAAGGTGACTTGGCCAAGGTCACCAAGGAAGTTCGCGGCAAAGCTGCAAGTAGGACCCAGCCCCCTGTGGTGATCCTGCTGTAGAGTGAAATTCCTTGGTCTCTGAGCTCACCGGAAAGGTCCGCAGCCTGTACTCCGGAATCCAGCAATCTGCTTTACCCTCCTGCTGCTTGCACACGTGCCCGCTCTAAAAGTAGTGTATATTAGTACATTAACTCAGTGAGCCACATGTTTTATGTGCGCAGGTTCACCCTGGAAATGGGAGTGCGTGTTACTTGTGCTTACACTGGGAGTAGCTTTTTCTCTCTAAAAAGAGACTTGAGTTAGGCCTTTGAGGACCCCATCCCCGTTCATTTATAACTGTAACGTGCTTATCCTGGGCTCCGTTTTCATCAAATCTAGCTCGTTCTCTGTGTGGTCCTTGGGACCAGCAATATCAACATCACCTTGGGACTTGAGTGCAAATTCTTGTGCCCAACTCCTGAACTACTCAATCAGGAACCTGGGGGTCAGTATTTTAATAAGTCTTATGGCTGATTTTGATGCAAACGTTTGAAAACCACTGGCCAAGGCAAACTTCACCTAATTCATATATAGTCTCCATAGCTTTAAAAGTAATAATTTGCTGCTCTGGCTGGGGTGGGCATTGGAGTAACCAGGGAGCTTTTTAAAAAACTGACAGCCAGATCAATCACATCCCAAACCAGTTAAATCAGAATGTCTTGGAGTGGAGGGTCAGGCATTAGTAATATTTGATTCCAGGGTTCATACCTGTCTAACTTCCTCTGAGTTTACAGAGATTAATTTAACTTTATTTTGTGTGATGACCAAAACAGAAGTCAGGGTCTTTTCAGTCTCCTGATATCAGCATTTATGTGGGAAAGTGCAATCGCTTGATTTGTGGAGGATGAGTGTGGAATGTGAATTTCCAACCGAGGCCAGCATAGAGCTAGCCTGAATCTCAAAACTACCATTTCGTTCAGTCAGCGGAACTGAACACAAAACAAATATTGACCTCCACAAACCAAGTTGATTTTATTCCTTAGGGAGTATTTAGCAATGTCTGAGGACATTTTGATTGCCACAGCCTGGCAGGACAGTGCTACTAGTATCTGGTGGGTAGAGGTTAGGGATGCTGCTAAACATCTATACTAATAAAAGGGTAATAAGCTAATTAGACCAGGAGACCTTCTGGACAAAGCCATGGTGGTGAGGCTGAGGCAGAGGCGATAAGGGGCGATCAAGCCAGGGGGGGAAGGCACTTGGGGGTGATCAGGCTGGCGGGGGAGGGGGGGGCAGTTGGGGGCAGTGAGGCGGGGTGTGGGGGGGAGTGGGGGACGAGCAGGTCAGCAGAGGGGGGCAGTTGGGGGCGAGCAGGTCAGCAGAGGGGGGCAGTTGGGGGTGAGCAGGTCAGCAGAGGGGGGCAGTTGGGGGTGAGCAGGTCAGCAGAGGGGGGCAGTTGGGTGCAAGCAGGCTGGCTGGGAGGGCAGTTGGGGGCAATCAGGTTGGGGGTGAGCAGGTCGGCAGGGGGCAGGAGGGGGAGAACAGTTGGGGGGCGAGCAGGCCGGCAGGCAGGTGAGTGGTTAGGAGCCAGCAGTCCTGGATTGCAAGAGGGATGTCCGACTGCCGGTTTAGGCCCCATCCCAAGGGGTCCTGGATGGGGAGGGTGCAGGCCAGGCTGAGGGACAAACCACTCCCCCCCCCCCACATGAATTTCATGCACCGGGCCACTAGTCTAATAATAAACAGGACAGAAACTCCACCTCACCACCAAAAAAAAAAAGAATTATCCAACCCCAAATGTCATTAGTGCCAAGGTTGAAAAATCCTGCCCTAAACTGAAGTGAATGGCATGTGTGCAAGCACAGGGCAGAAAAGTAAAAGCAGTTGTAATTTATGACCCTAAATTTAAATCACACTTGGATGTTAAATAGTGACATTTCCAAAGGGTATCTTTCACTTTTGGACTCAGAACTTTAGAGGCAAAAATAAGGGCTTATATAAATCACTTAATACAGTGACCTCATTTTATGAGCCTTCAGCATGTGCCCAAAGCAAGCAAGATTTATTGAGTTCTTGGATTCAGCTAGTGGCAGAACTAGACTAGAGACCAGGACATATTTTCTTCTCAGTGCCCTTTTCTATTCAATTTCTGTAATCATCAGACATAAATTTAAAGAATCTATATTCAAAGACTGCCAGTCAGAGTGCCTTAAGGAATCTATACTCAAGTGATTTCGAATTCTTCAGGGAAAGGAGTTATATGTTAAAACTTAAGCATGATAGTCTTCTTGGGCAGAAGAATATACTTATATATTACACAAAGATAAAGGCTTGCCCTCTGATGCATCTTTTAGGATTATAATGTAATTTGCATGGCAGTCAAGTGAAGCTAGCTGACTTGAGTAATAAGCAGGAGTTAGTCATACTATAGTTTGCTGGTAGTCTTCCCCTAGCCTCAAATTTGGTATTTTTTTCCTAGTATAGTAACAGATTAATTATCCGGAGACCAGAATTCTGGCGACCTCAAGCATCAGAAGAATGATGAGCCTGGAAGTAAGAATATTTTTTTAAGCATCTCTGATGATAAAGGAAATAATGGCAAGAAAGATAGGGAAGAAATGTCATACACAGATTATTCCGATGTCTTATGATTAGTTCATTCAGTGGCCAAAGGGATCAAGTTTTCTAACTGATGGATATCTGGAAAAGCTATACTACACCAAAAATACAGAAAAAAGTTACAAAAACATTTACCAACATGGGAAAGTACGGTGCTTGAGAAAAGCCGACTACAGAAGTGAAGCTAAAATGAATCTGTGCTGTAAAAGTTATAATATGAAAAAGGACCAGACAGGAAAATTGAATTATTTAAATAGTTTTACTAAAATGACAGGATTGTGGGTAAATTTTCTTTCTATTAATAGTTGATATCAAATACTAGGAATAATGGAAAATATACTTATTGAAAAGCTAAGTATTCTGCGCTGTATTATCAGTCAAGAGTCTGCTGTCTTCCAAATGACTCATTTTTTACCATGCCACATAACCGAGTGATGACTGAGAAAATACGACTTAAATAAATTTAGGCCCTTGACACTCCCAAAGTGGTTAAATCATTTGACACATTCATAGGAAATGGTCAGTGATAGTACATAAACTTGGCTCCTATGGTGTTATTAAAGTTAAATGGTTTTTAAAACTATGATTTTATCCAATAAATAGATCATCAGCACCTAAAACTAATACATAACATATTATACTTTCTTTTTCTAGACTACTGGACTTGGAGGATCAGTAGCAGCAGGTCATTCATCAGACCAGATTGAAAACATGGTGCCTGTTAAGGATCGCATCATTAAAGTCACCTTTAATGCAGATGTGCATGCAAGTCTCCAGTGGAACTTTAGACCTCAGCAAACAGAAATATATGTAAGTGATCAAAGAAATACCTGTAAGTATTAAAAGATTACTTTTTTCAGTGTAAAAATTCAGTGAAACTTAAAAACTGTTTCACGGTTTTGGAAACACTCATCTAAATTTAATTTCAAAATGTTGACAGACTCCATAACTAAGTATGCATATTAGAGCATTGGTTCTTCACTGATATATACAAGTAAAATTTGGAAATCAGGTGTTCATGGGTAGTATTCACTATTTTGCTGGCTCTTAGTTTAGATTAGGTATTATGGTCTGATGGATAGGAAAAATAATGTGACTGATTTAGTAGGGAAAGAAGGAGCAGTGTGAGACTTAAAAGTATTGATAATGTATATGTTTTTTTAAAAAACAGGTAGTACCTGGAGAGACTGCACTGGCTTTTTATAAAGCTAAGAATCCTACTGACAAACCAGTAATCGGAATTTCTACGTACAATGTTGTACCATTTGAAGCTGGACAGTATTTCAATAAAATACAGGTACAACTAAATGCAAACTATAGAATATGATAAAAGTACAAAAAACCTGTTTAGCACTAAATTTACTGCAGTGCTTTAGTAGGTACTGATTTCTGAAAACTCATTTCTTCTAAACTTCAAACTTTTTTTTTTCTCATTGTTTATAACAGCTATGTAGAGGTGTAGAGCCAAACTAAATGGAAAACTGCTTTTAAGATTAGAAGAATTTGTGATTCTCGATCCTTAAAGCAGAACTCAATCTAAGATGAAAAGATGCTGTTACCCTATCACAGAATTTAAAGATTATGTTTAACAGTATGCTTATTAAAGCCAATAAATGCACCATTAGTTTTTACTCTAGATAATAGAATAGAAATATTAATAAACTAATACCTTTTTATAACCTCTAGTGCTTCTGTTTTGAAGAACAAAGGCTTAATCCACAAGAGGAAGTAGATATGCCAGTGTTTTTCTACATTGATCCTGAATTTGCTGAAGATCCAAGAATGGTGAATGTTGATCTCATCACTCTTTCTTATACTTTTTTTGAAGCAAAGGAGGGCAACCAGTTGCCAGTTCCAGGCTATAATTGAAGTCAGTATCTTAAGTCCTGCTTCAAATTTGTGATTTTTGAAAAATCATGTATCTTGTCTTCTCAGAAGAGAAACATTCTACAATAATGTATTCTATTCTGTTTTATGCTTTTTATTTTAAATATTATGTAGTGCTGTTCTTACCCCAACTAATTTACCCTACTTAAAATTGAGAGAACAGGTTCAGCTTTTTATCATAAGGAATCCACATGCCTATTTAGAATGTATGACTGTTCAAAACCATACTTTGCTAAGTCATAATAAAAGAAACTGCTTTGTTTCTTAAATATGTAGGCATGTTCCCCTTCCAAATTATTGGCACTACATACCTGTAGCAGTGCTTTTTTTTTTTTATGCCCAGTATTGTCTCGGGTTCTAGGTCAGAACTTCTGACTATATTTCTAAAACACTTGGTTACTACTTTTTTTTTTTTTTATTGTGTACAGTCACTATTTGAAAAGCTCCTAATGGAAGGGGAATTACTAAGCTCTAACAGTTTTGCCCAAAGATTACATTCTGATTTCAGATGGGACTGTTTTTCCTTTAAGATCTAGGACGATTTACATTCAGAGTACTGAATACTTTGAAGTTTTGGTATCATGAAATTGAAATGAAATGCAAGTATCTACTAGACTTCTAGTATTTCTTGTGATAGCTCCAAGTCCCTGAATGTTAAAATGTAAGTGTGGGAAATGTGAAGATTACTGACATTATAAGTTCTGCAATGAACAAACTGTAAAAAGGATGTATTAAATTGTTTTAATAGTAATTTATTTGTCATTGTAATTTATGATATAAATGAATGTATAATTTATTCTGAATATTTTCCAGTAGTCTTTGTTTCAAAAAAAATTTAAGTTGCATTAAAAAAGAAAAAAAAAGAGAACATTAAGTATTATAAAGAAATGTATTTAAAGGCAACTTGATGTAGCATCCTGTGACCTCTTCAGGGTACCTGAAATAGGAACTACAATATTAATGTTTTTACAATTCACAATTCTAAACAAGAATATTATTTATAAAAAAGTGCACATATTCGGCTTTAGTTAAATGAAGGCACTCACTATTCTCCTGAATACAATATTTAGTTTCTCACATTTTGTGCTTACATCTATTCAGAATTATTTTGTAATAAAATAATATCCATCTACTCTCATCACAGTCATGTAATGATTTCTAAATGTAGGAAAGCCTGAGAAACATAAGATGCTCCAATTAACCTGATTGGCCTCAGTACAATGAATTTTTTCTTCTGTTGGAGTTTTAAGTGAATATATGTTAAAAGCAAGTTTTTTTTAGATAAAGCTTGAACTATTACTCTTCTATTTAAATTTCACTGTTGCCAAGGAGAAATGTTCCACCCTGGTTTTGAAGTGTTGATAGGTCTTGTCTTCTGGGCCTCACAACTGGACAGTCTACCTCTTGGAGTTGTTACCCCTAATGCAGCTAGTGAGCTGGTCCTTCATTTTCACCTAGAATAAACAGAAAATAGTCAGCCAGCCCCATCCTTTCCTTCTCTTTCCCCATTTCTTGATAACTAGAGGGCCACATACTAGTAGAGGGAAGGCAGGAATGTACTATTTCCATTGGGTGTGTGTGTAAAGGGAATAAATAAGGTTAATAGGTTATTAGTGGCCATGCATTCATTATAAGTAAGTGGGATGACTAGTCCAGCAAATAAAAATAATCTAGACCTATCTGGATTAACAATGAATGTTTTCTACCTGTCCCAGTTAATAGGTGTCAATTGCACATATAAGACAGATGTCTGATTCTAGTGCTAAAAAGTTTTTATTGATCATGTTTTTGTTAGCATTAATATTTTTATATACAGATGAATTTCTGCATTCCCAAGATTTATTATTTTTAGTTAACAAGGTCACAAAGAATGTATTTCATTGGTGAACAAATAGTTCATTCAATTGAGAGATTTGAAGGAACTTTTTAAATATTAATATTTCACTCATTGAAGTGTTAGAGACTCAGCTGGCCCTCACAAAATATAAATACTAACTTGAGAAAGTGATAACTACACTGAGATCCTGTAGAATGTGGAATGAAGGGTGTGTAAGTTCAAGTCTTTACCTTAACAGTCACTATGATTTTGAGTGCCTTTGCGGTGATGAACATCAATTTCTTCATAAATAGCTCTGAAACAAACAAGCCATTGTGGCAAAAGGGTTACACACCACTTTCAAAGCACTATGTTGGCTTTTAACCTGAACTAAATCTCTGGTTCCCTGAGCCATTTAGGCTATTTAAGTGAATAAAAACAAAAATAATCTGCCCTGAATCTTAACGTTGTAGCTTTCTTAGATCCTAATGGTACAGTTTCTCTGCATCTTAACAATATGTGTATTGTATAGTCAATTCACTTCAATTGCAATTTAATGAAAAATATGGCTAAAATTTGGAGTTTGCTTTCGCTTTTTAAAAAAAGAAAAGTTGTTAAGCTTTTCCTGGTTTTAAAACATTTTATAAAATATACTAACTTTAGCTTATTTAATCAGTGTTAATACAGTCCAAACTCCTGAGCCACCTTTAGCTTAAATGTCATCTTTGTACTTTATATATACTATATATGATATATAATAATTTTTCTATGACAGCCTTCATTCAACTCTTTATATATGTCTTATATGTTTGTGGCTAGAAAATATATCTATAAACATGACATTCATATACATGGCTGAAGAAAAATCTAAAAATCACTGAAGTCTTGGTCATCAGTATCACAAAGCCCTAACATGGTCCAGATATTTTTAAAAGTTTCTCTAATGAGTGTTGTCCACAAAACTATTTCAGCCTCCTTCACTCTCAAGTTTCTTATCTCCCTCCTCACTCTGAGTCAGAAACTCCACTTCTTAATAAATCAAATGCCTTGATATGGATACTTCCTCATCTTCCCATCACTGAATTTTCTGTTTTCATCTGCATCATCATTTACTTCTGGGATCCTTTCGAGCCCTGGCTTCTCAAACACCTTTAGTTATCCCCCTTCCCCAACCGAATCCTGAACCTCTCCCTGCCCCTCAGCATTCATAGATGCTCCAACATCAACAATACAGTCCCTAATCCCGTGTCTACTTGGTCATCACCTCAGTAACCCTCTAGCTTCCAAACCATTTCCCAGCATCCCTTCGTGTTTAAGTTTCTGGTATCTGCATTTACTGTCGCTACTCCATCTCTTATTTATTAATGCACTGAAATTTGGCTTTTGTCCCCATCCATCTACCAAAATGGCTTTTACTAAAATCACCAATGAGCCTGGCGGATGTGGCTCAGTGTTTGAGCACTGACCCATGAACCAGGAGGTCACAGTTTGATTGCAGATCAGGGCACATGGCGTTGCGGGCTTGATCCCCAGTAGGGGGCATGCAGGAGGCAGCTGATCGGTGATTCTCTCATTATTGATATTTCTATATCTCCCTCTCCCTCTCTCTGAAATTAATAAAAACATTAAAAAAAAAAAAAACCACCAATGATTTCCAGTTATTTATTCCATTATTTGGTTGTCAGTCCTCATCTTGTCCTCTGACTGATGTTCATCTGATAATAGGTTCCCTGTTGCTGTTTGCTCTTAGCGTTGGCTTTTCTGTGTCCTTGAATGTACCAAACCTCTCTCCTTGGGGTCCTTGTACCAGGAGGACCTCAAATTCCCTCTACATGCCAGGCAGGTCAAATGAGTGGATGCAGGGGGCCAGGCCAAGGGGCCTGGTGGACTGCAGAGCCTGCCTAATCTTAAGGAGATAGCCACTCCATAGCCCCAACCTATTGCTAGCATGTGAAGATGCAGGTCTGGCATCTAAATCCATAGGTCCAGATATTTTTTGAAATATCTCAGTGTTTAACTGTTAGCTATTAGTTTTTAAATGCATATTTTATATTCTGCACAGCTGTAGGCAAAGATAAAGCGTGCAGGCTGCCAGTTCCTAAACAATGATTTCTATAAACATAACTTTGGCCATTTTTAACAATTTGGGGGTTAACCTTCAGTCAATCAAAATATATTAAAGCTCTAATGAGCCTACCATCCCAGAAATATTTTTATACCCTTGACCTATAGGATATCAAAAAATAATGGTGCCTTAAGGATTTTAAGTTAAGTAATTTTTACTAATGCTTTATTAATCCATTTTAAGCACACTGTTGTCATACGTGGTGAAGGCTAACACCAAATTCTTACGAGTTTTTTGGGGAGGATTAGGAGTCAAAGCACAGCTAAAATAACCCATCAGTGTGGAGTTACTATGTCAGTCAGTGACTAGTGCCCTTCTCAATCAGGAGAAAACCCGACTTTCTGCCAAGTCATCCACGAGGAATCCATTAATGCACATGATGGTTCCGGTTACTTCTTAATGTGCAACCCGAGCATTTTTATTTTTCAGTCACAAGGCCGAGAACAGTAAGACCATTAAGAGCAACAGCTCCCATAAAACTTCATAAGTCATTTTTAATAAGGTCATCAATTTGTGCCAAAATCTAAACAAAGTTAAATATATAAGCAAGCCCTGTTAGTGCTGCTACCAAAGGGAACCAAGACAAAAAATAAATTAATCGTTCTGTAAATGACTTACTCTGTTGTGACAGCAGGAGCTAAGGGATCAAACTCCATTACTTCGTAGTAATTGGGTAGCTGGAGATCATTCTTCGTCATCGCTTTAGGCAAAAAAAAAAAAAAAAAAGCTGTAAACACACATTGTGCTTTTCAAGGGAATACGCACAATTAGTATCCTTATGATTTAGATGTCAAACATAAGATCCTAACAAAGACTGACAGCTGGAAACAAATACACTGCTATTCTAATACTCCCATGGTGGCAAATCTATACAACAAAAGGATTTCAAACTTAAGCTAACGGTTCATTTACCCTCAGTGCTCAAAATACAATATTCAGCACAACCCAAGCACTTTTATAATGTCCTAATGTCAGAATGGTATTTACCCTGAATTTACTTCATGGAACTTAAAAATGCAAACGAACTCCTCTCATTTTTCCTCTCTCTTTTATTTTTAATTATCAAGACATCTCTTGCAGACTCATTTTCAGTTTTCCCTTGTTAGTGCAAATAATAGGGTCCCGAGTACCTGGGTGGTTGCCGGGCAAGGCTGGCAGTGTCTGGTTTGACGGTGTGGTTGGGATGGTGTGTAGACTCACCGGCTGTAGTAATACTGAATTTTGATATTCCGGAAGCTGAAGAAAACAGTGCATATTCAAATCAACATTCTACAGTAAGTTTCCCTTTTTTAAAATTAGATTCCGCGGCTTCCAAGGGGCACTGTTCTAAGAACCATATGCTCTTAACTGGACAAAAATGAGTAATTCTGAACTATTACTTTAGTTTTTTAAGTAATAACCACTTACAAAATTTACTGCTTTTCTGTCTATCTTCATGCCATTACACCTCATTTCCTATGTGAAATTCTGAAGAAACATGTTGCTTTAAAAAAATAAAAGCAGGAATATACAGAGTTGAGCAAAAGTAGGTCTACAGTTGTTGGTATGGAAAATAATACAATAATTAATAAATAACGAATAAAAACTCACAACTGTAAACCTACTTTTGCCACACCCTGTTTACCTCAATCCAGATTTAGTGGTTTTATTAAATATAAAATCTCAGTCACAAACAGGAACAAAAATATCTTGACCCTATAGAAAGGCATAAAGTGATATGTGGAATCTAAATAACCGACAAACAAAACAGAAACAAACACATAGATACAGATAAATTGTTTTGATAGTTGCCAGATGGTAGGGGGGCTTGGGGAGATGGGTGAAAAAGCGGAAGGGATTAACAAGTACAAGTTGCCAGTTATAAAAACAGTCATGGGGATGTGAAGTACAGCATAAGGACTATGGTCAATAATCCTATATAATAAAGAGGTAATATGCAAATTGACCCTCATGCCCACACACATGCCCCCATGTGGTCAAAGGTGGCTGCCATAAGATGGCCTGCAGGGGAGGGCAGTTAGGGGCGATCAGGCTGGCAGGGGAACAGGCATTGATCAGGCTGGCAGGGGAGTGGTTAGGGGGTGATCAGGCTGGCAGGCAGGCGAGCTGTTAGGAGCTAGCAGTCCCAGATTGTGAGAGGGATGTGGGATCGGGCCTAAATCAGCAGTTGGACATCCCCTGAGAGGTCCCAGATTGGAGAGGGTGCAGGCTGGGCTGAGGTACACTACCCCCACCCCCCCATGCACGAATTTCATGCACTGGGCCTCTAGTATTGTAATAATTATGTATGGTGTCAGATGGGTACTGGACTTATCAGAGTGATCACCTTGTAAGTTAAATAAATGTCTAATCACTATGCTGTATACCTGAAACTAATATAATATTGTAAGTCAACTGTAACTTTAAAAAATCAAAAGAAAAGATTAAAAAGACAATAAGGAAAAGTCCTAACAAGACCTACATCAATACATTATAAATTCAAAGAGACATTGGGAAAAACATTAGAATTAACGACCAGAAATTCCCTTTTGGCCATGGTAATCTGACTAAGTGCACTGCCAGGAAAGGGTTTCATTACTTACACTCTCGTATGTATGACTTGAGTCGGGGTTTTGGCTGGTCCTTTGGGCAAACCTAGGATAGTGTGATAACACAGCATGATTACCCTACAGTGAGAACACAAATGCAAAAAGTAAGGTGACTTTCCTGGTCTAAAAATCAAATGTAAAATGCACCTTCATGTACAAAAGTATTCACTTTACAAAACAATTCCAACTACTTTCAGTGCCCACCAGGTCATGATGCCCAAATACCAAAGAGAGTAAAGAAAGCACTGTCCCTTGGCAGTGGGAGCACCAAGATGCTGGTGTACGCACAATACACTGTGAAAACAGAGCCTGCAGTTGTCCCATCAGAGTAGCTCCCACACCATCATTTCCTGAAGGTTGAGAGGTGATGCAGAGTAGAGGTTAGGAAGGAATAGGGGAGAGTGCTGGCTCTGGGTAAGGAGGAGTAAACACACTTGGCCTTGTCTCTCCCACTAAATGCAGCTAGAAAACCTGGACAGAACGAATGCATGGGGCAAATATTTGAGGACTGAAAAGTAAATAGCTAAAGACTGACTTGGAAAGAAGACAAGAATTTGAGTATCACTGGCAAACTTACCATTTTTTTTCCCTCTGGTGTTCCCTGGCCTGAATACAATGTAGCCTACAACCCAGCAGGGGGCAGTGAGGACAGACAAGAACTCTAAAAGAAGCCCTCTAATTCTAGCTAAGGAGTAGTGTGCTCAGAGTTGGAAATCCCCCACCCGTTTCCCTCCCTCTTCTCTCTGTTCTCACACCCCTAAACCCTAGGCATCCCAAGGTGGCTGCAGTGACATCATGGGTAACAGGGACCTGTAGGGGTTTAAAACCCTGAGTGAGGGGACCCTTCCTCTCCAACAGATAGAAGTGTGATCCCAACAGGATGGGGGGCAACCTCCTTGTTTCTTTTTTTCCTCTCTGTCCTGCCATTTGGTCCCAGACACAATAACATTGAAGAAAGTGCATGGCATAGTAAACCTCCTGTTTCTGACTGGAGAACCAAAAAGGGAGTCCTGGGAAGATAAAGTATCAGAGACACCACAAAGAGGGACACATTCAGAAAAACAAACTCAAATTGTTTGTGAATTCCTGGGCTCACCCTCTGATCTGTAACTCTGTGGATCTGTTTCCAGTCAGGATGCCAAAGGTAATGAGAGCTGGACACAGCCTGCCGTCCAGACCTCAGACTGACCACTGAGTGAGGCACAGGTGAGACAGTGCTGAACGGCGCTGTGAAGGCTTGAAAAGCTTAGCCGCATGGGAACCGCAGCATACAGAGGGCAGGTTAAAACTGTGGCATGAAACTAACAAGGCTGTCTGCCTACTAATATCAAAGCATCAACATTCTCAATAGGATTTAAATAAGAGCAAGTATCTCATAACATTAAAAAAGTCCAATATACAACCCAAACTTACTAGGCATTTGAAGAACTGGAAACATTTCAAGTGGCAAGAGAAAAGTCAAATAGACAGACGCTGATATCACAAGGACACAGATGCTGAAATGATCTGAGATTCTAAAGCAACTCTTACTACAAATGCTTCAACAAGCAACTGCACTCTTGGAAAAAAATGGAAACAGAAACCTCAGCAAAGAAACACAAGATGTGGGGAGTCGAATGGTAATTTTAGAATTGAAAACTACAATAACTGAAATTTAACAATAACTACGGAATGAGCTCAACAACATATAGGGATGACAGAGGAAATAATCAGTGAACTTGAACATGGACCTATAGAAATTATCCAATCTAAAAAACAGGGAAAAAAATAAAAGGGAGAAAAGCAATGAACAGACCCTAGGGATCTATGAGACAATGACAACAGATCTAAGATTGGTATTAACAAGAGTCCCAGAAGGACAGCAGAAAATGTGTAGTGTTGAAAAAATATTTGAAGTATTTCAAATAATAAAGGCTGAAGACTTCACAATTTTGTTGATAGACATAAACTCACAGTCACGAAGTTCAATAGTCAGTTGAATGATGGCTCCCCAAAAACTTATGTCCTTGTCTTAATTCCTGGAACCTAAGACTGTTGCCTTATTTGGAAAAAAGGTCTTTGCAGATGTATTTAAGTTAAAGATTTTCAGATGACAATACCATCCTGTGTTATTCAAATGGGCCCTGAATCCAATGACAAGGGAGCTTGAAAGAGATAAGCAGTGGGACTTTTAGAGAAAACGGCAATGTGAAGGTGGAGGCAGAAAATGGAGTGATGTAGCGACATGCCAAAGAATGCAGCCCCGAGGGGTGTGTGGTCCTGCTGAATCTTAGACTTTTAGCCTCCAGAGCTATGAGAAAATAAGTTCCTGTGGTTTTAAACCACCGAATTTGTGGTCATTTTATTTTTTGTGGTAGCCACATGACACTAATACGCTCAGCAAATCCAAAACAGCATAAACTAAAATCCATGCTCAGACACATCATAATCCAACTGTTCAAAGTTAGAAAAAAAAAAATTCTTGAATGCATAGTCAAAGAAAACACAGTATCTATAGGGGACAACAATTTGAATGAATGTAGGTTTCTCATTAGAAACCATTTTGGCTATAAGACAGTAGAACAATGTTTTAAAACTGCTGGGGGAAAAAAATGAACTGCTAACCCAGAATTCTATATCCACTGAAAATATCCTTCAGGAACAAATATGCAATAAAGACATACTCAAGTGAAATAACACTAACATTTTCGCTCTAAAAGAATGGCTAAAGGAAATTCTACAGAGAAGGGAAATTATCCTGGGAGAAAATAAATGAGCAACAGAAATGGTAAATATTGCGTAAATATAATAGATTATTTCTCTTTTTGAGTTCTTTGAGATATTAGGATGTCCCCAAAAAATGTATACACAGTAACAGCTGATAGTTCATTTGATATTTCTTTCTTTTCAGATTTAACCCATTGGAGTTAATAATGATTCAAAGTGTGTATACATTTTTTGGGACACCCTGTATTTGTGGGTTGCAAGCAAAATTCTAATACTGTCTAGTGGTAGTTTTGCCTCCAATGTATACATATGTAATATCTATGATAACTATAATTTAAATGGGGGATCAATATGGTGATAAGGCTTCCACATTTCACTTCAAATGATCAAATACTGGTTCTAAGTAGACTTAAAAGTTATGTATATTGCAATCCCTAGAGTAATCAGTTCCTGCCCCCATATAGAAACTATACAAAGATACAGTCAAAATCACAATAGGTAAAATGGAATGCTGAAAAAAAATTCAAATAATTCAAAGTATGCAGGAAACAGGGGGCAGGGGGAGGAACACAGAGAAAACATTACACAATCATAGATCTTATTCCAAACATATAATTACATTGAATGGAAATGGTCTAACCATACCAATTAAAGACAGGAATTATGAGAATACATAAAAATGCATGATACAAGTATTCGCTATCTACAATAAACTCACTTCAAATATTTTGATATAGTTATAAGTACAAAGATGGAACAAGATATACAATGTAAGCAAACACCAATTGAGAGAAAGCTAGAGTGGCCTTATTAATATCAAAGTAGACATCAGGGCAAAGAACATTACAAGGGACAAAGGGGGACATTACATAATGATAAAAGGGTCAATTCACCAAGAAAATATAACAATCCTAAACGCATATGCACTTAATAACAGAGCTTCAAAATACATGAAGCAAACACCAATTTTACACGATCTTTTCAAGAACTACGACACAAGGGAGTTATTTTGGTGATGGTTATATGAATCTATATGTTAAAGTTCCTAGAACTGTACATTAAAAAGGGATGGGTGTCAATTTTATCATAAGGAAATTTTAAAAAATTAAAGCGCAGAAAGAAAAAAAGAGAGCAGGCACTCAAATCAGACCCCTTTGAATTTGAATCCCATGTATGCACTAGTTGGGTAACCTTATTTTCTTCATTTGTAAAATGAGAATGATGGGGTACCTACCTCAGGCCTTTTGGGAGCACCTCTAAGAAATTAATGGGCATTTCTTATTCTTCTTAGCCTATTGCCTGATGGTAAGTGGGCTGTAAGTACGACCTATGACTTTATCCCTTGATCACTGTTTTGATACTTTCTGTTATGAATAATTTCAGCACTCATTTGTTCTGTGATGAACACGTTATACTGCAAACACAGAGGGGTGGAAAAAAATCTCAAGACTGTAAGACATTTGGGTGGTTTATTTTGCCTCTACTGCTGAATCAGAATTTCTGGTGGCCAGAGCCACCCAAGTGATCTTCATGCATAAGAAGACCCATGAGATCACAGAGTGAAATAAGCAGCTATTAGCTAGAACTGCTACTTAATAGCTATATGAACTGGGACAAGTTCTATTCCCTAAGTTTCAGCCTTTCCTCCCATAAAATGAGAATAATGGTAACAGCATTGACCCAAGAACTTTTGCAAGGATTAAATGAAATGCATAAAAACAGCTTAGCACAATTCTGAACCTCATTTCCCTTCTCATTCCTCTGTCATTGTATTTCCTCTACTTCCTGTTACTACGTTAAAATGAACAGATACAGAGACAATTCATTGAAGGCTTATCACCTACCAAGTGCTATATTAGGAAGTACATACAACATCTCAAGGAATCTTTGTAAGATCCTAGGAAGTATTCTTAGAAGAAATGGAAGGCTTAGGCTGGGTAAGTATCTTATCCAAAGTCTCAGAGCTAGTAGGAAGCAGCATGCTGAGATCCTGACTTAGGTCTGTCTGATTCCCAAGTCTCTGGTTTTCCTACTGTGTCATGCTTTCTGGAGTATGACGAGTCAGAATGAGGTGGTGTTGGTTCTGGAGTATGACAGACATACTTACATGGCTGTGTCTGTGTTTTCCAAGGCAAGCAGATCCATTTGTGGGCGAAGACTGGGCTGCAAGCTGTTCATTATCACAGGAGTTGGAGAGCTGAAACCTAGGACACAAAATGGACTTGTTGTTTGGCTTAAAACATTTTGTTGGTAACTTGTTCTGTTGGCTTTTCCATGGGGGGAGGGCGGGGAGGGGGCATGGCGGGAAGAGGAGAGAGAGATTTCTGTCACCATAAAATTATGGAACTTCCTCAAACAGAAATTAAAGAGCCTCGTTTAGGGTAACTGAGAAGAGAGAAATTCCCTGCCACAAGGAGAGGTTGTTGAGAAGGTAACAAATGTTATTGTGCTGGGTTTTCTAAAATCCCAAGCTGATCAGGAATGAAGGAGATTTTGCATGTCTTGTTCTGCCAACTTCCAAAGTAAAAATCTACTGTATATACAGAGCTCCACCCTGACCTCCCCAAATTCTTAACTTCCCATCTTAAGTGAGACACCCCAAAGAGAATAACTATACCCCCCTTGCCCCCGGAAAATGCCTGATAAAAACATAAGAAAACTCTTTAATGAAATAGACTCCAAACATCCCACTGGTCTACCAAGCAAGCAGTCAACATTTCAGAAATGAAGGAAGTTACAGGAAAACCACAAATTCAGTGATAACAAATGTTTTGACTCTGGAAAAACCTCCTAATTTAGAAAAACAAACGGATTTCAGTTTGGCAAACACTTCTGGACATCAGCATTTTTCATAATCCTTATTTTGTAATTTACCCAGATTTTTTGATAGAATAGTAGGACAACAAATAAGATAGGTAAGATAGGTAACCTCAAGCCAACATTTCATTTTATAAACATTATTCCTTTACCTTCACAGAAACTCATTAACATAACCATTGTTCTGACTTGATAAGGTAGGAAAGTCTCAGAGGTTAGGTGACTAAGAGGTGGCAGAACTGGGATTTCAACTTGGATTTTCCTCTGACTCAAAAGCCTGTTTCCTCCTCTACATTTTGCCACTGTGTAGATAAGGCCTCACAATTCCTGAATTTCTCTACATCAAATATTCCCTTATCTGATGCTGTAGTATGGCAGAGAAACCCAAAGACAATAGTGTGTGGGTTCAGAGTAGACTTAAGTACCAGCCATGGAAATGAACAACCTCTACAAAGCAGGCCATGGGAATTCCAGGAGATTCTAAGCCAGTCGGATGAGTTTCAAGGACCTCCTCCCACAGTCACATCCCTTTCCTGTGCTGGGTATGACCCAACAACCATTGGCCAAGAAGTAATTACATCTCCTGATATAGTCCTGTTATTCAAACTGATGCCAGTCCTTCTCTGGTTGCATTTCATTATGAAACCAAGGAGATATGTTTCACCTTAAGCTCTTCTGCTGGCCTAAAAGACCTGCATGCTTGCTTACTTAAGTCTGAAAGCTGAGCGTTCATGGCGTTGACCTCTTCCAGAGTAGCCCTATGATTTGGAGTGCTAGGACTTAGGTCAAGAAGATCACAGGATGGGGCAGAAGGTTCAGTGGCAGTCTGAAAATAAAGCAAACACAAATTTGGAAAAACCCTGGCAGGTCATTTATCACTTAGGCTTTCTCCCCGGAAGCTTTCCTTTGGAGAAAAGAAGATCCTATTTGGATCCATTCCATAGACAACAATGAGTACCAATCACATCTCACCCTCTACATGGGTTCCTGCTTAATTAGAGCGTCTTTTAATGACCTCTCATTAATAACTTGATGACATCAAGTTATTGAGGCAAGTACTGTATACCACCAAAACCACCCCAATCATTAAGGAATGAGTCTCCTTTTCTAAGACTTATTTTACCATAAGCCTTGCTCCATACTATACAATTTGTAAACTGTTCAATTGTATATTTTATAACATTTCTATTCACTTACATTGGTGTCTTCCCTCTGATTATTTTGCTCCAAAATCCTTTGTTGGTTTCGAGTAAACCTGTTTGAATTAGCAACATGGAAATATTGAAAAGAAAATGGACATGAAAATGCTACAATACTTAACAGATTATTAATATGCAAATATTTAGGAACAAAGACAACAAGCTTCATCACCACTCAATTCCCAGTAAAGTACTTTAATCACTTTTTTCAGTTTAGTATAGAGGTAATAAATGATGCCTTTTGAGAAAACAGCAAGAATATGTAAAGTATTAAAAATAATAAAATTCCATCCCCTAGAAATTGTCCCTAATCATTTCTATCACCTAGAAACTGTCCTTAACATTACAATGTCTTTCCTCCCAGTATATTTTTCTGGAGGCTAATCTATTTCAAACTTAATTGAAATTATACTTTACATATTTCTGAATCCTAATTCAGTGGTTGGCAAACTTGTTAGTCAACAGAGCCAAATATCAACAGTACAACGACTGAAATTTCTTCTGAGAGCCAAATTTTTTAAACTTAAACTTCTTCTAATGCCACTTCTTCAAAATAGACTTGCCCAGGCCATGGTATTTAGTGGAAGAGCCACACTCAAGGGGCCAAAGAGCCGCGTGTGGCTCGTGAGCCGCAGTTTGCCGACCACTGTACCTAATTCAATTACTTTGCAAGCATTTTTCTAGTTACTCAGAAGTTCAATTTTTAGTGGCTGCATATTTTACCTTATGAATGTACCACATATTTAACTTTTCTTATTATTCCCAAATACTTATGGTGTTTCCAATTTTGCTATTATAATTTTCCATTGAAGATTTAAATACATTTATCATATTTTCACTATCTTTCATTTTATAAGACATTTGATACATACTAACAATATTTAATAATGTTTTAAAATTTTATACTGCTCATATACTGAAGGTAAAGGAGGAATAGTTAAGTAAATAAACAAAGTAATGGCTTTGAAAAAATAGTAAAAGTTGAAGGTAGAAGCACAAGGTTCAAGTACCAGCATTATTATCAAGTAGCCATATGACCATGGATATGATTTCCTGATCCTTATTTCAACCACTTCATCATAAAGTTTTTCCCAGGGGCAAGATGTCAGTAGATAATACAGGTGGATGAATGTGGAAATGCTTTCCAAGCTAAGAGTGGCTTTAGAAACATGGAATTAATACTATGACACATCAACTCTGTGAACCTAAACACTTTAAAGTTGAAAAGCTTCCAGTTCATTGGACCATGCACTTGGTTTTAAGGATTTTTCCCTTTCTAAAACACATGTGATTTTTCTCCCGTTGACTTCCACCATTGGCTTTTTGTAGGCTAGTTAGCGATGTGCTGAGTATGAACACCCTTCATAGTTCCAGCCTTGAGCAACAAAGTTCCACTTCCTTATTTGCATGACTATTTTTATGTTCACATAAAAAATTTCCTCATTGGCTGCTCTGTTTTTCATAGACTATTTTTCTCCACCTAAAATATTCTCCCCTCTTCCCTTCCCATATTCTTCTCCATCTCAAACTCAAGATCAACTCACATTCCCTGAGACTTTTGTTTAGAGCACTCATCTATTCGAGAGCCTATGAGGTGCTCAGTGCAGACAGCATTAGGTGAATCAAGTCCACGTCCCACTCACAGGTTAGAGGTTTATGCAGCCCCAAGGCCCAACAGCGCTCCCAGCACTGCTCATTCTCACAGGCCACATCACAGGCTCCCAGAAGGCCAGGACCAAGATCCCTATCTTGGGAGGAAGGCGGCCTTGTTCTGAACCTGTTCTTGATCTTCCTGAGTGTTTACCTTGGAAGGCCCTCTAATAAGAAGGCTGAGTAACTGGTGGTGAAACCAGACTTGGAGGAGGGTTGAAGAGACTGTGCCCTCTGCTCACCTCTCATAGCCAAGGATAGCGTTATTCAGATCCTCATTCACTTGGATGAGCTCAATAGTTACGTCTTCATTCTCCACCACCACGAGCAGGTCCATGATTCGCTCCTGCATCGCTCGACCCGTCTTGTAAAGTTTCTGTCAAAGAGCGGAGAGAGCTTTATTCTTCCATGCTTAGGAATGTTCTAGAAAGACAACTGATTCACCAATCTGTATACACCTGTGACCACCTCCCTCCACCTTGAGTCACCGACAGGAGATTACCAAATATTTAATTATGGATAGCACATCCTTCCTATGAGAACACAGTGAGTTATAAGTGATTATATTTTCCTCTAAAAACCAGAACAGGTGTCATGAGGACAAATTGGTGCACTGCACGGAACACAGGACTTGAAATTAGAAGCAGAATATGGGACTTCTGCTTATTAGCTGTATTGCTGGCTGGGGGCGGGGGGTGGGGGTGGGCGGGAATCACTTGTTTTTTAAATCTCGATTTTCTCATTTGATAAATGAAAATTATACTACTTTCCACGTATGTTTCAAGAGCTGACATTTAAATAAAAGGAGGAGGATGAGGGAGGTTGGGGGGAATAAGAGGGGGATAAATGGTGATGGATGGAGACTCGATTTGGGGTGATGAACACACAATACAGTGCACAGATGATGTGTTGTACAGTTGTACACTTGAAGCCTGTATAATTTTGTTAGCCATTCACCCCAATAAATTCAATAAAAAGGAAAGAAATAAAATAAAATGAGATGTGCATGATGAGGAATTCTGTAGCCACGAAGTACAACATACAACAGAAAATATGTCATTCTTAGAGATAGTGACAGAAAGTAAGTAGTTCAACATTTACAGCAATGTGATTTTCCCATTTTGTTTTACTTAAATAACTATAGCATCACATTCCAAGATAAACGAAACCAGAATTTTAAAAGGAGTCCTGGATAATATCTTTATTTGAATGACCTAGAATCCCAGCAGTAAGCCTCAGAAGCACCTACATCTGGGGATGAGGGTCTGGGAATCTACTTTTCTTTTTTTAAGAAGCATCAGAATTGTTTCTTATACACATTGATATTTGCAAACTACTGTCTTACAACTGACCTCCTCCTAGGCAAACCTCCAAGTAAGCCCAAGGAGTGTAACGCCGACAGTAATATTCCTTCAAATCCTCCTTGGCTGGATTTGCCCATGTAATAGTCTACTAACATCACGCAAAAACACAGGGATGTTTCCCCTTTTGAAATGAAAACAGAGGGACTTGCTAAGTCATTGCACTGTTACATTATCTGATATTTTTTTCCCCTCAAGAAGGACCTGCTGAAAAACTGACGCTTCATGGAACCATTTAGAGTCTCAAACAATCTATTACAAGGCTCTGACAGGAAATCTCTAAATAAATAAATCAAACCATTACCAGCTGCCATTTAGACTGCGAGGGAAAAGCCACTACTCTCCACAAAATCATAACAAAAATATGTGCAAGATAAAGGGAAGTGAAAAGTGGTGGTGAAAAGCGAGACGGACAGATCGGTGCCAGATTCTGGGTTTTACACCTGCAACATGAAGCCAGAAAACAGTCCTATTTGCTAAATAAAGGCTTGGCCACTCTCAGTTGTGCTAACCAACTTTTTTCTTACAGGTCCAGGTATTACAATATTTTCTACTCTGTGGGCCCTTCGTTCCCTGTCAGAAGGACCCCACTCTGCATTATACCCTGAAAGCACCCATAGACTTAACGTAAAACAAGCAAGCTGAGTTGGGCTCACTTATGGCCACTGGTATGAGCAAGAAGAGTCTTTAGACTCAGTAGACCAAAGGTCTCTCACATACACAGACCTGACATGGAATTTAGTTACATTTTAGTTTTAGGTGGTTTTTTTTTTTTTTAAATCTATAAGACAAAGATAACCAACTATCTCGTAGGGTTGTTGTGAGAATAGGAAATAATTGGAACCCCCCAGTGTCTGGCATAGAGTGGGGAGTCAAGAAATGCATTATGTTTGCATAAGGAGGGATCACTAGAAGCTTAACTAGATAACTAGTACCCTCCTGTAATCTTCACACCACTACCAGGACCCAATATTATGCAAAGGCAGGAACTCAGAACAGCAATCCCCTGATGAATGAGGACTGTTCCTTTGTTCTTGTGTTTGGGAGGGCACAGAAATTATTCTCCTCACTCCCTGGCAGCCTTGCTAGAGCAATGTCAAGAACAAGGGACTCCAGTGGCTGTTAGAGGTCTGTGACAAAAAAAAAAAAGTAGTAATTAATCTGAAATGAATTTGCAACCAACATCAATAGCCCCTCATGTGAAGATCCTCCCTCTGCCCTCTGGACACAGACAGAAAGGAAACATGAAAGGAACACCACATCTCTCAGCAGGTTTGCAAAGCAGAGTTCGCCAAACCTCTTCAAAAGGCAGCCCACTCTGATCTTTGCCATTGATGTCTGTCTCTGAGGAGGGCCAAGCCACCTGAAAACGGTGTAGATCAAGCACCATGGACCAAAAGGACAGGTCAGACGTTCCCCACAGCAGGCACCTGCAGGGCTGTGCATGTGGGAAGCCAGGGGGCATGAGCCAAAAAACACAGAGTAACAGCTGCTGCTGCATATGTCCAGCATGGAGCCCCTGGAGTTGCCCCCTTTTACACCATATCAAAGTGAAGGCAGGCTTCTAAGTTAAAGTGAACTGAACAATCAATTCAAAAGTCTGTGGAGCAAAACAAGGAGCTCATTGATGGCTTCCTCTTCTGATATCCAAAGGGCTCCTACTCCCCAGGAGTTAAGGAAGGAGCTCCCTCTGCACTTTCAACTCTGACTCTAATTGTCCCACATGCACCAACCTGATAAGAACGCTGAGTAACTGGTGGTGAAACAAACTCAATTAGATCAACTCAATATAAAGGGAAAGAAAGGTGTCCAAACATCTCCCCTGAAAAAGTTAATACAGGAAGAAGCGTTACTTGAAAGCCGTTTCTAGAAATAATATCTGTGTGGCAAGACTCCTATTATCAGCCCACACTATATTTCCTCTCTCCAGGGCACCACACCCAGGCTGCAAGAGACCCAAAGAACATCTCTATCTGTTCAAAATAAAAACTATCCCCCACCCTAAAACCGAACATCTCTCAACCCAACTTGCTCCTACAGTCACTTTTGCCTTATACAAGCCCAGCTGAGTGAATGACAAATTAATTGTCAAGATAAGCCTCAAGAAGATCAGCTCATTAGGACCCTTCTGACTCTGTCCCAACTATAAAAATTGTCAACATTTGGCTTACAGAAAAGTTTGTTTTCGTTAACTCCTTAGCCTACTCTACCTCAGGTCTTCATCTGTCTATTGTTTGTGTCCATGGGCTATGCATATCCTATATAATAAAAGGCTAATATACAAATCGACCGGACGGTGGAACGCCTGGTCGCTATGATGTGCACTGACCACCAGGTGGCAGAGCTCAACGCCTGGTGGTCAGTGTGCTCCCATAGAGGAAGCGCTGCTCAGCTAGAAGCTGAGCTCACAGCTGGCGAGCTCAGTGGCGGTGGTGGGAGCCTTTCCCTCCTCCCCGGCAGCACTAAGGATGGCCTAAGCCATCAGTCAGACATCCCCTGAGGGCTCTCGGACTGAGACAGGGCACAGGCCAGGCTGAGGGATTTCGTGCACCAGGCCTTGAGTATGCTTATAAATTATTTGGTTATTCTCTTCCTGCCCCTTCCACTCTTAATACCTTACTAGTTTCTCAGTGGTAAAGACAATAAGAATGATCAGGGGAGGATGTATTTTTTTAAATTTTCCTTTCAGGATTTTTTCTCAACTGCTTACAAATTACTCTTACAGAATCAAATTTTACATTCACATGATTTGAAACATCTCTAATAAGCTAGAGTGAGGCTTTCTCTGGTCATACTGTGAAAATCTGAGCTTACTTTATTCTGCAGAAGATGAAAACATTCTGTTCTTTCATTGTCCTACTGGGGCTAGACAAAAACAAGAAAGACTAAAATGGGAGGTAACAGGAAAAGTCAGCTATTCAAGGTCAGAGTAAGTTGGTCCAAAGCCAAGTGCACAAGGCCAAGAAAGCAAATGCAAGAACACATACAGTAATGTTTCATTCCTGTGACTAGAGCAAACGCTCTTTAACTCATCAGAATCTTTGTATTCCTCACTGGGAAACTAAAAATAATCCCAGTCCTCCTCCAACCCCCACCCCATAATGAAGTTTAGTCCACAAGCAACATAGTGGTGGGGAAAGGTGTTTATTATGAAAAATAGTTTTACTGCCTGAGAGTCTAACAAAGAGTAGGAGCCCCATTAATTAGCAGAGCTTCAGGATTGATCTGTTTTCCATGGATTTGAGAACAGATAGGAGATTCCCAGAAGTACACTGGATCTGGGCTGGAAGGAAACAAGATGGAATGGATTCCAAATGAACAGAACAGCTGCTAGAAGGTAAGCACCGACAGACAAAATAGGAAGCAATTCCAAGTGTAGAGGTTGGATGTAATGTTAACAAATTGCATTAAGACCTTCCTGATAACAAAATACCTAAAAAAGTTGGATATGATATAAAATGTTTTAACATGCATGTCTAAACTTTCAAAAGTATGAGAAACCCTCAAAGGCTAGAAATAGGATCCAAAGATATGAGAGTCAATAAAAACATAAGGGCTTGAAAGGCACCCATCTCTAATAACCAAGATCAATCTCTAATAAACTTGGGAAGCAGGAGACAAAGCCTGAGGAAGGGGAGCCAGATCAAAGACTCCACTTGCAGCTTAGACACCTAAATGGTCCCTTCCTGTTGTGAAATGAGAACTATATATATTGGTCTCTGCTTCCAGTTCCTGGCATGGAGCTCCTAAATCCCCGAGTGACAGGTGCATCTTTTATTCTAATGAGGGGACTCTTGGTGGGTTCCTGGACAGCTCTGGGATGGGGGCTGGTCACCAGAAAGACCAAACTGTGATTAGAAGCTTGTAACTTTCAGTCCCACTCTCCATCCTCTGGGAAGGGGAGAGAGGATGGAGATTAGATCAATTAATAATTGATCATGCCTCCATGATGAAACTTGTGGGGAAGAAACTTTCCTCCACCTTCCTAAGGTTCTTTCAGCTGTTCTGACAATGAAGTCTGCATGAGACAGATAAACAAGAGAAAATAACCAAATTTAGTTACATACATATGCATAGGAGCGCCACATACTAGTACATGAGGAAGTCGGGGACAGAAAGTTAAAATGAGAAATATACAGTATATATAGTACATGGGCTTTAGCAGAAGTGATGCTATTTTGGGCTAATAATTAGATCAAGATGAGACAGATTAACAAGAGGAAAAAAAAACCAAATTTAATTACATTTGTCTGGGAACCCCACATCTACAAAAGGTTCAGTGACAGAAAGTTAAAATGAGGTGTATATGGCATTCAGTGCTAAGGATTAGGTAAGGCACTTTGGGGCATCAGAGGAAAGGGTATCCCAGGAGGATCAGAAGGGCAGATACTCAGTAATTAAGTGTTTGCCCTGCCCTCTACATAGGTCATAAAACATTATCTCCAGTAATGACTTATTATGGGCAAGGCCCCTAATTTAAATTTTTTAAGGGAGAGGTAAAAATTTCTCATGAGCCTACAGGGTCTTGACTGGCCTTCAGTTTAAAAGAATTCACATCCCAAAGTGGCACACGTGGGGGAGGCCTGTTCTGAACCCTCAAACCTCCATAAAAATGCATAAACTATGTGGTTCAGAGATCCTCTGGGTTGGTGAACACATCCAAGTGCTAGGAGGGTGGTGTACCCCAACCCCACAGGGACAGGCGCTCTCGTCCTCAGAACCCTTCTGGGCTTCTTCGTCTGTCTATTCATTCGCATCCCTTGTACTACCCTTTATAATGAACCGTAAATAGAAATGTTTCCTTGAATTCTGTGAGTCACTCTAGCAAATTATCAACCCCCAGGAGAAGGTCTTGGGAATCCCTGGTTTCTATTATAGCTGGTTGGTCAGAAGTATGGAAGGCCTGGCCGTGCAATGGGCATCGGAAGTGGGGGCAGTCTTGTGGGAATAAAGTCCTGAGCCTTTAACTGCGGAACCTGATGCTAGCACCAGCTGGATAGTGTCAGAACTGATTTGTACTCTAGGACACCCAGCTGGTGCAGGAGAACTGGGCCCTGTGGGTAGTGTTGGTTTGAACAGTAGAAAAAAAACCACACAAAGGTTTCCTTTCACTCTGTAACCACAAAGGAAAAGTGTGTCTCAGCCTTTGACTTTCAGGAGGAGAAGGAAAATAAGTATTTTTCCTGAGAATTCTAACAGCCTTATTGCATCACCATCTTTGGGAATGAGACTCCCTGCCTTCCATGCTTAAAAACCCCAGGGAGTACTGGTCCTTTTTCCTCTGTCTGCTTAGGTTCCGGGTCCCCTTGGGAATCCCCCCCAGTTCATTGGGGGACAGTCTTTGTCCTCCTTTACAGTGTGAACAAAAATGGGGGCTATGCAATTAACCTGACAAGCTCTGGGGGAGCCCATGGCAGGCCTGACAAGCTCAGTGACCAAAAGTAACCACATAGGAGGGTCTGATTATAATTCCTAGCTGGGCAAGCCACGGCAGGCAGTCAACTCCCAGGCCTCCAGCTGCCGCAGCAAAGCCAGTCTTTACCGTGTGGGAACCCTGTCCATTGTTCTTATGCATCTAGGATAACACAGCTTTGCAATGTCGCAGTAATTTTCTTTTCTAGACCCTTCACTGGCACAACCGCAGGCGCGGCACCAGAGCACAAGATCACCACAGCAGGAGACCACAGAACCCTTTGTTGTTATCTTGTTCCCCAAATACCAGTTCTATGGACTGTAAATGTTAATTATTAACCATCCTGTACCCACCAATGTAAAAAGTTGTGTTTCTCCATTTTTGCTCTTTATCCAGTCCCACTGATTTCCCTGCCATGCTTTTTCCCACCTGGTTAATCTACCACAGATGCATTTTATGTACCTTCCTTACTGTTTTTCTTTTCTTTCTTTCTTTCTTTCTTTCTTTCTTTCTTTCTTTCTTTCTTTCTTTCTTTCTTTCTTTCTTTCTTTCTCTTTCTCTTTCTCTTTCTCTTTCTCTCTCTCTCTCTCTCTCTCTCTCTCTCTCTCTCTCTCTCTCTCTCTTTCTTTCTTTCTTTCTAAATGCAGAAAAGAAAGTGGCAAACTCCATTCACAGAAGCATTTTCTCAATCTGTTGCAATTTTGCTTCTGGGCATGTCTTCAAAATGTAGTGTCAAGTAAACTCTTACAAAACTTTTCTATAGGCTACACTTTCTTTGGTCAACAACAGCCATACCAGAGGTTCCTGAAGGGTCTCTTTTGCCTGGGTGAGGCCATAGGTTCCTCCCTTAGTCTGATCCCACCTATATTATTGGACACTGAATATTCTCACTCTTCTGCTCTCCTCATAGTCTAGGGTGTTTATTCTTAGTTTCATATTTCTTCTGTCATTTCACTGGGATTTGGGGAATAAATTATTTATTATTTAAGTGAGCTTTCAAAAACTGTGGTTAGCCCAGCCAGAGTGGCTCAGTGGACTGAGCATTCTCCCATGCACCAAGAGGTTGCTGGTTCAGTTCTGGTCAGGGCACATGTCCAGGTTGCGGGGTCAATCCCCAGTAGAGGGGCGTGTAGAAACATGTGATGCTTTTTTCTCATCAGTGTTTCTATCTCTACCTTTCCCTTCCTCTCTCTCTCAAAATCAAGAAAAACATGTTTTTTAAAAAAACTGGTTATTAGCTGGTTTTGGAAAAAGAAATAGATGTCTTTTTGACAACTCAGAAAGTTGACCTCTGATAGTATTATCACTTCTTCCCAGATGCACTCCTACCCTCAAAATATGCCCTGCACATGCTCAGTGCCAGTGGGCCCTCACTGCCTCCCACCTCAGTGTCCCAGCCAGAAGCATGCCAAAGCCTCCCAAAGCTCCTGGGGTTACCTAGCATTAGGTGGGGGTTCTAACTCCACTGATCTGAATAGTTGGGACAGGTGTGAGAGAACCGCTGAAAACATTCTCCATAGTCTAGCTTTGCTGATTTTGTTTTTAAGATCCTTGTAACGGATAGACTCCTTGTTCTTGATCTCCACAGATTCAACCAGTTCTTTTAGACTGAGGTATGATAACATGATCTAATAAGAAATATAGATTTGGTCTTCAACCCCAGTTCCTAGCTTAGAAGTTCTAAAACCCTTGGAATTTCCTGAATGGTCAGGGTGAGGAGCATCTATTGTTATTTATAACAAGGTCCTTTCAACCCAACCAGAGTTTATGCTAATGAGGTGACTCTTGGAAGAGGGGGGCTTGTAGCCAAGGAGACCAATCCTGGGATTAGAGCTTTGGAACTTTCACTCCATCCCTGACCTCCAAGGAGGGGAGAAGGGCTGGGATTGCTTTAAACACCACTGGCCAAATGATTAAATCAATAATGGAATTCCCGGGAAAAAAAACAAAAAACCTCTAAATAAATAAAGGGGTTCTAAGAGCTTCTGGGTCAGTGAACACATCCAGGTGCTGGGAGGGTGGTGCACCCCAATTCTATTGAGACAGGAGCTCCTGACCCTTCCAGACCTCATCCTGTGTACCTCTTCATCAGGTAGCCAAATCAGACAGAGGTGTGGGTTACCTGAGGGCTACGACTTGTAAGCAGTGTTTGATGTGGGGGAGGAGGAGCAGTCTCATGAGCCTGAGCCCTTTATCTGTGAGGTCCGTGCTAACTCTGGATAGTTAGTGTCAGAATTGGTTAAGTGAGGGGGGAAAAAACCTCACAGGCAAGCTGTTAGAAGTGTTGTGGTTAGAGAAATTGTTTTCTTTATGAGGTTGCTTAGGTTGCAAGAAAAAAACCCTCAAATATTTGTTAAAAGAATTTAAGAACAGCACACCCCACACCCAATTTCTATATGTTTTTAACAGAAAGAAAAAGAAAGCTACATATTCACCAGGCTCCATAAGCAGGTTGGTCTGATGCCAGAATCCATTCAACTTGGATTGGCCTTGGGAAGTACTCTCAAGTTGATTTATAACCCAAGTCTCTTTACTATTCAAGGCAACACACAGCCCTAAGCCCAGGCATCAAACCAGCAACCAACAAATTAGCATTATCCTTGCAAAACTCAATCAAACATCTGCACCCAAAGGCTAACACACAAAGGCGCTGCAGGGCACTCCAGGACGGCATAAAATATAAAACTGGATTCACGTTTTTAAATGGAATGTGACCATTTTTTTTAAAATATCTGCCACATACCCCTTTACTGGGATATCTAATTTTGTATTTTAGTTTAACATGCTTGTTAAACATTACGCATCACAAAGTTTGTATCTGTAAAAGCCTTCAATTGCGGATTTTTTTTGAAGGATACTCCATTGCAACTCTCATAACAATCTGAGAAATGAAAGATAACAAAGAAAAACGCATTGGAATCCGAGAAAAGTAGAAATAGAATAAAGTTCTTAACTTACCAGGGAAAAAAGATTTAGACACTGATTTTTTCCCCTCTAAGTGCTTCTAAAGTTAATATGTAAAACATGTTTGTTAAAATTTAGAATAGACAATTAGAACAAATCATTAGAGGGTAAAAAATAAAGAGCATGGATTTATAGACACAGAAACAGGCCTGGGAGGGCCATCAGCAGTAACAATGGTTTCCTCGGTCCAGATGCACTGCCCACTTTCTCCTGCAGCCTGAGTACTGCCTCCATCTAAACCTTTCCAAAAACCTCACCTTTCTCCCTGCTCCCAACCCTCATCCCACTATATGATAAACACATTTCTATCCTGGCATCTATAACATTTTATTAAACTGTTGTTTACAAAACCATCATGTTCACCAGACGTAAGTTCCTTGAGGGCTAGGACAGAGACAATGTCTGAGTCTTCTATCACACTGTAGTTACTCAATGTTTGTTGAATGGCTCAATAGAGAGCCAACTTTTGCGCAATTGAAACTATTAGAGACGAGTAAGAGAGTTCATATGAGCAAGGCTATTAATGAGTAAATGATGGTAAAGTATTTGTTGCAAGAAGGCCAGGACCATGTCTAAGTTACTACTGCATTTCTGAAAAAGCCACCCTTGCATCTTTTTTTGCCAAGTTTAGAAATCAATGGTTGATGCAGGCGGATGGACTGGTAGACAATGTTAAGGTGTCTTCCATCTCCAAGGCTCCAACTTTAGAGAATAATTTTAAGAGATACTTGGACTGATTGACCCTGAAACCATGTTTCACCTGCAGCAGCTCTATGTCTTCAGGGTTCTCAGACCCAGGAATATTCTCCATCAGGATGGCGGACATCACTTTCACATTCATCTTCACCATGTCCAACTCACTATGCAATTTGCCAATCTGTTGAGAGCAACACAGTCACCGGTCAGGATGTGGGACCCCCTTGTTTCCTTCTCTCAGGGGACCCCTGCTAGGAGAAAAAATGCTTTTGTAAAATTTAACATTGTCAAATCTCTATTTCAATTAATATAAATATATTTACACATTTTGCAAATGTGTCTTCTGTCACCTGTAAGGACTTAAAGATCACTTGTAATAAATCCAAAACTATTTCCCAGGAGTATTAAAAATGAAGGGGGAAAATCAGATTAGGAACAATATGGAGAAGGGGGAAGGTGACTCTACCTGAGGCCTGGACAAAATGGAAAATGTTAGCCTGGGTTTCTTGGCAGCTGATGGGGAAAAAGGAAAAAAAAAAGTGGCACAGTTCTCATGGTATTAGAGAAAGAAGAATCAAGAAACACTTTATTTTTTTCTTCCTGGATTAAATTCTAAGAGAAATGAACTGCATGGATTTTTTTTAAAAGGGTTGTGTTATTTATTTGTGTTTATTTATTTATTTTTAAATCCTCACCCAAGGATATTTTTCCCATTGATTTCTAGAGAGAGTAGAAGGGAGAGGGAAGGACAGAAAGAGAGAAACATTAATGTGAGAGAGACACATTTGATTGGTTGCCTTCTGCATGTACCCCAACCAGGTCCAGGGATTGAGTCTACAACCAAGGTACATGCCCTTGATCAGAATCAAACCCGGGCCCCTTCACTTGCTCTATCCACTGAGCAAAATCGGCTAGGGCTCCATACATTTTTATGTAATGCAGAATAATAATGCAACAAAGTCTTCAATAATAGTTCCTTAAAGCAGCACAGAAAAGAGCTTCATACAGGGTGGGGCCAAAATAGGTTTGCAGTTGTTTCTTAATTATTAATTATTGTATTATTTTCTATAACAACAACTGTGAATCTACTTTTGCCCCATCCTGTATAATAATTGCTCATCTGGACCTCTGATAAACAGATACAGACAAACAAGTAAGTATAATTCAGTGAGCACAATGAATACTCATAATAAGACTACCATGTACTGAGGTTTCTGAAATGGTGTTTGGACTGTCCTAATCAAAACCAATAAAAATCAACTAGTTGGCACAAGGTCCATTTCACAGCCCAACCTCCACAAAGACACAAAAGCCACTAGCCAAGTAGAATTGTTCAGAGCTCGGGCTTTAGGGTCAGACGGAATCCGTGGGCTTAAGTGCACTTAGAATTGACCCATGATAAGTCACACAGTATCATTAATCTCCAGCCCCCTCCTCTGCAGAATGAGGGTAATAATGTACCCCCACCTCATAACAGTGTGAAAAAGAATAAATAAAATGTATACCAACTGCTTAGAATTTAGAAAAAATCAATACATTCAGTTGATGCTGCTGTTACCTGTTCTGGGACCAGTGTAATAGTCGCATTCTTGGGAACGATTACAGAAGAAAGAGCCGGTGCAGTAGGAACAGATGCAGTTGGATTTGATGAGACTTGAGCAGTCTGTCAAGATGAAATATGGAATTATTATTTAACATTTATGACCATCAACACTCCCAAGCCCAGTTTTTTGGTTTTTGTTTTTTCATTCAGATGACTCCATCACTTTCTCTCAACCAAAATCCAGTTTAGAGGGTGTTAGCCCAGAGTCAATCATCAAGTGTCCAACCTGCCCACATTTTGAGAACAGTGTTAAGCAAATGGTGTAATAGAGTAAGTAGAAGGTGGCTATTATGATTATTAACTGAATTAAAATTTAATAAAATGCTCTTAGATTTTTTACCAAGGGTCTACAAGACAAACTGCCCCGTGAGATTACTGCTGTCCTCTTTTGGGTTGTTAAAAACAAAGGGTAAATCAATTCGTGTTGAGTCTTTTGAAGCCACAGCTGGCGAGGCATCTCCTTTTCCACCAATGAACCTCTCTGAATCCATGCTCCACTTCCATCCCGGGTGGAGAGCACAAGTACAGGGCTTGAGGCCAGTGCTTCTCAACATGAATGTGCAGAAAAATGACATGGAAACTTTGCAAAAATGAGCCTCTGATTTAGTCGAGGATAAACTAAAGATGATACCTCAAATCACACTTTGAGTAAGTAGCAAGGTTCTAGGCCATTACTACACTGTGCCCGGGAAGAGAACAAAAGGGGCTGACGAGCAGGCTCATGAGCAGGTGAAAGAATGGGGCCAAAGGTGAATGCCCACACAAGTAGAAGAGCTGGCCCTCCGGACAGAGCCTCCTTGAAGATAAGACTTGTGATATTGCTTATTCCACCAAGATAGGACTCGCCAACCTAAAGAAGGAAAGGACTCCTGTTTTTGCATTGTAGAAATTACAGAAAGTTGGGAGGTGAATTTAATCAGCCATTCAAAGGCTTATAGTTCAAAACCTTGGAAATTATTTGCAAACTTGAGAATACTAGCACATGTGAATATCTACAAACTCCTTCATGGACACAGTATTTACACTAATAAAAGAGAAAGATGCAAATTGACCATACCTTCATGACGCTCACCAGCCAATTAGGAGTATGCAAATTAAATTAACAAAGATGGTGGGTTAATTTGCAAACACAGGCGCAGAGCTGAGGGTCAGAGCAGGACAACGACATTCTGTACCGCCCCAGATGCTCAGGGCCTCTGGGCAGCGTGGGAAGGAGGGGCCAGAACGTAAAGAGGCGGCTCTGGGGCTGGAGCAAAGGCAGTGCCGGCAGCCAGAGAAAGGAAGGCCCACTCTTGCACGAATCTTCGTGCATTGGGCTTCTAGTCAATAATAAACAACAGGCATATTATAAGACTACCCAAGGTAAAGACCCTTGGATAGCACCAAGACCTTTTGTTTGAAAGCTGCCCTCTCCTCTACTATAGCCAAATGATTTCTATTTGGAGCCATCATATCCTATTTTTACATGAATTCAGTTGAATTGTGCAGAAATTGAAAACTGACCCAGATTGGTTCAAGGAGTCTCCTTCTCCCAGTTTTTTTTTTTTTTAAACTTGGAATCTGAAAATGCTAAATTAATCACATGGAAAATTGGGAGCTACGTTATCTGCTATGTGGAAGAAGCTGTTCTGCAATGAGAGGAATGAAGCTGGTAATCAGAGGAACATCTAGAAGTAGACAAGAAACAAGGCATTTGAGAGCTTAGTCCCTGGTTGTTCAAAAGATCCAGCTAACACCAACCTTCTTGTGGCTTCGTTATTTGAGGAGATACTCTAATATTCTTCTAATACATTCATCTTCTTGCTTAAGTTGAATAGAGCTGGGATTGTCCGTCCCTCTCAGTGAGAAAAGATCCATGTCACATACTAACTTACTCTACATGAGTCAAAGAAAAGGAGGTACCTCCTACCTCTTGTTCTGCTGCTTCTGCCTCTGCCTCTGAGGGAGGAAAGTGAACACCTTTCTTAAGCAGGTCAAGGTACACGTCCTTCACCTCACTTACATCCACACCTCCTGGGAAACCCTGAGACCAAGTCTGAAAACAACAGCAAACACAAAACACAATTCTTCAGCTGGTGACCAAAAATGAGAGATTAATGATTATGGACTTTACGAAGAAAGAGAAAGCTACTTTTGAAGGCCAAGGACAAATTGTACATTTTCAGAGACAATAATATAAAATATGTTTAAGCCCAGCCAGCATAGCTCAGTGGTTGAGGATTGACTTATGAATCAGGAGGTCATGGTTCGATTCCCAGTCAGGGCATATGCCCGGGTTGCAGACTCGATTTCCAGTGTAGGCTGTGCAGGAGGCAGTCGATCAATGATTCTCTCATCATTGATGTTTCTCTCTCTCTCTCTCTCTCATTCTCCCTTCCCCTCATAAATCAATAAAAATATTTTTTTAAATAAAAAATATAATATGCTTAATCATCAGACTCCCATGCCTCAACATTTTAATGAAAACCTGGAATATATATTAGTTATTTTTTGCTGTACCAAATCCAGGATTAATACACATATTCTAAAACAGCATCAGTAGCTCTTTTGCAAAATAAACATTGTAAGCAGTCAGTTATCTTCTCCAGACATAGTTTTCTTATCTACAAAATGAGTGTACACATCACTCTCTTTCCTACCTGACATGGAGAAAATAGAAACAGAGAGAAAGTAGGAAAATGACTACAAATTCTCTTGGATAAAAAAGCACCATCCAATACCAAAAAATTATCATTACTCAGAAAATCAAACAGTGAAATGCTGTCTGGCTCCATCAGAGGTTTGTGAAGAATGATGAGACCAATTGGTATATAATGAAACCTCTAATTGTAGAAGTGTTCCATCCCATCAGGTATACAATAGACTTACCTTAATGAAATTCAAAATTCTATTCTGAATGTTTAATGGCAAGGTGTATCTGGGTTGCAGCAGCTTAACTAGACTATCTTTAACAAAATCCTTCTTCACAATCAGAGATTGGAAACTTGGACCACAGTTCTGCATGCACATGTCAATAAGCTAAATTAGAAGAAAAAAAAAATTAAATGGTAAATTTCTTTGGTAAAACCATTTCTTAAATATGAAGTGAAAATTGCTAAGTAACAATTTCTACCAGCATTCTCACTAACAAACAGAATTTAGTGTCTACTAAAACATATGGCAAAATGTTAGGTTCCGGGAATGCGACAAAGTAGAAGGCATAATGTAACTGCTTAGAGCAGTGATTTTCAACCTTTTTCATCTTAAGGCACACATAAACTATCAAAATTCTGTGGAATACCAAAAAATTGGTGGTTTTTTTTCCTGCCATTCTGACAAAAATAGGTATAATTTTCATTGATTTACAAAAAATAATAGTAATTTAGTAATTACCTACCCTTTTTGTTCCAAAGTGACTTTTAAAAAAATCAGGTGCCTATACTTGTATCTAAGGATTTCTGGTACCAAGAATTAACCAATCAGATGTAACCTTATTACGAAACATGTCCAATAAGATGCAACTTTATTATATGACTTATATACTTAATGGTTCAAGACAGGGCATTCACACCAGATGGCTATTATTGTTGGCTGTTGTCATTTTTTTTTTTTATTTGACAATCTAAGGGGAAAGAGGTCAGTGCCCCCGCTGAACAGTCAGGTATTGCATGTTTTAAAAATTCTTGTGGCTCACCAGTTGAAAAACTGCTGGCTTAGGGGACAGACTTTTTGGGGAGTCAGGACACATAGTAGGACCTTAATAAATAACTATTTTTTAAATAATTGTATTGAATTTATTGGAGTGACATTGGTTAATAAAATTATATAGGTTTCAAGTGTATACTTCTTTAATACTTTATCTATATATTGTATTGTGTATTCACCACCTAAACTCTAGTCTCCTTCCATGACCATTTATCCCCATCTTACCCTCTTCTACCTGCCCCACTCCCCCTTCCATTCTGTATTCACCATGATGCCTGATGCCTGTCTATGAGATTTTTTTGTTTTTGTTTTTCTTAATCCTATCACCTATTTCACCCAGCCTCCCAATCTTCCTGACAGCTGTCAGTCTGTTCTCTGTATCCATGAGTCTGTTTCTATTTTGTTTGTTTAAATGGTAACTATTTTGATCCCCTGCTTCCAGGCATAACTTTTTGGCAGGAGAGAATGCGCTGGTTAGCTAATAGAAGTATTCTTTCCCCAGAAGTTTGAAGGGAAAAAAAAGCTACTTGGTTTTAGTTCTCACAGTAACTAATCCAAGCACAGAAAACCAGGCGTTGGGGCCATCCAGAGCTGAAGAAGACCACCCCGAGGCCTGGCCACCCTAGGGGCTGAGCTCACTCTACAACAAACTCCTGGAGGAATCAACACATTTGACACTTGTCCTGAAGCCCCCATAGCTCTCCACCGAGGGTGTGCTCCACAAAGGCCTATCCGTTAATTGTCTCCTAGGCATCTGTCCAACCACTTTCCATTGGACAACAACAGCGTCTTGCTGAGACTTATTGACTCATTCGAGAAAAGGCTAGCCTAAGAGTTATAAAGCCTGGTAACAAAATGCTTCCTTAAAAACAAAACTACTGGCTTCTTGACAAAGCTGCTCCACCGACTGATGGTAGGGAAATCACAGTCTAGTCATATCCCATGGAAGACCTAATCAAGGCTCATAAGTCCATGGAGAACCCCAACGTTGGATGATATAAGGAACATTTATAATTGACTTTGACACGCTCTCTTCACTTCATATTCATAAAATGGAAATGTCATCTATGGGGATTCATTTTTAAAGAGTTTATTGGTAAACATCAAATTGCCTTTGATGTACATTAGATGCTGCCTTCAGTGACTAATTCCCGTCACAATCAAGTCTGGCTTAACAATATTAAAGTCAGTCCCGAGGCCTTCAACACACTTTTGCATACTGCAGTGAGTAGTCTGAAGTGGTGAGGTGATAGGGCCACTAAATAGACACCTTGGGGAAATCTGCAAGAAGCTATCAAGAGACAAAGGCTAATGTAAAGGGAATGCAAGAAGCAGGTACCCTAGTGAACTCAGACCTTCACAATGAGGGGCTATCCTGCCCCCAATCTGTGACTCTCGCCCTTATTTTGGCACAGGTTTTAGATTCGTTTGTTCTCAGGTACTGGTGTGGAAATCATGAGGTGGAGGAAGTACAGTTACCCAAGAGGGAACAGGTAATGGGAACAGACAGCTAGCTGGTAGTAAGGCTTGAGAGATCAGATGACCCAAAGGGAAAAAAGGGGAACCCAAAGCGAAATGGAGGGTCAGAAGGGTAAGAAGAAACAACACTGTGGAATAACCCAACTTCCTCAGGGAAGGGTCCTGGTTCATCCTGGGAAGGAAGGAAACACGATGGAGAGAGATATGGAGCTAGAGATAAGAAACAACCATAGCCATGTCAAGTAGGCTGGGTACAATAGAGAAGAGACCAGCTCATTACAGAGGATAAACTTCTGACAGAAGGTAAAATAATAACCACATGCTAAAATGTAGAAAGTGGCATAAATTCATCTTCTGACCTCATCTTCCTCACTCAAGTTTCCTAACCTTTGATGGCCTGGAGATATTCTAGATCCACTTCATTCCAAAACCATATGTGTTTCTCCCCAAATTCTACAGCCCCTTCTGTTAGCTCTTGCATGTTCTTGACTACTAGGAGAGGTGGTATTGGGGGTGGGCACTAAATCATTAAGTCAACATCGTTAAGTGATACATGATAGATAGTCCTGCACCATGCATGAAGGACTTGAAGACATGAATGAAATAAAATAGTCACGGGCATGTAAAGTACAGCATAGGGAATACAGTCAATAATATTGTAATCACTATGCAGGACCCAGTTGGGTACTGAAAATATGGGGGGGGGGGCACTGTAAAGTATGTGATTGTCTAACTACTAAGCTGTACATGCACCTGGAACCAATACAAAATATTGGGGAAAAATAAAACATTTAAGGAAATGAAAAAAAAAATACAGTAGCCCATTCTCTCAAGGGGCACGATTTGTTCTGAGAAACAAGAAGGTATGGGCATGGGCATGGAATTTAGACTTTGAGGACATGCAACTTAAAGCTTGGGGAGTAGGAATCACTTAATCTCACTGGTCTCAGTTTCTTCATCTGTGAAATGGAGTTAATAGTACACCTACTTCACAGGGTTGTTGAGAGCATCAATCAGGTATCAGGCAAAGGCTTATTTCCATCATTGACCCATTGTATAGCTATTTCTACTGAAGCGCCTCCCTCCTCCCGAGTTCCCTCCATTCTATGACCTCCCTGAGGTGGCTGCTATGGGTAAAGGACAAAGAAAAAGTAAAAAAAAAAATGGAGAAAGAGGAAAATGCCTCTAAAACTACATTCAGTCTCAGCCCAGCTCAAGTGGCTCAGTTGATTGAGGGTTGTCCCATGCATTGAAAGGTTGCTGGTTTGATTTCTGTCAGGGCCCATACCTGGGTTGTGGATTTGGTCCCCAGTTGGGGAGCACACGGGAGGCAAACAATCAATGTTTCTCTCACCTCTCTCTCTCTCTCTCTCTCTCTCTCTCTCTCTCTCTTTCTCTCTCTCGCCTTCCCTCCTTTCCCCTTCCTCTCCCTGAGCATGTCCCCAGGTGAGGATCAAAGAAAAAAGCAAAAGAAAACTATATCAGCTCCTAACTGAAGAATTTCTTTAGTGAAAGCATCATTAAGACTTTCCTCATTCAGTTACTCTCCAGGTAAGCAAAATATGAGACGTTTTCTTTCCCAGGAAACCAGGAAACGGGAGCTGTGCTCACCTCTGCCCGATGGCCCTCTAATCACTCCCAATGCCCCTAAGAGCAGTGTGATGCTGGCTGACTAGTGCCACAACCATGCGTGGCCTGGGGCTGGGCTGAGGTCCAAAGGCATGCAGAAGAAATCAGAAAACCACACAGCTCACTCTCAGGCAGCAGGCAAGGCTTGCAAACATCCCGAAGGAAAAAGGGCAACTCACCAAAGTGACTGAAGAGGTCATATGGCCAAGGATGGGGGGGAAAATGGTAACAGGTTGCATAAGTGTGCGTACTCAATCCACAGACTATACGGTGCATGGGAGAATTACTTAGAACTTTCTCCCCATTGCAACAAGCAGCAGAACTTGGTTGAAACTTAACGAACTGCCAGCACCTTGGAATTCCACAAAGGTGTTCAAGTGCAATACAAAGCTAACTGGGGAGCATTTCCCCAAGATTTTAATTCCCACCCTGTGTAACATATATGCACACTTTTTGATCAGCTCAGTACCTGTAGTTTAACCACTAGTTCCCATCTCCGGACCAGAAAAATTGACTTTCCAGGAACACCTTTTCCACAAAATTAAATTCTATTACAATCAACTAAACTCTCTTGATTCTGCAATTCTCAATAAGCAGTTTTAATTCAAATTGTAAATAACCTATTAATTATCTCAGAATACACACACACACACACACACACACACACACACACACACATATACATACATATATATATATATTCCAGAATCAAAATGTGAATATAGCTTGGGAAATCCTAGAGTCTTTAATTATAACATGAAAGTACTTACTGACAAGGTAAGTTCGATTTCTTTATGATTGTAATTTTTGGAAATCCTTTTCTTCAAAGCTTTTACTGCATCCTTTGGCCTACAGCAGTAAATACAATGTAATCATCAGTTAGGCATTGCTGAAAACCAGGAGTCTCTGCAAAGCAATGTGCACTGTGAAAGGAGGGATGGCTACAGGGAAGACCGAAGCCTTGGCTCTGCTGTGTGAGCCTGGGAGCACTCCTCACACCTGTTTCCTCGTCCATCTAACCTACCCGCTGCGAGAATCAAACAAAATACGTACTATAGCACTGTTCACAATAAAAACTGGACGCTTAAATATCCAATAGTGTGGGATTGAATAGATAACTTGTGGTAATCCCTACTAAGAAATACTCAAAATATCTTATTAAATGGAATAATAATTAAGACCCCCCCCCAAAAAGAAGTGGATGGTGGAGTCATTTGTGATTTTTATTTTATGTTTATCTGCATTTTATAAATTTTCTCTGAGATTCATGCACCACGTGTCTAAATGTATTTTTGAAAAATATTTAAAATTAAATTAACCAGTCACACACACACACACACACACACACACACAATTTTTACATGAGAGTATTACTTAGAAAGCACTACATATGAAATGTATTCATACTCCGTTCCCTTTATCAATGTACAGAACATGTATACAGAAAATGTAATTTTCAAACAATGACAGTTTCCCATTTTGATTAAGACTATTAGTATTTCCTGAGCATCCTGTAGGCAGGGAATAAAGGAAGCATTACAACTCACTAGGTCAGCCTCTGATAGGCTACAATTATGATACAAAAGGAAGAACTGTATCATATTAAATAGAGAGTCAAAATTTACTTTGAGATGGTCAAAAGCTACAAACTTCCAGCGAGAAGATAAATAAGTCATGGGGGTGTAATCTACAACATGATGACTATATCTACAGTTAGCAGTGATTATGGTACATTTGAAAGTGGCTGAGAGGAGACTGTAAAAGTTCTCATCAGAAGGAAAAAAATTATTTTAGAACTATATGAGGTGAGGGATGTCAGCTGTGGTAATCATTTTGCAACATAGTATAGGTAATGCAAGTCATTATGCTGAACCCAGTAAGCCTACACAGTGCTACATGTCAATTATATCTCAATAAAACATAAGTAAATACAAACAATTTTTACATATTACTTTCGAATTTGTTATGTTTGTATGGATAGATTTCTATTATATGATGATAATGATATAATATTACATATGCTTACATGGAATTGTCACTATTATAAAATACATTATTATATAGAGTTTTCTATATTTCTAAGAAATCCTATATAACATCTAGAAGTGAAGTCTTGGAGAAGTTTAAAAGAATAAAGATACTATTTTATTTATTTATTTGTTTATTTATTTATTTATTTACTCCTTCAGGGAGAGTGGAAGAGAGAGGGAAAGACAGAGAGAAACATCAATGTGAGAGAAACACATGGATTGGTTGCCTCCTGCACAAGCCCTGACCAGGGCCGGGGCCTGGGAGGAGCCTGCAACGGAAGTACGTGCCCTTGACCAGAGTCTAACCTGGGACCCTTTGGTCCACAGGCCGTCACTCTCTCCACTGAGCCAAACCAGCTAGGGAAGAGATACTATTTTATAAAGGGAAACTTTTTTTACTTTGAGATTCCCTTTTTGTATCATCAATGAGGAAATCAGTATTACCAATAAAGAAAGGGTTCACAGAGGAACCTAATATGGAAAATAAGATTACAACAAAAGCACCACAAACACTTCATTAACCATAAGCACGTTCCACTGATATAGTCAATAATTTAGTGTAATGCTTTCTTCAACATACATTACACTAAATCACTTTTGCTGTCACTTATCACTTTAATATACAGAGTAAAATGAACAAATTTCATCTCGCATGGCAATCTGTAATTCAGGCTAAATTCACAAAATAGCTGGCCTTAATTTTTTCAAAACTTCAATTCTCTCACGTTCCAAAGTGTAACAAAAGATAGTATGTCACTTGAAAACACAGCATGAACTTGGGCAATTTGGCCTTTGGAGAAAAAAAATCCATCTTGTGACAGGGAGAGGAAGAAAAGACTGCTAGATTATTTCCTGGTTACAATGATGACAAATGCCCGGGGACAGGTCACCCCAGGAGGCCACTAGCTTCTTGATAACATTTTTCAGTTATAGTAACATAAAATATCGGTAATCAGAGCAGGGGCAAGTCCTAAGGAAGAAAACAATCTCTCTTTTTTGAGAAAATAATTATTTTTCTTAAAGAACAAGGAATTTGAACCAAAATTCGAAACTATTAAGGAAAGGGTGACGAGAAGAAAAATGAAAATGGATTCTCAGACACTGCACATGCTGAAACAAGCAGCTCTCCTAATATTTCTGACGTGTCATCAAACCTGACGTGTCATCAAACCTGACGTGTCATCAAAAGGCAGCACCTAAGGGGGGCGGGGGGATGAAAACACTCTCTCAACAAGAAAAGCAAAGCGTTGGTAAGAGAAAGCACACGGTGGCTCTGATGCCTCTTGTCAGAGGCAGAGGCAAGAGCCACACTCTGTACTCACCCATCGTTGGCGGTGTTGATTATGTCACAAATGTGCAAGAACTGGCCCCAGTCTTCAGTCTGCAAACCCGCAAACGTAGCCTTTTCTGTAAAGAAAACACTGTTGTGCTGACTCTGAGCTACAACAGAATAAAAAATGGCTGGTCTCCCTGAAATAATCTGCCTGGGGTTTGTTAGCAAGTACCATTAAGTTTACATTGCCAAAGGGCAAAGAGACTTTTTCTTTTTCTGAGCAATTCCCAGTAATTCAGGAATCAATCAGAACTCAAGTTCAGAGTGCTACTGTAGCAACAGTAATGAGTGACCTATTAATACAGGCTGCAGGCACCATGCCTGGCTGCCAGGAAAGGCCAGGATGGCGAAATCTCCCATCTGCCTGCCTGCTTTTCAGAAGACACCTACCTAGCAGCCACCTAGAAGAAGTGCACAGTGCTAAGTATTTTAGCTTGTGTAACTTCATTTAACCCGCTGTGAGAGAGGATGAAGCAGAAGTTCAGAGAAGTTAAGGGAAGTACACAAAGCTACACAGCCAGTACAAGGTACAACAACTAGTGTTCAAATTAAAGTTGTCTGATGCCAGTTTTTCTTTCTTAAAATCATTCATTCACCTGGAGGAGGAGCTGTCAAGTAAAAGAGATCAGCTCTAACCGGTTTGGCTCAGTGGATAGAGCGTCGGCCTGTGGACTGAAGGGTCCCGGGTTCGATTCCGGTCAAGGGCATGTACCTTGGTTGTGGGCACATCCCTAGTGGAAGGTATGCAGGATGCAGCTGAATCGGTGTCTCTCTCATCGATGTTTCTAACTCTCTATCCCTCTCCCTTCCTCTCTGTAAAAAATCAATAAAATATATTAAAAGAAAAAAAAGAAAAAGAAAAAAGAAAAAGAGATCAGCCCGGCTGGAGTGGCTCAGTGGTTGAGCCTATAAATCGGGAGATCACGGTTCCATTCTTGGTTGGGGCACATGCCCAGGTTGCAGGCTGGATCCCCAATGGGGGGCGTGCAGGAGACAGCCAATCAGTGATTCTCTCTCATGATTATTGTTTCTATCTCTCTCTCCCTCTCCCTTCCTCTCTGAAATCAAGAAAAACATATTTTTAAAAAAGAAAGAGAAATCAGAACTACTAAAATTGTCTGTGTCCTTTAGCAGTAGAGCAAGGTCACCCCTAGTACTTGTAGTAACCAAAGTTGTGCCAGGCCTACTTAAACATTCAGGTATTTTTCCTTCTCCAGACATCCTCCTTAAGAATACAAAATGCTGCCTGGGAGGGTAATGGAACACTCAACCTGAGGGCTTAACGTCTTTCCTACAAGAAGGGAGAGAATCCCTCGGCATGAAAATACCAGGTCATGGGGGAATGAAGAGGAAATTAAGAAAGCATACAGTTTTGGCTGGGGAAACTGCTTCCCATCTAGGAAAAGAACTCTTTGAGTTTGGCTTTCAGTGGACAAACCTGACCAATCTTGTGTTGTCTAGGCACACACTGTCATCATTCCTTCTGCCAGACTCCTTGCTCCTCATTTCATACTCTGCCTCCAAACTTCCTAGAAAACTCCTATTCACCCTTCAAAAGTCATGGCAGAGTTAATTTCTCCCTTTTCCTACGTCTTGGATGTTTGACATTTTTCTTTTAATTCTGTAGGTACCTACATTACAGTTACTACAAAATTGTGTCCGTCTTCCCTACAAAATTGTGCATTCCCTGAGGGTTGAGACCAGGTCTTGCCTTTGCCAAGCAGGTCCAGTCGGTAAACATTTGCATCATTAAAATACAGGTTTGTGAAGATGCAATCTGAATCCATTTTTGCTCTGAATCCATCTCAGCTCAGAGTTTATTTCCTATCCAATAGGGTTATAGCCAGCAACAGTTCGGAAATCATTTCCTCCTCAAGGATAGCTACTCCCACTATTTTATAAAGACCTGAGAACTAAAGATCCGGTTAAGGGGTGTGTTCCATGTCACACAGCAGCTAATGAAGCTGCAGCCCAAACTCCCCAGATCGGAGCCTCCTCACCTCACTAAGTTCCTGACAGCATCATGTTTTGCTTGGCAACATATGCACCGATGCCACGCCTGCTTCCCAAAAGAGACATCAGGGAGAAGAGGAAGAAGGGAGCTGGGGCTGGTAGAACAGTGGGTCACTGGCTTCTGCGGACAGTATTCAGATACAGCCACAGGGGACACGAGTTAGGCAGATACCTGCGAGGTCCCTGGTGCCTTGAGAGGCCTCTGGTGCCTCCAGATGGTTCCTGGGCTCCCCACTTCCTGCACTCCAGGTCTGAGCATTTGCAATCTCTTTGTTTACTGGGAAAAGGAACTCAGGTTGTCAGGGCTTGGCGCCAGGAAGAACAGGTTTGGAGACCCGCCTCTCACAGGGAGGTTACATCACTTCACCTCCTTGACCCTTCTCCTCTGTCTTCCTCTGCAAAACGGTCAGAACAATACTGTGCCTTCGCCAGAACGCACTTTAGGACTAACCCTGGCGGAGAAGTTTAAGTGCTATCCTTGGAGAGGCTCAGACACTCCACACCTGAATCCCACGCGTGGCTCACCTGTTAGCTCTACTCCCCATAAGGCATGCACGGGGGGGGGGGGGGGGGCGCGAACAGACTTTGGAGGAGGGGGTTCTAGAAAGAGTCGGCCATACAGAGATGCCTTCAAGGGGACGGGTGGTTTGCGAGTGCCCCGGGAATTGCAGGGGGTGGGGAAGGATTTCCTCCAACTTGGACCAACTCTGTCCTCCGCAGGCCTAGAAGGGAATCAAACAGGAAGGGTCCCGCGGTTTCCCCGGTTCCCCCACAACCTGCCCGGGCGTCTGCCTCCACGCCCCTTTACCTATAAGGTGGCCCACGGAGGTCGCAAACGGATCCCGGTGACTCTTTCCAAACGCCATGGTAGCCCGACCGAGCGGGGTCCAGGAAAAACGCCTCCCCGTTCTCGGGCTCCACCCGCTCGGTGTCCCTGGCTCCTCCTCTCCGCCTGATCGCTTCCCGGGCTCCGGGTGGAGGCAGAGCGTCCAGCCCGGCCGCTGCGGGGCGCCCGGCACCAGGCGAGGAGCGCGGGGGCGGGGACACGAGGGCGGGGCTCCTGGGCGCCGCGCACCTGCTGCTCGCCCCGCGGGACTGGGGAGCGGGCGACGCTGCGGGTCCAGGTGGGACCGGTGGGCGGCCGCGTCCGCGTGGAGCCCGCGGCAAGGATACGGGGCGCCCGCTACCGACCCAGGTGGGCTTTTCGCCCGGGGGCTCCGGTGCCACAGCCTGGGAATGAGAGACCCTAGCTCGGATCCCGCCGCCTGCTGGGCAAATTGCTGCTTTTTCGCTGTGCCTCTTGCTCCCCTTTGTAGCAAGGGAAATACGGGGTTAAGAACACACATCTCAGGATGATTATGAGAATTAGAGACTTAAACCGCTTAGGTCTGTGTCTGGCACCCACAAAATACATATTTAACCACTGAGTAAATAGAGTAACTACAAATATTTACTCCCACGCCTACCCTCGCCCCAGAGATCCTGGAGGGGAGGTGAGTCTCTGGGCCTCTAAAGCTGCAGGTGATGGGTTGGCTTTGAGTTTAGGGGCCTTCCAGGAGCCCACGTCCTTTGTCTCGCTCTTATTTCCTGAGGGAACACAGGGCGCCACCCAGCAAGCTCTCAGTTCCTAACCCACCCTCCTGGGAGCCCTGTGTTCAGCCTTGCTGAGGACAGGAGGGGAGGGGAGGGGAGGGGAGGAGAGGGGCTTTCCTGGTGCTCAGGCTTGGAGTGTGTTTGGCCTCAGCAATGTTCTGGAATGTAAACCCTGGTTTAAGTAGTCCAACCCCTTTCCAGCTGCCCCTTCAGAAGGGGAATTTATTTCCTTTTCCTGTGCATTCAATTAACTTCTGATTCCCCGATGTTAATTTCCAGCGACGCCAGAGCCTGCCAGGGAGTGGGGTGTCTCCGGGTGATGGCAATAAGCCACAGGATGGGAACCCCAGCCTCTAGCTCTTGCTTCCTGATGTTAACTTGGGCCCAGTTCTACTAGCCTTTCTTGCCCTGGGGATGGGGAAAAGAGAGAATGGGGGCTTGGTTGACTTAGGCCCTTAGTCATATATTTTAAAATAGAAGTCAAAATCAATCACCATATGCGCCAAGGGCTAACTTTTTCTCTCTCTCTAATTCTGTTATTTCTCATTTTTCTTGTTCTAAGTGAGCTAATACCTGGGATTCTAAAATCTCAAATAAAACATTTTTGTTGTTGTTGTGATGGTTTTTCTCATAATGGGATTGGTCCTACCTGTAGCTAATGTTCTCTCCTGCTTACCCAGTGTGAGTAGCTAATTCAGATGGTATTATTTTACAGAGTAGGAAACCCACAGTAAATACTTATTTACACAGTCACCTTGCTAGTGAAGGAGTGTCTGATTCCAGAAGCTGTGACTTTGACCTTTAAACGGTGCATTTCTCATGGGTAGAGCCCTAGCTAGTAGGTGGCACCCTTGACTACTTCACACTTTTAAATAAATGGGTTCCAGGGCCTGTGCCAGAGAATGAGGTGGCTGAACATGGCAAATACATTATCTAGAAGACAAAGTTGACCCATCACCAAGCTCTATGCAGCTAAGTCATTTTTATCCTCTCATTTAATTCTGTTCTCATCATTAAATTTCTTTAATTGTCAGATCTGGGCATGACCTTAGAAATCAAAATTTCTAACCCTATCATCATGTTATAGATGAAAAAAAATGACAGCCAGAGAAGGGAAGCGACAAGGCTGTCAGCTCCAGGCTGGAAGAATGCAACATACTAGTTTAACCCTGAGTCCCAAACTCTTTCCCCCTACAGACACCTCCTCTCTATTTTAATATTTAAATGTGTTCCTCCAACCTTCCCCATAGTATTTTCTTTGGCCCTCTCTTAATCCCGCTCTTTTTTCAATGGTTCCAGTTCCGAATACTACCCTCTCTGTCTCCCCTGGTATCCCACTATGGAAACTAATTTCCATACTCATGTGATCATCAAATCTAAGCCATTTCTCAGCCTCACTTTGCCTTCTCTGTAGTATATTATGCCCCTCCCATTAGCCATTCTTTCCTCCATCACCTTTCAGAGTACTTTAACCTACATTCCCATTTCCTTCCTGGCCTACTAAACCTAAGTAAGCTACTCCACAGTTCCCAAGACTATCTTTTCCTCTTTCTCCAATTCCCTCAGGGTTCCTTTTAGAGTTCACAACACTTTATATTACTTGTTTAGAAAACCATTGGTTGTACTTAATATCCAGACACTTACCAAGCCTTAAGGGATGTTTATTGAATGAATAAATGGCTCTCCAAAACATTGAGATGCTCTATCCTTTCTGAGATCCAGTTTTTAATTCCCTCCTAGATGCCTTATTGGAACCCTGACCTCTATATAGCTAGAGTTACTATACTCATCACCTCCCTCCATCATCTCAATATCCTACCTGACTTTCTTGTTTTGACCAATGAGGTTATTGATGTATTGGAATCATATGGGTTGCTGTAAAAAATACTGATACCTGGATCTCATTGTCAAAGATTCTGATTAAAGGAGCCTGGGTTGCATCAAGAGCATCAAATTTTGAAAGGTCCTCTGATGACCTAATGGCACCATAATTTGCCAAATAAAAAATCTTGATGTTATCCCCAAGTCTTTCTTTCAGTCAGTTTTGAATTCCCCTGTGTTCTTTTTCTCTGTTTCCTTGCCTTTTTCCCTCTGTGGACACTGCTCATTCCAACAGTTCTTAAATATCATAAGCCTTAATACTGCCTAAGGGTGAAATTGGACTAAAGCTTGCGTTCTCTGGAACATAATGAAGACCCTAAATCTAAAGATATTATCTTTAAAACTGACCCTCTTTTTTAAAAATCCTCACCTGAGGATATTTTTTTCCATTGATGATTTTGAAAGGAGGGAGAGGGAGAAGGGAGAGAGAGGAGGGAGAGGGAGAGAGAGAGACATGTTGTGAGAGAGACATGATGTAAGAGAGACACACCGATTGGTTGCCTCCAGCACGCAACCTGACCAGGCCAGGAATCGAACCCACTTCCCTTCTATCACAGGGGAAATGCTCTAGCCACTGAGGAACTGACCAGGGCAAAAAACTGAACCTCCTTAACACAATAATTTTACCCATTATTTTTAAAAACCATTATGTACAAAGATACATGTTGACTTTGTTTTCAGTTATTTTTTAATATATTAAATCTTGTTTACCGCTGATTGTGGAAATTGGAAGTTCAGCCTTCCCTCTCTTCTTGCTCTCGGGATCACCTCTATCAGCTTCACATGGGAGTTCCTCCTCTCTCTCCTACTCCCACCCCAAGGACTGTTTGGTTCCATTTCTATAGGCTTTCGCTAAACTCAGAGACCCAAGATGAAAGAGGAAAAGGCACAGTACTAGTAGGCACTATACAAAGTGCTTTGGTTATAAACAAAGAATCATTAGCCCCCCCCCCTTTTTTTAAAATATATTTTTGCTGATTTCAGAGAGGAAGGAAGAGGAAGAGAGATAGAAACACGAATGATGAGAGGGAATCATTGATTGGCTGCCTCCTGCACGCCCCCTACTGGGGACCGAGCCTGCAACCCGGCATGTGCCCTTGACCAGAATCGAACCCAGGACCCTTGAGTCCACAGGTCGATGGTCTATACACTGAGCCAAACCAGCTAGGGAATTATTCCCCTTTTAATACCTGACTTGCCTAAAGTCACTCAGAATTGGGAGATGGGTTTGAGTTTTTTTGCCTTATTCTGAAGCTTAGTCCCTTTTCCATTTTCATCTTGCTGCACCCAGCACAAGGATCCTGTCACTGATGAGGAGTGCTGGTAGCCTCTAGCCTGCCCTCCCCATCCAGCCTTGCCAAGCAGCAATCTGTTGATTGGAGGAGACCACTGAACCCTGAGTCAGACGTGGGAAAAAGACACACACCTGGTTGGAGCTGGAAAATGCTAATAAACATGCCTCCAGGTTAGAGTATGTAGCTCTGCGGTGCCTGTGCAAAGGCCAGGAAACCTGAAGGACAAGGGAATCTGCCCTGCGCTTATGAGAGTCAAGTGCCAGCCCACCAAGGAGGAGGAGGGAGAGGAGGCTGAGCCCATATAAAACCAGAACCCAGCAGTAACTCGGAGCCACACAACTTTCTGTCCAGTGTGAGCTCCTTTGGTGCCCTGAGCCTTTTACTTTGTCTTGAATAAACTCCTTCCCTTGATTTCTGTTCTGAGGGTGTAGGGGTCAAGAATCTTGGGAGCTGGTGACAGATCGACTTTAAACATTTACCCTTCCTCCAATATTGAACTTTAAACCATGCAAATGCTTTCATTAGCTGCCCTCAACATGAAGCTCCATAGAGATCTAAAGGGCACTTGTTGGCTAAGTTTGTCATCTCCAAGGATTCCTATGAAGCTTAAAGCCAACTTTTTATCTGGAAAATTAACTAAGGGAACCAATGTGTGTATTAACCTAAGCCGAGTAGCTTTCTGTAGGTTTCATGACCTCACCAGTTCATACTTACCTCCTTTGGGGATTTGTCATTTAATTCCTGGGTGTCCCTTTAGAAATCTGGTTCAGATTTGCAAATACCTGGGTTCAAATCCCAGCTCTAAGGTAATAACAAGAATTCCGACTTCAGAGAACTGTTTTGAAAAATAATGAGATGTATGTATAACGCTTGGAATGGTGCTTGGCAGAATCAAGCTCAGTGTAAATATTAACTAATTATAACGTTCTCCTTTCAGCCTACCAGGTGGCTGAAATTTCTATTATTAGAAAACAGTCGTTGAGGCTTGGCAATATCTTCCTAAAAGCCACTGTATAAATGTGCAGGTGTTACCTTTTGGTAAAAGGAGGTCCTATTAGCATGAACATTGTATCTGCCACACGTTTGGTTTCTGTTAGCACTGTGGCAGTTAGACTGACAAGAGCAGAGCAAGGACGATGGGCCAGGTACAGAGGGTCAGCAGGGTGGAAAGCCCCGGGTACCCAGCAACGGGCAAAACTGGGAAAACGAGGACCTGGCCCCCAGGGTAACCTTTTCTCCCCTCGCACATCCAGGTCATTTGTTTTAGACCCTCTGACCTTTCATATCGCCATGCAGTTTGGACCTTCCCATGACCTTTCTTCCCTTGACATGTTGCTAGTCATATGGGTTAGACCTTCTTAGAGGAAAAAAGAACAAGGGGCGGGCAGGGAGGCAGAGAATAGACTTTAAGCATTAAATCCCTGAGATAATGAGGTTCTGTCCTGCATCAAACACATCTATGCCTCCGTGGTGTTTCAGCTGCAGCCCCAGAAAAAGCAGCAAAACCAGATACGCTGATATTAGCTGATATCAGGACCAGCTGCAATGACAAATGATCCCTTCCCTGGCGACAACCGATCAATAGAGACCACAACTCTGAAAGGACACCCTTGGAAAGATGATGAATATTATTGTATTGGGATCCTCCCCTGAGACCTCCAGATGAACACCCACAAGTGTGGTGTCTGTGGGGCACACCCTCACCTCTCCCCACTCACTCTCCTTGGGTAAGTTTTCCTTGCCTCTCTCTCCTAAGCTCCAGGGGCCCTTCTTTTTCTCTGTAACTTGTTTCCTGAGCCCATTTATTCTAGGGCTCACTTCTACCTCTGATTTTCTAAATAAACTTCCTTTTATAATTAGAGTCTTGGCTCTGAATCCTTTCTTAGCCAGAACTCAATACTAAGATTGCTGACCCAGGGTCTGGTCTGACTCTACCGGTCTAATACCTGCTGCCATTTCGCCACCAACAGCACTGTATGAATAACGTGTGATTTGCTGAACAACCTACTTGACAAGAGGTCTTATAGGAATGGGGCTCTGAGAGGGCTGGCATTTGGGCTGGAGTGGGGAAGGGCTGGCCAAAGGGATGCTATTAGGATTGTTCTGTAGGAGAGCACTGAAATCAGGAGTGGTCCGCAAGGGAAACAGAGACATTTACTTTAGATGTCAAACTTGGTTCTGTGGGGCTAAAAAGAGTACTTTTCGCCCTCACTGGTTTGTCTCAGTGGATAGAGTCGGCCTGCAGACTGAAGGGTCCCGGGTTCAATTCCAGTCAAGGGCATATGCCTGGGTTGCGGGCTCGGTCCAATGTGCAGAAGGCAGCCAATCAATGAGTCCCTCTCATCATTGATGTTTCCATCTCTCTCTTCCTTTCCCTTCCTCTCTGAAATCAATTATATATATTTTAAAAAAGAGTACTTTTCCTCCCACTTTCTAAGTTCTAGCTGGACTAATAATCAAATGAACAGAGACAGATTAACAGGAGAAAAATGTACAAAGTTTGTCATACAAATGCAAATTAGGGAGCGTCATAAGGAGACCTGAAACTGTTGTATGTGGCAGGAAGGACACTGGATGTTAGACCCACAGCGTCAGACTGGACCTGGGTTCCGCATTCTCAGTACTTGGGTTCTGAGTAGGAAAGAATTCAGAGCTAAGACCCAAACTATAAGAGAACATTTATTTGGTAAATCACAGAAATAGAAGAAGTAATTCCTAGAAGAAATGAGCTTAGGAAACAAGTTAGAGAGGAAAAGGAAGGGCCTTTGGAGCTTGGGAGTGAGAAAGCTAATGATAACAAGGCAGGGGGAAGGGATGGGGTGAGGGAGGGTGTGCTTCAGGGAAGGAGAGAGCTCTGGGTCCTCCGTCCTAAGGGTTTTTAGAGTGGAGATTTTAGGGGAGGTCCCAGAAGATCATCTTAATAGAGTATCCAGCAGCTTTCCAGGTGTGTCCTTCACTGATTGATTGGTTGGTGGCTAGGGCTGGGGGTCATTATTCAATGCAACTAGACTTGTGTAAGGAGAAAAAGCATTTTATTTTATACAGGTAATATTTTTTTAACCATGAGAGGGCAGCCTTGATTAACTTATCATATTCTCCCAGAGGCCTGGCTTGGCAGCCACACTCAGGCAGGGGAGGAAGGCTCAGAAACCCCAGTCAGCTGTGTCTTCTGGGTGTTTAACTGCTAAGGGTTAGCTGCTCTGCAGGGAACCACATTGATGCTGCTTGCTGTTTCCTCCTAGGGTCTCACATTGACAGTATAACTTGGTATCCCAGTAACACCTGATATTCTTTATTTAGCAGGCAGATGAGGGGTTTAGGGGAGGTGGTTCTTTAAAAGGATAGAAATGCTTCAGGAATTAGGTGGCTGCAGGCGGGGATGGATTAATAAAAGTCACGTCTGGGATTTGAACCTCTGGATGACAAATATATACTCATAGTTGCGCAAACTTTGAAATACAGTTAGAGGCTGCCTGGAGAGGCTACGCCATGAAGAACGGGGCTGAAAGTGGGTATAGCAAAGGATGTATGTCATGATCAACGAGCATAGATGGTTAGTGAAAGAGAGGATCAAGACTTATGTTTTATATCCTTATTAGATCATTTACTCATTCATTCCTTCACTTATCACACATTATTGAATTTGATCAGACAGAAGCACAATGTGAACTCAGCTAGAGAGAGAAACTATGTAGTAAATGATCACTGCAATCCAGTCTAAGTGGTGAATAAATGGGTGCACATAGGATCATGAGAGCACGCGTGGGAACTAACTTTGCATGGAGGATGGGTGTCGACCAAGATTAAAGGTCTGGGTAGCATAGGGTTAGAACCATGTTTGCTGCAGAGGTAGGGCTGAGCGCCAAGCACGCAATGGTCAGGAGGGGAAGGGAGCTGCAGTAAGTCTGGATCTCACTACTCCTCACTTGACTCCTTAGCAGGGAGAACTTGGACTTGAAGTACATTTCCATCTCTGTAGGGGCGATAGCATTAGGGAGATGTGCCCCATTTCCTTTACAGCTAGAGGTCCTCTGTGTCAGCTTTGCAAACTGAGCTATGAGAACATATGCCAACCTTCACTTGCTCATTTTACAAATACATAATGGGACCCCCACTAGGCCAATCACTGTGCTTGGAATCAGTGGTCTGTGAAGGAGGTAAAATCCAATCTCTGCACTCCATGTGCTCACAGGCAAGTAAGGAGGAACTTATAACTTGGTGGGCAAAGTTAATTTCTTTGTGCTGATGGGGAGAAAATTCAGTTTGCATCAAGCCCTTGAATCTAGGGATCACAGTTTTCCCTCACTGGCTTCTTATCCAAAAACAAAAAAGGATCAGGCTGAGCTTCGGAATGGCAAGGATGGAAGTGGTAGAAATGATAGTGTTTCCTATCCGTCTCAGCCCCAATTTTCAAGGTGAATGCCCAGTCATGTTCCTTACAAACACGCAGCAAAAACAGTAATGTTAATTTCCATTTCGGAGCCAAATAGAAATGCTTTTCAGATCACACAATGTTTTGTATTTATCTGAGAGCTTCCCAACATGTTGGAAGTACGTTCTAATTCATGGAGAAAAAAATAGTTATTAAAGAGATAGTATGGGATAAATATTACTTTTAGGTGAGCTAATTTATATATTATTCACAACAAAATAATCTATATACATGTCTGTATATTTTTTCAGAAGACCTAAGGACTTCTTTTGAGCTTCCCTGAGGCCGTTAGCCTCACAATACCTGCTCTAGTCCTGGGCCCTTCCCAAGAAAACTGCTTACAGCCCCTTCCAGAGCACTTCCTTGAGCTGAACACTTGACCTTGTTCTAAATCAGGGATCAGCTGACCATTTCCAGAAAAGGTCATAAAGTATATACAGTATTTTAGGCTTGCAGGCAACTACTTAACTCTGCCTGTCCTTGTAGTGTGAGAGCAGCCAGAGACAATACATAGCTAAATTGAAATACAAAAAAAAAACAGATGGCAGGCCAGATTTGGCCTGTGGGCCATACTTTGCCTGAACCTGTTCTAAATAATTTGATTCCACCCTTGTAGTTAATTGGACTAAGAAAGGGCACCTGAAGAAAGGGCAGAAAATCTATTAGTGTCGGGGTGCTGAGCAGACTTGGAAGAGACCTGGTATGAGACCTTCATATCAATCAATGTTTCTAGATAGATAGATAATAAATAGACAGATAATAGAGAGAAAATAAATAGATGATAGCTTTGACTGAATTGCAATGATCATTTACAAGACATATTGTCTCCCTAGCTGAGTTTACATTGTGCCTCTGTCTGATAATTCAATAATGTGTGGTAAGTGAAGGGATGAATAGTTAGGATCAATTGCAGCATGAATTAAGAGTAGTCAAAAGGTATCAGTAAACTAAAGTCAAAAGGCAAAAACAGTATCTAAATAGAGGGTGGGGTAATTGCCTGATGACATCAATAGTAGAGAACCTGAGGTTATCATTGTGGGAAGTTGTCAAACTTTCGGAATTTCTAACGCCACAATGGGTCTTGGGAATTGGTGTCCTGAAAAAAAACTTCCGGTTTTAAAACTATATTCCAGCTTCAGCCTAGCCATTCCCAGTTTTGGAGGGAATTTTTATTGTGGTAATTTCCATGTGTAGCCTCATAGCTGATTTCCCTTTGTTAGAAGTAACCTCCACCAATCTCTATTTCTAACTTTACAAAACCTAGCACACACTTTCCTACGCCTGTTAAGTTGGGAACCAGAGTTGTACATCAAGTATTTATCACTAAATATTGGCTATGTTAGATTTCTCTACTATTATTCATTTCATACGTTTTTTCTAGTCTTTGAATGGATTGAGCAAGCCTAAGTAAAACTTTCCTTGGAAATACACAGAGATTTTCTCGGGGGGTAGGGGGCACTTTGACGAGGAGTAAGCATGAAAGTGTACTCCCTTTAGGCTGTGAGATGCTGCTCAGTGAGGCGTCAGGGCTCCATATGGTGGAAACTGCTCCCTGACAAGTTGGTTTTATTCCAGTTGTTGCTTCTGTGGAGGATCTTGGGCAAACCTTTTCATATTTCTCACCTGAGAGCAGCTAGGGATTTGGGGCTGCCTGGGAACAGGTTTAAAGGAAGGTCACATTATTAATCAATATACTTGTATGTCCAGTTACCTCTCGTCAGATATGAGTCCTCCCATCACTCTCAACGGTCCCTAGGATTTAATTCAATCTTTGTCATCTCTGACTGTTTTATAGTCCCCTCCTCTGGCTGCCAATCTTATAATAACAGATTTCAGAGTACATTTTTATCCCTTTCTTCCACAAAATGGGAAAGGAGGAACCATTTTGTAGCTATTTGGGGTAGAATATTTTATTTTTTGAAGAGGTGAATTCTTGGATTTGTTAATAGATCTCCTTTCACAGCTATGCTGAAGGATATTTTATATCTCTGATTCATTCTTATTATATAATGAAAATATTAAGCCAATCATCAAACATTGCATCACACATAACACCCTGCTTTTGGGGACTGTTTCTTATAGATCTGAGAGTACATTGAAGTTATTAATATGAATCCCTGAGCTATCCTCTCTTGAGACCAGGAACAACAGACATCATTATAATTATTATTCTGTCAGGGATCAAACCACACTAATAACATACTTAAGATTTGCAGACTTGCCATGCACTAGACACCAGGACACAGATATTGATAATTTACTTAAGGACTCACAGTGAGTAGAAGATACATTTGATTCCAGAGGATGTAACCATTGCACCACCCTGCTTTCGCAGCATTGTGCCCATGAGCTCAGGCTCCAGAAAATTTAAAAAGACCACCCAATGCACAGGGTGTGAGGATCTGGAGAAGAAAACCCAGGTGTGACCAATGAGATATTTGATTCCTCTAAATTTCCTTCTTTTTCTTTTTTTCTTTCTGTAAGCAGGAGAAGAAATAGATTATTTATATATAAAAGGCTAAGTGACTGACTGTCGGTCAGACTGACCGACTGACCGACTGGCCAGTACATATCATGTGCACTGGCAATTTAAAAATAAATGTTGACTCATGCATGCATGATACATATAAAGCTCTCACTGGTGCCATTCACACGTGTGTGTTTTGGTCTGTCATTGTTGATTGTGAATTTGGTTGACAATTTTATTATAGAGAAAGGGTGAATACCAATATTAAAATATTTCTTCTAATTAATTTCCTTTCAATGGGCATGAATCCAGGCACCGGGCCACATATGCTAATTAGACCAGACATCCTTCTGGACGTCATTCCAGATGTCCTTCCGGACAAAACCCGGACAGAGGGAAGCCAGCCTGGGTCCCGGGTGCCTGTGGGTGGCCAGAGGGAAGCCAGCCCAGATCCCGGGTGCCAGAGGGAAGCCAGTGCTGGAAGCCAGGGGAAGGAAGGACTACTCTTGCATGAATTTCATTCATCGGGCCTCTAATTTTAAATAAGAAGCCAGACAGTCAATGCAATGTATTGATACCCACTATGTGGCAACCTTCTATTAAGCATTTGCACAATGAGGTTTCAGATCAGCAAAAGGGAGGTCAGGGACCAGCTGGTGCCAAGGTGGACAGAGGCCTGTGGTTCTCCCTTGGTTTACATGAAATTTGTCTTTTCTTTAAAGAAAGCTATGTTCCATGCTGCTTACATGGCTGTTTCCTGCCCTAATTAATTTTTGAGCTCTCTGTTGGATTTTAATTATAGACCTATTAATTCATGGGAAGAATTGACAGATGCTGTAGGTTGGTCATAGCAAATTAATAGGCAGCTGTTGGGTAGACAGTTCTGAAGACTGTTCAGTAATTGACTCAGACCAATTGCTACTTGGAAGCAAGAAGCACAATACGGAATATCATTAGTTACATCAATTTAGTTACCTAGCGCTTTTATTTTTATTATTTTAAATATATATTTTCATTGATTTCAGAGAGGAAGGGAGAGGGAGAGAAAGAAAGAAACATCAATGATGAGAGAGAATCATTGATTACCTGCTTTCTGCCTGCCCCCTACTGGGGATATAGCCTACAACCAGGGCATGTGCCCTGACCGGGAATTGAACCATGACCTCCTGAGCCATGCAGGTGTGACTACCTAGCACCTTTAAAAGGAAAGAAATTGAGACAGATCCTAGTTTGGGCTTGTGCTTTCTATTGGAATGAGGAAGGTGAGTTGGGGGTGCTTTGAGAAGGAATGGGAATGATAGTGGGCTGGCTCACCTGGAAAGACTTGAGTCAAGTCTTGGGATGATATAATATGATGGACACCCAGGAGAGTAAACACTTTATTTTTAGCAGGATTTGTCCTCAAACCTCAATATAAAACTCTAGAAAGAGTGACACTAAAGAGTGTTCTCTTTTTGGCTTAGTTAATAGTCTAGACTAGAACCAAAGCTGGAAAAATGGCCAAATTTTTCCCCCTTAGATTTGTTTTCAATTTTGTCCTATTGTTGGGAGAAAAAAACAGGCCAAGAGAGCTATAGTACAAAAAAAAAATCTCTTTGCCCTGATGCAAAGATGTCCCTCACTGCCCTGGCTTTGTCTGAGTCTAGCTCTAGGTGAAGGGAATATCAGAAAAAAACATCTGGTCAAACCCCTGCCATTTAAGAGCAGTCCTGGCTGTACTGGGTGACAGATAAATCTACAGAAAGGCGAGAAAGACTGTGCTAATAAGGTGACATTTTAATACTTTTTGGAACTCTGCCCCTAGAAGCACAGCCCACAGTCTGTCACCCTGGTCAGCACTCCTGCTCCTTGAAGTCTACACGGTCTTCCCTCTAACCCTGTCCCTCCTTGAGGAGTAAAATGAGCGGGGGGCAGGGAAGGAGCCTTGTGTTGCCTGTCAACACCTCCCTCTATAGGGAAATCAAACTATCCTTGGGAATAAACTGGAATTACATAAGAAGGGATTTAGAGCATTCAAGAAGAACTTTTTAATTAGTAGAGTGGTGAGATTGTAGAATAAACAAAGGTAATGGAATAACACCTAAAAGGGAAAGATAAACAAATGCAATAGTAGTTTTTTTTTTATATGTCCCCTATCTTTTCAGCATAAGCCTTACCCAATCTTTTATGTCCTCCTCAGCAGAATTAGGGATCCCTTATGCTTACTTCTAGCATCACTTGCATATTTGCATATTTATTACGATACCTACTCCCAGGCAGAGATTATAGTCTATTCTGCTATTAAATATTAGTTGCATTATTTAAAGAAATATGGTGTTATTTTTAAAAAGTTTTACCAAAACAGCTGTTTAAATGGGACAAAATGGACTATTTTTTCTGGAAATGTTCCATAATGAGAGTGTTTCTATAGGAAACGTATGTAATTATAAACCTCAAATAAGCAGATCGAGCATTTAATTTTCTCAAGTAAAATGGCTTCTTTCTCTTTAACCACCAGCATCCTCACTAGCAGAGCATCTCCTGTACTCTTCTCTTTCTGACTTGCTACATCCATTGTTATTGCAAAATGAAGCTCGGTGTCTCACAAACATGGTAACTACAATAGGTCAGCGAAAGCAATTTTTTTTTTTTACCATACCATGTGATGACAGTTTTCCCTCTCTCCTGGCACTGAGTTCCTGGCCATCCCTTTATACCAGGGGCAGGGAACGTCCGGTTCGTGGGCCGTATAAGGCCCTCTAAATCATTTGGTCTGGCCCTGCCAAGGCATTAGGGGTGAGTTAATGAAATGTTTGACCAAATGCAGCAGGCAAATTTTTAAATTGATCATTTTGTATGGCCATCGAATGATGTTATAAATACCCAAATGGTGCTTGGCAGAAAAAGTGGTTTCCCACGCCTGCTTTATACTGATGTTTGTCCTTGCAATGCAAGTGGTGTTCTCTAATTTTTCAAGCTTATTATAGGCAAATCATGTTATGGAAACTTAAATTGTAAGAGAACTGCCTGTAGCAGAGTTGTGCTTTCCACAATTGGCTGCACACCAGATTCACCTGGGGATCTTTTCCCCACCACAGCCTCTTCTTACCTGCACATCTGATCAACAGAATCAGAATATCCGGGGATGGGGTCTGGGAAGCTACATTTTCAAAAAACTTCCTCCAGGATTTAGATGTACGGCTGGATTTAAAAACCACCTCTACAAAAGTGCCTCTTGTAGTCTCAGTGTTTAGAAATCCCTGGAATAAAAAAATATATATTCTTGCCTGGCAGGTGTAGCTCAGAGGTTGAGAGGCAACCTATGAACCAGGAGGTCACGGTTTAATTCCAGTCAGGACACATGCCCAGGTTGTTGGCTCCATGCCCAGTAGGGGGCATGCAGGAGGCAGCTGATCAATGATTATCTCTCATCATTGATGTTTCTATCTCTCTCTCCCTCTCCTTTCCCCTCTAAAATCAATAAACATTTTAAAAAATAAAAAATGTAACCCCCCCCCCACACACACACACACCAGTTAGGATTCTTGCAAATAATAGCTGCCCAGTTAATAACTATGGAAGGAATCTAATCTTGTATTATATTTATTTACTTGGAGATAAAATACAGTAATTGAGGGAATCTTAAGAAGAAACTCTATGTATGTAATTTTCTCTAATCATACAGAGAATAAATCTTTCCTAATTTGCACTGTCATACAGGTGATCAAGGATTTGATGAGATGATGGATATTAAAGTATCACAACAAAGGTTGGCATGCAATAGGTTAATAGATGCTCAATAATTACACCCTTCCTTTTAGATTTCTATTTCCTACTCTTTTCCTCTCTCTCTCTCCAGATAGCCAACCCTTCCATTTCCCATAAATATGAATAACACAAGTATAAAGGTACTTAAAAAATCAGAAATTATATAATAATAGTTATTATTATTTGGAATGTAACTGATGCTATAAATAATATTTCTACTTTCACAGCCTTACCCACCAATCTCTAAATTAGTCTCATGCAAACTAGCCCCTCTGTATTAGCAGCTAATTCTTTCCTATACTTCAGTGAAACAGTCCCAATCCTCTGTTTTTCTTGAAGATTGGCATCAGTTCAGACAAGAATCAATTCCTCTTCTCTCTTTGATTCCCAAAGCACGTTGTACCTCTGTTATAGAGTTATCACACACTGGCTTTTATTTTAATCACCTGACTCTGCATTCATTTTTCCATGTTGATTAGTATTTGTATATATCTACAGAACCATACCCATTATAGCTGCTCAATACGTTATTCTGTTCTATGCATTTATTATCATGGTTTTTGGTTGGATTGGGGGGTATTATTTTTTTCCTGCCTGTTTCTCTGCTGTATGGTAAAGCTGTCTGAGGCAGGCACTGTCTCTTCTTGCCTGGAATTTGCAAACCTGCTTCAATCCCAAATGGCCTTCCAATTCCTTCCCATTTCTCTGTCCTCCTTCACAAAATGAGTTATGTTCGCATTCCCCACTTATCTCAAGTTTTCTTCTAAAACCATTCTAAGTGGTTTCTTTTCTATCACTGCATGGAAACTTCTCCCATCAAGGTCACCAATTATCTAGGGTGGTTCATTGATCACTTCTTTGTCTTGTCTTAATGGATCCCTGGGCAGCATTCAAAATAGATGATGCTCTCTTGTATTGAAATCTTCTGTTCATTTGATTCCATGACACCATAAACTTAGTTTCTCAGAGTCCTACCATGCAGTGGGAGTATATTGTACAGTGGGAGTATATTGGGTTATTAAGCCAGAAACCTGAGTTGGTTGGTGTGCCAGCTCCAACAATGAGTAGTTGTGTGTCATTAGGAAAATTACTTAATCTCTCTGGCCCTCTGTTTCTTCAACTGTGAAATGGGGATAATACTATCTACTCTGACTCCACAGAGTTTCCAAACTGATTGACTATGATAATAGGTATGAAAGGATTTTACAAACCATAAAGATATTTATAGCTATGCTAGTATTATTAACCTTGAAGAAAGAATGGGATTTATAGAATAAATTGATCACTACAAGAATACTTCTGGTGTTTCTGAATGTAACAATTTATAAACACCAAAAGTTTCATATGTCCCTGATCATTTAGGTTGTATGGATGAGTACCAAATTTGAGGGATAAAAAACAATTAACAGCAAAATGGGGTTCTTATCCTGAGATCCTTATTTTTAGAATAGTTTATAATGAGAATGTGGGAGAAGGAAGCATTGGCCAGGGAGTGAAGGGAAGTTGGTCCTAATAATGACACAGTCACCAATCGATGTATGACTTGAGTCATTGAAGTCCCTGGTCTTCCCTGAACCTTGATAGTCCCATCTGTACAATGAAGAGTTTGGCCTAAACTCTGCTCTAACGTGCCTTATGGCTAATAAGTCAATACTCCTAAATGAGTAGACAGGGCATGCACACACGAACAGACATAAGAATGCTCACAAAGCAACTTATCAGCAAGTATACACAAGTAAGTGCAGGCAGTCTATGTTAAGTATTTAGGTGGGTCAACAGAGAGAGTGAACCCACTTGGGTAGGTTTAGTTAAGAAAGCTATTGACATCTTGACTGATGAGTCCTATGTCAGTGAACAGTTTACAATAAACAAGTTAAAAAAGAAATGGTTCATCACATGAGGTTGAGCTGCATGCATGAAAGTCCTCACAAGATAAAAAAAAAATTCTACTTGGTGTTTGCTAATGCCAGACATTTCCACATCCATGATTTCACTTAATTCCAGAGAAGTTTAGTAACTTGCCAAAGGTCACCCACGTAGCAAGTGGCGGACTGGAGATTCAAACGCAAATCTTTTGATTCGAAGTCCAGCATTCTTGCTACTATACCAATAGTACCTACCTTCCACTTGACCTCATCCATTGCATGCTCACAGGTTTGACTCTAGACCTGAAAGAAACTAGTCAACCGACTATTATCTGTCTCCCCCAAACCTTTGGCTTGTGTAATGCTTTTACGTTTTTAAAAATTAAGTAACATTTCTTGTAATTGCAGCTACGTTGTTTTTTTTCTGTTGCTGACATTCTAGGAGCTGGTCGTTGCTGTTTCTACTGATTCCCTGTATATCAATGGGGACAACAAAACTTCAATACACATATGGCTTGCTTGAGCAGCTTCCTGTCTTTCAATTCCCACCACAACCCACCAATTCTTCCAACAGTAATTACTTTACTGTGAAGCATTCTTCTTAATTTTGAAGATACAGAATTTCTTTTTGCGGGAGGGGGAGAAACATTATCCCTAAGTTTCTCTATAATATGATTCTCTCGTCCATCTTGTTAGTCTTTATACTCCATACCCACTCTGCTTTGGCCACTGGAGGTTTTCCTTGAGTTGCTACTAATAGATTAATGCACAGTGCTTTATTAAGATGTATGGATGTGTCACCCCAGTGCCATGCTAAGCGTCAGCTGCTCTGGGGGAGTGTGGGGGGGGCGGGGGCGGCGGCTGCTGTTCTCCCCTTGATGTGAGTTCCTCCTTGAGCTCTCCGCAAGAAAATTAAATGATCAGGCCATTCCGCCAGTGCCTGAAGCATTTTCCCCCGAATTTCCTGCATTTCACCCTTGTGAGTCCTTTATGGGAAATATTCCATACAATGAGATGAAAATACACTGAGAGAGAAGTATATCTATCACGCGCCAGGCCAGACACCCTGTTTCGGAGAGCTCAGAAACAATAATGTGAAGTTATAGTCTTTGTCAGTCAGAGGCAATTGCTGAGTTTCAGATTGCACACAGTGAGCGGGCATCTCTCGGATGTCAGCTTTCACGAGCTGCATTTGAGGCAGTTATTCAGTAGGTTCACCCTTGAAAGCCTGATTCTTCTTTCAATAATGCTCATTAGAGAGCGAGGCACAGACCAGAGTAGCATGTCATGAAATAATCCTTAAGCTTAAAGCTGGCCTCTTTCACTTAGCAGAAAGCTTTTGAGCTTCCTCCTTGCTGTTGCATGTATCAGTAGTTTGTTCTTTATATTGATGGACAACCTCCCACTCTCCCCCAGTTTTTACTAATAAAGCGACTATGTACATAAAGGGCACTCTTGCTAATTACTATATTTGGTTTATTGTGAGAATGCAGAAACATAACCAGTGGAGTCCATTTCAGGTACCAGTCTGGGTCAGACATCTATTTTTTATAATCTTTTGAAGAAGTATTAAGGGGCTTTTTAAAATTAAGCATCTGGGGCTTTTAAAGATGACAAAAAATTAGTAAAATGATTAACTTTAAAGTATGTAATGGAAAAACACACATGCAGTTTAATATACATTCTCTTACAGGTGAGGAATTTTGTGGTGCATTAGCTCATGGTTTGATTATTTTTTAAAAATAAAAAGACATTTCTTAGTAAATTCAGGTAACCATTTTGTTTTTATTGTTGAATAAACAATCATTCATGATTTCCTACATGTGACAATTCTATCAGGAATCCAGGTGGTGTAAAATACTTTTCTATTACTAAAATTTAAAGGTAAATGAAATAAGTATTTCATATATATTCTTTCATCAAAGTCAGGTTGATTAAGGTATAATTTGCATGTAGGAAAATGCACCCCTTCTTGGTGTACAGTTCTATGAATTTTGACAGATAAAGAGATGGACAAAAGTAGGATTATAGGTGTTCATATGGGAAAATGTATAATTCAAGAATGAAGAATAATTCAAGAATAAGCTAGCTGTGTTTCATGTACTCACAACTGTAAAACTACTTTTGCCCACCTCTCTATATACAGTTGTGTAACCACCGCCACAGTCACGATACACAAAAGTTCCATTGCCACCAAAACTTTCTTCTTGTCTCTTGTCAATCTCCCCTTCCTCACCCCAGAGTTGGTAACTACTGATATGTTTCTTTTTCATTAGTTTCGCCTTTTGAAAAATGTCATAGAAATGGAATCTTACAGAATGTACCTTTAAAAGCTGGCCTTTCACTTAGCAGAAAGTTTTTGAGCCTCCTCCTTGCTGTTGCATGCATCAGTAGTTTGTTCTTTATATTGCTAAGTAATATCCCACTGTATGGCTATACCACACATTGTTTATCCACAGGTGATGGACAACCTCTCCTCCCCACCGCCAGAATCTGGCTATTACTAATAAAGCTGCTATGAACATTCATAAAGAAGTCTATTTCTCTTGGGTAATTATCTAAAAGTGGAATAGTTGGGTCATATGGTAAATACATATTTAGTTTTTTAGGAAATTGTCAAAATGCTTTCCAAAGTGGCAGACCGTTTTTACATTGTAATTAACTGTGTATAAGAATTCCGGTTGCTATACACCCTCAGCAGCCTGCCTTTTTATATAGCCATTGTAACAGATGTGTAGTGATTGCTCACTTTGATTTTAATTTACATACCCCTAACCACTAATGAAGTTATTAGTTATCATAGGTACACAATAAATCACAAAATATTGCATATCTTTCCATGTGCTTATTTGCCCTCTGTATAGCTTCATTGATGAAGTGCGTATTCAAATCTTTTCCATTATTAATTGGATTACTTTTGTTATTGAGATGCAGGAGTTTTTAATATATTCTGGATATCATTCCATTATCAGATATGCATCTGACAAATATTCTCTCCTGGTTTCTTTTCATTTTCTCAGCAGTGTTCTTTGAAAAAGAGGTTTTTAATTTTGATGAAATCAGATTTTTTAAATTAATTTTTGATAGTTTATGCTTTCTGTGCCTATCCAAGAAATCTTTGACTAACTTTCTTCAACAAGGACAATAATTCTTCACAAAACCTGGGGAAAAGTCATCCATGGCTTCAAAACTTTCCTGAAGTTTACATCTGTGCAAGTGTCTTCAAGGTAAGTCTCTCTTATACATAAATCTTTTAAAACTGAGTTATTAGTTCACAGTGTTCTTTTCCTAATGAGAGTTTCTCTATGTTCATAGAACCATCTTTAGAATATTGTTATGCATGTGATTTATCTTTAGGTACTAAGTTATTCATAGAGTTCTTTTGTCTGGTCAATACCATGAGCATATTTTTCTGTTGCAATAAGCTATATTTTTTTGACATATATTGCTTTTTTATTACTTAACTATAACTACATTAGCCTGTAGTTTAATGACATATTGAAATCACAGACTTTTTCTTTTTTTTACTTTTATAAGGACAGAATCAACTCTATAACATCCTGCATCTCCTGAAGTATTAGTTTAATTAAGTGAAATGGTGAAATTTTATTGTTAGTAATAATCATCATTGTGTTAAATATATTCTTGCATTTCTGTTTTGTTTTTTGCAAGGCGTCTTTCCCTTCAGATCCATTTTGGAGGTCATATATTTTATAAAGTACTTTATAATCATATAGAGCTCTGTACAGAAAGGAATCACAAATGGCAGAGTTAGAAAGTTACATGATTGGGCACAACATTTTGTACTCATCTCAGTATTCAATAATATTATTGATTACTCCAGTTAAGAGTATCTGTAGATTTTAAACAAAAATATTTATTTTTATTTCTTCTTTACATAAGCAATTACTTCCTTAGCTCTATTTCCAGTACAGTCCTTGGGCCTTGGTGTTACCTTTCATTGTACCCCATCTATTTCTCATGCCTAGATTTTACATTTCCTGACGAAGGGACCTTCATGTCCCCAGGACCCAGTGTAGGACCTGTACACAGGCACTGGGGAGATGAAGGTATATATTAAGTTGATCTCTGGATTAGAGTGAACTAACAAAACATCAACTTTTTTTATTCATTTGTCCTTCTGAAAACAGAATGCAGTTGTTCTTGGGCAGTGGTCGGCAAACTGCGGCTCGCTAGCCACATACAACTCTTTGGCCTCTTGAGTGTAGCTCTTCCACAAAATACCACGGCCTGGGCAGGTCTATTTTGAAGAAGTGGCGTTAGAAGAAGTTTAAGTTTAAAAAATTTGGCTCTCAAAAGAAATTTCTATCGTTGTTCTGTTGCTATTTGGCTCTGTTGACTAATGAGTTTGCCGACCACTGTTCTTGGGGATCAAAGGCTGGGTTTTGAAGTCAGATGGACTTGGGTTCAAATCCCAGCTCTGTCAGTTCCTGGCTCTGCCACCTTGGCAAGATACTTTACCTTTTGTACATCGTTTTCTCATTTATAAAACGGAGGTGACACTCAGGTTTTAGGCAGTTCTGAGTGGTAAATGAGTTGCACAAAGTGCATAGCCCAGGGCATTCAATATGTGGCAGCTGCTAGTAGCGGTAGCATCAAAATGCATTTCTTTGTCTGTGTTCCTATCATCACAGTATTCTGTCTTGCAAAAATTTAAGATATTGAGTTTTATAGACCACCATCAGATTGAAATCTTTGTTTTAGAGAACATTTGTTTTTTTTCACATCCTCTAAACCTTCCAGAATTTCCCCCACCTATCAGGAATTCTACTCTCAGTATCTCAGACCCTTTTGCATCTGCTGATGTTTGCTTCACTGGAATTTTCTTAATGGTGTGTAATATGGCTGAGTCTCCTATCTACAGAGTTTATAGCTGAGTCTCCTGTCAACTATAGAAATTATGACTCCCCAGGCGAAAAGCTCACACAATGGGGACCTATCTTTTCTGTATTCTACTCAATATAGGACTATCATCTTGTTTCTGTTCCATTCAGAGAGGTGAACTCACTACCAAGTACTGGAAGGTGGTCATAATCATTAAAATGTTTGCAAAAATGTTCTTAGAATTTTAAAATATTTCAAAGTTATTATCTGCCCATATCCATGTGTATATAGAATGCTTTAGTTGAACTCATATAATCCTTTCCATTTGTTCACTCAATCATCTACTTTTTCATTTAAACATTTCCAAGTACCTATTACACACGAACCACTGAGCTCAGTCCCAGGAATTCTTAGTGGGATACAAAGTTTCTTCTTAGAACTCCCTTAAATCATAAAATTCTGGGCTTAGTTCACCTAGAAAAATCTTTATTTTCTGAGAAATAATGACAGCAGTAGCATTTTTACGTGTAAATAACTGAAAGAACACCCATCGTGTATGTTTTAAAAGTCTTCAAACATCAATCTCTGGAGAGAGATGGATTGAAAGTAGCTTCCTAAGCACTCAGTAGCTACTGTTCAGCCAGCCTTCAAGAATACCCCCGACCCCTTTCAATTTCACTACCTCTAACCCCCACAGATATTAAGGCATTGTGTCTGTGCCATCAATTCCCAGTTTTCTTGTGAACTAAAGAATTCCAGCATGGCAGAGACGATTGTCCCTAAAACACCTTTTTATTATCATTTCTCCAGTGCATGTTCCTGACCATCCTCAGTTTGGCTCAATAGAGCTAAATACATATCTTGTTGCACTTGATCATTTAACACAAGAAAGTTGAGACTCCCTAAATCTTCGGGGTGTTTTATTTATTTATTTATCCTATATAATAAAAGCATAATATGCAAATCGACCAAATGGCAGAACGACCAGTAGGTGGCGGGCCGGGCTGGTGAGCAGGTGGCGCCAGGCCAGCCAAGGCGTGTGTCAGCGGGCAGAGGGAGGGAATGGTGATTGAGAGGGGTGGTGACCAGCGGCAGCGGAGGAGCAATGAGGGGTCCAGCACCATCCCCTGATAGGCCCATCCAGTGGCCTCCCACAGAGGGAGGCCCAGCAGCGGCAGTGGTGGGGTGATGGGGCAGCACTGTCCCCTGATTGCCCACTTGGTCACCTCCTGTAGAGGGAGGCTGGGCGGCAGCGGAGGAGTAATGGGAGTGGTGCTATTCCCTGATCGGCTGGCCAGGTCACCTCCCACAGAGGGAGGCCAGACTGTGGCTTTAGACCCGCTCCCCATGGGGAGCGGGCCTAAGCTGTCAGTAGGACATCCCCTGAGGACTCCTGGACTATGAGAGAGCACAGGCCAGGCTGAGGGACCCCCCACTCCCAGTGCATGAGCTTTCATGCACTGGGCCTCTAGTTTAAACATATTTTTATTGATTTCCAGAGAGGAAGTGAGAGAGAAAGAGAGATAAAAACATCAATGATGAGAGAGAATCATTGATTGGCTGCCTCCACACTGGGGATCGAGGCTGCAACCCAGGCATGTACCCTTGACCAGGAATTCAACAGTGACCTCCTGGTTCATGGGTCAATGCTCAACCACTGAGCTGTGCCGGACAGGCATGGTGTTGTTTTATATGGATCTTTGTTGTTACCTTCAGGTGTCCTCTGCACAAAACAGCCAGGTTTCTTTTCAACACAAGTAATGAAATTCTGCCCCTTATTTTCCTTCCTCTTTGCTGTTTGCACCCGTTTCCCTGCCCCACTTCCCTTTTGAATGATCCCCACACATGTATAAAGCAAACCTGGGTCTTCAAGCCTCCAATTTCCCTGACGTCTCAGGCTAATGTTGCCATTCATTTGTCTTTGCTTTCTTGAAGCAGGATAATCGATCTGCCTCTATCTAGATCTATACATTATGTATCAGTAGATGAGAAATCACACACAAATGGAGGGACGTGGCAGGAGGCATCAGCACAGATTAGCTCTAGCTGATCAAATAATAACCACCAGCCAGCTCTGCTTCCTGCTCAAGTGGTCTCAGGAGGGAAATCATGGGAATCTTTTCTATTTTTCAGAATGGCTTTCCCTCTCTTGTACTCTTAATAAAAACATTTGTTCCCCAGGCATCCTGGGGTAACATTTAGTCCTAATCAGTAACAGTCATCACAGCATTAAACATTAAAGCCAAGAAATGCCATGAGGTGTCAGGGTTCAGTGAATAATGGAGGGAGAACTAAGCTGGTGTTAAAGCACCAGTTAAGCAATTCCTGAGCAAAATGTGGAATCTGGGAGAAACCGGAAAGAGCTAAGTAGCTGATAGGTTGGTCCTGAGAAGGTACTGGCACACTCACTGAATCCACAAATAGAACCTGACAAGGAGGGTTGCAGTGTTTCCTGGCAGAAAGAGAATGTTTTCTCAGTGATGGCCTGGAGGCCAGCGATGCAACTTTCCAAGCCCGAATGTCCACAGAGGGTCCTTACTCTTCTTATTTGCCACCTAACAGATACAATCTGTATGGGTGGTTGATGAGGCTGATTTGTGGCCTCTTTTGAAGCCAAAGAAAAAGTGATGGGAGGGTTTTCAACTCACCATCATTAGAATGTCACCTCAGAATTGGAATCTTTGCTTGGCCCACAGCTTTACTGATGTTTTGGAACACTGTGACCTCCTATTTGGGTCGTTTTATAAAAAAACACACACACACATATATATATATATATATATATATATATATATATATATATATATATATATATATATTGATTCCATAGAGGAAGGGAGAGGTAGAGAGAGATAGAAACATCAGTGATGAGAGAGAATTACTGATCTGCTGCCTCCTGCATGCCCCACTCTGGGGACTGAGCCCACAACCTGGGCATGTGTCCTGACTGGGAATCAAATCATGAACTCCTTGTTCATAGGTCAACACTCAACCATTGAGCCAAGTCGGCTGGGCTCCTGCTTGGGTTTTAATCCAATCCCAATGGCTTGGTGGGAGGGAGGGATGGCTGCAGATGGAAGGAAATCAGAATTCAGGGGCTGATCTGTATGCTCAAGTTTCCAACTAGCGTTGGTGGAGTGGGTATATCTTATAAGAACTGCCAGCTACATTGGGACCAAGAGACCTTACTGGGTAGAAAGAAACATTCCATATAAGGGTGGTTAGAAAGGTCCCTGCACCAATCAGGGGTGTCAGAAACCTATCCTAAAACCAGGGATGGTGGATCAAGGTAGAGGGGACATGAAGAGAATGTACAAGTAAATACATTGGCAATCCAGGACAAATTGTGAAATCCCACCCTTTAACTTTCTGCCACTGCATGGAATATTTCAAGGTCAAGTGGTAGATGAGTTAATTCTACTCTTGGCTTTGGCCTGGGTGACCCCTTGTGTCTCTAATTCCCCAGTCTCTGATCTGGGGGTCTGGAATGCATGCTGGAAAGTATTTGGACTCAGGTACTATACAAGTAGAGTTCAAGTTCTGTAAGAAATAGGCCTCTGTATTCCATCTTCATCATAAGCCAACTTTTAATTTGCAAGGTTACAGAACTTCCCCAGGGCAAACAGAATGTAGGGAGGAGGGAAGAAGATATAAGAACAAAGAACTGTGGATGGTGAGCCAGCATCACAGTGAAAACCCCTGAGGCGCCCACGACAAAATACCCACCTGCCTCAACTAGACAGGGGGAGGTGGAGACAAGGAGAAAAGGCATCAGCTCATTAAAAAAAATAACCCAATAAGAGACAATAAGACCTAGGTGATGTATGAGGAAAATATTAACCCCATAGCACTCAGCCAATGAAGAACCAAAGGAGGGACTCTCGCACCTTAGGGATAAATAGCCTGTGATGGCTACTCCATTTGGGCCTGTACAACCGGACAGACACCTGCTCTTGCAAGGATGTATTAAAAGTCTAGTTTTCGCCATACTTCTGTCTCCCAGTCTGATATCTGAATTCTGACAGGTGAGCATTTCTCACAGTTCAGGTCTCTGCCACTTAACAAGTTGTGGCACCTCAGATCAGTTCATCCATACCTGTTGAAAAATAATCCCTACCTTGCAGAAGTATTATAAAATAGTATGAGGTATGTATAACCCCTTTTTCAGGGTCTTCATGGTGAATATATGATGATATAGTCATTAACTTGGCTCCTTATGAAGTAAAATGTTTTGTTTGTTTGTTTGTTTTAGTTCTGTGAGCTGTTCTAGCAAACTAATGGAACACAAGGAGGGGGTCGTTGGAACCTCAAATCTATAACTAGTTAGTGACAAGCACAGCTGATAACCTGGACTTACGATTGGCTTCTAAAAGGGCAGGAAAGGGGGGCAGTCTTATAGGACAGAGCCCCTAACCTGTAGGATCTAACAGTATCTTCAGGTAGACAGTGTTGGAATTGAGTTAAATGGTTGGAAGCCCAGCTGGTGTCAGAGCGCTGCTTGTTGGTGAGGAACACCTCCAACCCCCAGTGGAACTGGGCACAAAACTCTTAATCCCTTAGCCTCTTGTTATTTTTATTAAAAGGTCTAAATTCCCATGAGGATACCACCTAAGTAGATTCCTAGTATTTCTTCTCTACTATCCAATGATTCCTCTACCATTCGGGGACTATTTAGGCTTTATTTACTTCATGCTGGATGACCAAGAGTTAACTCAAGAGCTAGTGAAAAAATTCTGACATTACCTATTTGTAAGCCACAGATGTTAAGGTGCAACCTAGTTTTTCTGGGCGTTAAGCATTTGGCTAAGTATTTGAACTTCGGCTGAGACGTGGGATAATGCACTTTGAATTTAGTACCAATGGCATATTTAAACAGCCAAGGCCCATTTAGTATTCCTAAACCTGGGTCACAGGAAGTGATGTTTCTGCTCATTTCCCCCTCCTTTAGTAGTCTCCCTTCACCATCGAGACTAGGATCTGTAAACACAAACACTAAGGAACTCACTTGAAAGCAGATAGTTGGTTGCAACAACTCTGATCTTGGAGGAGTAACTGACCTTTACCAGCACACAGTTCGCTTTGCCTGAGGAGGTTTGATTTTGCAATGTAATCAGGTACTTGAGTAAATCTCCTTTTTTGGAAAGCTTTTTAAATTTTATTTATTTTTTAACCTGTGGGGCTGTCAGCTCCTGCATTGCTCCTCCCACCCTTGTTTTTCTTCATTACAAATTGAAAATACCCTGCTCTGAGCACTTCTTATCCACTTTAATCCCAGCTCAATCTGGTGGAGGCCCCTGAGAATGATGGCCCCAGGCCAAGCCCAAGCCCACCCTTTAACCAGGGACTTCCCTGATGGGCTTCTGGATCTTCCTGGTCATCGTAGAGAGATCAACGGCAGCATCATCATGTTGTCATCACCATTATGACTCTAAATTTCCCAATTTGTAGAATGGGAGAAGCTGTACTTGTTCCACTATCCCGATTGCTTTGAACTGAGATGTATAAAGGTGGGAGAGAATGACAGATGAGATCAGAAATATCAAAGCTTTGGGAATGTAAATATGTAAGGACAGTTATATAAGGTGGATGCCTTTTCAATTGTTTTTTTCAAGAATTCCTTTTTATGTACACACCAAGGCAGTAGTGCCATGATTATAGGTGTAGTCAGCACATTGAAGGGATGTGAACTAGAAATAATATTTGGCTAGAGCAGTCTTGGGGGCGTAGGATGTTATCAGCAGGTAATGGCCAGTGGTTGGCTCCATGTGTGGATACCACGGCTATCAGGCCACACACACTGCTTTGCCTGAAGACAGATAATGGTTCCAGATGCCTTCTTAGGATTCCTTCCACTCTGTAACTCCCTGATTCTATTTTTGTTTGACTTGAGAGGTCGCTTATAGGTATTTGCATTTAATCATGTTCTGCATGAGAAAACAGGCCAGAACCCTCATGGGAAATACTTGGATGGAGCAAATGTGGGATCTGTGTAGACAGTCATTTTTTCCGTATGGAGTAGGATAAAGGAGCAAAACTGGTAACTGTCTATGCCAGGTGTTTTCCCTTCATCATCTCATTGGCCACTCAAGCAAACTGGGAAACATCTAGGCATTATATCGATGAGAAAACAGACGCTCTGAGAGGTTAACTGACTTCGCTGAGGTCCCTTTGTGGGTAATTGGCAGAGATAAAATTTGAACCATGTCCGTCTAACTCTGCATCACATGCTCTCTCCATTGAAACCCACTATATGTGGCTGGTGTTGCAGTATAGGAAGAAACAAAGTGAAAAGGGTGGTGGGACCTGGAGACGGGAATGCCAACATGGGCAACTGGGGAAACCTCCTGGGAGAAAGAGACTACAGTAAAGCCTTGGAGGATGGGCAGGACTCTGAAACAAAGGGATGAGGGGTGGGTTGTAGGCTGCAAAATGAGTGAAAAAATAAAGGGAAGGAAAATAGGTTGTTCAAAACTGGCAGAAAATTCAGTGTGACTGAACTATAGGCTGTGGGGGATCAACAAGAGTGTGGAAGCATGATAAGCCTGAATAGGTGGGCGGAGGGCTATAATCCCCCAGCACAGTGTGTGATTACATGCCAAGTGTCTTACACTGGAAGGGGTGTGCGTTCAGAGGAGGGCAGTGTGAGCATCTGCTCCTTGAGTCCTTTTTGTAGTGGAAATTCTATGCCGACAGTGCCTTTCCCTGGCCCTGTCTCCCCGAGTGCTCTTTGAAAGCACAGACCCTGGATCTGTGTGTAGCAGAAAGCTTAGCAAGTCGGGGAGTGGATCAAGGGAAAGTCAGTTATTCCTCAAACCCAGGTTATCGGCTCCCTCAGCCAGCATAGCTGCCAGAGACCCTGGAGGAGGCTGAAAGGGCTTACACATTCATGGGCTTAGCAGGCTGAGCAGCTCAGAGGCTGTTTGTGAGAAAGACAAGATAGCAGGACTCTAAAGAGAAGGAGGGAAATGACAGAGCAAGGAAAAAAGTGTATATTTATGTGAGAGTGTGTATGTAGATATTTGTGTACTTGTAGATATTTGTATATGCATACATATACATAGATATGTTATCTACCTCTATCTATCATCCATCCATCCCTGTATCTACATCTTCTTGCCTGGATCTTTTCATTTAGCTAGATATCTCTATTAAAAGTTTCTTTACTAAAAGAAAATTAACATCAGGATACAGATGGGGAATTTCCTCACTCAACCAGAGCTGTTTTCAAAGAACAGGGTATTTAGTCTCAAATGAATTTGCAGGATTAACGTCTGAGCACATGGGCAGATGTCTGTGACAGGGGGTTTCAAGCAAGGCCAAGCAAGCAGGAAGCTAGTTTTGCAGACAGGTATCTGACTCCTGTTCCAGAAAGAGCACATAGAACACACAGATAGGTTATTCTTTTTTTTTTTTTAATGTATTTTTATTGAGAGGAAGGGAGAGGGAGAGACAGAAACATTAATGATGAGACAGTATTATTGATTGGCTACCTCCTGCACACTGGGGATCAAGCCCATAACCTGGGCATGTGGCTTGACCTGGAATTGAACCAGTCACCTCCTGGTTCATAGGTTGATGCTCAACCACTGAGCCACGCTGGCCAGGACAGACAGGTTATTTTTTAAAAAAATGTATTTTATTGATTTTTTTTACAGAGAGGAAGGGAGAGGGATAGAGAGCTAGAAACATTGATCAGCTGCATTCTGCACACTCCCCACTGGGGATGTGCCCGCAACCAAGGTACATGCCCTTGACCGGAATCGAACCTGGGACCCTTGAGTCCACAGGCCGACACTCTATCCACTGAGCCAAACCAGTTAGGGCTGGACAGACAGGTTATTCTTATAGTGCCTGGTGAGAACTTTCCTGAGCTCTAATTTGAACTATCTGTGTTCCTGTATGGCAGTGGGATAGAGCAGAAAGTAGACAGATCTAGGTTAAATTAATTAATTTATTTATCACATATTTAGTAAGCACTTATTATGTGCAAGCCCAGTGTTAGACGCTAAAGATAGAAAACAAGAGAGAAAATGTCTCCTGCATGGAACCTGCATTTGCTTTTGATCTATAGATTCCATGTCATGTACTCAACACCATTCATTCACAGAAAAGCTTCTCCCCAGAGTGGTTTATTGCAGAGGTGGCATACCATCGCCTACAGTCCCAATCTGCCCTGACAGCCATTTTTGTATGGCTCACGAGCTAAGAATGGGCTTTATATTTGTAAATCATTGGAGAGGGGAATGAAAAGAGGAAGAAGATGTTGTGACATGTGAAAATTATATAAAATTCAAGTTTCATTGTCCATAAATGAAACTTTACTGGAACACAGCCAAGACCACTTGCTTATAGATCATCTGAGGCTGCTTTCTTCCAACAATGTCAGAGTTGAGTAGTTGTGACAGAGATTATAAGGTCATTAAGGTCATGTACTGTCTGGCCCTTTAACTCTTTTTGTTTAAAGTCTCTTCTTTGCAACTGTCCCCCCCATGTCCCGCGTGGTTCAGGGTTCAGGTTCAGGGTTCAGATTCTGGAGGAAGACGCACACAAATGAAAGAGACTAGAAAATATTAATTTGGAAATATTGGGGGCCAGGCGGGAGCCCAACTCAAGGGGAAGGACTCCACTCCACTCTGGCCTTCCTATCCCTTTTATTAAGACTATGGGATACACCCATAGCCTTTAGGCAGGCAATTCCAATAACAGCCAATCAGCTAGGATTTACATAAAACGAAAAGGTGGAAGTTGCTTTAGCTACCATTGTCTCAACTAAACAGTGGGTTGTTGGCTCTGACTTTTCAGAGCTTCAAGGTTAATCAGCCTTCTGGGTTCCTTGTCCACACCTCTTTGCTAGTGAAGACAATGGGCGGCTTCCAACATCTCCCCCGTATTTTTTTTCCTTAAAAAATCTTGTATCTGCAGACTAGAAATAAACATATAAGAACAAAAATGAGATGAGCAATAGTGGTTATGCTGAGAGGCAAATGAATCAGTCTGTAATAAGTTTCTTTCCGGGCCAACAGTTTTTGAGTCACAATTTCAATGTCCAATAGTTCCTTATGTGTACAATGATATGCTAGTTCTGAATGGTGGGCGAACGGTGGCAATGCAGGTCCAACCTTCTCTGGCTTGGTGCTGGGCAACCTGCAGTGATGTACAGCTGCTGACGGCTAGCATGGCAAGGCGTCTTCAGTGTCTTCCATCTCTGGACTGTTTCTCCTTTTGTCTTCATGGCTGGAGCTATCCTGTCAGTTCCTCTCTGGGTTGCGTTGTTGTTGCAGGAATACATATGGGCTTTTTTGGAAATATACAAACTTATTCTCGACCAAAGGTTAATAAAGGAATCTTTTCTATAAATTAGACTTGGGATCCTTTTTCATTTTTGCCCAAACAATTTTCCTTTGGCTTATTTTGACACTATCTGATTTTTCATGGGTGTCTTGCTGTTAGCATTACAAATAAAAATTATAATAAATTTTCCAAAGTAAAAAATTTATTGTTGTAATTTACTTACAGGGAATTATTCTTACAGATATTTTCCCACTATCCCCCCTTTTTTGATTTAAATATTAGGAGGCTTTTGGAAATTTTTTTACAATGCAGTCTTGATAACTTTTAATTTTAATTTTTTGCACAAAAATATGACTGCCTTGGATTCATAGCATGTTTGGCAATTTTACTATGAGATGAACCATCAATAAAAATTTTAGTTAATGCTTCAGGAATATTTTTTTGTCCAGTACAATTAAGTTTTTATGAATATTCACTTATTTCAATTAGCCAATTTAAATTAATCTGAAATAAGGTTTATTTTTTAACTTCACTTGTCCTAGATTATGAACAATAAATGATATTAATTAGACTTCTTAAATTAGTTTTTAAATAACTTTACATAAACTTTGTCAGGGAGGCAAAAACATAAACTACTTACTTTAATTTACGAGGCCAAATTTATTGACTTTTAATTATAGTTCTTCAGGTGCTTGAAGAAAACCTCTCTTTCCTTCCGAAATAATTCTCAGGCTACAGAGAGTTTAATTTAAAACTCTTTGTCTTTCTTTAAGACAAGCAACCTACAGGGCTGCTGCTTAATATTTGCTTGTTCATCCGAATAGCCATGTCACAAGAAATCTCATTACGGTAAACTTGACTGCTACTTTACTGTCAGATTTAATACTCTAACAACAATCTTAGTTTACCTTGTAAATATCAGTGAAAGATATTTCAAAATTTTCAAATTTCTGCTTTTTTTTAAGCTAGAATTTTATTTTTAAAGAGTATCCCCTTTGGCTAATTAGCATATACAGAGGGATTATGGGAAGTCTCAGTAACTTTCTTAGAAGACTTAATCAAATTGCTTACAAAGACATTGGCTTATTCAAAGGGAGGGGTGGGCCTTTGCTGTTAAAAGATGGCAGCCCCCAGGGGGAGTTGCAATCCATATGGCCATCATGGCAGCTGCCAAGCCAGGCAGTCCTCATGGTGGCTTCTAATCTGTTCTTAGATTTTACTTGGATTCAATTACTTATAAAAACATTGGCTTCTCATGTAACTTAATTTATATGAGACCTTGATTATATTTTAAAAAGCTAATTTATCAAGTAATTTAAGTAGGTATCTTTTAATAAAAACAAAGCAAAGCAAATTTAGTAAATGTTTATGTCTGATTCACAAGATGCAAACGTTGATCCACCTCTAGCCTAATTAAGAATGCAAGTGGCTATGGGCGTGTTATTATTTTAAATTGTTTTAAAATTCTGCTGCTAAAAATTTGGCTTTATTTAGAAAGTTTGTTTTGTCTTCCTTAGAGGCCAACATTTTCATAACATTTATAAGTAAAATATAAGTATTAATTTTTATTTGATAAAGATTTGCATGCAATTTCAAGTATATTAGATTGGTTAAATTCAAAATATTTCCTTTAAGAAGAGAGAATAACTTCTTGAATTACTCCGGGCCCTTGGAGCTCTCTAAGAATCATCTCTCAGTTAAAGCCTTGAAATTTTAACATGGAAAAAACCATTAAATAAATAACCATATATGATTTAAAGATTATATTACTTTTTATAATTATATTAAGATATCAATTAAATTTTAACTGGTCTTTATATTCAAAATTTGGTTGGGATCACAGAATTAACCCTTTTTATTTAATTAGACCAATAAGCAACATATTTTGAATTTCTAATTATTAGGGAAAATACATTTTAAATTTCTATACTTTAGGCATTTAATTACCACAACTATATAATTTCTCCCAATTTAATTTGAATCTTGAACTTTTAGAGCTGGCAAGTCAAATATTTAGCAGTTCCTAAATTAATAACACTTACATTTTTAAGAATAAATTTCAAAAATACAATAATTAATTTTAAACTGACCTTGTTTTTTTCTCTGCCAGGGGAAGTTGAGTAGCAAGCTTGTAGGTATTCAAATGCAAAATTGCCCTTAAATAATGGCTACTGGCAGGAAGCTGATTTACTTGTCTGCTGGGGGAAGGGTGACCACCCCTTCCTCCATTAACAAAGGGTGTAGCCAGTCTTTATCTGGGCTACTTGATCTTTATAATATATTTTTCAACAATTTTTGAGTTTCAAATCTAATTACAATTATTTTAAGGCATTTACTTTGGATAAATTCTTTTGTAACACAATTCACTGATTTTCTTGAAGGCCTTAAAATTAACTTTTGAACACACTTCAGTAGCGTTTTAAAAACCACTCTTTATTATGGAAATGCCAACCTGCTGCTGGAACTAGTCTGTGTTCTTTCCTTTTGGTCAAATCTGCCCATTTTTCTCAGGAAAAAAACCGTCTTGGGTTTTTCATTTCTGTAGCCCTTGTAAAGAGTCAAGTCCAGTTTAAGATCTATCTAATATCCGAAATTGGACTGCGTGCACATTTTGTCTTACACTAGCTTTTCTCTTTACACATGCACAGATATCCCAGATGCATTTCTAAATTTTTAAGGCGAGAAGACTTTTTCATGGCCAGCAAGGAGACTTTAAATTAGCATACTGGGAGAGTGGCCTTCCATATTGGATTGCCACATGTCTCCCTTCCCCCACATCCTGCTTGCTCTGGGGGAAATTTTCAGTAACAGATCTGGCTGTGTATCTTTTCATGCTTAATAGATAAAGGCATATCTTAAATTTTTCCTTTCTTTTTCGCTTTCCAAAGTAATTACTAGCTCCCAATTTGGCCAAATTTTGCATTTCCCTGCAAGTTCTTTTATAATTTTTAAACAAAACTTTAAGTAATCTCATTGTGGGAGAGCAGATAGTCCTGCCCTCTCTTGCCACCTTTGAATTTCTCTGCACCATAGGCGGTTTCAGTAGTGGAGTTTCATTTCTTATTACAGATTTTAGATTCCAAATACAAATTAAGATTTTAATTTGAATAAGAAACCACATTCCTTAAGCATGCAAACCAAAAGTCTATAATAAAGTTTAATTTATAACCTAATTCTGCCCCATTAGCCTGGCTGAAAAAGACGTTTCCATCCTACTTACAGATCGTGACTTCTGCAGCTGATCGTGGGCTTTGCATGGGGTGAATTTCCCTTACCTATACTTTGATTTCTTCCCCACCTTTTCGGTGAATTCTTAATCTTCCCCACCTTTTTGGTGAAATCTTCCTTTCTTCGCTCTAGATGAAATATCATCCCCTCCAGAGGTCCCACATCAAAGGTGCCAGTTGTGAGTACCCCACGTTGGGCTGCCAGTTGTGGTTGCCCCCCCCTCCCCCCGTGTCCCGCGTGGTTCAGGGTTCAGGTTCAGGGTTCAGATTCTGGAGGAAGACGCACACAAATGAAAGAGACTAGAAAATATTAATTTGGAAATATTGGGGGCCAGGCGGGAGCCCAACTCAAGGGGAAGGACTCCACTCCACTCTGGCCTTCCTATCCCTTTTATTAAGACTATGGGATACACCCATAGCCTTTAGGCAGGCAATTCCAATAACAGCCAATCAGCTAGGATTTACATAAAACGAAAAGGTGGAAGTTGCTTTAGCTACCATTGTCTCAACTAAACAGTGGGTTTTTGGCTCTGACCTTTCAGAGCTTCAAGGTTGACCAGGTTCCTTGTCCACACCTCTCTGCTAGTGAAGACAATGGGCAGCTTCCAACACTTCTTGTAATGCATTCTTCTCTCAGTTCATTCCAACCAGGCCTTTGTCTCCATCCTTCCAGGGTGACCGCTCTTGTCAAGCAAAGGAGTATTTTCCATGTTAGCAGATCCAGGGATTTCCTGTTACTTCATCTTTCAACAGCATTTCAGACAGTTGGCGTCTTTGTAATGTGTCCGTGTAACACATTTTCCTCCGGGCTTCCATGACACTTCATTCTCATTTCTTCTTACCTTACTGCCCACTGTGCCACCCCCACCCCATACCCCCTTCTCAGTAAAGCTGAAGGTTTAGAAAGGCCCATTGTGCTTATACAGCCTGTACTGCCCTCGAATGAGACATCCTAATGTCTTAAACCCCCTTGGAGCTATGCCTACATCTGCCCACATTCACCTTCAGGCTGTTCCCCTCAGACCCTGATGTCCCCTTGCTATCAGGGAAGTTGTGGTGGATTTTGGTACCCACCGGGAATTCTCCAACACTCCTGAGCTGCCTGTTCAGGTTCTCCAAGTTCTGTCCCAACATTCCAATTACTGTTATCCATAGTGCTTGGGCTACCAAGTTCCATATGCCTGCTTTGAGAGGTTTGTTCTAATCCCATGGTTTGCACAAACCTCGCTATTTTTAAGTTTAATTTTGTAAAGCTTGAGGTTGTTCAGGAATGCACATATGTCATATCACAGTAATTCCTGTACTGCGCTCAGGTCAGGGCAGGTTCTACTGATGGTATAAAACTAGAGTTTTAGGTGGTGGGGTCTGAATGAAGCTGTTTAGGCACCCCTGTGAGACCCCTCACACAAACTTGTGTGCCAATTAAATAACACATTGATTTTGCTAATCTACCTCACAATGATTAGGGAGTTCTAGACCCCTCTGTACCTGATGACAGTGTTCTCCCCTTTAACACAGTTTCTCTGCCTCTGTGATTTCAATTACCTGTGGTCAACCATGGTCTGAAAAAATGAAATGAAAAATTCCAGAAATAAACAATTCATAAGTTTTACATTGCGTGCCATTCTGAGTAGCATGATGAAATCTCTTGCCCAGGATGTGAATCATCCCTTTGTCCAGCATCTCCACGTAGTGTACACTACTTGCCCATGAGTCACTTCGTAGCCTTCTTGGTTATCAGACCAGCTATCAGTGAGAGAGAGAGAGAAGAGAGAGGAAAAGAGATACAGGGAGGAAGAGAAAGAGAGAGAGAATATCTTCACATTACTTTTATCACAGTACATTGCTATAATTGTTCTATTTTATCAGTTATTGTTAATCTCTTATGTGCCCAATTTACAAATTAAACCTTATTATAGGTACGCATACATAGGCAAAAACATAGTAGCATAAGTTTCGGTAAATATCTGTGGTTTCAGGCATCCACTGGGGGTCTTGAAATGTATCCCCATGGGTAAGTGGGGGGTGGGGAACCGCTGTACCATGGGTAGATAAATATGATTATTTTTACTGGCAGAGCAGAGGAGACCCCAGATCTCTGAGGCCCACCTCAGCACTTTGAGGCCCAGGAGGAAGAGCTGACTTCAAACACCTGGCTCCCTTGGGTCCTTCCAGCACACAGCAGCCTCTCTGCTTGCCTGTGGGATTGTCCCTGATTATGTTCTCAAGCTGGAGCCCTCGGGATTAGCCAGGGGCTTTGTCCTTTATTCATTGCTTCTCTGAGAACACCAGGCCCTATTGCATTCCTGTTTGCCGTGGGTGCTTTATTTAAGAGGATTTCCCAGGGTTAATACCTCTCTCATCTCCTGCCCTGGCTCCTGGAGTGGGTCTCCCTCCTCCCTGCACAGTGCCCTTGAAAGACAGCCACTGTCATGGGATGACCAGCTACTGCCAGTGGGATAGAGCCTCCTTGAATCTGGCACACTCTCTTTATTTCTTATTCCTTCTTATTCCAGGGAATTCGAGGTTCTCTGTGAAGCCATGTGACTCTGAAAATACAGCCTGTGGATTTCAGTCACTCCTGGCACATGTGGTGATAAAGTGGCACCAAGCAGGGAGGACTAGTAATCGGTGGGGCTTGAGGGAGAGAGGGAAGGAGACGGTGGCATCAACTCTGAGCCCAGAAACTGATCTCAGTAATGATATCAAGTGAGCAGCTTAATTGAGAGGTTTATCCTAGGACAGTGGTTGGCAAACTCATTAGTCAACAGAGCCAAATATCAACAGCACAACAATTGAAATTTCTTTTGAGAGCCAAATTTTTTAAACTTCTTCTAATGCCACTTCTTCAAAATAGACTTGCCCAGGCCGTGGTATTTTGTGCAAGAGCCACACTCAAGGGGCCAAAGAGCTGCATTTGGCTTGCGAGCCGCAGTTTGCTGACCATTGTCCTAGAAGAAGCCTTAAAGGATTGTGTGAATTGTTCACATGTTTAAAAATTTACATTGAGTTTTCTGCAAAGAGCCGTTCCATTAATTGCTGGCATTGTGACATGCTAGAGCCATAATCCTTTTCTTCTATTGCAGAGCATGCTTCAGCCAAAGTATCTTCTTTATTACCCCCAGATTAAAGAATATTTTTTAGAAATAAAAGACCTGAAATATCTCCAAAGATGCTGTTGGTATAATTTTCTTTGTCAGATCTCACGGGGCTTCCAAATGAGATCTGTTTATGATCATAGTATCATTCATAGTTTCCCCAAGCCTTTACTTAATCTTTTTCTAAATAGTCAGATATTAATTAGTAATTTCTTATACTGGAGGGATGTGATTATTCCAAAAAGGGCTACATGAAATGGGAAATGATAATTGCTCCAATATTATGGTATCATCAAACTAACATATTAGGGATTTGTCTCAATTACGGAGAAACACAGACACTATCCTGTGTTATTAGCAGTGTTCTCTAGTTGGGAATGCTGTACTGAGTATGTGGTCTCTCGGTTCTACCTCGCTCTTCATCCCAATAACTTGCTTAACACGTTCAAGGACCCTCCCACCCTTCCAAATCTGTCATTGGCTCCTTCTACCTCAAAAACAGTTCAAATTTTTTAGTAGGCAGCAGGCACCCCATGACCTGCCTCCCCCACTTCCTCTCCTCCAGCTCCCCCTGCATCCTCACACGCATTTTATGCTGAAGCCATACAGAATTCACATGATTCAATAAATGAGCCATGCTGTTTTGATGTCTATAGTTTTGGACATAGCTCTTGCTTTCTTCTGGAATGACCTTTAACCCCAGGCCTATCTGGAGAATTCCTTCTCAATGCTCAAGCTTCAGTTCAATAGTCACCTTCTTGGTAAAGTCTTTTCTAGTCCTCTCTCTCCATTCTCTGCCTCCTGCTATTAAGCCATCATTTCCTTCTTTGCATCACCCCAAGATCTTATAAACTTGACATTATAGTAATTAGTAAGCAATTTTGCAAGCATTTATGTACTTCCCTTTCTTCTTTACTGGACTATTTGTTTCTTGAGGGCAGAGCTTGTATTTAATTAATTTTGGTTTTCTCAGTGCCTAGGATAATACCCAGCATATAGCAGGCACTCCAAAAATGGAAAATATATGCTGATTAAAGAATTCAAATAATTTTATCAAATAATTTAATATTTACCGAACAGCTATATTTTCCCGCCCTGTGCTGGTGCTATGGGGAATACAAAGAGGTCACTGTGGCCCTAACCGGTTTGGCTCAGTGGATAGAGCGTCGGCCTGCAGACTGAAAGGTCCCAGGTTCGATTCCGGTCAAGGGCATGTACCTGGCTTGCGGGCACATCCCCAGTAGTGGGAGTGCAGGAGGCAGCTGATCGATGTTTCTCTCTCATCGATGTTTCTAACTCTCTATCCCTCTCTCTTCCTCTCTGTAAAAAAAAATCAATAAAATATATTTAAAAAAAAAAAGAGGTCACTGTGTTTCTTACTCTCAGGGACTTTATGGTTTAACCTGAAATTCAAGGCTGACACAGTCAACATAATTAGACGTTGTTTGCTAAAGAGGGTGCTGCAGAACACTGGCTGCCTGAGAGCTACATCGGGAAGGGTTCTGTGGCCAATTGCTTTTGAAATGTTGCATACTGTGTTCCTCAGAGATTTCAGTGTACTTGCATTACACACACTAAGTGCTCTGAGAAGTCTTTCAAAAGGAAGCCCGTATAAATTACAAATCTCGTGGCCAGGAGGTCTTTTCTAGAACACCCCGTGGTTCTAGGGAATACAGTACTCCCCCTTTTTCCATGAGGGATATATACCAGGATCCCCAGTGGATGCCTGAAACCATGGAGAGTACCAAAACCTGTATATACTATGTTTTCTTGCTGCATATATGTATACATATACATATTCTTTGGCACATCTGAATTACCAACATGACGACTCTTGTACTTTGGAGCCTTTATTAAGTAAAATGAAGGTGACTTGTACACACAAGCATGCTAATATTGCCACAGTCTATCTGCTAACCAAAATGGCTACTGAGTGACTAATACTAATAGCATACACAGCGTGGATATGCTGGATAAAGGGATGATTCATGTCCTGGGCAGGGCAGAGTGAGATGATGTGAGATTTCATTGCACTACTCAAAATGCCGTACGATTTAAAATATATGAACTTTTTATTTCTGGAATTTCTCATTTAATTTTTTCCAACTGCAGTTGATGGAGGGTAAGTGAAACCAAGGAAGGCAAAACCACCCATCAGAGGGGAAAACTGTACACTGATTTAGAGAATAGAAATGTGTTACACTGCATAGACTCCCTCTTGTGCAGGGCAGTGCAGAGAAAGAGACATCATTGTGGTTTAAATAGGTAGGCAAACATCCTAGACCACCCTCTATAATGTAGGGGGGGAGGGTGTCTCATCTAATCAGCTGAAGTCCTAAGGAGAACAAAAGACTGACCTCTTCTGAGCAACAAGCAATTTTGCCAGCAGAAACCTTTAGACTTGAATGGCAACATTGGCTCTTCCGGCGTCCTCAGCTTGCCAGTCCACACTGCAAACTTTGGACTTACTCCATAATTCATGTCCATTCCTTAAAATAAATCACACACACACACACACACACACACACACACACACACACACACACACACATCCTATTGGTCCTGTTTATTTGGAGAACCCTAATACAGTGAGGAAAGAAAAAGCATATACATGCCCTCTGGAGTTGCAGCCCCTAGTCTCTACAGGAGATACTAGCCCAAAGGAGAGAGCAGATACTGTTTCCATAAGTGGATATGCCTGCAGCACATGTAGCTCTACAGGCCATGACTTACCATCCTATGCACTGGCCATCCTATGCACTGGCCAACACAGCAGCCAGGGCATAATAACCCTCACAGAGCTGCTCTCCATGTCTAGACCTTCAGATGGAGCTGTCTCCCTTCCTTGAAGTTCTGCTTTCTTTTATGAGAGGCCTATTTCCACAGAATTTCTGGATTCACTTGTGGCAAAGGTCAAGAATGTCAGGAGCATCACTTGCGCTTGGTACATAGTAATCCCAGGCATTCTGAACCTAGGCTTGATGGTCAGTGTAGGCTCTAATTTTAGCTCTGCCACTTCTAACCATGTGACTTTGGGTAAGTTTGGACACCTTTTCTCTTGGTTTCCTTATCTGTGATGTGAGTATAATAACAGGGTTCACCCCACAGGTTCTGTGAAGATTAATTGAAACAACTCCTATAAGGAACCCTAAAACTGGCACATGTAATCTCTCAAGTGTTAGCGATTGTAATGAAAATTACTATTATATCTTATCAAGAATTGTTTTTCCAGCCATGCTAGGTCATCTGTACAAGTTCTTTGATTAATTGACACCATACCCTCATTAAAATAAATTTCTATTCAAGTTGGACTCTACAGAAATCTACACATCTTTAACAACATTCAGTATTTTGGTTGCTGGACATTTGCAGGGATATAATATGACCCCTGCTCAAGAGGTATGGAATCTTTATTATACCAGTAACGACCAACTCCTGAGAACCTTTAGTTTCTAAGGAGTCTAGTTCTTAGTTTCTAAGTCTCCTACTTAAATAAAGATTTACATTATTGCTCGAACCCAAAGTTGAGGAATTTACCTTGATTCGTCCCTTGTCTTTACCCCTCTTGTCTGATCCACCAGCACAACCTCATTAGTCTCATCTCTTGTCTAGATGTTCTCAATCTGGCTTCGCCGCTAACACCTATGAAACTTGAGCAGGGAAAAAAATTATATGCTTCCTTTTGCTCAACATTTAAAAAATATATTTTTATTGATTTCAGAGAGGAAGGGAGAGGGAGAGAGAGATAGAAACCTCAATGATGAGAGAGAATCATTGATCAGCTGCCTCCTGCACATCCCACACTGGGAATCGAGCCTGCAACCCAGGCATGTGCCCTGACCAGAAATCAAATCATGCTCTCCTGGTTCATAGGGTGACATTCAACCACTGAACCACACTGGCTGGACCTTTTTGCCCAACTTGATTGTAAAGGGAACACCTGAAAGAAAGACTCCTGCACCAAGAAAAAAAATGCTGTGGGAATATTGTTTATACAGGCAAGGCGCTTTTCCCAAAAGGCTTCACTTTGATCTGAAAAGAAACACAGTAAACAGGAGTTTTGATAATCCAATTAATCAAACTGAAGGTGGGTCCCCATAAGACTAAATTTAACTATGTTTTTCTCCCTGTCCCAAGTCATAAATGTCCTCTTTGGAGATTTTTCTATTATCTTCTTTCTAAAAGACAACTTTTATTGTCAAATTCTTTTTATCTGGGTTTGCCTTTAAGCACTTGCATTGTAACCTTTGATCTTTCTCTCTTCTTTAAAAAAAAGTGGGTGGACTCAGGAAACTGAAATGGTGTAGATTGCTAAAATGTATGTTGCTTTTCTTTGTTAATGTTGCAAATGACATCATTAATGTATTTTCTCTACAATTATTGCTTTCTTTTTTCTCCTCAAACATATGTTATCTCCAAAATTTTCTGAATGGAAGGAAAGTAGCTCAATCTGTCTCTTCCAGCATCCATTAAATTTAGAATGAAGAATTGGTTATGATGTTTCCTATTCATCACCAATGTGATTTATATTCCCTTCACCCAAGTCTATCTCCTTACCTTTACTCATCTGAGTTACATCATTGCCACCTAAACAGTGTCTTTGCCTCAGTCTTGCCCCACCATTACCCAACTCTCACCCAATTTGATATATAAATGTCAGAGTGATATTTTTAAAACTTAGAAGATGCCGACCCCAGCTAAAAACTCTAAGTCTTCACACCAATTTCAATGGGTTCTGGCCCCTCCTATCACTCGACTCAGTCACTAGACTCTAACCACGTTGGTCTCTCAATTCTTGGACTATCCCAAGATATAAAACAAACGCATCATTCATGTCTCATCTCACATGTCACCTCTTCCAGGAAGCCTCTCCTGGACACTAACCCAAAGTGTGTCCACCCCAGTGCTTGCTGCTATCACTTCACCCTGTTTTGATTCCATCATGGCATTTACCTCAAACGAAAATAGTGAGTTTATTTATTTGATTTTATGGTATATTCTTTCTAGCTTCCTGGTAAGATTATAAACTTTGAAGGCAGTAACTCTGTCTGGTTTACCACTATATGCTGAGAACTTGAATTAGTCCTTATAACATAGTAGTTGCTCAATAGATATTTGTTGAATGAATAATTAGTTACCTAGGCATATTTTGTAAATATATTCCTGTCATAAACATAGGTGTGCCTCCTGATTGAGGGGGTTGACCCTAATTATTATAGGTTCATCTGAATATATCAAAATAAATAAGGTTCCGGTGCTCATATTTTTATGGACTGGGTTGAATTCATCTTAAGCCTGGGTGGGTTGTCATAATGTATAGGGTTGCATATGGGTGACTAAATCTGGCAGCATTATTTCCTGGACACCACGGGAAATGCAGGAATGATGGCAGGGCCCAGCAGGGATGCCACCAACTGAAGCCCATAACTGTGTAGGCACCTAAAAATCAGGGAAGATTCCTTATTTCCCAAGCCTCCTCTCCTTTCAGTCACATCCAAAGTCTTCCCTAAATATTCTTGAACATAATCCATCCTTTCCAGCCCAGTCGAACAAAGGCAGCAAGTGACACATTCTGTCTAGTGGCTCTCCCCAGTGTGTCTGGAATTTTAATTTCAATAAAGCAGATGACTTCTTATGGAGGGTGAGCTGAGCTCTTAATTCATGGGAAGGAAAAGAGGAGGTTAAGTGGGGCTGTCAATCTGAGCAATACCCTTGCAAGACAGATGATACCATCTTCTCTTTTCAATAGCCTTCCTGGCATTTAATTTGCATGAGTTGTGAGATAACACTCAGCTCTGTCTCATTTGCAAATCTGGAACCATAAGGGACAAACACTAAGACCTCCAACAGTAAATCCAGAAAGTGTAGCAAGGTTAACCCTTCTCATTTAGAGACAAAAATGATGTGCTGATCACTGAAAAAGAAGGACCTTTGAAATCTCAGAGCTATTTACTTAAGTATATACTGATATAGCCCCTGAAATAAAAGTCAGATAAAGGTTTCACTGTCCCAAAATTGAGGGTATCTGCAGAAGACTTCCTGCCCCTTAATAAATGAATAATTTTTTTTTTTTAACCAACCAAAGAGCAATCAGCAGGGTTGATAGTCATGGGTTGACAGTTCAGGTTTCATGATGTTTTTGGCATAGTTACTAAAAGGATTTTTGAGGGGTATTTTTTTGTTCCTATTTGGATTGCTAGAACTATGACATTCATTGCCTCAAGTTATAGAGAATGAAAAAGGGACTTAAGAAAATTTTTGATTTTTTTCCTCATGGTTTAGCCTCTGAGCACTCTCAAAGGCAAGGCAGTTCTTGCCTTGCCTTTGAGAGTGCTCAGAGGCTAAACCATTGAGTTAGAAGACAAAATGAGTCAGGGTTGGGAATCAGGCCAGGAGACTAGATAGGGATTTTATAGGTTGAGAGTTGGAAATAAGTCTGAGGAGAAACAATGCAAAGTGGGCTTATATATTACAAGTCCCTGAAAAAGCAGATGTTGTGGATATTGGCACCTTGACCTATCCCCTTGGGTAATTTAGGTGGGGGAGTACAATAAAAAAGCCATGTCTGAAGACTCTGTGTGCTGCTTCCAGATTAGAATCTCAGAGTTGGTAAGACCCAAGAGAGGAAATGGCAGTGAACTTGGGCTGATGCATCCTTAGAGAGCTCACAGAGTTTCCACCACCTAGTCTGTCCCTGGAACTGTACTGGACAATTAGTGTCACTCCAGTCCCAGCAGCCACCCCTCAGCCAGTAGATCAATGGGAGCTGGTATACAAATACTAAGCTCTCTTATGCTCAGGTGGGATAACTCAGAGGAATGTGTTCTACCTGTACTTTCAGAATTCTCCAGCAGGAACAAGCTTATTACTCATAGCAGCTAGAGATTCTCCCTGAAGCAAGAAAGTGGTACAGCCCATGAGAGACACGCAATTTAGGTCAGAGGATTCCCACCCTGACTAGATGGACAGGTTTAATTTTCTGAGTTAGACAAATAAGAATGAATTCCTTGCTGGAAATGCACCTAAGATAGCTGTAGCCTATGGAAAATGTGCCGTGGACCACCTGGCTGCCTTTGCTGGGACTATGCTTCTCTTCATATGGCCAGAACACTTAGGTCTTGGGTTGATCTTGCCTCACTCTTCCTTCACTGTTGGTCCCCACATTTTGGGCTGATCCTTGCTAGCAATTGATTTATTATGACATACACAAAGCTCTAACTTTTCAAAAAGTTGAACCTCTTTTCTTTAGTCTCTTTGACCTTTAGTGAAAATAAATATCCCAGCTTTAGGAGAAAGCCTATCTTTGGGGGGGGAGGGGGGAAAAATCACTTTCTTAAGCATTTATCTCTGAGAAGAAGTAGTTCTGAATGGGATTTTTCACATAGCTTTTCTGGCGACTTGATTCAGAGATAGAGCCTGGAAGATTGTGAGAAATAAATATTTAGAAATCTCTTAGCCTATCTCTCTAAAATATCAGTTGTCTCAGTGAGAGTTTGGAGATTAGGTGGGTAGAAGATAACATAAAGGGAAGATTTAGTGTCTCCTTTCTTAGCTACAAATCTTTTGTTATTGATTGAAGGAGATCCACATACTTTAGAGGGACATGCACAAGCGGAAGAGTTAACATTGTGATAGGAAAATTGAGGAATCTTACATTTTACCCTAAGTATAAATTTTAAAGCAGAGGGTTTAGAATACAGTCTTTGAAGATTTTAAAACATTGGTTAGGTTCTGAATTGACAGTGCCAAGAGCCCATTCCTGTGTGATCTATTGTCCACTGAGGTGATTTGACAAAGGCTTGCGAGAATCATTTAGAGTCCATGACCTATTTTGAGATGACTGACCCATACTCTGTTTCCATCTGTGTGATCAAAAGCTTCCACAGGCTACTTCTGATTTGTTAAACCAGCTGGTTATGTCCTTTCTACCTGGACAACTGTAAAAGCACACCACAGACACTTGAAAGTTCTTTTCAGTTAGAACTTTGGATCTTCTTTGCTTGTTCCTGACCTAATCCTTGTGTGATCTAACCCCCTTCTGACCTCAACATTTTTATCCTTTCCCTCAAATATCTGTGGATTTTTCTTTTTTTTTTTTTTAAAAAATCTCTTTTTCTGCATCTGGCTTTCAGTTATTTTTCAATAGATTTTGGCTGGTTTGCATGGTTCTGCTTCCTTTCCTATTGCCTTCCATAGGTTGTCACCCTCTAGTTCAGTGGTTGGCAAACTGCGGCTCGCGAGCCACATGTGGCTCTTTGACCCCTTGAGTTTTTAGCAAAGGCCAGCTTAGGAGTACCCTAATTAAGTTAATAACAATGTACCTACCTATATAGTTTAAGTTTAAAAAATTTGGCTCTCAAAAGAAATTTTAATCGTTGTACTGTTAATAGTTGGCTCTTTTGACTAATGAGTTTGCTGACCACTGCTCTAGTTTAAAGTTTTTGGATTCCCCAACACTGAGTCTTTGCTTGTCAGGTGGACCAGCCCTTCCTCCTAAGGAGGGTGTTTGAACAGAGTTGAAGATTGATCAATTCTTCTAAAAAGTCATGAATTCTTACTAACATTCTTCACCAGGCAAATTGGAGGGTATAGATTTCAGTGGTGTACCAGTTCAACCTACAACCTGCCAATTCTTCAGGAAGAAAATGAGTAGAGGGATGTTGTTATAAAAATCACATTGAACTCATTTCCAAGGGATATATACCCGCCAAATTAATTCAATTAAACTGTTTGGCAAGTATCTGAAAATGCTTTCTGTAGAAATATTCTTCAACTTAAAGTGGTTAATCAGATATAGGAATACCTGGGCGATATTGTAGGTTTGGTTACAGATCATTGTAATAAAGTGAGTATCACAATAAATTGAGTTGTAATCTGTTTGCTGGCGAAGGATTTTGTCTTCAATTTGTAAAAAAATGCAACACCTGTGAAGCACAGTCAAGAGAATCGCAGTAAAGCAAGGTATGCCTGTACGCAATAATAGGGAGCTTTAACATTTCTCCATTAGATAGAGGTTGAATTCTACATACATGTGGTAGAGGTCAATGAATTATAAAGTTAGGGCATTTATAGTTTAAAGTATTTGTGAGTGGACTGAACTAGAAAATCACTAAGAGCTCTATGCTCTTGTGTTTCTAAGCAGATTCTGCAATATCTGGCATTTTGCATATATAATAGTCTATCTGTGTAGATAGACTATTATATTAATGCATACCTTAACTTGGATCATCACATTGGCCAGATAATTTGTAGGCATCTACATTGCTTTGATGTGTCTCTCAGTAGCTTTCACTGTCTGGAACTGGCTGAAATAATTCTGGGTGGCTGGAAGAAAGGAACCATTCTACCCACTAGGTTGAACCCTCTGCTTTGATAACTGTATCTTATTCTTTTCTCTCGGGTTATTATGGCCAAAACTCTGGAGTTCTTGCTTCCCTGGTGGGAAGAGTGTTTGAGAAGAAATGGAGAGTCAGGACTTTGTTCTCCAGAGCAAGGCCCTAGTCCCTCAGTACGCCCATGTGTGGTCACTTCCGAATGTGTCAGAGGGTTTGTGTCCCAGCTCCCACACCTGACATGTTCAGAACCTGCACTGTTGTAGTTCTTTTTGTTTTTTAAAAAAGATTTTTATTGATTTAAAATAAATTAGAGGGAGAGGGAGAGAGACTTAGAAACATCAATGATGAGAGAGAATCACTGATTGGCTGCCCCACCACACTCCCTACTGAGGATTGAGCCGCAACCCAGGCATGTGCCTTTGACCGGAATTGAATCTGGGACTCTTTAGTCCACGGGCCAATGCTCTATTCACTGAGGCAAACCAGCTAGGACTGTAGTTTTTTTTTTTTAAATAACATCTATATCTCTATATCTATATATACCAGTCTCTCTCTCTCTCTCTCTCTCTCTCTCTCTCTCTCTCTCTCTCTCTCTCAAGACGGGGCTCATGGGACTGTTGCTTCTTGCTGTGCCCTGGGGATGGTAGCTGGCTAAGAACCCTCTCTCCACTGGTTACAGCCTGTGAGAACATACGTTCCCTCTGTCAATCATTCAGAATGACTTAGCTTGAGCTGCTGCTCCTTCAGGGCTGCTACTTTGTAATGGCGTCAGTCACCAGGGATGGAAAGGTAGGAGCAGAAAGCACCCAACATGGTCCAAGATCCTCAGGATAAACACACCAATTTGATTGGACTGGTTGTGTAGTCCCGATTTCTAGAATGCCACTGGGCTTACTTTGCTGAGACTCTCTTTCCTTGCTCATACGTTGGGTTAAGTTGCAGCTGTATTGTATTCTTTTCTCCTCTGAAATGGATGCTCATGAACCCCTAGAGTTGTGTGCAAATGAAGCTGCTTTTTTCTCAGCGTCTCAGAGTTAGCCCATATAGGCAAAGTCTAGCTGATTTATTATTTCAATATCTTCGTCTTAGAGCTTCCTTTTGTGATTGCCACGGTGTAATGTCGGTTGTGAAACCTTGGTGGGTAGTGAACACCTGAAATGGTCGGGGAGAAAAATCCACGTGCTTCCCTTCTGGGGATCATTTCGGTTAGGCTTTGCTTCTGGACTCGCAGAAGGATCGCTGGGAAAAAAAAATTGGCAAGTGATTTTAATTCTGGGCAAAGGCCTGAGAATCCTGGCTAGGGAGAGAGGCTGTGGGGCATTTTCAGTGGGCTTGTTGACGAGTCGAGCTTTTGATTTGCCATATGCTGCCCTTTAGCTGCAAGGCCTGTTGGGAGCGGAGCTGGGCTGTTTCAAAAACACTGTGGGTCCGTGGAGGGAGGCAAGAGCCCTCCTGAGATACTCTTACCGCAGCTGCCAGCAATTCTGCTGGGCTGCTGAGGACTGACAGCTGAGGACCATGAGGAACGGCATTTCAGATGGGAGGAAGAGACATATAATGAGGTTGGAAAGGTAAGCTGTATGTCATACTAAATGAGGAATTTGAACTTCTCTGGATGTGTTTTTATTTTTTATTGATTTTTAGAGAAAGAAGAAGAGAGAGGATAGAGAAGTAGAAACATCGATGAGAGAGAAACATCATCAATTGGCTGCCTCCTGCACACCCCCTCCTGGGGATCGAGCCTGCAACCCAGGCATTTGCCTTGACCTGGAATTGAACCAGTGACCTCTTGGTTCCTAGGTGGCTCAACTGCTGAGCCACACTGGCGGGGCTGGATGTGTTTTAAAAAGAGGAGCAACCTGATTAGATTTGGGATACATTTGATGGCAGCCCTTAGAGGCCTTGCCACTTCTGGAGGGGAGGGGACTTTGGGGAATGGTAGAGCCCATTTGCCCAAAGCATGGCCTGTGAGGTCACTTTGATCCAGCAAAGTCCCCCATTAAAATCAGGAAATTAATTTTTTTGAATTTTGAAATAATTATAGATTTACAGGAAATTGTAACAGTAATACAGAGAGCTTCTATGTACTTTCATCCAGTTTCCCTCAATTGTAACAGCTTATGAACTAATTAGTACAATATCAAACCCAGGAAATAGACATTGGTACAATCCACAGGACTTATTCAGAGTTAACCAGTTCACGTGCACACTGTGTGTGTGTGTAGTTAAGTGCAATTTTATGTAGATTCTATTACCATAACCACAACCAAGATTCAAAACTGCCTCATCATTTCAAAGTTCCCTCATGCTTTCCCTTTACAGTCACATCCATTGCTACCCTGCTTCCCCTACCCTCCCACTCTCCATTTCTAACCTTGGAAACATGCCTGGGTTGCAGGCTTGATCCTCAGTAGGGGACATGCAGGAGGCAGCCTATCAATGATGTTTCTATCTCTCCCTCAACCTCTCTGAAATCAATAAAAATATATTAAAGAAAAAAATAGGGGATGTTAGAAGCCCGCAGATGTTTATTATATTCCTACAGTGTCTCCGTTGGTAAGAATGTAAATATTTAAACAGAAGCTTCAAAATAGAGGCCAAAGAAAGTGAAATGGTGGCTAAGTGGTAAAGGAGTTTTGCATTCAAAAGGATAATTACTTACACATGACACATCTGAAGCCCATGGGAATTGAGTCACTTTCTCAGCTGTAATACCAGTAATCATAGGGAGATCTGCCACAGCCTCCGCTCCACGCTCCGTGGGATTTGTGGTTTTCCTGGTCTTCTATCCCATATGCAAAATGGGAACGGAAGTAACATAGCGCTGTGTTTTCTTCTGTGCAGTGTTTTGGAAATCATGAGAATCAGACAGCCTGGCTTTGTGTCCAGGCTCTTCCTTAACCAAGTCTCATCACTGAGTTTGAGATTCTCTCCCTGTAACTGGGGGAGTTGAAATCCGCCTTTACTATGCAGTCATTAGCAGGATGAAAGGAGAGTCCATGTTTGAAAGCAATATTTAAACTGGCAGGGATTATTTGAATGAAACGGATGGTTTTTAATATTGACATGTCCTAAGGAAGGGATAAAATATTTACTTTTCAGATCCAAAGTCACAGGTTAAAAGCATGAGAAGCAACTTGGTGTAAGAAAGAGTAGGGCAATCAGATCCCAGCTATTAGAAGCTATGCCGCTTTGAAAGTTTACCTAACCTTTCTCAGGCCCAGTTTTATGCTTAATCTGCAGGTGTATTTTTAGTGTGTATTTTGAAGGGTTGTTGTAGTGACAGGAGATAGTATGAATAATATAACAAGACCTTATTCCTACGTTAAACCATGGCCGTTTCCACGCGATTGCCAGTACTAATATGGTCTTTTATTTCAGTTTCCGTGAGTTGATTCCTTTGGGAAATTCCTTTGGTAACTTAACTCTGTCGGGTTCTGTACAACAGTGGAGGATTCTGTTACTCTTGTCACATGGAATGCCACAGCCCTGTTTTCCTGCCGGATTGAAAGGATGATTTATAAGTGAGAAGAGCTCAGGCTTTGGAGCAGGAGAGCTGAAATTGAACCTTGGGCCGATCAGATAATCTTCTGAGCCTCAATTTTCTTACCTATACAACAGGAGTTAATAACAGTTTGCCTATGGAGAGAGTTTTGATGATGAAAAGTGCATGACAAAATGGCTGCTATATAATAGGTACTTGGCAATAACATGGACTCCCAAATCACCCCCAGTTTTTTAAAAAGTACCTACTGTCCTAGCGTGGACACATTGCAAAGGGCAGAAGTAGAGCTGAAAATGGGAGAAAGTAAGGATTAGAATCTGGAGGGGAAAAGGTGGAATGTAAGAGAAATGTAACCAGAAATAAAACAAGAGGGGTTCCTTTAGGATCGTGAGAAATGCAGTTGAAGTGCCTGGAGCTTGTCATCATAGGCAACCAGGTGTCATGCCTGGCTCAGGTGGGCATAAAGAGCAGCGGTTAAAGTGAATCATTGGTTGGTTGTCGCCATTAGCTTTGTTCACACTTCTGGAAAGAGCAGGATGAGTCTATTCTACCACATGGGACAATGGACTTCCACAGTAAATAAAACTATTCTTTGAGACTAGGTAAGCTTTCCACATACTTATATTTCTTTGCCCTTTGTAATTCCTTTACTAAATCCCACAGATTGGGAATCTGGGAACCTGGCTTAATGTGGGTATGGGGAGAGTGTAGCCTGAGGGTCACAGATCATGGAATTAAAATTGTTTAATGTCAGAACTTATTACAAGTTATATTCCTGAGGAACAAAACAAAGTGATGCTTAGTGGACCATGAGTGTTTGGTTCCTTAACTTAAGCTAAAAGCAGTTTTATTTCAGTGATTAAAGACATGTATGAAAAATATTTGAATTAAAAGATGCTCTGCTTTTTGGAAAGCCAAGGATACCGACATTGTATATAACACAATTTTATCTGGTTGTGACGGGAAATGTATTTATTTTCCTGGTCATTAGTGTAATTTGGATTGGCAAAGGCAGATCTAAAGTGAAGAAATGCAGGTGGAACTGATTTATCCTCTTAAACTGGGAAAGACATTAGATTCTGAAGGTGAGATGCCCCTGTAATCAGGAGTATGTGGAGCTAAACTTTAATACTCTGTTCTAAGGTGATGCATTGTTCCTTCTGGAAGTTTGGTGTGTAATTATGGTTTATAAAGTGCTTCCAGCAAAGAGCAATTGTACAGATATGTCATTAGGAACAAGTGTATCTATAGAAGGAGAAAACCAGTAAGGTTTCTCAATTCTCTAGCCTTCGAGACAAAATGTTAATGCTTCTTGGGGATTTATTAACACATTAAGCGCCCGGACTGTTTTGTCTTCTGGACGGAAAGTATAGTGTCAGTCACCGGTGACTGACTGGGCACTTAACGTGTTAAGTGCCTACTTTGTGCTAGGCATTCTAGATTGAGCATCAGCAAACTTCTTCTGTAAAGGACAGATAGCAAATATTTTGGCCTTTATGGGCTATCAGGTCTCTGTTGCAGCTACTCACTCTGTTCTTGAAGTACAAAAGCAGCCATTGACAATACGTGAACAAATGTGATTGGCCATGTTCTAAGAAAACTTTACATATAAAGCAGGCAGCTGGTAGGATTTGGCTACAGGCTGTGGTGTGCCCAATTCTTATTTTAGGTACCGAGGTACAGAGGTAATCAAAACAAAAACAAATGAGGGTCTTATGTGGGGCTGCTTTCTGTCAATGAGGTAAGGGTAGGGGTGTAGACAATAAATAAAGAAAGAAGAACATTCTGGGCAAAAGGAACTCTAATGAAGGTTTACCAAGTTGGGAGGGCGTGGTATATTCCAGGAACCAAAAGGGTAGTGGGAGCAGAGTGGGTGAGAGAGAGAAAGAAGAGAGAGAAGTATTTCTTATGGCAATAACTGCAATGAAAAATATAAGCACAAGGGTGTTCAACTTGGATTTTTTTAATAGTGCATATCTGGCAATACTATCAATTCCTTCATGGGAAGGAATGTATCTTATTTATTTAATAACACAGAGACCATCTGTAAATGTAAATGTTTGTTGAACTAAACAATCCAAATTTCTGGCAAAGGGTAAATGAGTGATTTAATTGTATCAATTTGATGAATTTTTCCAGAGGCATTAAAACTATCACATTAGTTTGGAATATTTGCACCGGCAATAACGGAAATTCTGAGTAACAGTGTCTTTTAGAAACTTGAGTTTTTTATTGTCTTATCAGAAGAAGTCCAGAGGGGGGTGGCTGCATGGGTTGGGGCAGGGGCTTGGTGATCTATCTCATGGCTGACCAAGGTCTCAGAAGTTCTCAGGCCTTTGTCTCATGTACACAAAATGGCTGCCAAAGCTCTGAATAGTACCTTCAGGTTTAAGGCAGGAAGAAGAGGGACAAGGGGAAAGCCAACAGAGTCTATTGCATTTGTTGAGAAAATGAATGCCTTCCCAGAAGCACCCCTTCTCCTTCCAGTGGATCATCCCATAAGTTGCATTGTCAGAACCCAGTCATGTGATCCCACCCCCTGCTGCAAGGAAGGCTGGGAAAGAAGGGAACAGGTTTGTCATGATTCGTTCAGATCAATCATGATTTATCATTAGTCTGGGCACATTGCTTACTTCCAATAAAACTGAATTTCTGATAGTGAAATGAAGGAGGAATGGAAAGTAGGTAGGCCACTAGAAAGATTACATGTCATTGTGGAAATGCTAATTATAGAGAAAATGAGAATAGCAGAGTGAAGAATTGTATCCACACTGTGATTGCTTATATTAATATAAAGTATGAAGCATTTGAGCAATGCTTATAAATGTGCTTCACCTATTTTATTTCTCATAACAACTTTGTGAGGTTAGATAATATTTTTCTTCCCCTTTATAAGTGATAAAAAAAAAAGATTTAGAGAGTTTAGGTAATACATACCCATCAGGGTTTTAAATCATTTTCTCTGATTCCAAATCCTGACTTCTTTCTACCTGGGATTTCTGTCCAGAATGACCCCTTATATAATAGTGTATGTACAAGGTGATATAGATAAATGAAACAATGCATCTTTAAGGGTTAGGTTATAAGTGAAAACATATAACCTAACCCTTAACCATATGAAACTTTAAAAATAAAATCCTTTATTTATAAAATTTTAATAATTTTATGATTAACATAGAAATTTTGAGTTGGGGACATCCCTTCTTCATGGGGAAGGAAATAGTTTACTCTTTTTGCCTGATATACACTTCTTTAGTTAGTTCTTTAGTTACTGTAATTGTTACTGTTAATTTTGGCTCTATCCTATCTAATATAAGAGTAATATGCAAATTGACCATCACTCCAACACACAAGATGGCTGCCCCCATGTAGACACAAGATGGCCACCACAAGATGGCCAGCAGGGGAGGGCAGTTGGGAGGGATCAGGCCAGCAGGGGAGGGCAGTTGGGAGGGACCAGGCCTGCAAGGGAGGGCAGTTGGGGGCAATCAAGCCTGCAGGGGAGGACAGTTAGGGGTAACCAGGCCAGCAAAGGAGGGAAGGGCAGTTGGGGGGGGACACAGGCCTGCAGGGAGGGCAGTTAGGGGCAAATAGGCTGGCAGGAAGGCATCAGGCTGGCAGGGGAGTGGTTAGGGGGTGATCAGGCTGGCAGGCAGAAGCAGTTAGGGGCAATCAGGCAGGCAGGCAGGCAGGCAGGCAGGTGAGCAGTTGGGAGCCAGCAGTCCTGGATTGTGAGAGGGATGTCCGACTGCCCATTTAGGCCCAATCCCGGTAGTATCGGGCCTAAATGGGCAGTTGGACATCCATCGAGGGGGTCCCAGATTGGAGAGGGTGCAGGCTGGGCTGAGGGACACCCCCCCTTGTGCATGAATTTTATGCACTGGGCCTCTAGTATACTATATAATAAAAGAGCAATATGCAAATTGACTGTACCTCCATTACACCCACCAGTCATGCCCACCAGCCAATTAGGAGGGAATATGCAAATAAACCCAACCAAGATGGCTGCAGCCACAGAGAGTAGGAGGGAGGCTTGGGTTTCCCCGGCAATGGAGGAAGCCAAGCTTTCTGCCTGCCCTTGCTAGCCCAGGCCTCTACTCAATGCTACAAACTTTCAATTATAGAAGACAAATAAATCCCAACAGAAATGGCAGCAGCCACGGAGCTAGAGAGAACAGGAGACTAGGGTTGCCTGTGGTGATGGAGGAAGCCAAGCTTCTGCAGCCCTGGCCTGCTTTGGCCTCCACTTAAGGCTACAAAGTTTCAATTATAGAAGATAAATAAATTCCAACAGAAATGGCTGCCACCACTGAACGAGCAGGATGCTTGGCTCTGCTCCAGGCTGTAACGTTTCAATTGTAGAAGATAAATAAATCCCAGATCCCAGGGCCTCCACTTGCGTCGCTGCGGGGCATGGCCGGCCTGCAAACCACCACAGGCCCCTCACCCAGGCCGCCCCACACCCCAAGGGAACCCCCACCCTGATCCAGGATGCCCTTCAGGGCAAACCAGCTGGTCCCCACCCGTGCACCAGGCCTCTATCCTATCTAATAAAAGAGTAATATGCAGATTGACCATCACTCCAACACACAAGATGGCTGGCCCATGTGGTCAAAGATCCTGCCTCCATGTGGACACAAGATGGCCACCACAAGAAGGCCAGCAGGGGAGGGCAGTTGGGAGGAACCAGCCCTGCAAGGGAGGGCAGTTGTGGGCGATCAGGCCAGCAGGGGAGGGCAGTTGGGAGGGACCAGGCCTGCAAGGGAGGGCAGGTGAGGGTGATCAAGCCTGTTGGGGAGTGCAGTTAGGGGTGACCTGGCCGGCAGAGGAGGGAAGTTGGGGGTGACCGGGTCTGTAGGGAAGGGCAGTTGGGGGGTACCCAGGCCTGCAGGGGAGAGCAGTTTGGGGGGACCAGGCCTACAGGGGAGGGCAGTTAGGGGTGACCAAGCCTTCAGGGGAGGGCAGTTAGGGGCAAACAGGCTGGCACGGGAGCAGTTAGGCATCAATCAGGCTGGCAGGGGAGTGTTTAGGGGGTGATCAGGCTGGCAGGCAGAAGTGGTTAGGGGCAATTAGGAGAGCAGTTGGGAGCCAGCAGTCCTGGATTGTAAAAGGGATGCCCAACTGCTCATTTAGTCCCAATCCCGGTGGGAATCTCACAGGTTGAGAACTGCTGCTGTAGAGCCTAAGACCATGGGAAAACACAGATATTTACATTACGATTCATAACAGTAGCAAAATTACAGTTATGAAGTAGCAACGAACATAATTTTATGGTTGGGGGTCACCACAACATGAGGAACTGTATTAAAGGGCCGCGACATTAGAAAGGTTGAGAACCACTGCTCTAGAGTATATAGGCAAGAGAGGAATTACTGGTCCTGTGGTTTGTGAACCTTTAATGCTCCTAGCTAATGCCAAACTGATTTCTCTCAAGAATGTGAGGAAGACAATAACAATGAGCAGTTTTAAATGACTTCTTGATTTTGAAGCTAGTTCTGAAGGCACAGAATCTGGCACAGGGCATACATTTATTATTTCACCTGTACAGTGATAGCAAATGTGATCTTGTGGGAGAATGGGGAGAAAGCATGGTGTAATCGGTACATAGGTCCTGCTGTAAGAGAGAACGGGAACAGGGTGTTCAAACCTTGCCTCCCTAGTAAACTGCTGTGTGGACTTTGACCCTAGGTTCAGTGCCTTTACCTAGAAATTGTGTTAAACAGACAGACACAGATCTAGCAGAACAAATGAGGCACCAAATGCAAAGTGCCAGGCCACTGGTGCGCCTCTCTCTCTCCCTCTCTCTCTCTCTCTCTCTCTCTCTCTCTCTCTCTCTCTCTCTCTCTCTCAGCAGAAAAGCATTAACCTGGCTTAATGTTTCCCCTCTATTTCCTGAAATGTATGGGTGACACTTTGAGACATGTCTTCATTCAGGGCCATTTCTAACCTGCCAAAATTCTTAGGTTCTCACAGTCACATCTTCTGGGAAAAGTGATTTACAATTTCTTTTTGTTTTTAAATCCTCACCTGATGACATGCTTATTGAGTTTAGAGGTGGGGGGGGGCGGAGGAGGAGGAGGGGGAGGAGGGGGAGGGAGAGATAGATGTGGGAGAGAAACATTGAGTTGCCTCTTGTGTGCTCCCCGACTGGAGATCAAACCCGCAACCTTTTGGTGTATAGGAAGAAGCTCCAACCAACGGGCCAGGCAGTGATTTACAACTTTATGGAGTGATTATTGACAGCTGTCACAATTCCTTCAGGATGACCATTCCAAAGGACTCCCTTAAGGGAGAAAAAGATTAAACATTGCAGAATAAAGTACAATCTTTATCTTTACTCCCTTTGTGTGAACACGTATGTCAGACCTACGTCTGCTTCCACAGTCCAGAAAAATTCCAGTTTCACCAGATTATTGCCTGTGTGTGTTTTCGTTTAGAACACATATTTCGGTGTTTACCACAGGAGGTCTGCTTGGAGGAAATGACACAAAGAGCTTAAAAGATAAACATTACACAAATCCAGCAAGTTCAGGGGGATTTCCTAGAAAGGGGTAAGTTTTGGCTTGGTGCTAAATTTTATTTGTGTGCTAAATTTTGTGTGATAAATTATGGAGCAACACACATTGTTTGCATGGATTTTTTTGAAGATTATACAAAAATTTTAATTGGAATTCTGGTAGTATATTAAAAAATTACTTCAAAATAGTATAGGAGCATAGTTACAAAATACAGTGGTACAGAAGGGTTTCCCACCTGATACCATCTTCTAGAAGTTAACACACTTATAATTTCAGTTTTTAATCATTCTGGCAGTTAGCTTCATGTGTCCAAATAAATCACATATAGTAATATTTCTTTTTTTGCTGTGTTTTTATTTTATTTATTTTTTATTGTCTGAAGTTTTACATTTCTTTTTTTGCCCCAGTTGACCTTCCTCCCCCAGTCATTCCCACCAGGGCAAGTCCCCACCGCCCCAGTGTCTATGTCCATTGGTTATGCTAATATGCATGCATACAAGTCCTTTGCTTGCTCTCTAACTCCCCCTCCCCTACCATTTGTCTCTGGATCTATTCTTGTTTATCAAATTATGTTGATCATTATATCCCACATATGAGTGAGATCATGTGATATTTATCTTTCTCTGACTGGCTTATTTCGCTTAGCACAGTGGTCAGTAAACTGTGGCTCGCCAGCTGTGGTTTGCTGCTCTGTTGACTAATGAGTTTGCCGAACACTGGCTTAGCATAATGCTGTCCAGTTCCATCCATGCTGCTGCAAATGGTAAGAGTTCCTTCTTTTTTTACAGCAGTGTAGTATTCCATTGTGTGGATGTACCACAGATTTTTAATCCACTCATCTGCTGATGGGCACTTAAGCTGTTTCCAAATCTTAGCTGTTGTAAATTGTGCTGCTATGAACATAGGGGTGCATATATCCTTTCTGATTGGTGTTTCTGTTTTCTTGGGATATAGTCCTAGAAGTGGGATTACTGGGTCATATGGGAGTTCCATTTTTAATTTTGAGGAGATTCCATACTGTTCTCCATAGTGGCTGCACCAGTCTTCATTCCCACTGGCAGTGCAGGAGGGTTCCTTTTTCTCCACTTGTTTGTTGATTTGTTGATGATAGCCACTCTGACAGGTCTGAGATGGTACCTAGTTGTTTTGATTTGCATCTCTTGAATGAGTAGTGACTGTGAGCATGTTTTCATATGTCTCTTGGCCTTCTGTATGTCCTCTTTGGCAAAGTGTCTATCCTTTGCTGACTTTTTGATTGGATCGTTTATCTTCCTTTTGTTAAGTTGTATGAGTTTTCTTGTTTGCATGGATTTTGAAGATAATAATGTTTTAAGGAAATTCTGTACATTTAGTGGGTCACTTTGGACTGTGCCCTTACTCCTCTGGAAACGTATTAACTTTTCTCTTCCATTAGAGAGAGGAAAAGGCTGAAAATTATTATATGTCAAGCCTTCGCACATGCTCTTAGACTGCCTGCCATTCTCCTCCAATAGCTTTATTTCCTGTGACCCAGCAAAATAACACCTTCTTTCTTCTCCGTGGTGTAGACAAAGCTGGCATTGGGAGGAGGGTGAGGGGTAGTGTTGGGGTAGGGGGTGCCCTTGTTATCTCTCTTGCTTGTTTTCAGAAACTATCACCCTGGCATCTAAGTCAATCTGTAAAACTAGAAGTAATTATAAAACCCCCAACAAAATCCACGCAATCTTAAAAGCAAAGTTACAAGAAATAACTGGAACTAGATTGATACTGTAAGATTATTAAGGTGATTTATTTTTCTATGTCTATTGCCTAAACAGATTTTTGAAACCATATTCTAGCCTACAGCTATATGCAATCATTGTAAGAGTTTAAATTCTGTGTCTCACCCTCTTCGAGGGAAGAGGCCATATTTCACATTTGTAAAATGTTGGGCTTGGTCTGATTCCATGATACCTGGCACTTCTTTTACTTCTCAAATTCCAGGATTTCACTTTGAGTTTCTCTCAGATGAAGTGTTTCGCGTAACAAGGGGAAATTGAGTTTAACATAAAGTTAGCTTGCTACAAAGACGTGGGTAATTAAGAAATCTTCATTATCTTGGTAAGACCTTTTTAGCTAGCTATATTTTGTCTTAATTATGGTAATAATAACAAAGCCAATGAACTTATCACCTTTCCATTAAGTGCCTCCAAATGTTTTATTCAGAAGCACAATGATTCTGAAGAGGGTTATGTGTAATGTGCTCTCTGCATGATGAGCCTTAGCATTTGATTAGATCCCATAATTTTTGAGTTAAAGGTGAAAAGTAGGTATGGAAGCATTGGCTGTTAATTCAGCCTATGCCATTATGAAAGCCTTTACAAAACACAGTTGCTAACTTTCTGATAATGATCTAGGTACTTGGTGTTGTGGCATGTTTCCTAATTACTCTTGCTAGAGGTCAAGTGTCAATGGTCTGTCTTTCACTTTCCTATGTGTTCAAGGCATATGTATGTAAGGTGGTATTGTTTTTCACATACCTGCAATAAAATCCACTCTTTGTGGTGTACAGTTCTGTGCATTTTTGACAAAGGAATAAAGTTGTGTATCCAAAACCATAGTCATGACTCAGAACAGTTCCATTAACCGCAAATTCTCTTGTTCTTCTTTGTAGTCAACTCTTCCCAGCTCCAGCCTCTGGCATCATGGATCTGTTTTCTGTTTCCCTAATATTGCTTGATCAGAATGTCATATAATGAAATCATTCAATATGTAATCTTTCGAGTGTGGCATTTTTGTTTTTCTTGCTTAGATGCATTTGAGATTAAGCCATGTTATCATGTGAATCAGTAGTTCATTCTTTCACATTGCTGAGTAATATTCCCTTGTGTGGTTGCATCATAATTTGTTTATCCATTCACAAGTCGAAGGACACCTCAGTTACTTTGATTTTGGTGATTATGAATTAAGCTGCTATAAACGTTTATATGCAAATTTTAATATGAACATAGTTTTCATATTTCTTAGGTAAATACCTAGGCATGAGATTGCAGGGTAATATGTTAAGTATATATTTAGTTATAAGAAACTGCCAAACTCCCAAATTGGCTGAACCAGTTTGTATTTCTTCCAGTAAGGTATAAGAATTATAGTCGCTCCTTCCTCATCAGCACTTTGTTTAGGTCACAAAAATCTTATGTTTTTTCCTAAATATTTTACAATTTTAGATTTTATACTTATCTCTATTTTCGGTATACACACACACACTCTAGCGGCCCGTTGCACGATATTCGTGCAAGAATAGGCCCCTGGCTTCACTCCCAGCCGCCTGGGAGCCGGCAAGTCCCTGCTCCTAGGGCACCTGGGAGCCGGCATGTCCCCGCTCCTACCGAGAGCCTACACAGCCCGCTTCCTGGCCGCCTGGAGCTGGCAAGTCCTCGCTTCTGTCTGGAGTACCACTCCAGTAGCTCCCTCCACCCACCGCTCCCCTTCCCCTCATAGCAGGCTTCACACCACTCTGAGCCTGCATATGCAAATTAACCTCCATCTTTGTTGGGTTAATTTGCATACTCACCCTGATTGGCTGCGGACGTAGCAGAGTGATGGTTAATTTGCATGTTTCTCTTTTATTAGGTAATGTGTGTGTGTGTGTATACTGAAAATAGAGATAAGGTATACACACACACGCACGCACACCAGTATATATAATATTTAAATCCTCACCTGAGGATATTTTTCCCATTGATTTTTAGAGAGAGGGAAAGGGAGGGAGGAGGGGGGAGAGAGAGATGGGAGGGAGGAAGGAGGGGGAAAGAGAGATACATTAATTGGTTGCCTCCTGCATGTTCCCTGACCTGGAATCGAACCCAAGCCCCTTCATTTGGAGGGATGATGCTCTAACCACTGAACAAACCTGCCAGGGCTCAGTTAATATTTTATATAAAAAGTAACATATAAGTTGTGATTAATTTTTTGCATATGGATATATCTCATTGTTCCAGCATCATTACTGAAGAGACGATACTTTCTCCATTAAATCACTTTGCAATTTTGTAAAAAACCAGTTCTTCATGTCTGAGCAGGCCACTTGTGAACTCCTTATTCTGTTCTGTTGAGCTATGTGGCTTTCTTTCATTGGTACTATACCATCTTAATTACTGCAGCTTTATATTAAGGCTTGCAAATAGGTAATATGAGTCTTCTGACTTTTTCTTTTTCAGAAATTATTTGGCTGTTTTACTACCTTTGTCTTCCCATATAAATGTTAGAATATGCTTGTTAATACCTACAAAAGGGTCGTGGGGTTTTAAATGGGATTGCACTGACCCTACAGATCATATTGGAGAGAATCAGCAGTAATATTAACTGTTCTAATCCATGGGTATAATACGTTTCTTTGGAACTCTTTAAATTTCTTTCATCAGTGTTTTGTATTTTTCATCACAATGTCCAGCACACAATTTTGCTAGATTTATACATTAGATTTAAATTTTTGGTGCTATTATTGTAAATGGTACTGTTTCTAATTTTGATTTCTAATTATTCATTGCTAATATATAGAAATACTATTGATTTCTGTATATTGACCTTGATTTTTGGCACCTTCATAATCTCAATATCTAATACCATCTGCAAACAGAAGTTTTATTTCTTCTTTTTAATTTATATGCCTTTCCCCCCTCTCATTGCCTGAATATACTGGTCGGGTCTTTAGCAAAGTATTGAATAGGAGTGGTGAAAGTATATATCCTTGCTCTGTTCCCAATTTTAGTAGGAAAGCATCTAGTCTTTTAGCATTAAATATGAAGTTATGTGTAGTATTTTTTATTAGATGATTTTTATCAGGTTAAGAAAATTCCCATTCTTTTATAATTGCTGAGAGTTTTTAAAAATCAATGGATATAAATGTTCTTAATTGCTTTTCTCCCTCTGTTGAAATGATCGTGTAGTTTTTCTTCTTTAGTAATTATACTGATTGACTTTTAAATGTTAAGACAACCTACACTTCTTGGATAAATTCAAATAGATTCTGATCCATTTATATATTGCTGGATTTGATTTGATAATATTTTAACTATTTTAATAGATTTTTGAACTTATGCACAGAATTTTTTTTGGTAATGTCTTTGGGTTTGGTATCAAGGTAATGCTGGCTACATAAAGCGATTTTGTACGTATTATCTCTCTTATTTTATGGAAGAAATTGTGTAGGATTTATACAATTTTTTCCATAAGTCTTTTGTAGAATTGGCCAGTGAACCATCAGAACTGGGATTATTTTGTTAGAAAATTTTAATCCAGTAGTTTAATTTCTTTAGTAACTATAGGACCTTTTCAGTTATCTAATGTCCTTGAATGAATTTTGGTAGTTGGTGTTTTTCAAGGAATTTGGACTATGTTGTGTATGTCATTAGATTTATGGTTTAATACCTATAGTATCATTATCATTTTAATGTCCGTGCTGTCTGTAGTAATGTACTGCTTTCATTCCTGGTATTGGAAAATTGTGTCTTCACCTTTTTTCTTCTTGGTCAGTCAAGTCTTAATGATTATACATTTTATTAATCTTTCCAAAGAACTAGCTTTTGGTCTCATGAGGTTTTTTTATTTTATTATTTTTCTATTTTAGTTTCATTTACTTGGGCTCATAAGAAAGCATGAGAAGAGAGAGAAAGAGGAGAAAAATAGTCTATTATGTTAACCTAAATGTATACCATTTGGTCTCATTGAGGTGTTTTTTTTTAAAATTATTTTTCTATTTTAGTTTCATTTACTTGTGCTCACAAGAAAGCATGAGAAGAGAGAGAAGAGGAGAAAAATGGTCTATTATGTTAACCTAAATGTATACCATTGCTATTGCTTTTGCAGAGAGAGAGGGAGGGAAGGAGGGAGGGAGGGAGGGAGGGAGGGAGGGAGGGAGGGAGGGAGGGAGGGAGGGAGGGAGGGAGGAGAGAGAGAGAGAGAGAGAGAGAGAGAGAGAGAGAGAGAGAGAGAGAGAGAAAGAGAGAGAGAGAAGAAGGAGAAGAAGGAGGAGGAGGAGGAGGAGGAGGAGGAGGAGGAGGGGAAGAGGAGGAGAGGAGGAGAGGAGGAGAGGAGGAGAGGAGGAGAGGAGGAGAGGAGGAGAGGAGGAGAGGAGGAAGAAAACAGAGGACTCAACACTGTGCTGGTGGTTTAAGTTTCCTGATCCTGTTGTCCAGAATTCCCAGGTACTTTTTGTGTGTGCTCTGTGAAGAGTTTTTAGTTAGTTGTACGCCATGGGAGAGGCTGCACAGTGAACTTATTCTATCTTGGCATGCATTAGTACTCCTAAGGTGGTTTTAAAGGCAGAAAATTGTACCGTAAAGATGGATAAACTGCTGGTAGACTATGAAGTGGTGGCCATATTTTTTTTTTTTTGAGTCATTATCAGGGTAAATAGGCTAGTACTTTAAAATATATCCCTGGAGGCAAATTATTTGATGTTGGGTTGTGGTTGTTCCGGAAAATCTAGGGAGTGTGTTTATCACATGATTTTGCTCTTTATGACTGACTTTGTTGTCTCTTCTCTATATTTTCATGCCACTGTGACTTTCTTCTTTGTTCTTACTTCACTGAATTGAAATTGCTCATTTCCTTATTTTTCTCTCAAATAAAATGATTCCATTATTGAAAAAAGGAGCCCAATCTTATTCTCCTGGACATTGTTAGCACCTAGCAATAGTGCCTGGTGATTGGTAGGCACTGAGTAAGTATTTGCTGCATAAATCAATGAACCAAACTATGGAAGGCCCATACACATCTTTTCTATACATATAGATGTATTATTTACCAAGAGGTTGTAAAGTCAACCTATCCTTGAGATTTCAATTCTGAGCTAAATCTGATACTTTCCACACACTTTCACAGATTCTCAGGGATTTATGTTCTCATGGTCACCTTTTCACATTGATAATTCAATCCAGTTACAACTTATCTCCTAGGAATCCTTCTTTCCTGCTGCACAGTAAATCGAACATAAAATTTCATTTTTTTTCTGTTTATTCCCAAAATTATTTATGCAAGGGGGTGGTGTGTCTGTGTGCATGTGTGTGCGTGTGTGTGCGTGTGTGTGCATCTGCAAGTGTATGTGTGTGTGCAGCCTTTGAGAAGGTCCAGGATGATGGATAGGTTATCACCTTGAAAACAGAAAACAAACCTGAATGTTATATGCGTCTAGGTATCTGTCCATCATGGTACACAATCTCCTTGCTCCCCTCTGGATTCCATTTTCCTCATGTTATTGTACATAATAATTTATCTTCCCACGCTTCTAGTGAGTTTGGGTCTACTTTCGCATATCCAAAGACCCTCTAATGGGCTCTGCTGCAGTGAAGAGCAATCTAAAATAAAATGAGGAGTCGTGTAAACCCCTTAGAACAGAAAAACTGGCAGAGGCTTTAATGCTTGTTTCCTTTGTCCATTATTTTAATAAGCACATAGAGATTTCATTTTCATCTGGTGTGATGTAAGCCACGCTCTCTACCCTGTTTCCCTTCTTCCTCCATGAAACCCAGATGCAGCTCAAGTCATCTTTGGCTTTCAAATGAAGTTGATCTATCCTGTTACACATCCTGACACATGAAGATGTTCATTCTCAAAGATCATAAAATGGCACACCTCTCTAAAAAGAGTATCACTGCGTATTTGCAAAAGAGCATAAAATTTGGCATCAGAAAACCCTTTCTTGAATCCTGGCTATACAACGTCTACCTGCATTATTTTGAGATAAGTCAAAACTATGGAGGACTAACATACATCTTTTCCACATAAAGATACTTAAATATCAATCCTATAGTTTGGTTCACCTATTGTCTCTTTGGGCCTCAGTTTATCATCTGCAAAATGAGAATGATCATATTTTTTAGCTGCAGAATTGCTGTCGGAATTAAATGAAATACATGCAAAGGTATTTTGTAAAATGTTACTTATGCTATAAATCTTAACTATTGTTGTCATTATTATGTCTCAGTTTTACCAGTGATTATTTCATGAGAGTTGATACCATTGTAATTAGTTATTAATAGCAGGAAAAGAACAAAGGGAAGGCCATATGTTATAGGCATGTAATTTAGGCAGCTTTGCCAGAAAACTGCAGCTTTACACTCCTGAGGGGTCCAACCAAGGGGAGATAGACACATGCCAGTAAAGTTGGGGTGACATAGCTAAGGTACTTGCTTGTCAGTCACACCTGGAAGCAGAGGTCATTGGCCAGAATGGGCGTAGCCACTGCAACCATGAGAAGAGTTGGAATACTTCAGTCATGGAACAAAGGAGTTCACTCTCTTGTTCATCTTGTGATCTTGGTTCCTCTTGGCTCTTTTGGAATTCTTGTTGCAGGGGCACACTTTCTTGACTCCCCTGCATTCTCCCACGTGGCCCAGGGTCATGTGGACCCCACAATAATGGACTAATCCTCCTATATTATAAAGAGGTAATGTGCAAATTGACCATCATGCCATCACAAGATGGTGGTGCCCACAGGGGGGCAGGGCTGGCTGCTCTGCGTGTCTGCCACCAGAGTCCCCTCAGCCCCGCCGGAGGCCTCAGGTCCTCCTGCATCCCCCAATGACTGATAGCTTGCCCAGGCTCCTCCAATGAGCTGCCCATCCCTCTCTTCCTCCTTCTCCCGAAGCTAAAGCCTGACTGTGGTGTCCAACAAATTGGAAGTTATAAGTCATGTCGTTGAGAGTATCCTTCATTCCTCAGCCGGGGCCGGCCGCTCTGTGCGCCTGCTGCCAGAGTCCCCTCAGCCCTGCTGGGGGCCTTGGGTCCTTTTGCACCCCCCACTGACTGAGGCTCAGGCAAGCAGGGCGAGCCGAGGCACAGGCAAGCCTTGGATGGTGGCTTCCCAGCTGCCCACTGCCGGCCCAAGGCTCAGGTAACCAGGGCCGACTGAGGCTTGCACTGCTGGCAGTGGCAGCAGCAGAGGTGTGATGGGGCATCACCTTCCCTGATCACCGGGTCGCCTCCTGCCTCTGAGGGCTCCCGGACTGTGAGAGGTGGCAGGTCGGGCTGAGGGACCTCCCTCCAGTGCATGAATTTCCATGAACTAGGCCTCTAGTGGCCTATAACTAGCCTAATGCTGAACTGGACCCGGCTGCAATAGGGAACAGAAACTCTGGAAACTGGCTTTGCCTTTAGCCCTACTAAATCCCCAGCTACACTTCTTCCACAACTGGATTAAGGGAAATGGGACTTTGGAAATTTAGGGTTGTAATTCCATACGAATAAAAATCACTCATTCTCCCATGTGAGTGTCAGAAAATTCTTTTTTTCTACACAGTGTTAAGGACCCTACCTCCAGCACCCAGTGGGAAAAGGAGATAACTCAGCTTCCCTGTTAACAGAGTTATTTACTTTCCAATTCTGAAGCCAAAGCCTGGCACCACTCCCAATAAATTCTGAAGCAGTTACTATATAAAGTATAAGGCATATACTTTACTATATATGGAAGTACCTAAAAGTTAAATAGTGGCCAAGGTGACCTTCTCCATACACAAATGGTGCCCTTCTATAAGGGCACTTCTTTCTATCTTATCACCATATGTCAGTCTCTTTCCTTTCTTTATCCCAGGGGTCAAAGGATTTCCATGGGGGGATGCAGAGGATTAAAGGTGAGGAGAAAAAAAGTAACAAAAATGGTGTAAACGAAGAGGACCCTGCCAGTCACTGGTTCCTAGTTATATTCAAGAAATAGGATCTGTGCAGGCAAAGTTTCCGTCAGCCTCTTAGAACAAGCATGCTCAATGCAAATAAATATGTTTAAGTAGCTTCCCTCATGTTTGTATTCTCATTAACCTAATGACCAAATCACTGTGAGTGGAAATTCTTGGTGGTTTTCAACTGCAGCTAAATGTGATCATATAAACTGTATATTAAGTTCAAAATTTATGACCAGAAATGTTTGCAGTGCAGACGAATTGTGCGATAGACTCTAGTTGAGGAACTATAGCTATGCCCTAGGAATCATAGAACTGACATTATCCACGTCAAATCTCTTCGGAGAGCAGCACTGGGTCTTTTGGTATTTCTTTGGTTAGTACGGGACTTTGATTGATTAAATGAAAAGAGAAAAAAATGTTCTGGAAAATTACTTATAGTGATGAGCTACAAAAAAGCATATAAGTGTGGCCAAGTGCTTTGCCATTATAGTTAAGTAAATCCATTGGAGTTTAATGGTCATCTTTCAAATCCATTCACTATGATCAATGTCCTTGGGTTTGGAAGGCTAGCCTGCACCATCTCTCACTCATGAAAACAATTTCCTTAAAAATAACTGAAAGGCATTTTTACAATAAAATGAAGGGAGTTTAGACAACAAAATATAAATCATTTTCTGTATAGATTTCCTAGTTTTCAGATGTTCTTTCAACTCTACATACATATAATTTTTTGTAGTTTTTCTTAGTGATCTGATTTATAACCTGCTTTGACTTAACATTATGCCATTAACACTGCCCATGATGATAACATAGTGTTCATCATTATCTCTCATAAAAGCTGCTTACTAACATTTTGGCAGCATTCCATTAACTTAATGTGCCATCATTTACATAGATATTTAAATTGTTCACAAGTATTGTCTGGTACAGATATTAGTGCACTATCTTCATGGATATAGCTTTTTGCTGTTATTTTCTGTAATTTCTTTAGGATGCATTTCCTAGTAGACTCAAAAATTTATTGTGCAACTTTACAGTGCTACAAGTACATAGGAATGTCCTTAGGACAACACAATAATGCCACTTTTTGTGTGACTATTTAAAGCTTCTGAAGAATTTAAATAATTTAATAGGAATAAATTATCTCAAAGTTGACTTTACATTTTTATTAACATTGAGTCAAACATTTTCTATATATTTGTTTATTACAGCTTCCTTTTGTGTGAGTAAACTGTTTTCTCAGTTCTCTTTATGATTTCTTAGATGGCTTCAAATAATGGAAATGACCATTTCTCTAAAGACTTGAAAAATCATATTTGACTTTTTATATTTTCCAAAGGCTGAAAAATTGTAATTTAATGGAATCTTTGAGTTTATTTTGAAGAGTTGGGACTCATTTGCATACTTCAAGTTGACAGCTTTAATAAAAGAATATGTTTCAGATTTCTGTGTGTAATCATGGAGAAAGAAAAAGTTGGTAAGCAAATATGAATGAAGAAGAATCAAAATATTCCAAGGGCAGAGAGTTATTGCAAACTGACTAATGTGTAACTATTTCTTATTTCTTCACAGGACAAAATTGAGAAACTGATGAACATTTGAAGGAATTATATCCTGTAAATGTGCTTCCTATTTTTATATTTTCTGGAAGGTTTTGTGTAATTGTGAAATTCTATGTTTCTTGGAAGTTTGCTGGAACTCTTCTGCAGTAGTGCCTGAATGTGGATTTTTGTGTGAAAATTTCTGAATAATCATGGCACTATCCCACTTCTTCCCAACTCTGTTATTATTATTTTTGCTAGTGTATTTTCATTTCATCTCAGTTTTCAACATGTTTGGCATACAATTATTCATAGTGCTCTCTTAGCATTTAAAAATCTCTAATGTAACTATAGCTATGCCTTCTTTTTAATCACATTTTAATTTGTTTTTTTCTCTCTGTCTCTTTTTCTGGAGTAATTTTCCAGAGAATTATCAAGCTTATCTGTTCAAATAGCTGTATTTGTCTTTGGTGATGTTCTCTAATGACTTTGTTTTCTATTTCATTTATTTTCTGCTTTTAAGTTGATTTACTTTTTTGTAATTTTATTATACTTCACTCATTAATTTTTGATTTTTGCTTTTCTAATATAAGCGTATTTTAAAGCTAAAATTTCCCTCTAAATACCACTTTAACTATATTCCACAGGCTTTGACATGTAATATTTCCTTCTGAATATTTTAACATTTTCATTATTATTTTCTTTTCAGGTTTTTAGTTATTTAAAAGAGGTATTTTAAATTTCTAAATGTATGGAAATTCTTAAAATTTTCATTATTGATTTCTTATTTAAGTGCTTTATGGTAGGAAAACAATCTATATATCAATTCTTTGAAGTTTTTTGAGACTTAATTTGTGGTCAGTGTTTGTAAATACTAATTTTAGTAAGTTGTCCTAGTATGCATGGAAAGAATATATATTTAAAAACTGACAGATGCTGATTTATATATGTTCATTTATCAATCATGTTTATATTGTTCAAATCTTTAGTATATTTATTTGTTTTATATTCTTGTGTTATTGGTAATGTAGGGTGTGTATTGAAATATTTTACTGTGAGGGTGGTTTTAACATTTTTTCCTGTAATTTTATGTGTTTTTATTTTGCTGGTAGATTTTGAGGTATTTTTAAAATTAGGATACAACTTTATAACTGTTATATTTTCTACATGAGATGACATTTTATCAATGTTAGCGTCAATCACTGATAAAAGTTTTCTCAAAGTTTATTTTGACTGATATAATATCTCTATGCAAACTAATTTTATTTATTTATTTTTTTAAAAAAATATTTTATTGATTTTTTATTGAGAGGAAGGAAGAGGGATAGAGAGCTAGAAACATTGATGAGAGAGAAACATCGATCAGCTGCCTCCTGCACACCCCCAACTGGGGATGTGCCCACAACCAAGGTACATGCCCCTGACCGGAACCAAACCTGGGACCCCTCAGTCCGCAGGCCGACGCTCCATCCACTGAGCCAAACTGGTTTCGGCTATGCACACTAATTTTAAAAGTGTTTTCCTGGTATATATTTTGACCTTCAATTATATTTTTATGTGTTTTTTTTTTTGTAATTAGAAATAAATCCAATCTGACTATCTTCTAACTGACAAATTACTCCATTTAATACATTGTAATTATTGATATACTAGAGGCCCGGTGCACGAATTCGTGCATGGCTGGGGCCTGGCTGGCTCACCCCTGTCAGGGCTGATGGGGCCTGGCTGGTGTGGGAGAGAGTACCTGGGAGGTTGGCTGGCCGGCCCAGCCCCTGATCAGGGTTGGGGGCCAATCGGAGAAGGGGCCAGTCAGGGGCAGAAGCTGCAGGCGGTTGGCCGGCTGGCCCCACCCCCTGCTTGAACTTCTGGTCAAATTCCTGGTTGAACTCTTGACCAGGGAACAATTTGCATATTAGCCTTTTATAGATTAGAACTTCTTTGTATCGTCTTCTGTGCTTATTATATTTTCCATTTTCCTGTTTTTTTGTTTGAGCAGAGTAAATAATTTCAAGATTCCTTCCAGCTCTAATATCCTATGATAGTATAAAGCAGATAATAACGACATAAAAACTAGTATTGTAAGCTAATAGCAACCAGTATGAGAGAGAAGTCAGGAATGGCTTTGCTTGAGCGCAGTCTTGAAGGATAAATTCTATCTGAATTAACAGAAAGATGAAAATTAATGGTAGGAAACAAGTTGAGGAATATGCAGTGTGAAGTTTATGTATTTGGGAATAGAAATTAATGAGGACAGGGAAGAAAGGTGTTAGGTCACGACTACCAGAAGAAAACTTAGACCTAGAAGGAAGAGGGAAGAGGAGAGGAAAAGGGGCTGAGAGATGATTACTGTATAACCTGAGCATTAGAAATACTACAAACATATCTTGCAGATGTTTATACCAGAGACCAGAGAGTAGCTTTAAATCTTACAATGGGCACTCCCTCAACTTAGAGTGGTAAAGCCAAATACTCTTATCTTTTGTGTCCTTTTGATATAGAAGACTCCGGTTGGAAGCGAATTGTTCTTGGTGACATTGGGTGCGTGGGAAGCATAGGTGACAGTGTTTTGACCACTGAAATCCTGTTTCCAAAAGGATGGGGACCCATATCAGTGCAAGTGACATTCAAGCTGTCACAACATGCTAGGCTCCCCATATACTGTCTATCTGTAGCCCTTTATGGGAGAGATGATGCTTTTTGGAAATGCTTATTAAGAAAGCTCAGAAAATAAACTTGAATTCCTAAGACCATTTATACTTTTTGTAAATAAAAGGGCAAAGTCTGTCTTATACAGTGTTTTAGAAAATGTTTACTTTGTATTTTTAAAATATATATATATATATATATATATATAATATTAGTATTTTTTATTGGTTTCAGAGAGGAAGGCAGAGGGAGAAAGAGAGTGAAACATCAATGATCAGAGAGAATCATTGATTAGCTGCCTCCTGCACACCCCCTTACTGGAGAATGTGCCCTGAGCAGGAATTGAACCGTGACCTCCTGGTTCACAGGTCCACACTCAACCAGTGAGCCACACCAGCCAGGCGAAATTGCTTATAATTTTGGGGAAAAAGGGAATAGAAAACACTGGTCAAGAAACCCTGTTGTAAGAGAACAGTGTTTGTGTTCCCTCATTTACATTCTAGTCCGGGAAATGGTCTTTCATTAGATGATAAGAGAAAAGCAGGAGGCATGTTTATGACCCTTCTATTAAAACCAAATTTATGGGTGAAAAAGAAATAATGACTGAAAATTTACAAGAATGCAGCAGTGTGTCGTGCAGCTTTTGCTCTTGCTATCATTAATCTGTGCTGCCCAATGACTGCTCTAATCCCAGGGAGCTGAATGATGGTGATAAAATATCTCTCCTACATTAGCAATCTGAATGGAGTAACAAAATGTCACTTTGTCAAAGATTAGTTGTCGACAGGGGGTCAAAAAGCAAATGCACAATTCAGTTCCACTAAAGGTCCCCTACTTTCACTGCCAACTGAAGATAACTGCTATTAGGGCTGAAATTTGTGTAAACTTCCTCAGGCTGCATTTGAAGTTTTGTTCCCATTATATCAAAAAGGTCACAGTACAAGGAAAGCTGAATAATTTCTGTGATGCTCAGCTATCAAAACTCTTTTCCATAAACAGATAATAATTAAAAGAGTGTGCTGCCCTAGCTGGTGTTGCTCACTGGTTAGAGCGTAGGCCCATGCACTGAAGAGTCACCTGGTTGAATTCCCAGTTAAGGGCACGTACCTGGTACCTAGGTTGCAGGTTCGATCCACAGCCATGGTTAGGTGCATGCAGGAGGCAGCCAATGGATGTGTCTTTCTCACATCTATGCCCTTCATTCTGTTTGTCTCCCTCCCTCCTTCCTTTTCACACTCTCTAAAAGCCAACGGGAAAAATATCCTCAGGCAAGGATTAACAACAAAAAAGGAGTATGCTCCTAGCACAGAGATAGATTGATCAAGGAGCAGATTAGTAACCTAGACCTCAAATAAGTAAAAACTTAGCATACAGTTAAATCCTTAAATTCTCAGCTAAATGTCAATGTACTCCATATTAATGGAGCAAAGAGCACACGTTGCCTATTTTCCTGCCTTCTGCATCTCTCTCCTCTCCAGGTCTGTGATAGTTAATTCCTTTTTGTAGATTCAGGCCCACTCTAGTACCAGAAGAAGCTTGACCTTCCACTGGATATATTGTGAACATATTCTAAGAAATATTGTCTTTAACTCCATGTATCATAATCACCTGGCATTCCATCATAGAGGTGAAGACTAACATCTTTAACCCATCCTCTATTGTCGTGCATGTGAAATTTTGAAAACGCTGATTACATCGTTTTGTATCCCACTTTTTATTTGGACTTTTAATATAAATAATATATATTCTTTGGGGATGTTTTATTTAATGCTATGTCACATGGGTCTTCCCTTTCCCAATGGTTGTACATAGAGATCCCCCCCCCCAAGTATTGTCTATTATTGTAAATAAAAATATGATCCGAGTCTTTATATATGTCCTAAGGATAGTTTACAGAGGTGAAAAATAAGTCTGTGGTCTCACAAAAATCATTTTGTGAAAAAGAGAGGGTAAACCAAGACCCATGTATATCTTGTAAGTCCAGTGGTTCCATGGAGGAACCTGAGGGAGAAGTCATACCCCTGATTGGCTATGGACTTGATTGCTAACTCCAATGGGGTAACATAAATAGAAATGAGATAGTTGAGTGGGAGGAAGTTCCCCTGCTTCTCTGCTTGCTTCTCAGCCTCTTCCTTGCTTTTCCACAAGGAGGAAAAGCAGTAAATCTGACTGCTTAGAGCAGGGATTAACAATCTCTTCTTATAAATCTCCGAAAGTAAATATTTTGGGCTTTGCAGGCCATGTGGTCTTTGTGGCAACTATTCAACTCTGTTATGGTGGAGTGAAATAGACAGGCAATATGTAATTGAATGGACATGGTTTTGTTCAAATGAAACTTTTTTAAAATATATTTTTATTGATTTCAGAGAGGAAGGGTGAGGGAGAGAAAGATAGAAACATCAATGATGAAAGTTAATCATTGACCGGCTGCCTCCTGCACGCTCCCTACTGGGGATCGAGCCTGCAACCCAGGCATGTGCCCTTGACTGGAATTGAATCTGGGACCTTTCAGTCCACAGGTAGACGCTCTATCCAATGAGCCAAACCAGCTAGGGCTCAAATGAAACTTTATCAACAAAATTAGATCGTGGGCTAGATTGGGCCTTCACGCTGTAGTTTGCTGAACAGTGACTTCAAGCCCAAAATACTGGACAAAATTCAGTAGTGGCAAGGGTCACCATGCATGTAAATACTTAATTTGGTGGCTACTTCTCCAGACCTTGTAACTAGTAAACTGAGGAGGGTCAATGGATAGTGTTGGCCATCTTCCTTTTTCTTTTTTCTACCTGATATTGGTCATTGCCTTGAGCCTGCAGATGGTAAAAAGTAGATCCAGGTTTACATGTAAAAGGTAGATGATTCTGCCCAAGGCCTTGAAACTGAGCTCTGTATTATAACCCTTATTAGGAGCACTTTTCTTTAAGGAGTGTTGGGTGAGGCATTGCTAAAAACAGAGGGATTTTATTAAGCATATGCTATAATTTCTTCTGTGTTGAGCTCTTTTAGAAAAACTTGCTTGATAAGAGGGTCATAGAGCACAGATTGGGATTTCTTAGGTCCTCTAGTTAGAATCCACCAATAGTTCATCCCGCAATTTTCATGAAAGCAGTACCTTTTCTGCATGCACTGTTACCATGACATTTCAGCACTGTTACCATGACATTTCTGCACAATGGATTATAATTTTTCCCCCTGGCTAAAACTAAAGAATGTCACCTCACTGTCTGCCTGTATGTGACTGTTGTTGAGAGGGCAGCATTTAGAGATGGCAGCAGGCCAGCTGGACTAATCTGGTTGTGAGTGGAGTGGGAGGCTTCTGGCCTGTCCCATAGAATCTCCAGTGAGAAAACGCTAATGAAAAATAGATTAGATTTTTACCAAGTGGAGCTTTGGGTGTCAAATGCCTACACTGTACCAGTTCCTATCCTCATTACAATAACTGTCATACGAATTGATTCATATCATGCTTTTATTTTATTTCGGTCCTTATGGAAATTTTATCAGAAAGAAATAAGATTCAGGAGTATATTCTCTGCATGGTCCCTGGGAACCAAGGGTCCCTGTAGCGTTGAGGTTTATTGTCTTGCTCAGGCAGTCTGTGGAGTTGCTTTATGAAAACTGACGTTCTCAGCTGGGAAAAGCACCTCATGGGGAGAAGGAGAGTGAGGAACTGCTCAAAGGAGCAGGCAGTAGTCAGCAGCAGAAACTGGAGACATAATTTATGTATACAAAACGATACAGGTGCTGTGCCGGGGAAACTTTTTAAAAGGAATTGAGATAAATAATAATAATAACCAAGAGAGCAGAAAACAAAATGGCGAAAGTATTCTGTAGAGAGCAGCGGCTCACTACACCCCTCTCTAGAATGCTTTTATCACATGTAGTCATAGCCAAGGCCCTGAGAAGACTCATGTGAAAGAGCCTGTTTAACTTCATTGAACCCAGAGTGTCTGGAAAGGACTTTGCCCTAGAGGCCATTTTTTATGTATGTTAATAAGATAGCACAGAACATGATTTGGAAAACTGACTTGTATGGGGTTATTCACATAGTCTTGCTCTATTAACAGGAGCTTGGCCACGTTAAGGGTGCTAGTTGTGGCCCTGATCAAAACTCGTTGTTCCAGAAAGAAGAGCAAAGTAACGATATTTACTGAGATTCCATCAATTTGTTCTCTTTATGAGTCTGTTTCTGTTTTATTTTGTCCTTTAGATTCCACATATAAGTGAAATCATATGGTGTTTGTGTTTTTCTGACTTCATTTAGTATATTAACCTCTAGATCCATCCGTGTTGTCACAAATGGTAAGATTTCTTTTTTATGGCTGAGTAATATTCCATTACTCACTCTCTCTCTCTCTCTCTCTCTCTCTCTCTCTCTCTCTCTCTCTCTAGATGCCCGGTGTATGGATTTGAGCACCGGTAGGGTCCCTTGGCCTGGCCTGTGCAGATTGGGCTGAAACCAGCTCTCTGACATCCCCTGAAGGGTCCTGGATTGTGAGAACATGCAGGACAGGACAAGGTGCATGATTGGGGCCAGGGAGGACTGCAGGAGGGCTCCAGGGCATGTCCAGCCTGTCTCACCCAGTCCTAATTGGGCGGACCCTAGCAGCAAGCTAACCTACTGGTCGGAGCGTCTGTCCCTTGGTGGTCAGTGTGCATCATAGCGACTGGTCTAACAGTTGAACAGTTGGACACTTAGCATTTTAGGCTTATATTATATTATATTATATTATATTATATTACATACACACATACACACATACACACACACACACACACACGCACTGAGTGGCCAGATTATTATCTCTAAACGCATAATAATCTGGCCACTGTGTGTGTGTGTGTGTGTGTATGTATTCTTCTTTATCCAGTTGCCTATTGATATGGGCATTTAGGTTGCTTTTGTATCTTGACTTGTAATGCCCTTTATTTTATAACCCCATATTATTTTCCTCACTTTAAAAGAAACCTGAGATTCTGAGTGACCAAGTGGTTTTTCCAAGGTATAAAATACTTTGATTATGCAAATAAGCCAGGTTATTTTTCTCCTAGTACCAGGCTTTTTGAACTAGACCAGAGAAGGCAAGCAGGTAACCATTTCCTGGTAAAGGGAGAAATATCCTGGTTTGCCTGGGATCCTGGAATGTGGGGACTTTCAGTGACAAAAGCAGGTGATTCTCAGGCAAACTGGAACCAGTTGGTCATCTTACATTCCTTTCTCTAATTCCCATAATAAAGATAGATGGGCCATCCTGGCACTCTTTTCTGCTGAGCCTGCATGTGGTCTCAGAATCTTTCTGGACACTGTGCTCCAGGAAGCCACTGCAGATTGGAGGGAACATGGTGTGTGTGTGGGTTGAGGAAGTTTGGTGGAGAGGTTGAGGGAGGTTATTTTTCATCTCTACCTTATAGTATGCTGACTCATATGAAATCTGTTACATGCCAAGTAGCCAGGGTGTAATATGCTGGCTCATATAAAATATTTTGCATATTAAATAGCCAGGGTGCTAAGCGAGGGCTTTTAGAGAGTCTGTCTCTGCTTATCAGACTCCGCAATGAGCTGACATTGAGTTATTTTTTTCTTCCCTTTAGCCTAATATCTTTCATTTGTGATCCAAATCCATTCTCCCCTATTCCCAGATGCATTAAATCTGAGCTAGTCTTGTTCTTGTATCTTATTTTAGCCTCAGCTAAAGGACATGCCTTAAACAAGTGATTTACTCACTTAATATCGAAAAAGGTGCTTCTACCAATTTGAAAACAGAATCCGTTTATTGAAGCTTCTTTGTAGAGTGGAAATATGTTTCTTCTCCCCTTTTTCAACATGAAATTTTAATTACGTCATTGATCAAAATCAGTATTAAAATGGGTAGGACTTAAAACAATGAAATCCTTCAAGTCTCAGGTTATATATCATCTTAGCATTTTCTGATACCCTGCACTAAAAGCCAGCCCTGATCCTCCATGCCTGTACAGTTTGTCATTAAGCTTCTAAAACGGAACACATATAAAGAAAAGAATATAGCCTTTCCATGAAGGTGGCACTGAAAGTGAAGAAGAAAGCAAAGCCCCTGCCTCCTGCCAAAGCAAAGGCTTTAAAGGCAAAGAAAGCAGTGCTGAAAGGTATCCACAGCCAAAGAAGGTCCACTGGTCACCCACCTTCCAATGTCCAAAGACACAGAGGCTCTCAAGGCAGCCTAAATACCTTTGGGATAAAGAAGCATCCCCAAGAGAAACAAGCTTGACCACTATGAAAAAGATAGAAGTCATTAAGAAGCTAGAAGTCAACCATACACTTGGGTTCATTGTGGATGTCAAGGCCATTGAGCAGCAGATCAAACAGTCTGTGAAGAAGCTCTATGACATTGACATGGCCAAGGTCAACCACCTGATCAGGCCTGGTGAAGAGAAGAAGGCATATGTTTGACTGGCTCCCGACTATGATGCTCTGGATGTTGCCAACAAGATTGGGATAATCTGAGCAGAGTCCAGCTGGCTAATTCTGAACATATAAATTTTCACTGTAAATCAAAAAGAACACAAATCATCCTATCTAATGAAAGGGTAATATGCAAATTAACCATCGCTCCGTGACAAATATGGTGGCACCCATAGCCACAAAGATGGCAGCGTGGCCTGGAGCCACAGGGCCAGTGGAGCAGGCAGGAGGCTTGGCTTCCTTTGTCGCTGGGTAATGAAGGAAACCAAGCCTCCTGCACACCCAGACTGGCACTGAGGGAGACATGTGGGGAGTGAGCGAGGTTCCCTGTCTGAGGGTTCCAGATCTGCCATTCCTTTCACCGCTGATTCCACTCCTCACAGGAATCCTCCACGCAAAAGCTGTTCCATGAAAATATGTCATGTCCTTATGGGTGAATCCTAAATTGAATGAGTGTCACATCTGGGCAACCTAACTCCCGTTAGAAAAAGGACCTGGGAGGAGGGATTTAGGAATCACGAAGCCATCTTGACCTGCTTGGTCTCTGGGACTGCTGTCAAACACAGGCAGTCTGAGACCCTCCAAAACACCAACTGAGCTAAACCTGAGAACCAAGGTATTTTCAAGGCCCAAAGTTGACAGGGTTAAGGGGCAGGGGAGCAAAGCAAACAGAACAGCCAACTCAACCAAAGAAGCAGGAGCCTAAGATAACACAGAGAAATGTCCTGGCCACCAATGCTCTCCTGCAGATGTGGTGCCCACACTGGCGTGGGGGTGGGGGTGTGTATGTGCAGAATTTAAGGCCACTGCCAGGAGGGAAAGTCGAAGCATACCTAAAGATGTTTTGTACATGTCCCACAGTTGAGGAGCAGAGTCAGAATCAAGAAGGAAAGTCTTACCTCAGCGCTGGGGTGTTTAAAAGTATCTAAAAATAATAAGTTCCATCACCTGCAGCACTTCCAAAGAGCTAGTGCCACAAACCTTAGCCTATCTGGAAGTTCGGTGCTGCTGGAAGTTGCTGGCCCTGCTTTCTCCACGGTGGACAAAGACTGAGAGAGGAGAGATGATACGGTGGCTGCAGTGGTCCAAATCCTGTCATTGTCTCTGTTACCTAGCTTCTGCGCCCTCTAGGACAGCCTCAGTACCAGTGCAGAGGCTTTGGAGAAGGTAGTGGTGAGCAGAATGCTTTTGACTCTGGATACCCAGTGAAACTGCTGTCAAGAGCCTTTCTAGGGCTGGCAGGAAAACACAGCAATGAGGGAAGAATAATGTCTCAAAACGAAGAGGTTGGTTTTTTCCCCCTCATCAACAAAATGTGAATATTACCTAAGCCACAGACTTTGTGAGAATTAATTGAAATAAAATTCCAGAAATTGAGTAACAGCCAGGCTGAAGTGGATAGGTTGGTTGAGCGTGAGTGTGGTCCTGTGCATGGAAAGGTTGCAGGATCGATTCCAGGTCAGGGAACATACCTGGCTCATACCTGGGTTTCAAGTTGGATCCCTGGTTAGGGCTCCTAAGGAATGCAATTGAAGGGATGTTTCTTACATTGAGGTTTCTATCTCTCTATTCCTCTCCCTTCCACTCTCTCTAAAGATCAATGGAAAAATGAATTAATGCCATATCTACAAATGTGGATAATCTAAAAAGAAAAAGTGTGTGTGTGGGGGGGCCCTAACCAGTTTGGCTCAGTGGATAGAGCATCAGCCTGTGGACTGAAGGGTCCCAGGTTTGATTCCGGTCAAGGGCATGTACCTTGGTTGCAGGCACATCCTCAGTTGGGGGTGTGCAGGAGGCAGCTCATTGATATTTCTCTCTCATCGATATGTTTCTAAGTCTCTGTTTCTCTCCCTTCCTCTCCATGAAAAAAATAAGATTTATTAAGAAAAAAACAACAGGGTAAAAGGTTGAATTGTACTGTATAATTTAAAGCGTGTAAAATAATATAACTTTTTAAGATATATTTTATTGATTATTGATTTTTTACAGAAAGGAAGGGAGAGAGATAGTTAGAAACATTGATGAGAGAGAAACATCAGCTGCCTCCTGCACAACCCCTACTGAGGATATGCCCTCAACCAAGGTACATGCCCTTGACCAGAATCAAACCTGGGACCCTTCAGTCTACAGGCCGATGCTCTATCCAATGAGCCAGAACAGTTAGGGCATAATATAACTTTTTAGGGGGCATATATGTTATCTATACTAATAAAAGAGTAATATGCTAATTAGACCAGACATCTTTTGGACATCCATCCAGACAAAGCCACGGTGGTGGGGGCTGAGGCAGAGGCTGTTAGGGGCAATCAGGCTGGCAGGGGAGGGCACTTAGGGATGACCAGGTCGGCAGGGGAGCAGTTAGGCATCGATCAGGCTGGCAGGGGAGTGGTTGGGGGTGATCAGGCTGGCAGGCAGGCAGGCAAGTGGTTGAGAGCCAGCAGTCCCGGATTGTGAGAGGGATGTCCGACTGCTGGTTTAGACCCGATCCCACAGGAATCAGGCCTAAACCAGCAGTCGGACATCCCCTGAGGGGTCCCAGATTGGAGAGGATTCCAGTTGTGCTGAGGGACACCCCCCCCATGAACAAATTTTGTGCACTGGGCTTCTAGTAAATGTATAACTATGCATTTCACAAAGCGGTCACAGTCTTTAAGAAAACACACACACACACACACACACACACACACACACACACACATATATATACATATATATATATATATATATATTGGTATTGATTTCAGAGAGGAATGGAATGAAGAGAGAGAGAGAGAGAGAGAAACATCAATGATGAGAGAGAATCATGATTGGCTTCCTCCTGCATGCCCCCTACTGGTGATCTAGCCTGAAAACCAGGCATGTGACCTGACCAGGAATCAAACCCTGAACTCCTGGTTCATAGGTCAACACTCAACCACTGAGCCACAGAGGCTTGGTGTGATCACACCCTTGCAATCACTACCCAGATTAAGAAATAGAATATTATCAGTACCCTGGAAGTCCTCTTCATGTTATGTCTCAGCCATTGCCCTCCTTCTAAAATTAACCACTTTCCTGACTTTATTACTGTGGAATAGGTTTACCTATTTTTGAGCTTTATATAAATGGAATCTTGTGTCTAGCTTCTTTCATTTATCATTGTGCTTGTCACAGCCTTTTAGGTTATTGTACATAGTAATTGTTCATTTTTCCCCTCATCCTATCTAATAAAAGAGTAATATGCAAATTAACCATCACTCCACCACACCCACTAGCCACACCCACCAGCCAATCAGGAGCAATTATGCAAATTAACCCAACCAAGATGGCTGCAGCCACAGAGCAAGCAGGAGGCTTGGGTTTCCCTGGTAATGGAGGAAGCCAAGCTTTCCACCTGCCCTGGCTGGCCTAGGCCTCCACTCAAGGCTACAAAGTTTCAATTATAGAAGATAAGTCCCAGATACCAGGGCCTCCACTTGGGTTGCCGGGAGGCGTGGCCAGCCTACAAACCACCACAGGCCCCTCACCCAGGCTGCCCCATGCCCCAAGGGAACCCCCACTCTGATCCGGGACACCCTTCAGGGCAAACCAGCTGGCCCCCACTCATGCACCAGGCCTCTAACCTATCTAATAAAAGAGTAATATGCAAATTGACCATCACTCCAACACACAAGATGGCTGCCTGCATGTGAACACAGGATGGCTGCCACAAGATGGCCAGCAGGGGAGGGCGGTTGGCAGGGGGACCAGGCCTGCAAGGGAGGGCAGTTGGGGGCGATCAAGCCTGCAGGGGAGGGCAGTTGGGGGTGACCAGGCCTGCAGAGGAGGGCAGTTGGGACGGACCAGGCCTGCAGAGGAGGGCAGTTAGGGATGACCAGGCCTGCAGAGGAGGGCAGTTAGGGGCAAACAGGCTGGCAGGGGAGTGGTTAAGGGGTGATCAGGCTAGCAGGCAGAAGTGGTTAGGAGCAATCAGGAAGGCAGGCAGGCGAGCAGTTGGGAGCCAGCAGTCCTGGATTGTGAGAGGGGTGTCCGACTGCCTGTTTCAGCATGATCCTACTGGGATCAGGCCTAAATGGGCAGTCAGACATCCCTTGAGGGGTCCCAGATTGGAGAGGGTGCAAGCTGGGCTGAAGGACACTCCCCCCAACAACGCCCCCCCCCCCCCCCGTCCACGAATTTTGTGCACTGGGCCTCTAGTTACCTTATAATAGCTCTTAGTATGCCATAATAGTTTTATGCACTCTACTGTTGATAGGCACTTGTGTAAGTTCTAGTTTTGGCCCAGACTATGATATGAAAACCATGACTATAAGATGATCTTCCCCACATGCATGACGATAGAAAGATATCACATTGCCCTGGGTGATTTTTTTTCCTCACAATTCCTCATGGTGATTTATTCAGCTTCAAGTCTTTTCTAAGTTTTTCCAAAGAAAGATTCGGCACCAGCAGGTAGTTTGGCCTTGTCTTTCAGACAGGAGAACACTTTGGGGCCATGTTCTGTTTTGGTGATATAGTTCATTCACTGTTTAACAATGGTGAGATGATTGTCATTTGTGAGACCCGTCCTAACTGCACAATGGTTTCTGATTAGGATAAGACTGAAATTGTTGCTGATTAATGTAACACACTGTGGTTGGCCTTTAGTGCCCCACATCGCCTTAGATGAAGGTGGCACCTGTAAAAATCAATAATGCATGAGTAGAGAAAGCTCTGAGGTAGCATTTCTGTTAAGTCCAGATGGAAGGACAGAATCAAAGTTTCTCAGTTGCCAAGTTTCTCGTTTTATTCATATCGAAGTGTTTATATGGAGCACGCATGTTGTGGGTTAGCCAAGAGAAATATGTCATTATTTCTACCTGCAAGTAGCTTATAATATCCTAGGTTGAGACAAGGCATTTAAACAAATACAATTAAAAGGCAATGCAGCCCTAGCCAGTTTGGCTTAGTGGATGAAATGTCGGCCCACTAACAGAAGGGTCCCAGCTTCGATTCTGGTCAAGGGCTCGTACCTTGGTTGCAGGCTCCATCCCTGGCCACAGGTCGGGGTGTGTAGGGGAGTCAACCATCCATGTGAGCACATCAATGTTTCTCTCTCTCCCCGTTTCTCCTTCTTCCACTCTCTTTAAAAATCAAAGGAAAAATATCCTCAGGTGAGGATTAACAAGAACATAAAAAGGCAATGCAAGGCATTAGGTGGGTAGGTTGCAAAGTATGTTATACCAATAGAAAATGTATCAGATTAAAAAGAGAAAAAAGGAAATATGTAATCATTAAGGAGGATTGTACTTAAGACGGGTCCTGATTTTATGTGACAGTGAAATAGAATAAGTAAATAAGGAACAAGACCTCTCACGGTTAGAGCTGTTTCTATCTTCCCACTTTTAGGCCAGGGTTGAGTGCTTAGTAGGAAATCTAAGAATTTTTAAATTGACATCTTGAGTAATTCCTAATGTATATTGCATTCATTACCCCTGAAGGTGCCAGAACATAAACAGCCTCTTTCTAATGGTGGTATCTCATTTGGCATTCATAAAGTGATTTTATTTACAAGTGGGCTATTAATTATCTTCATCGGTGACAGCCTCTGAGCCATTCATTTGCAGTCTTTGCATTCCAGTATTTTCCTGCTGTCTCTCTTTGTGAGTGCACTTCTCTCTCTGCAGTGATCTATGGTGCTCAAGAAAGGATTTAAAAATTGACAGACTGAAAGATACCAGCACCCGGGAGAGTTTATCAAGCCTTCAGCCAGTGAACTTGGTTCAGCCAATGCCTTGAAAAGGATGAGTGTCTGAAAAGCTGCAGGGCACTGTATCGAGTTAGCACTGGAAAATGAGACAGAGATTTTGAACTGTGTGAAATGGACATTCTGTTCTGTAGTGGAAAGGGAGTGTGAGAGTGGAAAAGAGTCGGCCAGTAGAAGAAGGAAGGAGCAAATACGAACGGGGACAGATTGATGTAAGAGACAAGTTTTCCAGGGATGCTTGGAGTCTGTTTTCTGAAGGGTCAGGGCAAGGGAGCAGGATTCTCCTAGATGAAAACCGGAAGTTCTTTTCCTATTTTAAGGAAAATTCACAAAAAACACCAAAGCTTTAAATAAAATAGGAAATCCTCTGGATTGTTTAGACACTCACTCATCTGCAGACGCAGGGGGCTGAATTACTATAGGGGGAATGTTGGTAAGCATGGATCCTGCATGAGCTGAGTCATTTAAACTCAGAGCTGATAACACATCAGGAAAATACAAGATGGCAATTCCAGCTCAGTGTCCTTCATGGGCATTATGAAGGGATCTTAGGGAGAATCTAGGGAGAATCAGCTGCTACATCGTTCCTTCCTGTTGTGGAAATGATGCTAAAATCAAGGAAAAGCTTTGGCCAAGGTTGTGCCACAAGGACCATAGCTCAGGTCTCTCAGCTTAGAGCTCTTTGCATGACACTCCTCTTCTTCCTTGGTGGTATTGTCAGTTTCAGTGTCCAGGTGCTTTCTAGTTCGTTCTCTCTCTCTTTTTTTAAGTCCTCACCCAAGGACATGCTCATTGATTTGGGAGGAAGAGGAGGCGGGGAAAGAGAGAGAGAGAGAGACATGTCAGAGAGAAACAACCAGTTGCCTTCCTGTTGGGGATCAAACTTACAACCTAGGTAGGTATGTGCCCTGACCAGGAAACGAACCTGCAACCTTTTTGGTGTGTACAGGATAATGCTCCAACCAACCGAGCCACACCGGCTAGGGCTTTCTGGTTTTCTTCATAGTCCAATGCAGAATCTGTCAGTGCTATTTTGAGAGTATTGCTTTTGGTTCACATTGTTCAAATTAGGGTTTCATCCTAATAAGAAGGAAAATGGATTTTCGTGTACTCTTTCAGTATCATAATCTTGAAGAAATTTAGATGAGAATATTTAGCTCTTGATGGATGGATCTATTGATATAAATTTATGTATCTTATAAATTAAGTACATATATGGAGTAGAGAGTATTAACATTTCACTTACTGTTTCAGAATATTAATTGACTTAATTGCAAAATTGTAATACATAACATTGCTGTGTGGTTTGCTTTCTTAAAATGTGTTTTTATTGATTGGAGAGAGAGAGAGAGAGGGAGAGAGAGAGAGAGAGAGAGAGAGAAAACATCAATCAGTTGCCTCCTGCACTCCCCCTACTGGGGATTGAACCCACAACCAGGGCGTGTACCCTGACCAGGAATTGAACTGGTGAACTCTTGGTGCATAGGATGATGCTCAATCACTGAGCCACGCTGCTGGGCTCTGTCTACCTTCTTAGGATAGTCATCCTCTCCTGGTTCCAGCATAGCTGTGTGGCAGGGCTGTGGTTCATGGAGTAAAGAGCAGGTGGACGAGGTATAAAAGGAGAGGCAATAAGATCTTGCTTCTTACTGCCACGCCAACCAGGGCTGCCATGTGGTTTAAAATAATTGGGGACTGGGGAAGTTTGTGTTGTCTGTAACATGTTATGCAAAGACATTAATATTATTACTTAACTGCCTGCAGCTTTACTGCCTCATGTAGGTGATTGAAGCACATCACATATAACTCCTGCTCCATAGGAAGTGTCAAGGGTCCTCCTTAAAGCTCCTTAATTCTGATCGTAGATCACTTTCCTTGTTGAAATTGTAGTCACATGTGAATTGTAATCTGCAAAAGCTGTGACTCTGGAAATCACTATGGCAGGGGAGTGTCATTTATATTTAAAAAAATCACCAATTAGGAGAGGTCACAAGGAAACGGAGGCACATTAAACAATGGAAAGCTTGGTATTCAGAGTGTTAAAATAAACAACAGTTTATTTTGAATGCTCATTTTGAAGCAGAATTTTCGTGACTACCCCCCATGCTCCATGTCTATACTGATGTTAACAGATGTCCCACCTTCCAAAACAGAGACGCGGGCCTGGCAGCTTCTCCACTCCTAAATTTAATTGTGGCTGCAAATGTGATAACGGAGCCACCTTTCCAACTTTTAATTGGATCTGCTTTTGGCACAGGCAACCGTCCTTTTCCACCATATGGGTGATGGCGATGTGAGGTGCTGCTCCTGCCCTTCCTGTAAGTTAGTGAACTCTTGATTATCTGCAGAGGCACCGGCTGTGTAGTGGATCAGTCATGGCTCTTACAACCCCCGCCAGCAATACCTGCACCTAATACGTAGCTAGGCTGCCTCCCCACATTGTCATGTGGATTAGTCTTGGGAACTGTAAACTTATCTTAATATTCACTTGGCAGAGCACCAACTATTGATCTGATGCCGATTAACCATTCCTTGCCATTGGAAGATCCATTGCAAATGTAATAGTCACGTCATCTTAGAGGTCATCCTTGTCTTATGATCTGCAGAATATAGAACAACTCATTCGATCTGGACGCCAGTCCTGTGGCTAGAAAGGTATTGCAGGTAGATAAACTGAGTTTGAGGAAGGTTGAGTGACTTATCTAGGGCCATTGTATAGGTATGGAGTGTGACTTTAGCCTTATGTCCCTAATGTTAGGGCTCTAGCTTCCATATGACTTTCCCCAACAGGACATGGGGGTTATTTAGGTGATCTCTATTTTGATTCTGTATGCTATAGTTTCCCTTTATTAGTACAAGTAATGGGGAGTTTGAGCTTGAATAAACCCAGGGAAGAGATAGGGTGCATAGGTAAAGCAGGGAAATGTCGATACCATATCCATTAACTCCTCCTAAACATTTCTCTCCGTCTCCCTTCTTATTTTAAAAAAATATATTTTAATGATTTGAGAGAGACAGAAATATCAATGATGAGAGAAAACCATTGATTGTCTGCCTCCTGCATGCCCCATGCTGGGGATCAAGCCTGCAACCCAGGCATGTGTCCTGACCGGGAATCGAACCATGACCTACCTCCTGGTTCATAGGTCCATTCTCAACCACTGAGCCACACTGCCATCCTCTCGTGGCTCCAGGCATAGCTGTGTGGCAGGGCTGTGGTTCTTGGAATAAAGAGGAGGTGGACAAGGTATAAAAGGTGAAGCAATAAGATCTTGTTGTACAACTTGTTCCCAAGGGCATTAAAACAGTTGTCATGGACACTTAAAATTTCAGTCCAACATCATATATATATTGAGTGCCTGTTAAAGTACTTGAGGATACTTGGTTAGGCTTGGGGAATTAAAGAAAAAACTAAAATACATTGTTTTTAAGGTACTTACTGGTTAGAGGCAAAGAAAGACATAAACGATTATGACACCTAGTAAATATAAAATTAAAGGTGAGTTTGAAGTGTTGTGGGAACCTTGAGGAGAGGAAAAACTAATTCAGTATGGTGGTAAATTTCAACCCTTCCTGTTATTTTGGGCACATATGGGAGAGACAAGGTCTCTAGTAATCAAGAACTTAAGCATCTCTCTTGGGTCAAATGAAGCCATCATTCCAAATTAAAGCTGAGTGTATAGAAATCCTTAATCTTGTAAGACCATAGCCAAACTCTTCATTATCAACTGTTTGGGGCCACATTTGGAAGGAGTCTTTTTGCTTGCAGTGTATGTAGTCAGCGTAAAGGCATGCGGCTGAATAAAGCAGAGCAATAGCTCTCAGCAGCAAAGTAGCACAGACCATTGGGGGATGCAAATGAACAGAACCCAAGGCCCTCTATTTGAAAAGCTGCTTGGGTTGCAGCAACTGTCCTGGATGCTTCCGAGGCACGTTGAGCTAGCGAAGGTCCAGGCATAGGATGGTTCCAGGGAGAGCTCTGAACAATAATGATGGTCTGGGCTGGGGTGACGGATGGGAGGGATGAAGCCACTTTCTGAAATGCCACATGCCGCCTCCGTGCAGGGCAAGGAGGTGGCCTCTTCAATTTGGGAAACACTCATGTTCAGGCTGCAAGGTCTCCGGGCAGCAGAAGGGTTTCTGGAACTGCCCTGCCTCCTCTTTCTCTTGCCAAAATAGGAGTGTTTACCCAGATGCAAAAGATGAAAAATCATGACATTAAAAAAGATTGGAGTGCTTAAAAATATGGGTTTAATTAAGCATGCCTACCATTTGGGGATGGAAGGATTCAGATTTGGAGAGGCACACAGAAGATGTAGCATCTGTCTTTTCACTACTTCCATCATCACGGTGCTACTGTGGCTCACTCCTTGGCCATTCTCTCACCAAGTAGATGGAAATGACCCTTTATTTTTATTTTTACATTTTTATTAAACTTATTGGGGTGACATTGATTAATGATCCTTTGTTTTTTAGGCTTTAATAAATTTATTATTCATGCTTTTTTTACAGTTTTTATTGAATTTATTGTGATGACATTGGTTCATAAAATTATATAGGTTTCAGGTGTACGATTCTATAATACATCGTCTGTATATTGCATTGTGTTCACCATTTATGTTTTCACTAAATGTTAGCTGATTAAACACACACTTCCTCTGGTACACAAAAGAAGTGTGTGTGTGTGTGAGGAGAGTGGGGGTGTGTTTGTATGTGTGGCTGCAGAGCATAGCAGAATTACTAGACATTGTGGTAATTTAGAGGGATGTGAAGGTCTACAATTCTATTTTCTTTTCTGCTGTTTCTTTCTCCATAAGTAGCTCTTATGGTGGTAATGGCCACACTATGAAGTAAGTTGGCTGTGTGCTTGTCTGAAAAAGGAATGGTTCTGGGACAGAGAGAAGTGAATTTGAATCCCACTCTTACTGCTTAGTAGATAGCAAAAATGGCTCACTCCCCTGTAAATACAGACCATCAATTCTCATTTTGCAGAATCATAATCTCTTCAAGGGCTTGGGAACATGCACACATGTGCTTAGGGATGGGTATGCTCATGTTCTCTGCATTCTTTTTTAAATCCTCACCTGAGGATATGTTTTTTATTGACAGTTTTTTGTTTTTATTTTTGTTTGTTTTTTTAGAGAGAAAGAGAGAGGAAGGGAGAAAGAGAGAGAAACATCAGATGTGAGAGAAAAACATCAAATGGTTGCCTCCTGTATGTGCTCTGACCAGGTATTGAACCTGCAACCTAGATATGTGTCTGGATTGGGAATGGAACCTACAACCGTTATGTGTACAGGACAATAGCCAACTGAGCCTCCTGACCAGGGCCTCTGCTCAGCGTTCTTATCACGCCTCTTGACTGTGGCTCTGTAGCTTTCCCCCATCACAAAGCATGGCATGCTGGGTTCGCTGGCATCCATGATGGGGGGAACTCAAAGCACTCTGGGTGTGCAGCAGCAGATCATGGGTTGGAGGTTGGGCTTGGTGGGATGCAAATGGTGCTCCAATCTGCCTTGCTTCATAACATGTCCTGAAAGAAGCACAGTTTGTTCCCAGAACCTTCCATGTCCTTCATCAGATCTTGCCTTGTAGCTTCTGGATTTATTTTCTATCTTTATAGTATTTTGAAACCGGTCCCTTTGGCCAGAAAGAAGACAGATGCCAAGCAATTCCCTTTCAAATCTAATTCTCCTTTATGTCTTTGACTCAAGTCTCCCTGCCCTAAATTCTCCCCCAACTTTAACTCCACACCATAAAATTGTATGGAGAGATGGACACGTGTCACCAGCCTGCCTGTTCCACAAACAGCTCAGCTTTGAATCTCACGTTTGAATATCTGCAGCCCAAAGAAACAGCAAAGAAAGCTGCCAGGCTCTCTTGTAACTGGAAGATTTCACAAGTTAGTAGGCCGCAGTGATAATTCAGAAAGTAGTGATTCTGATATTTATCAGCTCCATTCCACTGACAAATGAATGTAATGCACTTGGTCAGTGCAAACTGAGCTTTGATAAATATATTCAGGATTCATCCGAGTTATAAGAATAGAACAACAGAATTATATTCTGTTACATAATAGTAGTTGGACTTATATAGTGCCTTTTAAAACACTTCTAAAACCATCTCACTTTTAAAAACGATCTTAAAAATATTCACTCAAATATATCTAGGTAGGCATACTACTAACCATATCTTCCTTGTTTTACAAGGAACAATAACAATAACTAACAATAATGAGTATCATAGATAATATTTATTAGAACATTTACTGAGATCAAGCATCGTGCTCAGCAATTTACATATGTTAACACATTTAATCCTCTTTACAACCCTATGAGGTGAATATGGTTACTATGAAAATTTTATAGAAGAGGAACTGGAGGGTCAGAGAGGGTAAGTAATTTGCCTACTTATTTTTAATTTGAAATTATTTTGATTATAAGAAATAGAAAGCCAATCATGGCTACTAAGACCACACATAAAAAGTCAAACCCTAAGATAATTATTGGAAGGATACTTGGGTATCTCACAGGATCAAAGGGAGAGTTGAGCTTGCCTGTGGAGGAGCAAGGGAAAAACAGTCCCTAGGATCTCAGAAGCAGGAGGTCATAGTCTTTTATCTGGAGCAGTGGTATCATTGCTACTTCACTCCAAAGACTTTTGCTCTTTATCTCAATTAAAAATTCCCAAATTCTCAGAAGAAAGGATTTGATTGGCCCATTTTGGATTAAATCTAAACCTGTGAATCTTTCAGCTATTGTGAGGAGAATGAACCATGTACTACAACATGAAAAATAATACTATCACCTCTTTTTAAAGATAACGTAATGATTCCATGAAAATGAACTTTTTCAATATTGCATAGCTAATAATAGCATAGAAAGAAGTTCAATCCAATTCTGATGGAATTATTCTGAAAAATATTCTGTGTAGAGTACTAAACCTAGTACTCACTGTAATAGGATTCTTAGCCTACAATTTTAAGCGTGATGACTCTGTTTTTACATTTGTGTGTCGTCTTTGTTTGTGTACTATTAATTAGTTAATTTTAATCAAGTTGTGTTTTAAATTCCAGTCTATCCCAACAGGGCAGTGTCCTCAGGGAATGCATATGATTGGCCTTGGGATTAAAAATGATATTAAAGAGGCAGACTCTCTTGGAAATTTTTCTTTCTCTGAGAGCTCTTCTCTTCTCACTTGTAGGATTTTGAGTTTGGATTAAGGAATGATTCTCTTATCACACACCCCATGAACTCATCCATGATTTGAAAATTCCAAACTCTAAGTTTCTGCTCACAATATGGGGAAGGAAGAGTCAAAACATTTCACAGTAAGCAGAAAATAGGACAACACCAGCTATAAAAATACCTGCTGATGGCGCAGGTCAGTTAGAAGTGATGGGGTGGCTTCCTTTACCCATTTTGGACACCAGATTTTGGACAATCAGTTTCTTTTGACTCAGGTCAGTTAATTTTCTAAGATCCTTTTGAAAATTAAAAAACATGTGTAGGCAGCAGAGCTATTTAGCTGACAATAAACCTGTTCATTTTAGAAGCATTACTGTCTACATATAAAACAAATTGAATTTCATGCTGTCTCAAAGGGTAAGAGTTGCTTCTTTTTTTACTGCTATAGTATTCCATGGCATAACTGTACCACAGCTGTTTTAAATTCACTCATCTACTGATGGGCACTTGGCCTGGAGAGTATCATGCTAAGTGAAATAAGTCAGTCAGAGAAAGATAAGTATCACATGATCTCACTTATATGTAGAATCTAGTTAACAAAATAAACTGATGAATGGAGTGGATCCAGAGTCATGGAAGCATGGAACAGGGTGTGGAATCTTGGCAGGAAAGCAGGGTAGGGTAGGTAGGTAGAAGGTAATCAACCAAAGAATTGTATGCATGTGTGCATAACCCCGGGACACAGACAATAGGGTAGTGAAGGCAGGGGGCAGGGGCAGGCAGGAGGGGGCCAATGGGGGAAATAAGAGGGACATATGTAATACTTTTCAACAATATAGATTTTTTTAAAATAAACACAAATTGAATTCCATACAATAGGGGTTTTTTGTGTTTATTCTATATGTATATTTACAGTATAATTCTAAAGCTAACTTACAACCCTCTCCACTAAGGAAAAGTTAAAATGCTTATGGTACCCCTATTTGGATCCTCTTTCACTGTTCTTTGTCAGGGATGGGTTTCTCCTCTCAGACAGCTCTCATCCCACACAGTGTATGCTAGGATGGTCCCTCTTACTGTTAGAGAATATTAGAAAACATAATATTTATAGTCTCTCAGCTGACAGTGGTTCAGATTTTACTGTTGCTGCAGAGTCCTCATATTTGTCTACATGTTTGGGGACCAACAGGAAGGTCTGACGTAGAATTCCCTTGTGTAATGCTCCAGTTTTCTGCTTCATCTCTTTGATCTGTAGGACTGAATGCAACCATTTGTAAGTGTAGGATAGCTTGAGAAAAGTATCCCTTCTGTAGAAATAATTTGACTCTGGCATCTAATAGACCCTTTGCCCTTTAACCCCCTGGTCCCCTTCTTTTCTCCCATCATTTCCCTCCCCCTCTACTAGCTATTTGGCTAAGTGGAGTGGTGTTGGTCTGTTTAAGGCTAATATCAGTGTAGACTACAAAGGTATATGTGACGTGGTCATAGACATTGTTATGGGAGGCAAGAAACTTGCCAGAAGATGTTGAGGATGATACACCTCTCTGATGTCTGGCCCTATCCAAGGCAATCTGGCTCAGAGAAGAGTAGGGTTATATTCATGAGATAACTTTTCCAGTACAGCAAAGGAAAGTTATTGGGACAACAATAACACATGAGCACTGTACAATCTACAGAGCATTTCTATTGCTTTATCTCCTTATATCCTCACAACTCTGAGGTCGATGTTTATATGACCCCCCTTTCAGATGAGGCTCAGAATCAAATGTTCGCAGCCAGAGTTGTGTCTGAATCAAGGCCTTCTAGCTCTGAATTCTGTCCCTTTCCCTGATGCTCCATAGATGCACCGAAAGGGGGCACCTGTTTCTGTCTTACACACACCCTGCATTGCCTTTTGCTTGAGTGTGGTGAGAAACAGGTCTGTTGAACGATTCCCTTAAAGAGGGACCAGTCAGGCAAGAAGGGGGTCTGTTTATAGGGAAGATATGAGGAAATTGGTTGTAAATGAAGGATCAAGAATAAACTGTAGATGAAATAATTAGAAATGGAGCAAAGAAGGGCTATTTTTTTCTGTCATCTAGGAGTCCATCCCACTTGTGTCTTCTCTAACAGAGAAAAATCAAACTGCATCCTTTTGCATGAAAATATTCTGTTCATTGGAAAATTTAAGACTATATTTTTTAAAGTATTTAAATACTACACCTATAGAAAAACCTTTAAGTTCTTTAGAATAAATCAGCTAGCAGAGGTTATAACTAGCAAAGACAAAACAAAAAAGTGGAGGGTTTTCTTGCTAAGAGAAACTCCAACCATCATCGGAGTCCCTTCAGTATCAATGGGCCATATTAGAAACAAGGAGACTTGCTAAGGCCTTTTCTCCCTCTGAGATTTTTGAACCTGTGAGTTCACTTTAAGAGAAACCTAACATCTGAGAAGCAGCCAAGGCTTCTTTTCCCCATGTGACAGGGTTGCTGACACACTGCTGGAGACTGATTTATCATCACATTTAAGGAAAGCCTTGCACAAATGACAACACATATGGACATTAGGCAGTTCCTTTCCCCTGCATAAAACAAAGTGACAAATGATGTGTGAATTTTAAAGACATAATTTCTTCAATAAAAACTCTAAAACATGTGAATTAAAACATCTGAGAATTACTAGTGATTCCCTCATTTGAAGTTTACAAAGTTGTTCATGGGAGAGGATTGAGAAAAGGTAGTTGACATCTATTAGTCTCTTATTTCAATGATAGTCTTCCATCCCCATTTCCATGCTCACATTTCTGAAATGCATTGTGGTGTTTCTTTAGAAGACTGAGGTGGGTTGGATTTATCACTAGTTTGCCATCCTCTGCATTTCTAATATCCAATTTTTATTGATGACAATTAAATTAGGATGTTTTAAAGTAGACCAGAGTCTTAATCCATAAATTATTGAATTTTATCAGAGAAAGTTAAGAAGGTCAAGAGAAGCTCAAGGAATTTTCCAATGTTTCATATGGTAGCTGTCAACTAGGCATCTGTGGTAACACAATTACCTCTATTTCACACACTTACCTTCTTTTTCTTTGACGATTTCAGTTTGAAACTTGATTCCTTAGGATTTTAAGTAGCCAACCTAGTATCAAGGTCTAGACTAGGGGTGGGTAAACTACAGCCAATCAGCAGGCTAAATTCAGCTCACCGCCTGCTTTTATAAATAAAGTTTTATTGGAACACAGCCATGCTCATTTGCATATGTGTTGTCTGGCTACTTTTTATGCCATAATAGTAGAGTTGAGTAGTTGTGACAGTTGGAGCCCCAAATTCCTAAAATATTTACTGCCTGGCCCTGGTCTAGCCCTATTCAGGCTAGTATTATAGGGCTGTAAAGATTTATTTATTTATTTATAGAGAGCTTAATTTTTCAATTAAATATTTATTATTTGAAAGCTCATCAGATCTGGTTATATAAAAAAATGGAAAGCAGGTGAGCTAGGAGCAAAACTACTGGCAAATGTTTTATATTTAAAAGATGATTAGTCTAACAGACATTTCTCAATCTGTGGGTTCTCTATTAAAAAAATTTAAAATACTTTCAGTAGAAAGATTAAGAGCCACTTTTTGGCTACTTGGTTGGTTTAGGAAACCCCCTCCTCCCTGCCAACACTAGCAGAAGTCCCCAAGTGTCTTTTTCAGTGACTTTACACTCTGAGCTTTTGCTGCTCACCTCCTATTCCTTCAACGCCCCCTTTAACCACACTTCCAATGGTCACAATGCGTGGTCCTGACAGAAATATGCAGAGGAAACAAGAAGTCCTTTTAGGAGAAGGAGCTGTAATTTCTCACTGGTTTTCCTTGTTGTAGGAATTGAGATTCCAAAAGGAAATATCACTCTCTTTAGTGGATTTGTGTTGAGATCCTGAAAGTTTCCTCTGAACAGTCTGCACATAAATCCTTTTAAGCATGCAGCCCTTTGCACAAGTCCCCACTAAATTAAATATCACACAGAGCTAGGGGAGGACAGGTAGGTACATGGGATTATTTTATAAGGTTGGGAGAGGAAGTAGCACAGGAGTTTGAAACTGTAATTGCTCTTCTCCTTGCTGCTCCTCTGGTCTGAAGAGTGGTAAAGCTCATACTCCCCTGGCCATGCGTGTTCAGTCCTGTCCTCATTTCTGATACCAAGTGCCAACTCTCCTTACCCAAGAGGGCATGGGAAATTCAGTGTGGTTTCTTTTGTATGGTTGAGATTCTTCCATTAAACAAGAAATGTCCACCTTTGGGGCACTTGGCCACAACATCTGCAGCAATAAAACAATTCAGCAGTGATTCAGCAACTTGTACACTTCTGTCCCATATACTGCAAGTCTCAATAATTCTGCAAGTCAGGCGTTAAATTCTCCAAGAAGCCCCTCCCCCTTAATAGTGAAAGGGGAAAATGAAAATCATATTATCAAAGGAGAATTGGAAGCATGAGTTTATTCCACAACAGAAGGCACTTAGATTATATGGACAATGTGCAATCACTGAGATCTAATCCCTGATCTGCCTTGATCTCGCTACATGACCTGAGGGAGTCCTTTCATATCACTGGGTTTGTTAAATGCCAAAAAAGGAGAGAGATTAGATTTTTAAAGTCCTTCTAGCATTCGTATTCAACTTCTGTTCATCTCTGGAACAGGTTTTTAGAGAGAGGAGGTCTTGGAAAATTTACTACCCTATGTCACCCTCCCACTGGCCCTAAATAAACCTATTTAGAACTTGCAGCAGGAAAGTACAAATCCTTGAATACCCTTGATAAGATAAATGGTCCTCCTATTTGGAAGGTTGTGCTTCTTGACCAAATGAGCATTTTTGGCAGGTGCCCAGGTAGAATGGTGAGAAAAAGGAGGAAGTAACTGCTTTTTCTGCCAAATCAGCTGGAACAACCTTGGCCATTAGAGGAGATGTGTTACAAATGGATGCCCTTCACATGCCAGGGAACCTCATCATTTTACATATTGCTTCATCTAGAGCCCAGGGAATAGAGAACGGGCTATGCAACTTTCTTCCTGGGCCTATAATTATATAATTTTATAGGTAGCGAGGGCTCTGATTTTCTTGTCTACAATTGAAACTTTGATAAGCACACATTTTTATAAACATGAACCTTGCCTTAACAGCTACGGGTGAGACATGGTTCATTAGGGACCTCTACCGGAAAAATCTCGACAATGACACCATAATATTTGACCTTAATCACTGCACCTGGAGTCACTCACCAAGAATACCAGAGGAATTTTGCCAACAAATTTAGCTCTGCACATTAACAAGAAATGATTCTGAAATCACATTCATCTGTACTTTTTAGAAGGTTCAGAAGCAGCTCAGTTAGCCCTGATGAATTACTTCTTTCTCTGAAAGCAGGGATAACATAACTCATTATTAGCACATTTTATGGAAATGGTACTAACCCAAATTGTTAGCAATTTAAGATGCATATTTCAAAAATGCAGGATTCGGTGGAATGGATGAGATTAAGAGTAAATTTGCTCCCACCTCCTGCCATGAAATACAGTGCACGAGATGTTATAATGTGTGAGGGGAGCGCTTGGCAATATGAAGTGCTTGGGGATTTAAATCAATGGATGTCTTTTTACTCTGGCATTTCATCCAGGGGTTCTGTGTAGAAGTAGGCTGCTGTCTGCTCATGGAGACAAATGATTCTTCATTCTTTCTAAGTCTCTGAGCACTAAGAATGCATCATCCTTGAGACCATTCGGAAAAGAAATGTCTCTTGAGAAACAGAAAAAGAGAAAAGTGACATTGTCCATGCCCTAGAAAAAAATGAGCAAACACCTTTCTTCTTGCACCTTGAACCTCAATCTATGAGTAAGATTTAAGGGCAGTCTTACAGGAAGTCAAACAAGTCTTTAACCCACTGTCAGACCTATAAGAAAGTTGTCCCTCCTTACTGCTCTGCCCTAGGTCAAGACCCTTAACATTCTCAGCTGGAGAACTGATTTTTTTTGCCACCTGTTTTGCCCTCAGCTCACCTGCTTTCCACGTTGTTAACAGACTGATCTTGCAGAAATAGAAATTAGATCCAGTCACTCCCACGCTCAAACATCTTTCTGTATCGATAGCCCATAAGCACTGTGATAAAATTCATATTGTTAGAGTAGCGCTCTGGCTCCTCCCTCTGATAAGGGCTCTGTCTGCACCTCCAGAGGAATGCTGTGCTCCCGTCTCCCAGATGGTTCTGTGTTCTCCTGTATAGAATCCCTTGTACATGGAACTAGAAGAATGAGAAATGATAGCTAAAGTTTATGGGGCACTTAATTATGAGCCAGATGTAATTAATTCTAAGGGTCTTATACTTATTAAGGGATAGATCCTCCCTTCCAGCAACTGGTGGGCAGAGTATGACGTAATCTGTGTCTGCGGGCCACAACATTCCTGAGACATTGAACCACCAATCAGCGCATGCCGAGTGCTTCAGGCCCCACCCCTTCCCGTTCCTCCCCTCAAAAGGCATGCTCACCCCTGCACGTGTTGCTATTCTCCCTTTTCGAGACAGCCCGGCTGGGTCCTCCTCCTCCTCTAATCCTGGTTTTTCTACGCTCTTTTGTAATGAATCTCACTCATTAGTGCGGAATAAACTTCCTCTTTTAACTTGTCTCTGTCTCCAACTCCATTTCTTGTGCCTCGAACCTTACATTAAGGTATTCAGTACTCCCAGTAATGGCATGAAGTTGGCACTCTTATGACCCTCACTTGATACAGGAGGAGCCTGAAGCATAGAGCAGTTAACTGGCCTGAGGTTACATGGGGAGTAAGAGTCAGATCTGGGGTTCAAAGCTCACAATCACAGTGCTATGCCACCTCTGTCTCAAAATTTAGTTGAGAGAGCATTTCATATGGAGTTTCCCATGATGCCCCTAACCTGAAGGAGGAGCTGTGCACCTGCTCTTTGCATCCTGTCCCCTTACTAGAACATATCACACAGCATTGCTCATGCTATATTCCAGGAGAGGCTGGGATCTCGACAGTCTCTCTTCTGCCGTTTTATGCCTAATGTTTTGAAAATGTTTGTGGAATGGAGAAAAAACAGTCTCATTGTCTCCTACCATAAACTGCTTCCATTTGTTTTAAAATTATCTATATTTCTATTGGGTAACTTAGCCCTAGCAGACGGTAGGCATTCAGTAAATGTTGGGTGATGAAATGAAAGAACAGTGCGTTTATGGGCTCATTCTTGGTGCCAACAGGAAGTAGGAGTGGCTGTTTTCTTTTTCACCACTCCCTGAGTTACAAATAGTGCCACCCACACACGTATGAATTGTAAAGGAAACGTCTGTGTAGAAACAAGAAACTTCCATGGTGTAGCTTTTGACTTACAGGTTATAGCATGCTTAATTTTGGCACAATAATGGAAACAATGATGACAGAATCTTTCCAGATTGCTATTTGCCACAGCAATAAAATGAATGGAACATCTGCTGTATACCAGATCCTAGTGTAAATGTTTTATATGATTTTATTTAATCATCATAACAATCTTTTAAGATAAGCATTGTTCCCATTTTACAGATGAGAAAACTGAGGACGAGACTGATTAAGTATCTCACCAAAAGAGGAATCTGCAGAGTGGAAACCCAAACCCAGATCTGGCTGACTCTGATTTAAAGCCTGTCTAGTGGCGCGGTGTCTGAAGCCCAGGGTGTGTCTATGTAACTGACCACTCTTTGGGATTACAAATTCAAGTAAATTCACCAATGAGAAATCTATCCACTTCATTATGCAATGGCAGGCTATGTATGTTTGCAGTATAGCAGAAACAAGGCATTAGTTCCTAGTGACAAAGAGACCAACTCTGATGTTAGACTGCTGCTTTTGAAAACTTTAATTTAAAAAATATTTTTATTGATTTTAGAGATGAAGAGAGAGATAGAAACATCAATAATGAGAGAGAATCGCCGATTGGCTGCCTCCTGCATGCCCCACACTGGGGATTGAGCCTGTAACACAAACATATGCCCTGACTGGGAATCAAACCGTGACCTCCTGGTTCATAGGTGGATGCCCAACCATGGAGCCACACCGGCTGTGCTAGACTGCTGCTTTAAATTCCTGTTTGCTTGCTGTGTGTCTTTGGGCAAGTGGCTGAACCCCTCTGTACCCAGTGTCTTCACCTGAAAAACAGGTGACAATAAAAAGTTTATAATAATAAAACCTCCCTCCGGGGTTGTTGGACTCTGGCTTCTGATCTCTAATTTGTTAAGAGAGTCCCTGCCAGAGTTCCAGTGTTGAATAAGCCAGGATCTCCGTGCTGACTTTAGTGCTTCCACTGTCTGCTTTTTTCTGACTCCAATATGCCACTCCTCATTCCAGACTCTGCCGCAGGATGGAAGCATGTGGTCATGAATCCAAAAAATCCTTTTGCTGATGCACTTCATTCCCCAAGAAGTGATGGAAGTTCCTTGCTTAGCTCTGGCAGCCATGTAATTTATGTATATGCCCTGCTCTATAAATCGCACTCAATGGCTTAAGGTCAGCTATTGAAATTCCCAGTAGTGGTAAAGAAGCTAGCCATTTGTAAGCCATTTGCAGTAATCTTTAGTAACCGATAATTAGACACTAATCAGCTCATTTGCTCAGTGTTGTTTTTACTTAGTAAGACATTTAATGAGTCAATTACAAGAAAAAAATTGAATAGTAATTAAACAGCAATTAAAGGGTTTTATATGCAAGCAAAGTACATTGGTTAAATTATAATGTTTAGAATGAATGAAATGATTTAAGGTAATGTGGTAAGAATTGTTCTATTCCTTATATACCGATTTTCATGGTGCATTAGTCTTGCTTGGTGTGGGAAAGACTACTAAGTTTCAGGTTTTCAGAGTTTCTCAACCTCAGTTTTATTGACCTGTTGAACCTGAAAATCCTTTGTTGTGGGGGCTGTCCTATGCATTGTAGGGTGTTTAGCATTCTGATCCTCTACCCATTGGACACCAATAGTACTCTCCAACTTGTGATAACAAAAATGAATCCGGTCATTGCCAAATATTCCCTGGGGAGCAAAATTGCTCCAGTTCTTTTTTTTTTTTTTTAATCAAAAATATCTTACTTTCACTAATTACCTGAATCAGATTATTTTTAAAGCTCATCGTAACATCTGTGGACTCCACCAATTAATATATTGCTTGGAAATCTGTTAAGGGAAATTTTAGACTTTATAACATGAAGAAATATAGTGTTTCTTCCCTTGATCCAATTTCTTATAGCTACAGCACTCTTTGTCAACAGTTCTCTCAAGCCTTTAGAAACTTGAGAACCATTGGGAATGTGGAGAATGGAGTAGGAGGAAAAGTGAGGTGAAGAAAAATGATGAGGGTTGTTCTGGCACTAGGTTCTTGAGTCACATCACCTTTCACAAGAGGAACACACGGAAAATTCATTCTCCGTGTTGGCTTTTGCCCAGTACCTTAGCTCTTAACAGCTGGAAACATCAGGTGAAACAGAATAACTCCCATCAAGAACTGAGTGGGTGTGTGTGTGTGTGTGAAAGGCTGAAGAAAATGAGCAATAAGTGTGATATCATCAGCCCTGCCCTTAAGCCCTTAGCTTATAGATTTTCTTTCCTAAGGCAGGTGCAGTTATCAAAGCCCTCAATTCAGAAACTGCTGAGTGTCCAGATCCTCCTAAGCATGAGCTGTGCACAGAGTCAGCTGTTTCTGACTTTACCTTACGTAGAAGGAGTTAAGGGATATTAAATTTGAATTACTTTTGGGAAAATAATCTCTACTTTACTATTATAAAGCAAACAAATCTTCAGTGGTATTAAAAAGGCACTTTGAGGTTTCTTTCTGTCTTTTGTTCCTCTACCAAATCTTACTTTCTGAACAACATATTGCCCAAGTTAAGCATAAACAAATCTGTAGCATATGGCTTAATCTTCTCTCAAATCCCCTTTGGGTCTGAGGAATTAATTGACAAACTTAGTGGCTAAGCTTCCTTGTAGGATTTGGAACCCCAAACTTAGGCATCATGGCTAGAATCAGTTAAGGAGGGCCATTTCTGTTAATGCCTTCTTCTCCGTCAAAAAGTCTCAGAAGGCTAATGGGAATGCAACCTTCATAGCTGACTACCTCAAGATCCCATGCCACCGTTTCCCCTCTGTCTTTATTTCTCTAAGACTTTAAGTAGGAAGTGAGCACCGGTTAAGGTCAAACCAGAGGGCCTGTTGCCTCCTGTGAAGTGAGACCGTCATGCCTGGGCAAATGCAGATATTGGGAAAACCAAGGGGAGGGGGTGCATTTCTTTCTTCACATGTTTCAGAAGTTCCATAAATCCTAAGTATCCCAGAGAGAACTCAGAAGGAGATAAACGGGAGCAGGTTTATCAGTAATCCCCGAAGATTATTTCCTAAAGTCTCTCATTACAGGCAAACGCTAAGATTCATTTGTGTTTGCCAGTGTCTAAGTAGGAAACGCCAGTTGTTACGCAGGGAAGACTATGGGCATTAGAGTGTGGAAAGGTTGGAGTTCGCATCTCATCTCTGCCTCTCACGGTTAGGTGGCTGGTGCTGGTTTCAAAAGCTCAGCTGAGATGGCAGGTGCCTAGCAGGGACTGTTTGGAACCCCAGAGAGCTCTTGCCTGAGGCCTGGCTGGGGGTGAGCTCTAGGGCTGGGAGATTTCTGGCTAAGAAGGCAAAATCCATCAAGGCAGCACCCTCTGTTTAGAGTCCAGCTAGTGCTATAGTTGCTTCGGACATATTGAATGTCTTTAGTAATTCAGAATGATAGAAATTACACTATCGCCCAAAGGCAATCTGCCTCCTATTTTTTGGTATACTCACTCCCACTTCAGGCCCTCTGGCTTTCAAAAGATTTTATTTTGCTTTTACTGAATCCTGCCCACTTTCCCTGTTAGCAGGAGAAAGGAGAGGAATTATCTTCTGTGCTGTGCACATGGAGACTCAGAGACGCTACATTTTGCAGCCACCCCATTTTGACGATGGGTCTTAATCTCACGAGAATCCATTTCTTCACCTGTAATATGGGTGTGAAACCATGTACTTTCTATTACCAATTTGCAGTATAGTTTTGCAGTGGGAATGAACTAAAGCAATTCAGGGCAATGGATGCCACATCACAGGGGCTCATTGATAGCTCTCTTATAGTTTGCTATCCCCTGGAGTATGAAGTGTTACACATCAATAATGAGGATTATTGTATCTTGAAGGCGATAAGACAGAGTAATTGTGAAGTGCAGGTGGTACTGCTTTGTGTGTAATTTGATAGAAAGTTTTAGGAATTGGAATGAGTCTTGGAAATGTTATTCCCCCAAAGTCCTTTCAAAGACAATACCTAGAAACTTCAAGCTCCTGTTTTGTGACACTGTCTCATGTGAGAATGGAACCTCCTGTCCCTAAATAACCACAGACTTCGATCAGTGTAATTACAGAAATCACAGCTGACTCATATTTTTTTCTTCTGCTGCTTCATATTGCTTTATTTTCCCTGTCACTGGTTGCTTTATGGCTGTTTTATTACCCTCATAATGTTTGGAGACATCAAACTTCAAATAACTATTTTTTTTTAATTTTGGGGAAAAAGCCTAATAGCAAGGAGCATGGAGAATAATATTCCTAATGCCTGTGTGCCCACTGTAGAAAATGAATAAATGCGAATTTAATGCATGTCTTTTTACTTCTGCTCTTTTACATAGAAGCCTCCCTATCTCACTAACCTTATTCTTCCTCATTGTACATTTTGCATGACTCCTTCCACTTCATGCGTTTGTATTTTTATCACATACAAAAACTTAAATATGCAGTACTGTTTTCTGTTTTTAAAAAATCTGTGTAAATGTTCTGGAACTCCCCGTTTCATTCGAGTGTTTTAGAGAGTGATCCATGTTCATTGATACATGCAGATCTAGTTACTTCACATTAGTTATTGGATTATATTTTATTATATAATTGTACTGAGAAATTGTTTTTCCCTGATTGATGCATGTTTTGAGTATTTCCAGCCTTTTGCTGTTTATTTCCCCAAGTGGTTTCATAGTTTGATAACACAGATTTATAAAGCTGCAAGATAAATAAAGCATGTTTTGTGATATGCAGCACAACCAGGAAGAAGTAATCATATTCAATATAGAATTCTATAAGAGGTGGTTTTGCCCAGTTAAAGCACCAAAATCTTGACTGTAGTGAAATTGGCTCAATATAAGTTCATTTCATATCCACGGTTCTCAAATTTTTGTTTTTATCAAAATCACCCAGTCCATATATTTTGACAAGCCCTCTCATTTTTCCTTTATATTTTAGGAAACAGTATGATATGATCTGGGACTGAAATTGAGCATGCATTTTCATAAAGCAACTTCAACCCGGTTATTGTTTTTTAGAAACCTATGGTGATGAGAGGTCATTTGCCAAGAAATATTTCTCCTTGGAGAAACACGGACATATTCACAGCCTTTCCCGTGGACCACCCAATGCTAGGCACTTCCATACATGTAATTTTATGTAATCCTCAGGGGTCCTTGAAGGCTGGTTTTATGAATGAAAACACTGGGATTCAGAGGTGTGAGATAATGGCCCAAGATTGTATAGCTACTGAGAAAGAGTTTGAGACTTGAACCTACCTTTATTTGATTCTAAAATCCTATTGTCTCTATTCCACATGCTACTATATACCAGTGAGTAGGTAAAACAATATCAGTATTAGCATCTGTAGCTTATACACAAGGTCTTAGGGTCACTTAGCATACATTTATTTGAGCTTTCACTGTGCTGTCCATTTTGTGCAATTACTGTAAGGGTTTCAAAAGAAATATTCAATGGCTTTGAGGAGCTTGTAATCTGTTGGGGGAGAAATGATAAAGATGGGAACAACAGACAGTACTTAGAACTGAGTTCTTGAAGAATTGGGAGGGAGCAGCCTGAGTTAGAGAAGGAAAGCTGACTTGGAGGTGAGTATTGGGCCACCCTGAGAAAATGAATTATATCTCAGCAATTAGAGGATACGTATTCTCTTTGAGCACTTAAAAAATATATTAAGGCCCTAACTGGTTTGGCTCAGTGGATAGAGTGTCGGCCTGTGGACTGAAAGGTCCCAGGTTTGATTCCAGTCAAGGGCATGTACCTTGGTTGTGGGCACATCCCCAGTAGGGGGTGTGCAGGAGGCAGCTGATCGATGTTTCTCTCCCATCGATATTTCTAGCTCTCTATCCCTCTCCCTTCCTCTCTGTAAAAAATCAATAAAATATATTTTAAAAAATGTATTAGGCCACAAAGCAATCACTTAACTGCTTTTTGTCTCTAGAGACTAATCTGAATAGTCTAGAATTATATATGTAAATAGAATCAGTACTTTATTTTTTATTTTTATATTTTGACTTGGCTTCCCTCAGTATAATTATTTTGAAATTTATCCATTTGATACAGGTATTAAGAGTTCATTTTCTTTGATTGCCCAGTAGGGTGTCATAATGTTATTTATATATTCAACACGCGATGGACACTGGAGTTTTCCACTTTTTGCCTATTCTGAATCATGCTGCTATGGACTTTATGTAAAAATCTTTTTGTGACCATGTGCTCTCATTTCCATTGGATAAATATCTAGATGTAGAATGGCTGAGCTGTATAGTAGTGGTATGTTTGACTTTTTTTTTCAAACTGCCAAACTGTTTTATAGAGTGATTGTATCATTTGACACTCCCCCCAGCAGTGTATGACACTTCTTGGTGCTTCAGATTCTCACCAACAATTAATATGTGCAGTCAGTTTAATTTTAGACTTTCTAGTAGTGGTACCTCATTGGGGTTTGAATTTGCATTTTCCTGGTGACAAATGGTGATGAGCATCTCTTCCTTTGCTTATTTGTAGATGGTTTTTGATTGCTTAAAATTTTTTCCCGTTTTAAATTTAATTTATTATTGAGTGGTAGTCATCCATTACATATTCTAAATACAAGCCCATCATTAGAGATATTGCTTACAAAGATTTTTCTCTTAGTCTGTGGCTTGCTTTTTCATTTTTAAAGCAAGGTTTTTTGAAGAGCAACACTTCTGAATTTTTTTATTTTTTATTTTTTAAAAATTTTTTAACACTTTTGAATTTTAATGAAATCTAATTTATTGATTTTTTTCCTTTTATACTTACGGGATTTTGTTTCCTTTAAGATATGTTTCAAACCTAAGGCTTTAACAGTTTCTCAACATCATTAATCATCAGATAAATGCAAGTTAAAACCATAATGGAATATTACCTCACACCTGTCAGAGTGGCTATCATCAATAAATTAGCAAACAACAAGTGTTGGTGAGGATGTGGAGAAAAGGAAACCCTAGTGCACTGTTGGTGGGAAGGCATGTTGGTGCAGCCACTGTGGAAAGTGGTATGGAGTTTCCACAAACAAATTAAACATGGAACTGCCTTATGACCCTGAAACACCAATTCTAAAGAATATATACACTCCCTACGTTCATTGCAGCATTACTTACAATAGCCAAACTATGGAAGCAACCTACGTGCCCATCTGTAGATGAGTGGATAAAAAAAAAGCTGTGATACATTTATTTTACGCAATGGAATCCTACTCAGCCATGAAAAAAAAAAATGGAAGGAATTCTTACCTTTTATGACAGCATGGATGTACCTGGAGAGGATTATGTGAACTGAAATAAGCCAGTCAGAGAAAGACAAGTATCACATGATCTCACATGGGAAATCTAATGAACAAAATAAACAAAATAGAAACAGACTCAAAATAGATAGAGAACAGAATAACAGCTGTTAGAGGGGAGGTTGTTGGGGGCTGGGTGAAAAGATAAAGGGATTAGGTAAAAAAAGAACACCAAAAAACCCCCAAAACCCACACCAGACTCAGAGACACAGACAACAGTATGCTCATTTTGTGAGTGAAGGAATGTAGAAGAATACATTCTTATGTGTGCTTCAGATACTATGCCTTTAATGGCACCAGACATAGAAAAGAGAATGATCATTATTGAGCATCTATTATGCACAAGTCACTTTAAATATATCCTCTCATTGAATAGGGACAAAAATAGAATTTTATAGATAACAGATAAGGTTTAGAGGGTTATGTTCCTTTGTCTAGTTAATAGAGGAGCAGGGATGTCGATCTCAGTTTGATTTTCTCCAAATGCCATAATCTTTTTATCATATTCCAGTAAAGATCGCCAGCCCGGTCCATAGAACACTAATTCATTAATTTCATTCAAAGGGATCAGTCACATTGGTCACATGGCATACTGTGTTTTAGCTGATGTTTTTGTTGTGTGATGGTTGTCTCAGTGCAGGCGAAATAATGGTGCCCCAAATGGATAAACGTGTATACCGTCCCTCATTGTTTTTGCCCTTCCTTGGTCTCTTTTTTCATCCTTTCTACTCTCAAGACAGATTTAAAATGCTGTCTTGAATTTCAAGTGACAGCCTAGGGAGACGTTGGTGTAGCTAGTGGGAGGTATTTGTAGTTGAGGTTAAAGACCTTTTTTTTTCCTGGAGAGTTCTCTAGTGAGGTAGACAAGCCTTCTGAGAAGAATGACTCTTCAAACTCTTCAGCTAAAACATTTGTAAAGATTGACGAGCACTGAATTTATTACCAGGGACAGCAGTAACCCAGTGGGTTTTCTTCAGGGTCATGGACCATAAGGGAAGAACACAGTTACATTAGCACATCTCACGTGTTGAAAACTCAGTTGCAAGGACACCATGGATCATCTTTGTAGGTAGGTTGGTATCTCCTAGTGGACTTACTGAGCATCATAGATGCAATTTGAGCAGAAAAATAATGAGGAAGGAAGTAAAATAAACATGTTGCGCTACGTAGTAGGTATTTGGTGCCTGTTCAGCAATTCAGCATCCATTACCCAGCACCAAACTTCTTTTTTTTTGTACTGGCATTTATTTACATTTTGAGTAACAACTTCTCTGAGTGTCATTTGGGTGACACTGTAAATCATTGTCTTCTCTCCCCATCCAAGGAGCGGGCTTATGTTCTAATGTTGACTAATTGAACTTCTCTCTTGTGAGATTGGTGGTGCTATGAAGACATAGAAAATATTTTTAGAGCTTCTTCATTCTAGTGTGAGCATTTCGATTGGCTGTCTTAGTGTAGTCCAGCTACCAAGAAGTTGTTCTCAGGGCCTAGTTCTCTACTGATTATTTTGGCTATTCAAGATCCTTTTCAATAATAATGTTCTCTTTAAGTTTGTCAGAGTTCATTTCTGTTGCTTCTAATTAAGGAAACTATCTGCAGTCTATCTGTGAATATGTTTTGGATGTCCAAGGCATTTTTCCTAATTATGGCATCCAAATTATGAACCATAAATGAATGGAACAGGGGAAATAAGTTATTGTGGCACAGCAAGGAATTTTTTATATGGTAGGTAGTAGACCCCAGGCTTATGGCTCTGGGTTCTTTAAACTTGATGCGTTCCTAGATCACAAAGCTTTGGGGTCTTCCTGAGGAAAAAGAAATCATTGTTAAGCTGTCCCCACTTCCTTGCATTTTAATTTCACATATACTTTTACACTGATTGTTTGCTAATTTGGTGGCAAACTGAAGCGGTAGCTCCCTTGAACCAGATCCAAGTTGTTATTCTTATACTCTTTGGAATTGAACTAGCCGTTGGCCTTCTGGCCTGGTTCAGCATGTTTTCTCCTGGGCAGTCAGCTTGCTTTAAGGCACACCCTTGAGACTAATGGAGCTTCCTTATTAAGGATGTAGTTCATGGTATTTCTTCTTCGGCAAGAACACAGGGCACATAACTCTTACTGCAAATTCCAGGAACTTTATAGATTTTGAGCAATACTTCCTTGACAGAAGTCATTTAGGGACATTCACATTTCTAGCATACTGGAAGAAATTTAAAAAGTTCAGTGCACTGGGCTGTTCCTCATCAGACTTGGTCTAGGCATTCCATTCTTTATGTGAATTGAATGCAAAAAGCTAGATCTTCTAGTATTCTAACTTAAACGTGGGATACCTACAGCTAGAAACTAGATTTATATTTCAATGTAAAATGTCTCTGGAAGGCAATGGAATCTATGAAACACAAGTCAGAAACAAAGGGTCACGAGTTATCATTGCAATGCTGGAAGACTTTGGGACCTAGACACAAAGATCTGGTAAAAGTTGGGAGAAAGATGAATCAGGCAAGGATAAAGACCGAGAAGTGTACTTGGATATGGAGACTAGATCTGGGAGGGAAGTGGGCATGTCCTTTGATAGTCCTTTTAGGGGAGAGATGGAAGAGATGCCAGTTAAGTACCCACGCAGAGGTTACTTATCTGAATAGATAGCAGGGACTAGTTTGTTGCAGAAGTGGCACATGGCGAGGGTTCAGGAAGAGCTTCAGTTCTGTGGTGGGCTCTTAAAGTCCAGGGTGACAGAGCTCAGGTTTACAAAGTTATTTGGCAGCCAGAGAAACTTTTGGTTAGAGAAGAGGTAAAGACAGAAACATACAGGCATACCTTGTTGATATTGCAGTTCAGTTCCAGAACAATAAGCAAATATTGTAATAAAGCAAATCCTATATAATAAAAAGCTTATATGCTAATTAGACCAGACAGCTGAACGACCTTCCAGATGACCTTCCAGAATGACCAGTGGGTGGGGTCATGGAGCTGCGAGGCACCCGAGGCTGTGAGGGCTGAGCCCCTTGCACAAATTTCGTGCATTGGGCCTCTAGTATCTCAACACAGTGAATATCACAACAAAGGAAATAATGCAATAAAGTGAGGCAGAATTTTTGGGGGTTTCTCAGTGCTTATAAAAGTTATGTTTATGCTATAGTGTAGTGTATTAAGTGTGCAGTAACCTTATGTCTAAAAAACAATGTATACACATTAATTAAAAATACCTTATTTCCAAAAAATGATAACCATCATCTAAGCCTTCAGAGAGTTGTAATCATTTTGCTGGTGGAAGGTCATACCTTCAACTTGTAAAAAACAAACTCACAATATCTGTGAAGCACAATAAAGCAAAGCACAATAAAATGAGGTCCGTCTGCAGTGCGATGATTTTCCAGGATGAAAGGTGTTTACTTAAAGATTTGGATTGGGAAGGAGCAGATGCTAAGAAAATTATGATGACAAATGAAATGCCTCATTATATGCCAGCTGGAATACTCTTTTTACAAGGATTCCCTCCCAGGCTCAGTGGCTTGTGACCCTTCTTGCCTATGAACTCCCATAGTCCTTCTGACCTTGTGCAGCTTTAAAATCATACTTAGTTATAAACATCCTAATGTTACCATTGCAATGACATTTTTTGTTTCTGGAAGAGAAAGTTTTATGTGTGGCCTGTCACCCCAGCTAGTTATAGCTGAGCACATGATAATTTTACCAGTAATAGTTTTGAGTGCATTTATGGAATGGGGGAATCATATATATATATAAAATATGCAAATTAGGCCAGGACTCTGTAATGGGTCACAACCAGACAGAAGGAGGTTGCGCATGCAGGTGAGGCCCAGAGTGAAGATGGAGACAGAGGCAGGGGGGCCTGCTGGAGCCGGCACGGCGGCTCAGCGGCTCCCGGAGTGGACACAGGCAGGGGGGCCGGGGGACACTGTGAGTCAGGAATGGGTCCTGGTCCCCTGCAGGGTGCCTCCTCGCATGGTGGGAGGCAGGGCGCCTCCTTGCAAGATTTCAATCGCGTACTGGGCTTCTAGTAGATTATAAGCTCCTTGAAGGCAGACAGCATTAATTTGCATGTATTGTGTTCTTCTCAAGGTTGAGCAGAGGACTAGGTGTATCTCACTGACACTGGTTATGAAGTGATTTAACAGTTGCCTCCTTAGAATGTTGGCTGCCCAGGGGAATTTTAATGAAGCTGCACAGAAAGTATCAGTATATTATAAAATAGAAAGTCCATATTCTGCTTAATTTCCTGGAAGGAAGTAGTTCTCTCTCTCTCTCTCTCCTCTCTCTCTCTCTCTCTCTCTCTCTCTCTCTCACACACACACACACACACACACACACACACTCACAAAGTAAGAGAAAATAGAAGAAAAGAAAAAAACCCCACATACAACCCATTTCTTTCTATTTACTAGCACTGTGACCTAAGTGTACAGAAAACCCTAATCCTTCAGCAGGAAATTATCCTAAAAAAAGCCCCACTTTCAGTGCCCAGGGTACAGGGTGCAGAGACAGAGAGCAGTAGCATCACAAAGCCATAGCCAGCATTTTGCAGATCATTTTGGAAGAAAAGAAAACTTCCCTTGGAAATAATTTGATGCAGGCTCAGTCCTTAAGCCTATATTGTGACTGAACATATAAACCAAGAATTAAGACAATCCCTTGAAGCAAGAGTACGAACAGAATGAGTCATAGCACTGTACATTTCATACAGAGCTTCCCTAAGACCAAGAGAAATTTATTTTTTGATTGTTTACACTATTACAGATATCCCTATCCTCCCACCCCACCCTCCACCCCCGCTTTTGCCTTCCTCCACCCAGTCCTTGCCCCCACCCTTCCCTCTGGCCAACACCACACTGTTGTCTGTGTCTCTGGGCTCCGCACACCTGTCCTTTGGCTAATCCATCACCTTCTTTCCAGTGGAACTTATTTTGATTGCCTATATGAGGTCCGGAAGGGTCCTCTCCTCTTTGAGTTGCCTCTGCCATTGCTGTTTACTAGTGTAACTTAGTTGGGCTTTACTGGTGTTGTATATTGTTACCTTGACCAGTTATTTCTGGAATTTCCTCTGATTTGCAAGTGGCAGGTTTGAAGGAGAAATGTGAACTTGCTAGCACCTTCGGAAATTAATGTCCTGTAACAGTGCCTGAGGCAGATGGCATCCTCTGACCCTTCTGCTATACTCTGGAGGGTGAAGGTTGTTTGCATTTTTTTTCTTTCTTGAGGACCCTATTTCTTGTGAATGAAAATCATGACGTTCTCTCGCTGCCTACGCCACTTCTGCTTAGAGAACTGTCCTTCAGCTCCACTCATCTGCATGCGTCCTTTAAATGCTTACACAGCCCACTTCTCTTCCTCCCACAGCAGCCGCTCTCCCTCCTTCCATCTGACGCACACCTCCCACACACCTTAAATAATATAGAAAAGAAGAAACCTTGCACATCACCACGCCTAATTTTTAAATGGTCACTTTTCAGATTAAATTGACTCATTTTTCCTTAGCCATAAGGAAAAAGAGGATTAGAGATTCATGGGCCAGCATCAAACCAAGCATGTATATCTAAATATCAGCTGTTTAAATAAAAGTAATACATGCTGATTTAACAATGTAAGCATATAGAATCACTTAGATTAAAATTTAATAGTGTTTTCTCTTACTCTCCAATTTTACCCTCTTCAATATACTCACTGAATGTAATGCTTATTGTTCTATGTATTTTTATTTGCTTATGCCAGATTATACCAATTAATACAAATTTTTGTTATAGAAACAGGATAATAATATGTTTTGTTTGGAAATATACACTTTCAAGTCAACATAAAAATATAACTCAGTTTTAAAAGTGAGTTCTTTATTATCCATGTTAAGAATGTACCACAATTTAGTCAACCATTCTCATATTGAGAGATGTTATGAATATTCCATTTTCTTGCTAATAAAATAATGCTTTCATAAACATCTATATGCCTATAAGTATCTTTTATTTAAAAATCAATTCCCAGAGGTAGGATTACTTGATCAAAGGATGTGTGCATTATAAATTCTAATCCACACTGCCAGAAGACTATGCAAAAATTGTTGAAAGTTATATCTTTCAACAATGCATGAATAGACTTATTTTCCTCCTGACATCATGAGATGTTAAAAGTTTTCAGTTGGAGGGAAAAGTATCACCTTTAAAACAATTTGTGTTTATTTTGTATTTTATCAACTATTCTGCGAGTATATTTTCATGTATTTATTGGCCTTTTGCATTTTATTTTCTGTGATTGCCTATTTCTATTGGTTTATTTATATTTTCTAATCAGCTTTAAGGAGCACTTTGTAAAATAATGATAATTCTTTGTCTTTCATAAGTATTGCAAATAGTTTGCATTTTTCCAAGTGTACCTTTTATATTTTGATTTTATATATAGTTTCCTTTGCCATGAGAGTGTTTCTAAGCTTCATGGAATTAAGTCTTTTTTTTTTAAGTGCTTCTAGGTTTCCTGCATTCCCACAGAAAACGTTGACAAGGAGCACATATTTTAAATAGCAGATTTTACATACAAATGCTTATATTTTTCTCATTTAGAAGAACCCACTCAGACTTTAAAAAGCCTTAAGCTCTATTTTCATTGTACAGGAAGAATTTTCTCATATTCTTCTTTCTTTTGGGGGGAGGGGGAGAGTTGTGTCTTCATGAATCATATCTTTAAATTGGCTGTACCAGTTATTAATTGATTTCCTGTTAGCCTGAAATTTACCCTTTTTCACTGGGCTTCACACACATATCTGTATTTTCATTTATGTACATATCTACAAATCTCTCTAAACCTCTATCTGTAATACCTTAGTTTACATACTTTCATTTCCTTCTTCTTGGAAATTTGCTCATTTAATTGATTTATTGGCATAAATCAGGCCCATCATTCCCCCTCAGTGGGTCTTGACATTCCTATTTAAATCATAACCTTGGTAGGACAAAACCAAATTGCTTTTGCCATGCCCTGTAACACTACAGCCACCAGACAGGGCTATTCATGATTCATCAGAGCTCGGGAAATGTTTTTAATGAAGATGATGAGGAAGAAATTTCAAAGATTTTATAAGTGTGTTAAGTTCAAATAAAGCATGTGGGATTGCTGTTGCCACAGTAACAGATCCATCTGCATTAGTCCATTGCTTTGTCTTTAATAATAGGAAACTAGGTTCTGTGTGTGTGCATACATGTGCATGCATGTGTGTGTGCTTTTCCACTTGATATTAGATTGTGACATTTGTTGTAATGGCATATGCATATACTGTATAGATCCATTTGAATAAAACATTTTTTTTTAAAGATTCCTTCTAAGGAATAATTGTTCTTCCTTTTCACTAATACAATATTTTTACAATGAATATACATTTACATATCTTCCTGAACTTGTAAAAATTTCTACAGAGCTTACAGTGGAATTACTGGGTTGAGGTTATATTAATGTTCATCTTTATTGGATGTAGCAAAATTAAATTGTATAAATGTACAAGCAATATGTGTTTCTATTTTCCCACATAATTACTCTTTTTGGAAATTATGTGAGAAAACAGAAATGTATATTGCTTGTATGATGTTCTTAGTTCTAATTGGCCAAGGATATCAGAGTTTCCTGAAGACAAACACTGGAAAATTAGGAAGATAATTAACCATCAACGAATATTTTTTAATATTGTTTTGGCTTATAATTTTTGTAAATAATATTAATATTTAAAGTCCAAATGAAAGGTTCTTAAGTGGAAATCTCATAAATGGAAGGACGTGGGCCCTAGCCAGTTTAGCTCAGTGGATAGAGCATTGGCCTGCAGACTGAAGGGTTCTGGGTTTGATTCCGGTCAAGGGCATGCTCATCGGTTGCAGGCTCCTTCCTGGCTGGGGCCCTGGTTGGGGTGCAGGCAGGAGGCAATCAATTGATTTGTTTCACATCGATATTTCTCTCTGCCTTTTCCTCTTCCACTCTCTCTAAATCAGGGGCAGGGCCAGCCAGCCAACCGCTCACAGCCCCTCCCCCACACTGGCCCAGCCTGATGGGCCTCCATCGGCGTGGGCCGGCTGGACCCCACCCATGCATGAATTTGTGCACTGGACCTCTAGTATCTATATAAAATCTAAATAGTAATGAACTCAATATTTAAAAATATAACAAAGGTTTAAAAATTACTGAATGGGATGAGAAATATATGCAGTTTACTAGAGAGTTAATCTATGTACAACTGAAAAATAATAGTTCTATTATGGGATGAACTTTTATTCCATTCTTACAGGGAACTGATTAAAACAATAGTAGAAAACAGCAAAGGGAAAACTCTCTTTCTTGGTTCTATTTGGATAGCTTTAAAAATTATTCCCATTCTGCATTTTGCATGGATTCTTATATTATGTATATCCTATACCAACTTTATTTCTTCTTCTTTTTTTTTTTAGGTTCTTACTACTAAAGCTAGAGAATTTTCAATATTTTTTTTCAGTCTGTCATTGCTGAAAGTTCAGACTTGAGTTTGAGAATTGTCACTTGAGTGTATTCCTGGTCTACCTATCTCTACTTCTATAAAAAGGTTAAGGAGGTTTTGTCTTCTATGTGTAGCACAAGAACAACTCCTAGAAGCTCTGTGTGAGAAAGAATGTTTGCTGTTCACTGCTGTACATGTCTGCAGTTTCAAACACATTGCCTGTCGTAGAGTTAGGACTTGGCATCTGTCCACTCTCTGTGCTGTGCATTCTGTTTCCCCATCTGCAATTTTTGTCTGTGATCTGGGCTAAAGCAGTAAGTATGTGGGGATGAAAGCAGAGTTTTAAGCTATGTACAGCTTGAAAACAGCTTCCTTCTAGAACTTGTTGACTCTCTTCTATTCCTGTTTTATATACTTAAGAATCTCATATGTCCACAGCTCCACAGGGATTTCTCATTTAACCTCCTCATTTTTATTCTCAATAATAGCCAGTACTTTTACACACATTGTTTTAGTCTAATTTTTGGTACAAAAATATTACAAATTTTTCTGAAAAATGAAAATATTGCATACAATCTCATCATTATCTCATCATTTCCACTTTTCAGTATTCTGTTTTCTACGTATATATCTCTACCTTCCACAGTGGTAATCTTCCTGCATATTACTTTGCATGCATTATTTCTTTTTAGGCTTCTTGTTCAGTGCATATTCTACCTCCTACCTGCTAGGTCATACAACTGCCTTCATTGAACATCTCTAAGGATGCTCTTTCCTTTGTACAACTTCCTTGTGTACAGTGACAACATGCTCATCCCTTTCTCAATGGGATGGCAACTTGGAGTCACATTCAGTTACTCCATCCAGAGGCATTGCCTTGCTCTTCCTTACATACTAGAAAATAGTGGCTTCTAGTTAAACAGTAGGAGGCCTGTCCCAAGCCCAGGAAGGCTGGACATCCCCTCATTAATATTGTAAATTTTTAAATTAGTTATAATGTTTTTTCTGCCTAGGGAAATAAAGTGTAAATGTATACCTCCATTTGTGAAAATGTATTATTTGTTATAAAAAATTTTGTATCAATCATATCTTTGACTTATTTTTATTTGCCTCATTGCCTTTTTATACCAATTATCTCACATCTTAAGGTTTTACATTATTCAATTATTTACTTTTCTATAAGCTGCCTCAGATTTCTCACTATTTTAAGAATGAAGCAGATAAGCATCTATAAGTAAATGCATTTGTAACTAAACAAAATTTTAATATTCAATAGTTACTTTAATTAGTTTAAGATACTTTTATTAGAATAAAATTAAATTTAAAACAGATTATAAAAGCACTTTTGATGTTTTTTAAATGCTTAGCAAGCATTAAAATTATTTATATCCTGTTCATTCAAACATATTTTTCTAGCATTTAATTGCTTCTGAATTAACTTTTTCCAAGACCTTATATTTTAATCATTGAATTATTATTGCATTTTCTAATTACTTGGGAAGATTCATTTTGGAAATATGCATGTGAGAATTTGTTTCTTGTTCAGGGTTTAATTTTTATATTTAGTAATTAGCACATATATTGCATCTGTATCTTGAGATTGAAATTTCTTCAAGGTCAGGGCCCATAATGACTCTATTCTTTATTATTACTCAGTAATAATGAGCCTTCACTACTCAGTAGCTCTGTGAACTTGAGCAAATGGCATCTCCTCTCTGGGCATCAGTTTTGTCATTGGTAAAATACTAGTATAGATAATTACGGTATCTATTTCATAAGGTTGTTGTGGTTGATTTAAAGATTAATCACATTGAGCATTTAGAACGAGTACTTTGGGTGTGTTAATAATGGCAACAGGAGCTGCTCTAACTGAAGAACCCCCAAATCTCAATCGTTTTATAACATAGAAGTTTAGTTTTCACTTCAGAGAGAGAGAGAGGGTGGGCTGTGCTGCACAAGTACTTCATGGGCCGATGGAAACTTCTGATGGCAGCTTCTTTCCAGCAGTTACTTTAAAGTACAGAAGAGGAGCATGAATCTTTGGTGTCACTGCCTCACAGATTCATAAGAAATAATAAATATTGGGAATTATTTATATATCTTTATATACTATGGTGTATTGTGTTAAGTGGTAGGTAGACATACACCTTACTTGTTAATTCTTTAATTAGGGTAGGAGTCCTTTGAAGTCACATCGGGACTAGATCCTGCACAGAGTCCCCCATTGTTGGCAGAAGTAAAGAACAATGCGAGTTCTTAACAAATGCTTGGGGGATGGACATTTGGGGATGGCGTGCACTTAAGGTATAAATGGATATCTGATTTAGATTGGCTATACAATCACAACCACCATTCGTATTAACTGAAAATTACAAGGTCTGCTACAGTTGGAAATTTAGCGTTCCCCAAAAGGGAACTAGTCTTGTTTAGCCTCACCGACTGGCAACAATTTGAAGAAAAATAAGCCACCTGGGTGTGGATGGATTTGTAGAATGATAGATGCTGCCATGGCAGTTAATGACAATGTGGTTGGCCCCTTAGAAATATTGTGAAATGGTTGTCACTGACTTCCCATTTCTCCAGACCCTTTTGGAAACACTCAATAAAGCTAGATGTGTGTTGCAATTGATCAATGATTTTGTAATCTAAAATCAATATCCAGAGTTATGAGAATCTGCTTAGATTGATTGAGCATTCCTCCACTGCTCCAGTGTGGAAAACCTGCTTTTCTGATTAGATTACATTTAATCTAATGGGGGTGGGATGATGAACACAGTGTCATGTTTCCATCACCATTTGTTTTTCAGTATTGCTACTAAAATCACAGAAGGGTCTCTGGTAAAGGACCAATATCTTGTCATCTATCCTCTGAGTACTCAGAGCTTTGTATCTGCATCTTTCATGACATGCAATACTTTCTTCTGAGGAGGCAGTATCTCAGGCTCTGGTTGTAGAGGGAAAAAGTGACATGAGCTGTTTTGTCATTCTTCTGGAACTTCTACATCTCCTCTTCCCCCTGGTTCCTCTGAGGTCAGAACAAAAGGAGGGATGTAGACGGTAGGAGAAAAGTTTTTTTGTTTAGTTGGGTGTATTTCTTTTTGTGTGTGTGGGAGCATTGTTCAGTTGTGTGTATTTCTCTTGAGATTGCACATGTACTGTCTTATAGCTGGCATCCAGATGTTGGCTCTTCTGTGGATGTGTGAATAGGTTCTTTAAAGGGCACACTTACTCTGACCCACTCCATTATTTATTGCCACAACTCTGAGGCTTGAATATTATCTCAGCCATGCTTCTCTCATTGCCCTACTTTCAGACTTCATGCTTTGTGGACTTGATCTGCCTTGGGCTATTAGGGTTCATCAAAAAATTTTCAGCTTTCAGTAATAACTTTCAGTTCTTTGTGCCAGGTGCCTTAGGGCCTTTGGATCCTTAGCCAAATCACAAAAATGAATAAAAACAATTTTGCCACTTTTACTAATAGGAGAACAAACTTTTCATCACATTTTCTGCAGAGTTAGCCTTTCATCAAAGTCTTTTGTTTGGGGCCCAGCCGGCATGGCTCAGTAGTTGAGCATCGGCCTATGAACCATGGTTCGATTCCCGATCCGGGCACATGCCTGGGTTGCGGGCTCAATCCCTGGAGAGGGCATGCGGGAAGCAACCAGTCAATGATTCTCTCTCATCATTGATGTTTCTATCTCTCTCTCTCTCTCCCTTCCATTCTAAAATCAATTAAAAACATTTTTAAAAAAGTCTTTTGTTCAGGGTGATTGGGTGTGTCTGAGATTTAATCAAAGGATATTTGGCTTACACAGAACAGTGTGGAAATATTAATACTTAACTACAGTCCTGCTTTTAGTATTCAGAAAGTAAGCTATATATATATAAAAGCCTAATATGCTAAGTATCTGACCAATAGGTCTACTGCTCGACCAGTCGCTATGACACACACTGACCACCAGGGGACAGACACTCCGGTAGTTTAGCTTGCTTTTGGGGTCCCGCCAATCAGGACTGGGCCAGACAGGCCGGACATGCCCTGGAGCCCTCCCATGATCCCTCCCTGGCTGGCCAACCTTCTGCGGTCCCTTTCTGGCCAGCCGGCCGGCCCCCATCAGCCCCGATTGGGACTGGGAGAGAAGGCCCTGATCAGCCCCAATCGCCGGCCAGGCCGAGGGACCCCACCTATTCACAAATTTATGCACCAGGCTTCTAGTAATAATAATAACAATAATAACAATAATAATTAACACCACTGCTTTGTACTAGGCAATATGCTATATTCTTTACATTTAACCATCACAATAGCCTTATGAAATATTGACTATTTTCATGTTTTCCTTATCTATGATGATAATGAGGTTTAGAAGGGTTAAGTGACTTACCTAAAGGTCACAGAAGAGGCAAATTGCAGAATGGGTATTTACAAATATTCTCCTAATGCCAGAGTCTATTGAAAAACGTCACCATACTGTCTCCCTTAGAAGAAGGAATAGTAACGATGAGGCAGGACATGTTACTTTCTTCTTTGTCTTTCAGAGAAAGGGCCCAACCCTTTTGGGTTAATACTCTTATCGGTCGTGGTGAAGAAGGTCACAGAGCAGTGTCAGTGCACCCTGGGGGCCCAATTTGAGACAATAAACCAGGTTCCCAAACCACTTTCCTCACTTGATAGGAGCTTAGAGAAGCAGCTAACTCATTTATGCCATTGAACAAACCATGAGATAAGGATATTTTCTGTCTTAGCAGATTTTTTAATTTTTATTGAAAATAGAGCCAGAAATTTTTCAAGAAAGAAGCTACACATGAGTAGCATTTTCCTGAGTTGTCCTTTCCCAAGGGAGTCACTCCCTTGGTAATTTATTAAAACTCGCTTTGATTCAACTACTAATATTTAAGTTAGATTTTTCAGTATATTGACTTGACTGTTTTTCAGAAAAGGACTATAATGCTACTCTGGAATTTTTAGCTACATTTACTAGTTTCAAACTTATATAAATAATGTTTGATTCTATGAAGGTGAAAGTACTTCATGAATCAGACTGACAAAAACAAGGAAAACCAAACTCATTTAAACCTACAATTGGATCATTCTTACTTTCCGTAATCCCTTATATAATTCCCAATAAATTAACATGATTACACTTGTGTGCCAGATAGCATCAATTTTCACTTTGAACTAAAGAGAAGGTTCTTTGATAGATCTTTTCTCTGACCAGCAAGCGGTCTCTGAAGACTCTAGGAGCTCATTAATATATTGAGCTTTGAAGTTTTTGATTTGGGAGAATATCTATGTGGAGTCAGTATTAAGTGGCCTAGTGTTCAAATTTCTTCTCAGCTAGCTAGTTCCATGGGTTAGAAAATGCTGCTAGCAAAGTCACATATTCTCTGTAGAACAGAGAAAGTTGCTATTCTGAACTATTAGTTGGATCCTAACCAAGCTTGCAAATGTGTGCCATGCTTCAGGAGGCAGGAGACAGGGACATTTGAACCTTGGCATTCATAGTTACTGTAGTATTTTGCTAAGCTTGATCTTATCACTAAAGGAAAGGAAAACAAACAGTGTCCCTTCTCTTGTACCCCAAGAATCTCATCTTGTCTAGTCAAATCCATATTACCCTTACTTTTTCTCTCACATAGGTTTACTTTATTTTCAATTTCATTTATGTTGGTTTCAGGTGTATAGCTTAGTGGTTAGACAATCATATACTTTACATAGTATGCCCCTTGATAAGCTGTGGCACATTTACACAATGGAATACTACTCTGCTGTAAAAAAGAAGGAAATTTTACCCTTTGTGACAGCATGGATGGATCTAGAGAGCATTATGCTGAGTGAAATAAGCCAGTCAGAGAAAAACAAGTACCATATTGGTTTCATTCATATGTGGAATTTAATGAACAAGCTGAACTATCAAGCACAATAGATAGATGTATAGATAGAGAGCAGGAAGCAGCTCTCGTAGGGGGATGGTATAGGGTGTGTGTGTGTGTGTGTGTGTGTGTGTGTGTGTGTGTGTGTGTGTGTAGGATTGAACAAAAAAATAGAGAACTCATGGACATGGACAACACTGTGGGGATGGTGGGTGGGAGGGGATTGATGATGTGGAAGAGGGCGTATAGAGGATAAATGGTGATGGGAAAAATAGAATAAAATAAGAAAAGAGCACTAATCTCATCACAAGGGCTACACCCTCCTGAACTAATTACCTTCCAAGGGCTCCATTTTCTAATACCATCACATTGTGACAATTAAGATTCCAAAAGATGAATTTTATGAGGATTCAGATATTTAGCCCGGAGCAAGCAACATTTTTTTTTTTTTAACATTGAGCATTCACATATATCACCTCAGGGCAGCCTCACAGAAGTTCTCTATGAGCTGGAGTCAGGAGCCTTGGACTCGTAGAACTCATGGAATCTCAAGGTCACGCATGTGGAGCAAGGAATTTGAGAATTCTAGCTTGGATTCTTGACATCTGACCACCTGCTATTCCCACCGTCATAGCATTAATTCTTAAAATAACATTCCCTTTGAAACTAACACTATTCTCAAATGTAAAGCATTTCATTTTTATTCAGGCACCATAGTCCTCCCATCCCCTGCTCCAAACCTAACAAATATATGAACAGACACTTAGACAAGTGTGTCTACCCTGTTGTCTACAAACATATCTAGTTGCATTTATTGGAGTAGATGCCACAGTAGACCATATTGACTGTTGATTCAGGGCAATGAGAAATGAAGGGGAATACTCTGCATAGGAAAAGCACCTCTTGAAATTCAGAGAAACCCTAAGATGTGGTAGGAGTGAAGATTTTGACTTACACACTGGGCTCCAGCCAGCCTAAGCCAGAGAAAATTGCTGCCGTAAAATCCCTTTTCCCACTTCCACTTTGCTGCACCATAAATTTGAATACCAAGCATCCAGGCCTGGCATTAAGAATATCCTTCCTATTTGCTCTGGGGATTTATGGGAACTCAGTCTGGCAATATTGGGTGAGAAAAATCATGGTGCCTGAAGATCCCCCATAACCGGAAAGACTGCCCAAAAGAATGAATCACTATGGCTCCCCAATCCTTTATGTCTAATTTCTAAAAAGAGAAAGCAATCATATCGTCTGGCTTCTTAGTCTTCTGGACACCTGTCTGGATAACTCTAATCAAGAAGACAAGTATCTTCCTATTTCTCAAGTACTACTTCTTAAGATAATTTCTCTCATCCCCTTTCTTGCTTTCTCCACCAAAGGAAATGCTAATTTCATTAGTTTTTGTAACCACAGCAGAGAGGTCCTCCGTGATTCATGGATCATTGCTCTTATCCAGCCCCTTTAATTTCCTGTGTCACATAAGTCTTGGGACCCATTAATCTCAGGATTATTGACACTAGAATGCGCTAGCTTTTAAAGATATTAATGCACTTGGGGCCTTTGTGTGCTAATTTGGATTTAGTAAATGTACTTAGGGCAGGGAAGAAAAAGATTAAAGGGGCATTGTGGCGAAAAGGCCGTGTTAGCCAGGAGCAATAAGATCACCTGGACAGGTTTTGGTAGTATGCAAGTGCCAGAAGTATTTGAAGAGTGGAATAAAGGGAAAGCATAATATTGGAAATGATTTTCTTCTGTATCTCAGCTCTGCCAACAAGGCAACCAGGGATGAGAAGGGCTGAATAAACACAAAATTTTGGTTGCTGCACACATAGGATCAAAGAAAAGGAAAGAATAATCAGAGGTAATGATGGTAATTTGTTTTTTTAGTTCAGAGATAATTGACCCACGCTGAAGACATAATTATGATACATGAAGGAGATTAAAAGAAAAGACAAAGGCAAAGGCTTGGAGTGACAACAAACATGATTTAAGATCCTATAATTATGATGTTTTTATAACCACAAATTTTGATATTAGCCTTTCAACCCCAAAATGCAGGGAGCGCAGAAATGGAAGCAGATTCCATTTAAGTTATCAGATTTATGCTTTCTTTTTTTTCCCTTTGTTTCATCCCCTTTTGGGTTTCTTCTAACAGCTACCAATAACCTGAGTAGTATTTCGTAGTAATAAGGGTGTGGCAAAGTAGAGAGAAATGATACTCTATTTAAATGAGAAGAGTGAGTCTGCAATGACTGTATTTTCATCTAGCCCACGCTTGGCTATTGTGGGCTCAGTCTAAAATTCTAGCAGCTCTCAGCTGAGATTCCTTTCAGACGTGTGTTCCCCAAAGTGTGACTCAGGAGGAACATAAGATGACTATAGGTTGTGTGTGGATTATTAGATTATTGCATCAGTTATGGATTTGAATGAGCATTAAAAATGTTACTTATGCCTCAAATCTATGCTATCATGTTTTTTTTTGGTGTTTTTATTTGTTTGTTTGCTTAGGATGAGACCAAGTAAACACCATGAGTCAATTTAAAGAATAATGATACACACACGTACATACACATAATTATCCCAATGGTGCATGTCCCTGGTACCAATCATGATAGAGGTTATGAAGTTACTGGCATTTGTGAAACACTTTTGTAGTCCCTTCCTTTCTTTCATCCCACAAAACTGTCCCATCACTGCTCCATGGTGGTATAATGGGAGAGAGGGGAGGTGGCAGTTCTAAAACACCATTAGAACATGGAAATTTTGGTGTGATAATCTACCATTCTGGTATTAATTCAATAAACTGTAACTTCCAGAAATCTGGACTTGAATTATTTAACAAGTCAGCTACTGGCTGCTGGCAGGTCAGCTATTCATCTGCAAAGAGAAAGCCACAGGTACCACCGAGGCTGCATGTTATAGCAGGGATACCTATGTTTTCACATGTTCTCTCTCTCTCTCTCTCTCTCTCTCTCTCTCTCTTTCTCTCTCTGGTGCTAGGTTGACCGCAGACAAAGATCGTCTCTCAATGAAGAATGAGGTGGCTCCAGTTTTTCCTAACTCATTTCTCATCTTCCCTAGCCTCTTCTATTACACACATGAAAACACACACCTTTGCTTTGATCCAGGGCACAATCTGTCATTTTTGGAAGGTGTAGTTCATTGCATGTTTAGGTGTTTTGGAGGTTAGTGTTTACCACTCATTGTGCTTCGTATTGAAACTCCTAAAAATCTTTCTGTTCCCAGGAAAACTAGAACTTCCATCTTGCTCAGAATGAAGTGAGGTAGTTTTTCTAAGTATGCAATGTGAGCTAAGAGGGTTGCAAAGTCTAGAACAAGAAGTGGCTTCCAGGTCAAAAAAAGAAAGAATGAAATATGTAAGGAAAATTGGTTATGAATACATTCTTAGATGGAAATATTTGCCGGGTAGACCTCAGAAATGCTATTTATTTTTAATCCATCCCCCCAATTTAGTTATGCATTCTTTACATCCATTTCTTTCTATGGCAAAGGTTTTTGCTTTGGAAGTTCTATGCACTGCACTCTCTCATAGCATCCCCCAGTGCAGTAGTGCTCAGCTCACCAAGTTATCAACTACACTGAGCATGACCCCACACAGGCAGATGCAACAGACCTGTGCCACACCAAAGACTGTTTTTTTCCTAAAGGTGTCATTCATAGATCCTGGCATCACAGAGGCACAATTCCATTACCAGCGAAGTGGTGCTCTTTGAGATGGTAAGAAAATGTAGCCCTGTACATTATAGCTGATTTGAGTATGTGGAGATTCAAGCTCAGAGTTGTAAGTTCTCCCTTCTTCCCTCCTTCCTTCCCTCTCTCCTTTCCTCCCTGTCTTTCTCATTATTTTTTTGTTAATCCTCACCTGAGGATCTTTTTCCTTTGATTTTTAGAGAAAGTGGAAGAGAGAGGGAAAAACAGAGAGAAACATCTGTGTGAGAGAAACACATCAATTGGTTGCCTCCTGCATGAGCCCCAAACAGGGCCCGGGCCGGGGAGGAGCCGGCAACAAAGGTACCTGCCCTTGACTGGAATGGAAACCTTTGGTCCACAGGCATATGATCTATCCACTGAACCAAACCGGTTCGGGCCCTGTCTTTCTCTTTAAAAGAAACCACAGTGCTATGTGAAATCTCCCAATTTAATTTTTTGCAAGAAATTCAAATTAAGAACAACTGATCATAAATTAACAAAATGTCTGCAGGTCACATTTGTCCTCTGAGCAAAGATACTGCATTCCAGCTGAGTATTTAAGGCACAAGAGAAACATTTTTCTAACGGCTCTGATACACTGAGAGATTATTTTTCCTACAGTAGAATAGCACTTTACATTATAATTAGAATGACTGTACGCCATGTTTGGCCTGAGGGCAGCCCTTAGTTAGTGGCTATTATCATGCTATCCTGTTTCATTTAGCATTTGTTCTAGATTTCTCATTCTCCGGGCCTCGTGTTATTACTGATGGCTGAATTAAAATCGTCAGTGTGCATCTGGTTGATTTCATTACTGTTCCCAGCTTCTGCCATGTCAAGTGTGAGATGGATGTGCAGCAGACAGAGTTCTCACTTTAATACATAGTTAAATACGAAAAATGGACTAGTGATGATCTGTCTCTTTCCTGGCCCTTTCCAGATGAACACCCTAACTCCTTCCTCTGAATAACTGCATTAAGCATGCTTGTTGGTGAATGAAAGTACGCTCTTTTAGGAGAAGCTAGGGACAGCTAGCACCCACTTTCTGGAGGTAACAGGAGAACCTTCATTGCCGCTGTTTGAGCTGGCTGCTCGGTGAACTGCTGTGGTCCTGTCTTGAGATTCAAGATGCACAAGGCACAAGGCCACCAGTTGCAGACCATGGGAAACTTGCAAAATGATAGGTTTGATGTGTGACATATGTATGGGAAACAGAAAGTTGTTAGAAGGCTGTTTCTACAGTGATTTTTTGCCATTTATTTTATGGTCATTCTATACACATTTACTAGTACTCATTTTAAATTCTTGGCCACAATGAACCAAAGCAAGAAAGTATATATTGAATAAAAATTAAATATACATTTTAAATTTTTTAAATGTATTGGTGAATGTAAAACTTCCATATAATTTTGTTGAAAACTGTTGTTCCCTTAGAGGGTTGTCAGATTACATAAAAATCAGGAGTTAAAAAATAGGCTCAAGAAGTATCAGCATCTACTTCAAAAATTAATAGTTACTGTAAGATGATGACTGTTGACAATGATAGAAATAGACAGCTACAGGAAGTGCACTTACAGGTCATCCTTTGACATGTGACTTTTCATTTAAGTTAAGTGATGGTTCTAAATTCATCTCTTCTATTATTGATTCCAACTTCCCCTGTGAACATACTAAAAATAACCTAACAATTGTTAATGATAGTTTCATTAGCAGAAGCACTTTGCAAAGATTTATATGATACCTGTTTTTGTTCCTCAATGTCAACAAATGCTTCAAATAGAAAATGAATTTAGGTAAATTCAATAATGGTTTATTGTTAAGTCACAGTTAATGGAATCAAAATTAGTCTGAGTTACAACATGTCTGTCTTGTGAATGCTGTAATAAATTTACTTAAGTATGTCAATACCTACTATAAAATATTTGTCTTGTGGAGCAAATATGAACACAGATTTTAGTGGAGCACAGTGTGATGGTAAAAGTCATGTTCTTATTAAATCAAGAGGCCATAGAGCAGAAATGTACTTGGGATTGGTTGTGGTGCACACATAATTTATAGTTGCATTTTAGCAAAATTGCTCTTTTGCCAATCCAAATGGAAGCTGTAGCTATCAGAATAACAAATATTGTCATATAGATCCACTTAGAATAAATAAACTACAACTTTTTTTTAAAAATAATGAAGATGGTATTAAAATTTTAAAAATCATTCAGGTCTGCCTGGGGTGGCTCAGTGGATTGAACGTTGTCCCCTGTTCCATGCACCCAGAGGTCCCGGTTTGATTCTGGGTCAGGGTACATGTTCAGGTTGTGGGTTCGATCCCCAGTAGGGAGCATGCAGGAGGCAAATGATCCATGTTTCTCTCATTGATGTTTCTATCTCTCTTTCCTCTGCTTTCCTCTCTCTCTAAAATCAATAAAAAACCAAGCAAACCACATTTCTCTTTCGGAGAGGGTTTCATTTAGCCAGTGCACCTCCCCATGCGGTTCCCAGGAATTCATTTTTCCTTCCTGTTTTACTACATGTGATTGTTAGCCAGTGGTGGCTAATAATAGTGGATGGATTTTTGACAAGCGTCTGTTCCCAGGTAGACTTCATCTTCCTAAGAATCTAGGACTTGCCTTTCTGATTACCAATCAATGGCTATTAGAGCAACACAGATCCACTTGACTATGAGAATGAACAAAATGCACTCTGATAGTAATTTGGCTGAGTCTCAGAAATCATCCAATTTCCATTCAAAGCCTCTGGTGTCTTTTGTTCTGACCTTTTCAATAATCTCCATTGTGAATCATCCATGTGTATATTTGAGAATTGATTTGCTGCAAAGATAGTCTTCCAAGAATGATAGTGCTTATGGCGGTTTCTCCATACGTTGATCTCTAAGAGAAACTATTTTCTGGACCACGCATTTGGACAATAACATATACACTGCATTTTCTGATGCATAATTGTTTCACTCGTTCAATATGGTATGGGCTGCAGACTGAGCACACTTAAGATTCAGAGCTATTTTCAGGGGATCATTAGTCATATGGAAACTTTTTGCTACTTAGAAAAATGCACCCTTTCTCTTGGAAGACATATTTCTGTGGCAGGTTGTATAACTTGATGAGCAGAGCATGGTTAATTTCAGACCTCCACTCTCTCGGGTAGCTGGGCACCTTTGGGCAGTGAATGTCCTCCACCACAGTGTATGGCAGACAGTTCTAGAGACGAAAGGCATTTCCTCTGCCCTCAAGGAGCTTCTTTACTATTGGAAATTTCCCGAGGAGATGAACTCTGGTTTGATCTTCTTTATTCTCACTTATACTTATAGGAAGGGCCTAAGCATAGTAAGTTCTTAATAAATACTTAAAGGAATTAAATGTCCAACTTGATAGAAATAGCGGGATAGCATAATCTAGAAATTAGCATTTGTGTTTTCACTACCTTTTATACAAAACTTTTCACTTGGACTAAAAGGGGAATATAAAGAAAATTAAGAGAGAAAGAGAGAGACGAACGAGTATACTTACTTGAATTCAATTGCAAATGGGTTTGTATTACTAATATTAAAACACCATATAACTTCATTTGCAGTACTCAGGAACTTTTTGATTGCTTTCAGAGATGTAAATCCCCATACATATCATAATGAAATAGCATTCTTTGAAATATGGATGATGATAAAGAGTCTTTGGTTTCGGATGTCTATTATCCTCTTTTTAACTCTCCCTGTGGAGCAGCAGTTATTCTCATTAGCAGAGATGTCAGAGCCTCCATTTGAATTTTACTGATACCTTTTTAACACTCTTGTCACCCAACTCTGGGCGGATCTTTGTCTATCAATTACGCAAAAGGATATTTCACTTGAAGTAAAACCAATATCTCAGAACAGAGACAAATCACTTCCAGTCCCTGACACTTCTCTCCTTTAGTGAGACGAAGAACAGGTCTTTGAGTAGCTTGATCACTTGTTTATTATCCTTCCATTTACAATTGAAGCACTGGTGTGCCAGAATGTCAATGACTTCCTGTAGGACAGAGCTCCTGTTCCACCTGGCTTTTCTGGGGTGGGCTTGTGGCAGTCATGAGGATGCTCCTTGCAGACCTTCAGTTATGGACATGTAATTGAACAAGAGTACCAGCTGCTGTGATCTGAAATTGGTGGGCACATCTATACCGAGGTCATGCTTCCCATGGTTGCTTCTGGTCCATGACTGAGGTTGGCAGGAATATTGAGACAGTCCCATTACTGGGAGAAGCGGGACTTCTCTGATGAACAACTTTGGCTCAAGGAATTGCTGAAGACCTTGTCAAGTCTTCCTTAGAGGGCATGGTGGTCCAGAATGCTTCAACGGAACCTTTGTTTTCTCTGTCCATCTCTGTCAATTGACTTGCATCATTGTCTGATGTCCCTATCTTATCCCATTCAAAAAAAATTAGCTCCAAGTGGGTTAAAGACTTAAACGTAAGACTTGAAACTGAGACTTCTAGAAGAAAACCTAGGGGATATGCTCCTTGACATCTTGGCAAAGACTTTGGATTTGACATGAAACAAAGGCAACAAAAGCAAAAATAAACAAGTAGGACTACATCAAACTAAAAAAGCTTCTGCACAGCAAAGGAAACAAAAAAAAAAAAATGAAAAGGCAATCTGCCATTTGTAAACCATCTGATAAGGAATTAATAGCCAAACTATATAAAGAACTCATGCAACTCAATAGCAAAACAAAAACAAAACAAAACACAAAGAATTCAGTTAGAAGATGGACAGAGAAACTGAATAGACACTTTTTCCAAAGAGGACATGCAAGTGGCCAACAAGTACAAGAAAATGTGCTTGACATGACTAATCATCAGGGAGATGAAGATTAAAACCACAGTGAGATTATCACCTCACACCTGTTAGACTGGCTATCATCGATAAATCCATAAATAACAAATGTTGGCAAGGATGTAAAGAAAAGGAAACCTTTGTGCACTGTTGGTAGGATTGTAAATTGGTGCAGCCACTATAGAAAACAATGTGGTGGTTCCTAAAAAATTGAAAAATAGATTTACCACAGGAACCAGCAATCTTACTTCTGGTATATATCCAAAAAAAAAAAAATGAAATCACCATCTCCCAGAGATATCTGCACTCCTGTGTTCCTTGCAGCATTATTCATAATAGCCAAGATGTGGAAACAATCTGTGTGCCTATGATAAGTGAAATAAGCTAGACAGAGAATGACAAATACTGCGTGGTATCACTTATATGTGGAATCTAAAAAAAAGTCTAACTCAAAGAAACAGTAGAAAAGTGTTTGGCAGGAACTGGAGGTGGGGGAAACAGGGAGAGATTAGTATAAGGGTACAAACTTTCAGCTCTAAGATGAAGAAGGTCTGAAGATCCATGCATAGCCTGGTGACTATGGTTGATATTACTATATTATGAACTTGAAATTTTCTAAGAGAGTTGAAATTAAATGTTCTCATATATAATGATGGATGTGTTAACTAGATGTGAGGAATCCTTTCATGGTGTATATGCATATCCAGTCATCGTGATGTACGCTTTAAATAACTTTCAATTTCACTTGTAAATTATACTTCAATGAAGCTGAACAAAAAAACTCCAAATGGAACCTATTTGAAATCCTGCACTAGTTCAATACAGTCTTTTCATTTATCAAATAACACAGAGACATACATTTAAAATCATTGGTTATTTTCTTCTAGAGAGCCTGCCCAACTCAGATTCCTAACATACATAACACAGGGTACTTTGCAGTCAAAAGAACTCTTCTTTTTTTTCTTTTCTTTCCCAAATTAGGTATTTCCTATCTTGGCTAACTGGGCTAGGTAATATTCAGGGCTTCTTTACGGTTGTTCCACAAATCCTTTTCTGATTGTGCCTTCTCCTCTTCAACCTCTCTCTCTTTCTTCATCATTCACTCTCTTTCCCTCTTTTTCTTCTTCATCTTTCTCTTGGTCAGAGGCATAATTAGCACATCTTGCATTTAGAAATGAAATCCTGCAGAGTGCACTATCATACTGAGAATAATGACTGCACCCCAAATGCAGTACAAGTGTCGTTTGGAGTAAGTTTGATGCTCTGCACATCTGCAATGAATAAATCAAAGGAGACTATTGTTGACTTTGTGCCATGAATTCTTGCAACAAATACCAATATCGATGGAAGCAGTTGCTTAATGTTTTCTGTCCAGCAATACCTTATTGCAATAATGAATGAAAGCATTTGAATGAATGATACCTATTATATGTCACAATCAAAAACCAACCAAGCAAACAAAAAACATGAGAATCATTGATTGGCTGCCTCCTGCATGCCCCCCTATTGAGGATCAAGCCTGCAACTTGGGCCTATGGCCTGCCTGGAACTGAACTGTGATCTCCTGGTTCAAAGAGTGATGCTCAACCACCGAGCCATGCTGGCCAGACCAATATAAGGCATTATTTTTAATGATGATAAATAAGCACTGGAGCTCTGGGGCATGTCCAAATGATGATGATGATGAAGAAGAAGATAAATACAACAAAGACAATAAAAATGGCTTTATAGTTTAAAATGCTTTCATAAACATATTCTTATTTAATCCTTTAATACTTTAGTGAAGCAAATAGTTTTAGAGATCATTGAAAACTGATAAATTGATAATTTGTTCATGGTTCCAAGCTCATAGGGGAGAGAGATAGTATAAAAACCCAGGTTTAATAATTTTATATTTTGGTATTTCTCCAACGTTCATGATTGAATTTGGATAAATGATATGGGAAATGAGCTGTCCCTTGGACATTAAGATAGTTCTAAGGGAAAAATATTACAATCCCTTTGTCCAGATTAAAACATCAGGCTTTATAATTAGCCAAGGAAGACATGCACACAGACACCCTCTTGTTCTCTGGGCTTTTTACATCATCCAACAAAGCATTTTATATACTTCCTGTTAATAAACCAGCATGAAATTCCTAACCCATATTCAGGTGTGATTGATGATTACACAGTATTATTATGAAAATTATTAGTTAATTTCATTAATTAGCGCAATATCTCAACTCAGTTTTACTAATTGCAAAATGAGCTTGGAAGTCTTGGTCAAAAATAAATTACACCAATATGGTCATACTGTTATGACCTAGTTAAAACAATTATACATTTAAATCATTATATTTTCTAATTAAGCATCATCCTAGATACCTTTATAGAAAACACTGAGAGGAAGGAAACATTTTCTGTTTGGTTTTCAAGTCAATATTATTTAAACTATGTTGTTTTCAGAGGAAGGAAGGGAGTGAGAGGGAGAAGGAGAGGGAGAGAAAGAGGGAGAACTTCTAGTTTTAAACTCATAATTAATCTTGCCTGCATGATATTGGTGCTTAAGGCTGAGTTTCTGAGGAAAAATACAACTGAAATAATAGTGCCATTGGTTTACCTTAAACTAGTAAACCATTTCTGTGCAAATATTGCAGAGAATGGATGGCAGTTTTTCTTCTTCTCTATATTCAACCTTCACAGCCTAAAATAAATAGTAATATCTCATCACAATAAAATTAAGAAATAACTACAAATTCACTAGCTATAAAGGGCATTTGCCAATAATGAACTTAGCAGCTAAAAACTGGTATATGACTCAAATGTAAGCTCAGACCCACGTGGTTCAGCCTTGGAATGGTATCTCAGTCTTGCAGCCAGAAATAATTAAAAATTAATTCAGTTCTATACTTTTTTCTCTTGGAAAAGTCTAGCTCCTCCATTTGTAATCTGGACTTCTCCAATTCCCTCTGTCCTCTTAAAATACTTCAATCCTACAGCTAACCCTTGTGTTTCCTGCATCATGTGTACTGAGATCAATTCAATGAGCATATGAACAAATCAGTGCTAATATCATAACATGCCCTTGTCCCCACAACCCTCTCCAACTTTACCTTTTCTTCAGTTCTTTCTTTCCCAAAGCTTTGTTGATATATAATCTCTCTATATAAAAGCCTAAGCGACCGTTTGTTCAATCATTCAACCCTTTGACTGGTAGCTATGATGCACAATGACCACCAGGTGGCAGACACTCTGACTGGTAGGTTAGGTTGCTGCTGGGGCCCTGTCAGCCCCGAATCTGGTTCACCTGCACGCCAGATCCAAAGAGAAGGGAGGAGGGAGCCCGATTCCTTGCAGAGCTGGCCATGGGTTAGCTTGCTGCTGGGGCCCTATTGGCCCTGAATCTGGTTCACCCGCACCAGATTCCCTTTCAATGTGCACAACATCCATGCACCCAGCCACTAGTTGATATATAGCATTGTGTAAGTTTAAGGTGTGACCTTGTTCTAAATAAGCCCATACCTGAACCCAACTACTATTTTTAGAAAATAGTAGGATCAGAGGGAGATGCCTATAATAGAGGATAAATCTTCACTTATAGATATACATGGGAATATATATTCTTACTATAAACAGTAAGGGGCAAAGTGTTGAGTATGGATATCATATCTATGTCTGTGTCTATATCCATCTGTCTTGAGATATATGTGATTACTATAAAGAGTAAGAGAGGGAAGGACTGAACAAAGTAAAGAAACAGTATAGAAATGTGATAGCAGGAGGCAGTTTATCTTTAGATGATGTAGTAGGATGAATAATGATACCACTTCTATCCCCAAATGCATGTCCTGTCCCTGAAACCTGTGGCTTTGTTAACTTACATGGCAAAAGGGATTTTGCAGAGATTTTCCTGGATTACCCAGGTTGGTCCAAGCTGTCATGAGGCTCCTTCAAAGAAGGAGGTGGTGCAGTTAGAGAAGAGATATCAGGGTGGAAGTAAAGATCAGAGAGGAAAGAAGCTGCTGAGCTTATGGCTTTGAAGATAGAAGTAGGGCCATGAGCACAGGAATACAGGTGTTTGCTAGAAGCAGGAAAGGCAAAGAAACAAATTCTTCCCTAGAGCCTTCAAAAGGAATGCACCCCTGTGGGCCCATTTGAGATTTCTGTCCTCTGAGAACTATAAAAATTTGTTGCTTTAAGCCACTAAGTTTATGATAATTGATTACAGGAGTGATAGGAAACTACTACAGATGACACATTTACATATCTGGAAAGCCCAACCTTTTGATTTCAAAAATCTCTTAGAGATGCAAAATTTATTAAGATTTTTATTTATAAATAGGTGTACAGAAATCAACAGATTTTCTATATACCAACAATAGCCAGTTAGAAAATATAATGAAAGGACAGGTCTGGTTTACTGCATCCATAGGAAAAGATAAATTTCCTTGAAATAAACATAGCCTAGAAGTAGGCTACTCAGTGGTTCTCAGTATTGGGTGCGACTACTCAGATTGCACCCCAGGCAAAGTAGCTCAGAATTTCTAGGGGAGAACCCTGATGTACGTTTGTTCTTAAAAGTTCCCCAGTGATTTCAATGTGCTGCCAGATTTGAGGACCAGTGGTAAACTCTATTTTGGGTTGGTGTGAGGGACCTGGGGAGTTAACAGTCAATGAGGATATAGTCCAGCCCACACTCAAAGGTTGAGCATCTGGACTGAGATTCTGATCAAAGCAATATAAGGAGATGAATTCTGTAGGCACTTTGCAGACAACACTGAAAAGTCGTGGCAACAATTCAATGTGGAAAATGAAGAAGAAGGCCAATTCAGTGATTACTTAAAGGCTTCACAATTGGCATAATTTGATGTCACTGACTCATTCTAACAAGTATGTAGGGAATATCCAGACTGAAGGAAGATGTTGACTTGTGGGAATTGAATGCTGGTGAGGAAAAAGTGTACATTCTTTAAGCTATTGACATGTGAGATGTCAGGAATATTGGCATAAGTAGAGATAAAAATGTGGGTATCACCAGCCCAGTGATAAAAGAGCGAGAGAGAGAAAGAGAGAGAGAGAGAGAGAGAGAGAGAGAGAGAGAGAGAGAGAGACAGAGAGCAAAGCAGCATCACAGGAAAGTCTGGAAGAAAAGAAAGAGGAGACAGTGAGCAAAAGAGAAAAATAAGTGAAAATAGTAGAAGGTTTGCTGCTATTATGTAGAATTGCTGTCCCCAAGAGAAAGTTTTGGAAAGAGGAGTTCTGCAGATTCAAAAGCAAATATTAAAATAAATTTAAAAAAGAGGAAATGAGGTTAGAGAAAAGTCATGGGATTCACAACTAGTGAAGCTATAAGACAATCACCTATAAAAACCAAATTAAGTGACATTAAGTATAGACGAGAATGTGAAATCTATGCTTTTAACCAACTGAATCTAATCCCAGATGTTGGGCATCATTGAATACCAGTGGTCTTGATCCAGCATCTAGAAGAATTCAGGAATTTGGAGAAAGGGCTGTGTGTAGATTAAATAAGAGTCCAGAGACGAAACATAATTTTGAAAGGCATATTGGGGGAGGCAGAGGAGCCTGGCTGAAGAAACCAAGTTCTCCTTGTCTCAGGACCCCTTGCTTTTTATTAACACAATTTGTCCTAAGGCAAGGTGGAGATACACACTTTAAAGGGTAGGGTTTCCTACAGAAACATTGTCAGAATGGGGAAGTGCCTTCGGCTGTTCAGGTGTTTGGCCAACATGAGGCAATAACATGTAGATTAAGATGCCCTGAGCTGTCTGGCAGTAAACAATCATCCTTTTCAGGTTTGAGGAAATGCCTTTAGCCATTCCCAACAGGCAATAACATATGTGACTCGGCCCTTGTTGAGTCCCCAAGTTCCAACAAACTTTTGATTAAATGCTTACAGTTATGACATGCTGGAACTGGCTTCCGGCAGAATCTAAGTTAAGAGAAATGGGTCCCACTTACTAATTGACCAATTAAATTAATAAATATGTTTTGAGCATGCAACATAATGCTTAGTGCTATGGAAAATACTGAATTTTTTAAAAATGTATTTTGATTTTTAGAGAGAGGAAAGGAGAGGGGGAGAAGAGAAACATCAATGTGAGAAAGAAACATCAATGTGAGAAAGAAACATCAATCAGCTGCCTCCTATATGCTGCCTACTGGGGATCAAACCCACCACTTGGGCATGTGCCCTAACTGGAAATCGATCCAGCAACGTTTTGGTGCATAGGACGACACCTAACCAACTCTGCAATACAGGCCAGGGGCTGGAAAAGGCTGAATTTTGAAAGCATCATTCACGTTGCCATAAAGTGTTTATAGTTTGAAGCATGATGTATATTTTGGTGATTTTGTAGGTCACTAGTCACTTTGAATAAATGTCAGTGTGAAGTTGCTGGCATGTACCAAAGGCCCAAATGTAGTCAGAATCCTGTGTCATCTGTTGCGTCTTAAAACTGCCTCAAACATGCATTATTTATTTTCTTTGATATGACACATTTTTGGCCATACTTTAGAAGTGCACTTTAAATATTTTTGAAGATGTTTTCTGTGGTCATGTCTAATAAATTTATACTCTTGGCAGATAAAATTAGGACTAGAAAGATTAGCTATTTTGGCTAGGATCAAATAGCGTTTGGAAAGAGAAAACTCACATTCCCAGACCTTTTAACTGGCCTGAAAATGATTCTTCTGCCTTGCCCCAGTGGTTGAACATCGACCTATGAACCAGGAGGTCACGGTTCAATTCACAATCAGGGCACATGCCCGGGTTGCGGGCTCCATCCCAAGTGTGGGGCATGCAGGAGGCAGCCAATCAATGATTCTCTTTTATCATGGATGTTTCTGTCTCCCTCTCCCTCTCCTTTCCTCTCTGCAATCAATAACAATATATTTAAAAAATGGTTCTTCTATTTTTTATAATATGTAAAGAAATGCATAATCTTCAAAGGCTCCCAAATATATGTGATTTGGATGCAATGAAAGTTAATTTTTTCCTCATGAGACAGACAAAAACAGGTATGTTTGCACATAGGAGTCTGACATTCCCCCTGAAGTGACCTGCCCATTCTGCAGCTCCTATGGCCATGCTCCCTTCTGAATTTAACTGATAGAAGGAGCAGCAGAGTGATAAGGCGGCACACCCATTTCCAAAAAGCCTTGACTGGAAAGTGATATAAATCACTTCTTACCACATCCCTTTAATGAGTATTACTCATATGGCTACACCGTGATGCAAGGCAGTCTGCGTGAGCGAATGAATTTTATGACCAGAGAGCAGTCTCTCCTGTATATTACCTATGAGATTCTTAAATGACTCATTTTAATCCTCACTCAAGGATATGCTTATTAATTTTAGAGAGAGGAAGGGAGAGAGAGAAAAAAATTGATGCGAGATAGAACCTGCGGTTAGTTGCCTTTCGTATGCACCCCAACCTGGGAACGAACCCATAACCTAGGTATGTGCCCTGACTGGGAATCGAACCCAAGACCTTTTGGTGCATGGGACACCATTCCAACCAACTGAGCATCACCAGCCAGGGTTATGATATTTTTAAAGTCAATAATACAATTCAATATTTTCATAGTAATTCTGAGTTGACACTTCTAGATGTTGTTAAGGGAAATCACTGCATGATCCCTAAGCCCATCTGATTGTTTGGTTTAATTTTGCAAATGTACTGCAGCCTGATGTTTTGTTTTGTTTTTTAGTGGTACTTATGATCTGGTATCTAATTTGTTGATATGTACACTTTCTCACTGTCTGTCTGAACACAGTGTGCAAACACAGTGACAAATTCTTCAGGTGACACATCACTGCTGTAATTATTGGTAATGTTCTCACCTTTTCCCCAGGGCCTGTCAATGCTTTATCATGCAAGGGAGGAATTTTTGTTAAAGAAATTTTATTTACGCAATTTCACTCACAATTATAGGATCCATCCCTCTCCAGACCTGTTTTGGACAGAGGAGAGCCACCCTGGACTTTCTGCAGATCTGAAGGACGGGTGGCAGAGACCACAGCTTAGGCTATGGAGCAAGCAGTTGTGTTTGAGATGTCGTTGGCCCAGGGTGCTTGGCTCTGCAGTTCTGCCTTGGGACATGGTGGATGCCAATTTTAATAAAGACAGAGGGAGAAAGTAGTGCTACTATGCAAATAGTTGAAGCATTCTAGGGGAGCTGAGCAGATTAAATTGCTTATTATGCTGAAGACTCAAACAAACGTAAGAAAGAAGCAAGCATTTGCTCCTCAGAGCAGTTCTGATCATAGATCTATAGCCTCCAGGTAAAATATATATTCTGAGTGCTTCCTCCAAGCAAAAGTAGAAACTGCAGTGTTTTTACAACCCATATGTCAGCTACTGCAGAGTGAGGGTGAATGGGCTCTTGGTTTCTTCCCGTGGGTCCATAATTCATTATTATTCCCCTTTCTCTTGGATCCTTGCTGATGTATTTAATTTAGCAGAATGAAGATGAAAGGAAAATAGAAATTGTGATACAAATGATTTGGTATTTCATGAGAGCCTTTATTTTCAGAAAATTGTACTCAGAGAACTTCATTGCTTCTCTCTCTCTCTCTCTCTCTCTCTCTCTCTCAGAAAATGTGACTTTGAAGGCTGAGAAAGGAAATGTTTTGTGCACATATTTGACACACTAGATTCCTTGTCCATAAAATGAAAACATTGGTATTGAAAGGCTCATGAAGGAGGATTGTAATAGAGAATTAGGATGAACTATTTGAATTCCCAGTTGTGAGGTAGAAACTGGGGCTGGCGATGCTATGAGTTCTGTTATTTCTCCAAACGTTTTTTTTTTTTTTTTTATTGCTCCTTAACATTCTGCATTTCATTGTGCTTTAGAGTGTATGCCAGTCATCAACATATTGCCTGTCAATTCCAATCCACCTTTCTTTGTCCTTCTTAGTAAAAATGGAGCTGGGACTTGACATTTTTCCTGGGCCAGCTGGGACATTGCTAGCCCTTGTCAGTAGAGGGCACTGGAGGAACACTGCAGGAGGACCAGGTTTTATAGGGATTCTGGTGTTTTTCTCCCTACTCTGGCATGCCATCACTCCTCTCCTGGGGGGCAGTTTTCTGGTGAATCACATCACCACCACCACCACCACAGTGGTTTCCCAGGGAGTCCTGCTGGTATTCTAGCAGGCATTTCCTACTTGCTAACATTAACTGGCACTTTGGCAAACATCTTTCCAATCCAATTAGCCAGAGCCACAGCCTCTCTGAGGAGATAGGGATCTTAGCCTTGAGGGAGGAAGGATCTCTCCAAGTTTGTTGCTTTCTCTAGTGCCCTCTCAACCCTGGAGGTAGTGGCTGTTCCCTACATTTGCTATTCATGCATTTTTTAGAGTCCTCTTTGCCCCTTTAAATAGTTAATCACCTTTCACTAGATTAAAGTGCTCCATATTAATTTTTAGTTCTGTGCAAATTTCTCATGTAGTTTCTGTCTCCTTAAAAACCCTGGCAGATACTGTGTACTTCTAGAATTGTCTTTTGTGACTAGGATTATCTGAGCAGGGACTTTAGGATACTGGGCAAAGCACATATAATCAATTCTAAAATATATCCTTGTCACCAAAATGCCAGGAGTACCTGGGTGTAATAGCAGAACATTTGATGCTAATGAATGGGTGCCAGGTATTATTGGATATTAAGAACCTATCATGAAGAGGTGTGTTGTTTTTTAACAAAAATAAAAACAAAACACTGGATAAGATGCCAGAGGAAATGTTTATTGCTAGGTCTGTCCTTGTCAACTCTCTTTGCGAATGCCCCTGCTGGTTATATGGAATGAATGGAAGAAATTGAGCTGGGGGTTGAGAAGGATGTTGTAATGAACAGGCTTTATTCATTTCTTTTGAGATGAACCTATGGATCCCATCATCTACTCCAGTTAAACTGGTGGACACTCCTGCATTAAAATGCAGAATATTCTCTGTCTTCACTATTTATCCCGATGACCGCTAGGTGATCCAAGTTATATAGCTTGTCCTTAAAACTGAGCATTATAACAAATACAGGGTGGGGCAAAAGTAGGTTTGCAGTTATTCATTAGGAAAATAATACAATCCTATCTAATAAAGAGGGAATATGCTAATTGACCATCATGCCCTCACAAGTTGTCAGCACCCACAGCCAATAAAGAGGGAATATGCTAATTTACTGCCACATCCTCACAAGATGGTGGCACCCACAGCCACAAGATGGCGGCACCCAGTCTCTTCAGCCACGCCTCATCCAGCCAGAGTCCCCCAGTCCCCTCAGCCCTGCCTTATCCAGCCCAAGTATCCCATTCCCCTCAGCTCTGCAGGGGAGGGCAGTTGGAGGCAATTAGGTTGCCAGGGGAGGGCAGCTGGGGACAATCATGCTCTCAGGAGAGCAGTTAGGCATCATTCAGGTCGCCAGGAGAGCGGTTAGGGGGCTATCAGGTTGGCAGGCAGGCAGGCGAATGGTTAGGAGCCAGTAGTCCCAGATTGTGAGAGGGATGTCCCAGATTGGAGAAGGTGCAAGCTGGGCTGAGGGACATCCCCTGCCCCCATGCATGAATTTCGTGCACCGGGCCTCTAGTCCTATATAATAAAAGCCTAATATGCTAAGTGTCTGGTCAGCCAGTCAGCTGTTCAACCAATCAAAGCATATGTTAATGATATGCTAAGGCCGTTCAACTGCTCGCTATGATGAGCACTGACCACCAGGGGGCAGGCACTCCGACTGGTAGATATGCTTGCTGCTGGGGTCCAGCCGATTTGAACTGAGCAAGATGGGATGATACGACCTGGAGCCCTCCCACGGTCCCTCCCCAGCTGGCCAACCTCCCGTGTCCCTCCCTGGCCCTGATCTTGCACTGGTGGAGTCCCTTGGCCTGGCCTGCACCCTCTCACAATCTGGGACCCCTCAGGGGATGTGGGAGAGCCAGTTTCAGCCCGATCCCGCAGGCCAGGTCGAGGGACCCCACTGCTGCATGAATTCGTGCACTGGGCCTCTAGTAATTAATAACAATGAAAGAATAAACTGTGTGTTTTGCATACTCATAACTGTAAACCTACTTTTACCCCACTCTGTACAGCACAGTATCTGAAAGGTATAGCGGAGTGATTTTTGTAAATGACATGACACATTTACATTCTATCTTTTTAGGGTATTGCAAACAAAATATATCAAAGAATGAATTTACTAAGATATGTAGGTGACATATATCTAAGAATGAATTTCTTAAGACAGTGGTCAGCAAACTGTGGCTCACGAGCCACATGCAACTCATGAGCCGTGGTTTGCAGCCCTGTTGACTAATGAGTTTGCTGAACACTGTCCTAAGATATATATGTGACTTTTTTAGGAAACTGTAAAATGAAAGTACTGAATTAGTTATCTGTTTCTGTATAAAAATTGACCACAAATCTTAGTATCTTAAATCTGTCACAATTATTAATTATCTTATAGTTTCTGAGGGTCAGGAATTTGGGAGAAGCTCAGCTGGATATTTCTGGCTTGAAGTTTCTTATGAGATTGCAATTAAGATGTTGGCTAGGGTTACAGTTATCTGAAGGCTCGACTGGGGCTAAAGGATCTGATTTCAGAGTGGCTCACTCACATTACTGGGAGGTGGTGCCGGCTGTGGGCAGAGGAGGCCACAGTTCCTCGTTAACTGGACCTCTCCATAGGGCTGTTGGTGATTCCTCACAACACAGTGACTGGCTTCCCTCAGAATGAGTAACCCAAGAGAGAGAAAGGACAAAGTCTTAGCAGTCACTGTCACTTTTGCTATATTCTGGGGTAGCTCAGAACAACTCTGATAGAATGCAGGAGAAGTCCACCAGAACATTCATATCAGGAGATTCAGATCCCTGGAGACTGGCTACTGCCAGTGCTTAGGGAAGAGATGAACAAACAAAAGTGCATTGTGTCTAGATGGGAAGACCAATACTCTTAGAAATGTCAATTCTTCCTATATTTACATGTAAATTTAATGCTGTACCTATCTAATTACCCACTTTTTGGTGAAGGATGTTGAAAAAATGGCTATATTCATCTGGAAAAATAAATGCATTAGACATATAAGGTAGTTTTTGAAGTTCGAAAAAAGGATCATTAAGTGGGATTTGTTGTTAAACTTAAGTTTTTTAAAAAGTTATAGTAATTAAAACAACGTGGTGGTGCTGGATCAGGAATGATTTAATAACCTAGTGAAAATTAATAGTTGTAATAAAGAACCTAACTTCATGTTTGATGTTAGACTACTGTTAGGGTGCAGCCCTAACACTCTCAAAAAGGCAGTCAAATGACAATAAGGTTATAGAGGGGGCTCTTACCCAATATGACTGGTCTCCTTATAGTCACACAGAGAGCATGCCATATGAACATGAAGACAGCCATCTACACACCAAGGAGAGAGGCTTGAAACACATTCTTCCTTTAAGGCCCTCAGAAGAAACCAATTCTGCCAATATCTTGATCTCTGATTACTGGCCTTTAGAATGGTGAGATGATAAATCTCTAGTTTCATCTACCCAGTTTGTCGTGCTTTGTTACAGTAGACTCAGCAAGCTAATACAAACTCAAAACCATCATTCTTTTCCTGTCCTCTCAAGCTGTGCTTGGACCTGCTTTGGAATCTCTTGTGCTCTGTACAGAAAGCTTTATTATGTAAATAAACTGGGGGCCCAGTGCATGAATTTGTGGACCTTGAAAGGAACTGTGGGCTGCAAAGCTGTGGTGGGCACAGGGGTGAGTCTCAGCCCATACTCTGTGCCCCCGCCCGGCCCCTCCTGCTGCAGCCCCTGGTCCCCTGTCTGCTGGCAGCCCTGCTCCCGCTGCCGCCGCTCCCATGCACTGACAGTGCCAGCCCCGCTCACACCCACAGCCAGTGCTGGAGTCACTGCTCACACCCACTGCCAGCACCCAGCGCAGGTCCTGTTTGCTCACCGCCATCAGCAGGTGCAGCTGCTGGCCCCAGTTGCCCCTGAGGGCTTCTCTACCTCCCCCTGATCCTGAGGGGTGATTGGGGCAGCAGCTGCCACTTGCACCCACTGATGGCACCGAGTGATTGGGATTGGGACCAGCACCGGGTGCTGGCGGTGGGTGTGAGAGGCGGCTGCCAACCCTGATCCCCTCTCAGGAGCAGGGGGAGGTGGAGAAGCTCTGAGGAGCAATCGGGGCCAGCAGCGGGTGCAAGTGGGGCTGGTGCCATCAGTAGGTGTGAGCGCCAGGCGGGACTGTGGTACACAGGAGCAAAGGATTTTCAGTAACCACCACAGGCTCACCTCGATGACAGCGACTGGTGCCCTGCCTTAATCTGGTGCCCCCACTCATCTGCTCCACCATCCCGCCGCGGCTGATGCCCGCGATGTTCCGCGCACACTCCCTGGTGGTCAGCACATATTATAGTGACTGGTTGTTTGGTTGTTCTGCCATTTGGTCTATTTGCATATTAGCCTTTTATTATATAGGATTTTTTCCTATCCTCCTAGGAAGTGTGTGTGTGTTATCATCAGTCTCAACTTCTGAATTAGATTTTGTGTGTGTGTGTGTGTGTGTGTGTGTGTGTGTGTGTGTGTGTGTGTGTAGGGACTGTGTCTCCATCCCATATCTAAGTGACTACAAAAGGGATCCAGTTAGAGATCCACTTGTGCCCTGGCCAGTGTGGCTCAGTTGGTTTGAGTACCGTCCCACGTACTGAAAGGTTGCAGGTTCTAGTCCAGTCAGGGAACATGCCTAGTTTACAGGTTCATTCCCTGGTTGGTGCACATCTGAGAGGCAACCAATTGCTGTTTCTCACATTGATGTCCTCTTTCTCTCTCTGTCTCTGTTTCTCTTTTCCTCTTTCCAAAATCAAACATTTTGTCAGGTGAGGATTATAAACAAGCAAACAAAAAAATTAAAGGCCCGCATGTTTGGAGACACAGCATAATACAGTGGTTAAGAACTTGTCTTGGAGCCAGATGCCTAGTTCAAATCAGCTCTACTATTTAATTTGACTTTGGATAATTCTACCATGACTTTGGATAATTATTTTTCGTAGTTTGTAGTTTTCTGGTCTTTATAATAGGAATCATAGTAGTAATACTTCATAGGGTTGTTTGAGAAAAAGTAGCTAACTTTTTGAAGTGTTAATAAAAGTATGTTACATATAGTTAGCATTTCATTGAATTTGTTAAAGCTATAAAAACATTTCAAATCAGCGAATAAAAGGATTATTTAATAATAAATGTTTAATTTTTCAAACAAATTTAAAGTGATTTAAATATGTATTTTACATTGTACATATTTCCATATACAAAAACAATTTCCAGATAGATTCCCTATGTCATATTAAAAAGAGAACCATAAAACTAACAGAGAAGAGTTAAGTAAATATTTCTATTCATATAGTTCCATTCTTTCATAAATAATATATGTGTATGAAATATTTATAAAACCAAAAGTAGGAAAGAAATATATATATATATATGTATATATAGATATATATATGCCTATATATATATACCTATATATATATCTATCTATCTTGTCAGGGGGTGTGAGAAAGACTGGCTAGATGCTCACCAGTCCTGCTTCCTTTTCTTAGAAAAGCAGGAAGACTACATTTCTCAGGTCCCTTAGCGTCTGGGTGAGACCTGGGAAAAGAATGCAGACTAATTGAAGGCTTGGCCATATACAGTTTGTGAGGTCTTCCATATTCTCTCATTCTCCTGTACATCTGCTTATAAACAAAGGACTCCGAGAAGGCAAAGCTACCCGTGAGGAATGGCTCACCTCAGAGCCAGCCACGAGAATTGTATTGTTCTGTGACAAGAAGGAGAAATAAACTTTCACAGTGGTGAGCCACTGATATTTCAAGGTTGTGTGAAAGTAGCATTACGTAACTTAATAATCTGGAGGGTGGAGAGCTCTATTCAAATAGAGTGAAAAAATGTTGCCTTATAGAACCAATCTTTGTACACCAAAGCAGTGTGACATAGTAGTTAATTGCATAAACACTACTGCCAGGTTAAAGATAGCTATACTGTTGAAGCTGACCATCACTAGTTGGGAGTACAAACAGATAGTAATTTAAATGGAATGTTTATGATCTGTCATAAAAATGGAAGGACTGAGAGCCACTCTGGCAGGAAGGATTGGGAACAGCAGTGCAACGTAGGGAGGGGATTCCAGCTTTTGTGAAAATTAAACGAAAGAAAGTCAAGGGCTCTCCAGAACTTTAGTTGGGGAAGACCCTAAATCAGAAACCATTAATAAATAGATTGTAAGATTTTACTACATAATTTTTAAACTATATATTGTTATTGATTTCAGAGAGGAAGGGAGAGGGAAGAGAGAGATAAAGGCATCAATGATGCCCCCCACTGGGGATCGAGCCCACAACCCGGGCATGTGCTCCTGACCAGAATCAAATGGGGCACCCTTCAGTCTGCAGGCTGACACTCTATCCACTGAGCAAAACCAGCCAGGGCTACTATATAATTTTTTAAAGACTGCATGGCAAAATCATCATAGCAACGGTAAAAAATAATTGACAGCCCGGCTGGCATGGCTCAGTGATTGAATGTCTACCTATGAACCAGGAGGTACAGTTCAATTCCCCGGTCAGGGCATATGCCTGGCTTGTGGGCTCAGTCCCCAAAGAGGGGCAAGCAGGAGGCAGCCCATCCTCTCTCATCATTGATGTTTCCCTCTCTCTGTCCCTCTCCCTTCTGCTCTGAAATCAATAAAATAATTGACAAACTGGGAAAAATGAGTAATAGGTAACTAAGGTTACTATCCTTAGTAGAGAAAAATGCTTGTAAATCATTAAGGGGAAGGGAAGCTCAATACCTTAATGGGAAAATTGGTAAGAAAAACCAAAAACAAATATTTGACATTCACCCACACACAAAAATGCTATTGATCAACAACCATGGGATAAAATGTTTACTCTCATTATCAAAGAAATACAAATGATGATGAAATGTTGTGTTCTAAAACTAAAGATGAAAGATGAATAATTGTTAGTATTGACATGCGTTAGGAAGTCCGAACTTCATTCGTACATTATTTGGGGCTGGTTGTCACAATTCAGTGTTTTTGGAGGGCAATTTGTGCATATCCATTCATCTATCAGTTTTACTTCTTTCAGTTACAAGAAAGGAACTGAAGTAATTACATCCTAAGGAACCAAGTAATTACAGATAGGGTTGTTTATGGTAGTGAAAACTGGAAACAGCCTAAATTGCCCCAGAGTGATTGACTAAATGAGTAATGGCAGATCCTTACAGTTGACTACTAGTAAAATGTCAAACAAAATGAGATAGACATTTGTGACTTAATGTAGAAATATTCCCATAATATATTGTTTATAGGTTGGGGCAGGCACAAACAGAAATATTTAGAAATATACATATTATAAATATGAAACTAATAATATAATTATTATAATATATATTAGTGACATATATTCAAGCTTCCTCCTCCCTTTCTAGAGTCACTTTCTACTAATGTTTTAGGAGGAGGATTTTTTGGCTTGCATTCACTGCTTCGGTACCCATCCTGTTTCTCCACTGTTACCTGGCCCATGCATTCATTCCAATCTATCTTGAGGTTCCCATTTGGGTTTCACAATATTTCTCCAATATAATATGGATGCTATCACATGCAGGCATCAGTAGAGGGGTAATACAGGGAAAGAACTGACTACTCCACACCAAGAACAATACTGTTGAACTCAAGGAAGAAAGTGACTCCCTTAAGTCAAGATAGAAAAAGGGGTTAGTATGTACTTGTCATTTTGTGCATTGAACAGAACTAGGAAAGAAGCATTTGCTTGTGACCAGCTGGCCTGAAATGTCTTTCCCACGGGAGAGTAAGAGAGAGACATGGAACGCCGTCCTGGAGAGGACTCAGCCCTTTTCCTGAGGTCTCTCTACTTCCCTGGCTGGTTCAGTTCCAGTGTCTCCTCCCGCTGCTAAAACCTGCTTTGACTCTTGGCAGGAATGTCCTTAGTGGAGGGGAGACAAACGTGGTCTGACAGATTTTGGAGTTAACGGTGCCGCCAAAATAGCTGTCAAAGTAAACCTGGCCAGAATGCCTGTCTCTCGTGAAATAAGGAGGGTCATTGGTTCAAAATCTTATTATCCTAGGGTCGTGTTTATTAGGAAAGGGAAGATGAGCTGCTGGCTCATGTTCCTTGTAACTAAGTATATCTCTTCCCCTAACTCTAACTCATGGCCATGAGAAAGGACTTGACTTTCAATTGAAATGGGCTGCAGGGTGTTCTTTGATGGGGAAAAATAAATAATAAAATATCTTTTTTTGTCTACTCTGTTTTTCCTTAAGGCTTACCACACAAATCTGTTCAGAGAACAACACCATTATGCTCTTGTAAAATTGAGCCAACTCCTATCCTTGGCTTTGGAGTTAGACTAGATGTGACTCAGTGGTTAGGGATGTGCAGCCTACTCTGGGTACATTGATGGAAAGGGAATTCACATGACAGAGAATGCTGTTGGGTAATGCTTTTTAGTCACTGGAGCTGTTTTATGATAAATATTGTATTCAACAGTATGTATTATGCATGCTTTTCACAAAATGTCTGCAAAGGAATCTCTAACAAGCCCAGATGACAGGAAGTACTTCACGCAGGGCAGTGCCAGCTCGTAGACACGCTGAAATTCAGTGCAGGCAGGAGCTCGCTTGCAGACAGTGAGTAAAGGGTTTCACAAATGGGATAATGATAGTCTTCAATGCCAAATGCATTTTCATTTATCCAAGGACCTAAAGTGCTTCCTGGTTTGTCCTACTCTTCAGTGTTAAAGTATTAAAATGACGCAGAGAGAGGTTAAGGGATTTTCTTCAGTCTTCCAGAAAATCTAGTGCAGGCACGACTGTGACATCATATGCATATAACTCCCCAGTAGGCACCTAGCAATTCTTTTTGTCCCCCTATGCCCCACACCAAGGAAGATGCAGGGGTGCTGAAGTGCTGATTAAAAATGTCACGATGCCCTGGCAAGTGTGGCTCAGTGTCTCTTGCCACTCAAGCCCAATTTCTATTGTTCACGTCTCCTCCTAGTTCTCATCTTTTAAGTGTTACTGTGTCCCTAGAGCTGTGTTTTTTTTAATTACTACTTCTGATTCCCCAACAATTCATTTTTTAATGTTAGCTGTCATTTTTCTTTTATTTTATTTCCCCCCCCACCACCATTTATCCCTCCTATAACCTCTTCCACCTCCACCCACCTGATCTTTTAATTATATCATACTGAATAACCTTTGGGAAGTCAAGCAACAAATCCATTTATATTCATGGGTAATACTGTTAAGACTTTTTTTCTTTTACTTTGGGCAAGATACTGGTTATTTACCAGTACTCAATGTAATTTCTGGTTTTCTCCGAATTCTGTCTGAACACTAATTATGTGTAAGCCCATGCATAATTGCCAGACTAACAACCATGCATATATTTATATATGTTTCAAAATTTCCCTTATATGGAGAGTCCTGGTTTGGAAGGAGTTTCTGTCCAACCTCCAGGAGGCTGACTGTGATTCCATCTGAATAAATAGCCCATAAGTTTGAGGCTACTGGTTTTCATATGCAAAGAGTTAGTCCAAACTTCTCTGGTTCTCTTGGGCAACATCTGACCTCAGCTACACCTGTAAGCACATGGCTCCTATGCTGCGCTATTGGTAGAAAGTCCGTGTAGTGACACAGGAAAGCTGGAGGTGGCAAGGGAATGGGTACCCAGAGGGGTATTGATTTTTTCAGTGCCGACCTCGGTGGCCTGTGATGAATTCCAGGCCGCTCTCCAAAATAAAAGAGCAAATTAAGAGCAGCTGAAACTGAATCCAAAATGGAGTTGAAGGCTGGTCATTTACGTGTTTGTTTCGAAGGCCCTCTACTTCTGAAGCGAGCCTATGTGAACTCGTGTGTCACAGGTGAGAACTAGGCACCCCTTTGTTTTATGGCTAGTCACTCACCAGCCCTCCAGTCCTCTTTATACATTGGGCTTCTCTTGAGTACCCAGTATAGAGGCACTAATATTCCTTAAAGGAAGACACAAAGGTATGTATAAGGGCAGAGTTCTATGGCATTAACAATACCTTCTGGCTCTTGCAAGGAGGCCTTGTTATGCAGGTCAAAATATTATACAGTATGTTCAGAATTAAAATCTGGCATTAACTTTAATAAAGGAATTCATGTTTTAAAAATTGTGTAAAAGCCTAGAATGAGGCTATTTAAAAGTGCCTATTACTGCAAGATGTATAATTGGGTAATAACGCATGTCCTGAAATGTCTTCGTCACATCAGTGCTCTATAAACTTTGCATTTTTACCCCAAAACACCCACTAAGAAGAATAAAGGTCTGTCGTGATTGACTCTGTTAGGGTTATTTAATTCAGATGAAAATCTAAGTGGGACATTCTAGTGTGGTGAATCTAATTGCCACATGGAAAACAATAAAAATTTGTGGAGCATATTTTCTCCTATTTAAACCATGCTTAGTCTTACCTAACATGGAATCACTGAAGTAAGTATCACTTTAAAAGTTCATATTCAGGTTTGTTTACATTTGATGAAATTCAGTTCAATTCATTAAACTTCTTGAAGCCTCATATATTTTGTCTATGATGTAAGGTGAGAACATGGAAACTCGTTGAGATCCATACAAATCCAGCTATAAAATGCTCATATTTTAAAGAAATAGTTGTATAAAAACATAAGTAAACACAATGCATTGTAATTGTTCCTGGAATTAGCTGAGCCCCTGCCTTCAAGGATCTCAAATTCTGGTTTCAGAAATAAACAAAAACATGTATTGCTATAATAATAATATGGAATTAAGCAAACATTTTGGAGAGGTGCAAGCCATATGTTGTGGGAAGAATAAGGAGAGAGGGGTCATGTCCAATTTCATGGATCGGGCTGTATGTCAAGGTGATGGTGACATTTGAAATGAGTGCTAAAAGGTGCATAGGATTTTGATAGCTCAAGAGAGAAATGAGAAAAAAAAAAGAATTTTCATCGGGCACAGACATAATTATGTAGCGATGGAAAAGTAAAAGCCCCCACAAAAACCTAGAGAATATTGTTCCAGTTTTGTTGGAACCCAAGATACATGCAAAGAAGTAAGTTTGAAATATTGCTGGAGGCTCTCTTGTAGAAAACCTTAATAGTAGTCACATTGGGAATTCAAATTGATTCGGTGGGGAAAAAAGCTATGAAAGGTTTTCGAATAGAAAACTGAAAAGGATAGGAACATTATTCTGGCTAGGATTTGGAGAAATAAAATTGGGAAGTAAGAAATAGTTAGAATAAAGATAAACAGAAGGAACCAGACTAGCAGTACCATTTATTCATTAAGAATATTTACTGAGCATCCACTAAGGACTAGACACTGTTACAGGCATTCTCTATTTCTTGTTGGATATAATAGAGATGAAATGTATTCATTAATTTTTAAAAATATCCATTTAACTCTTAGAGGGATAATAGGAGATGCATTTAATATGCACTTTTTGAGGATAAGCCTTATTTCAATATTCTCAATAGAGAGAAGAAAGGGGATAGGCTCTAAGTGAGCAATAATAAAACAAGATAAAATCCATCTAAGTGAAGAAGGAATGTTTTATAAAGGATTCTTACTGGCTGATAGTTCTAATTTCTTGATGAGATAACATTTTTTTTTTAACTTGGCCTGTGTGCATACCTAGCCTATAGAGAATATAAAACAATCTCTTACTAGTAGTTCTGACTTTAAACAGATTTCTTTCAATGTGGTTGATGGTGCAAACAATCTCCTAGCAGATTTCTCAAAATAAGCTTCATGGGTTGATGAATCAGCATATCTGGAAAGAGTGGATTTGTACTTCCAGTTGCAAAAGACCTTTGTTCCCATGGTAACAAGAAATAAAAACAGATAATATAAAAATCATGCTTTTCAATCAGGTTATGAAGTAAACAATGAAGCACTGATGAACAGAATTCCTGAGAGAGAGAAGTCCCTTGCAGATGATCAAAGAGATTCATACCCAAGGGAAAGTGCCAGTATGTCCAAGTGAGGACATTACATGAGACTAGAGGCCCGGTGCACGAATTTGTGCATGGGTGAGGTCCAGCCAGTCCACCCCAATTGGGGGTGGGGGGCTATGGGGGCAGGCTGGCTGGGGTGAGGGGCCGCGGGTTGTATTTTGATTATGGCTCTTCTGCATTTGAATTCAATGATGAGCCAAAACTCTCTGAAAATGTGACCCAATCCCACTCCCATTTCAAATACTGTTAAGATCAAAGGGGCTGATTTCTGATAGTATTGCAGGAAGTTGGAAATTGGGCTAGTGGAGTGAACTCAGTCTAATTAAAACTGCAGCTCAGCCCAAACTCAGCTCAACTCTTGGAGTAATGTGAATGCTTAACCTTCCACCATAACCTTCAGACATAGGAAAAAACTTTCATTTCCTGAAAATAAAACACTACATTTCATTCTTCACTGTCTTTTTATACACAATGTCCAGAATACAAATAAAAAATTACAAGATATATGAAGAGGTAAGCCTTGGGCCTGGACCTTACCTAAATCAGAATCTGATGAGCTACTAATTGGAAGGAAATGCTAAAATGGAGGAGGTTGTGTGCAATAGAAAAGAAGAAACATAATAGAGTGAAAGACTAAAGATTGTTCACTGTTATCAATGCTGGGGAGGTGAAGTGATTTAAGGAAGGAAGTGGGAAGCATCACAGGTTGCATATGAGAAGAAGCAGGGTATAAACTAAGAAAAAGTCATATTGATTTCTTTATTCCTTGCAAAATAGTCTCCTCTTTTGTGAACCAGAAGTAGAGCTTGTTGAAACTCATGACTCAATCCATAGAAGTTCTAATCTGCTCTTGCAAGTTTGCAAGAATAACTTGATATTTCAAATGTTGCTTTTCTTAAAGTGCCTTCCTTCTAAATCAGGTTAGGCTAGTGGTTGGCAAACTGTGGCTCGCAAGCCACATGCAGTTCTTTGGCCCCTTGAGTGTGGCTCTTCCATAAAATACCATGGCCTGGGCGAGTCTGTTTTGAAGAAGTGGTGTTAGAAGAAGTTTAAGTTTAAAAAATTTGGCTCTCAAAAGAAATTTCAATCGTTATACTATTGATATTTGGCTCTGTTGACTAATAAGTTTGCTGACCATTGGGTTAGGCCATCTGTAAAGACCGTGTTAACTGCCCTTATGTTTGCAAAGTTAATAATTTCTAATAAAAGGAGAAGCCACAAATTATTTCTTGTGGCTAATTGTACTTTATCAAGCTATTAATTTTAATCAGAAAGCTAATGTGGTAGGCTGCAAGGAATGGAGAATTAAGCAGCTGATCATTGATAAGTTGGGAGAAAGAAATCTATTTGAAAAAGCAATGAACATTTTCTTTATTATTATATTTAAACAGATGTTCTGCCTACCTCCATTTGCTTTACTTAGTACTTTATCTTTGACCTTTGTTTTGAAGGTATTTATGGAGGAGAATGCCAGTATTTACCTACCTGATGTGCTTCCATCTGTCTCAGCAGTGCATGGATACACACAAATTATATTTCCTTTGTATGACTTTGAATGACAGAAGCATAACCAAGACTTCATAGACATTGAATAATCAGATATTATCTATTTGGTCCCAGAATAAACTGTAAGTTCACCTTACATCTGGATAGTTTATGCCAGGAACAGGTGCTTTCAAACTGGAAATCAGGATTTCTAAACAGTTTTTTGTTGGCCTGCACATTTGGCCATTTTGTTATTAATTTCCTCTGCCTGGACAGGTGGGCTATGATAGAAAGAGCAGCAGTAATTATTTGTGATACGGGTTGGTTGTTTAAACTGTTCTGTCAAATGTTTAGTCTCAGGTGTCCCTTCATGCCTAGGGGTTAAAAGCTCAATCTGAGAAGAGCTTCTGCTATGTGGCATTTGTTTCATTGTTCAAATAGCTTGCTAATTTTCCAACTGGATAGGGACATGAAGCAGATGAATGTATCTCTGATAAGATGTATTCCCACATCTCTTAAATAAAATTTTATTGCTTTCCCATAGAAGGCTGTAGATACCAGTTTCTTAGTTGAAATAGGTAGGAGACATTGCAGCTGTTGGTTGTTTAGACCAGTAATATTAAAAAGTCAAGGGTCCACTCCTGAATTATAGGTGATATCTAGTGGTTCTGGCCAATTGATATTTTGGGAATATTTCCAAGATGGCCTAATGATATAGTTCATTGCATAAATCAGTGGTTCTCAACCTTTCTAATGCCACAGCCCTTTAATATAGTTCCTCATGTTGTGGTGACCCCCAACCATAAAATTATTTTCTACAGCAGCAGTTCTCAACCTGTGAGTCGCTAGCAGGGTCGCCTAAGACCATCAAAAAACACAGATATTTACATTACGATTCATAACAGTAGCAAAATTACAGTTATGAAGTAGCAACAAAAATAATTTTATGGTATTAAAGGGTCAAGGCATTAGAAAGGTTGAGAACCACTGGCATAAATGAATTTAAGTTCTCAATTCATACCTTATCTCTGACAGGTATGTTGGGTATATAAACTTCCTCCAATAGAAGAGGGCAAAAAAAAAAAAAAAGAATCCTTGGGCTAGTGTTAATCGATATCATTTTTATATAATTTGGGCATAATCTTCCTGAAGACTGATTTGTTTGATAAAAGTGGTACAATGAAATAAATCCCTGGTGTCTTCCTAATATATCTGTCTCTGTAAAATCTAGCATGGACAGCATAAAGGGTATATTTATTGTCTATTGATGCATGAAAAGTTATGCCATGACTCAGTGGCTTAAAACAGCGAACATATTGTCTTACAGATTCAGAGTTAGGAATGGCTTAGATGAGTGGTTATAACTCATGGTCTCTGTTAAACTTCACTCAAGATGTTGGCTGGGGCTTCTGTCATCTGAAGACATGACTGGAGTTGGAAAGCTCACTTCTAAGAAATGTTAGAACTGAAATATGTAATGCATGAAATAAAAACTCACTGGATGGGCTCAATAGCTGACTGAAGAGGACAGAGATTGGCAGAGTTGGTTACAGATACAGGAAGGTGCTCAAAAGGTATAAACTTCCAGTTATAAAACAGGTCCTGGGGATGTCACGTGATTATAGTACATAACACTGCATTGTATATTTGAAAGTTGCTAAGAGTTTATTGTAAAAGTTCTCATCACAAGAAAAAATTGTAACTATATGTAGTAATGGATGTTAATGAGACTTACTGAAGTGATGATTTACAATATATCCAAATATCAAATCATTATATTGTACATCTGAAACTAATATTATGTTATATGTTAATTATATCTCACTTAAAAAAAAACACATGAGCCAACCATATGCTATCTTTAAAAAACTGATTTCAATGACAACTAACTCCTAAAAGGCCGAGATTTATACTAACTCCTCCCCACCCCCAAGAGAAATTGACTTCAAATATAATTATGGAGGTAGTTTGAACTTTAAAAAATGAAAAATATATAATGTAAACACTAATCAAAAGAAAGGTGGAATGGCTATCCTGATATGTTACAAAGCAGATGCCATAGTGAAGAAATTTACTAGGACAAAGAGAAGTATCAGATAATGACAAAAGAGTAATTGAACAAGAGGATGTGATAATCCAAAGTGTATGAGTACCAAACAACAGAGCTTCAGAATTCATGGAGCCAAAATGACAGAACAAAAGAAAAATAGACAAATCTAAAATTTTATTGGATACTTCAACATTTCTATGTTAATCATGGGAAGGACCAATAGAAGGAAAATCAGCAGGGAAATAGAAGAACTCAACACCAGTGGACCTGAGTTATTGTAACTGAAATGGGCTTCTCATAGACAATATAGAGTTGATCCTTTTTAAAATTCAGTCTGACAATCTCTGTCTTTTTACTGGTATGTTTAGACTCTTTACAGTTAAAGAGGTTATTCATATAGTTAGATTAATATCCACCATGTTTTTAACCATGTTGTATTCATTCATTGTGTTTATTTTTTGTTTCTGCTTCCTGTCTAACTTCACTGGTTTTAACTGAACATTTTATATGATTTAATTTTATATTTTCTTTTATTGTGTCAGTTGTACTTCTTTAAAAATGTTTTCCTGATGGTTCTAAAGGGTACAATATACATTTTTAATTAACCCAAGTCCGCTTTCAAATAACACTATATTGTTCCTCTCCTCTGCGCATCATAAACCACAGAGCAAGTGGGACTGAATGGCACGTTTCCATGAAGAGATTATCTTTCTTCCACCTCAGTCCATTCTGCCCTCCAGCTACTGACCCTTAGACGCCTGGATTTAGTATAACAGTTAATTTGCAATTGTTCTTCAATTTGTTTTTTTCACTGATTGCTGCATGCTTCAAGCATTTTAAAATTTGCTTCTGATTCTTTTATGTTTTTGGTTGTCCATGGCTTATTAATAATATTATAGCACAGCAGAAAGATTCAATCATCTCTATGTGGTGTTTTGAAATTCATCCCAACTGTAGGCTGAGTGACCTGTGGGCTGGGCAGACTGACAAAGTCCAAGAGCTTCAGCATTTCCTTCTTGTCAGGATCAGCTTCAGTGACCTCCTGATCCAGGGCTGAGACCTCAGGAACATAATTCTCTCTCTCCTTCCTGCAGCTTGACGGAGATACCTCTCAGGGCCTCTCTGAGTCCACTTCATCAAATGCCTGCCATAGCCCACTATCTTGTTGCGGAGCTTCTTGCTGCGGATAATTGCATCTCCTCACACACGTGCTTGTTGGTGTGGAAGTCCTTGCCCAGGCGTGTGTGGTACTTCTCCAGGATGACCGGGTCCTGGTGCGAACAGGGCCTATCTGGTAGGTCCCTGGAACTGCTTCTAATTCTTAAAGGTAACAAGTCTCTTTCCCAAAACACATTTAAAAAAACTACATCTTAAAAGATTAGGATGAGGCATGAAGAGAGCTTCTGAGTTGTTAGCTGTGTTCTATTTCTGACCTGGGTAAAGCTTACATAGATGTGTTTACATTGTAATAATTCACTTATGATTTGTGCATTTCTCCAGATGTATGTCATGTTGCAATTTGAAAAGGTTATAGAGTAAACATACAATGGAAAATACCATAAGATTTTTAAAATGAAAATTTATACTACTTCTTCCACACATATGCGGACTGTAATTGTGATATGAAAGAATATAGTGTCTTGTAGATGCCTTGACAAATATTTCTCAGTTTAAAAAGGCACAGGTCCCTAAATATCTCTTCTGTTAGAATTAATAATGGGAGCCCCAGAACATATTGCAAATTAAGTCCGATTCTGACTGTTTTCCAGACTCTGCAAGCTTGTTCTCCTCAAGCCTTGCTTCTCAATGGCAGACTCAGTCTCTTGAACTAATTCCTAAGCAGGAGGCAGTTAAGGAGCTTAAACCTAACATTTTGGGATTCAGAATATCTTTATTCCTGCTATTATTCTGGCTCTGCTCTTGTGTCCCAGTTCTGCAAACTTTACTCCTGTCTTGTTTATTGTGCCTAAGTCCTGACTTCATGACCTGTCACTGACTTTACTCTTTGTAAGAAGGTAACTGCCTTTTTCATCTCCATTTCCCCCTATTCCCTAGGTGCCAACATTATGTGTCTAAATCCTGGTCTGCTGTCTGGCTCTTGCTACCACCTAGCAAGCTCTCTTGATCCAACAGTTAGTTGTAAGTTTCAAGGTAGGATCTATTCATATTGTACCTGTCGCCTTTCCTGCCAGCGTTTCTGCAGGTATCCTCCGTTGGCTTTCATTGTCCGTGACATTGATTGCTATTCTCTATTTCTACCTGTTGTCTGTTTCCATATGGACTTTTCTTGAATATCCATTTGTTGGACTTCTTACCAGATCCCACCCGGGCATAGAATTTATTAATAGAGAATCTTATAAATGGAAGGCCAGAATCTCAAGAGTATGCATATACAAACCTTTCTTTTTATGGAGAGGAGACAGAAGTTCAGATCAGTTAAGTATACACATGAGAGAGATTTTCAGATATTACTAAACCAGGATAATATTTTTAAAATCTTCCTAGAAATGTTTTCCTTTGTGGTAATCTGCTTTCTGGTCCAGAAGGGGCCTAGCTGTGTGGACTGGAAGGCAGATTCCAAGAGTTCTTTTCTCTCCAGCAAGATCTGAAGAAAACAGCCAGAGTGGCCAAGTCCCAGAGGGCTTGTAGAAATTTCCAGAGAGTTGGTGGTTTGGCAGAGGCTTGGCACAGAGAGATAACATTTAGGGACTTGAACACTGGAGGCTGTATCAGGGGCCATGAATGAGTAGCCGGTGCTAGCAGATGCTCAGATGACCCGATGGGTACTTATTTATGCATTCATTGGTTGATTTTTGTATGTGTCCTGACTGGGGACCAAACCCCCAACCTTGGCTATTGGGATGATGCTCTAACCAACTGTGTTACCAGATCAGAGCCAAGGTTACCTAGACTTAATGACAAAATTCTTTGGTAGAGCCAAAACGTATCTCTTCCTCCAGGCACTTTAAACCAAGATTGGAACCATATAGTCTTAACTTCCAGGCTAGTATTTTTGTATTATACTCCACTGTATCTATTTCAACTTCTGATTAATCTTACCATTTTTTTTTCTTTTAATTGAGATTTCTTGTAAAAGTGGATAACAAATGGAAAGATAAAGGCCAATGCATTTTAGAACCATGGTAGTAGAAATTTTTATTTGGTCTTTACAATAGTGGCTTTTGTAAGTGGGTATAATTGTCAGAGGTGTGGAAATTACCTTGATTATATAACTGTGTTGTCTGCAGTTTGACCCAAGCTAATGCTTTTCTACTGAGTTTCCATTGCAGTGGTTCTGAAATGGAGCTACTGCCCAGCTCAGAGCCCTGCACAATTGCCACCTTCCCAAGAGATCAGCATAATTTGATGAGGATTTATTAAACAAAGGGCTTGAAATTATTGTGGAGCTGCACCATATATTATCCCATACTTGTGAAATTTGCTTCTTCTGGTATGCTATTTATGCATGCTTTTGCTGAAATAGGTGAGATTTTATAGATTTCAATATACTCCTTACTCTGAACCTTTAAATAAAAATAAATGCTTCTCTATCTCCACATTTGGCTTCACGTAAGTTTGAATTACCAAATTGCCATTCATAGACTGATGCTTTCTATTTAGATCCCGAACCTGTGGGAGCCTAACCAGACAAATACAGAAAATATAAAAATGTAGTCCCTGAATGAAAAGAGCAGTGCAGTGAAATGAAATCAGGCAGAAGTCCATCTGGCTGTCCCACACAACAGTGCCTGGGATTCCTCTCAGGTGTAGGAATGCACCTGAGTGGAAATGTGAACACTAAATGCTTATTTCCTGCCAGTCTTCTTAATTCCTCTGGGCCTTGGAGGAAAATAAACATTGGACATGCCTCTCAGGAGTAGAATCCATCTGGTTTGAGGAACATGACGTTCTCTCTCAGCAGACCTGGACGATGTTAAACTATAGCTGTTGGAAAACTTGGGTGGAATACTGCCAACCAAACACAGAAGGAAAGGGGCATGTCATGCAAGTCAAGCATTTGTCATCATTTTTTGTTGAGCCTGAGCCGAATGACTCCAGGCTTGTAGTGGCTACCTGTGCTGATTTCAAGGATCTCACCCTGCCTTAGGTAATTAATAGATTACTGCATACTGGTTGGTCTCCAGGCTAAACCATTATTCAATTCCATGAAGAAAATTCCAACAGTTGTGCTTGCACTGGTTTGTAAAGAATGCCAGCTCTTCAAAGAAATAGGTCAGCATTTAGCAGACTCATTTGGGAAGTTTCCTTACTATCTGAATGGCCCACCCCAATCTGTTGGGTCAGAATCCCTGGAGGCGGGGGATCAACATGTATAGGGTGAAGATGTTCCTTGGGCAAAAGACAATAGAAACACAAAAGGCCAAATCATTACCACCTCATTCTAGTGCTCTGTTACATTGTCTGATGTTTTATGGTGTCCTCTGACATTCACAATTTATTCTCATTTAATCCTTTCAACAATCATATAAAGCAGGGAGAATTAGATGCTCAAGAATTGTATTAGTCTTTTTTTCTGGTCCACTTAAACTTGGTTTCACCCTTCTAGTCTATCCTCCACAGTTCAGTAAGATAATTCTTTTTTACCATGTACATTTCATCAACTCTCTTCCTGTTCAATTATTTTTTTAAATGACTCCACATTACCTTGAGCATAAATTGCACCTTCTTCAGAGGACACAAAATGTCATTGGTGATCTGGTCTCTGGGAGCCTCCCTGGCCTTATCTGCCATGCTCCCCTCATCATAGATGAAGCTTCAACAACACTACCTGCTCATTTGTCCTACGCTCACCATAATGCACCTCACAAATTCAGTCTGCATCTCCCTCCCTACAGCCTACATGCTTGGTTAATCCTGACTCATTCAGCTAAGTCTTCGCTTAATGACTATCTTGATTCCAGCAGACAGGCTTGGGAGTTTCTTTTATTTGTATATAGTTCCAGTTTTAGTACTTGACACACTTTCTCATTAGCTTTTAACTGTATGTTTCTGTACTATAGTGCAGTCTCTTTCAGGGCAGAATCTTTGCCTTTTAATCTTTGTGTTCCCAGAGTCTGGAATATGAATGGGTGAATGGATGGATGAATAAAGGGATTTTTTTCTAGCTACAGTGACCGGCTCTGCGTGGGCTTTCCCCAGCTCCTGCTGAGGTGATTGACCTTTCCAGTGTCGTTCAACCTTTTCAGTTTCATTAGGTTTCTTTGTATTCAATTCCCACCTTGACAGCACCTACATTTCTTGCTAAGTGTCCTCTCTCTCTCAATCCCCCCGCCCCGTCCCTCTCCCTCTCCCCCCTCCCCCTCCCTTTCTCTTCTCTCCTGCCCACTCTCCTTCCCTCCTTCCTTTTCTCTACTCTTCAACATTACTCTATTGTTTATAAAAAAACTAAGCATCGTCATTGTCCTGATATTTTCCTAGACTCATTTATGGACCATTTAAGCAGCGGTTATGCAGGTTATATGGCTATGTTTTGCCAATAGAGAGCTTAGTTTGATGAAGAGGGTGGTTCCATGTCTGATTTTCTGGAATTCTGTTTACCACCTGCAAAGGACACTGTTATATAGTCTCTCTACTTAGCATTCTTTGAACAACATGACTATATTTGGGGATTTCTTGCCATGTTCACCTTTTCCAGTTTCATGAAGTTCCTTGTGTTCAGTCCCCAGGCATGTGTCATGGGCTTCAGCTGCTAGATACCTGCCTGCTATGGACTGAATTATATCCTCCCCAAATCCATAGGTTGAAGCCCCAATCCCCGATGAGACTGTATTTGGAGATAGGATCTTTATGGGGTAATTAAGGTTTAGTGAAGTCATAGGGTGGGGCCCTAATCTGATAGAACTGCCTTCTAAGAGGGAGAGATTTTCCTCTCTCTCTCTCTCTCTCTCCCTCTCTGCAAGCACCTGGAGGGAAGGCCATGTGAACACACAGTAAAAAGAACCCTTATGCAAGAAACCAGGAAGAGAGCTCTCCCCAGCAGCTGAACCCTGACACAATCTTGATCTTTCCAGCCTCCAGAACTGTAAGAAAATAATTTTCTGTTGTTTAAACCACAGTCCAGTGGTTTGCTGTGGCAGACCGAGCAGACTGATACACTGCCCTATGCTTCCATTCGGAAATGAGCTTCTTGACCTCCGCACAGAATCTGTTTAGTTGTAGTGGGCCAGTGGATTCAAGGTCACATTCTTGGTACAGAAGTGACATTGAGGCTGTCTGCCATTATATTTGCAGTGAATTTTAGTTCCTATCAGCTCTGCGAACAGAAACATCTGGATTTTGGTAGAGGCAATGCCAGTGGAGTCGGTTCTGCAACAAGGTTTTAGCCATCATTCTTGGCAGCTTAGCCAGGAATTGGGTTCTCCAGCCCTTCCAGCAAACCTATGGGATGCCCATCATCCTCTCAACAACACCTTTTATGCCTCATCAGCCAGTCAGTTTCATTGTCTGTGAACCATAGGTTGTACTGGAGGTATATAAGAGAGCAAATCTATGCTAGGGAGAATGCAGGACTTCAGCTTTTGATTGATAAGTGGCTCCACCAAGCTATTGACACAGGATGCTTCACAGAGAAGAGACGTGCACTGTATAATTATTATACACTGAGAAGACATCAATGCAAATGGTGTATAAATTATTTTAGTAATAATAACACATGTAGGACACATTCTGACTTGTTTCAGAGTTTTTAGTACTTTAAATGCACTCTATTCTCTAATCTTCACAATAGTTCTGAATGAAACAGCATAAATCCATTGTAAAAATAATAAAGAGGCAATGAAAGGTTGGAGATATTAAGTAATAAATTTGAAAAGTTATAGGATTCTAGTTGGATGGGGAGCAGAACCCAGGCATCCTGAAGGCATTACACTATATGTTCATAGATTTCTCCTCTTTACCATCATTTGGTTTTACTTTTAAGGTTAATGGGGCCTTCTAGGAATCACCATTAATTTTTATATTCATAGAGACACTGCTTCCTATCTTTCATTTCTACCATTTCATACTGTTCACTGCTTCCAGAAATTGGATCAGATCACATTCTTCTAATGATTTCCCAGTTTAAGTCTCATCTCTGCTTGTGGCTAACCTGATCCTCTTTACATTCATAAGCATGTTTGTGCTTGATATCATGCCATCCTTTCCAAGTGCTATCATAGCTCCAGTAGAATAATGAATTTTGGAGAGCTGAATTTATATCCATGCTTTATCTCCAGCTAGGTGGGCTCATATTCATGACAATGTTGTCTCAATGACTTTTTAATAGCTTTTTTTTTTGGGGGGGGGGCTGTGTTTATTAGCTTTTAGTCTAACAACTTTGATCACTGATTGCTTTGTGAGTGTATGAGATTCTAATAATTAAAATTGGAAAAATTACATATGTGTAAATATATGTAATTCTGATAATTATATCAAGTAATTTCAGAATTCTATGAGAATAGATGCATTTCCTTGTGGAAACGAAGATGAAGCAGCATATAGATGAGATACTTGTTTGCTTTCTTTTTCTTTCACATTCCACACAAATTCATTATTAAATCTTTTTTTTTTGTCTCTATATGCTACATATGCTTATGTCAGTTGTGGTCCTAGCAGGGAACAGCACACTCAGATCAATACGATTAAAGGGAATGTGTATTGAAAGGAATATATATATATATATATATATATATATAATTTTATTTATTTATTTATTTATTTTGCAAAGCTTTGGGCAGGTTTTGGGATCCACAAGAGAGAGTGCAGTGCCCTGGGGTAAAAACCAACCCCAGGACCGCAGAGCAGCCCCCCAGATGTCGAATTTGTATATTCAACTCCTCCTAGGAGGGTATGTAGACTGCACGTGTCCCCTGAAATTCATGTGTTGTAGCCCTAACCCCTTCATTTCAGGCTGAGGCACGCATGTAGCATTCCAGGGCTTTGGAGATGCACCATTTAAAAGTCACAGCTATAATCAGGAAAGGATTTTTGACTAGATAAGAATGACGGCTTAGTCTCCAAGAATTCTCAGACCTACCAAATATTAAAATGCTGATATTTTAAAAATAAACCTACTTTTTATTATTTAGTGTCCTTGCATAGCATTTTCAGTGGAGATGGGTACTGGAGTTTGGCAATGTTATTTTACGTGGGCATTCTCAAGTCTCTCTCCTGGGATTCTGGGTGGGCTGGCAACTAGTGAAGAGTATTAAACCTTAAAATTAAGTCCACAGACAGGGCCTGTGACAAAAACTTTATATACCACACTATCTATTTTTAAAAAAGAATATCTAATTCTATTCTACTCTGTTTATACCCAAATTAGAGAAAGCTTTAGGCGAAAGTGTCAAACCACAGTATAAAGCCAGCTCAAGTGGTGGCAAAGAAAAGGGTTTTTCAGCCTAGGTTGAAAGTTATTTTTGACATTTCGATAAATAAGCTCATCGCACATTTCTGTGCAATTCCTTCACTTAATATGAATTTTAAAAACCCATCTGCAGAGTTTGCTCTTTTATGCATTATCTAAATTTCAGTTCATTTCTTTTTTACTTTTAGATAAAAACAGGGTGGAAATGTTGCTATTGAATTTCTACACTCATTAAAATAGTTTAAAGTGTAACTCTATTTCTTTGAAAAAGCAATTTGTCACTAAGGTGTTTATTTGAAAATACCTTTGACTACTTGTATACAGCTGCCAAAGAGCACCTGTAAAAGCTGCAGATATCTTATAAGAAGACCCAAATCATTCTCGATGGTGTGGCTCAGTGACTGAGGTAGCTATGACGGTAGCTATTAAGGGCTATTTCAGAAGTTTCAAAGAGTAGATATAGGTAGTAGATTAATGTTGTTTGATATACAGTGCTAACTCATTCATTTAAAAAAATGGATTAATAGCTAACATTTAAACATTGAAGATTTCATATAAAATCTGAATTTCCAGCATTTTCAAATGTTTTCCACTTAGTAATAATCGTGAGGTGCTTCAGATGTAGTGCACCTTATGGGCTCCTCAGAATCCCCACTTGCTATTGTTTATACCCAGTTCATTTACTTCAGGGGTCACATAGTACTTATGGGCTTTGTGGGATGTATGGTCATTGTCTGGACCAGTGGTCGGCAAACTCATTAGTCAACAGAGCCAAATATCAACAGTACAACGATTGAAATTTCTTTTGAGAGCCAAATTTTTTAAACTTAAACGATATAGGTAGGTACATTGTTATTAACTTCATTAGGGTGCTCCTAAGCTGGCCTTTGCTAAAAACTCAAGGGGCCAAAGAGTCGCATGTGGCTCGTGAGCCACAGTTTGCCGACCACTGGTCTGGACTACTCAACTAGGCTGATGTAGCAAGAAAATGGAACTAGATAGTGCATAGATGAATGAGTCTTGCTGTGTTCCAATAAACTTTATTTACAAAAAAAAAAAAAAAAAAGACAGGCCCAAAGGCATGATTTGTGACCTCTGAGTTTTGTAATATGCCTTTCAGAGTTGTCATTTGCAACCACTTTTATGAATGAAGCAGGTCTAGTCTGGCTTCATGCAAGTGCCTCTGGATTCTGAGGAGAACAAGGCTGTAAGGGAAAACTAACAAAACGTTAGAAAAGTCTAAAATAAAATTATTATTGGACTTCCCTCTCCTACAAAATGACACAAGAAAGGAAAGTTATTATCCTAATGGCTCTAGAGAAAGGTCAACATACAGGTCAAGGTGGGTTAGTTCGACTTTATATGATGCTGACATGGAAAACCAATTGTTTAAATAATATTTAAATTGCATTTGTAAATGTTGTATACATACTGGCAGCTGGTTGCTTCTAAATATGAGTGAGAAAACATAGATTTGTTTAAAATTAAGATTAAATGTTGATGTAGCTAGAAAAATATGTTTGCTTTAAATAGCAAACTTTCTAGGCATATATACTACATTATACTTAGATTTATGAAACTTCAGTTTGCAAAGACTCTTTTAGCAGCAAATTCAAGACCCAGAGCAATACCAATTCTTATCTTAAAATGCCATATCTTGAGACTTAGCTTAAAAATCAAACTAGTGCCAATCATCATAATTCCCCCCAAAAGTATTGTTACTCTCTGATTCTGTAAAATATTTTATAGGGTTTTGAAAGTTCTGTCTAAATCATGTAGAAATCTGGATGGTGAACATCAAAATATACATTTTTAAAAACTCCTTAATTAACATTTCACTAAATGACTCATTTGAAAAATTTGAGAACAGGTGGGATGAAATCAATATTTGGCGATGTGTGAAAGTAACTTGGCAGTACATGCTTGTGTGTTTACAATGTCTAGATACAGTTCTCTTTAATTGCACTGGCAATTTTGTGGCATTTCCTCGGTTTCGTTGCCAGTCTTTTAAACAAGAGGCACATTTTTTTCTGCCTCAATTTCTTTATCCATTTCCCTCTTAGTCTCCTAAAAAGTAGTATTCGTTCCTATAATTCTATTGAAACTCTACTCAAAAAGCCCGTTTTCTAGAATTCTTATTTACACTTATTAACCTTTTAAAAAATGTTTATTTTCCTGGACTTCTCTACTGGGTCCTTGAAGTTTTTGCCACCTTAATCTCTTACAACCAACATGTTGCTGTTAATTCTTTTATCATTTCAGCATCTCCTTTTGTTGACTCTGTTCTTCTTCCTACAGTTTAGCTAAGTGTTCTTCAAGGGTCTATCTTTGGCTGCTGGTCTTGAGTCTCTCTTACTTTTGTCCTTGGGAATATAAAATACTTTAGACTTTCTATACTGACAATATTATTCTCTTGCATAGCATATATTCTTTTATATCTGCTTCCTGAGAATTATCATCATCGAGGGTGTTTTTGTTAAAAGATTCTCCATTTTGCTTGAGGCCAGTCATATGGCATTTCCTGCTTCTTTATTTATGGGAGAGGTGATATTGAAATGATGTACAGTGTTCCTAAACAAGATAGTAAAAGCTTTGATACAGCCCTATTACTGTCTGATGTTTCCATGTTTGCACTGCAGGCAGTAAATAGAACTCATAGATTGAAAATGAGTTCTCTAAACAAATAATTTCACTTGGTTGAAATTATTTGTTTAGAGACTTTGCTGTTATATATAGGTTTATCTAAGGTGTAATGGGACCAGGCTTTATCTAAAGATGGTTTTTTTTTAAAACCCTGAAAAGATTAAAAGAGGATTACAACAACCTTTGGAGTTGATGACCTGGAGATTTCTACAGGGGTCTCCCTCTATTAATCTGCCATCTGGGACTCTGGTGGTCCCAGACTTAGAGATGTTTTTAACTTCAGTCAGGAGGTCAAAGTGATGCAAAAATATACTTTTGCATTGCGTTTGGCAGGGAATGATATATATTTTTTTGCATTGCATTTAATAGGGAATATAAAAGCATGTTAACTTAAAAGATTAAAATTGGAATTTTTTTTCTTAATGCACCGCAAAGGCTTTGAGTTTTGCTTCGCACACTAGAGAGATGCTCCCTGGCTCTAACACCACCATTCTCTGTCTGAACAAAGCAGTGAATAATAACGAGGACAAGGAGCACTTCATGAATGCATGCTCTTTCCCAGGCACTGTTCCAAGTGCTTTTTTCCCTTTATTTTTATTGTTGACACTATTACAGATATGCCTGTTTTCCTTAGTGCTTATTTCTCACCATAACCCTTTGAGTAAGCACTATGTTTGCCTTGACTTTATAAATGACATTTAGGTTGAAGTGCTAGGTCCCAGATAAAATGAATATTAAATGATGGAGCTGAAATAGAAACCAAGCCAGTCTTACTCCAGACACATGCTTGCTGTTAACCATTCTATTCTATGAACTCTCGAAACTGGAAGTCATCTTTGGAAGACCGCATAGTGGATTGGAAAGATCATGTGGGTACTTATGAGTTCCACTTGTGTTAAAATCGATCTCCATCATTTTCATGTTGTGTAACTTATGCCAAGCCAGTTAACCTATCTAAAATTCATGTTCATTATCTATTACCTGCAAATAATAATTCTAACTTTATGAATACCTTTAAAATCAGAATGAAATCAGGTAATATTTTTTTAACAAACTTGGGAACAAAAGGGTCTTGGAACATAGCCGCTTAACCAATGCTAGTTCCTTTCATATCCTACAAGTCAGTTGTCTGAGTTTAGATGCCTTCAAAACTGCTTTTATACGCATATATTCCTTTCCGTCATTATCCTCATCACACATAAAATATAAACTATCTCAATGGCTCTCTATTCTTGATAATACAGACTCCATATGCTGGCATTCAATTGTCCACATTGTTTGGTCCTTAATTATTTCACCCTCCTGTCTTCCTAAGGCACCCCCAGTGAACCCTCTGTTCTTTTGGGGCTGGTCTCCTCACCACTGTGTGAACATGCTTTTGCTATTTCCACCGCATGCCTTGTTCACGTTGTGATCCTGTTTTCTGCATCCTAGAAACAGTAGTGTATGCAGGACATTAAGGGGAAGGAGAGTGTCTTTCTTCCCCTTTCTAGTTAGAAACCCTTTTTGTTGGGTACTTGGGAAGTTCTTACTGTGGTCTCAAATTTTAGAAGAAAAGCCACTGAGCAAGTTAAATCAACCAAGGTGTTCATTAGGTTTTAATAGCTATTAAACAATTTGGTATTTTTCACACCAGAATCTATAGATCTTCCTCACCATAAAGCTGTTTATACAAAGCCATCATGTAGAGAAGAGGAAGGCAGAGTAGGATCCCTCATTGTATTCTTGACCTACCTCAATCCTTAATTGCAAGGTAAACATACAGAAAGGTACTGGGTAGATTATGCAAGAGAATGAAGTAATGCAACTGTATTTAAAATATATTTCACAGTTTAAATTTTCACAAATTAAGATGAGCTTTTCTCCTGATTAAATGAACAAACGTTGCTCTTGGTTTGCTGTAGTCTGAATGCTGAGAGGGTTGGGGAGCTGCTGGCCATGCCCTGGTGGAGGGAGCATAAGCAGTGGCTCCTCAAAATATTAGATGGGTCCAAAGTATTAAGGCAAATCCAAGCATTAGGACAACAAACTAAAGACACAGCTCCATCTGCATCGCAGTGGCTTGTTTCAGTAATATTCACAAGTTGTGGCAAATTTGGGAATAACGAAATATTGATCAATCTAATCACATATTAATTTTCTTATAAAACTTCAGCTATTAAGACATTCAGATATAATCCATTTATTTTAAAGGGCAGTCTTTTCAGAAACCAAAGTCATTGTGCAGAATTTTCTAGGTGCAAATGTGGGTTTCTGTCTATTGACTCTGCTCCAAGAAAGTTACAGCAGTTCAAGAATCTGTTAATTTTCTCAGAATGATGTCAAATTGGAACCTTGGCAACTTCAAAAGAGAACATGTGCTTGAACTTGAGCAGGCGTTTCCCCACAGGTGGAGAGGCTGTAAACAATGAATATATTCATAGTGCAAACATCACCTTTTTGTGACCCAGGGATATGCAAACATTATTACTTAGGCGTTTCCCCCCTCCCACTTCCTTCTTCACTGTGTTCCAAGGCAGATGAATAGCACTTATAACCCCAGCTCACCAGGAATGACAGCATCTAGCAAAAGAGGACCTGAGTGAGTGTTTGGTAATTACGTCAACTTCAAAGTCAAAAAGTTATGGTAAATGAGTTTGAAATGGAGGCTTCTCTCAGCTCCCACTTTAAAGCTGGAATTAATATTGATGTTTCTGCAAGCACAAGTACTGAGAATATGGATTACAGAAAATGATGTCTGAGTTGAAGGTTTTAAGTCTGAAGAATATGACGGCTACGAAGGACCATGTAAATTCATTTTTAAAGTCAGTTGCTTAATTTAGTGTGGACGTGGCAATCTAATTGAAATGTATTTTTCTTTAAATATTAATGAAAATCTAATTTTCTTCTTTTTATGCTTGATTAAACAATTGTTCAAACACTATTTAAAATTTGTACTTCTGAGGATGCTAAAGCATAGTTATAAAGATGCTGTGAAATATACATATATTTGAAATATACAATATATACATGAATATATCATATACACATATGCAGCATATATATATATATATAATGTATATATACACACATATATGTACACATATATAGATGTGTGTAGATCTAGAGTACCTGGAACCCCTGTACATGCCTCCACAAAAACTTACATGTGCACCAAGTATTGTAACTATTTATTCATCAATTCTCTCACTATCTTGGGAACACCATTATTGTTGAATCCCAGAACTGAGCACAGTGCTTGATAACTAATAAGTACTTATTACTATTTGTTGAATGGATGAATAAATATATTTTAATGGCTGTGCATTAAAAATGTAAACTGTCCTTGGGATGCTATTTCCTTAGTTAGTCACATTATAGGAGAACAGACATTCCATAGTTGACCTTAAAGCTGTAAGATTTACAACGTAGAATAGATATTCTTGAGGTACAAATTGGAACTTAAGCTCTGAGATCATTTCATTTGGCTACTTTAAGAAATATCAGGTGAGACAAGTTAATGATTAAGCCTTTCATAGTCAAACAGAAGTGAAGCTTCACAACACAGGCAGGTTGCCTAATAAACTTGGCACACAGTCGAATATCCACTGCCAGCATTTGAGCTCAAGCATTAATGAGCTTTGCTACCAAGTTTCTAGCTTGTCATCTGTTACAATGAATTTGTCAGGTTTTGTTTTGTTTTGTCTTGTTTTTCTGTTTGTTTGTTTGTTTTTTTGAGCAAGACAGAGCAAGGACAGAAAGCTGGAAATCCAAGAAAAATTGATCCAATGGCACCATAGGAAAAATCCTAAGTAGTATCTATATATCACTGAACGACTTTCCCATCTCTGATCGTAACTTCCTCATCCAATGAAATGAAGACCCTGGATTTGTCAGTCTTTAGCATTCACTATTTAAAAATATTCTATAGCTCAGTTGGTTAGAGCATCGTCCTAATATGCCAAGGTTGGGAGGTTCGATCCCCAGTCAGGGCACAGATAAAAACAACTAACGAATGCATAAATAAGTGGAACAAACAAATGGATCTCTCTCTCTCTCTCTCTCTCTCTCTCTCTCTCTCATCAATTAAAAAACTTAAAATAGTCTATCATTGTAGAATTAATGGATTGCATTGGGTAGTATGCAATCTGCATTGGGTAAGTTTATGACCCTGGAATGTTCATGCACAGTTTGACCAGGTCAAGATGTTCTGCTGGAGATTCATGCATATTTGTTAAAGTCTCTTCTCCCCTTTGATAGGGGGATAGAGAGCTGGAGTACTTGGGGAAAAGCAAACAGCAACTACTTTACTATGCTGCTCAGATTAGCCACTGGAAGTACCAGCAGAACTCCCATCAATTATTTAGGGCTTCAGACTATACCAAAAGTATAATTTGGTGATGCTATTCAATTACTTAGAGTCATAAAAATTAAGAGCTCCTGGTTTAGAAAGAAGCCTTTTTGATAAGAGTAGGCTTGATCTCCTGAACATAAGAGACATCATCTACCTGAAATTAAATTTAGAAGCTTGGGCCAAAAAGGAAAATTAAGTACAAAGAACTAAGTATATGTTCCATGCTGAAATACCAGGGGCAGGGGAAGTACCAATTGTATATCAAAGAAGAAAATGACTTTTAATGCATTGTAGTCTAGGCATTATTTGTCTTTATACAAGATCAAGGGTGAAATGTTGATGAAAATAGATTTCATCCTTGTAATTGAATTTATATTGTCGGATTAAAAAGGTGCATGTACCTTAACACTTAGCTTGGTCTGTTGGTCCACAAAAAAGCTAGTGTCTTAGATGGGATTCCCAAGAAACAGCACTTGAGGTAAGAATTCATGTGTAAGGGAATTATTGAGGGACTGATCACAGCTTTAGAAGGGGAGTAAGTGAAACAGGAGAGGGCAGGGGCAAAAAAAAAAAAAAAAAGCAAAGGAAGAATGTGGCATCAGCTGGAGATTACCTTCCATTGGATCCCTTGCAGAGAGTCTGTAGCACAAATTGCACCCAAGAGTACATCCTGTCTTGAGCCAATGGGAATAGACTTTTGCTAGTGCAAGTCAGCTATTGGCTAAAATCTTCAGATTGTGCAGAATGTATTGAGGAGGCAGTTCCCCTTTGGACAAGGTAATTCTCCAGAGAAGAGGAGAGCTACAAATTGTTATCAGGCAGCACTTAGCAGCCAGGGGTTGGGTATACCAGCTGGTTGGGAAAAGGGGATTTTGGTGGGGTCTCACAGCATCCACTTCTCTGACAAGTCTCTCCCAGGCAATACTACCTTTTTTGTGGGTCAGGCCTTATCCCATATATGTTTTAATCTAGTTATTGCCACAACATTTTATATCTGGTTAGTATGCCTCTGCCATCAACTATGAGATCCTTGCAAAGGAAAGTTTGCTCTTTCAATTCATGTTCAAGAATTTAACAAGTGCTGTTTTCTGTGTGTGTGTGTGTGTGTGTGTGTGTGTGTGTGTGTATTGAAATAAAATTATTTTCTTCCTAATTTACTCTTCCAGGAATTCCAAATTCCTAGAATTATGTTAGTTTCCACCTCACATTTTAAATCACTGAAGGTGTATGTACTGTGAACTCTCCGAACTTATTAAAATAAATAATTGTTTCACCTTTTATGTTTTCAACTCTTGGTCACAGTTCATTGTGTTAAAACATATTAATTGTATCCCATGGCAATCATTAAGAAAAAATACATGGAAAAATTTTTATATCCCATCTGTTACTGTTATTTTTAAAAATATCCCATCTGTTATTCAGCACTTGGTGAAAGTAGCCAGGATTCAGTAGGACTGTCACATTCCTCTAGGTTTTCATGTGCTCTGATGTCACCCCAAATTCCTTGGCCTGTTTGTTCACCATATGAAATTCATGCCATGTTTATCTGATATTACTAGACTGTGTAATTGAGATATATTTGCCTTGTTGCCAATATTGTAACATGAACTCATTCTAAAGTCAGGCAGAAGCTGGTTTTTTTCATCTGGTGCCTCATAAACCACCCATCTTAGAATGAAACCAACTAATTAGGACTGTAATTTATGTATGGCCAGCTAAAGAGTTTTTAATGGCTCATAACATATTTGTCAGCTCTAAGAACAATTGAGGGGAAACCAGATGGCCCATCACATTCCCCTTTTGTTGGCTTAATCTACTTGATTTCTGCAGCTCACAGTCAAGATGAGCTCTTCTTGGTTCTATAAAGGTGTTTTTTTTAAAAAATATAATTTTCATTTTCAGATCATTTTTCAATATAAACTATAAAGTGTGATAGGTATCTGAAAATAGTCAACTTTGCCAATATTCAAAGGTATTTTATTCATGACAATTGGAAGGGTGAACTAAAATCCTATTTTGCAATATATTTTTTTAGGCTACTAAAGAGTCTATCACAAAAAAGGTAAACTTATTCTCTATCAATTAACAAGATCATATTTGTTGCCACTTTATTGTGTTACTTCAAATGAAACATTTGATGCAGGAAATGCTTATTATTTAGTATTAATTATAGCAATTATTTATTGAACCCTCCCTATGTGACCAATTCTATATGTTGTGTTTATACAAGCATCACTTTACATAATCCTCATAACTACTTTATTGTTTTCTATATAAGAAACATAAAGTGATTCTGAGATCTTTTTTCAGAAATGATTTACTTGAAAATGGTGGACCTTGGATTTTATTTATTTTTTTCTCTTTTTTTACTGTTTAAAATATTACATATAGTAGTACATATATCTCCCTTCCCCCCCCCCCCCCCCCATTGACCTTCCCCCAGGGACCTTGGATTTTAAACTCTTGATCTGTTTGCCTTCAAAGACTCTACTCTTTGTATGATACTAAGCTCCCCCCATAATGTAAAAGGTGGGATTGCTTTTGGTTGAGTTCCTTTTGTTGTGTCTTCATATAAGAATATTGCTGAGTCAAGTGACCCATTGTCTCTACAAGAAATAAAGGAAGACATTAAGGAAGTGGAGAGCAGTGACCAAAATGAATCTTTGTTGTTTTAAGTTTTTAGGGTCATTGGTTACTTCAACATATTCTAGCCTATTCTAACTAGTACAATAGTAGATACTTTAAGAACTGTACTTATTATTATTAGGCAAAGATGGGTGGAGGAGGAGAGATGGGGAGATAATCTTAAACAGAGGAAGAGAATGAGAATTTGAATCCACACAAAAATTGAATCTAATTAAAGGGAGAGGATTAGAGAAATATTTTTGTTTAACTGTTTCTCTGAAGAATGAGGAACAAGTGTAAAGAAGTACTAAATGGTATATATTTCAAGTGACTTAGAAATTTAACCAAGGGCTCTATGTTTGAATATCTGAGAAGGTAAAACTGGAAAGGTCATAGCAAATATTTAGATCTGTGCTACCTAATAGAAACTTAACACAAGCCACAAATGAGAGCCATATATGTAATTTTTAATTTGCCAGTAGCCACACAATAAAAATGAAGAAGAAATAAGAGATGCTAATTTTAACGATGTATTTTATTTAAATTTCTCTGTTCAAAACATTATGATTTTAACATGTGACCAACATAAAGTATTGATGTATTTTACATTCTTTTTCATACTAAGTCCTAAATCTGTTGTAGTTTGTAGTTGTAATAACAAATCTGTTTGGTCTCGTCCCATTGTTAGTGCTTGATAGCCACCCATCACTGGTGATTCTCTCATTGGAAAGTGTAGATCTGGACCCAGTAACGCGAGATGTAGGGAGAAGAGAAGAAGTGTGAAAATGAACACAGTATTCAGATTCACTTATACAGTCTAGTGAAGGACTGGGGTAAGTTCTCTCACTTCTCTGGGCTTTAGTGTTTTCACCTATAAAATGGGGTGACACCTTATAGAGATATTATAAGGATCACACAAAAGTGTTTCTGTAAAACTACCTCCTAAGGCACTTGAAATGTGTTCCCAATGAGTGGCATATCATATACATTCATTCTTTTTATCAAATCAGCATTTATTTTCTAATATTGTTGGCTGTTATTGAGGGGATAGTAAAGTGAGTGCCCTGACCTAAGTGGGGTCTCTGTACCAGAAAAAGTAAAAAAAAAAAAAAAAAAAAAGAACAAAAAAGTGAAAAGTGAAATTGAATAGGTAGGAAGAATATTGGTCAATTCAATGAGCTAATAAAGGAGAAAATATGGTATGGGAAATGGATTCATGAAACCTTGTTTCCAGCTGAAGCTTTGCCATCGACTGGCTGTGAGACACTGACAAATCCTTTCTTTACACTTTAAACCTTTGCTTCCTCATCTATAAAATTGGAGATAGCAAATAGCAATTTTACTGGGTTGTTGGAGGTCTAAATGAGGTCATATGAGGGAAAGTACTTCATAAAGTGGAAAGAGTTATAGAAATTCTAGAAAGTAGTAGGAGCTTTGAGGTAGAGATTTAAAGTTTGTTGGTAGTATCACTTATCCACAGGCCAAGCAAACAGAAAGAATATTAGAGTTCCCAAGTTTAGGGTTTTGTTCTATGACTTGCTTTCAAGTGTGTGCTTTCTCTAAGACCTGTTTTCTCTGGACAAATAAAATGTTGTTTGGGGGAAAAAATTAAAAGTAGTAACATTTGGATTCAGCTAAAATCTTTTATGATCTTTGGGGAGGGAGTTGATTATGGGAAAGCAATGTTGGAATCTCTCTTTGCAAGGCTGACTTAATATACCTTTTGTCCCCTCGGAGGCAAGTGACCTCCAGGCGTCTCATTTGAATCTCATATTCCAGAATAGCAATGAGGTTTACCAAGGCCCCTACCCTCCCTCTGTCTGTAATGCGCCTGTCATTCCTCTCAGGCCCAGTCAGAGCTAAAACACTATCAGAGACATTTCCCTGATGAACTAAATTGTCCTCAGTCTCCATGTTCAGCTTCCTTTTTATCAAAATGTAAGAAGGAAGGTTGGTGACTGTGATGACAACCCAAAATCTCTGAGGGGGAAAAGCATATTTTTCAGGCTAAGTAACTTTCCTTCATCCTTCATCCTGAAAACAAGCCTTTCCCTTTCTTCTCTAATTAAACATCTAGGACAGCAGTGATCATTCAACCAAAAGAAACAGACCTGTCAAACTCTCCCTCCCTCCCTTTCCTGCAACTCAGATTGTTGTGGTTTCTGAGAAAGTATCAGGAGCAGATGTTTGCTGGGTCTCAGGTGGAGTTGGTTCTTCCAGAGTCTCCTTAGGGAGTCCTCCTGTTGCCTTCAGCACCTCTACTTGTTCAGCAACTTGATAGGGTCAGGATCTGAGCTGAAGTATTTCTGAATCAGAAGGAGGGTTGTATTTTTATACCTGCCAACAAGGAGGAGAGAACTAGCTCCTCTGTGTTTTAAGTTGGATTCATGAAAGAAATGGTAAATAATCCTCTACCTCTTTTCTGTATATCTAACTGGGGCCCAAAACTTGGGATGAAGATGCATTAAGAACCCAATGTTCTAAGGAGAGGGGCGAGAAGAAGCCACAAGAGCTGGGACCACATATGCCATCAGGCTTTGTTAAGAGTGGGTATAAGTAGGGGTCTCATGGGTGGGTACCTGAGTCCATTTAAAATTCAAAAAATGGGTGAAACTTAAAAGAGTTATTTAAAGTGATCGGGGTGAAGGGAAAGCTGTCATGACACTGTCTTCATGAACACCGTGCTGACTGGTGGACTTTGACTCCTGCTCTCTGCCCATGTGAAGGAGAGGAGATGTCAGTTAGAATGAGGTCAGAGGGGGAAGAGAGGGCCAGAGGAGGAGCAGCCTGTATGCCTGCTGTTTCTGTGGCAAGAATGCATGAGCTGCTTGCAGGCACCACCTGCCTATAGAGCTGGACTAGGTCAGGGGTGGGGAAGCTTTTCTGCCAAAGGCCATTTGGATATTTATTATACCATTGGCAGTCCATACAAAATGATCAAGTTAAAAAAATCAGCCTGCTATATTTGGTCAAAAATTTAATTAACTCACCCCTAATGCCTTGGCAGGGCCAAACCAAATGGTTTCATAGGTCTTATATGGCCCACGGACTGGATGTTCCCCACCCCTGGACTAGATGGTCCATCATTTTATGGGTTGAATTTTCTTGGTCCTTAATGGTGCATCTCTTAGTTCCAGTAAAAAACAAATCAAGCATTATCCACATTATCCTCCATCTCCACTCCTAACACACACACACATAAACACCACAAAGAAATAGAGAAGAGAAAAAAAATCACTTCACACCACGAAGACTCTTGAAGCAGAGAGAGACAGATTTAAGAAGGACCTGCTAATCACCATCCTCTCCTCACTTTCTGATTAACGGCATGTTCTCAACCTTGTCCTTCTTAGCGTGTGGAAGAATCCCTGGAGGAATTCAGGACTGTGTCACTTCAGGCTTGTCATGGAACTAATTCTGATTCTGGGATCAGAATCCTTAAGTACTCAACACCATTGCATGAAAGCTTCACAACTTCGAACTCCGGGACCCTCTTGTCCTTCCCAGCGCCTGGGCATGCACTCCCTCTCATCGTTCACTGGCTAATGAGCCCCTTCCAGCAGGTGTAAATGAATTTTCACGCTCCAGCCTGGCTTTTGTCAAGGCTTGAATGTAAGTAGCTAATGAGTGCTATTGCTCTGAATTTTCTTCTGCGAAAGAAGGGTATGTCTAACTAGTGATAGAATGACAAGTGCATGCTAATGTTATTCTGCTCTGTGGTGCCAAAGAAGAACACTGAGAATTTAAGAAAGATGAATCCCTCAAAGGCAGACTAAAAACATATTAAGCAGAGCTGTGCTGACAGCCTAATTCCATTACTTCTACGCCATCTTGAATCCACTCAAGCATAAGGAAGATACCTCAGAGGCAAGAAGGGGAGGAGGCAATATGCTCATTAAAAATGTGAGCAGATGCCCTAGCCGGTTTGGCTCAGTGGATAGAGCGTTGGCCTGCAGACTGAAAGGTCCTGGGTTCGATTCCGGTCAAGGGCACATGCCCCGGTTGTGGTCTCAATCCCCCATAGGGGGCATGCAGGAGGCAGCCAATCAGTGATTCTCTCTCATCATTGATGTTTCTATTTCTCTCCCTCTCCCTTCCTCTCTGAAACAATTATTAATTAATTAATTAATTTATTTATTTAAAAATGTGAGCAGAGCCCAGAGGCCAGCCCATCGTGGTAACTTGGTCTGACTGGTGAGGAGAGGCCATAGAAGGGGGAAATTGATCAGAACAAATACTTGTGACTTTAGCATTTCAGGGCACAGGGAAAACTCACAGATTTAACATCCTGTCAAATAGGACTGCAAATGAATAAGCTTCTCCAGGACTTTTGATGTTCTTGCAATTCACCTCTCCGTGAACAATGGATTTTTATTTTTTTGGGGGGGGGGGGTGGGGGGAGGGTTATTTTGATGATAAACTCCCTGAGCTTTGGAAAGTGCCAAGCCCAACAAAACACTTTTATTCTCTTCACAGTTAGCGAGAGATAGCTGTGTTTCAAATGGGATGGCATGCATTTAAACAATGCAGGTGATACTTTTGGAAAGAAAACATAAAAGGAAGCTCTGTTACAATCTCCCCTGTGATTGTTATAAATCTTTCACAGCACAAAATTGTTCACATCATTCAGAAATGGGTCAGGGATTGGAGGCTATAGTATTTCTCTTTTCTTCTTATGAAGTAAAATTCGCCATCTGATTTAGAGTTGCCCAGGTAATTCTTAAAACATCTCTAGCCTCGGTTTTCTGTGTCTTCCAGATAAGATTATGCTTTGTTCATTCGTGTAAACCTGGTACCCTGCACAGGCTGGCATAGAGTAGTTGCTCATAGATGTTGGTTAAGTAAATGGTTGAATAAGTAATTAATGAATGAATGAGAAATTAATGAATGAATAAATGAAATTTTTGGTTGGTTAATCCAAAAGACAGTTAAAGTAAAGAATTTTATAAACGTATACATAGACATCTTAATAGTTTTATTTGAAACAAAAGGATGTACGTTTTCATTCATTTAACAGTCCTTTGATGTAGGGTCAAGGGCTTTTTATTTCTTTATTTTGAGCCATGGGTGCCTTGTTTTATTTCTCGCATTAAAGCACACCAATAATCCACCTTTCACAATTTCCAATTTTGTCATCTTCAAAGGGAACAGGACAAATGTCAAGCAATTTGAGTACAGAACTCATTTAGATTTTCAGAGTTTCTGTCCTAAGTAATTTATAGTTTTTTTCCCTATACCTAATTCAACAACCATGTTTAAGCTATTGTATTAGTTTCCTATTGCTACTGTAACAAATTACCATGAACGTAATGTCCTACAACAACACACCTTTTACACCTTACAGTTGTGGAGGTCAGGGTCTGAAAGGGTCTCACTGGGCTAGAATCAAAGGGGTCAGCAGGGCTGCACTCCTTTCTAGAAGCTCCAGGAGAAACTCTGTTTTCCTCCGCTTCTCTGGCTATTTGAAGCTGCCTGTGATCTTTGCTCATGGCTCCCTCCCATCATCAAAGCTGGCAATGCCAGTTGAGTCTTTCTCACAAGGTCTCGGATAATCCAGGATAATCTCCTCACACCAAGGTTAGCTGAACAGGGACTTTAATTTCACTTGCAACTTTATGTTACATGTCACCAGGAACACAACATACTCACGGGTCCTGGGGTTTAGGGCATGGACATCTTTGGGGTCCGTTATTCTGTTACTATAGCTATTTTAAGCTATTCCAAATGCACAATTCATTTTTAAAGGATAAAATAACTTTCATGATCTTGTTTCATTCATTTATATGAATAACTAAGTATTACTACAAGTACAAATATAACTTGAAAGGAACTGTGGGCTTCGAGGCTGCAGTGGGCACAGGGGTGGGTCTCAGCCCATCCTCTGCACCCCTATCCAGCCCCTCCCATCATGGCCCAAGTCCCCTGTCTGCTGGCAGCCCTACTCCTGCTGCCGCCACTCCCACGCGCTGACAGCGCTGGTCCCCCTTCTTCCCCTGCTTGCACTCACTGGTGGCATGGAGCAATTGGGGCTGGTGTCAAGCGACAGCTGCTGCCCGGATCACCCCTCAGGAGTAGGGGGAGGGGGAGAAGCCCTCAGGGGTGATCAGGGCTGGCAGCCATTGCTCCCACCTACTGATGGCACCAAGTGATCAAGACCAGCACCAGGGGTCAGCAATGGGTGTGAGCAGTGGCTCCGGTGCTGGCAGTGGGTGCGAGCAGGGCCGGCGCTGGAAGCAGGAGTGAACATCAGGCGGAACTGTGGCGCATGGGTGCAAAGAATTTTCAGTAACCACAAGAAGCCCACCCCAATGATAGTGACTGATGCCCCACCTTGGTCTGGCACCCCCGCTCACCTGCTCCACCATCCCACCACAGCTGACACCCGTCAGCCCACCATGTTCTGTGCACACTCCCTGGTGGTCAGTGCCCGTCATAGCGACTGGTTGTTCAGTTGTTCCACTGTTTGGTCTATTTGCACATTAGCCTTTTATTATATAGCATGATCCATGTGTGTCAGTGAATATGCATATGTTGTCTTCCTATTAGGTACTGAGTATCACTTATCTTTCTTCCCCAGGACCTCTCCCACACTTTCTGGTGCTCCCTAAGGGTTTGCCCCAAATCACTTAGCAAATGACTGTAAAAATAGTACTAGCAATTAGTGAAACATCTTCTCTGGGTCAGGGACCTTGTGTCAAGGCTTATGTGGATGTTTTTATTTCATTTTCACTTAAGGATAGAGGAAACGGGCTCAGAGCAATTTGATAATCTGCGCACTGTTGATTACCAGGCACTGAGTGATGAAGCTGGGATGAGAACCTGGGACTCAGGGATCAGCTGGGTGCTCTGTCTTGGGACCACAGCCCTGCCCTTCATCCCCAAGCACATCCCAGTCTCCTACTTCTGTCATTCTTTACAGCTCCCAGTTAGCATGAGACACATCAAAGATGCTAAATAAATACATGTTGATTGGTTGAGCAGCTAATGCCTCCTTATCGCTTAAAGGCTGATACTGATAACTCATTTAACACCATTTATGTTTCTTATAGGAGCTATGAAATTTGTGGCACATTTGAAAACCACATAAATTCAGTCAGTTAGACATTAGATGAAATGAAATGTGGCATTTAAAAGGATGCTAACAAAAGCCCTGTTATAATGTGGGAAATGATATTTAAATGCTTTTAGTGATAAGAAAACCCCAGGATTTAAAATTACATATCCAATCTAATAAAAGAGTAATATGCAAATTGACCATTACTCCAACACACAAGATGGCTGCCCCCATTTGGTCAAAGATGGCTGCCCCTATGTGGACACAAAATGGCCACCACAGGATGGCCAGTAGGGGAGGGCAGTTGAGAGGGACCAGGCCTGCAAGGGAGGGCAGTTGGGGGTGATCAAGCCTGCAGGGGAGGGTAGTTGGGAGGGACCCATGCTTGCAGGGGAGAGCAATTGCGGGGGCGGGACCAGGCCTGCAGGGGAGGGCAGTTGGGGGTGACCAGGCCAGCAGAGGAGGGAAGTTGGGGGCAACTGGGCCTGCAGGGAAGGGCAGTTGGGAGAGACCCACGCTTGTAGGGGAGAGCAATTGTGGGGGCGGGACCAGGCCTGCAGGGGAGGGCAGTTGGGGGAGGTGACCAGGCCTGCAGGGGAGGGCATTAGGGGTGACCAGGCCTGCAGGGGAAGGCAGTTAGGGGCAAACAGGCTGGCAGAGGGGCAGTTAGGCATCAATCAGGCTGGCAGGGGAGTGGTTAGGGGGTGACCAGGCTGGCAGGCAGAAATGGTTAGGGGAAATCAGGAAGGCAGGCAGATGAGCAGTTGGGAGCCAGCAGTCCTGGACTGTGAGAGGGATGTCTGACTGCCTGTTTAGTCCCGGACGCATCAGGCCTAAACGGGCAGTCGGACATCCCTCCAGGGGTCCCAGATTGGAGAGGATGCAGGCTGGGCTGAGGGACACCTCCCCCCGCCCCATGCATGAATTTCATGCAGTGGGCCTCTAGTGTAATATAATCTGAACTAATTTAAATTACACTGCTGGTTAAAAGTTATTAATGCTAGGTGGTGGAATTATAGTGATTAACTATTTCTTTTTATTGTTTAGTGTGAATATAAAACTGGTTATAATTTTATCATCAGTAGAAAACTTTATTTTAAAGAAGCATGCAGGAAGCTTATAGTCCTTATGAAATTCTAATGTTGTCTAAAATAATAGAATGGGATGACAGTCTGTTAGCAATGCCTTGTTGCATAGGAAACATCTGATTAATTTTATTGCTCTCTAGCTAAGTCAGGAAGTTTTAAAATTCTTTAAGGCTTTTATAATAGCATAACAATACCAGCTTTTTAGGACACCTAAAATTAGGTCCCAAGAAAATACATGGTGCTTAAATATAGTTTCCGACTATACATGATTAAATTCTTCATCTACACTCTTAACAACTGATTTCTCTGAGCAGTTTTTCAAAGAGTTCCTCACACTTTTGCAGATAAAAGATTACTGTTCTTGTTAGTAGAGGAATAACATTTGGGGACTATTTCAGTAACTTGCTTATATTTATGTAATGTTTAAGCCTTTAGGTTGGAATACTTACATAAAAATATTATACCCATTTAGCAAATACGAGTCTACTTATCTTTCCAGGGAAATTTCTATAACCTATATCAAATATTGTTAATTTTCCTCATGCACATTTTAAAAAAATCTTCACCTGAGGATTTGGTTTTTATTGATGAGAGATAGAGAAAGAGAGAGAGAGAGAGAGAGGGAGAGAGAGGAACATTGATGTGAGAGAGAAACATTGATCAGTGGCCTCCCATACACCCCCTGATCTGATTAGGAATCTATCCTGAAACCTAGGTATGTGCCCTGACAGGGAATGGAACCAGCAACCTTTTGGTGTACAGGATGATGCTCCAACCAACAGAACCACCCAGCCAGGGCCTCAGACATGTTTTTAAGACTTCTTATATCAGCTAGAATGTGGGTTTCAGAATTAGAACTGAATTATCACACTGTATATCGCTTCATGAAGCCCAGGAATTCAATATGGCTGCGGAACAAATACCAAACACAATGGCACACATTTTTTCATTATTGCTAAGATGCAGACATTGTATTTACCTTGATGTCTAGAAATACTGATCTCCTTTACCTGAATTAAGATTTCAGATGACTGAAGGAATCTGAACTCTGCCAATACCGAAATTAACTTTCTAAAATTTAAAGAATGATGTTTGCAAGTACCCTAACCTTGCCTTATTGCATAAAGAGCATTGACTTTCATGTATCCTTTCCATGTGATGCCCAGTAAACATCAGTTATTAGGTACTTTACGGTGTACTAACAGGCTCATTCCCTCAGGGACTTTGTATGGGTCTCCACCTCTTTGCTGAAATGATCCCAACTGCTGCAGTTTTCTTGCTACTATGTCTGATTTTGAACATTTTCCTGCCTCATCACTTATTCATACACAGATTGTTAACATCATCCACTGCTGACAATTTATCTCACACTAGCAGCCTCTACCCTGTTAATCTGCTGTCAGCTGGGGAACACCAAGTAAGAGCATTTGAGTTCTGAATGAAGAACTTCGCGTTCTGTGTAGTAAACTTCCTGGAGTTAAATATATGGCCTTCAGCATACTTATCATATTTTATGTGTGTGTGTGAGTATGTACATAAATACATGTGTGTACATGCCTAATGTTTGGTTTTGGGTCAAATGACCTTTGATGAGGTGGTTCAATAATGCGAACTTCCAATAAATGATATGGCAACATATGTTTTCATAATAATAATATATTGAGGGTATTTTTAGTATTTTGAAGGTGGTTTTAAAAGTAGTCATCTCTTTTTAGAATATAGTGCTCAATATTTGGACTCAGATGCAACCAACCTCATACATCTGATACCATAGAATATATCTATCTTTCTAGTATAGTAGTTCAGAACCCTAGATGCATATCACAGAGTGTTTTAAATATACAAGCTTCTTGGTCCCACTCCAGACAAGTTGAAGCTGATTCTCAGTAGGCTCAGGCACCTCCTACTTTAAGGATACTGACCAGTGTATTCTAGATGCAGACAGAGATGAGAAAGACTTCTCAAGCAACCTGTGTCATTGTCATCACATGGTAGGTGCTTAATACATGCAAACTACTATTCATAACAGAAACTGGAAAACAAAAGATTTTTTTTCCCCAGTTCTAAATTGTTTTCCGTTTGGAAGCAAATGGCAGAAATATCTTCCATTTCTTTTCACATATAATTCTGATATTCTATAGAGAATCAACGAGAAATCTTTAATAGGGAATCAAGTTCAATGTACCCTTTTTCAATTTCTTGTGTGTTGCTTTCTTTCCCTCAGGCTTAGTTCTTTTATTGTTTTCAGAGGCACCCCAAGAAATACTGCCATATCACACGATAATTTAAAGTTAGGCTCTCTGAGACACAAGTCAGCCGCTGAAAGAATCTTAAACCCTGCTTTAACTGGTTTGGCTCGGTGGATAGAGCTTCGACCTGTGGACTGAAGGGTCCCAGGTTCAATTCTGGTCAAGGGCATGTACCTTGGTTGCGGGCACATCCCCAATAGAGGGTGTGCGGGAGGCAGTTGATCGATGTTTCTCTCTCATCGATGTTTCTAACTCTCTCTTCCTCTCTGTAAAAAATCAAATAAATAAATAAATAAATAAACAAATAAATAAATAAATAATCATAAACCTCATGTAGATGGTGAGTAGGTCACCAGACACTTTAAAACACTTTCAGAGGAGACCGTCTGGGAAGCTGGAAGGAAGATTTTGAATATGTTCTTTGAGGAGTTGTCTCTGAGCTGAAATAGGACACTTTCCTGCTTATGGGAGAAGCAACTTAGGAAGGAAACAGAATGGGGCATAATCTTCCATAAAGAAGGAAGACAATTTATTTCTTGAAGAATCGGCAGAGGGACAAGCGCCCAGACGATGCCAGGCGGTTTGCAATTCAGAGGATGGCTGTGGTTGGTTTATGGGTTTTCCAGGGCAGCCAGGGAGAGCTTCTCCCTGGAACTTTGCAATATTAGTCTCCCCATCAACCGGCTTTAGAAATGATAAATCTTTGTCCTGAAATAGCATCTTTTATGTTTAATTTATTTTCTTTAGCTTGAGCAGAGCCTCCCTATTTATTTTCGGTGGCCCCTGGGGTTAAAAATGTATTTTCTTCAGCCTCCGAAGGTCATCTTCATTTATTTTCCACAGATCAAGGTGAAAACTGTTCAGATGCAGATCAAATAGTAGCTCTGACCAGGTAAGGCTGAGGGCCAGAGCACCTGCAGAAGTTTATTACTCTGTCCTTGTTACGCATTTTTCTACAAGTGACAATGTGTGTCAGGTTCCATTGTGTGTAGTGATGTGGGCAGCTGCAGTTATGGATTCCTGTGACAATGTAATAAATTGCCATTGTTTTGAAGACTCCAGAGTGGCATGCTAGAGCCGGCTCATAAAAGTATATTGTGTGAACCTCTTTCTAACACTGCAATCAGTGTTATCGTCTTCGTAGCTTAATGTTGGCCATGGTCAGAGCATTTACACCACAGTAATTGGAAAATGTCCCAAGTCAGGTCTTTCTTTTGTTTAGAGAGCTAGTTATGGAATATGTGCCAACACTCTACTCTTTCTACATGTGCGTATCTAATATAATTGAACAACTTTATTCTGTTCCTATATCATAGCTGTCTTTATGGAGATTTTGTTTCTTCATTTTCAGTTAGTTACAGGGAAACATTAACGTAGAACTGATAATTCAGTCATGAAGTGTCTAGACTTTACTCCTCACTCAGGTCCATAACTGGTCAATTTTATATTTGTTTTCAGTTGCTAAAATATGGGGGACTTTTGAATAGTAGGCATACAAAATGTATTATCATATCTTCATAAACTTATTTGTTTAGCACAGTCTTAAACATCCATTCAATAGAGATTTCCTAAATAAGTCTATGTCCTATCCTTTTATCTCCCCATCTTCTCTCCCTCCTGACAACCATTTCATCTGCCACTTCACCCTCAGATAGGAAGATAAGATCTGCAGAGGCTAATACATAGTATTTGTATATATGGCTAAAACAGAATTGTTCAAAGCATATTCTTTAGGGAAAAACAAACACAAAAATGCCCAAACATTATTATTTGCCTTGAAGATATATCTAGATTAATTTAGATTTCATTCCAATTAGCATATTCATAGGAGAGGGATCAAGTTTGATAATCATGACATGACAGAAGGTTGAGTGAAGGGAAATAGTTATTCAGATGACATGTAATAGTTATCAATACAGTGTCCTTCCAACTGCAATATGCTAGGAATGGGACACTTGTCCAAATATTGTATAATGTGTGATGGGAAATAGAGACAATGGTTTGGAATGTTTATCTACATTTTATAAATGAAAAAAAGATGCTGATATTACTTAGTTCTTGCCAAATATTAACAGAACACTTTAAAATAAATAAAATTGTCTTCTTGAACAAATGTTGTTAAAATTGAGGGTAGGTAGATTCTGCTATGAAAATTTCCAATGCTGATAAGAGTTTAGGTGAATGGACTTCTTTGTGTGTGGCTGGTGGAGATGAAACTGAGAGATATTTTGGCAATACTAACTAAAATCTTTTTTAAAAATAAATCTTTATTCAGATTATTATAATTGTTCCTCTTTTCCCCCCCTATAGCTCCCCTCCACCTGGTTCCCACCCCACCCTCTGTCCTTACCTCCCCCTCCACTGTCTTCATCCATATGTGTACGATTTTTGTCCAGTCTCTTCCTGCACCCCCCTACACCCCTTCACCCCGAAAATTGTCAGTCCACTCCCTTTCTATGCCCCTGATTCTATTGTATTCACCAGTTTATTCTGTTCATCATATTTTTTATTCACTTGATTTTTAGATTCACCTGTTGATAGATATGTATTGGTTGTTCATAATTTTTATCTTTACCTTTTCCTTCTTCTTCCTCTTCTTAAAGAATACCTTTCAGCATTTCATATAATACTGGTTTGGTGGTGATGAACTCCTTTAGCTTTTTTTTTATTATTATCTGTGAAGCTCTTTATCTGACCTTCAATAATGAATGATAGCTTTGCTGGGTAGAGTAATCTTGGTTGTAGGTTCTTGCTATTCATTACTTTGAATATTTCTTGCCACTCCCTTCTGGCCTGCATAGTTTCTGTTGAGAAATCAGCTGACAATTGTATGGGTGCTCCCTTGTAGGTAATTAACTGTTTTTCTCTTGCTCCTTTTAATATTCTCTCTTTGTCTTTTGCTCTTGGCATTTTAATTATGATGTGTCTTGGTGTGGTCCTCTTTGGATTCCTTTAGTTTGGGGTTCTGTGTGCTTCCTGGACTTGTAAGTCTATTTCTTTCACCGGGTGGGGGAAGTTTTCTGTCATTATTTCTTCAAATAGGTTTTCAGTATCTTGCTCTCTCTCTTCTTCTGGCACCCCTATAATTAGGATGTTGGTACGCTTGAAGTTGTCCCAGAGGCTCCTTACACTATCTTTAAATTTTGGATTCTTTTTTCTTTTTGCTTTTCCAGTTGGGTGTTTTTTGCTTCTTTGTATTTCAAATCTTTGACTTGATTCTTGTGATCCTCTAGTCTGCTGTTAGGTCTCTGTCTAATATTTTTATTTCAGTCAGTGTATGTTTAATTTCTAGTTGGTCCTTTTTCATATCCTTGAGAGTCTCACTAAATTTATTGGCCCTTTCTAGAAAATTCTTGAAAAACCTTATAACCGTGGTTTTGAACTCTATATCCAGTCATTTGTGTTCCTCCATTTCTTTCATTTGTGACCTGTTTCTTTGTCTCCATATTTTGGCTGCTTCCCTGAGTTGATAGAGTGGCTTTGTGTGCTAGGTGTCCTATAGGGCCCCGTGGCTCAGCCTCCCCAGTTACCTGAGGTGGACACTCATGGTGCACCCCTTTGTGGGCTATGTGCACAGTCTTGTTGTAGTTAAGCCTTGATTGTTATTGGTATCACTGGGAGGAATTGACCTCCAGGCCAATTGGCTGTGAGGATCAGCTGTGTCTAAGATGGGAGAATTTCTGTGCTGGAGACACCCTTAGGAGACAAGACTTGCTTCAGTGGGGCTTTGGTGCTCACTGAGTCTGCCCCTGAGTATGTCCCTTATTGATCTGAGGAGTTGTAATCTGGATGGTCCCACTCTGACCCCTGGCTCTTGGATCTCCAAGGAGGTGATAATTTAGCCTCTGCCTGAGGCCACCCAGAAGGAGCTACGGAGAGACCTGCAGATTCTTCCTCTTTGTTTGGCTTTTGGAGGTGCCCAGATGATGCCCAGCTGTGAAGCAATGCAAGCTGCTGCAGGTCCTTGGGCCTTCTTTTGGATGTTCTGGGTCTCACTGACTCAGCTGCAGTTTGTTAGGTAAGTTTAGAATTCAAAGGACCAGAGCATTCATATGCAAAAGCCTCTGCACTCAGCTTGGATGGGTCAGAGTCTCAGGGTGGAGCAAACAGCAATGGCTTTCTGTCAGCCCTGCCCTAAGAGGCCCCTGGGTCTCAGTGTCCTCTGGTAATTGCTGCAAGCACCTCTTAGAGAAAGCTGCCCTCGAGTTTTGCCTGCTGCCAGATAGTCCAGTTTCTCCACGTATGAGTCTGGGTCCCCAGAGGCTCGCCCGGAACTGGAGTTCAGAGCAATCGGGAGCTTGTGTCTCCCTCCTGCTTGAAAAATCCAGTTGAGTACTCAGTTGCCAACCCTTTCCACGTGCGCCTCCATACCTCTGCCTTCCGCAGCTCCTGTGAGTCTCAGTGTGCTTTTCTCTTTCCTTCTAGTTGTAGAATTTCCACTCAGCTAACTAAAATCTTAAATGTTAGCATACTTTTGGACTTTATTCTACAAATATTATCCTGTGCATGGGAGAGGGAAGAGGGGTTGGTATACATTAAAATTTAGATATAATGGTATTGATTGAAGCATATTTTATGTACCATATACATTTTCATAATTGTATAGCTATTAATTGGCATGATGTGAGCTGTATACACATGAGTAACTTCAGTCCCTCTGAGCCTAACTTGCGTTTGTAAAATAGGGAGAAGAATTGGGTGATGGGTGCAAAAGATGAAAGGGATTAAGAAGTACAAGTTGCCAGTTATAAAAAGAATCATGAGGATGTAAAATAAAGCACAAGGAATATAGTCAACTAGAGGCCCAGTGCATGAAATTTGTGCACTTGGTGGTGGTGGGGGGTGGTGGTTCCCTTAGCCTGGCCTGTGCGCTCTCGCAGTCTGGGAGCCCTCAGGGGATGTCTACCTGATGGGGAGTGGGCCTAAGCCAGCAGTTGGACATCCTTAGCACTGCCATGGAGGCGGGAGAGGCTCCCACCACCATTGCTGTGCTCACCAGCAGTGAGCCTGGCTTCTGGCTGAGTGGTGCTCCCCTGTGGGAGTGCACTGACCACCAGGGGGAAGCTCCTGCATTGAGCATCTGCCCCCTGGTGGTTGCTGCACATTATAGCAACCGATCATTCTGCTGTTTGGTTGATTTGCATATTAGCCTTTTATTATATAGGATAATATTGTAGTAACTATATCAGGTGTCAGACAGTACTAGACTTGTTTGAACACTTCCTAAGTTATATAAACATCAAATCACTGTGTTGTACACCTGAAACTACTATAATAGTGTATGTCAACTGTAGTTGAAAAATCACCATTATCAACTTCTCCTCCTGGAATGTCTGGCTCTGGGCTGTGTTTGGCCAATAGGAGGCATCAACCAAATTTCAGAGGATGGGAGAGAGGACCAAGTATGGGTTGTTCCTCAGGCTCCCTCCTGCTGGCCTGCTGGTTGACAATGATTATTTATCTTTTGGAGGCCACACTTCCTTCCTGCTACAGCTATTAAGGGAATAGTTCAGTCTCCAGCTTCCATACCCTCCTCCTTTTCACCTTCAGTCCCAAGATGGTATAGGATCTCACTGTTTCTTATAAAACGGTGCCTCTATATTCCTTGGAGTTCCCCTTAATTCATCTCCTAACCTTGAAAATAGTCCCTTTATTAAAATTTCTTAAATTACCTCATTTCATAGCACCATCTGTTTCCTGTCAAGACCCTGCTTGATATAATTTCTAATTTAAAATGCAAACTTGATCATAGTATTTAATTATCATTTATATGAGTCTATTTCTGAACTTTGTTCTCTGCATTGATGTGCTTAAATGTTCTTGCACCAATAACACATTGTTTTCATTAAATTTAGCATTATATAGTATAATTTTATATCTGATGAGGCAGTAGTTCTTAAAGTTTTTGGACTCAGAACACACTTGCACTCTTAAAAATTATTGAGTCCAAAGAGCTTTTGTTTATGAGAGACAAATCTATCAAATTTCACATATTAGGATTATATTAGAGACATTTAAAAATATGCTAAGTCATATAAAATCACAGTGTCTATTACCTGTTAACATAATATATTTTGGAAAATATATTTTCCAAAAATTTCAATGAGAAATGTTTCATTGTTTTAAATCCTTTAAACTCTTTTAAATATTTGGGTTAATGGAAAACACTTGTTTCATTGCATCTGCATTACTTTAAATTGATTGCAATATGTTTTTTTGCTTGAACTACATAAAGATTTATTTCACCTCATACATATATGTAGTTGGAAAATAAAGGAATATTTTAATAGCCTTTTCAGATAAATGTAGATATTCTTCTTTGATCAATTCTTAAACTTGACAAACTAGTTTCCTAAAGGTTATTTGTAATGTGGGAATCTGAAACCACATCAATTAGCTTCTTATGTTTAAAATCCATTGGTCTAGTTCTCACTTGGAATGGATCTTAGATTCTAACATGATTTTGTAACATCATGCATTGGTTTTTTAGAAAATATTGATTTGCTGAGGTATACAGATCTTCCAAATGTTGAAGTATTTTATTAGACAATGTAGAAAAGAACTACATTGGTCAGTATCACCAGGGACCTCATCAGAAAAGCCTCAACTCTTGGGGAAACACTTAAGCTCATGGTGGCAGATACAGGTTTTCCAAAAGTTTAATTTTCATTGTCAACAAACAATGGCTATTAATTTTCCTTGATGTGATAGGGTTATTTAATTTATTTTAGATGAAATATCTGCCAAATACCCCAAATATGAATAGTCAGTGTTATTCTGTTGGTCACTCTTTCAAGTAAAAATCGTGGCTAGTTCACCTCAACTCAGTCTCATAAGTCCTGTTCTTCAATAGCATTATTGTGCTTCTGTATGCAGAGTGCTTCAGGTGTGTTTCCTATTTTGTCATACAGAATATTAACTATATACACTCAAAGGTCAGCATCTAATAACACCAGCAATAAATACTGCTTCCCCAAGGACACTGTAAGTAAACTGTGGGTTTTTTTCTGGGAATGTGTGGCAGTGCTAACACAACTTCTAGTACAGTTTTGTCTCCTTGCTTTAATTTGTGCACAGGTGCCAGTAGTTTACCCACCATCTGTATAAACAGCAACACAAAGACAATGGCAAGTCACATCTTATTATTGTTATGAAAACAGTTTAGACTTTATGGCCTCCCTAAAAATGATTATAAGTAACCCAGTGCTCTGCAGACCACAATTTAAGAAATACTTCAGTAGGGTCACTACTTTATGTTATACTGGAGGTTAAAATATAGCATAATGGTTAGAATCTGAGGATCTTAAAGTGAGATTCTTTTAGAATCAAAGTTGGCTTGACTACTTAATTTAAACATATAAATACTTTTCACCACTCCCACTCTATTAGATTCGATAACACTGAGACCCTTGAATTCATGTAAACAATACCCTATACATTTTTATTGAACTGAATGTATTAATGAACGTATAAGGGTAGAAAGATCTATATCTGCAGAGTCCATCATGCAACAACAGGGCCTATTATTTTTAAGGCTGAGATAAAATATTGTACTTCTTTATATGAAGGTTTTCTTGAGCCTTTCTCTTAATGTCAAAGTATAATTATTTTCCAAAGTATTTCATATATATTTTTAAAATAATATATTTTATTGATTTTTTACAGAGAGGAAGGAAGAGGGATAGAGAGCTAGAAACATTGATGATAGAGAAACATCGATCAGCTGCCTCCTGCACACCCCCCACCGGGGATGGGCCCACAACCAAGGTACATGCCCTTGACTGGAATCGAACCCGGGACCCTTCAGTCCGCAGGCTGACGCTCTATCCACTGAGCCAAACCGGTTTTGGTACATATATGTTTTTATTTAAGTGATTTTTGTCTTGTTTTGATTGGATTCCTAGTGTTTCTCTCTTCAATATAAGTTTGAGCTCCTTGGAACCAGGAAATATTTTGTTTGGTTTACTTTTTCTCTTTGCAAACTAAACCCCAAATCTGACAGAGTGGTCATTTTTCCAAACAACACTTCAGATATTTAAAGGGAAGACTCTGCAATTCTACTCTAAGATCAGAAGAATAAGAAATGTTCTCTGTACAATTTTGATTCATCCTTTAGTGCCAGTTGGGTTACAATAATAACAGCAACCTTGATCCACAAAGAGAAAATGTAGGATCTTGAAGGGCCAAGGTGGACGTGTTTTTACAGGAAGTTATGCTCAGTGGAGGTGGAGGTGAAGAGATATAACCTCATTGCTATAGCAATAAAGGAGTATAGGATAAGCACACATATAGGTGTTTTTTTTTTTAATTCTGTTTTCTCTTTCTTTTCTGTTTAAGAATAAAATATTTATATATCTTCAAGGGCTGGCACATATCTAAATAAGTAAGAAGGTAAGGAAATAACTGCCTTTTTCTTGTAGAATTAGAACATGGTGACTTCACTTGAGAAACGCCTCTCTTCAACTGGCTGTTCTGTTTCTGCCCCATTCTTATATTTGATGGTACAGAATATATTACATACTACCACTATTCTAGCTTTTTAAATTTTTGTGATCCTTTAGAGTAAGGCCAATGACTATGGATACTCATTCTTCTAATTAGAAAAAGCAATTTTAAAACTCCAGTGATTTAATCTGGCTGGTGTGGTTCAGTGGTTGAGCATCAACCTATGAACCAGGAAGCCATGGTTTGATTCCCCATCAGGGCGTAAGCCCAGGTTGTGGACTCAACCCCCAGTGTGGGGCATGCAGGAGGCAGCCCATCAATGATTCTCTGTCATCATTGATGTTCTATCACTCTCTCCCTTTTCCTTACTCTCTGAAATCAATAAAAATATATTTAAGAACAAACAATAAAACTCCAGTGTCTTAAAAGATAAATGTGTATATTTGCATGACCCCCTCTGAAAGTATAGAATTCAAATCAAAATACAATAACCTCTGCAGTCTGTGACCCTCACATATTCTTGGAAATCTCATTGAATCAGGAAACAGTCTTATATTTTAATCACACAAATCTCCTCTTAAAAAAAATGAAGGCAAGCTCTGAATTTTGGATGAAGGATGAGAGCATGAAGTGTCAACATGGGTTACACTTTCAAATGTCAGAAATGAAGGGACTTTTGAGATTGTTTTGTTCTATTTATTCAGTCTGACAGAGGAGAAAACTTTCTTAGGGAGGTGAATGATAATCACCACCATTATGGTCTGCTTTAGTGGGAGCTAAAAATTGTATTGAGCACTGAGCATTCATTATCTCCTTCAATTTGGACACCTTTACAAGTAGAAAACAACAGTGTTCATCTTACAGAAAGGAATCTAAGCCTCAAAGAGATGAAATAATTCACTCATGTGTAATATCCAATAAGAGTCAGGGTCAGAATTTGAATCCAGGTGTCTGCTTGACATTCGAACCCATGTCCCAGCTCTGAGGGGATGCTATAAGAATCTTCAGAAGGAGGTCATAAACTCAATGCTGTTAGTGTGCTTAAGATTATCTCTTAGTTGCTGAGAATTGGTAGAGATTTATGATGTCAGCCAGTGCAGTGATAATTGGATTTTTAGCTCAACTCAGAATGACTTGGAGAATGTGATTTATTTTGCAGTACCTACAGGAATTTTAAAATTCTATATTGAGCAGCAGCCCCAGCAGGACTCTCCCACATGGTAAAACTATATGGATTGGGGAAGAGAGGAAATGTTGCTAAGGCCTTGCCCACCCTAACAGGGGTATTGGTGATGCATAGGCTCTGTCACTCTTAGCGCTAGGAGCTGGGCACATCGTTTCACCTTAATATCACTTTTCTCATCTGTAGATTGGTGACAATAAGACCTGCTTAACAATTCAATGAGATTGTTGTGAAGATTTAGGAAAATGATGGATATAAAAGAAATGTTGGAAAGATGGTTCAAATGTAAAACATCATTGCTCCAAAAGTCCCCAGGTGTTTGCTGAACAGGTGTGACTAGTGAAGTCAGCTCATGCAAAAACCTGTGCAAGGTGCTATAAATCAGCACTTGTAACTTAATGTGCCCAAGAGTCTTCTTGTTGAAATACAGATTGAGATTCAATAAACTAGGGCTTGGGCTGGAAAGTCCCACCTCTGAGACACCCTCAGAGCATACTCATGCTGATGTTCCAGGGACTACATTTTCAATAACAAGGGTTTGGGTTACAAAATAATTCCAGCATTAATACAAACTGGCTGAAATTCCAGATATTCTTAGATGAAATTCTAAAAATGTTATGATAAGTAAAAAAGCCAGACACAAAAGACCAACTTTTATATGGTCCCATTTATATAAAAGGTCCAAGATGAGAAAATCTATAGAAACAGAAAATAATTTAGTGATTTCCAGGGCTAAAGGGTAAATGCTGAGTAATTGATAATAGGTATGGGGTTTCTTTTAGGAAATATAAAAATATTCTGAAATTAGGGTTATGATGGTTGCACAGCTCTGTCAATATACTAAAACCATTTACATATACACCTTTAAAGTGAATTTTTATGGTATATGATTAAATCGCAAAGCTATGAAGAGAAAAGGTATGGTCTATGCGGAAGTTCAAAAGTGTGAACAAATGGGGAGGGAGCATTTTGAGCTAAGGGGACAGCCCTGAGAAAGGCCATAGAAGGGAGCAAACCTGGTGTATTTTTTAAAAATATGTTATTATTTATTTATTATTTATTTTAGAGAGGAAGGGAGAGGGAGAAAGAGAAACATTGATGTGAGAGGGTTGCATTGATTGGCTGCCTCCTGCACATCCCCCACTGGGGATTGAGACCAAAACCCGGGGATGTGCCTTGACCTGGAATCCAACCCATGATTTCTGGGTGCACAGGGCAACGCTTAACCAACTGAGCCCCTCTGGCCACGGCCAAACCCGGTGTATTTAATGTAGAGAAAGGAGGCCTGAAAGGCTGGAGTGAAGCAGATGATGCAGACTTGTAGGAATAAGGTCAAAGAGCTGGATGGGGGCCAGTTAATCTATGGTGAATAGCTTGGTTTTTATTTTAGATGAAGTTGGAAGCCATTGGAAACTTTTACTAAGGATGTAGTATCATTTGAGTTATCATTGGACATGATTAATGAGCTTGCTTTGTGTGTAAAATGAATAACTGAAGCTAGGACAGATAAATTAGGCAGCAATGGAACAAGCTAGGTAACAGATGACAGTGGTTTGCAGAAAAGTGAACACAATTGAAATGTGTTTGCCTATAGAGTTGACAGAACTAGTTCATGAATTGGAAGTTAGGAGTGAGGGAAGGTTACAAGTGATTGGTGGTTTCATTTACTGAAAGAGAAAATGATGGACAAGCAGCAGGTCTGGAGGAAGAAACCAAGTTGGTTCTCAGCCATGTTAACTTCCTGTTTTAAAAAAAATGTATGTTTTTATTAATTTCAGAGATGAAGAGAGAGAGAGAGATAGAAACACTAAGGATGAGAGAGAATTACTGACCAGCTACCTCCTACATGCCCCACACTAGGTGAGAATCGAGCCTGCAGCCCAGACATGTGCTCTGACTGTGAATCAAACTGTGACTCTGTGACCTCTTGGTTCATAGATTGATGCTCAACCACTGAGCCAGGCTAGCTAGGCTTTGTCCATGTTAACTTACTAATAACTATTGGATCTATAGGTGGATGGACATGTCCCCTAGAATTATAGAAAGAGGTCAATGTTGAAGATTTGAGAGTCTTTACTCTTTTTATGGTATTTAGACAGTAGTGTCCTGGAGGGACTGTGTAGACCTAGAGGTGGGTCCCAGAACCAAGTCCTTTTGGAGACCGTCTTGATGATCGTAATGCAACTGAAAAAATGGAATCCACACACTAACATTTTGGAAGCCAGACAAAGGAAGAAGAGCCAACAAAGGAACTAACTGGTTATGGCCAACAATTTAGAAGGGGAATGAGTTGCTCAGGCTCTCTAGAGAAATAGAGCTAATAGGATATACACTATTGAAAGCAAATCTGTGAGTGGAAGCATGATGTCAACATGGAAGTTGGCAAGCCCAGAATCAGCAGGGGAGGCAAGCTGGCTGGGCTGGAGACCCAGAGAAGAGCGGATACTGCCTCTAGGTAGTCTGAAGGCAGGCTGCTGGCAGAGTGCCCTTACCCTTGGGCAAACCTCAGACTTCTTCTGAAGCCCTTCCAATGGATGAGGCCTCCCCACATTGTGGTAATCCGCTTTACTCAAAATCTACTGATTTAGATGTTAATCTCTTGTAAAAAAAAATACCTTCACTGCAACATCTAGAATTATCTGACCAAATAAATATCGGGACGCAGTGGTCTAGCCAAGTTGACATACAAAACTAATCATCACAGAGTGTTACCATGGAAACCCAGAGAAGAATCTGTTTGAAGAAGGAGAGAGTGGCCAAATATATTGACTACTGCTAAGAATTTAAGTTGGATAAGAGAGCTCACAGATTGTATTTGGTGTCTGGGAGGGTATTATTGTCCTGGACAAGAGCAGCATCTGAAGGGTAGTTGTAGAAGCCCACTTGGGGTATCTTGAGAAGAAATGATACACCTACATATTTTTTTTTTTTTACTTTTTCTTTCATTCTTTGAGAAAAAAAAAATAAAAGCTAAAGCTACTTTTTAAATACATGCCATTCCCCTCTTCATTTCCAGAATATCTTGAATAAATATTATACTAAAGTTGAAAGCCTGGAGATTGTTTAGGTAGCTCTAAATCTCTTTTGCTGATGACATAGCAACTTGGCAAATCAAAATAAGCCACAGTAGTCTCATTTATAGTTTTAACTTGGTATCCTCTATGTGTGCGTGTATATACATTTCTTTCTTTTTTCCTGTCAATGGACAACTTCTTTTTAGAATGAATTGGAGTAGAAATAAAACTGTGAAAATACATTATATTATAGTATTTTAGTATATTGATCAAGTAAAATATGAAAAGGTCATGTAGCAGGATTAATAAATAAAAGTTAAATACCTTGAAAATCAAATCATAGACTATTACAACCACCTCCTCTCAAAAAAGAAATTCTCTTTTCACCATTGCACATAATCTTTAGATTCTGTACACATTCATGCTTTAAAGGGAAAATTTAGGCAACTGAGTTCTGGTAGGAGCTCAAGCACTAACTCTTTGTGTGTCTTTAGCAAATCAGTGCTCAAGTTTGGATTTTACTTTTCTAGGATGAAGATGGATTAACTGATCTCTGATTATTCCTGCAACTAACACGTTATGCTTCTGTCCTGTTCAGAGCACTGGGAATTTGTAAGAGGGAAACTCAGTTGTAAGATTGGATCAGATGGAATTTTCTTTCCTTGTTTAAGAAACTTACATTAAATGTAATCTCTCAAGGAAGTTATGCTGCTTTGTCACCAAAGGCATTAAATAATAAAACATAAGATTAATAAGATAAATCATGAGTTCCTAGAAAATAATCTTCAGTAGAATTCTTCCACTGTTTTGGGTGTAAAAATCAGCTGGAGAGTTTGTTTGAAATAGAGCTTTTAAAATTTAATTTTCAAAGATTCTGTTAGACTGTGCTATGTCTCGACTAAAATGTAGGCACCTACCTTTTAAAAATGGTTCATGTTCCAGTTGATTCTGCTGCAAATGAGGGCAAGGACAACATTTGAGGAATAATAGGTTAGAAAAAAATCAAACTAAGATTAAAAAAAATTCGTGCCCCTCTGATGTGGGGAAGACAATGGATAACATTAAGAATTACTCATTTGAATAAGTTGAAATGCTGAACAATATATTTTTCTTTTCTAATCATATTTTGTTTAAGTGAAAACTATTTGGTTACCTAGGAAACTGCGAACATACAGCATTTGTTTGAGTGGATTACATGCTACATCAAATGCTCTATGGCATGGACAAGCCAAGAGGGCAAAGGATACACAATGTTCCATTTCTCAGTGCAAAGGACCCATTATTAATATGGGCAAGATATCACAGCTGGATTTAGAGACTTTCTCATGATTAAATGTCAATGAATGATTAGGCTCATTGTCCCAATCAGTGGGAGTCTAGTGTAGTCTCCTCACTAATCATTTTACTAGTACATTGGGTAAGTCATTCAACTTGTTTGGATTCAGTTTTTCATTTTTCTTTTTTAGTTGCATTACGATCATCAAGATGGTCTCCAAATTTTATTTGTTTAAAAGTCAGTTATCTTCTAGTATTAACATGGAGACATTAACCAGCTCCCAATAGGTTTTGAAGTAAAATACAGCTATTTGCTCCGAAACAATGCCTTATGTCCTTGTATTGGTCGGTGTAATATATCACACATGTTCATTTTATTTTTAAATTTTGAAATATATATGTATGTAGAAATATACATCAAACACACACACACACACACACATATTGTGTATAATTTTGGAAGACCTCCAACTGTCTAGAACACAACCTCCTTCCTATTTAAAGAGGTAAGCATTACCCTAGCTTTTGTTACAATTACTTCTGGTTTTTCTTTATAGTTTTTATCATCTGAAGGTACATACTTCAAAAATGTATTATTTAGTTTGCCAGTTATCAAACTGTATTAATGGAACATGTATATATTCTTTTGAGTCTTTCACTCAACAGTATTATAGGGTCATTCATATTGATATGTGAGCTGCTTTCATATAGTGTCTTTATTGTGTAATGACTCATTATATGAATAATACACCATTATTTATTCTACTACTGATAGACATTATGAACAATAATGCTGTGAATACTCTTGTACATGTATCTTCACACAAGAATCTCATTGAAACATGTACCTGAACAGTAGAAATGCATAATTAAAAGGTATTCACATCTATTTTACTGACATGGAATCTCACATACTATCTCCATGGACAATCGACCCACTTTATAGCAAGGAAGACATGGCAGTGGGCATATGGCCATGGTATCTACTAGTCTTGCCATATATTGTAGGACCTCGAAGCTTCCAACCTGAGAGAAAATTGGGGGGTGAGAGGAATCTTAAATGCACACCTATGTGCTTAAATGCCAGATTTCCAGAGATCATCTCCCAAACAAACACTTTTCACACTCAAATCTTTGTACCAGAGTCTACTTTTGGGGGAAATCCAAACAAAATTCGCTTGACGTACATTTTGTATAGGATCAAGATTCTACCAATATCTTGAGTAAAACGAAACCTGACATTCAGATCTGTCCCTCCTTCTCATTTGAGGGGATCTTGGTTCTTCATACCTCATGTTTTGTTTCTTCAATCAAATGAGGTTGTCAAAATACTCTGTTGATTTTTTTCTGCTAATAGCCACTCACCCCCGCCCCCCGCCCCATTCCAACTCATATCAGAAAATGCTGCAACAGAAAATAGCTGGCAAGTTTTTTTTTCTTGCAAAATTCCCCCCCTCTGGAATCTTGTGGCCTCTCATTTAGTAACATCAGCAAATCCTTCATACAGATGTTCACATTTCATCTGGATGCATCCATTCATTCTTAATTGGAGCATTGTTGTATCACCGACTTCTTCATCATAGCTGGAAGCCTTTTCATCAAATCATTATATTTTAAATTCTAGAACTCCTATTTGGTTCTTTTCTAAATCTTCTCAATAAACATTTGTAATTTGCTGTTTCCTGCAGCTTTTTCAAGTTGTTTTTTATTTGCTTTGAACATATAAAACAAGGCTATTTAGTAGTCTTCAACTGTGAATTCTAATGTCTAAGTTAACAGTATACATGTTTCGGGGTTTATTATTCTGATTTGTGGACATGGTATTTTGTTTCCTTGTGTGCTCACTGATTGTTATTGTTTTTAAAAAGCTGAATGACTCATTTGCCTTAGAAAATTATTTATCTGAGAATTTTTTGAAATCTCAGTTTAAGGTACTCCCCCGCCCCTCCCGAAAGAATTTGTTTTGTTTTAGCCAAGTGCTTGGAACATTACCAGTCTAGACAGCTCTTTACCATGTTCATAATGTGTGTTTTTGGGGGCTAGAGGGATAAGTGAGTTTGGCTGGGAATCTCTATGAGGGCTGACTTGTGTTTATAATTTATTTCCCAAGAATAATATCCTTTGCTGGGCACCAACCCACTTTCTCCTGGGTTCATTGAGGAAAAAGCCTTTGGGAGTCTAATTTTTATAGAGACATTTTCCTTTTAGGTTGAGGTTTGTACTCTGCTGTTAGCTTTGAAAGTTATGATCATATTTCTCAGATTTGACAAATATCTTTAGGGTAAAATGGCCTATGGACTCTCTCAGTTTTCACTTGCACATATGTTTTGGTGTGGTAAATTATTTCTTTAGTATTATTAGTTCCTCTATGTTCTCAAGAATATTTTGAAAAAACATAATTTATTCAGCATTTTAAATTGTTTTCTTCAAGAAGGTGATATCTGGTGTCTAAACATGATACCCTTATTTTTAAAGAACTTTTTGAAATGTGTGGCGTAATTGGTTAGCCCCGATAAAATTCATTAATTTATGATTATTTATGGAGCAATGACACCATGTTAGGCCTTGTGATGGTTACTAGTAATTGAACTAAAATAGTGGCTCTCCTTGGGTCTGGACCTACTGGCCTTCAGAAAGTATACCAGGGCTCTCCTGGTTTTCAGGGCTCTCCTGGTTTTCAGGCCTCTGGCTCACCCTGCAAATTGTGGGACTTACCCATCTTCATAATTACATAAGACAACTCCTAGGAGTAAGCCTCTTTCTATTAATATACATCCTATGGTTCTGTTTCTCTGGGGAACCTAAGACTGATACAGATCCTAAGCTAAGCACCAAGGTATACACTGACCTATGATACAGTGCCTGTTATTGAGTAACTTGAGATGTAATGCGTTTATGAGAAAATGTCACTGACAAGATGGTCATAATTGTCAGTTTTCTTTTCTTTTCATTGAAGTAGTAATTGTTTTTTTTTTTTGGTATTCTTTATTTTATTTTTCCCCATCACCATTTTATCTCCCCATGCCCTCTTCCACCTCCACCATCTCCCGCCCCCTGCAATTACCACATAAGTATGGATATGGAGGGCCATTAAAATGTTAAATATGCAGAAAGAATGAACATTGTTCCTCTTAGCAGATATACAACACATGCATTTAAACACCTAAATATTATATAGGCAGCAGATGAGGGCAGTTCATTAGAGAATTATAGAAGAATGTGGTCTCAGAGGCCAAATATTCTTGGACTGATGAAAATGAAATAGAATGACATTGAGCTCAATACAGGCAGAATATAGCTTAGCTAAAGTACGTGAGGAAAGGAAGCCACAGTTTTAAAAAAACGCAACAATGACAGCAACAAAATACTCTATTCTTGAACTCCATTTACTAGAGTGTTGCAAAAACATAACTCTATCCCTGAATCCTATTAATCTGAATGATGCTGATCATTTAAAAATAGTATCTAAGAAGATTGAGAATTATAAATACCCTGACTTGTAATTTTGCTGGAAAGTAAAAGAGATTTGCTCCCCAGACCCCTGTTAGTGAGCTTCCCTAAAAGCTGCTAGAGAAATGCAGTGTTTCCAGTTGCGTTATTAATTCACACATTTCATCTACATTTTCCAGCTGAATGGCTCTCACTTTGATTGTGTCTTCTATCTTCTTTGTCCCAATGAGACATTATTTTAAGGATGTTTTCCTCTCCTCCAGAAAGACAACTAGGCAAAAATTATGTCCAAATAGTAACAAACACTGAGTTTGTATTTCATTCAGTCCAATATTTAGTAGCATCTCCCAGCTGACTTCCTATGCAAGGAAAGAAAGCAAATGCCATAGTAAAGAGAAGCAGCTGTTTCTTCCAACATTATGAGTCGTATAAATCCCTTCTTATGAATAAAATGTAATCATCCCCTTTATTTCTAAAGGTAGGGGAGATTCGCTCCAAATAAAGACAATCTGAAAGATGAGTGTCTTCTTCCAACAATGGGAATATTTATGCATATATAACCCACAGTTCCCCATTTCTCAATTCTGCTTGGGAAGAAAACAGAGGGAAGTTGGTTATAATAATGGTAATATTCTTTCAAATGAGGATTTCAGATTTTGAAAAAAAAGTATTTCCTTAGGATGTCAACACTGAAGAATAGGTTCAAATTGTCAAAGATATTTGCGATTGATGTTGTAAGAAAGTTTTAACAATAGGGAAATCAGTCTGTGTCATAGCAACTTAGACCATTAGTGAGCACCATTTTCTTCATCTGTCAAACAAATAGCACAAAACCTCTTTGGAACAGCTGTTCAAATTAGCATAAGCTCCCAGGCCTCAGGCCTAAATATGTAATTTGGCTGACCCTAATAGTAATTGTGCCTTACCAAGAGAGTGTTCACGAAAATACATTTTGTCACTGCTTCTGGCCTTCTTTTGGACATTCATGACATTCTTCTACTTTTGCAACTTGTGATATTCTTCCCATTATTTTACTTATGCATTTCCCCCTTTATTTTTATCAGCTTTGACTTAGAGCTTAAACCCATTTTGGCAACCCCTTCTCCTAATAGCTTAAGTTAAACCATGGTAGATTTTTTTCATTCATTGTTAGATTTTTTTTTTTTTTTATTCACTCTTCTATAATGGGGACAAATTCATGTTGTCTAAGGCGAAAGCTGGCATATTGGCCTCTTGGGAATGTTTATTCAAGGCCCACATCCTCTGTTCCAGACTTTTATACATTAAACCAAAGAAGAAACATCTCAAGGGCAAGAATGAGGGGGGAAAAAGCCTGTGGTATCAGGCTTAAGCTACCACTTACCCCCTCCTGTTGGGCCCTACTCTAGCTTTGGGGTGGGTGGGGAACCCTCCCTCTCTTTGGGGACAACATATGAAGACCATGAATCTGAAAAGACAAAACATTAGACCTTGAGAGTGAAGACAGGAAAAGAGAGGCAAGGTTGGGAAGAGAAGTGGGGCTGGGGTGGGATTCTAAGAGAGCTTTGAATATGCAAGGCTTTTTCACCTTCCATCAACACATCAGTCAAAATGTCCACCCTCTAGGGCAGTGGTTCTCAACCTTTCTAATGCCGCCACCCTTTAATACAGTTCCTCATGTTGTGGTGAGCCCCAACCATAAAATTATGTTCGTTGCTACTTCATAACTGTAATTTTGCTACTGTTATGAATCATAATGTAAATATCTGTGCTTTCTGATGGTCTTAGGCGACCCTGCTAGCGGTTCTCAACCTGTGGGTCGGGACTGTATTAAAGGGTGACCACATTAGAAAGGTTGAGAACTACTGCCCTAGGGTCTTGGGAGCCCAGTGCTTATGGTGAAATTGGAAATAGAACATACAATGACGGTTCCAGGGACAAGAAAACGTTTTTAGAAGTAGAGGCATTTTATGCTGGATATCTTTAGTTTTCACAATATCTCAATGATTGGTAAATGAATCAATACATTTTTACTAGTGGTAGAACATTTAAGCAAAATAAATCAATACATTTATGCTAGTTGTAGAAATTTTAATTTGAAAGGATACACCTTTAACTGAATATACTGATAACTTCCAAATGTTCACCCTCAAGTGAACATTCAAGAGAAAGGATAATAAAGGATCCTACGGTGTGTATTCTGTTGTCTAACTTGAACTTTTTTTGAATAGTCTTTTTTTCTAGCTTTTTAGAGATATAATTGACATAAAACATTGTGTAAGTTTAAGGTACCTAAGTGTTTAAAGTGATGGTCTGATACGCACATTATTGTGAAATGTTTAACACAATAAGGGTTCATATCCAAAATATATAAGAAACTCATACAACTCAAAAGCAAAAATTAAAGTAATCCAATTTAAAAATGGGCAGAAGATCCTCATAGACATTTTCCAAAGAAGATATACAAATGACCAGCAATTACCTGAAAAGGTGCTCAACATCACTAATCATCAGGGAAATGCAAACAAGACCATTGTGAGATATCACCTCACACCTATTAGACCAACTACTATCAAAATGTGTGGATGAAGGTCTGAATATACAGGTGGTCCTTGTGTCTGGGGGGCTAGGACAACACTGTGACTCTTAATTCAAACAGCGAGTGGGAAAGAGAGGTAGCAGAGTTCCAGATGGAAACTTCAAGAAGTTTTAAATTTTACTTGAGCCCACATCTAATTGTTTTTTATAGGCAGCTCTGGACTCCTTGTTAAACTATAGTTAGGTTGCTAAGTACCTTTTTGCTTGGGTATTACAGTGAAGGCTCTTTTGATGTTTCTGTGCACTTGCTATTCAGAGTTATAGACACTATGACTATTTCATAAGATAGCCACAGGTATTAATAGCATTTGGGATGCTTACATAATATGATATTTTAGCAAAAAGTACTATTTTCTGTGTGGCAGTATTATTTTCAGATTTTCTTTTTTTAAAAAATATATTTACGGAAAACATAAGATGATTTGCATCGAACAGAAATCATCTTACCTGGGAAACACTGAGACTTTTGCTCTTATTTTCTCTTTCTCTTATACATAAGCCTTTGAAGTATGACAGGCTGGAGAACCTAAGGTACAAGGAGTGATACGTGTAACTAAGGATAGATAATGGCCCACTGGAACCAACCCACAGCTCCAGATGCTTCCTCAAACTGGCAAACACTAAACAGAAAGTTCTGAAACTTTAGTGGGCAACCAGGCTGGCAGGGGAGGGAAGTTAGGGGTGACTGACCCAGCTGGAGAGGGCAGTTGGGGGTGACCAGGCCTGCAGGGGAGGACAGTTAGGGGCAACCAAGCCTGCAGGGGAGGGCAGTTGGGGGCAATTGGGCCAGCAGGGGAGCAGTTAGGCATCGATCAGGCTGGTCGGGGAGTGGTGAGGGTGTGATCAGGCTGGCAGGAAGAAGTGGTTAGGGGCAATCAGACAGGCAGGCAGGTGAGCAGTTGGGAGCCAGCAGTCCTGGATTGTGAGAGGGAAGTCGGAAATCCCTTGAGGGGTCCCAGATTGGATAGGGTGCAGGCTGGGCTGAGGGACACCCTCCTCCATCCCCGTGCACGAATTTCATGCACCAGGCCTCTAATTTTAAATAATGGCTTAAAGGTGACTGATGTTGGCTGTCCAAAGTGCACACTAGCTAACAGTGGAGTCCCCCCTAAGTCTTTCTCTCTAGCAAGAAATTTTATAGGATCACAAGTAACAGAATCTCAAAAATAGGGTTATGTTATGGATCATCTTACCACTCCAATGATCATCTCTTTGTCTTTTAAAACAAATTGTTTTTTTCTATTACAGCTTACCTGAAATATTATTTTGTATTGGTTTTAGTTGTTTTAGTTTAAGACAACCATATACTTTACAAAGTGATCCCCCTGAGATTTCCAGTACCTAGTTGGCACCATACATAGTTATTACTATATTATTAACTACGTTTCCTTTGCTGCATTTTATATCTCCATGACTATTTTGTAATTACCAATTTGTACTTCTTAATCCCTTCACCTTTTTCAACCAACCCACCCAAACCCTCTCCCCTCTGGCATCCCTCAGACTGTTCTCTTTATCTGTGAGTATGTTTCTATTTTGTTTGATTATTTATTTTGTTTTTAAGATTCTACATATAAGTGAAACCATATGGTATTAATCTTTCTCTGTCTAGTGATTCAATTTCTGGGTGTTTGTTTAAGGAAACTTAAAACTCTAATAAAAAAATATGTATCCTTATGTTCATTGTAGCATTATTTACAATAGCCAAGATATGGAAGCAACCCAAGTACCCATCAGTAGGTGAGTGGATAATAAAGTTGTACATATATGCCATGGAATATTATTCAGCCATAAAAAAATAATGAAAGCTTACCGTTTGCAGCAGCATGGATGGACCTAGAGGGTATGATGCAACTGTCATTTCTTTTTAAAATCTGTCCAGAATATCCCCATTGGAAAGCTATTATGTTTTACGAAGTAACCCCTTATAAAATTTTTCTCCCTGTGCCTTCTGGTCCCTGTCCTTCTACTTTTAAGACTGTGTGTAAAAAGTTGAGTTTCTGTTTCATACATTAGAAGATGGTCCTCCTGATACCTTTGACACTTTCATCCTCTGTGCAAAGCATTTGTAGTTGTAAAGCATTCAGAGTTATTACTATAGTATCAGTTTTTAAGACATGAAAAACAGTTTAGCAGGTATTTCCTGTGGCCACTTCAGGCCTGTATGGCCATTTGGATTCCAGATAATTTTTAAAGGGACTAGTTATTAAATTGCTTGTTGATTTGCCCTGAAGTACCTTGTTCCAAGCCCTTCCCTCGAGTTCAAACTGGCAAGGGCAATTAGGAGGTACATTTTGCCAACTTTAATTTTACCCATTTTCCTAACAATCTGGTCTCCAAGTGTTGACTGGATACACCTGATCATTCTATGATGTGCCTGACACTGTGGTGTCGCTGATGTGATGTCAATAACAGGATAAGACAATTAGGATGGCTCGCTCCCTCATTCCACTGTGCGTGCTTCCCTTGCCCTTTCTTATAATTTAGAGGGACAAGTAGCAAGGACACGGATCCCCTTTATTTGCACTACTTCTCCTAAGAAGAACTTCTTTTAGCTGCTTTTCTTCCAGAGAACGAACTCCCACAGAGTGTAAGAAACTCAGGTTGCAGTGGTTATGAGATTCTTGCCAAAAGCAGTGGGACATGATAAGCAGGGCCAGAGGAATCCATAGAATGCAGATGCTGAGACAGTTTAGATAAAGTAGACAATGTGACAAAAACTATGGACCAGCCTATGTGATTATGTGATGGGAAGTATATGTATATGTGTGGGGGGCGGGGAATGGCAGGGGGAAGGTCACAATTCAAGGATCTTGACCTAGGAAAAAAACCAAGTTTACTAGTACTTTTGGGAACTACAGAGGATAAAATTAAGCATGCATAGTGGAAATAGGCAACTGTTTTCAAATGCCTGGGAAAATGCTTAATGTTTATGCGGAGTCAGTATGGACTCAATAAGCTGATGCCTCAACCTTCCTTTCCCCACTTCATCAAAGGCTTTGAGAGTGAGCTCATCACCTGACTGCTAGCAGTTTAGAACAGTAACCCAACTAAAAGCTGCTTTGGTAGAATTCAGTTAATTAGCTTAGTACTATTTTCCGTTGAGGGAAATTGGTCAGCTTCTGTAATAGAGTCACTATGGGGGAACATGGACAAGAGAACACATATGACTGTCTTCTCACCTGAATTTGAACATTCTATTTAGAAGACAGGCACAGGGAGAAACACTGAAATTTATACTAGTAGAGCCATATATAAAAGCAGCACGAAAACTGTCAGGAGGCAAAAAGTTATGGCAAAACTAAACTCAAACTAGGTATCTGTTATTCAGTGTTTATTGGTAGCATAAGTTCCAATGACTAGTATATAAATATATCTATATATATAAAACCCTAATATGCAAATAGACCAAACGGCGGAACAACTGAACAACTGGCCGCTATGACGAGTGCTGACCACCAGGAGGTGGGTGCAGAACATGGCAGGGATCAGCAGCAGGTGGCAGAGCATGGAACATGGTGGGCATTGGCTGCAGTGGGATGGTGGAACAAGTGAACAGGGGAGCTAGACCAAGGCGGGGTACTGGTTGCTGTCCTTGGGGCAAGACTCTGGTGGTTACTGAAAATTCTTTGCTCCCACACATTGCGGTCCTGCCTGCTGCTGGCGCCTGGCACTGATCCTGATTGCCTCTGAGGGCTTCTCCACCTCCCCCTGGTCCTAAGGAGTGATTGTGGCAGCAGCTGCAGCTCACACCTGCTGCTGATGCCGGCCCCAATTGCTCCACACCAGCCCCAATCGCTCCGCACTATCAGTGGGTGAGAGTGGGGCTGCCAGCAGACAGGGGACCAGGGGCTGTGGTGGGAGGGGCTGGATGGGGGTGCAGAGGATGGGCCGAGACCCGCCCCTGTGCCCATGCAGCCTTGCGGCCCACAGTTCCTTTCAAGGTACATGAATTCGTGCACTGGGCCCCTAGTGTGCAATATAAATGTACAGTATATTGCTTTAAATATAGATTTGTTCCTGAGAACACTAGTATATTTTTATAGATTGATGTAATATTTAAACAATACTTAAAACAATAAGGGAACTTTAATAATATTCTACAAGCCAATATGATTGGTGGTCAAAGTAAGAAAAAAAAGCAATCATTCAAGTAGAGTTTCAGACTCAGAGAGGTGATGGACCTAGTTAATTCTGCACTTGTCTGATTACGTGCATTGTGTTATGTTCTAATCACAACCTTTTAAAAAGGAAATACATGAGCATGAGTTCATATGTAAGAGAGTTATGTGTTGAGAAAGGTCTGAAAATAACTTCATATGTAGGATATTAGTCCAAGAAGGTTTGGGTAGGAAGGGTAATTATTTTGAAATATTTAAATAGCTGTAACATGAAAGGGAGTTTTCATCCTTTATGTTTTCTTGTGGCCAGACTTATGGTTAAGGAGTGACAGTTACAGAAGGGAACTTTTAACTCAATGTAGAAAGTGTTTTTTAAAAGTAATGCTTTCTAACAATGGACTAATATAAAATAATGATAGGATGATTATATGCCTATGATATTACAGAAAGGATTTCTATGCACAATTTGATGGGAGATTAAATTAGAAACCTATGTCCTTTTCTATTATATATTGTTATTATTCTGTAATGTTTATAACATAAGCTTGAATCTTTTAATAAAAGGATAAATTTTATTGAGAAAAAAGTACTTCTATTTGTACCCCCACTTAAAGTTGTAGATAAATTTAATATTTACTTCTCATATATAACATATAACTAGAGAGATCTATTTCTAAATTATGTTATCAAATATTAATAGAATTTGGTACCTGGGTGATGCTGTTATGCAAACAATATGTTATTACATTGCAAGATACCCAGCCAGTGTTTATCTGCTTATTTGTGTGACTCAGCCCTGATGTCTTTTCTGTGCTACAAACAAGCAAACAAAACCCCTGAAAGTTGAAGAGTTAAAACAAATGTTACATTTTTCAAAGATACAGTAGATTTTTTTTGTACAATTAATCACAGGATTTACATATTAGCCTCTTATATAGAGAGATATCTGTCATAACATTATAGTGTCATATGTGACATATATAATATGTATAACATCTAACTGAAGGCACTAAAGAGAATGACAAAAACAGACAGATTTTTTTGGGGGTGGGGCCATGGTCAACACTCTTAAGCTTTCCAATTTACTTGTTTCCAATTTGCACATGTGAGGCGATAAATCTTTGAAAGAAAATCTGCTACCTTTTTGGCTTAAAGAAACAAAAGATAGACTTGAGGGCAACCACAGTGATAGGGCACCAGGACAGGAATCCTGGAGATGCAGCTGTAGAGGGCAAGTCCAATAATTTGGTGTATAATTACTATAAGAGGGGAACAAAACACTATGCTAAGTGAAAGAAGCCAGGTGCAAATGAATTCATGCTGTGTGCTTTTACAGGTGAAACTCAAAAAGAATGAAACTAATCAATAATAAGAGAAGGCAGATCAGTGGTTGCCTAGGATTATGGGTGAGGATGACTTCAAAGGGACACAAGGAACCTTTTTGAGATGCTGGGTATATTCTGTAATCATGATTGTAGTAGTGTTTAATGTGATTGCCTATATTTATCATAGAGAAGTTGATAGCCACCAAAATATACAATATCAAGAACCTATTATGAGCTAGTTCCTATGCTAGGTACAGGGGATTTAAAGGTGAAAAAGAACTACTCATTACCCTGTAGTCTTTCTAGTTTCAACCATCCAAAATTTTTTATCATTAGCATCAATCAAAATTCCTAAAATCACACGGTGTTGAGTTACAAGTGTTTTTCAAACCAAATTCCTAAGCCAGACCCCTACCAAAAAAATGAAATTCTGAGATGTTATTTACCAAAATACTCAGGGTAATACTTACCGTTTTTCAGTATCTTAAAGAATTAATAGCCTACGAACTAGAAACACTTTGAATTTAATGTCATTTTTATTGTTTTAGTCGTATGCAATATGAAAGGTAGGATCTATATGGTAATTTGCTCACTATATCTTTATATTCTCCACATTTGAATTAGAGTATATTTTGATTTTCAGAATCACCCATTTCATTGAATTTTAACAAGTTTAACAACATAACGTCTTCTAGAAAGCATTATCTTATTTTGTGCAATTTAACAATATCTCAGGGACAATTACAATTATCAGGACTTTTTGTGAAATTTACACTGTACATAAATCTATGCTTAATGTCTCCAGGCCAAAAACAAAACAAAACAAAACAACAACAAAACAATCCATTCATCCCATATAGCATATAGATGCTGTAGTGAGTAAGAGAATATTTCTGACCTCAGAAAGCAGATAGTTTTGTAAGGGCAATAAAGGAAGTAGAATAGTGCCAAGTAGGGTTTAACAAGTGCCACAGAGATAGTTGGATATCACTCAGTATTCTTCCTAATGCTTACTTAGGTGTCTGAGTACATAAGATGGTACCAATGACTAAGATGAGGATTTCTCATATAGCCATCTCTCTTTCTTACAGGTATGTCAATCTTTCATTATCTCTCTCTTTTTTAAATTCTTTATTGTTGAAAGTATTACATGTGTCTCCTTTTTCACCCATCGACCTCTCCCAGCCCACCCCACCCCATTATCTCTTAACCTTTAAGTTTTCCTGCTGCCTTTTTGTCTAAAACATATACAAAAGAAGAAAAAATAAAACATTAGACACAGTTTTCCTATTAAAACTTCGATTCAAGGAAAGACAAGTGCTTTGTATGGGTCGCTCTTTTACACTGATATGATCTAGTTCAAATTAGCAACTCATCTAGAAATGCTTTATTGCTATTGCTTTTGTTTAAGTTCCATCGAGCCAGCTTGTCTAAATGATCTCTTAATATGTTCAGGACAGTTTGGTTTGGGGACGATGCTCAGTCTCCCTAGAGAGCTAATGAAAATTCAGTGTTTGCCTATGCCCAGTACCTCATCACAAAAATCAATGCCTGGAATACAGTAGTGCACAGGGTGATCTGTGGTTGCAGTACCTTCACAGAGCTGGAAATTAGCTCAAAAGGCAATCTTTCCTCGGTTTCATCTGCCGCCTTCTTGACCCGGAGCTTTCTATCTTCTTACCAGACAAGCATGTTTACTTCTTTCTTTTGTGGAAAGTGCTGAGTCTTCCTGGAATCCAGGCTCAGGAGGGATCTGCTTACTGCATGCCTGTGTCTAGATTTGAAATCTCCACAGTATCCCAGGCTGAAGAACTCAGTCAATTGAAAATTACGGAGTAGCTTTCTGACTCTTTAGCAGTAAAATCTATTTTCTGGTGAGAAAACACAACAGTAGGGTGTTTACTTGGTCAACCAAACCCAGGGACTTGTTCCTTTTATTGGAGTTTGTGGAATTAGGATATTGTCCAAGGAAGAATGGAGACTGAGATGGGGAGAAAGAGGGTCAAATTTCAGCCTTATCTCTTTAATTTCTTTAAGAAAGGAGTTTGAACTTGAGGTCCAAATAGGTTTGCTAAGGATCTGAAAGCAAAGATGGAAGGATGGGGCTTACAGGATGTTTAACCCCATGTTTAGGTTTATATACTTACATGAACTTGGGAAGATGTTGATTTCATCAAATTTCACAGGGATACTGCCTCAAGGCATATGATTAAAGTCCAATTTTGTTTTAAAAAGCTAGCACAACTGTGTGATCTTAAGCAATCTACATGCCTGAGATACAGTTTTAACAAACACATGAAAGGAATAATAGAAATACTTAACAAAATCCTGAAAAAAAATGCTTGTAAGGCATGAGCCCACCACTGATGTTAGTGATTCATGTTTATTTTTATTTTGTATAAAGTAGTTCTAAGAGCAACTAATAATAACTAGCCCGGAGAAGGGAAGATTAAAAAGGAACTCATTATCTGCCTTCCAGTATTTTAAGAACTATATGGATGAAAGGCTAAGCTTATTTTGACTATCCCCATGAGGGAAAAATTGAGCTAATGAACAAAATCACATCAAGTTGGTTTTATAAAGAACATATTGGCATGTCAGCATCCAAGTGTGGAATAGCCTGTTTCCATTTAAAATGGGTTTCCTGTCACTGGAGGTACAAAAACAATTATTGAGTAACTCAGAAAGGCCGAGAAACTTGCCCAAGTCCATGGAGTTAATCAAGTCAGTGTTAGAATTAACACTTAAGTCTGATCTGAAAGCCTTTGCTAAACTTTTGAGTGAGTGGTGGTGATCCTCAGGGGCACACTTCCCATCACTCCATTAAAGGAGCATATGCTTGCCTATAGGTGGCACTGTTGAACAATTTCTTATGTGCCTTAATTGCTAAATAAGCGTGTGGTTCTCTCAACATTATTGTATTTGTCTTAGATTCTAAAAACCCTCAATGGAACTTATTTGAACCTGTTCAGGATGATTCCCAGTATTCCTTAAAAGTAGGCACCAAATATTGTTCTAAATTCCTAGCACAGTTGCTGCTTGCATGGCTGGTGTAGCCCCCATGCTTTAGAGGCACAACTGACACGGGTCCAAGCCCCTCAAGATACACTGCAGGTTCGCCTTGATGAAGGCCATTGTTCCTCGTCACACTCTTCCATTGCTCCCTGTGACATTTGAGAACACATAGCAGCATGTCTAATCCACTGTTGCTTTGACCAAATTATCCTTATGTCCTAGTTCCCTGCTTACCAGTCAGTGGAAGGGAATTCTTTTGTTGTCATGCAGAGGTGGGTGGATTGCTTTCTTTGTTTCTCAAGAGATCATTCACATTTGGGCTGTGAAGCAATTATAGCGTCTAATTCTAATGTATGTAACAAACCGCCTGTTTCACCTCAGCAAGGCTCATTATGTCTTGTAAATGTGCTACATGTTGAATTTGCACCTTCCGTAATTAGTACAGATCCTCTGCCAGCCCTCCTTCCCGCCTTTGCCAACATTCTCAGTGTTAGCAAACAAGCATCAATCATCAACCTGATGAGCAAAATTAGGGCCTGTCTGTGCAACTCAATGCACAGGTTGGACTGAAATTCCAGTTTTTGGGATACCCTGTATATAGACTACATTAAGATTTCAGCACAATCCAATTAAAAGCATTGGGCAGAATATCCAAATAGACATTTTCCCAAAGACATATAGCTGTCCAACAGGTACAGAAAAAGATGCTTCAGTCATCAGGGAAATGCAAATTAAAAGCACGATGGGGTATTACTTTATACCTGTCAGAATGGCTATAATAAAAAAGATAAGAAGTAAGTGTTGATGTGGATGTGGACAAAGGGACTTCTTGTGCATTGTTCTTGGGAATGTAAATTGGTACAGCCAGTATGGAAATCAGTAAGGAGATTCTTTAAAAAATTAAAAATAGAACTATTGTATTATCCAGCAATTCTACTTCTGGGTATTAATCCAAAGAAAACAAAAACCCTAATTAAAAAATATATCTGCACCCCCATGTTCATAGCAGCATTATTTACAGTAACCAAGATATACAAACAAACTATGTGTCCTCGATGGATGAATGAATAAAGATGTGGGGTGTGTGTGTGTGTGTGTGTGTGTGTATAGAATTATTATTCAGCCACAGATAAATAAAATCTTGCCATTTGTGGCAGTATGGATGGACCTTGAGGGCACTATGTTATTAAGTAAAATAAATAAATGGAGAAAGACAAATACCATATGATTTAATTTATGTGTGAAATTAAAAAGAAACGAATAAACAAAAAATAAGCTCATAGACACAGAGATCAGATTGGTGGTTGCCAGAGGTAGGGGGTGGAGGGTAGGCAAAATGGGTGAAGGAGGCCAAAAGGCATAAACTCTCAGTCCCCAGCCTTTTGTTCTCCACAACACTTAATACCATGTGACATGCTGTTCTTTTACTCCTTATGTGTTTATTAGAGCCTAGTGCACAAATTCGTGTACCAGTGGGGTCCCTCAGCCTGGCCTGTGGGATCGGGCCAAAACTGGCTCTCTGACATCCCCTGAGGGGCCCTGGATTGCGAGAGGACCCCACAGGTGCAGATCAGGGCCATAGGGCTGGGGAGAGATGCGGGAAGTTGGCCAGCCAGGGAGGCACCATGGTTGGGCTCCAGGGCATGTCCAGCCCGTCTTGCTCAGTCCCGATTGGCCGGATCCCAGCAGCAATCTAACCTCCCGGTCAGAGCATCTTCCCCCTGGTGGTCAGTGCACGTCATAGCGATTGGTTGACTGGTTGACTCTCTGCTCCCTGGTGGTCATTGCATGTCATAGCGAGCGATTGAGCAGCCTTAGCATATCATTACTATATTACGCTTTGATTGGTTGAATGGCTGACTGGTTGACCGGACACTTAGCTTTTATTATGTAGAATTGTCTGTCTCACATAAGAATGCAAATTTCATAAAAGCATGAATTTAGTCTGTTTTATTCACCTGAATGTAATAATAAATATATGACTAATGAATGAAAGAATAAATAAATTTAAAAGAATAGGTTATATCTGAATATCATAACCCAAAAGGAAGAATAAAATATACTGGTGACAGAAAGCAACTTTTATAGGAGAGTATATGGGATGACCCAATTTTCACAAAAACATAATATATATATATATATTTTTTTTCTATCTATCTATCTATCTATCTATCTATCTATCTATCTATCTATCTATCTATCTCTAAACCAGGGGTGCCGGCCTGTGGGCCATATAAGACCCATGAAATCATTTGGTCTGGCCCTCACAAAGTATTAGGGGTGAGTTAATTAAATGCTCAACCAAATAGAGCAGCCTAATTTTTAAGTTGATAATTTTGTATGGCCCTCAAATGATGTTATAAATATCCAGATGGCCCTTGGGAGAATAAAGGTGTCCCACCCCTGGTCTAAACAATCTAATTTCTAAAAGCACAGAAAAAAGTACAGATTACATACACCAAATTGCAAATGGACATAGGTTGTTTTGAGATACTGGAGTTAGACTGGACGGCTAAGAAAGAAGTTGTTAAATTCTTTTATACCTTCATATTGTTTGCCTTGTAACAACAAGCATTGTATTACTTTTCTAATAAACCAATAAAATAAATACTACCACACACACATAAAATGACTCTTAGCTGTTTCTTTAAATGTAATATACCAAATAATATTATTTTATTCTTGTACAGTTGGGCTTCTTGTCTTTATGATAGCAATGGCTGCAGGCTTATAGCTAACAGGTAATTAGCTTCATTGTGGATTACTAGAGTTTCAGGTTCAGATGAACAGGTACTTGTTTGCTAAAGCTTGGCCAAGAGGACTCCTCTACTTTGGACCTTTGCTTTTAATTGTTTGGGGCTTTGATAGAAGAGAATGATAGTCATGCATCAGAATTTTTGCACTTTTCATAAAGAGTGGTATACCTAAGGCAGTGGTCGGCAAACCGTGGCTCGCGAGCCACATGCGGCTCGGGAGCCGTGGTTTGCCGCTCTGTTGACTGAGTTTGCCAACCACTGACCTAAGGCAAGGCAGAGTTAGCAGGTGCCAAGGGGATACATTGTCTGTAGACAATTACAAATCAATAATGAACTTGACTAAGAATCATCTGCTTTTTATTATCGCCATGTGTCGGCAATTCTAAATAATGCCTGTGTTAAAATTCACCTCCAGAAATGTTGGACTAGAACAATGGGGGGAACAAAGAGGAACACTTGTAATAATCTGAACAATAAAGATTTATTTAAAAAAAAAGTGTGAAGGATTCTCCCTGGCAAAATCCTTATTTCCTGATATGTGACTTTATTTCCATGTGTGTTCTTTTGTGTTGGCTAGGCAATGGGTGGTTTATTTTTATTAAATCTGAATATTCTTGTACAAAATCCTAGTAGTGTGAGTTAATTAAAATATCAAGAAGGCTGCTCATATATTACCAAAGGCAAGCATAAAATCTGAAAATGCAGTTAGTGTGATCTCTATGCCAATGTAAGAATGTGGAACATAATTCTGTGTCTTAGGAAGACCACCCTGCTGCTGCTGCCATCCCTGTGACTCTACATACTCCAGTAGGTTTGTTCTGTAATTCAATAATTTAGCTTGGAGACAAGCCTCCGGGAACACAAAGCCCCAAGGATCATGATTGCATAACCATGAAGCTGCTTTCTAAGAAATTTCTGGGCAGTGAAAGGCTATGGGAAGAAGGGAAGGGAAGAAGAGACTTCGAATAAATGGCTAGCCACCAAAGAAGAACACTGAGGAATGAATAAGTATATTTAATCAGGAATTTGAAGATTTTTTTGTGTAACATCATGGAAATCTTCCACTTCTTTTTATATATTTTACAGAATACCTATAACACCAAGTTTTATAAAAGTGACATTATGTTTGATTTCTTGTCTTTTTTATGTTTTGAGGTGATGATGGTTTAAAACACTTAGTATTTCTGCTTCAAAGAGGTACAGGATGAGAATCCAAGTTAAATGGGCCACAATAAGAATAATAAGAATGGGAGGGGCAGTCTTTTGGGCAAAACTCAAAACCGGCTAGTCAAGTAGTTATTTGTGTCTTCCAAAAGAGAATTCAGTAATATACTTATTTACTTACTTTTATAATATATATGTTTTATTTATTTCAGAGAGGAGTGGGGGGAGTGAGAGAGATAGAAGCATCAACGATGAGAGAGAATCATTGATTGGCTGCCTTCTGTATGCCCCACATCGGGCATTGAGCCTGCAACCTGGGCATGTGTCCTGACTGGGAATCGAACCTTGACCTCATGGTTCATAGGCCCAACCACTGAGCAACACTGGCCATGCTACTTACTTATTTTTTATTTGATTATATAAATAACATCCTTGGGAACTCACCCCAGCAGGAAGCATGTATAGACGCTCAGTAACCCAGGGCCAGAACAGTGGTCACTGTGCAAGAGGCCAGAGGACCAGTCCAAGGATGTAAGGAAGAGCAGTAAGTTCAAGATGGAAAGTGGGTATACAACAGATCTGCTAAAGCAGAGGCATTGGAGGGGAGAACAAGGGACAGCACAGACAGAGTGTTCACATCACCAAGCACCTTGGCACAGGTGAAGGGGGAGGTGACCTACGTTTATTCCAGCTCAGGCTTCCCAAAGCGGCTGCAACAGAACAGACACTAGATAAATATTGGTCTTTTGGATTTTACTCATCATTAACTTTTCAACAGATTTTTAATTCACAAAGCATCTGGGTTTGTGTAATTGCTTACCTAATAGTGCCCATTACATGGTTGGATGGTAACCAGGACAGAGATAAACTAGGGAAACCCAGGGTGCTCTCCAAGCCATCCCAAGCACCGGAGTCGGAAATCGTGGTTTAGTGAAAATGTGCGGTGCAATAGCAACCTCATGGTTTCAGGTCCCAGCCCTGCCACTTCCTAGTGTGCGACCAAAGTCACCTCACTTCACTTCTTTGAGCAGCAGTTTTTCACATGTAAACAGGATAATAACGATAAACTCACGACCTAGATCACATGGTTGTTAGATAATATACCAATTAGTATTATTGCAGTCTTCTTTAAAATTCTCAAACTGTTATGCAAACATCGTGCTCTCCTACATCCACATCTTTGCATGGATGCTTCCTTTGCACTGACTTCACTCCAACACTGCTGTATGTGTTAATGCCCACTGGCTCTTCATGCCTAAATTCCAGTGTACTCCCCTGTTTGGGAAGATGCCCCTTTTCTATCCATTATAGTACATATCATATTGGGTCGTCATTTACAAATGTCACTTTCATGATGGCAAATCGATCTCAGGTAATTAAAGAATTGGTTTTAGTTGCTAAAAAAGGCTTCCAATTATGAATTATTTTTGCAAAAGAACACGATGCTTATTATTACTTAAAAAGTGAACATGAGGCCCTGGCTGGTGTGGCTCAGTTGGTTGAGCAACATCCCATGCACTTAAAGGTTGCCAGTTTGATTCCTGGTCAGGCACATGCCAGGATTGTGGGCTCAATCCTCTGTAGGAGATAGCCAATTGATGTTATGCTCTCACATCCTCCCATCAGTCAGTCTCTCTCTCTCTCTCTCTCTCTCTCTCTCTCTCTCTCTCTCTCTCTCTTTCCCCCCCTTCCTTCTCAATCAATTTAGAAATCTTAAAAAAAAGTCAACATGAGAACAAAGATTTTTAAGCTGCTTATGGCCATTTTGACACTTGCTTATATGCCTTCTTAACATCAACCATATGCTTGCTAACTCAATCTAGTCCAAGCTAGAAAATGCTCCCTTAGGCTCGTCATGTATATAAAAGAAAGTATGGACACATGGTTTATGGATCTGTACTTAATTATATTTTTTATCTAGACCAGTGGTCGGCAAACTGCGGCTTGCGAGCCACACGCGGCTCTTTGGCCCCTTGAGTGTGGCTCTTCCACAAAATACCACATACCCTAATTAAGTTAATAACAATGTACCTACCTATCTAGTTTAAGTTTAAAAAATTTGGCTCTCAAAAGAAATTTCAGTCATTGTACTGCTGATATTTGGCTCTGTTGACTAATGAGTTTGCTGACCACTGCTCTAGACAATCAACACTGTGCTTATATATAATATTTTAAAAGATAATCATCAAAGTGAATGTATACTCAATTCTTGTAGAGATTTTCCTAACCCACAGAATATGTATTCAGACACCCATGGGTCTAAAGACCCCAGTTTGAGAAACATTGTCCTTGGAGATTAGGTGGGACAGAGTATAAATGATAAAAATAGGGAGCCAAATAATTCACCTACAGCATACTACTTTCACAGAATTCTCAACTAATTCTCTGAAGAGATTATGGTTGGCAGATAATTTGCAGAAAAACTCAAAATATACTGGACATAAAGAGATTTATTCGGGAATGCAAGTAGATGCCAACCAGACAATCAAGACAGATGTAATTAACACAAATGAAAGAAGACAAAGAGGAGAGGAAGAAAAGTAATTTTTTTTTTTGCCAAAGGATTATTGCTTGAAATTTCTTTACTGCTAGGCAACACTGGACACTGATTTGATTTTTATTGCAATACAGTGAAAACAAAGTCACCTGTCATTACATTTCCACTGAGGATGTCTAAGGGAAAAGCCTCATTTTTTAGATGCTGCTATTTAAACATTGGTCTTAAGCCAGGTGACTGGTTTTCCTAAAGCATCCAGAGGGTTTCTCTAGGAACTGCACTTGAAAGAGGGTAGGGCGAAGAGTGTGAAACACATTTAGTTTCAAGAAATTCACAGAACTGGAGTCAGAGAGAGAACAGTGTTTATCCCTGAGAGGGCTGAGTGGGGTACACTCAAGTATGGACATATTTTTAAATCCCTCTCATCCTTTTCCTTTTCACACTTCTGTTTGTGTAATTGTCTTTTAATATAACACATATGCTTTCCTTTAAACACTTTGAAATTAAAGAAAAAAACATGATAAAAGATCAGCAAAACAATTTTAAATCCCTTGATATCTACCCTCTATTTTCTTCTGGAATGGTAGCAGACATTAATATAGAAGAAATGATCTTGTTTAATACTTTGAAGAGCAAGAAGACACCTTGCCTGTAAAGGGCTATATTTCATCTCTTCAAAATCAGCTACTGCTTGACCATTGGGGCAGATTCGTTATAATACTTTTCCCAAGAGGGCTTCTCATTGACATCACTCTGTGTCGAGAGCTAATGTAGAAACTCATTTCACTCCTTAATTACTTCATGGGTGGAAATTGCTTCCTAAGCTTTCCTTGGACAAGGTCTCCCCTGCCCTTAACTTAATTTCCTTTCATTCACCAGATTCGGTTGGCAGCAACAAAAATAGTATTTCTCAATTAGCCCTGTTATTAAGTACCTTTACTACTTTACCTAAAGATATGCAACCCATCTTGGAACTGCAGACCTTTTATTTTCTCTCTGAGCCTGAACCTAGTTGGTCCTATTTTAATAGAAGGGCTGTTGGCGTCTCAGCTTTCAGTAATGCAGTGAGCATGATAATCCGGGAGAGGTGACATAGAAATGTATTCAGGCTGACCCGAACCTATCAAATCTGATCATCATAAATAGCTTGACACTATAGCTCATCTTTTCCACTTCCTACCCCAGAGAAATTTAGTTCGAATTGGAAGCTCAATTTTGCTACTTACTATGAAGAAACGTCAGATGGAGGAGCTTGGATAAAATAACGCAATGTGGCAGGAGTTCCACACCTGCCATTCACCTTTCTTTGGGGAGGAATGAATACTGCCTTTCAGAAAAGCCTTGCATATGGATTCTTGATTCAAGCAAATTTCCCAACCTACTCTTGGCCTTTCCTTTTGACATAGCTCCAGCAAAATGAAAGAAGCCTTGATTTTCACAATTGATCTGTCCAGGAAAAGCAAAGAATAACTTACTAAGATGGACAGAAAGAGGGTGGATGGAAAGAGCCAAGCAACAATGGGAATTGGGGGTTTCTTTAAAAAACTTTCCCGTTGATGCGAGGCATTCTTTTTCTTTATCAAATGCCTAATATGCATTCATGTTAATGGAAATGAGCAGAAGCTTACTGACGTAAAAAAGTTTATGAAATCCAAAATGTATATACAAATCAAGACATCTACTACATGAAAATGCCACTCAATTTGAATATGTAGGTACAAAACATGATCTTTGGTACATATTATGTTGAGGACGAATGAATTAGGGAAAAAATGCTGTTGCATTAGATGCAGGTTAGATAACTGTAAGAGAAGGAAGCAATAATAATGTAGAACAGTGGTTGGCAAACTCATTAGTCAGCAGAGCGGCAAACCGACCACTGATCTAGAAGGCCTGTACATTCAGAGTACTTTAGATTTTCTTTCCACTTTGTAATGGAAAATGGAAATCATAGAACATGGCTGAGAAGAGTAGTTGAAGCAAGAAAAATCCAGTCATGTCCCTAAAAAAAAAAAAGAAGTCAAAATCATGCCATCTGCCATGTTCACTAACATGCTCAGCAAGTTTTGTTTAGCCTGTTTGAAGCAGCGCTTTGATGTCTGTATTCATCTGCAGTCTATATGATTAGCTAGCCTATCTTTGATGTTAGTTTTTAATTTGCATAGCTGATTGCATTGTGTTTATCAACTACTCCCAAACTGCTCCTCCCTCTATAGAAGAATGCATTTCCTCACCCCACTGACAAAAGGGCTTGCCCATGTGACTGACTTTAGCCAGAAGAATGTGGACAGAAGTACAGTGTGTCAGTTCCTGGCTAAGGCTTTATGAGGCTCGGCCTATTTCTGGGAACCCTCTGGAGCATCTAACATTGGGCATGAGAAGATCATGCCCCAGGTTGAAGCTGTTCCTTCAGCCTGAGTCTCAAACCAAGAGACACAGGGAAGGGCCAGGGACTTGAATGTGACCAGCAGCCTGCAGTCGGGCCTAGATAAGCTGGGCCAAGGTAATGCTGAGTTGCAGCTAACCCAGAGAACTGATGAGAGTGAGTTAACTAGATGCTGTTGAAGCCACTGAGTTTTTGTGGTGTTTGTTACACATTATAGCAACAAAAGCAGACTAATCGAGCATTAACCAATTTTGTGACTTACCTTACACTTTAAGTAGACATTCCTTTGTTATACTTTTTCTGGAACACCTGTCTAAACAGCCCTTTTTCCCCACCAAAGATGACCCTTACCCCTACATAAATATTTAAACTAATATTACTTGGAGCTACTTATTTTGCAGTAAGCCCTAAAGAACACTTTGAAATGTCTTTGTAATTACTTGAGAAGTATGCTTTAACAGACCCATGCCCCAGACAGAAAAGGCTTTGATTACACATCGAACTATTAGGAGTCCATGTGCCTTAATATATTTTAAATAAATTAACTGTTTAAGAGACTCATGTATTATTTTTATTCTGTTTTATCTCAACCTTAAGTTAGCCTACAACTAGTAGTCAGAGTAACACATTATGATAATATTATTGTACCAAATGGCAAAGAATGTATACCTGGTATCATAGAGAATGCAAGGAAATTGGGTTTCCATATACTCTAATAGTTGAGATCTGGTCACACCAAATGGTTTGTGGAAGGAGCCATTCTGTCCTCATTTTATGCTGGACCCTGAATAGAGCTTGGCACATATTTGGTATTCAGTAAATTTTTAGAGAATAAAAAATATATATGCTAAATGGGGGCATGGATAGAGCCCTTGAGACTGGTTTTAGCGACTTTCCCCCCCTCCCCTTTGATTGCTTTCTCAAAGGAGAGAACTGAATGACTCACTGATTGACTAGTCTTGATGGACTATTGATTATGCATAAATATTGGAACTGTGTATGCAGTTTGCCCTGGTACAAACAATATCCCCACAGATGTTGGCTCTTCTCTAGTGTGTCTAGACACTGCTGTTTCTATCAGTTGAGTTGTAGGATTAGTGATCTGGCTATTACAAGAATATTCATTGCAGGCTCTATTACAGTAGTGAATAATTATAAACAATATAAAATGCCTGACTACAGGGAATTGGTTAAATACACCATGGGGTATACATGCAATGAAATACAGAATGTCTTGCATTTAGTAGTAACTCAATAAATATTGACTCACCGACTGCATCTATTAAAAATGAGGATGTAAATGTATTTTTATTGACAATGAAATGGTCCATGCTATATTAAGACCCATAGGCTATCCAACAGCATGTATAATATAATTCTATTTCATACAGATATCTAAATATTTATCTGTATGCATAGATAAGCTAAAGGATTTATACCTGAATGTTAAAAATTGTTTCTCAGTGGGTAGGCATTTGTATAATTTTTTTCTTTTCAGCATAATGTTTTTATTTGCTTCATATTTTCCCCAAAAATCATATTTTATAGTTATAAAAACAGAAAAGACAACATCATTTTGAAAAAAATATACTGGAGTTATTTGGGGATAGACTATGTATAAAGTCAAAACAGTTGTTAGTGAGTAGCTGAAGGATGAGGGGAGAGTTTCCAGATGTCTGATTAGCCATGGTGTTTACAGGTGAATTTGTAAGTGTCATAAATGGATGAGGGGTTGCAAAATGTACTAGTATGTTTTTCTACCAGAGAAATTCTGCATTGAATTCTACCTTCACATGTTATAACAGTTGATCAGTTATACAAACAGATTTTTAAAAGGTATTTTTGGATATTATTCCTTAACCATTTGTACACCATTAGCATCTATAGATGCAAGTGGTGGACCTTTTTTAATTAAATTCAAAATATTGTGGCAGTTAACTGGTTAAACCATGTAACAGAAAGTAAAAAAAGCAATAGGTAAAGCTCTATTTAAACTAAACAATTTCTCCATTTCCTAAGACCTTTCAGCAGCAGTCTCAGTGCTTGAAGAATACACAGCACGTCTGGTGTGAGGGACATAGTTATAATAAAATATTACTCATTGTTTCTTTCTCTGAAATTCTAATTTAACTGGGAACCCTATATTTTTATTGCTAAATCTGGCAATCCTATTGAAAAAAACCCCCCCACACACCATATGTTTGACCAAATTTTCTCATTGAATAAGAAACAACCAAATCTGCCCGCAGGGTGGTTGTGTCAGAGGTAGCATGTCTCTCTACTTGCCTCCTCAACTCCTGGTCTTTCTCTGCAGCCTGAGTCTGTGTTGGCTCGTTCAGTCTTAGCACAGACAGCTCCTGGTTACTGTTCTATAATGCAGAGAGAAGGCCCAGTGGAGCCCTTCTCATTCTATATAGACCCGAAACAGAAGAATGTGTCCGAGTACTTTATTATGTGGAACAAACACTTTCCCTTATTTTTTCTCTTTCTCCCTCTCTCCTCCCCCACCAGCCAACAAGGCGCTAATGGTATGGCCCATTATTATCTCCTAGTATGAAACAGTGCTTATTATAGCATATAAGTTACCTACAGCCACAACAGTACTGCGTAACCAACCATCCCAAACATAATGACTTAAAACAATGCGATTTATTTAGCTCACTGGGCTGCAGGCTGGTGATTAAGGTTGAGCTTGCCTGGGCGGGGCTTCTGGTCTCAGCTGAGATCCCACAAGTGTCTGAAATTTGGTTGGCTGTTGACTAGGGCAACAGGAGTCCCTGGGCCTTGCATTTGTTATTTTCCAGCTGGCCACCCCAGTCATGTTCTCATGACTGTGACACAGGTGTAAAAGCACAGTGGAAATATGTGAGGGCTTTAAAAAAAAAAATCTCAGTTTGTATCATCTATTAACATCTTTTTATCAATACTAGTCCCATGGCCAACTGCAATCAAGGACAGGGAAACATACCACTTACTGGTGTGAGAAAGTGCAAAGTCATGTGACAAAGGGCATGGCACATGAGAGGTTGAAGGTGTCATTAGTGCACTCCATGTACCACAATCATAATTCCTGTGATAATAACTAAAATGATTAATGATGACTAGCTTTCAGCAATACTTGAATGCAGGCCTCTTTGGCACAATATTAAATCAGTGCATTCTCTTTACTAATGCAGAAAGAGCCACTTGGCTCACCATGAGGTTCTTAGAACTGTGCATAGTCTAGGAACAGCATGTTTTTCTCAGGCATCCGGAGGCACCTTTGAAAAGGCTAACCCAGCGCCTCTCTAAGGAAGGCTGGGCAATAGTTGTGCTTGACACTGAATGCAGTTTGCATTGAATACTCATAAATTGATTTGCTGTCTGACCAGGCAACTGTGGCACCATTTTTTAGTGAGCCCATCAAAATTATAAATCTACTTAACCTTTTTGTCTAACCCTCTATTAAATACACAGTGTGCACCGCATAGATAATGTAACATGGGATGAAACGGAAAATAAGGTCTTCATCCATTCCTAATCTAATTGTAGCAACTTGCTGATAACTAATGAAAAGACCAGAAGGTAATCATTTCCTCTTTTGAATGAACATGAGTTTTGCAGCTTGACTGAAACTGTCTCTGAATTTTGAGCTCCTTTTACTGAAACTAACACGAAAACAAGTGCATTGGACTCTTTTTGGAGTCACTATGCAAAATTGTTGGGAGACTTACTGCAGAAATTCATATTCATTTTTACCTCATAATCATTATCTTCTATCATATTTTAAAACACAACAAATATCCTGGATTTTTTCAAATGAAGGCAGAATAAAATTGAATTACAGGATTAATTTTTTCCTGATGGTAACATTAACATGAATATTTAAACTATCCATAGCACAAAATTGAGGAAAAAAATCATTCAATTAAGAGTATTATGCTAATTTAAAATAGAAACATAAAAGAGTTGGCTACTGATTTCATCCTAACAGACCAAAAGGCAATTTTAATTATTTTTTCAGTATGTATATTATATGACATGTACTCATATAACTGAAATCACAAATCCAAGAGGGTCTATGCTATTTTCGGGATTCATGTGCCTAGTTTTCAAGGACTGTCTTATCAGAAATACACAGACATGCACAGCAAAAGAAACCATCAACAAAACAAGAAAGCCCACTGCATGGGAGAACATATTTGCCAATATTATCTCTGATAAGGGTTTAATCTCCAAAATTTATAGGGAACTCAAACTTAACAAAAGGAAGATAAACACTCCAATCAAAAAATGGGCAAAGGACCTAAATAGACCCTTTGGGAAAGAGGACATACAGAAGGCCAAGAGACATATGAAAACATGCTCAAAGTCACTAATCATCTGAGAGATGCAAATCAAAACGACAATGAGGTACCATTTCACACCTGTCAGAATGGCTATCATCAGCACATCAACAAACAACAAGTGCTTGTGAGGATGTGGAGAAAAAGGAACCCTCGTGCACTGCTGATGGGAATGCAGACTGGTGCAGCCACTGTGGAGAACAGTATGGAGTTTCCTCAAAAAACTTAAAATGGAACTCCCATTTGACCCAGTGATCCCACTTCTAGGAATATATCCCAAGAAACTAGAAACATGAATCAGAAAGGATATATGCACCCCTATGTTCATAGCAGCACAATTTACTGTAGCTAATATTTGGAAACAGCCTAAGTGCCCATCAGTGGATGGATGGATTAAAAAACTGTGGTGCATCCATACAATGGAATACTATGCTGCTGTGAAAAAGAAGGAACTCTTGCCATTTGCAATGGCATGGATGGACTTGGAGAGCATTATGTTGAGCGAAATAAGCCAGTCGGAGAAAGATAGATATCACATGAACTCGCTCATTCGTGGAATATAATGAATAGCATAAACTGATGAACAAAAATCGAATCAGAGACATAGAAGCATCAAACAGACTGTCCAACCTATGAAGGAAGGCGGTTGGGGGGGTTGGGGGTAAGAGATCAACCAAAGGACTTGTATGCATGCATATGAGCATAACCAATGGACACAGACAGTAGGGAGGTGAGCACATGTGCTGGGGGATGGGAGTGGCTGGGGAGAGGTCAGTGGGGGAAAAAAGGAGACTCTTGTGATACTTTAAACAAAGCATTTAAATAAAAAAATATACACAGATATGATGCAGGGAGTGTTAATAGTGAATGGAGGTCCAGTGTTGTCACTGAAAATTTTGAACATTGACCTTGAGTTCTGTGACTTGCCTGTTTACACTAATTAAACACGTAGGATAATCAGAATCGTTTTTTTCTCCCAGTTTGGACATACAGATTGCACTCTAGCCCCTGTAAAGAAAGCCAGTTGTGGTAGAGTAAAAAGAATGTTGGGCTTAATATTGCATGACCTGGCTTGGCATCTGCGGCAGTTGTTAGCTGTATGACCTTCGGTGAATCTCTCCAGAGCTTTGCTTATCTGCTGTATGTTATGAAACAATTGAAATAAACCAATAGCACATTGCAAGAACTCAATAACTTCTTACTGAACAGCTGAAAGAAGAAATAGAAAGAAAATAAAAGATGAGGTTCCCACCTACATGTTGCTTTGAAAATACACTTTGTTTTTCACTATCAATGGGCTTTTCTGGATTCTGCCATAAAGAAGGTTGATAATCTCTCTGTTGCTCAAAAAAATGGACAAGCAACCAATAGGAAGGGAGTTGACCGTGAAAATGCTTTTGTGAAATTATGTCTCTAAATCTAGTGACACTATTCGATCAATGCTATTTCTAAATGTAGATGAGGTGTATTTTTTCTAAAATAGTGTATAGGAATACCCTGATTTATCATAATTATTTATTGTTATCAGTGTTTCTATAGGCAGTAGTGGGCCCTTTAAGAATCTGCCAAAGCTTTGGGTTTTCTCTACAAAAAATATTTATACACAAAGATTTTGACATTTTGCATAATATTTTAGTAATACTTATTAGACTGAAGGTATATAACTCTGATTTCACAATGAGATAGAGGCTCATCTTTAAATTTTAAGCAATTTATGTATTGGTTTGACCTTCAGAGTAATTTGTATTTTAACTTTTTACTCATTTATGCTACCAACCAAAAACTCATTCAGGAAGAACAATATTAAAGGTTCACATGTATATACAATGGATAAACAAAACGTGTCTTTTAAAATCAAGAACATTTTTCTTATTCTAATGGAACTGAAACAAGAATAGAACCATAAAAGTAGAATTGAACAGTGTTTGGTTACCCAAATAGGACTAATGGACCACGTAAGAAAAAGAACCCCACTTACTTTGTCTCTTTTCTGTGGTAGATGCTGTTGGATACCTGACAGCCAGCCCTCTGTTGTTGTTTTTCCTGTCCCATTCCAGGTAGCACTACGGAGGCTGAGAATACTGCATGCTTGTTCTCCTAATCTTCCCTCCAGCTGGGGCCCAGGCAGGTGATACAGTGCTGGACAATGAGATAGAAATGCAGTTAGTGCAGCCTTCTAGGAAATATTTATTTTCCCTTGATAGAGACTGTTCATAGAAAAGAAAGCACTGCCCCTTCCTCCTGCTTTTTCTCCCCTGAAGATATTATTTTGTGACTGTGAGTTCAGGACCAGAGAAGTTGACATAGAGTCCTGACAACTGATCTTGCTGAGCCACGCAACCAGTCCTGATCTGCATATATATCGATTCCTTATTCTTAGTATGTTGGCTATTCTGTTACTTGAGTCCAAAGTACTCTAGTGAACTCCCAGAGTCCAGTAATTAGCTAGCTGCTGTACAAAGGGAAAAGCAACATACATTTTTATTTCATGGAAGACATTGAATTGCAGTGATAGTTCTAAAATCACGGATACTGTGGTGGGATTTCTTATCTTGGATTTAACTAGTGTGAGAGAGAGCTTCTGATGCCACTGCGTTGTTTTCCAATACGGAAGCTCTTTGTCTTTCTGTTCCAGTGATTGGCAAGAGAACCAGTTAGAAAACAGATCGGAGAGATAGAACATAAAGCTAAGAGGAGCAGGGCAGAGCAGGTTGAATATGCTGTGCTCTGGATGAATTCTGAAATCTTGATTTGTGTGTGTGTATGGCTTTGCTGGATTTCTTTAAAAGCTTTCTATAGAAGTAGGTGACAATCCTGACAGCAATTGGGCTAAAAAACAAAACCAAACAAAACAAAAAATGAAACTCCCTCCCAAGAAAAAAACACACCCAAACAGGCGTGCTGCTGACTATTGCCTGGGAGGAAGTAAGAACAGGCTGTATTTTCTTTTCCATTTCATACATCATAATTTAGAACTTACTGCAGCGATTCTACAAAGTCAGGAGGCTTTAAAAACGTCGAAACCTATATAATTTTATTAACCAATGTCAACCAATAAATTCGCTAAAAATAAAAACTATTTTTTTTTTTTTAAAAGTAATGAGAAATATATAAGGAAAAACCTGTTGTGTTATTGTGGCCAGGGTTTGTTACACAGAGAAGCAAGCTTATTTTAGTGGTTTTCATTTTTACTGCACTAGATTTGCAGAGAGTACCCTAAACCTTTTAAGTTAATAAATCAAAAGTCTCATGACCTTTATTTTGGTTGGCAAATAACATTGTTTGGGCAGTGGAATTTTCAAAACGTTTTCTTCTATAGTTTTGACCTCAAAGACTTTTAAAAAAAATTAATTTCTTTGTTGATTAAGGTATCACATATTTGTCCTCATCCCCCCCTTGACCTCAAAGACTTTACATTCATTGTTGCAAGTTCATAATGCTAATTAAATTAAACCGTGGCATAGGTTTTGGTCTCTGGTAATGTGGCCCACTCAATCGCAAAGAACTGGGTAATCAGTTTTACCTTTAATCACGGCATCTTGTGACTTGTTTTGTGTTGGTTACGTGGAAAGCGATTTTAATTGTATATTCCAGTTAAGCTCAATATGAACATATTTTTCTCTCCAACTGATGAAAAATCCTGGAAGGTAGAGGCTCTATGTTATATTATTCAGTTTCTTCCAGAAGAGAGTTCCTTAAAGTATGTGCCATAGGAAACGACTTCTTTGGGATGTCAATGGGTACGTATTTTTTAAAAAAATATCTTCTCTAATAAAGTAGGAAAACCTTGCCTTAAAATAAAAAGAAAACAAGTCTTTACTGTATAATACTTCAGAAACCTTGCCTTAAAATAAAAAGAAAACAAGTCTTTACTGTATAATACTTCAGAATCCACAAACATATTTGAATATAAACATTTTTGATGGGAGCGGGTGAAGAGATAACAACTTACCTCTTAAGAGAAAACACATTAAGAAATGCTGTTCTATATTACATATTATGAACATGGTATATGTCATCTATAGGCACAATGATTTCTATATTGGTTTTAACAAAATTTATAAGACGTGATGCTTACTTATTTTTCCAATCTGGGAAAAATAATTTTAGCATTATAGTTAAGTAGGTTATATAAAACAGATATCCTGATTTAAGTGTTTTGAGAAATATTTAAATTTGTGGCTTTGTGAAGGAAAGAAACATTTATTGAAAATAGCTGAATCCACATTTAATCGGGCATTCTTTAGAGTTATGGAAGATGTTTATATGCAAAGGTAGGTCACAGATAGCCTTTAAATATTGGAACATCTACTTCCAGATTGAAACTAGTTTATATCATCCAAACTTCTTCCTAGCAAGGTGGCTGAGAGGCTGAGTGACTGAACAGAACTATTGGCAATCTCGTAGTTAAGGATCTGCCAGGAAGGAAGGGTGCTGAAATATGCCAAGGTCTTTCAGTTGGGACCTCGGAAGGGCTATGCCTGAGTAATGGCAATCAGAATGGAGCAGCTCTCATAAAGACTTAACCTCAGCTTTGAATCCATTCAGTTCCTGAATGAATTAAAGTGTCCTGCCTCTCACCTAACTGCCTGCCAAAGGCAAAAGTAAATCCTTTCTGCTGGATGTAATGTCATCCGGTGCTTCAGATTCCTTCGGCAATTTTTTCATAACAAATCTCAGGTAGTCAATAAAAAATAATAAGGCATTTGGAGAAAAAAGAGGAATACCTGAAATAATAGAGGATAGAAACATACCCACAGGAGATCCAGGTACTGGCTGTGAGAAAACTGTGAAGGCTATGTTCGAGAGAACTAGAATAGAGTCAAATTGAAATTCTAGAAAAACTTCAAGAGAAAATGTTTAACTCATTAATTCAACAATATTTATTAACTGTCTAATATGAGCAAAAAATGGAGAAAGAGAAGAGAACAAAGGAGAAATTGGGTCCTTATATCACTTACATTCTGATAGATGGAGAGCAAATATCTCTATCTAAATAATAAAAGTGTAATATGCTAATTAGACTGGCCGTCCTTCCGGACAACCTTTCAGATGAAGTGGGGGCTGCGAGGGAAGCCCAGGACCCGGGTGCCTGTGGGCAGCTGGAGGGAAGCCCAGGTCCTGGGTGCCAGAGGGAAGCCCAGATCCCAGGTGCCAGATGGAAGCTGGTGCCAGCAGCCGGGGAAAGGAAGGCCTACTCGTGCAATAATTTTGTGCACTGGGCCTCTAGTATATATATAAAAGCCTAAGCGACCATTTGATCATTTGACCGGTAGCTATGACGCACAGTGACCACCAGGGGAAGACAACGCACAGGCATGGAAACATGGAACAGATGGATGAATCTCAGGGAAGGGGGTGGGGGAAGAGATTAACCAAAGATCTTATATGCATACTAGATGCACTGGTGCATGCACCAGTGCATCTAGTATGCATATAAGATCTAGTATGCATATGGATTCATGCACCAGTGAGGTCCTTTGGCCTGGCCTGCACCCTCTTGCAATCTGGGACCCTTTGGGGGATGTCGGAGGCCCAGTGCATGGATCCGGCCACTTCCCCATGGGTCAGGCTGAGGGGCCCCACCAGTGCATGAATCCATGCACCAGGCCTCTAGTATATAATAAATATCATGTTTGACTCTTGTAAGTACACTAAAAAACACACGCCACATAGATAAGACATTTCAGGCAGAGATAACATGGTTGGGTGAATGGGTGCAATTTCAATAGGGTTGATAGCAGTCCTCATTTAGAAGGTGACATTCAATTGAAATCTTGAAGAAAATAAGCCAGGCTGATTATCTCTGGGGAAAACATTTCAGGCAGAGAGAAGGGCCAGTGGTAAGATCCTGGGATAGAAAATAAATTAGTAAGTTCAAAAACCAGCAAGGATATTAGAGTTAATGGAGCGGAGTTAGCTAGAGGGAGAGAGATGAGGAAGGAACTAGGGAAGAGAGGGTTAAATCATATTAGACCTTATTTACCAAAAGAACTTGGATTTTTGTTTAAGTGATATATGTGGGAAGACATCAGAAGTTCTGACTGAGCACAAGAACTGTTATCTGATGAGCCTCTTAAAAGGATTCTCCTCATTGTCCTATTGAGAAAACAATAGCAACTGAAAGGGGCAGCAGCAGTAGAAGCAGGGAGACCAGTTAGGGACTATAGCAAAAAAAAAAAAAAAAAAAGGAGAGATTAATATGATTCAGACAGAATTGAACTCAGAATATATATAGGGGGACTGATTGAATCCTATAGATATTTTGAATTTGAAGCCAATGCCAATTTTACATAGTGAATGTTGGGTATGAGAGAGTAATTATGAGTAGCATTCTCTTTCACTTTCAAAAAGATTCTACTTTGGAAAATAAATTATATGGTTTTCTTAGTTAAATCAGAATAAACCACTCTGGGTCATGTTATATTAGTGCTTTAGCATACTGCTTGATTCTAAGTTATAATAATTTAGATAGAATCTTATTACCATTTCTAAGGGCGATTTCTCTTTCTTAATGCTCTGCAAAAGTTTAAACACCTTAGGAATGAGTTATTGAATAAAGATTTTTAAGAATTTACCCCTGAATTTCTCTTGGTCTGGTAGTCTTTAAAGAAATAACTTTCTTAGTTTTGGGAGCATGGTCAACTTTTTAATTTCTTTCTCTCATTTTAGGAATCTGGAATGTATACAGTCTGTTTTGAATTCTATTTGGGGGTTCACTTTTAAATTTTCACTAATATGCTTATATTTATATTCCTGAACTTTTAAACTCAGAAATGAAACTGGTTTTAAAAAATGATTCCACTTATCCTATATTAGTGATATCATAAACCACCAAAGGAACTCATATTTAGTCTTTTATCAGTTATCTATTGGCAGTTCTAGAGAGGATTATGTTCAATTTTACTGGTCTGTAATGATAAAATAGTTGCTAGACCTTGGTAGGTTTTATAAAGTATATTAAAGAACAGAAAATTATAGAACTTAGGCTAGTGCTATATTATGTTTATCAATTTTGAGACCCTTTTTCATAATAAGGAGAACGGTAAAGTTGGCTCATTTCCAAAACATACATTAAAAAAAGGGTAGGGACTCAAACTTTTTTTGTTTTGTTATTATATGTTTATTTCTAGTCTGCAAAGGCAAAACTTTTAAAAGGAAAGAAATGGTGGGAAAAAGATACAGAGGCAAAGAAGCATTGAACAGACTGTGAAACTACATTGGGAAGACAGGGGAGGTTGGGCAAGGGGGGCTGTAAGAGACCAACAGAAGGACTTGTACGCATGCATATAAGCACAACCAATGGATACAAGACACTGGGGCGGGCGGGGGGGGGAGGGAGGGCGGGCAGGTGAAGGCATGTACTGGGGGGTAGGGGAGGTCGGGGGGAGGTCAATGGGGGGAAAAAAAGGAGACATATGTACTACTATTTGTAATACTTAAAACAATAATAAAAAAATAAAAATGAACATTTGAAATAAAAAGGGTAGGAAAGAGGAGGTGAGACATGTATTGGAAGATCTTGGAGAATGCTGGACAAGAGGTTGATGTGTTTAGATTTATTTTAAAAGGATTGCCTTGGTCACTGTAAGTAAGGGGACAGGAGTAGAATGTGGAGAGACAATTCTGGAAGAAGTTTTCATTAACTGGCAATGAAGGGGTTGAACTGAAAAATCTGAGGGTCCTAGAGAAGGAAGGTAGGAAGGAGAAGAGTTCCTCTTGGTCCCTCTGTGTTATATTAGTGCTTTAATATAAACTCCTCTCTAGGAGATGCAGGACATGGCCAGCCAAATCCTCTCCAGATCCAGGACTTCCAGATGATTCAGGATTAAATTCATCCGTGACAAATCAGAATCAGGCAGCACAGCAGCATGATTTTTTCACCTCATTAATGACAAACACCACCCAGTAGGAGGCAATGAAAATACCATCAGCAGAAAAGAATGTTTGCAAAGAATTTTACTCCAGTCTGTTCTCAACAGCTACAGGAATGAGAGGCGCAATGGGATAAGGATGTCCTGTAGTCTTGTGGTCATGTGGACAAATGCTTTAATATTGTGGGTGTTTGTTGTTTTGTTTTTAGATTGAGGGAGGTTTTATAAAAACAGGAGCTTGTAAGGTGGGGACTGACCTGCATGCAACATGGGCTATTGGAGTCAGAAAGTCCCCAGGGCCTGTACTTACTGTCTATGTGATCTTAAACAAGTCACTTGACTTCTCTGGTCTTCATGTGCTCAACTGAAAAATAAGAATTCTAGAAACCACTGTGCTGGAAATTTTGCAGTGATCAATTGGCTGATGTGACTGAAAGCTTTCTCTTCTGTGAAGAACCATTTGATGCCAATCATTGTTACCACCTCCATCCTTACTAGTATAACTCATTCTAGGATCAATCATAGTAATGAGCATGATAATTAAAAAGTAACATTAATGTAAACCATTCCTATAAATCAGGCAAGGTAACCAAAGATACTTTACATTTGTGTTTCTTCTTGGGAATGAATTTGAAAAAGAATGGTTTTAGAAAAGTACTTTGCAAATGAAAGAACTTAGATGAAAATCATTCATGCATTCCACAAACACTACTGTGTAAGTGCTGGGTGCTGGGCACCATGCTAGGAAATTAGTAGCCACCAAGAACAAAGTTAGTAAGGATTCTTTCTGGGAAGGTGTAGTCTGGCGTAGAGGTTGAGATATGTGCCTGAAACGACAATAAGAGATATTGGTGGTGCCATAAGTGAGGTGCAGGTATGAGCTATGCAGTAATGTCCCATTGAATTGTGGCTAATTGTAGACATTTATGCATACAGTGGGTCAAATGCTATTCCTTAAATTATGTTATCTGCATAATTGATATGAAATTATGAAAAATTATTCTTCCTTTCTCCAATACCTGCTATTTATTATTACATTACAATGGGTTCAGTGATGCTTGCCGACCTCAAGATAGGCATTTTAACCTATGCCATGCTTTTTAATACCAAAATTTAGTGAAGATCCATTAGGATAGATACACATGCGATAAAAGAGTGATGAAAAGAACAAAAAGTAAATAGATAACATGTGAAATGGGTAGTAACTTGAAAATTTTTTGAAGGGCTACATCTAAAAAATTTACAGATTTTTTGCTTTCCTCAACTTTATAAACTTTTATAAGATATGTCACCCCCCCCCAACTGAAATTTAGAACTCACATTCAGTGAACATGTTTACTGACTTCAGCTATTTAAAAAAGTGTTTTTTTATTGATGAGAGAGAGAGAGAGAGAGAAAGAGAGAGAGAGATGGAGACATTGCTTTATTCAACTTATTTATGCATTCATTAGGTGATTCTTGCATGTGCCTTGACCGGAGAGAGAACCCCCAACCTTTGGGGTATTGGGTTGATGCTGTAACCAACTAAGCTACCTGTCCAGGTGACTTCAGCTTTGAATGGGAGAGAAGGGAACACTGAGCTGCAAGTGAGGGGTGAATTGCAGACTCACTACAACACAGAATAATGATAATGGCTCCCAAAGTTCCAAGCTTTTTTTTTTAAAACCTTTTTAACACAATGGTGGGTCATACGAACAGAAGCCCTTCATTTTCTACTAAATTGATCTCTGGATGTAAAAGTCATGCGGAATCACAGAGAACTTTCTTTCCATTATAGTTGAGAACGGGTAGGCGCGTGCGGGGCATCTCGCTCTCAGGAGCAACCTCATTTAGCAAGGCATCTACTTCACGCAGTCAGAATAGCAGCAGTTTCTCTCAGATACTTGTCTTGAACACGAAGGCATCCTAGGCACATGGGATTATGCTTGTTTTGCTTTGATGAGCAGATTGCCTTGTCTAAGGTTGCAGCATTTCATTTACTCATTTAGTTTTCTTCTTTAGATTTCCATGCTGTGCAGTCAGATAAGGTGAAAATAACAGTATCTTCTTAGGCCTGCAGATTAAGTGTCACCTTGCAGAGGGAGCTAAAACATAGTCCTTCAAGATCGACCAGGTGTATTTTCATACAATGCTAAATAAAACAATAGCCTTCAGGATGCGTTTCCTATACTAGGCTCGGCCTTATATTCATCAGTTCAGGCTCTCTAACCATTGTAATTAAAGTTAGCCATAAACAGATTTAGAATACCAATATCAAAAAGAGAAGATTCTTACTTCACCATTGCTAGTCACAGGTTGGCTTTGCCCACCACTCTCTGGAGCTCTTCAGCAGATTAGAGTAGAACAAAATCTGTTTCTCCTAAAGAGAATTTTTGCATGACTATCTTTTTATTCTGACTCTAGAACTAAACTCAAGTGTGTTTTTTTTTTTAACTTTTTCCAAAGCATTACAATTTCCAAGCTGTAGATAATGGAATTGCATATTGCTTGACCTGTACAATTTTGATAATGTACAGAGAGTAACCATTTTCTCTCTTTTATTTTTGTACTTTCCACCTTTATTCCCTCATTTTCTACACATAGTAGATTTAAGCTCGGGGGGGGGGGGTTGTTTTTTTTACTTTTAATGGGCCAATAGGTCTAGTTTTTTTCTGGTGCTAGATTTGAATGTTAATATGACAGCTAATATGAAGGTGGCACGGCATAGCCAGTACATCCAAATGAGAACATTCTTCGAGGGCAAGCATAATTATAAATGAATTTATAGAATCACTAGTAGTTAATTTAAACCAGAAGTTTCTGTAAAAGAAATAATAGTTTAAATGCATCATGATAACTACAGGATGTTCCCCCAAAATGTATACACACTTTAACAGCTGATGAGCTCCTTTTTGAAAATGAAATGTATTTGAATAAACACTGCCTTCATAATTGTTCAAAGTTTCTGTATACCTTGTTTTGGGACACCCTGTATTTAATACAGTGAGTACTTTCCTATGATAAAGGGCAAATTTCCCATATTTACTTCATTTATATTTCCAGGACTTGAGATTTCAAGTTGATAAAGTAAAGAAAAATATTTCTATAACCTTATTTAAAAATATATCACCCAAATCCAAAAGGGAAGATGCTAAACAGAAACAGCCCATTGTCAGTGAAACTAGGAGATATTTGTAAATCCTGAAGACATTATATGACGATGAAAAGTACTTAGATGACTGATAATTTCAGAGAAAAGAAGGTTAAAATATGATGCTTATTGTGATGAGACATGAACCTTGTAACACCCCAGGGAAAAATTGGGACTTGGAGGTACCAGGTACTCCTGAAAACCTGCATGTGGATGGGGTTGGGGCTAAAAATAGGAAGATTGCTTGTCAGGTTCCCTCCTGGGACACAGGTTGTCAAGTGACTTTTCTTTCCTCAGTAGAGACTGATCCAGAGAGATGGCAGACCCAGCAGAAGGATAGGCTGAGTTGTGGTACTTAAACACAGGGACGAGGTGAAAGCTGTACTCTGAAAGCTGGGATACCCAGTATTCATTTTAATTTATGGAGACAGGGTGTTTTATTATAGTGAGAAAACGCTATTAATGTAGAAGAATACTCAGCATTCTTTGTGTTCAGCTGACACAGTGGTTGTAATGATACATACTTGACAGGAATGGTAAGGCAGTAGGCACACAGGATAGCTTTGGACAAATGCACTGATTTTGTTGTTTGTTTTTCCCAAACAAGTGGTCTTAAGTGAATAAATATATTTTTATTAGGTAAAATGCAAAAAACACAAATACAATCCACTTTAAGTCCAAATTCCTTTAGCAGGCCGAGTCTGAAAGCCACCCAGAAGGGCTATTTGGTGAAACTTGGTTCAAGTAAAAACAAAAAGTTCCTGATCTATCAAACTCAATATCCACCAATGTTCAGGGACTTTGAAGGGGACTATTTGCCTTGTCAACTCTGCTAGCATTTACTAAGCTTCTACTCTGCACTGGGCACAGAAAATGCACATACAGAAAAAATGAAGGCCAGGGAGAAAAAAGAATCACTTTTTATAATAGTTAGATTGCAGCTACAGGTGTCAGATAAATCTGCTAGTTTTAATCAACTAGTCATTAAAAACTTCTTACTGATGTTTTGTCCTTTAGTGACTGGGGCTTTTTATTAATTTATTTGGAATTCTATATCTGCTTAATATTTAATGAGATTTTAAGCAATCAGACCAGTCAGATGATGTCTTTTTGGTTTCTTATTACTTTATCAAAGAAACATATTCATTGCTTTTTTTTGTGTAAACTTCTGTGTTTCCACAACCTTTACAATTATAAAAATGGATTATGGACCAGGGATAATTTGACTCTAAGAGAATTCTTCTTAAAGAAACCGGGTGTTGCTCTGGGGAGAATCTTAATGGTGTGATGGGTCTTTAAAACATTTTCTTCTGTTTCCTCTTTAACCTTTTTAGATTGTGATAAATTCTGATGGTTTATATTTTTTTATAAGGAGACATTTTCATCCTGAGAAAAATAAACAAGAAGGAAGATAATTGATGTGAAGAGCAAATCTTTCATCAAAACCTGGAAATGCATGTGGCAAGGATAACGCAGAAAAACTGACATGCCCCGGGAAAGAGGTTATATCACAGCTTCCAAATGCAAAGCAAATGTCAAAAATTGCTGAGCCAAAATGTTAAGTTGTCAAAAGAACGGTTTTGCTCTATGTACTTTAACCATGGGGAAAGCAAATGCATCAACAATTGCTGGTTGATAAACATCATCTGAAACTATTAATTATAAGCTACAAGAGAGATAAGCATTTCAGCAACTAATAGCTAGGAAATTTATTATAATTTGGTGTAGGCATTGAAGGATCTTGGCTGTAGGCAAATCAGTATTTTCAGGCCCCAGTGTGCTCTAAAAATGCCTACCACATAACAGTTAATAAATCATGCCAACTTCCTCCTCTCTCCTCCCACCTCCACACACATGGAAACAAACATTGTTAACAGTAAGTGGAAACTGAACTTATTAGCAGTTCCCAGAATCACCTGGGCTGCACACCAGACATTTTCTTTTAAACATATTTTATTGATTTTTCACAGAGGAAGGGAGAGGGATAGAGAGTTAAAAACACCGATGAGAGAGAAACATTGATCAGCTGCCTCCTGCACACCCGCCACTGGGAATGTGCCCGCAACCAAGGTACATGCCCTTGACTGGAATCAAACCTGTGACCCTTCAGTCCGTAGGTCGATGCTCTATCCACTAAGCCAAACCAGTTAGGGCCACACCAGACATTTTGAGCTAGAATATCTGGGGGTGTGGCCCAACAATCACCTCCCGGTGATTCTGGTGCAGGGCAGAGTTTGAGAATAACCACCTAGGAAACATGAGAATGGGCAAAAATACAGTATAAAGGGAAAACATAACCCAGCGTCTCCAGCAGAGACTCTGCCTGGGTCAGTGACCTCTGCTACTCTCAGAATACTTATTATATTCATGGACCAAGTAATGTATAATAGTAACTTATCGATAGCTGTTTTTATCAATTGGATAATTGACAGTTATCTTTTTAGTATTTTTTTTCATAGAATTTATTGACTCTTAGACATGAAAATGCTCATTTAAGTTAGCCTCTTCCATATATGCAGGTGTTCTCATCCCGTTGTGTAATAACCCTAGATATCTCGAGTACTTGCTTTACATAGACTTGCATCCAAGCAAGGGAAATGGCCAGGTTTTCTGTCCATCTTTGGTGTTGAATCTACAAAGAAATTTGGTTCTAAAATCACTGTACAGCCCTGGTGGGTATGGCTCAGTTGGTTGAGCATTGTCCCATGCACCAAAAGGTCACAGGTTCAATTCCAGGTCCGGGAACATGCCTGGGTTGCTGGCTAGATCCCCTGTAGGGGGCATGCAGGAGGATCGTGTTTTCATTCTCACATTGATGTCTCTCTCTCTCTTCCTTTCCTTTCCTCTCTCTCTAAAGTCAATAACAACATATTTAAAATGAAAATATAATAAAATCACTGTACAAGTCTTTAAAATTTTCCTGTAAAATAAAAAATCAGATATAAAACTTACCCTTAAATATCCTTAATGAGGGTGCAGCAATGGAGTTCAATAGTTCATCTCAGAATATGCCCAGCACAGCCAGTGTTTCCTCCAACATTGGGGAACATTTTTTTCTGTGTCTTTGTTCGGGCATGGGATGATATATTTGGCTAGAGGACATATTGTATAAAAATACATATATTTAAATACAATTTAATACAGCAAGATGCTTATAGCATGAGTACAGGAAATCGATGCTAACAAAGAAATGAGTATATTAGCATTTCCCATTATGTTTGTTTCAGGGAATGCATTTATTGATTGACCTACTGGGGAGAATTTCTAACATAATGAAAATTATTATTTTTCTCTCTTTCTTTCCCATTTTAAACTGAGCATGTGTAGTATAATTCAAATTAGTGAACTGCCTATATTGATGGCCGTATTGTTTGGCTACTTATAAAACCTCTTGTTAAGAATAGATTTTTTAAAGTGTTAAAACTTGAGATTTAGGGAATCTAGTGTTATTCACAGTTTGAACAACATAACTAGCTCCATGATTTGGGACCACACAAGGCCTCAATTTTCTTATTTATGTTTTTCTACAGATGAACTTTGAGTACTGGTTTGGAGGTTATTGTAGTGTGTGTGTGTGTGTGTGTGTGTGTGTGTGTGTGTGTGTATAAAAGATCTTTCTCAATGTAAAAAGGTCTCAGTCTTGCATGGAGATGAGCACTGTTTTAGAAAGGATGCAATTTCTAGTCATGAATGGAGTTAGAGTCAAATCATCTTCATATGATTTATTTTGCTAACTAAAGATGGAGAAGGTGATACAAAAGATTCAACTAAATGACATGTGATGTCTAACCTTCCATTTATAAAAAAAGTAAATTTATTGGGGTGACTGATTAATAAAACTGTTTAGGTTTCAAGTGTACAACTGTACAGTACATCATCTGTATAATACACTGTGTCTACCACCCAAAGTCAAGTCTCCCTGTCACCATTTACCCTCCCTTTACCCTCTTCCACCTGCCCCCACCTCTCTTTCCCTTTGGCAATTATCATTTGTTGTTATTGTTTTTGTTTTGCTTAATCCCTTTATATCTTTTTCACCCAGCCCTTCAACTCCCATCTGACAACTGTCAGTCTGTTCTCTGTATCTATGAGTCTGTTGCTATTTTGTTCACTTATTTTTTTCATCAGATTCCACATATAAGTGAAATCAAATGGTATTTTCCTTTCTTTGGCTCATTTCATTTAGCATAATACTCTGCAGGTTCATCTATGCTGTCACAAAGTAAAGATTTTCTTCTTTTTTACAGCTGAGTAATATTCCATTGTGAAAATGTACCATGGTATCTTTACTTACCACAGACAACATTATGGTGATAGCCAGGGGGAAAGGGGCTGGGGTTAGAAAGAGGTAGGCAAAGGGACAATAAATGGAGATGGAAAGAGACTACTTTGGGTGATGGGCACAATATGTAGTGTATAGATGGTGTCTTGTTGAGTTGTACACTTGAAACCTGTGTGATTTTATTAACCAACATTACTCCAACACATTCAATTTACAAAGACTTAAAAAATCACAAATAGATCTCAAAAATTATTTATATGTGGAGAAAATTACAAAAGATTGCTCAATAAATTGAGAGACAGTATGTTCATATATGGAAATCCTCGATATCACAATGATATCCCAAAATTAATCTATAATTTACTACTATTCTGATCAAAATTCCAATAGAATTTTTGTGGAACTTGATAATTAAAATATTGAAAGAGGAAAATGTATATAAAATTCCTATTGCCAATACCAAGTTATTATAAATCTATAGTAATTAAAAAAGTATTATAAGTAACACAGAAATTGATAGTTAGACAAAAATAAAAAAGTAGGAAGCCCAGAAAAAGACCCAGACATACATGAAACTTGCTATATGACAGCTATAACATTTTACATACATCGATCAGAACGTCAAACCTCAGGGAAGGTAGGGGAGGGTGGGGGTAAAGGGGAACCATCAACCAAAGGACTTATATGCATGCATATAAGCCTAATCAATGGACACAGACACCAGGGGGTAAGGGTATGAATGGGGAGTTTGGGGCATAATGGGGAAATAAGGACACATATATAATACCATAATCAATAAAGAAATTTTAAAAAATGGTCCTAGGACAGTGTGTTACTCATCTGGAGAAATATTGCAAAGTTAGACCAATACAGCATACAGCACACAAAGTATAACTATAAAACCCAAAACTTTATCTATTCTGGAAAAATCCCTTATTAGAACAGGTTGAGAAAACATTTCTTAATGTAAAGAGACTAAATCAGATATGAAAAGGCTGAGTTTTAAAAAACATTACAATTTAAAATTTCTGTCAAAGAGTACCATAAACAATGTGAGACTAAAAGTCAAGGATGAGAAAAACATTTGTAATGCATATATTCATCAAAGCATAAGCCTGAAGAATATATTAATAACTAGAGGCCTGGTGCACTAAATTCATGAACAGGATGGGGGTGTGTCCCTCAGCCCAGCCTGCACCCTCTCCAATCTGGACCCCCAGAGGGATGTCTGACTTCCCCTTTAGGCCCGATCCTACTAGGGCCTAATTTCACAATCTAGGACTGCTGGCTCCCAACTGCTCATCTGCCTGCCTTCCTGATTGCCCCTAACTGCTTCTGCCTGCAAGCCTGATCACCCCCTAATCACTCCCCTGCCAGCCTGATTGATGCCTAACTGCTCCCCTGCCAGCCTGTTTGCCCCTAACTACCCTCCCCTACAGGCCTGGTGAACCCTAACTGCCCTCCCCTGCAGGCCTGGTAACCCCTAACTGCCCTCCCCTGCAGGCCTTGGCCCCCCCCCCAACTGTTCTCCCCTGCAGGCCTGGGTCCCCCCAATTGCCCTTCCCTGGAGGCTCAGTTGTCCCCAACTTCCCTCCTCTGCGAGTCTGGTCATCCCTAACTGCCCTCCCCTGCAGGCTTGATTGCCCACAACTGCCCTCCCTTACAGGCCTGGTCCCTTCAAATTGCCCTCCCCTGCTGGCCATCTTGTGGCAGCCATCTTGTGTTCACATGGGGGCTTACATCTTTGACCACATGGGGACAGCCATCTTGTGTGTTGGAGTGATGGTCAGTTTGTATATTCCTCTTTTATTAGATAGGATAGAAGCCTTGTGTATGGGTGGGGGCCAGCTGGTTTGCCCTGAAGGGTGTCCTGGATCAGGGTGGGGGTTCCCTTGGGGAATGAGGCAGCCTGGGCAAGGGGCCTGTGGTGGTTAGCAGGCTGGCCACGCACCCCCAGTTACCCAAGTGGAGGCGCTGGTATCTGGGACTTATTTCCTATAATTGAAACTTTGTAGCCTTGAGTGGAGGCCTGGGCCCACCAGGGTGTGCAGAAAGCTTGGCTTCCTCCATCACTGGGGAAATCCAAGCCTCCTGCTCACTCTGTGGCCGCAGCCATCTTGGTTGGGTTAATTTGCATACTCGCTCCTGATTGGCTGGTAGGCGTGGCTTGTGGGTGTAGCGGAGTGATGGTTAATTTGAATATTATTCTTTTATTAGATAGGATTCCTAAAACATTAAGAAAACCTAATTAGAAAAATGGGCAAAAGCTATGGAGAGAAAGTGTGATTTCTCTACCCTCCACCCTCCAAAGAAAATCTTTAGGAAAAAAAATTCTCAAGTGATTGAGTCTCAATGTAGTGACAAAAGTAAGTGTTTGACTATGCCAATTATAGATAAGGATATGGCAGAATAAGAACTCTTTATATGTTGCTAGTTGGGATAAACATTACTATAATCACTTTGAAGAATAATTTAGCAATTTTTAATACATTTACAAATGTTGATGCATTCAGCAATGCTACAGTGGAATACCATACAGAATTAAAAATGAGTAAGAACTGTCTATACCAGTGGTCAGCAAACTCATTAGTCAAGAGTGGCAAACCGTGGCTCGCGAGCCGCAGTTTGCCGACCACTGGTCTGTACTAACAAGCATTAAATGAAAACAAACTATATTTATTTGGGAACAAGTCATGTAGTAAAAATATAAGGAAATGCATTAGATTGGGAATAAACAATCTAATGGGGAGAAGAGGTAAAGCCACTCTCTGTAAACCCGTTTGTCCATGTCCTACTCCTCAGTCTTACAGCTCTTCAGGTCATAATTCCAAGACACAATAGCCAGACTAATCTTCCTGAAATTGCTCTCTTTCCTCCTTAAAAACCTTCCACAATTTCCCCTCAATTAAAATAGTGTTCAAACCACTGGATTGTGAACTCATCCTGGGGAGGGATGGTCAATCTCTCTCTGTTTCCAACCCTCAGAACAGTTCCTTACAGATAGTCCTACAAGAAATGCACCATGATTAAATAGCCCTGAAAGGAGTGGGTTTTGCTCAAATTATTCAGTTTATGAGTTTTTATAACAGTAAATCAAATTTTGAATTTCTTCTTTTTTTGGAAATAATGTCAAGTGGTTTGGAGGAAAATTAAGGTTACATCTTAACTGTAGCAAAATTAGATACAGAACATGAAGCATGAAGTAAGGCTAAATGTATGATAAAAACCATGCCTGTATCAGTATGTGTTTAACCCAATGTATTCTACCAATACTATGTTAGAAGAGTAGTCAGACTATTGCCACAGGGAAATAAATAGAATGGAGTGATGTTTGAACAGCTCCAGCAAGACAATGCATTAATTATAGCTCATTAAAAATAGATCCAGAGATATGGAACAGACTGTCCTATGTCAGAGGGAAGGCTGGGGTGGGTGGGTAGGTAGGAAGAGATCAATCGAATAACTTGTATGCATATATGCATAACCCATGGACGCAGATGATAGGGTGGTGTGAAGACCTGGGGTGGGGGTGGACTAGAAGGGGTCAATGGGGAGGAAAGGGGGACATATGTAATACTTTCAACAATAAAGATTTTTTAAAATTAAAAATAAAATCCTCTGGAAAAAATTTGTTGAACTTGGGATAAAAATACTTTTCTCCTCCAACAGTGTAGAGTGCAAACCATTGAGTGAATTCTTTTCCAGAATGAGACAAACTTGTTGAAAAGTAACCTTGGTTTTGCAGATATGTGGGGACTCCATGCCCAGCTAGGAGCATGTTGGGTCTGCTGTCCTCAAATGATCTTGACATTCAGAATCATGTTCCCTGGCAATGATATCTTCATTTGATAATGAGATGCATACAAAATCCAGAGAAGGTATTTCTTGGTTGGCAGAATGGCATAGCAGTGTAGCTGGTAAAAATCTCAGGTAGGGAACACATACAATGTTAAAAACTTTGTATTATTGTAGTTTCAGCTGTGGGATCCTAACATCCTTTGTGATTCATTTGGAGCACTGGGTCAGAGTAGAATTAAATTAGAGCAGGAATGAGATCTACAGAATCTTCTGTGGCTAGAGATATTTTGTTGCACAAAAAATGTTCCAGAGTTAGGTAGACGTTAAGAGCTTTCTTGAATGCCACATTCCTCCTCATAGATATATGAATGCTGTGAATCTACTGTTCTATTATATACCTACGAATTCTTAGGAATAAACATTGACATGTGTAGCATCTAGTGTTGATAAGATTGTTCTGATATCTCAGCTGTCATTTAGCAGTTAGGAATTCTGTCTCGTAATAATGTTTTCCTTACATGTCATAGTACTTCACAGTATAAATTGTTCTGTATACAGTAGTCCCTCTTTATCTTGAGGAGGATAGATTCCAAGACTCCCTGAACTCACAGATAGTAATGAGCCCTAATCAGCTTCAACTCTTCTGGAAATGTCAGCAGCTTCTTCATCGGCAGACACAGCCTCTCCAGGAATACTTATATTTCTCAGTTTGAACCTATTCCTAGATAGGTGTGGCCATCCCTTCCTTGCAGTGAATGGCTTGGTGTCACTGTTTTCAGGGGATCCCTTGTTGGGGTCTTTGTATGGGTTCTCAGCTTTTGGTGCAACACACTGCCATCAATGGAATCACGTTTTCTATCCATGTCTTCCGCCCACAAATTTACTGTCTTTTTCATTTTAACTAATCCTTTATCACACAGTGGTTATAACTTTTGCAGCATGAGGTGCAACAGCTAAACTAGCATGGATTTCCTTTTTCTTCATCATTTAATGAAAAACAACTGTAACATGATTATTTTTATTTTTTTATTAAGACAAAAACTTTCACATTTTCACTTAAAGGAAGCACTTTGAGGCTTCTCTTTGGCATATCCAAATTGGCAGCATCACTACTCTTGCCCTTTGGGGCCATTATTAAGTACAATAAGGGTGACTTGCACACAAACACAGAGATACTGCCACAGTCAATCCCTTGGCTACTAAGTGGCTAATGACTGGGGATGTACACAGCATGGCCACACTGGAGAAAGAGATGATTCACGTCCCAGGTGGGGGTGGGGGAGGAGTGGGGTTGCATTAAGTTTCTCAGAGCAGCATATGATTTAAAACTTTTGAATTGTTTATTTCTGGAACGTTCCATTCAATATTTCCAGACCTTGGCTGATTGCCAGTAACTGACTGAAATCGTGAAAAGTGAAAGCACAGATAAGGGGGAAACTGCTGGATATGATCTCATTCAAGCCTTAATATAACACTTACTAGATGAAGGAACTGGGGTTATGAGAGTCTAGTGACTGAGGTTCTCTAAGACCTAGTGGCTGGTAAGAGTCCATTAGAATTTATTATACTGTGATGCTGATCTCGATGACAGAACTTTCATCCACCTCTCCCTGTGCAGTGTACCAACGTGTTTTTGAGTTTGGCTCATTTCAGTTGATTCTTCATATCTTGTTCCCTTTTTAAGAAATAGGAAAAAAATCTGAAATCAGTTTTAGGCTCTAGTACTCACCCAACATACAGACATTTAGGGAAGCCTTGTTTTTTGAAGCTAGTAAAATAAATGACCTTTCATTATATAAAGAGTTCTAAACTAGGCAGCCTTTTTTTTTTTTTTTTGTCTTTTAAATGGTGGAAGGTTTGAGGGGAAATGTTTGTCAGGAAAAGAAAAGGGGGCAGCATAAAATGGGAAGTATCTTTAACAATGAGATGGAGAATGGGGTGTAAAAATGTGGAAGGGACTGAGAATATTTCAAACTGAATGTTAAACAGTGCCCTTTAATATTAATACTATAGAACAATACCACCAAGATGAAATTGACAACAGGACAATAAGACCTGAAGGGTTTCCCCATGAAAGCTAGTGTTTCCCCAGGTTATAAAACCCAGCTCTGTAAATACTTGAGAATAGAAAAGGAAAGAAATATACATTTCCAGGTTGGGAAGTCATTAGACTACCATTTGCTAAAACTACATTATATAAATTATTAACCTTAGGCCACAACTTTGAGCTTTTTCCACACAGGATATGTTGGATGTTGTTTTCCAGTTCATTCACTTCAATTATTATGTTTTTTTTCTTTGTAAATTCACTGCCCTTTGACAACTTTATATATCACTTCATTATTAAGCAAGCCTAGGACGTGCAGTAGGAAGATATTATGTTCTGTATCATGTGTTAATTTCTGCTGTACAGCTTGAGTAAATTTAAATCCTCCGGGCCTGAGGAATCATCTTGGTTCTCGGTTATACAGTCACTTTAATAAAAATATAAAACCTTGTAGGTTTTCAGAAAGCAGGTATGTCAGAAGATAATATGCTGTCCTAACGTACCCTAAATCACCCATCAGCTTAACTTTTTAAAATGAGCTGAACTGTTTAAGCACCAGGATGTTTTATGATCCAAGAAAGCAACTTGAATATTTAAACTATAACTTTTATACTCTGGGAAGTCTCATCTTCTGTGATATGTTACTTCTCACTTCAGTGTTTCAAATTGTGTGTGCTCAGGGGACCAAATTTCCAGTTTGGATTTATCATCTTGGGCGTCAAGTACTTTTAATTGCTTTCCTATAAGATAAAGGTTTACTCATTTCAATTTCACAAATAATTCATGAGGGCTCATGAATATGCATATTCTATCTTATGTCATATAACATTATTAATCAGCTTTTTCCTTGGAGTAGAGTAATAGATTACATACACTGGGATTTACAGTGAATAATGAGTTATAAACAAAAGGATGTACAGGAGATAACTTTCATCTTTCTTGATTGTTTCAGAAAAGACATTCCAATTGCCAAAAGATGAGGTCAGTTCTCTAACATTTGTTATTATTTGTGTTATTATCCATTGTTTTTCCAGTAGGTCATGTTGATTTGTGTACATAATAGGACTAAAGATATAAAATGAACAAATATGTGAGCCCAGAAGTAAATGAACACATCTATTAAGTATAATATTATTTGCACATCTATTAAGTATAATATTATTTGTTTTATCTAAAATACCTCACTACCCTTAAAAGCTACTATATTGACTATAACATTTACACATGTTTTTATTTCTTAAGTGCATTTTTGGAACTCAAAATTTACTTTTCACAGTTAAGAATTAAGTCTATACTGACACCTGATTACAGCATAAAACTCTTACTTAGGGTTAACCTTTGAATAACTTTTAGTAGAACATAAAATCTGGTGTTTCCAATAGTAGAAATTTATTTTAGTTCATCTGTTTACCATTAGTCTTAGATACACCAACTTAAATGCACACAATAGCATAAACATGTTTATATAAGTGTATGTTCAATAGTACTGTTATAATATGTCATAATATACTTAAATCATTGGGAGAGTTGAAAAATATTTCAGTCTAATTTTCTGAGCTGGTAATTGTACAAATTTTGTTTTGTTGATGTTGGTGACCTTACCTGTTACCTTCTTTGAAGAACACTACATTCATGTCTTCTGTTCTGTGGTAGGTAATGTAGTTGTGATATTTATTATAAAGAAAACAATATTAGTTTGCTTCCTAAGAAGTTCACCTGTCTTACTCATTGACCAAAATAGAATTATGTAGCTCAAAAGAGCTATCTTGTGTGTTCCAGCAATGAGAGAAATTCCCCAAGTAACATCAACCATTTGACTCCTCTCATTTTACCAGGCAAAGGGAATTCTCCCAAGATATACTAATAATTCCTTTCCCTGCTGTGGTTAATAAGAAGTTTGAAGCAGAATTGCTGCTTACAGACTGTATAGGCTAAAACTCTCAGGATTCTTTGAAGAGTAAGATGAACAGAAACATATACATTTTGTTTACATAATTAATGAAATAAGGACCTTTGGAGATAAATGCACACACTCACAACTTTCACTTTTACTTTCTTTCTTTCATCCCTTCTTTTCAATCTTTCGAAAATTTCTCAAAAACCTGTCAAAAAACGACACAAAAAGTTATTGCTTCAGAAAGGTCTTTAGGATTTTTTTTTTAAAGCATGCTTTTTTTTTCCCTTCTGTATTTCTCTGGAGCCCTCCCTGCTTTAGGATACAGGTAGTGATTATGCTAGTACTACCATTTTTAGAACACTTTGAACAGTAACGGCCTGTCAGCAAATTTAAAAATCTGTGGTGATTCCCTATCTATGTATATATAAAAGGCTAATATGCTAAGTGTCCCTCCGACTATCCAGTAGCCATGATGCGCACTGACCACCAGGGGGCAGACACTCAACACGGGAGCTGCCGTGATGCACACTGGCCATTTACAAAGAAACGGCACCATGGACCTGGCATTGACAAAGCAACACTTGGCTTCCCCCAAGTGAGACATAGGCCCCACTGCCAACCTGGAGCGACACTCCACCAAATTGCAACCAACGCTGCCAAGACCCCATGGCATAAAATGCAGCCCACAGCCCAGCCCAGCCCAGCCCAGAAACAGTTGCTTTGGGTGCCAGGTAATGATGTCACATAGCAGCACCCAACTTCCTCTCCCTAGCGAGTAACCTCCTTGGAGTTTCTTCAGCCCAGGAACATGACTTGCTTTATAGCCAGGTGCAAACATTTTACACTTTAACCAAATGTCTGTGAAGCATTTTCCCATGCCTCATCTCATTTGATCCTCTCAAAAGTCCTGGAGTAGATAGATAGGAGACTCGGTGGGATCCTATTTTCTTTTCATTAGCCAGAAAATGGAGATATAGAAAGCTTAGAAACTTGACCCAACTGAAAAGAATTAAGAAATGCTGGATCTTGAAAATTACTTAAGGTTTTCTTACTGCGCAGAATACAGACAGTCCTCAGGTTATGTCAGACTTGACATACGTCGTTTCGTGGTTACGTTGCCATCTCCCATTTATTTATAAAAAAAATGTTCTGTCATTTTGATATATGTACATATGTGCTTTATGTTTTTTATTATTTATTTACCACAAGTAACGGTCAGGAATTGTGAGTGATATAGGTGCTTATGTAGGTGGGTTCCAACTTATGGTGAAAATCATATTACATCGCTCTGTAGGAACGGATCTTGACGTAACCCAAGGACCTACTGTATAGTCAAACACCGCTGCCCTTTGTTCTCCCTGCGTGATCTACAATAATAATGTGCTTCATGTTGATATTTACTGCTATGTTGCTGACAATTACCTGAAAGAGAAGTTGGGGTGCTTCACTGGGCTGCAAAAAGTTTAGCTAAATCAGAAAGCAGGTCTAATTAACCAAGTTTATTTTATATCTATAAAAGGCTAAGTTGACTTGCACGTGCACGATACATATAAAGCTTTCATGCCAATCGCATGTGTGTGTTTCAATCTGTCATTGTTGATCGTGAATTTGGTTGACACTTCTATTTTAGAGAAAGGGCAAATAGCAATATTAAATTTTTTTTTTCCTAATTTCCTTTAAAAGTGCATGAATCTGTGCACCAGGCCACTAGTCCTATATACTAAAAGCCTAATATGCTAAGTGTACAACCATTCGTTTGACTGTTTGACCAGTTGCTATGATGTGCACTGACCACCAGGGGCAGGTGCTCCAACTGGTAGGTTAGCTTGCTGCTGGGTCCAGCCAATCAGGACTGGGCAAGATGGGCCGGACACACCCTGGAGCCCTCCTGCAGTCCTTTCCCGGCCCCAATCATGCACTGGTGGGGTCCCTCAGCCTGGCCTGTGGCCTCTCACAATCCAGTACCCCTTGGGGGATGTTGGAGAGCTGGGTTCAGCCCGATCCCCAGAGGCCAGGCCGAGGGACTCCACCAGTGCATGAATCTGTGCACTGGGCCTCTAGTTCAATATATAAGAGTACTGGGTATGTATGTAAGAGTGGAAACAAGCTTTGACAAATGTATTTAGCTCAGAAAAAGAAGGTACCCACAAATCTGGGAAAACACATACTAAGGAGTCAGTTGGGAAAAGAATTAGCAGAGTCGCCGTTGAACTGAGAAATGCACAACAAGCAGAAGTGCATTCTGATATTTAAAGCAAAGAAGCCTATTATGCAATGCATATAATAGTAGTATTTTAGTACTAAAAGGGAATTCAAAGATTATCTCACACTTCATTCTGTCCCTTGAAACCAAGTTCTACAAGGCTTCGGTATTCAACTTGAAAAATATTGTGTTAATAAAAAGCTAGGCAGAGAGAAAGAGAAACTTCAGGACTCCTTAGCATCTGTAATTTGCTTCCAAGCAATGTGACTTAGGGTAAATAGCCCATTAGTTGAGGATGGCCAAAACTTATTATAAAGCATCTCATAGGTCTTGTTAGACTTGCTTCCCACAGAGCACAAAGTTTGTTTTAAATAGTTTTATTTTGATTTCAGACCAAGGAAAAGAGAGGAAAGGGAGAGGGACTGAAAGAGAGAGAAACATCAGTGATGAGAAAGAAACATTGATTGGCTACTTCCCGCATGCCCCCCACTGGGGATTGAGCCAGAAACTCTGGCTGGTGCTCTGACCAAGAATCAAACCAGCAACTCTTTGGTACCTGGGACTCTGCTCAATCAACTGAGCCACACTGGTCAGGTAGAACACAATTTTTGTTACCATTAATCAAGTCTATGTTCTCTCTCTCTCTCTCTCTTTCTCTCAGCTTTTGTCACTTTCTAATTTTATTTTTTCTGCCCTAACTTTCTACATAATATAACCAATATTTGGAAATAATAAAAACAGCTTGACCAACATAGTCTAACATTCTATTTGGGCTGACCAAACTTTAGACAAATTTCTTCCAGATTATAGGACCCTGACCTCCCTGTTAGTCATTTACTTTATAAAATTTGTAATTGTAATTTATTTCTCTGCCTCTTTAAGATGTAAATCAGTTTGCTAAGAAAGAAACATTCAAGATGACAGTGGTTTGTCAGACTTTTGGCTTAAGAACATTTGCTGTATTTACTCATTTCCTATGGTAATTACCTGAAAGGGATGGACCAGGATTTGAGGGTGTGTGTGTGTGTGTATATACTAGTTTATAACTGGATGCTTAATTCGCATAATTACATTCTTCAGAGCTATTTTTAAAACACAATTTTAGAGGGGTTCTCTCATGCTTTCTTAGTAGAGGCAACTTTATTTCATTCCCCCCCGCCCAATATGGTCTGTTAAAAAAACAGAAACAACCTTAAAGTAATTCTCTAATTAAAATTAGAAAGAAACCCCGAAGGCACACACCCATACATTGGATTCCAATAAATGGTCTTCTCTAGTTTAACAACTTCAGGTTTTCTGCAGCAGTTTTCTTTTTATGACCTAGTTTGTGTTGGGCTATCAATTCAGATTTATTATTCCTAAATCAGAGTTTAAGTACATCATGCCCTGTTTGGAGCATACTAGAAACTTTCATACAAAGACCTTAGACTGTATTATTTTATAACTTTTGAAGGCAAAAAACAAAACAAAAAAAACCCACACAACTCCACAAAAAAACCTAAGGATTAATCACTGGGTACTTATGATAAGTCATAGAGTAACTTGGAGATACTTAAAATTAATAAATTTCATTGTTTTACTTTTATTATTATGCTCTCACAAAACTGTATTGATATTCTGCTCTTGATTTTAAAAACTAAATTTGAGGAATTTTTAAAATGGCCATTCATAGCAGAGAAGTTAGAAATTGGATTTCTCTCCTTTAAAACACCTAATTGCTGAGTATGTATTATCTGAAATTTGATTATCCCATTTTATACTTATTAAATTATGGTTTACTCAATACTTTACATTTAGTGGAATATTGTAGAATTCAGAGTCTATAATATGGGACTTTTTTTCCTTTTATTAAAAAGTATATTTTTATTGATTTCAGAGAGGAAGAGAGAAACATCAATGATGAGAGAGACTCATTGATCAGCTGCCTCCTGTATGACCCCTGCTGGGGACTGAGCCTGTAACTCAGACATGTGCCCTGACTGGGAATCAAACTGTGACCTCCTGGTTCATAGGTCTATGCTCAACCACTGAGCCACGCTGGCTGGGCAAGATGGGACATCTTGTAACTAAAGAACTTGTCTTCATGAAGTTGAATTTCCCGGACTATTCAGTTTGTCAGTGGCATTATTGGGATGCCACTCTCTGACTGAGTTCTTGTCACCTCGAACCACCTCCATGTGATGCTCAATGGCAAGTTAATAATGCAGTTCCACAAAGGATTGAAAATAGCTAAGAGTCTTCTTCATCCTATAAAGCCAGAAAAAAGAACTGAATGGTCTACCTCACTGTCATTGCTTTGTCTGGTATAAACATATTTCTTTACTACCTGTTCACTTAAGAAGCCTTTGCTCACACTTATCATGTTTGAATGTCAGTGAAATAGTAATGTAAGGCCTAGGGGAAAATCAAAGGGAAATGGAGACCTTTTCATGTGTGAGTGGGGGAACGGTATAGATCAGTGGTAGGCAAAGTGCGGCTCGCGAGCCACATGCGGCTCTTTGGCCCCTTGAGTGTGGCTCTTTCACAAAATACCACGGCCTGGGTGAGTCTATTTTGAAGAAGTGGCGTTAGAAGAAATTTAAGTTTAAAAAATTAGGTCTCTCAAAAGAAATTTCAATTGTTGTACTGTTGATGTTTGGCTCTGTGACTAATGAATTTGCCGACCACTGGTATAGATCAGTGGTTCCCAACATGGGGCACATGTCCCATAGGAGGGCAGTTTGATTTTTAAGGGGGACAATTCAAGAATGAGTTATTAACAGTGAATTTTTTGTATTTCTTATGGTTCTAGGGGCCTCATAGACAGAGTATATATATATATATATATGTGTATATATATATATACACACACATATATATATAATGTGCATTATATATTATATATGCATTTCAGTTCTCTATTATATGTTTTGAAATTTTATTTGCTATTTTTTCATATCATTTCATATTATTTTTAAAACAATTTCTTAATGAATTCTTCCTCAGTACCTTAACTGTCCTTTTGTTCTTTTCTTTTTCATGGATGCCATGTTCTTTGGAAGCTTGCTTAGACCAAGTTAATGGCCTGACTTCCTCCACGTGAATAGGAGTTCACTTTTTTAATAAGAATTATATGTCACGGGGGCGGGGGAATCACGATTTGAGAGATGCTTAGGTGGCATGGCCAAAAGGTTGGGAACACTGGTATAGATCTACATTGAACGCTTTGCCCCTTCTTCCTTCCAACTCCTGGAATGGTATGCAAGTCAGCTCTACAAACATTGCTGTGTTCAGTGAGATGAGACGCACTGCAGAGTGTGCAAAGGGTAGAAGAAGGTGTGTGATTTCTGGGTCAAGTTCATTTCTGCCTGACTTGTTCCACTCTCCCCTCATCCCGTCCCCCAAATCAACTTTGTTCATTTACTCTCTGTAAACCTGCTGACAAGAATTGTGAAAAGATAGGAAAACCAACCATCTGCATCCAACCGAATAATGAAACAATATCTGCTCTGGCAGGATAACTAGAGTTTGTGAGGACCTAAAAAAAAAAGCTATGCCTGAAATTTCCAGGGAGTATATTAATAGGCCTAAATTAATTATCCCGAGGGATGGTTGTGTACTAGTTGGTGTCTAACAAACCTTTGCATTCTCACATTTAAAAATTATTTGAAATCTTAGTTTTTGAAAACTAACCTGGGTAATTTACCATTCTCAGTCTTAGAAATTGATTTTATGTGACTGCCACTGACTATTAAGAAACATAATTTGATTGAAGTGGGAAGGAGAGAACTAATATTTTTGAGTTCCTGCTCTGTGCCTACATACTACTACGCATTTGATACAATCTACATTAACATCCTCTCAATCCTGACAGTTGCTATGTGTTGTTATCCTAGTGTAAGTTGGGGAAACTGAATATCAGAGACATGAAGTAACTTTCTAAGGTTCAACCTCCTATATTTGGGACTGTTGATTTCCAAGTAAATACTTCTAATACACCATTATGCAGATTCCTGCTTAGTTGTTTCTGAAATCTCTTTTGCATGAACAGAGACAACTCTTTCTGGATCTTCCTAAGTAGTGCCATTTACAAGCACATGAAAAATCACAGCCAACAAAATATTTTTTTTTCCTATTTGCTTCCCTCCTCTGTCCTCTCTCTCCTTCCTCTCATATCACTCCTCCCTCAGGCTTCCCCTCTGCCAACCCTTAGAAAACACATAACAGTCTAATAATTTTCCTTCCAAAGTTTTGCTTATATTTTTATGATACTATACAAATGCAAGTTATATACATATGGAGGTTATTCTTTCTTTCAGTATGAGATTGTATGCAAACTCTGCTTTCTGCTTTTCTCATTCATAGAAATTCCTTAAGTCAACAGGTATAATTCCAATTTATTCCTTTTTAAAAATATATTTTTATTGATTTCAGAGAGGAAGAGAGAAGGAGAGAGAGATAGAAACATCAATGACGAGACAGAATCATTGATCAGCTGCCTCTTGCATGCCCCATGCTGGGGATAGAAGGCACAACCCAGGCATATTCCTTGACCTGAATTCGAACTGTGACCTTGGTTCATAGATTGGTGCTCAACTGCTGAGCCACGCCAGCCAGGCCCAATTTATTCTTTTTAATTGTTGTATAGTATGTCGTGGTATGGACAAACCATATTTTTTTTCAACCTTTCCCATTTGATAAATACTCTAATAAAATATGTATTTATTTTTGAAACTTGTGTTTTTATTTCTGTAGATATAATCCTAGAGGAGCATTGATAGCTCAAATGGATTCTGATTTTAATAGATGTCACCTGATTGCTTTCCAGAAGGGCTCTAAGCAATTCCATTTTATTTCCTCCATGAGGCCATCCTTAGCAGCAGCCCCATCAACAATAAATATTACTGCTTCTTGAGGGATGTGCCTGTTAATGCTGGATGAAGAGACATCTCAGTGTTACTTAATTTGCATGTCTATCCTTGAGTTTGAAAATTTATTTCTTTGACCTTGGATTTGCTTTTGATGTATATATTTTCCCATATTTCTTATCTATTTTTATTGGGCTGTTTACCTTTTGCTTGAAGATATTTAAGAGCTTTGCATTTTGTTAAGGAAAATATACGAATGTCCAAAGTTTGTTATGTTAAACATGTATACGTGAAGTTCAGTCAAAAATCCTACTCAGTATGGATCTTTGGGAAATAATTTTTTTGCAGAACAAGAAAAAATAATTAAGTTCTTAGCCAAATTATAGGATAGTCTGTCTGTAATTAAGTAAATGCTGTCTTAACCTAGCAACCATTGGCCTTGTGCTCAGACTCTAAAAACAGTTTACATTCACACTGTGCTGTGGTTTGCTGTGCAGGAGTTGTTAGTTAAGTATAGAACATTAAATGTGGATTATGGGAAATCGTTTTATTTTTTTGCAGATTTCCAATTGTATAGACAGCAAAACTTTTTTTGTGTTGAATATTTTATAATTTTCTTTTTAATCCATTGTTTGTCTATTGCCTTACTTTTTAGATCCTTTGCCATACAAATATTTTATAGGCAAAATGGTTATATTTTATTAGTAGATTCTAATTTCCTATCTTGATTAAGAGGGTTCCCATCACCTCATTAACAAGATATTGAACACTTCTCTAAAATTTTTCTTTAATATTTAAGTCTGTTTTTATGTGTGATTTAATTTTTCCATATGGCCTAATATTAGGGTACAATTTTATTTTTTTTCCAGACAGATATCCAGTCTGACACAATCTTATAAATAATTTATTTTCCTCCTAGTAAACTGAAATATCAATATTAATATATAAGAAATCCTCATATATTCGTGCCAATTTATTTCTTCTACATCCTATTTTTCCCATCCCTGCATCTATTTTTGTGCTATGACATATTAATCTAATTATACGGAATTGTTTTATGTATCACTAGAGGCCTGGTGCATGAAATCTGTGCACAGGGTTGGGGTTCCCTCAGCCCAGCCTGCACCCTTTCCAATCTGGGACCCACTGGGGGATGTCTGACTGCCAGTTTAGGGGATCAGGCCTAAATTGGCAGTCTGACATCCCTCTCAAAATCTGGGACCACTGACTCCTAACTGCTCACCTGCCTGCCTGCCTGCCTGATCGCCCCTAACTGCCTCTGTCTGCTGACCTGGTAACCCCCAATTGCCCCCCCTCTGCTGACCTGGTCGCCTGCAACTGCTTCCCCCCGCCAGCCTGGTCGCCCCTCACTGCCCTCCCTGCTGGCCTGGTCACCTCACGCAACCTGCTGTTTGGTTGTTACTGTGAGGGCATTCTGGCCAATTTGCATATTACCCTTTTATTAGTATAGATATCTGTTAAGGCAAGTCCCTCTTCACTATTTTCACTGTTGTTTTTTTTTCTTCCTTTTTTCTGACTCTTGGGTATCTTTTTTCTTCCATATTAGCTTTATGATCTATTATAAAATTCAACTTAAACATATAGCATTTCAATTGAGATTGCATTAAATTTCTATTAATTTAGGGAGAATAGTGGTTTATGATAGTAAATCCTCTCTTAAAGAGCATATGTGTTTCCATTTGTTAAGATATAGTTTTATAGTCTACAGTAAGATTTTATTATTTTTCTTATATAGTTCCTGTTTCCTTCTTGTTATATTTGTTTCTATTTTATAGTTTTCAGCATATAGTAAATGGAACATGTTTCCCATTTTTAGATTTATATTTACTTTAGTTCTGCTACATACATATTTCTAGAATGTGTTTATGGATATAATACATTTATGGATACAATACAGTTTCTCCTTTGTGAAACATAAAAAGGATTAAAGCAGAAACTAAAGTGTACTTTTGCTTTTAAAACTGGATAAGGCTGTTTTTAAGATTATATCTTCATTTCCCCACTAAAGGATAAATCCTACAATTTTAACTTGCCAATAGAAGTGTGACAATCTTGACGGTGTCTATTCTACATATATTTTTCTCTGTACACTCATATACACATGCAGAAATGCGCATAAACACACATCTACACTAGCTGTAGCTCTTTATCAAGATATTTAAATGGTAGACTAATTTGAAATTTTCAATAATATAAAGAATGCAACTAAAATCCTTGAACATACATCTCTGCATACTTTTCCAAGGGTTTCTCAGGATAATTTTGACAAGTAGAATTCCTGGATCAAAGATAATGCCGCAATATTAATAGCTGAGATTATTGCACGATTCCTGTGTGTGAGGGAGAGGTCCCTAGATCTCATGCATGGCTGCTCCAATTTTTATCTAAGTAGCATGAAACTACCTAAAGTTCAATTAGGTCTTCTTTCTCTTCATTGCCTTGTTTTCCCTTGGCTCATCTCTGCCCTCATTGCTTACTTATAAATCATGAATGTCTGACAAGAAGAGCAGCTCATACTATCAGGCTTAGTTCTCTACACTTTTCTTCTCCATGGAATGTTGGCTGCCCAAGATCCTTGCTATTTTATTAGCTGTGAAATCCAATTTGTATCTAGATTCCATGAAATTGCCAAAAGTTCTGTTCATCTTCTCTGCCTTGTCAAAGTCACTTTCTGGTTGACTTTCCAGTCTCTCTAAGCTCCGCCTATTGGGAATTGGTGAATGTTTTAAGGTAAAAAGCCACAGACTATCAAGGCACCTAAATGAGTTTCCCACATGTCGTTTCTCATTTTGTTTTTTAATGCATCCAGACTGTCACCTTGCTGTTGTGGAAGGTGTGGTTTGCTACAAACTGTTTTACCATTCTTAGAAATGAAACTCCTATTCACCGACATTGCCAACAAAATTTTCGGCAAATCTTGTGTACCAGGCTTCTGTGTTTAGAAGGATTTGTTTGGAATACTGCTAGCTTACTTTTTATCAAGGGTGAGATTTGGAGTTCTGGCCCCCAAATTTTTATAGGTTGAGTCTAGACAGGAGAAGGAAAGAAAATTTACGCTTTTTTCCCCTGGCTAATCAATGTGGAAAGGGAAAGAAAGAGCTGGTGAGAGGGAAGCAAGGAAAGCCATCATAATTTCTTCCAGTTTCCCCTGATCTAGGCAGGCAATGAGAGCGAGGAATTCTTGCCCATTTTCCACTTAGGGCTCCAAGTAAAAAGGGTACATTTCAAGGGTATTGTCACTACAAAGTTAACTTGGAAGTGTCTGCTTTCCACGAAAAAAGAAATCCTGAGATACATGTTTCTCTAGCAGCCTCTTGCTTCCCCACATCCTATATGGACCTCCAAAGTAGCTGAGGAGCTTTCCAGAAGGCAGTAGTAATTATGACAAAAAATACAATGTAATGAGGGTTAATCAATAGATTGCTCTGGCCAGAAAGAATTGAAAGTCAAAGGAGGACCCAATATGGATCCATAGAACCAGAAGGAGCCAGGATCAGATAGGTTGCATAGCAACCAGCTATGCAAACATAGTTTGATGCATCAGAGACCAGATCAAGTATGATAATACCCACCACAAATATTACCTGTCAAGGCACTGGGGCAAGCAACAACCAGGAGATTAAGGAAGGTACAATGCCACAGAGACAAGAAGATATCAACATACACCCAAACACTAGCCCAAGCCCGTAAGTTCTTCCCGCCAATGACACAAAAATGGGTCAACCAAGATCCTATCAAATCTACAAAATGATGACTTTTTGGGAAGAGAAGCAAAGGGAGACAAAGATTCCTGGGACTAAGCATTGTTATCCAAAGAAGATCTCGAATGTTGCCTACAGCAACTAACTATTTAAATGATCATGTCAGGTGATATTTCAAATCATATTGGACTTTTAATTAAAAGTCATACCTACTGACCAGTGGATGGAAACTGAAGATGAGATGAGAGCAGCTGCATGTTCCCTGAACATGTGAATGACAGATCCATAGAATGAGTACGTGCATGAATGAATAAATGAATGTAGCTAAACATTCTTAATAAATTAGACAATGCAGAAAGTCTGAGTGAGGACTAGGACAGAGAGAAAGGAGAAAGCATAAAACATAAAGTTTGTGTGGTTTTTCTGCAGCCCTTTTCAATACCAAGCTAGTCTTTTAGTTAGCTCTTATTAAGCAGTTGCTTCTTAGACTTCTCTATTCCACTCTTACATTCTTAATCAAGGAGTATTGGAAGTCTGTATGTGGAATCAGCTGATAGTGGGGCACAGTGCATATTGCATGTGAAAACCAATGAGAAAATTTGGGGCCGACCTCCTTATCCTCAGCCTCATTAAGTCATGGCAGAAAATCTTCCCTGTAGTTCTTATTAATAAGTTGCTTCCTATGAGATCTCTCTGGTGTATATTTAGAAATCATTGCCTACTACTTAAGATGATGTCCCTGTTAGATATTTTGAAGTCTTACATTGCTCCCCATTCTTAAATAAAGTCATTTATCTAGTGGAGGCAAACACTGAAATGACAAAAACAGAAATTACCTAGAATTCCCAGCTACATGCTGCAGTAATGCTTCTAATTGTTGACAAATCAGAAGCATCTGTCTTATGAAATTGCCTCATGGCTTCTGAGAGCAGACTGGCCACCAAAAAATGCTGCCATAATTTGATTCCACCTGAATCAGAAAGCTGCAGCAGCAGGAACCAGTATGAACTAGGCAGAAACAAGGTAGGTCAGAGCTTCCTTCGAAGACCTGTGCTTTCTGCAGCCTGCCCAGCATATCTCTCAGATGTTCCTACAGCTCTATAGGAGGAAATCTCCTGCTGGGATGTAGTGGATCGCTTAATGAATGCAATTTGTATTTATTTTCCTTGGAACAGTTTTAGAGATGGTTTTCCCAATCCCCTGAAATACAGTATGTATTTTAAGGTATCAGGTAATTAGATCTCAGGTAGTAATAGTTTAGGACTTGGGGAGTGTGATATTTTTCTTTTGATTTTAAAAAACTCAACTTCAAAGATAGTGTGTATAAAAAGAAGGCAGTGGCAAAACTCCCCTCCCCGACATCAATCCCAGTCCTTTAGAACTATACAAAGAGCCTAAGAAAAATGTCATTAAAGCAAAGGGACCAGAATACATAACAGTGCTGATAGAAAATTACTGCATAAATTACTACTATATCATGCTGACCAGTTACAGTGGGACAGCAAAGTAACTCCAGAAAATACACAAAAAGTGTTAATTATAACAATACAACTGTTTCAGCAATTGTATGACCTTTTCAACATGACACTGACACAAGGATAACACATGTTTATGTGGCAGAAACACCAACAAAGTTATTTAAGAACCAAGGTTAGTCACCTTGTGTTCTGTGGCTCAGGTATCAGCATCTTTCCTCCCTCACTTCTTCCCTTCCTCTTTATCTCCTTTCTTCTATATTTTGAATAGGTAAAACATAAAAATGCACAAAACTTCAAGACATAGTGATGTCATAGAAGATGGTGAAGTAGGAAGCTCCAAGAAATAGTCTCTCCACTAAAGCAATTATTGAGCTGGTAAAGAACTCTCAGAATCAACTATTTTGCAATGCAGGTTTCTAGACAAATACTGCAACATCCAAAGTAGTGCTTGATGGAGAAACCAAGATGGCGGCATAGGTAAATACCTAAACTGCTGCCTTGCACAACAATATCAAAACTACAACTAAAAGACAAAACGGACACCATCTAGAACCACAGGAAATCTGGCTGAGAGGAAATTCTACAACTAGAAGGAAAGAGGAAAGCACATTGAGAATCAGAGGAGCTGCAAAAGGCTGAGGTACATGCGTGCACGGAGAGAATGGGCGGCAAAGTGCACGGGCAGCTGAATGCACGACTGGCTTTCTAAAGTGGGAGGGAGATGGAAGCTCCTGACTGTGCTGAACTCCAGTTTCTGGCGAGTTTCTGGGAACCCAGACTCATTTGGGGAGAAACTGGACTGTCTGGAAGCAGGCAAAACTCGAGGTCGGCTTTCTCTCAGAGGTGCTTACAGTGATTACTGAGGGACACTGAGACTCAGAGGCCTCATAGGGTAGGGCTGATGGGCAGCCAAGGCTGTCTGCTCTGCCCTGAGACTCCGCCCCATCCAAGCTGAGCACAGAGGCTTTTGCAATTTTGCAAGTCCTGTCTCAAAAGGGTGTCTCCAGCACAGAAGTTCTCCCATCATAGACACAGCTGATCCTCACAGCCAATTGGGCTGAAGGTCAATTCCTCCAGCCCAATTGGTATCAACAATCCTTAATTGTTGATACCAACAACAATTAAGACTTAACTACAACAAGGCTGTACACATAGTCCACATAGGGGTGCACCAAGAGTGTCCACCTCAGGTACCTGGGGAGGCTGAGCCACTGGGCCCTGCTAGGACACCTAGCACACAAAGCTACTCAACCAACTCAGGGAAGCAGTGAAAATGCAGAGACAAAGAAACAGATCACAACTGAAAAATGGAGGAAAGCAAACGACTGGATATAGAGTTCAAAACCACGGTTATAAGGTTTTTCAAGAATTTCCTAGAAAAGGCCAATAAATTTAACGAGACCCGAGAGGATATGAAAAAGGACCAACTAGAAATTAAACATACACTGACTGAAATAAAAATATTATACAGAGACCTAACAGCAGACTAGAGGACCACAAGAATCAAGTCAAAGAATTGAAATACAAAGAAGCAAAAAACACTCAGCTGGAAAAGCAAAAAGAAAAAAAGAATAAAAAAATTTTAAGATAGTGTAAGGAGCCTCTGGGACAACTTCAAGCATACCAACATCAGAATTATGGGGGTGCCAGAAGAAGAGAGGGAACAAGATACTGAAAACCTGTTTGAAGAAATAATGACTGAAAACTTCCCCCACCTGGTGAAAGAAATAGACTTACAAGTCCAGGAAGCACACAGAACCCCAAACTAAAGGAATCCAAAGAGGACCACACCAAGACACATCATAATTAAAATGCCAAGAGCAAAAGACAAAGAATATTAAAAGCAGCAAGAGAAAAACAGTTACCTACAAGAGAGCACCCATATGATTGTCATCTGATTTCTCAACAGAAACAGTGGGCCAGAAGGGAGTGGCAAGAAATATTCAAAGTGATGAATAGCAAGAACCTACAACCAAGATTACTCTACCCAAAAGTTATCATTCAGAATTGAAGGTCAGATAAAGAGCTTCACAGATTAGAAAAAGCTAAAGGAGTTCATCACCGCCAAACCAGTATTATATGAAATGCTGAAAGGTATTCTTTAAGAAGAGGAAGAAGAAGAAAAAGGTAAAGATAAAAATTATGAACAACAAATACATATCTATCAACAAGTGAATCTAAAAATCAAGTGAATAAAAAATCTGATGAACAGAATAAACTAGTGAATATAATAGAATCAGGGGCATAGAAAGGGAGTGGACTGGCAATTTGTGGGGGGGAAAGGGGAGTGGGGGGTGTGGGAAGAGACTGGACAAAAATCATACACCTATGGATGATGACAGTGGGGGGGGGGAGGTAAGGTCAGAGGGTGAGGTAGAAACCAGGTGGAGGGGAGCTATGGGGAGAAAAAAGAGGAACAATTATAATAATCTGAACAAAAAAGATTTATTAAATTAAAAAAAAAGTAGTGCTTGATGAAGAAAGGGGCTGATGAATTTTGATGTTTTATATAGTGATAACTACCAGTAGAAACAGCAAGTAATTGTGAGGATGCTGGAACATATTTCTGGTATTGCTTGTTTGTGCAGGGTGGGTGGCAGAGAGGCTGTCATCCAAAAATTAGGGTTTTGATCAGCCTGGAAAATTACTGAGGGGCTGGCACAGAAGCTGACTATTGTTTCAATTCTCAGACAGAGGGAGGTTCCCAGCAGTGTCAGTTGAGAGGATTAAAAGGGATGGAGCATTCTTTCTCCTATAAATGCACGCAGGCATTTAAGAAAATCTCTGTAGGTCACTGGCTGACTATTCTGACGACAGAACGGAGACAAGGAATATAGTCTTTGCAAAAATAGTTTGAAAAACCAAATAAATAAATGGATGCCTGAGGTCTTTATTAAGTAACAATAGCAGTTGCTGAGAGGGGAAATAATTGGATAAATAGATTTACCACATTATAATATTCAAAATATCAAGTTCTCAACAAAAAATTACAAGGCATACAAACAAACAAAAAGAATAATAATAATAAAAAGACCTAAGAAAGTATGGCCTGTTCACAGAAAAAAAGAAATGGACAAAAATCATTAGATAATAGACTTACTAGATAAAGACTTTAGGTTAACTGTTTTATATGAGCTCAAAGAACTGAAGGAAACCAGGAACAAAGAACTAAAAAAATCAGGGGAATGCTGTATTAATAAGTAGGGAATGTCAATAAAGCAATAGATATCACAAAAAGAAACCAAATAGTAATTCTGGAGCTGAAAAGTACACCTGAAATCAAAATCACTAGTGGATGCTGTAGCAGAATTGAACTTACCTAAGAAAGAATCAGCAAAGTGAGGGGGATCTAAATATGAAATGATATGTTCTCACTAGGGCAGTGCAATTTGTAACCACGAAAATAAAAATTGTGGGCTTTCGTGTCTTTGAAAGTTCAGATGCCCTAAGGCCATAAAGCTTTAAGAGTAACCATTTAGACCCTGGCCAGTGTGGCTCAATTGGATGAGTGTTGTCCTGTGCACCACTAGGTCCCTGGTTCAATTCCCAGTCAAGGCACATGCCCAGGTTGCAAGTTCCAACCCTAGTCGGGCATGTATGGGAGGCAACTGATTGGTTTTTCTCTTTCTTCCTCTCTCTCTAAAAACAAACCAACCAAAACCATAAAAAAAGAGTAACCACTTGGGTTAATTTTTAAAGTTTAAGACAATTTGTCTACCCAAGATCTTCAATATTAGTTGAAATTCTCTGGACAGAAGATTCACAAATATTCTTGTACACATTACCCACATGGTAGAGTCTACGGAGTACATTTGAATTTTCAAATTGCCTTTACTTGTCCAGTACCTGTTCCACAAATACCAACTATTCAGTTAACAAATACTTCCAGGCTATTTGCAACCTGCACATAGTCAGTATATGTCAGAGCAACATTTCTGAATTTGGAGGTGAAATCAAAAGAGCATAGTAAAGTACTAGAAATAAGAAAAGGAATGTGTGGCTTGAAAGAGAACATTCAGTATTGTAACATAATTTTTATGTTGAAAAATGGAAAAGAAATATCTTTTATAATGCAAATAACAAAGAAAATCTCTCTAGGTAATCATAGCTGGTAGGCATACTTAGAAGACAGCGTGAGAAAGAATTCAGAGGGAGCGGTGTAAGTAAGATTCATACCAGTTACCTGAAATGCTTTCAAGTGTGTTGAGCATCATTTATACAGTTTTTCTATTGAAAATATTGCATATGTAAATAATGTGCTCTTTCTGAAATTATACTTTGATTTTATTTAAAAATAAAGTTCAAAGGTTGGCCATGCATTTGATGGAATAAGCACAGTCCATTCTGCCTGTATCGATAAGTACAGATATAAAACCAGGGACAGAAGGCATGGGGAAACTATTTGATGACTTTGAAAAGTAAACAGTAGCAGATGGATTGGGGAAGAATACCAGAATTCAAAGTCCTTCCAAAATGGATGTGAGTTTAACATATTTTCCCCTCAGGACTCTGTTGTTTGTTCATAGGCATAGTTGCAGATGTGCATGGCAGAGGAGGGTAAACTCTGGAGGGAGGACTGGAAAGGACTCCCTGGGGAAATGGGAAGTATTGGGGAGATCACAGAAAGGAAGAAATAGAAAGAATCTTCTATTTCATAGTTTCCTTTTTTTCCTCATTTAGCAAACATTTATAAGGTACACCTTATTTCAGCCAATGTATGAACCACGAAGTAATGCAATGGCAAAATTCCTGTCATTGAGATTTCTCTAAGCATTTAAATCTGTACTTTGTTTCCAGCTGCTGGTGCTATTGTGTCCTAACAAAGACAATGCTATTGTACATCCCTATACTTGACAATTATAAATCCCTCGATAGTTTCCAAGGCATCTTTTCAGATTATGGTCTCCTATTTGGTCTATTCACCAACCATTATAAATTATTTTGGTTCTACTGCCTATGAAAAGGAGGCTCAGAAAGTTGAAAAAAATTACGTTTACACAGACAGCAAAAGGTGAGGATAAGGAATCTAAATTCAGGGTAGCCACAAGATCCAAATACGTTATCATCTCCCTCCTTAATCAAGATGAGATTAACTTGGGATATTGACTGTGTTTAGATCTTTGAACATAGTTTATTTATTGGGCAGCTACATTTATACCCCCAAACTCACATGATGGGCCCTGAATGAATGCCAATATCAATTATATATGGGGAGGAGTGTTACAGTTTATCAATTGTACAGATCCTCAACTAACATAAATTGCATGGAGAAAGGAGGCTGAAACTCTGGCAGAACAGGTAGGGATGCTGTCATTCTGAAAGAAAATTCAGTGCCTCCATGGCTGCTCTCATAGGTGAATCAGAAGGGCAATCATAGTGAAAAGGAGAAAAGAATGTGGCAAAAATATATATATAAATACTGGAAGAAAAGTGAAAATTTAGCTCTTTGTGCATGCCTGGAATTTGGGCATTGAATGATTATCCAGGTGGCCAGCTAAGGTGTTCTCCTGTTGCCAGGCTTCTGGGTGTCCTGTAGACAGTGAGCTACAAGTGACATGAAGCTGAGCCACTCCTAACTGCTGGCAGAGTCAAGTGATACTTGCCATGAGCTGTAGACCCACGCTCAAGTCCTTGAGGACATTTTACTCAGTGATTATTTAAAAAAAACGTTTACAAAAAATGTTTTGGTTTTTTTTAAGAATGCAAAATGAATTGCTGAGAAGATGCAAAATTTATTTGCAACTTTGTAAAAACTTGTCCTTATAAGGGAGGGATGAAGGGATGAATTGCAGGTGACCCGAGGAGTTAGAACACCTGGCCTTTAGGTGACAAGGGAGCTTCTATTGAATTCAGAAAGCTGATTTATAATCCCATCTGAAGGAGCTTGAAGTCTAATTATTAAAAAAGAATTAATAATGTGGAATAAGGACTGGAAAATACAAAGCAAAGAATCCTGATGTGACTATAATAATATCAGGCAAACTAGACCTTCAACAACACATGTTCTGAGAAAAAGAGAGGGATATTTCATAATGATAAAATTTTTTTTCTAAGAAATATGAAACAATCTTAAGTTTGTGTATTACTAATAGCATAACTTCAAATATGTAAAGAAAAGTTAACAGATCCAAAAGCAGAAATAGGCCAACCCACAGTCTCTGTTTGAGATTCTATTTCCTTGTCAGTAATTTACAGAACAAGAGGTTCAATTAGCATAAAACAGCACTGAACAATATCATTAAACAGTTTGACCTCATGGTCATTTACAGGACACCACAATCAAAATTGAACAATAAAGCATTTTCAAGTGCTAATTGATGTTTACCAAGAAGGGTTTTAAAAACTGTTTCATAAAATTAGGGAACTTTCAGCTGAAAAAAATTCTCAAATTCTACTAGCTGAAAGATTATTTCATATTTTTAAAAACACTTTTTACACATACAAATAAGTTATATATGAATATATATGGGTATATGTACATTTATGCACTCATATATATTCATGTATTCTTAAAATTATGCATTCATGTATACTTAAAAGGAAGATATAGTATATATCTGTAATATTGTAAATATTCTTCTATATCACTAAATACAGACCTTTTATATGAATCCCCTTTTTATAGTCCTTGTCAATGTTTCTAGAATTATTTTGTTATTGATTTATAAGAACTCTTCGTACATTATGGATATCTATTCATGTGTATCAGCAATTTTTCATCAATGGATTGCATATCTTTTATATTTCTTGATAGTACCTTTTCTATAGAGAGTTTTTCATTTTTACAGTTTTGTCCTTTTACAGTTTCTCAATTTTCTGCTTTTCTTAAGGAATTCCACTCTCCACGATTATCTAAATTGCCTTTTTATTTGCTTCTCATAATTTATCCCTCTCATGCAGGATGAATTGGTGATGCTGTAGTAAAGAACAACCTGTTGATCTCAAATGCTTGACACAAAATGGTTTGCTCATGTTGCAAGTGCAGAATAGGGCAGGAAGGGATCTCTGTTCATCATAGGATGATGAAGGTTTCAACTCACAAATACCATCTCCTTCAATTCTATCTCCATAAGTCTTAGTCTCAGAGTAATTGAAGTTCCAGTGTGCTCCATTCCCATGCAGCACCCACAATCCCATTCTCCTTACCCTGTTTAATGTTCTTAAAAAAAAGTTTACTAATAGAAAGTATTAATTTATATATACAACTCCCTTCCTTCCTTCCTTCCTTCCTTCCTTCCTTCCTTCCTTCCTTCCTTCCTTCCTTCCTTCCTTCCTTCCTTCCTTCCTTCCTTCCTTTTTCTACATATCAATGAGACCAGGCAGTGACAGCCCTTAATAACATTTTACTGAATAGTCAGGGATAATGGAAGAATATAACAACAACAGACAGCATAATCAGCATGCAAGTGCAGAGTCATGGGAGAATGCTTTATAGGTTGGTTTGCTATGTCATTCTGATATATTTCTGTAAGATTTAATGCCACAACTTGATGTGCTTTAGGATTCTTGTTGGCCAAGAATCTAGGACATACTGAACTCACATTCAACATTTATTTACCTACAGCATTATTTCTTGATTCAAGAATAACTTTGTATAAAGAGAAAGTGTTCATTCATTTGACAAATAGACTATTTAGTACCTACTCCTAGCATGCACCTGACACTGTATTAAACACATATCAAAGGGTTCTCAAATAAATTCTCTGAAAGTAGAACAACAAAAATAAAGCCTTTCTTTACTGTTAGCCAGAGGGTTATAATGATGTTGAGATTGACCTGCTTTTTTGGTAATTATAGACGATAAGCCACTGAGGTTAGTTCTGAAGAAAAATAAAAGGGACAAGAAACAGGGAAGTGAAGTGGGTCCAGGCTGAGATTAGTTAACAGTTCTCATAAGCAGATGACCCGAGGATGAAAAAGTCCAGCAAAAGTATACTCTGTGGATTCTCATTTAACAAGGAAAAAAGAGACTGTATAAGCAAGCTGGGGAAATACATTCTAAGCTTTTGGTTTAGCGCCTGTGTGCATGGCACACACAGATACACAACAGTGTGCTTTATTGAGGCTTGGGGCTTGAATCTTGGTATAGAGTTGCAAAAAGGATCTTAAACCTTCACGCAAACTAACTGTGTTCTCATGAACTTGCATTCTATTGGAGATTAACAGTAGGAATTTCAGTACTGAGGAGTGATCTGAGCCTGGGATTCTGGAAAGAAAATTTCTCAATACTGTCACTGGGGTGCATTTCTCAAAGCCTCTCTTACACCGGTCACTTCAATATACAAAGGAAGTGACAGCACTGTAACTGATGTTTTTAAAAGGGCTATTGGAATTCAGACAAGAGAGACTAAATCTGCCTGGAGAAGTCAAGGTAGGATTTGTAGGGGAATTGTAACAGTTGGCTTTGGTCTTGAAAGATTGAGAAAGGCTATTTAAGAAGAGAAAAATGGCATTATCTGATCTCTGGTTTAGAGAGGGAGTGTGAGGAATGATTTGGAAAAGGAAGTAACTGGAAATGAGAAGATAAATGAGACCTCTGTTGGATCAATCCAAGAGGAAAAGAGACGGGGGCTCCCTGGAAAACATCAGCAATGGAGACAGAGAGAAGCTAACAGATTTGAATGGCATTTCAGAGATAGACTTGGCAGTTTTTAGTGTAAGAGGGGTTGCAAAAAGGGGAAGGAACCAAAGATGGTCTAAAATGTATTTGGGGATAAAAACAGAAGGAAAACAGATTTAGATGTGTCATGAGGAAGTAGTTCTGCTTTTAACGGCCAGGTACTTGAGGGATCCCCCAGGGGAGAGGTTCAGTGGGCACATACACCTGGGATCATGGGGGGAAATCAAGTATAAAGATAAAGATTTTGGAGTCACTGACATAGAGATAGTTGATGCCATATCAGAAAGTGATGTGTAAGGATGACTTATTGACTAAAAAGGTTGAAGAAGAGTAAAGCGCAGCTGGAGAAGAAAATTGAAGTGTTCATGTAACAGAAAGCAAAGGCAGTGCAGAAGAGAGCCTTTGAACCTTGATTTGTCGCATGGTTCTTTCATCTATGGGTTCATTCAGAGAAGGGGGTTTGATGATTGCATCAAAATACATGGCTTACTTCTGACTCTTGCAGCAGGATGGATCAGGCTCTCTGCATGCCTAATGCCAGACATACCTGTGTTTGTCAATTAGCAACAGCCCATTCACATAATGAAGCCTGGTAGCCCCGCCTTGATGTTATCCATCTGCCTAATGGTGCAGTTTTGTTTTGAAGAGGTAACTTTAATGAACAAATGATTGTCAGTTAACAACTGACCTGAATGTTGCAACAACATTTAGCACATTTTCTAGAAAGAAAAAAAAAACATGTTAAAAAATATGGAAAGAGGCAATGGGGTCTAATAATATACAATGAACAAAAGTGTGTTATTAAAGTCATTTTCCAACACATCCTCATTTCATGTCAAATCATCATTTCCTTTAAGAAGATATCCCATGTGGCCATTCAATTAACACTAAACGAAAGGAAAGCTATAGGAGATGAAGTTATATACACTGACAGAGGTTCCAAAGTCCGTATGAAATCTATACTCCAGCACATCTTTATAAATGCCTGTAATACTCTTTTTTTCCCCATTTTGTTAATCTTTACACAGGATATTTTTCCATTAACTTTTAGAGAGGGTGCAAAGGAGGGGGAGAGACACAGAGACAGAACCATCAATATGAGAGAGACACATCCGTTGTCTCTGGCATGCACCCCGAGGGGGGTGGGAGATCGAACCTGCAAATGAGGTATGTGCCCTTGATAGGGATTGAACTCAGGACCTTTCAGTCCTCAGATGAACACTCTATCCACTGACCCAAATCACTAGGGCTGTAATAGTCTTTTTAAAACAGTTTTCTATTCATCATTTAAATATTTCCAGAGACATACCATGGTATAAATCAAAATAGCAAATGAATAAATAAGAGTTTGACTCCGAAGATCTGGGATCAAATGCAACATCAGACACTTGGATGTTGGAAACTGCTTCCTAACCAGAAGGCACGAATCCCTCGCAGGTGTGCTCCCACAGCTTGATCCGTATTAACATTCATTATCTTATGGCAGACAGACTTTCTCTTAGCTTTGTGTTCTCCTGTTGTCTTCATGTTTACATCTCTTCCTGCCTTCCTTGTGGTACGGTGGATAAATACTGAAAATGCAGTCAGATTTGGGATTTTAGTCTGTTTCTGTCATTTAGTTATTGTATGACCTTGGCAAACAATGGAGCTGCTCTTAGCCCACTTTCTCTGTATGTGATATGGAGAGTGATGGAGATGCAGTCGTCCTGGTGAAAAGTTTGTGGTAAGAAAGCACTCTGCAGTGCAAATGTGCTCTTTGTAGGTGTTATTGTCTTTGTAGATCTAGGTTTCAGAGACAGCCAGTGTTTCTTCATTGTGATCCACATGATGATAATAGTGACGTGGCTAACACAAACATGGTGGCTACTTAGTGTTTGACATTACTAAAAATTATGTCTATATATGTTAACTAATTGAACCCTTACAATAACCCTATGATCTGAGTATTTTCTCTATTTTACCAACTAATCACGGTGGATCAGGATGTGATCACCAAAAATTGGATGCCAAAAGTTGAACTCTTGGCCCTACCACCTATTGTAAATCTACATGCGATTTCTATTGATGGTGTTCTATTCCATACTTGTTGTACATTCCACTCTGACATTGGTTAAGAGCAGTAAGGTTTTGGGTTTGCTGATATAAAAGGCAATGCATTTCAAAGGCCTGAATCACTTTCAATGGTAATTTCAGGTGAAGTAAAGTTAATGTTGGCCTGGTCTAGAATGCATACTACTTCAATGGAAATTAAAAAAAAAAAAAAATCACTACTATTTAAAGTGACCTGGCTTCATTCTGTTGTAGGTGATTTACAAAGAAGATGGCAAAAGTAAATATATCTGCAGGTAAATGTTTCACTAAGAAATGATTGAGGCTAGTAGCACACTGACATGAAGGGGGAAAGAATTAATAAACAGAAACTGCCTGACTCTCTGATAGGTTCTTCACCATTATCAGACAACTTAGACCTCAACAAGAAAGTGAAGTATTTGCAGAGTTTATCCAGCCTTCAACAACTGGGCAATTTCTGGAGGTTGTAATACCTCCTTTGCGGGGAAAGGCACCGGCCAGTGTGTGATCAAGGGTGTCTTCCTTTTTTTTTTTCCCTGATAAAAATTTAAGTTTGCTGTAACCTCATGACTATTGATGGAGAGAAGAAGGGTGTGGAGGGTTCTCAGTAAATCACAATGTACCCCTGGGACACTCTGACTTAGAAGTTCTGTTTCTGAGATCTCTTGCTGGGAGTTCCCTTGGAGCCATGCCTTTTTATTTATTTATTTATTTGCATCTATCTCTCTAGCAACCCATTGTCTTCTTCCTCCCCAGCCCTCCCCGAACACCCTTTTCTTGTTCACCAGGAGTTGATTGGGTTCCAGCTGTGTTTTCTCTGGTAGGTGATGGACTCCCAATTAGGTGGTCCCCTGCTGGCAATAATAACACATCCCGTTCTGTTCTTTTAAACCCATTAAACTCTGCTCCAGATATTAAGTTGCTCATTTTAAAAATTAAAACTCTGGCACTTTTATGTGATATCTTTCTCTATGGAATTTATTTACACAATATATTTTCCAAATTTTCCCCAGAGACCTTTTTTGACCCACTTTGCAAGTAGCTCAACATGTTAGAGCCAAATTCACTTAGTCTGTTTCCATATTTCCTTTGGTACTATGTAGAAAGGGGGGCAACTACTATTTACTGAGAGGCTCATCTAGACCAGGTCACTTTACCTGCATGTTTCATTGACTTTATGAGGTAGAGACTCTGGTTAGAGAATAAACAATTTGTCTAAGGCTACTCTGTTAAGATGGTAGGAGTCTGGAATGGGACCCACATCTGTCTATTCAAAACCATTGCTCTCTCCTCTGATCAATAAACACATGGGCCAGCCAGTCACCTGTTTTTGTAAGTAAAGTTTTATTGGAAAACAGCCCTGCCCATTTATTTATAGTGGTTTTAAGGCTATAATGGCAGAGTTGAATAACTGTCAAGCCAAAAGTATTCACTAATTTGGCTCTTTACATAAAAATGTCAGTCTCTGAATATATAAAGGTAACTTAATAACTTCAAGTAATCAATGAGAACTTTCTACTTGCAGGGTCTTCTTGATTTCTGTATAACTTCCAAGCTGTTGGAGCTAGGAACTTCATGACTCATTTATGACATTAGGATAGTTTTATTGTTTGTTTGTTTGTTTTAAAACACACACAAAAAGCTGTTTGTTTGTATTAGATTCCAAGAGCTTTTGTTAAATTAGATTATTTTCATAGGTTCTGATTGGTAAGTGTTCTCTCACACATAACTTATTCACAAATATATATCTACCCTATGTTCATTACAACATTATTCAAGGTGGCCAAGACATGGGAACAACTAAAGTGTCCTTTTTTAAAAGAAAACGTATTTTATTGATTTTTTTACAGAGAGGAAGGGAGAGGGATAGAGAGTTAGAAACACTGATTAGCTGCACAACCCCCCCCCCCCCCCCCACTGGGAATGTGCCCTCAACCAAAGAACATGCCCTTGACCGGTATCTGGGACACTTTAGTCCACAGGCCAATCAATGCTCCATCCACTGAGCCAAACCGGCCAGGGCCAAAGTGTCCTTTGATAGATGATTGGCTAAAGAAGATATGGTACATATATGGTACTCAACCATAATAAAAGATTAAATACTACCATTTGCTCAAGCAGTAACCCAAGGCAGAACTGATGGAGCCAACAACACAGTACGCTTTTCTGCTTACTCCTCTTTTTTCTCCCTTATCCGTGGTATAACTTGAGAAAATTTGACACAGATATAGAAGCATGGAAGACAGTTTTAAGAGGACCTGGTACTTAAGAAAGTAAGAATTTCTTGGCTTCTATTTCTTGTCATCATGATTTACTGATAAGAATATTCACATTCTCTGGGACAATCATTTCTATAACTGAAAAGATAACTAAGTATAAGATGCACTGAGATGGTAATAATTCATTCATTCAAGAAATATTTATTGTGCATTTATTTTCAGCAAGAATAAGAAATTAGAATAACTATAAATTTGGTGATTGAATTACAGTTTTTATTAAAATATTTGAACTATTTCCTATCTACAGTATAAATCCCCTTAAAAGTGATTCTTTCTAGTAAAAGGAAAGTACTTGAGGCTCTGTTGTTATGAAGAAATCAGGAATTGTCTTTCTTCTCACCTCTCTCCTCAAACAGTCTTATTAATAAAAATGTCTTAAGAAAATATGTACTTCCATATTAGGATGAAACCCAGAATTTTTAAGCTATAACTCAAAAAGAAAAAAATATTCTGGTAAAAGTAATAATCGAAGTAGGAGAATCAGAAGGAAATGTGAAATGCAGAGTAACAGAGCAGGGGCCTTTCCCTGTTAAAGGGTATTCCAAGAAACTGAATACCCCGAGTTTATCTCAATAGGAAGATTTTCTTATTTAATATTTCATGATTGAGTTTTTACTCTGTGCCAGGGAATGCACAAAGGGGTTGGGTTATAGCTATAAATCAGACAGGAGTGTAAAGCCCAGTGGAGAAGACAGGCAGGTAAACATTAGAGTTCAAGGTGATGTATGCTAAGAGAAAAAATTTGGGGAGCTCCTGGAAGCTTACTTCCTCAAGTGATGGGGGCCGGCCCTGGAAAAAGATAGGTGGAGAGAATGACATTTCCATAGTGCTCTTCTTTTGTCCCGGGTGTCACTTTTACTTGGTGTTCCTAATTTACCTTCTCTTCATATGTGTATGTTCTAAACCTTCAATTAGTTTGCAAACCCCCCAGGTCACAGGACATATTTCCCCTTCAATTGCTGGCAGTCCTGAAGGCTCTGCACAAGGTGGGTGCTCAATAAACATCATCAACCAGCACTAGCCAGAGATGGTTTCTTGCCCAGATGTTCCCAGAGCCTTGCTACACAACCAACCAGCTGGCATCCCCTGGGTTACACTCAAAGCTGACCAGGAGGGCACTAAGAAGGCCATTTCAGGGCTTCTCAGCCAATTAGCAGCCTAACTCCCATCATTGTTAATAAGATTTGCTGAGGTAACCCGCCTGGAAAGATAGAAAAACCCTGCTATTAATATAGGAAGGGCAACAACTTCAGGACAGAACAAAGTCAACTGTTTTACCACCTAAGACATTAACATGATAATGTCACTGCTCCTGCAAGGTGCCTGGCTTGCTTATCAATATGCATATGCCATTTAGAAAGATACAAATGGGCAGGCCATTAGGGTGAACTATTTATATTCTGTTGCTTGAGAACAGAATAGGCTTTCTCCCTTGACCCTTTGTTTCTAGAGCAACATTCTTATTGCTCTAAGGGCCAGGTCTCTGGAAGTTCAATAAGGCAGGGAGGCAAAAATCAAGAGGTTCTAGTAATGGTGAATAGTTTCAGAGAGACCTGAAATTTGATACCTGAAAAGGAGTAAAGAAGTACTATTGAAAATGAAAGTGATGGCCAGATCTGAGGAGCATACTTGGTCAAAGAATTTTGATAGTCCTGTGGGAAATGTTTTTTCTTTTTTTAACTTATTAAGGTATTACATATGTGTCCTTATCCCCCCTTTGCCGCCCCTCCCCCCCACTCTTCCACTCATGCCCTCACTCTCCGCCCCGCCCCATGTCTGTGTCCATTGGTTAGGCTTATATGCATGCATGCAAGTGCTTTGGTTGATCTCTCCCTCTAACTCCCACCCTCCCCTACCTTCCCTCTGAGGTTTGACTGATTGATGCTTCTCTGTCTCTGGATCTGTTTTTGTTCATCAGTTTGGAAATGTGTTTTCTGAAAGGTTTTAAGTAGAGAAGAGTCATGGATAGAGATGTGTTTCAGGAAGGTTAAACTAGAATGAGTGTGTTGGAATAATTCTAGATCCTCATTATTATGATTATAATTTAATTTGAATTTATTTTCTGAAGCATCATATATTCTCCACATGATCACTGTAACTCAGATCATATTAATCTACTCAAAGTTCTTCACTGCTCTACTAGAGGTGTGTGGTGTGGTGGCCCGGAATGAGAAGGCCACTAATGTCTAACATTAGTAACAATGTGTTAAAAGAAAAGCTGAAAGATCAGACCCCAGAGAGTTCTAGATAAGGGCAGCTCTAGAGATCTCAGAATCTGGACTTCTCTAGAGCTCAGCCTTCGAATTACTCAGCTCCAATAATGGTCACTGTCTATAAGGCTCTGCTCAAAATGCAACTTTCTAGGCCACAGCACCTTGTTTTAAACTTAAGTTGTATGGCCACCCCTGGAGTTAGAGGTTGGGTGGCATGATTAAAAATCTCACCAGAATAACAGGGCATAGGGAAAGGGTGCTGAGCCCACAAAACTTAAAACAGAAAACCGTGAAAGCCACAGGACAAAACAAACATATGCCCACTGTAAAAACATCCCTACAATAAAAGTTTATACTTTTTAACATGACAATCGAGGCTCTTTATGAGAGGACCCTATCTTACCTTTCAAATCTGATTTCTTAGAAGTGTCATCCCTGCATAAAATAATTCAGACCCATCAGACTACTTACTCCTTCTGAAACATTTTCATGTAGCCTTGCTTTTGTTTAAATACCGTCTCAGTCTTTATTGTCCACCTTTCTCTTCTCCAAAGCCAAAATCTATTCACCCTGCCCAGCTTAATTTAAATATGATTTCCCCACACCATCAGCTGTACTCAAATGACACTTAGTTCTATCTCTACTATGTCACATTTCTTTTGCCTTGCAATAATTTATTAGCAATACTGTTATCAACAATTTACAATTAAAAAATTAATATATATGTTATTTCATTTAACCCTGTTGTTTTATTGTTCTCAATCTTTTATTGACCAAGAAATGCTTCTCTAAGTTATTGAGTTTATGCCTCCTCAACTAGATTTCAATTCTAAAGGCAAAAGCCTATGTCTACCTGTGTGTCTCCCACAGTGACAACTGTATTTTTGCAATAGCAGGTAGTCAATAAATGTGTGTTGAATAATAAATGAAATATTTAAGTTTATTATAAAATTGTCAGTAGTTTTGGATTTAGAAAAAGGGAGGTCAATGAAGTGAAATGAGCCTTCCTCTTATAGATAAGATTGTAGATAAACCTTGAAAATTATTATTTGGAAAGATAGGGAAGTGATTAATGGAAACCCTCGGTAGCAGAAGAGTATAGGCTGAGCCTTTTTGTGAACTGGAACGGTATATTTTCTTTGATGTTTAGCTTTACAAAGACAAAATCCTTTCAAATGGGATATTAAGCTGTTTAGGGGATGGGTGAGTATGAGGCAAGAATGCTCTAAACAGTGATTTATCATCCACTCTCCTATCCTCCTTATCAGGTGGGTCCATCAGGCAGCTGTCAAGTCTGTTTTTGTGATCTGTGATAGACTTTTAGCATCAGGCTTCCTCAGGCAAATTACATGTGACATTCAGTTTAAAATCGGAGCTATGGTATGACCAATTCTAAAGGTAAATGTGATATAGCAATGGACGTTCTGCTTAACATGGGACTTTCTATAGCTTCCTGGATCTTATACACTATAAGAGAGCATTTATTTCATATTTCACAGATTTAAACATGTTTAGAACTAGAAGTCTTACAAATACTTGAGGGCAAAGATTATCTTGCAATTCTTGTATTATTCATAGCAACCTACATCTCACGTTACTGCTGGTATAACCCCATGTGCATAACAGTCAGAGTCCAGGATTTTGAGTCAGACAGATTTTTGGCTTATCCATAACTCTGCTGCTGGTTTCCTGGATGAAATTGGGCAGAGTATTCGGCCTAAGTTTCAGGTTTTCTATCTCTAAAGTGAGAATAATACTTCCTTCCTAAGTCATAAAGATTAACCAAGCTAGCATATACTGTATAATATATGTGGCACATAGTAAGCCCTTAAGACATGTGCCCACTCCATTTCTACATAGGTGCTTAATAAACACTTAGTGAATTGGATTTAACGACTCACCCAATGGCATAGAAATGTATTCCTGAATTAGTCTGTCATTCAAATACCCCTGGACAATGACTTTGGGGTGGAATGTCAGAGATTCTTGAGTAAGGAAAGCCTTACAATCATGAAAAAGATCTGAAAGAAAAGGAAAAACAAAGCAAGATTGTGCAGGGAGAGTCTCATCTTCAAATGCAGATCTGACCCTGTCTACCAACCCACGTGACAGTTTTAGGACAAAGATGGCCTGTTAGAGGATACTGGCTGCCAGGGAACGGTGCCCGGTGGTTGGCTGAGGGCTGCCTAGGAAGAAAGTGGGCTTGGCTTGAGAGCTGAGGCAGTTCCTGAAGGTGCTAAGGGCTGAAGGCTGCCTGCTAACTGAACTCCTTGTGGCTGAATGACATGTTGTTGTTATTTTTTCTTAAAGGGAGGCCTGAGTGGCACATCCCAAGGCTGTTCCATTAGTTCAAAGAGCAGTTATGATATTAAAAGTTCGTGTAATTCAAAGATAAAAGGACATGGTAGCTAAAAGAAAAAATTTTTTTAAGTGGAATGACAACTTTGATGTATAGGTGCAAACTGTATTCGGAACTAGAACTATATGGGACTTAAAGAAGAAAATTCCTGTATTTTAAGACTCAAATGGATAAAGAAGTCAGTAAAATAAACTTAGATGGATATTGATATATAAATAGAAATAAAGAAAAAATGAGAACATGGGAGGCAAAAAGAACAAAATTAACTTAATTATTTCTGTGTAATGGCAATGCAGTATAAAGGAAACAACATGATTTAGGTAGTCAGATAAATTGTGGGCTCATTCAGAGTTCTGGTGATTGCTAGGTGCTCTTCTACCTTACACAAGCTATTCAGACCCTCTGAGCAAGTTTAGTTATTCAATCCATTCAATCAGTCATTCATCAAATATTTACTGAATGTCTACTATATTTGATACTATACATGATAGTCTACTGTGTCTAATAATGCAAGTATGGTTTCTCTTATGAAACATAGATAATTTTAATTATAAATTTTGATAATTATAAAGAAGTAAAATAATACAAGATGTTATGAAAGAATAGAATTCAAATTGGGCAGTACAATGTACTGGGAGGTAAGGAAAGATTTTATTTGTGGAAATGGCAATAAAATGGAAACTCATGTTTAAATGAGATTAAAAATAGGGAGAAATTACATTTCCAGAAAGAGGCAACAGTATGTTATTAGATCTTAATGGAATAAGGAGGAAACCATATTTCAGGAATTGAAGTAGGCAAGTATGAAGAGGAATCAAGTGATGGGAGATGAGACATGAGGGAGAGAAGATGGCAGAGCTCTTATTTGATAGGTTCTGTTGTCTCTGTGAAGTTCATCAACTCGGGTTTTTCGTGACTGTAGAAGAGATAAAATTAGTAATGGGGAGACTGAGTTTACTGGAGAAACAATAAGATTGCTGGAAGGTGTTTTGTGACCACTGAAATAGGCAATTATAAATTTATATATAGTGATTCTCTTCCTCCATATTTAGTTGCTTAGTTGAAGCATGAAGTCCAGCTATTAAGTTCAATTAAGAATTGAAGCCAACATACTGTTCTGTTTTTATGTTAATCAATTCTAGTATAAACAATATATTCCTGAATCTGTGCTAAACAGTTACTGGGACCAGACTGAAACCAAATCAAGAAACCCAAAACTAACTTAACTGTTAGTTTCAAGAAGTATTTGCTTTGAGAAATATTTGCTCTTGGAAGATAAGATTGTGAAACAACCAAAATAGCTTACTTATCAAGCCTAGCAGCTTGTTTATCAATAGTCACTTCAAGATCCTATGTCTGGGCCTACCAATCCAGGCTCCTGTGTCATAAATTCTGCCATTCTCAATTATTTCCTTAACTTTTCACACTTGCTTTAAAATGACCTAGTGCCAGCATACAGTCCTATAAATATCTTTTTCTGATTTCCCTCTTCTGAGCCCTTTCTAATATCCTGTTAAGATGGTATTCTTCTTTACTTCAGTGATCTATAATACCTTTAGTTTTGCTCAGTCACTGGGTGTTTCTGGTGGTCTTTGTAGGGAGTCAATAGCCAACATAAGATTCGGAGTTCTTCGAAGAGTGGTGATGGAAGGTGTTATTTGCAAAAAAATTGAGGATATTTGCTAGTGTGCTGTTTTAGAGGATTATTGATGAAGACAATAAAAACAATAGGGAACTAACTGCTGGGTTTATCAACTTTGGCACTGTTGATATTTTTGACTGGATGATTCTTTGTTATGGGAACTGTCCTTTGTAGGGTATTTAGTAGCTTCCCTGGCCTCTCTACCCATTCGATAACAATGGTACTTACATATCCAGGGTTGTAAACCAAAAATGTCACTGGACATTGTCATGTTTCTTGGGGACATGAGAATCAGTGGACTACATAGAAAGAGAATGAAGGAATTAATTTATTGGTTACCTAACTGATGTCAAAGGAATATTTTAGTAGGAATTCTTTGATAAATAAATGATCAGAGTATGATTAGGGAGAATGCTTGAGTTAGGTATTTCCAATTTTAGAGTGCAATTTCGGGCTCTATCACCTTTCAGAGTGTGGCCATGGAGACTCGGTGTGTAATATGTGGCAGAGTAGAACACTTGATGGGAATGTTAAATATGTTCATATATGTAAAGTAATTAGTTCAGAGGTTGCCACAATGTGAATAATCAAAAAGTCTGGTTTTCAATTTTTAGCAAAGGTGACTAAAATGTACAAAAGAAGCAGAAATTTTGCATGCAAACATATCCCTGATTGAGTAATAAACAATGAGAATGATGTTGATAATATGAGTCTACATTAATAATAAAAATTATTTTAATAACATTGACATGTCCAAATTTTAAGATACATTGTTTAGTAGGAACAAATTGTCTTCAATGCTAGGGCATGCTGAAAGAAATAACTACTGCATTTACTACCTTGAGTCAATTCTACTGAGGCCATACATATAAGTGTAAGTATTTATTATGACTATACAACAGGATTAGGTTCTGGGATAAACCCAGTGAGTCTTATTTACTCAGTGAATTTTATTAGTTGTCATAAGTTATCTTCAATTAATAAGGTAAAGCAAACACAGAAGTAGTGCAGCTGAAGAGAATCATAGGTAGCTGGGACTTCTATATGAAATATGGTTAGAATGCAATAATCATTAGGGCAGACTATTTCATTTAGGCTATGACTTAATTCTTCATTAACATTAAAAAATCAAACATTATGCCAAGTTTGTGATTGGATAATGTCACCACTAAGCTCAAATCTCATATTTTTTATGCATTCACTGAAAATTGAAGAATGTGACTGGTCTTGACATCTGCAAAAAAACCCCAAAACTTTGGTCTCCTTCTTATCTAGACTCACCTCTGATTTTAGTCCTTTTTTCCTTCACTCCCAGACTTTGAGTTCTAGACCATATTATGCTGACTAGTGCACCAGTGCCTTTTGGCTTTTAGAAACACGTTTTGAGTAAATCCCCACTACCATTTTGAAGGCACAATTTCACTTGAATGGAGACAATCTAGGTTTAGGCCATGGTGATCAAAAGCGAAGCTTTTCTGCCTCTACGCCTTCTTGGAGTTTTTTCTTGGAAGGGATCAAACAAGCCAGTTATTGTAGGTCCTTTACAAGACCTGCTGATGGCTGCCTTTTTGCAGCTAAGTAGAGACTCGGTGAAGAATGTGCATTGTGTCCCATAACAGGTATTTTTCCTTAATTATAGGGGATATTTTTGCTTGAGCATGAGCCCTCAATAATACCAGTAGAATTATACTATTTAGATTGTGACATCCCAGAGGTAGGCAACTATTTTCTCCCAAAATGTTTACATTGCATTTTAGAGGGGGAAAAAATCATGAAAGAGACTTTAATGGCACTTTTCTTTATATAGAATTTAAAAGAGAAAACAAATCTTAGAAAAACATTTTTCCTGTGGTCTCACTATACTTAGTACAACTACAAGAAGTTCTCTCTCTTCTAAAATGCACAATTTTCTTTTCTTCAAAATCTATATACTTATATAGTTTTTGTGTCATTTTTTTCCCCAGAAAAGGGGGAAAAAGGCCCTGAAAATAGACCCAACTTACCAGGCATCAGTAAACTATATGCAGAGTCTCAATTTCAGGCTTAGAAGTTTGGAGAAAGTAGATTCTTTATAAGTTCCCACTTTAAGTATATTTCTTATTTATAGCCATAGCTTTCTCCAGGATTTAAAGTAAAGATAATAGAACAAAATAAACTCCTTCCCCATACTTGAATCCCAATTTGAAATATTCTGACTCCCAAATTTATTCATGTTCCATTTATTATTTTGGGTTTTATTGAGAGAGGGTAAAGGAAAGAAATAAGGAAAGTATGAGGCGCATAATGGTTCATTCATACAACGATATGAATCTCAGACCACAAGCTCGAGTGTGTAAGAAATGTGACCTTTTCCCCCCCTATTTCTAGTTCAAGCGGCCACTTAATCAAGTGCTTCATCTCAATTGATCTAGACTCTAGCGTAATCGCAATCATTTCAGGGCTCTGGTTCTTCTTTTAGAAGTTGTGTTCAAGGTCTTATGGGACTTATGAGCACCAGCTATACTATACTAACTGGCTTGTTTGATCGCTTTCAAGAACATTATAAATATTGGCACTGGCCTATGTCATTGTCTTCTACACTGGCATATATGGAGATGCCTTGATTCCCACTTGTCCTTCAGTAATCAGACATGCTGGCCACTATGGCACCTGCTTTGTGCATGATTGCCAGGTCTCTACAGGTCAGGGTCTCTCAGGTATTTCTAGATTCTTATGCTTTTGTGTGAAATATAATATTATTTATATTTTTAATATTTTAAGATCAGAATATTTATGTGCTCAAGAAGTATTTGTTGAATTTAAACTCTTGTGAACTTTGAGATGAGTTTTAAATCATAGTTGTTCTTTGTCAGATGAGAAAGGGTCCTTATTCAAGTTTTTATTCCAGTTGACTTTGAAGAGTAGCCTAGGGCTGAAAGACTATGCCTGTGGTAATAAATATACCTTCAACTGGTTATGAAGAGTGTCTTCTGTTTCTTAAAGTACTTTGGTCAACACATTATACATCTGACAGACACACAAATACAAATATAAAACAAGCCCGGCCAGTGTGGCTCAGTGGTTGAGTGTCATCCCATGAACTAGAAAAACAAGGTTCAATTCCCAGTCAGGGCACATGCCTGGGTTTTGGGCTCAATCCTCAGTGGGGGTCGTGCAGGAAGCAGCCGATCAATGATTCTCTCTCATCACTGAGGTTTTTTTATCCCTCCTTCTCCCTTCCTCTCTCTGAAATCAACTAAAAAAACCAACCAAACAAAAAAACCCCCACAAACCCACAACAAATATGAAACAAGTTTAATAGGATCAAAACAAAATAACAAGGAGGACATTTTAAAATATATAGTGCCTCGGTTAGATTTTTTTTTTCTGAGCCTTTGCCTGACAGAAGGGTCTCCTGCATCAGGACTGATAAGAGTTAAAATGAAGTTTTACAAGTTTACCCAAATGATGACCTCAGTACTTAAACGGTCAATCAATTCATGTTTTTCTGAAACAGCATGATCATTTCTCAATTGTAGTTGCATTAGCAAGTTCCCATTAGAGTGCAGGCTATTAAACAATTAAATAAATGTTGCCCATCTGTGCACCAGCAATTTCAGTGACTTATTGTACAGTTAATCAGAATGCTTAATCAGCGTGTCAGTGGTTACCCACTTGGCTAGGGGCACAAGCATTTTATTTGTGTTGGGAATTGCAGAAATAAAGTTGGGTGAAATAATTTCACCATGGGAGCGAAGGCAGCTAGAGATTAAGGCACTTTGTTGTCTTGGTTAATGTGAAGAATATGTAGCTTTTTTGTTTTTATTTTTGTTTTGTAACATTTGCCTCCACCCAGGCCATAGCATTTGAAATGTGCATGACAAACATCTGGTCAATTCCTCCAGGGTGTTGTCAGGTTCTGTCAGCATCCCATTTCACCCAGTCTGAAAAAAAACACTTCACATTTACATTATACCTTTACCTAATGAGCAAGGAAGTAAAAATAAAAATTATGTAAACCTGGGAAGAAATAGAGATTCTTATGCACATCTGCAAGACTAAAAGGAATATTCTAGTAATGTTGGCAGGTTGTCTGAAAATCCTCAAAATTTTCATTGCACTAATCGCTTAAGGGGTTGACTGACAGCAATAGCATCTTGCAGCCATGTTCTTCTCAAAGGTGCTGAAATATTGGTGCTTAAGTACACGAATGCTGTGCTAGAAGGCAGCATATTCACCTTGCTTTATTCCAAGGATGCATAGGAGGATAACATAGGAGCTCTTTCCAAATGAGGAAACGCGTCAAAACAACCATTGCCCTTAACCAAAGACCTCATTATCAAGAGACTGTTGTTAAAAATACAGTTATTTAAAAGAAAGAGAAAAATAAGCAGTTTGAGGCAGTAGGATGGAAGTAAACTGAGTGGCAGAACATGAATTTGGTTTTAATAAAAGTAATATGCATGTATTACAATTACTTTTAAATGCACGTGCAGAAAACTCAGAATAACTTTGATTTAGACCAGACATACCAGTCAGTAAGAGCTTACTTTTCTCTCATGTAAAAGTTTGGAGCTATGCAGTCTAGGGCTCGTATGCCCTCTCTGCTCCTCAAAGTGCTCAAAGACCCTGGTACTTGCTGGGTCTGCTTTCTCTACTACGTAGCTTTCATTCTTATGTTTCAGGCAACAGAAAAGAGGAACACATGTAATGGAAAGGAGGGAAAAGTGCAGATGCCTTTTAAAGATGTTTTCTGAAGACTGCCACACATTTCTGAGCATATCTCCTTGACTAGAACCTAGCAATAGATGACATTTTAATGCTTAGAGGAACTGAAAAGTGTTCATTTTGGATGGTCATGAATTCTGCAAAATATCAGAGAATCTATGTCTATAAAAATAATACTAAAAACACAGTAGGTAGAACATTTTCTACACTCCAAAACTCTCATTCTGCTCCACAAAGGTAATTCCTTTGACTGTTTCTGTTGGGTTCTTCTAATAGTTATTTGCATAACTCTAAACAGTTTTAAATTCCTTTCTTTTCAGTGTATTAGGCTGTGAACTTTTCCTGAGAAGGAGGGATTATTGTAAAGTCTGTTCATTTGGGTTAATTGCATTTTAAAATAATCAGACAGGGAGAAGGCAGACAATATTAATATCTACCCAAATGCTAAAATGAGGAGGCCATACACTGTGGACCAGTCCTCCCAATAGGAACAGTGAGGACCCCAGGTGTCCACCCTCAGCTTCAGTTACTTGTGGTTATACTCCCAGTTATAGTTTATTATAGTGAAAGAATACAGACTGAAATTAGCAATGGGAAAAGGCTTCTGTGGCAGAGTCTAGAAGAGACCAGGTATGGAGCACATACTTGCCTTCCCCCAGTGATTTAAATGGACAGCACTTACTGCTCCAGTAACAGTGTGTGAGTGACAGTATACATGGACTGAATGTAGGAAGCTCACCTGAGCCTTGCAGTTTTTTTTTCTTAATTTATTTATTGGGACTTGGCCATGTAGACATGGCTGATCACCCCTGTGGCTTACCTTAGCCTCCAGCCCCTATTACTAGGTGACCAAAGCCCCCACCCTTACCATATTATTATCATAGACTATCTGGTGTGGCCAGAAACCCTCAGGTAAAGGAAGACTATTATCATACAGGGTATTCAAAGGCTTATAGGTTACTTCCCAGGAGCTAGGGACCAAGGGTCAGACTTTTAATTGCACAAGGTTAATTCTTCACTGTACAGACCCTAATGTTGCTAGACAGGTCACTCAACTTCTTTAAAGAACAGTTCTTCAGCTCATCCTATACAAACAGTGCACCTGCACAGGCAGGAATGAAGGGGATCCCATTCAGGCTCTGCTCTCTGTTGCTCCTACTTAAATTATGAGCCTAGAGGCATCTGCAGGCTCCACCTGCAGCATCCCTTGTGATACTGTGCATTGATTCCATTTCTCCATGGTTTGTCGATAGGATGTCATACACCTTCCATATTTCAGAAACACATCAACTTACCTGTGCCTGTAATGATCTTTCTTTCCTTATCTGCTTTGTTATGGATGTATTCCCTTTTGAATTTTTTTACATCATTTCTATAGGGGTTAGGAAGGATTTGAGATACTCAGCTCAGCTCATTGTGCTAAACTGAGGGGTAAAACATGACGTTTTGCACACTAACTTTGAAAGAAATTTAAAAAAAATTACTTGTGCCAAAACAATTTATTGCTTGGAATTACATTTTTCTCTCTCTCCCTTCCTTCCTTCCTTCCTTCCTTCCTTCCTTCCTTCCTTCCTTCCTTCCTCTCCTGTTCTTCCTCCTCCTCCTATCTTTACATTTTACAATAACTTACAAAATGCTTTTCAATTAGAGTTGACATTAAACATTATATTAGTTTCAGGTGTTTAGCACAGTGGTTGGGCACTTACATAAATTACTAAGTGAGTCCCCTGATAGCCTGGTACTCACCTGACACCATGTATGGTATGGAATTCTATTTATGACTTGCTTTTCCTTTGCGGATATGGGAACTTCCATGTAAGTAAAAACCTGTAAGAAGTCATGTCACAGAATCCTGCTAAGAACTACCACTTTCTGGTATATCATTATGGTGAATATAAGGTTCTTTAGCACATTAAAGATGATTACAAATTATTTGCCCATATCTTATCAAGAGAAGCATCTATGTCCCCTTCCCTCCAATATGTTGACAAATAAAATATGGTGGAATTGTTGCCATGCTAGTTTCTTAGTCCAGGTCTTAAAAGACTGGCATCTTGCCCTAGCCCGTTTGGTTCAGTGCATGGAGCATTGGCCTATGGAACAAAGGATTTGATTCAGGTCAAGGGCATGCACCTAGGTTGCAGGCTCCTCCCCTGCTCTGGCTCTGGTCAGGGTGCGTGCAGGAGGCAACCAATCTATGTCTTTCTCTCACATCGATATTTATCTCTGTCTTTTCCACTCTCTCTAAAAACCAATGGAAAAATATCCTTGAGTGAGGATTAGAAAACAAAGACCAGTATCCTTTCCATCCTATATCTTAGGACAAAGCCATCATGTAAGAAATTACTAAGCTAACCATGATAGAGCAAAAAATGAGAGATGTCCATCCATTAAGAGGCATGTGAAGGATGAAGCCATCCTAGGCATTTAATCCCCAGCAGATGCAACATGGAGAAGAACTAAAGAAGCAGTTGATAGTCAGAAAGTAAGCCCCAGACATATGGCTCTAGTCACATTCTCAGCAACTTCCAGCCATTTAAGTCACCCCATCTGAGGTCCTAGTTATCTTGGAGTGGAGTCAAGCTATCATCTGTATGCCCTTCTCAAATATCAGATCCCCCAAAATGGTGAGCATGATCAACTACTTGTCCTATCGATCTTTTATGCAGCAGCAGATAACTAGAACAGGTTTTATAAGCCAGGACTTTTCTTTTTTGATAAGAATTCTGTGCTTTTCGTATTAAAAATCCCCCCTATTTCTCTAGGGAGAGATCTGGATGTTGGAGCTAAAGGAGACATTTTCCAAAGGCAGGTTATTTCTTTGTATCACCTAAAGCTTATTATATTTGTAGTCCAACAGATATAAGGTTTATATTTAGTTTACCAATTAATGGATTAGGGTATTACTTCATTTATAGCATGTTAAATGATGCATAACTGTAATACAATACAAATGAAACATGATGAAGTGCAGAAATGTATATACAAATTTGATTCAATATGTTCCCTGTTTCTCCTGCCCTCTGTCAGTGTGATTGCTTCTGAATAATCCATGTCTCTAATTATCCTTCTCTCTGCTTTGCATATAAATGGCTAATTAGATAGCACCCCTGTCAGTTATGAAATACATAATATCCAAAGGTACACTCCGTTAGAAATTTTATTTGGGATAATGGGTTGTGCTAACCAATTGAAAAACCATGAGGTTCAAATTTGGTGAATTGTTTGATGATTTAATTCGAAGTTAACAATGTCACTTGTGAATTAAGATATTGATCTAAGTCAGCAATTTTCAACCTTTTTCATCTCATGGCACATGTAAACTAGTTATTAAAATTTTGCTACACACGAAAACAAATATTTTTTGCTGATCTGACAAAAAAAGGTATAAATTTTATTCATTCAGTCTGGTCAGCTGTTGTTGTATTGGCTGTTGTCATTTTTGTATTTGAAAATCTAAGGGAAAAGAGATCATTGCCTCTGACTAAATAGTCAGGTATTGCATGATTTAAAAATCCTTGCAGTGCAGGGTTGAAAATCATTGGTCTAAGTAATGTACTTATTTCAAGTTATCTGTAGAAATGAGAAATGTTTAGTCAATTTGCCATTTTAAACTGAAGTTGTTTCTATTTTAGGCATTTCATAAAATAATTATTTGTATAATTTAAAGTTATATTTGAATATAATTTAGATGAGTTTAAAATATTTTCCATGAACACTTTGTAGATATCTTTGAATGTTTTCTATAATACTGGAAATATTTATTTTTCTCTCACTATTCTCTGTTTAGCTTATGGAATTGTCTCTTTGTTCTTGGGTATTAACAAATTTCACTATTAGATGTCTTTTTAAATAACAATTTTAGCTCTCTTAAACTCCCTCTATATGATGACTCAGAACGTTTTTAGCTTAGGAATTTTAAAAATTATTTTTCTTTATTATTACTTTCCTGTCCATTCATCTCGTAGATCTAATCTCCACATCTCTTAACTTAAATATGTATGATTAAATATGTATTTAAGTGTTAAATATATATTTAAATGTTAAATATATGTTTAAGTGTTAAATATATTTAAATATTTTATATATATACTAGAGGCCCGATGCATGACAATTCATGCACTGGAGGGGGGGGTCCCTCAGCCCAGCCTTCCCCTCTCTCACAGTCCAGGAGTCCTCAGGGGTGGGAGGTGACCCAGTGATCAGGAGAAGGTGACACCCCCATCACACTTCTGCTGCTGCCACTGCCGGCAGTGCAAGCCTTGGCTGGCCCTGGTTACCTGAGCCTCTGGCGGCCTTGAGTGGCTAGGAAGCCACCATCTGAGGCCGCTGGGGGCTGAAGGGACTGGGGGACTCCGGAGACAGGTGCTGAGTGCCTGCCGTCCCAGTGGGGCTAAGGGGACTGGGTGCCACCATCTTTGAGGGTGGGCCAGTCAATTAGCATATTCCCTCCTTATTGTCTGTGGGCACTGTCATCTTTGCAACAGCGTGAGGGTCAATTAGCATATTCCTTCTTTAATAGATAGGATATATATATATATATATATATATATATGTATATATATATATAAATAATTTTTTTCTTACTGTTCTTTTTGTCTTGTGTTATAAGAAAAGTTTTGACTTGATCTTTGGTTCATTAATTTGATTTTTAATAGGAATTGTTCTACTATTTGGCCTTTAGTGAAGTTTCCTACAGCCTGTCCCATTCCTCATCCATCTATGACTTATCAATTGCTTTGCAACAGAATGCTGCAAAATCTAGGGCTTAAACAAGCAAACACTTATTATATCATAATTTCTGTGCATCTGGAATCCAGCATGGCTTGACTGTGTTCCTCTGCTTCAAGGTGTCTTATAGCACTGCAGACAGTTGTTGGCCATTGCTGAAGTCTCATCTGAAGGCTCATTTGAAGGATTATCTACTCTCAATGTGTTGTTGGCAAGCTTCAAAGCTGTTGGACAAAGGGTCTCAGTTGCTTTTTAACTGTTGCCCAGAGGACTTCCACAGTTTCCTTGCTATGGGGGCTTCTCCACAGGGCAGCCCACAACATGGCAGCTAACTTCCATCTGAGTGAACAAGCAAGAGAATCAAAGAAGAAGAGCAAGATGGAAGACACAGTCTTTCTGTAACTCAATCTTTGAAGTACTATTCACCAATTTTGTCATATTCTATTTGTGAGAAGAGAATCACTAGGTTTAGCCCATACAAAAAGGGAAGGTATTAAACAAAGGCATAAATAGCAGGAGGTAGGTTCACTGGGAACTATCTTAGAGGTTGCCTAATGCATACCCCCCACCCATTACATGGATTTTAATAACTATAACCGGTACAAATTCTTATTGCTTTTAAAATAGTAACCAGTTAATTTTTAATAAATGCATAATCCTTTTGAATCTCTCAGAGGGTGATAATTATAATTATTTGAGCATCCCCTCAGATTTCTGCAACATCAGTTTAATTCTGTGTTGCGTTCTTTCAATTGTTTAGTCTATTTAGTGATTGGTGCATAGCTTTTCACATTTATAATTAAAGAATTAGTTTGATCAGTACTGCAGGTCGTCGACATGAGAAAAAAATCTGTATTCTACTGTAGTGCTTACAAATTCTGATTTGAAGGCTCTGGCTTGTGTGGTCATGCAGAGAGGGGCTGAGTGGAAAGAGAGCGTGGCAGGTCCATGAAGCATTTGTCTCTTGAGCACAGTTGAAAAGTTATTTGAGAAACTCCTCTTTTTCTCTCTGGACCAAAGCCCATGCTGGGTCTTTCTACTTTTAAACAGAGAAGACTACTTGAGGTTTAACCTGAGGGCAGTTACTTTGAGAGGAGCCTCATGCAGTTGCTCTTTCTGTGGTCTTTAATTAATTATACCAGAACCTGCCCCATGGCTCACTGCAGTTTTCAACCCTCTGGCTTTGCTGTGAAGTTAGGACATGGCTTTTCCAGGAAAAACTTTATGAGGTTCTCTCTCTTTCTTATAGAGATTCTCTATCAGTGGAGTTTTCTAGTAACTCTCCTTTGATTATCCAGAATATCTTTAAGTTGTGCTCTAACCAATAAAAATCCAATTATATGCCTTTTAATCTAGCTCAAGTTGTCAAATCCTTGAATGCTTTAAAAGAGAAATCCTGTCATTTGTCATTTAGTTTTATCATTTAGGATTCATCTTATCTTGGTACTTCATTATGCTTGGGCAATGTACTAAGGCTGGCATGTCATTACATTTTAAGTCAGATTCAATTTATATGGTCATATTTATTAAGTCAAATGAAATTTTAAGTCTATTATACTCTAGCATGCATAACATTATGAAAATATTTTAGTTCACATGAAACTTTCTAATAAAGGGCATTTGGAGCTTTAATTTTTGACCTCACCAAGTTGAGTACATTGCTGGTTATATCTTTGTGCTAGATATGTTAATTTCAATACATAAGAGTTCTAAGTAAACTCCGAGTTGGCCTCAAGCAAAATTGTGAAGTATAGAATTTGTCCTCATTACATTGCTCATTTGAGTTTCACATTTGCACTCAGACATTTAGTGAAACTTGCCAACTGTCCTAGATATTCTTCCAAATTCTGTCCTCGGAACAAGTCAAACTACTACAACATAACTTATTTTTAGCTCAGTGTAACAGTAATAGTTAACAGTTATTGAGTACTTTAATATATACCAAAGACTGCACCAGGCACATGGCCCACATTGCCTTATATAACTATAAAAATATTTCCCTGCTGAGATAATATAAATTGGTGTGGGCATTTTGGCAGTGTATATTAAAAATAAAATTTAAAAAATCTTTAGCTGATGTTTCATCAACCTATTTTTTTTTTTTTTAGAAAACACTTTTATATCTGCATATTGAGACGTTCAAGGTAGTTCATTCAAGCATATTTACATCAAATAAAAATCAAAAGACTATGAATCCACAATAGAGCCTTAGTAGACATAGAAATATTAAGAAACAATTAAAAATTTTCCTACTCTATAGGTACTAACGTGGATATAACTCCAGAAACTATGCTGAATAAGAAAGCAAGTTAAATAACTTTAGTTCTTATACTGTAGAGTATATGATCAATTAATCAATGATCTATCTATAAAGTCTATAAGAGCAAACAATCTACAAAATTGGTTATAACTGCATAGTAAAAGTTTTTTTTAAAAAATTCAAAAAATCAATAAAAATGGTTGCCAGGATCAAAACTGCATCTGCAGATGGTAGTCAAAGGGAATTTCTATTTGTGATGTTTACAATTTCATGAAATGAACATATTTACATATTTCAAATTTTAAAAAAGTATTTGACAGTTGCTTTCACTTAATTATTTTTTTAAAATATATTTTTATTGTTGATAGTATTACTTGAAGAATTTTTAAGAAAAGACAAAAAAAAAAAAAAAAAAGGAATCCACAAAACTGTTGTTGAAACATAATGTCCTCCTTTTATCTTGGCTTGAAACCTTAAGGGTACCTGTAGGGTTTCATTTGCAGGAGGAGGTTGCATTATACAAAGAGCAAGGAGCAACTCTACGTACCAGGTCCATTTTATCTTTAAGGTTATTTCATCTGGATCCAAACTTGTCAGTAAGGTGTGATTATTACTAATTTTACAGATGAACAAACTAATGACTTGAAAGGTTTTATATACAATTTGCCCCAAACCCTATTGTTTGTTAGTGTGAGTATATAACAGTAAGTCATGGGTGTGGAATAAAGCCTCTAGCACATTGTGCAGGCTCATGCTGTCTGTGGAAATCTCTAGATTTAGAGAAATCAGGCAGACCTGTTGCTAATCTCTCTCCCTCAAATATCCTTGCAGTTCCTTGTTCGATCGTGCCCTGCACGATCATTCTTTTACTTTAACTCTTTGATTCTTGTTTAAAAGTATGTATGCTTAGAAAAGCTATCTCTTAAAGACAAACTTTTTATATGGTGACAGACTCTAAGGTGGTCCCTGGTGACCCTAGCCTTCTAGAGGTCATGATTTTGTGTAATTCCCTTTCCTTGAGTGTGGGCAGGACCTATCACTTTCTTCTGACCAACAGAATATGACAAGGTTGAAGGGATGTCACTGTCATGATTATATTACCTTCTATAAGAGTCCATCTTGCTGGATGACTTGCTCTAGCCATCATCTCCTTTCTGGCCTGTTGAAATAAGCAATGTTGGAGAAGTCTACAGGACAAGGTGTCCTCTAGAAGCCCTGGAGAACCTCTGACCCACAGCTAGCCCCGAACGGAAGCTCTTCATCCTATAGCTATAAGGGCAGAGATTCTACCAACCAACTGAGTGAATTAGAAGCAGATCCTTCCCCAAACAAGAATGCAGCCTTGTGTGTCCCTATGTAAAGGACCCAGTGAAGCCTGGTGACCAGAAACTGTGAGATAATAAGTGTATATTTTTATGAACCACTAAATTTGTGGTAATTTGTTACACAGCAATAGATAACTAATACAATCAACCAGGCCTAAATTACCGTGAATGAGTTTCAAATCTCCTTACAAATTAGACTTAGTAATTTTAAAGGAGAATAGAAAGAGAGAACTGGATCCACAGTATCTGAGAGTGTGAATAGAACTGTCACTAAGAGAGGGTAATGTGTGTGGGAAGAAGATAGTGACTGAAGGTTTCTGGTGATGATCTTCGTTAGCTTCTCAATGTTATCCAAGGCCAAACAGAGAATATATATTGATTGGATTTCCCGATTCTATTTTTGAACATGAATAAAAACCTCCAGGAAATGACTTCTCTCTCAGCAACTATTAAACCTCTTGACTAGTTCAAGTCATCTAAGTAGAGATAGATGGCTAAAGGCTATAGAAGCATTTGTTTTTGAAGATATTACAAATCTGATGTGGGTTATAATCTCCAACAGAGACCATGTCCTATTGGTAAAACTTTAATGATATTCTGGTATCACGCTGATCTTGATCATTGTATTCCATCTCTTCTAAGTGGATGTCTCTGCTCTGGGGTAATTACCTGCTGCTGTGGGTTTTCAGCTGTTTCATTGAATCTCTTTCTTGCTGATGACAGGAGAATTATATTTATCTTGAACATTGCCCTCTTTCACTCCACAGTGTATTGCTCCTGACAATTCCTCCTCCCATCCCCCCTCCGTATTCTGTTAAATGTCAGATAATCAACTGTCTCATTCTAAGGAGCATCTCAGGGTTTAGACTCTTAGGTTTCATGGTTCCTGTCCTCTGCACTATTTACTTAGCTATGAAGAAACACAGAAATACTTGGATCTGGTGCAAGAGATGTTTGTATATCATTTGCATTTAGTAAATACATGAATTGCAAAATGAGTAATTCCTCCCTGTATAAGTCTGCTTCTATAAAAGGAGGGAAATTTGGAGCACGATAGACCAGGAATTGAATATTGGTTCTGCCACTTGCTTTCTGGTTATGATCTCCTTAGACTTCAATTTCCTTATATTAAATGATGACACTAACTACCTCAAATATTGTGAGTGTGGGGTCAATTAATAGAAATATTGAAATGTAGATGACTACTTGTAATTCAAAAGAGGTCAAATAGAATTTGATTGAGCAGTACTTAATGGCAGAATATTCTAAAATCTCTATCCTTTCTCTCTAATCCTAAATTGGAATTTATATAAAGAGTTAGTTGTACACAAGACTTAACCATTATCCCCTTGTGACATCTATTTAAGATCCTTTATGATACAGAATAACTTCCTCTACATATTACATTTTTCTTTATCTCAAGGAAGGGGTCTGATAGAAAACAGATGGATGAAAAATGACTATTTTGTGCAACTTCATATTTTTGACGTATTTATACTAGATGATGGAAGAACTCAAGGACTTAAAACATTATGATGATGGAGAGTGAAAAGTGTGGAATAGTTTGATGTTATAGCTTAGTTGAAGTTGTTTTAAATCATGGAATGAAATATAAAAAGAGAGAGATTAAGGGAGGGGGAGGAAGGAAGAGGATGAAAGGAAGGAATGAAGGAAGGAAAAAAGGAAGTAAAAAAGAAAGGATGGAGGGGAGGAAGGAAAGAAGGAAGGAAGGAAGGAAGGAAGGAAGGAAGGAAGGAAGGAAGGAAGGAAGGAAGGAAGGAAGGAAGGAAGGGAGGAAATCAGACAATGGGAAGGAAACCAGCAATTATATTCTACCTTACTTCTCTTTATGATGGAGTTTCCAAGACTTAGGGCATACTAGTACACTGCTCTTCCTATCCCCTTGCCGCTATTCCCCCTCAACCCATCTGATTCTTGGAGGATTATTTCTCTGGCCCTGCTGACATGCACCCCAGGGCATATGCTGCCCTCCTGTGAGCAAGCTCCATCTGCCCTGACTTCCTCTGCATGCCTGTCTAGAAGCCTAAGTTGTATTTACCTTGGAGAAGTGTTTCCTGTTCATACACTAACTATGGACCAAGTCTGGCTTGTGGAAGCCAGAGAACTTCTATACCATGCAATGGGCAAGAACCACATCTTCTCTGACAAAGTCTGAATCCTAGACTTGTCCTTTTTTGGGGGGGTTACTCTCCCTAAGTCATAGGGTATTCTTAAGGATTATCTCTATATCTTTTTTTTTTTAAGTTTTCATTTACTTTATTGAATAAATATTTTTTCTCTTTTTTTATTGTTTGAAGTATTACAAATAGTAGTACATATGTCTCCTTTTTTATTTTCCCCATTGACCTCCCCCCAGCTTCCCCTACCCCCCAGTACATGCCTTCACCTGCCTGCCCTCCCCCCACCCCAGTGTCTTGTATCCATTGGTTATGCTTATATGCATGCGTACAAGTCCTTTGGTTGATCTCTTACAGCCCCTCGTCCAACCTCCCCTGCCTTCCCACTGTAGTTTGACAGTCTGTTCAATGCTTCTTTACCTCTGTATCTATTTTCCCCCCATTTCTTTCCTTTAAAAAATTTTGCCTCTGCAGACTAGAAATAAACATATAATAACAAACAAAAAATGTTTGAGTCCCAATTTCAATGTCCAACAGTTCTGAGTCCCCGTTTCAATGTCAAACAGTTCCTTATGTATACATGTCAGCAATGATATCTGGATGGTGGGCACATGGTGGCAATGCAGGTCTGACCCTCTCTGGTTTGGTCCTAGGCAACCTGCAGTGGTGCACAGCTGCTGACTGCTCATGTGGCAAGGCGTCATCAGCGTCTTCCATCTCTGGACTGCTTTTCCTCTTGTCTTCGTGGTTGGAGCAGACCTGTCAATTCCTCTCTGTTGCAGGAATCCACATGGTCTTGGAGTTGTTTTCTGAAAATATACAAACATATTCTCGACCAAAAGTTAATAAAGGAATCTTTTCTATATAATTGATTTGGGATCCTTTTTATTTTTGCCCAAACCATTTTCCTTTGTCTTATTTAGACCCCATATGTGTTTTCATGGGTGTCTTGCTGTTAGCATTACAAATGAAAATTAATTTTGTAATCTCTATATATTTATGGCCATTCCCTTGTTTTAGTTACTAATGCTTTATATTAAACTTCTATTCAAATTATTGGGTAAGTTCTATCTAGTGTTTGGATTTTGACTGATTTACCAGGTACATGTTGACCCTACACCATGATCCAACATCTCCATGGGACAACATGGGAATATAAAACTATTTGAACTCATCTCTTTGAGGGTAAGTCTTAACTTTCTCATCTGCAAATGTGAATAATAATAATTCAGAGCTGAATATGAAAGCTTTATACATTTCAAAGTACTCTCACATTCTGGGGAAAGCTTGATCTTTTAATGGGAATGAGATTCTTAGCTCTTTACCCAGTTAACTCCTTATTTTTCTTAGGTCTATTTGGGTATCCCCACTATTCAGGAAGCCTTTTCTGAGTCAATAGGGTTGGCTTAGGTGCTCCCAGGTGTGAGAGCACTCAGTCTTCTGCATTAAACTGCTGGTTTAAAAATGTTGTAATCTAGTTGAGGTCAGGGGATATTTTTGTTGTTCTTGTTGAGTCCTCAACTTTTAATGCCCAACAAATAAGAGGCATCTTATAAATACTCTTTGGATGAATAAAATAATCCTGACTGGGGAAGTCAGTGGGTCAGAAAGGCAAAGAAACACAAAAGCCATTTTAGAAGAATTAATATAATTTTCCCAAGAGAAAAAACACACCTCAGAATGTTATTCCAAACACAGAGAGTATTTTAAATGGTGGCACAAAGAGCATGACTTTCTGAGAAAAGTGAAATTGTCTATGGCGCGCAGAGCTTGTGGTAACTTGGAGGTAGTGAGTCCATTGGTGGGAAGTGATATTGGAAAAAATAAACTGAGCTACTTAGCTTGGACTTATACATTAGGCCTTGGAGAACCATCAAAGACTTAAAGCTAGACATGGCATGAGAAAAATAAAAGGGGAATATGTTCCAGAAGGTAACTCGTGCAGTGTGTGGTAAGTTTCTCTGAAATAGAGAAAGAAAAAAAGGCTTTAAATGGAAAGTGATTGATCTACTTTTTTGGGGCATATAATCCAAGGGTTGCCATCCTCTGCTACATGCTAAATCAAAAAACCATAAGAAATAGTGACATTCTTCAAGACCTCAGGGACAGCCAAAGAATAATGAAGTCATGAAATGAATGAAATGGTCATATCATATCAGAATTGCCCTGGAGATGCCTAAGCAGTTGGGTCTGGAACATCATTCAAATAGAATATATTATGAGTGGTATCTTATGGAGTTGCACAAGTTGGTATCCGTGGGGCTCACAGAGACAGGATTTTAGAATTTAATTAGCTTTCTTTAGAATGTGTCACTGTAATATAAATATTAACTAGCCAGGTGCCATGAACATTTATGGGATTTTGGCAACCACAGAACTCTGAGATAAATCCAGCTGATAAATTTGCATGCAAAAGAGAGCTATTTGGAAATTTTAGTAGAGTCTAATTATTCTTACTTAATGCACTAATCCACAGTTTTTTAAAGGAACTATTTTGAGGTGTCCTATTTATGAGACAGGAGGAGTAAACATGTGAAAATTCCTATAGATTTTAATCTATTGAAATTTAGTTTTGAAAGAGTCCCTTTCATGGTCTCTAACTGCATCACAGGAACAATCTAACAAAACAGAAAATGAAATTGCTATGTTCACATCTTTCTTTGTACCCTAAAATCTGACATTTAAAGCTAAATGCCCTTTCAGATTTTTCAATTAATATTAAGTAATGGCCTTGGGGAAAGGACATCTGTTCTCAATCAGCATTTTGGAATTTCTTTTTTTTTGTGATGCACAAGGAAAAAATAGATTTGTGAACTTGTAAAAATGTTGATGTTATTGTGTCAATAAATAGACAACAGTATGAATTATTATGTTATTAGTGCAGGCTTCTTGATTAAAGTCAATGTGATTGTATCATGATGACTTATCACATGCCTGAGGTATGCATTAAAGACTTCAGATCACACATGCCTTGCCTAGTTTTATTGTCTAATTATTTATATTTATTATTGCTTGTTGAAAAAGTAATCTTCATAAAATTTAATAGAAATTTGTTATTTTTTATTTAAAATACTTTTTCTTATACTTCATCTGGGCAGGTTTCTGCTTCCTGCCACTCAGCAATGTATCATCTCAGAAAAAAACAGCTTCAGATAAGAAAAAATGATGATACAACTTTTCACATGTATATTCTCACTCAGAGTCTCAAAGCAATTTACAAACATTGATTAATTAGGTTCGAAGGCATTCTCCTGGGTTACATAGCTGCTAATTTCTTCCATCTGTCAAACAGGATGTATGAAACTTGTTTGTACAACCTTTTTTTTTTTAATCCCCTTTGTGCTCCACTGGATTGCAGTCTCTAAGTAACTAAAGAGAAGAGATAAACTATGTCAAATGCTACCAATAGGTTAGGTAAGATGACGTGTAGGAATTCATTATTAATCATAGAGATGACAGGGTACACCAGGATCTGATTCTAGTGCTATGTGCCGAATTAACCATGACACTAACTTTAACATCATCACCAGCTTCCAGACAAACTCAGGGGATGAAGAGCTTCTATAAGAGCTTCTCTATAGCATGTGCATCACAAAAAGTATATGCAGCTGAGAAAAATTAAGGAGTATACATTTTTTTCTAATAATTATTATCTACCATACCCAGGGCCCAAGACAGAGAAAAATGATGACTTTTACTTAAAGCAGTTTACATGACTAGGGAATGGAGAGTCCAGAACCAGGGATGCACATTGATTTTAAAACATAAAAGGATAGAAATGTCCCCCTTAATTAAATCACGGGGAACTTACCTATCTTATGAGCATCTTGACTGATGACATGCATGCTACTAGCTCTTCTCTTTAAACATAGTTGATTCAACCTGCAAGTGGTGTTGCAGAAATTTAGGATCATATCTTGTTAATTCTCACCCGAGGATATTTTCCCATTATTTTTAGAGTGAGTGGAAGGGAAGGGGGAGAGACAGAGAGAGAAGAATATCAATGTGAGAGACACATTGATTGGTTGCCTCCCACACATGCCCTGACCAGGGCTGGGACTCAAGACTGCCATGGAGGTATGTGCCCTTGACCGGAATCTAACCCAGGACCCATCAGTCCATGGGCCAATGGGCCAACACTCTTTCCACTGAGCCAAACTGGCTAGGGCCAGGATCGCTATCTTACACAGACAGAATGTCAAGCTATTTTGGCAGCCAATTGTGATTTTCAAGGGAAATTCATTGCTTACACCCTAGTAAAGGATTATGAAAAGTGTAGTTTAAAACCCGAATTGAGTGTAGTCACTTCGGTTCTCCAACGTCGGCTCTAGTGTGAAAGTTGTACCTCATCACTGCAACCTCCCACTTAGAGTGACTTATGTGGGAGAAAGGAAGGACAGATGAATTTCAAATTTCTATGGGTTCTCTGTCCCACCAAAGGGGAAATAATAGATCCATGGCATTTGTTTTGGCAGAGTACAATAAAAAAAAATATTTGGATGTGCAAAGGTAGATAGAATAATGGATGGCAAGCAGGATTATTTAGCAGATTTGTTATGAAAATTGAGTTATGATGAGGGTGAGTGTGGGACCAATAAAAATATGACAAATGAAGTGGCCAATGAGAAATTCCCTAGTGTGGGGTAAGGCATTCCTGTTAATAGCTACTGCTAAGTTTTTAAGTAATATACTTTACTGTAATGTCAGCCTTTTCAACCATGCAAAGCCTTCAAGTAAAATATGCTACTTATATGTGCTACTTATAATACTTGACTACACTTTTTTTGAAAATGAAAGAAAAATGGTCTGAGTGTTTCAACTGGGTTGGTACAGAACAGGTGAAATAGAATGGCTGCTGGAGGTGATAGGTGAGTGAAGTCAATATTTAGAGAAAGCAGAAAATCAAGCCATGAAAACTAAGCCCTTGGTGATGTACAGACATGCTGGTGGCCAGAACAACTCTGTTTATTACAAAGAACAGGGGAATAAGGGTTGACATTTAGATATAGACCAAATCCTAAACTTGTGTGTGTGTGTGTGTGTGTGTGTGTGTGTGTGTGTGTGTGTGTGTGTGTGTGTATGTGTGGTTTGCTTGTGTTGACTGTGGGTGGCAATTTGGTGTTGGGAATAAGGTGAAGTGATCCTTCTCCAGCCTTGAGGGATCATAATTTTTTGTAATTGTGCCACAAGTGACCTGCAAGTTAAGATAACAGGTTTTGAGTTTTAATTAATTAACTGAATGAATTATTATTGGCAAGCCTTTCACTGCTAGGGGCATATGCTTCCTCCATTAAATAATTATAAAATTAGAATGTGCTAAGTGATACATAGTTATGTAAGTCAAATCCTATGACTTGCAACTTAAGCTATTTTGACACAAATGCATCCCCTGAGAAAAGATATAACAGAGTTAAAATCAATAACTTTAATTTTAGCTATAAAAGTATTTTTTTATACTCCGAGGCATTACATAGATGTAAAGGTTACTGTGGTTTCACTGATTAATCACTTGCTCCCATCTCACTCTGAACCTTCCCCTGATATTATTGGATCGGTCATATAACAGTGTTGGCTAGGTAAAGGCCCCAGAACAAAATGAATAGTTATATTACTTGTTTTAGGCTGTGATAGAAAAAATACCATGGACTGGGTGACTTAAACAACATTTATTTATCAAGTTCTCTAGGCTGAAAAGTGCTGGCAGACCTAGTGTCTGAGGAGAAATCGCTTCCTGGTTCATAGACAGCCACCTTCTCACTGGGAGGAAGGGACAGGGCTCTCCAGGCCCCCACTTATAAGGGAACCAATCCCATTCATGAGAGCTCCACCCTTATGTCCTAATCACCCCCAAGGGACCCGCTCCACCTAATATCATAACATTGGAAGTTAGGTTTCAACATATACATTTTGGGGAGATACCAGTCTTTAGTATATAGCAATGACTCTACCTCCTAGCTAGCTAGGCGTTTGACTGTGAGAACTCATACAGCAGAAGTGTGATCATTCTGAGATTCTTTCAATTAGTGTCAAGAGGCTTAGCCCAGGAGTTAAATGACTCATTTTGAATCCTGACTTAGTCATGAACAAACTGAGACAGTAGGGAAATTTTTCTTACACTTTCAAAGGCTTGCTTTTATGACCCTTAGAAGTTAGAAAGTATCTGCATTGCCTGACTCACAAGTCTGTAGTGATGTTAAAAGTAAGGTACCGGCCAGTGTTGCTCCGTGGTTGAGCATCAAACTATGAACCAGGAGGTCACAGTTCGATTCCTGGTCAGGGCACATGCCCGGGTTGCAGGCTCATTCCCCAGTAGGGAGCATGCAGGAGGCAGCCAACAGATGATGTTTTTCTCTCATGATGTTTCTATCTCTCTTTTTCTCTAAAAAATCAATAAAAGCATATTTAAAAAAAAAAGTAAGATACTGAACATGAAAGTTCTTTGTAAACTACAGGGCACTGCATACATGTGAGGAATTATTATAGTATTTTTGTTGAAAACATTGACTTATTTCCCTCTAGGAACTGTTGCCTACTCACTCTCTTGATTGGTGCTATAGAAATATTGTTAACTGTAAAGATGACTTAAAGCAAGATGGGTATGTCTATATGTAAATGAGATTTATAGCATACCTTGATTTTGTAATGCTAATAAGTACAGCCCTTGACTATTGTGTTTTCCTCATGGCATCTTTATATGGCTTGACTGACTCTTTTACCAAGATTTATGTCTGCTTGAGCAGGCTCCCTGAACCACAATCATAGTCCCCATAAATCTCTAGCTTAGTCACTGTGACAGTTGCCACGTCTCCTGCCTACTTAAGAGACTACAGAGGGCTGTCTCTGATGTCCTGGTACCTGTCGTTGGCAAAGATTTGTTCAAATTTTGCTGTGTATGCAGGGAGGGCAGAGGTTTTGGGGAAAACTGAACACACTAAATTAAAGACAATCCCAGTGCAAATGCTGAGTAAAGCCAAGTGATCCTTCATAATGACTCCTTGTGCAGGTGAGACCTGAAAAGCTAGAGGCTTGCCATACTGCTGCTTCCTCTCCTTCACTATGACTTAGGGTCCCTGACACTGAATTAAAGGATAAAAGTCATTTAGCTCTTGATGTTTGAACAAGGTTTGGGCCCTGACAGCAAGCACTGCTCCGAGAAAATCATTTCACCAGTGGGGTAAATCAGTTCAATAGTCCACCTTAGGCCTATGCTTTGAAAACATACACAAATGGGTACTTTGACTATTAGTTCCTGCAGTGTTCATCTAGGGACTAATTATAACACTAGATTCCTCTGCTACTCAAGTATATCAGGAATACATTCCAAATGCTTTAACAGTGTGGTCTCAACCAATCTTTCCAGTTTAAGTTTGAGGCAGTCAGTCCCTTCACATAACCTGTGTATTGGCAGTATCTAACAACTTGATGCTTTAGAAATATCATGCAGTTTCTTGCCTCTGTTCCTTTTTTGACATGCTGTTCCGTCGACCTAGAATTTCTTTCCTTCTTGTCTTCCTTGAAAATTCAGCTTTTTAAATCCAGCTTAAACACTGCATTAGGCCGTTTTGCTACATAAACACACACACACAACAACAACAACAACCCCAGAACTTGGTGGTTTGCAACAACACGGTGTTTATTGTCAGGGCCACAGGTCTGTAGTTTGGGTGATCCAGACGAGGCTTAGCCCAGTGGCTCTGCTTCAGGCTGGTGGAGTCTAGATGTCCCATTTGTTCCGGCCCCCCTACGAAGTGACTGCAGCTCTCTAGGGAGTATTCTTCTGGAGTATAAGGGTAAGCCTAAATCTGTAATCACGGTGTAAGCTTTTGCTAGTCTTATGTCCGCTAACATCCCCTTGCCCAAAGCAAATAACATGGCCATGGTCAATGTTAAGAGGTAGTTGTCTACTGCACCCATCCGGAGAAATGTCAAGGTATAGATATGTAGTTCTATCATAGTGAACTCTGACTGAGTACAATTGTTCAATTTAGCACAAATGTGTGTTTTCTTTTAGCCTTCATAGGTAGGTCAACCTTCTCCTCTTTAGTGTTCTCTAAATATATTTTGTAATGTTTACCAGATTGAATTATTCTTACTTAATAACATTTGCTTCTTCCAACTATGTGGCAAAATGCAGAGACTTCTAATGATTATTTTGTCAGTATAGAACATGGTATTCTGTTATAATAGAAGATCAATCAATGCTTGGTTCAATAGATGAATGAATGACCCATATCCCAAACTCTCATATGAATCCTCCCTATGGTGTCATTCTATTGGTTTCAAACAGATGTCACATTTGCTAGGAAACACAGAGAAATCAAACATGAAAACTTCATTTTATACTATTTTTCTCTTTATTCAGTAAGTACCTGTACTCACAATGAACAGCTAGGTTCCATCAGTGTCTGGGGTCATTTCAAATGGGACATCATTTTTTAGATTCACACAAAACCTTTTTTTTTAACCAAGTAATAAGGTGTGTGTTAGTCCACTAGGGGTGTGGTTCTGGCTGTAAGTGTGGTAGTTTGCAAGATTAATAATTAGCCATATTTTTCATGTCTTAGCCCATAAAATCTAATATCCACTGGTTGGTTTTAAACCAATAAGAAATTCTAGCAGGGAATGAAAATCTCCGTTCTATGGCAATTTAAAGCAAATTAACAGTGACAGTGATGCCATTTTGGTTTGCAAAACACTTATTTATCTTTTCTTTGCCAATAGCTTTCTGAAATTCCCAAGTTGAAACTGATTTTGAGTCTTTTATAGGGGAGGAAAGTAGATAAGTACATTTTTCATCCTTATGTGGAAGCATAAAATAAATATTTACATTGTCTTTAAAAGCCCAACTTTTACCAAACTACCAATGAAAAATGACAGGATATATATTATATTGCTATTAAAGCTAGAACTATTTACCTTCAAGGAAGCGAGGAAACCAATTTACAGTGGAAACCTGCTCCTGATCCCTTTGGAGGAAGAAGCTTGGGATAAATTATTTCAGTTCATGGTTTTCTAAGAAGATTAGAAAAAGTTGAAAAGCAATGTGACTGCTGTATTAATGGATCAGATCTGGGAAATCACTGTAACAATATGGGTATCATGAAAGCATGTGTTGGCTGTAATTTTAAAGTACCAGATGATCTTGTATTGGGTTTTGCTTAAACGATAAGGGGTTTACTTTCTGAAAAGATATTATTCTCTTCTCTCTATACTCTCCTCTTTAACTCAACTCATTCTGCCCACGTATGCTGCAACTCATCTGCACTGAACTCTTCTTCCCCATCTAAACTGAAACTGCCCGGCATTATTTGCTGGTTCAGAAATATGCCTTCACGCCTTTGCAAAGGAGGTGAGTGGTTTGTTCCCCGCCCGCCTCGCGCCCCCTTCCCCCCCATGAAAACCCATTCTCCAGTGCTGCACCAAGTGGAATTCCAACTTCCCTGAGTGGATGAAGGCACCCTGCTCATCACGGCTCTTATGGCAGGGTATTATAGTACCCTGTCTGCCTGCCTGTCACCCAAATGGACTCTTTTATTCCTTGCCTCACTCATCGTCTATCCCACAGCAGCACTCAATAACAGGCTTTTTCTTTCCTTTTTATTTTTAAGAGAGAGTGGAAGGGAAATGGAGAGGCACAGAGAGAGAAACATTGATGTGAGAGAGACAAATCAATTAGTTGCCCCTCGCACACACCCAGACCAAGGTTGGGGAATCGAGCCTGCAACCAAGGTATGTGCCCTTGACTGGAATCGAACCCGGGACCCTTCAGTCTGAGGGCTCCATCGCCTGAGCCAAACCAGCGAGGGCTCAATAACAGTTTTGAATAAATAAACATTCATTAAAAAATACATAATTTCTAGGATGAATTTCATACTGTTTTGTGATTGCGGTGGCCTCAGTTGTAAAGCTTGTGATGCCAGCAAGCAGTTTTTTCTCCTGATCCTCTCTCGGCGCTGTGCAGAATGGTGAAGTTTTCTCTTCCCATTTACCAACTTTAAAAAGAGAATCTGTGGGGAAGCCTTCGCTTGTCTTTGCTAAGCATGGCGAGATGCTCAGTAATTAGTGCTTGTAAAGCACTGTGAGGTTCTCAAACGAATTAAAGTGTGAAATCTTATTACAAGCAGGCTATTGCTGGAGTAACCAACAGGCATGGCAAATTACACTGTTTCCTAGTCTCTATCGCTTTTAGGGAACAGCACAATTCATAATTCTCCACACGTATCCCCTGCATTGCCTCCTGCTATCTTGGCTGCCAGGGTAGCTCCCCCCTCCTACCCCACCTACACTCCTGCACTTGGTTGGTTTGGGGGTAGGTAGGAAAGTTACTTCTTACAAATATTTTATTTGGCAGCTTCAGATGTTCACATCTGTAGAGAAAGCTTTCTGTACAAACACAAAGGAATTACTGTGCCTGTGGGAGGCAAAATAGTTTAAAGATGATGCAGAATCTCTCTCTAATTACAGTGAGTATCTGCAGGTTCAAACCAGCATAGATTTGTTGAAGCTGCCTCCTCACCTCCAGAGGGAGGGGATCTAGTAATTTTTGCTTCCAATAGACAATTTGCCATATTAAAACTATACACTATCTAACCTCAGAGGGAAGGCGGGGGGGCAGGGGGTGAGAGATCAGCCAAAGGACTTGTATGCATGCATATAAGCATAACCCATGGACACAGACAGTAGAGGGGTGAGGGCATGGGACAGGGGCTTGGGTTGGGAACGACCAGGGAGAGGTCAATTGGGGGAAAAGGAGGAATTTGTAATACTTTAGACTTAAAAATAAACACCCACAACTATACATCATCCAAACACTCTCTATGACAGCAAAAGAGAAACTAGTTATAAATTGAGACTTGCTATTAGACTGCGTTGAGGAGTGGCCAGATATAGGAATGTAGAGCTAACCAACTTGACGTTGCATGCCAACCAACTCACATGCTCAAGCTGTGGTCCTAGAAAGATTAAATTTGCATTTCATGCTGTGGAGGAAAAAAAAGATACACCTAAAACCCAGCGATAATGGATAAATTAATTTAGTAATGACTCCAATGCATATCAAGCTTAGAATGATTAATTGTCATAAAATCTTTTGTTTCCCTTTGTGCAAATAACCATCTATGCCAATAAATTTGGTAACAGCTATTTTTATCAAAGAGTGAAGTTCCTTGGATTTCTTCTGCTTCTTTTTTGACTTCCAGTAGTCATAATTAATATAATAAAACCCCATTATAAAATCATTAGTATAAATTCAAATAAGGTCTTGCATTGTTAATGCCCCCACCAGGCCCTTAATCATTTGAAATGTCAGGCTGCATTAAGCATAACATCAATTACATATGATAAAAACATGCAATGCACACAATACTAAAGTGGTATTTTCAAGCTGTTATCTAAAGCAGAAGGGCTTTTAAAACTTAATTTATTTTTTGGAGCTTTGATTATTTTAGAGGCTAAGACCTCATTAATTTTTCTGTAAAAGTCTTGGGCCCCAAAAAGACCTTTTGGCCTTTTCTCATTTTCCTAGTTGTATCCCCCATCCATTGGTTCTCCTTTCCTTTTTAAAAAATTTTCTCATAGAATGATTAGTATTTGAAGGGATCTTTCTATAGCATTTTAATCATAGTGAAGTAACTTAATCTTAAAGTTGTATTCCAAATACCTTACTTTTAATATATTCTTTACCGAGGGATAGATACAGGTGTGTTTTCAGATATGGTAGCAATTGGAGAAGATGGAGAAATTTGATGGCAATAGTTCTGACTTGAGGACTTTGCTGTGTATAAAGAAACAACAGCTAGGCTGAATGAAAAGCAATGACTTACAATTATGAAACATATTAGAATTTTCCCTGCATTGCCTTCTACATTATTTTATTTGACCATAGTGAGGTGAATCAAAATAAATCTTTTCTGAAGGTCAGTGAAAAGTTATCTACTTTGTCAGGGGAAAATTATGAAAAAGAAAAGAAAGGTAATCACCACGTATTCTGTATTGTGCATACTCTTAGTTTATAGTCACCTTTCCTTGGATTTGAACAAATTTACAGCTCTGTCAAGTGGTAAACACAAAACAAAACAAATTGAAAACAATTCCAGTGATTCTGGTCCATAGAAATGCTGTATGGTAGAATGCAGATCCATTTTACTTCTTTTGTTAATTGCCATTTTGCATTAATTGGTAAATTCATTTTGGCCTTTCTTACATGTCTATGTATATGGTACTTAGAATTCTCCTTTGAACCTATTCTAACACCTGACTGGTTACCTCATTAATTAATGAGTTAAATAAAATGCTTACTGCTAATTGATTTTGTGTTTAATCAAGAGTCATGGATTATACCTTTTAAAAGTAATTCTTTAGCATCATATTTACCATATAGTGTAGAGCACACCTAGGAAACATCCTAACAAAATTCAAAGAAGGATTTAAATACTTATCCTGGACTCTACCCTGGCCCCATATTCCTTAGCTTTTCACCAGCCCTTCAGTAGAAAGCCTTTGCCCAACATTGAGTTTCATCCCTCATAAGCCCCCTATGTATTTTCTATCTATAAATGTTGTGAGACTCCAGATAACCCAAAGACATACTTAGAATATCATGGCAGAGCTGTTGTCAGGAAATTGAGAGATTTGCTGTCAGGGGCTTAAAGATTCTACCTCGCTTGCTGTCTACATCTTTCAAATCAGAATTGTATATGCTTTTTCAGGGCTCCATGGCCTGACAGCAGTAATAACAGAATGCCAAAAGGTAGCATCAAATGACATTCTGCTTGGCACTTCTTTATAGTTCCTTGGTTTTATAAAAAGAAGTCTATCATTTGACCTGGTGTGATCTAAAATTCTTGGAGCTCTTCTGTGGAAATAACAAAGGCAGAAGCAGGGAATAGATAAAAACTCACTTGCTTCAAAAATGGGAAGAGCCCGGCTGGTGTGACTCAGTGGTTGAGCGTCGATCTATGAACCAGGAGATCACAGTTCAATACCAGATCAGGGCACATGCTGGGTTGCAGGCTGGATCCCTAGTGTGGTACATGCAGGAGGCAGCCAATCAATGATTTTCTGTCATCATTGATGTTTCTGTCTCTCTCTCCCTCTCCCTTCCTTTCTGAAATCAATAAAAATATATTTTAAAAAATATCATTAGGTTAAGCAGCATTAATCACAGTATTCCCTGCCCTGCAAAACAAACAAACAAACAAAAACAAACAAACAAACAAAAAACACCAGGAAGGCAAGAATTAACCTAGCCACAAATGTCTAATTTTCTTAATAGCATAAGTAAGTGACATTGACTTCATGGTTAGCCTCTCAGCTACCCCAATACCAGGAATGAGAAGGCTTCATGAGGAAAGTACCTGTCTAGAAGTCCTACTAAATGGGTTTGTGATAGTAGGTAAATAGCTTCTGATCATTCAGCTTCTAATTCCTTCATATAGAATAAGGGAGGAAAAGGGTGTGGTCCAGTTACCTTCCTTTCAATTAGAGCAGGTTAACTATTTTTTATTTTAAGTATTAGTATCTTGTATGAGTCAGTGAAGTGGGTTGACCAGTGTCTCCCAAAAATATATCTTTATGTCTTGGAGACTGTGAATGTGACCTTATTTGGAAAAAGTGTCTTTGCAGAGGTAACTAAGTTAAGGATCTTGAGATGAAATCATCCTGGATTATCCCATTGGACTGGAAATCGAATGACCAGTGTCCTTATAGGAAGATAAGTCTGAGAAGGACTCCATGTGAATATAGGGGCAGAGATGGAAATAATGAAGTTACAAGCCAAGGAACTCATGGAACCACCAGGAGCATGAAGACACAAGGAAAGGTTGTCCCCTAGGACCCTCAGAGAGAGTGTGGCCCTTCCAATACCTTAATTTCAGACTTCTGGACTCTACAACTATAAGAGAATATGTTTCTGTTGCTTAAATCACCCAGTTTGTGGTCATGTGTTTCATCGGCCAAGGAGATGAATACCATCAGGGTTTGATGGGGGTTAAGATTCTACTCAAAAGGGTTACAGTGAAGATACTTCATGAAGGTACTTTTGAAAGAGGTATGAGCAAGTTTCCAGGATCCCAGTAAACACTCAAGGATAAGCAACAGCAAGGAGGAAGCTCTGCCACCTCTAGATCTAAAGAGACAAAAGGAAGGAATAGCTTCTTTATGGACACTGAGAGGGCTGAGCTGAGGAACCATCCACAGGGAGCTATGGTGGTGCATACCAACACTGCAGAAATGCAAGGTCAAGGCAGGACAGGAGCAAGGGCAGAAATGCAGCAAATACACCAACCTCTCCTTCTCTTCCCTATCCTCCAGGGTCTTGTGGGTTTCTCTCATTGTCCAAATAGGAGCAGAAGCAGTAAGCGAGGAAGCCAAGGGTTACACCCTAGTGTTCAGCCCTTTGGGGGACAGCAAAACGTGAGAAGAGCTGGGAGAAGTCAAATGGAGAATAACCTACAGAGGTGCCAAATAAGATTTAGTTTTTAAAAGGTTGGTTTTTTTTTTAAGATCATAAAATCTCTGGAGATTATTTCTAAGAGCTATTTTAATTCTGACAGTCTGTGATTCTCTGAAACACAATATAGAAACATGTTCTTCTCTCCTAAATTTCTGTTTTCTCTGCTTTGAAAGAAATCGCCTCAACCAAGTTTAATAAATCTTTAATAAATCTCAATAAATTTCTTCAACCAGCCCAATAGAAGGAATCTGGCATTTTTACAATAGTTCCAAGAACTCTTAGAAGTTATTTATGTAACTTCTCAAGTAAACCTGATAACAGTTATATGATGCAAGTATTGTTGTATTCATATTATACAGAATTAAATTGAGGCTCAAAGAAATTGAGTTAAATTTCATGGCTAATAAACAACTAAGCTGAGGTCTAAATCATTTCTCTCTGACACCAAAAGCTGCTTTTGCCAATTTTCCCTGATGCTTTAATTGTACCCAACATCCAGAAACTAAGGTATTACTGCTCCATTTTCCTACTAGTCTCACCCTCAAACTAGAAAATTATGTAAATTAAAATTCTGCTGGAAACCAATAGACAAATAGGCTGCTGTCTTCTGGAAACGTTCCATTTGTCCCCTTAGCTAACTGCTTCTAGACCCTCCCCAGAGGATATAGACTAGAAAATAAAATCAATGACTACCATCCAATCATAGTCTTGATCCATATGTTTAAACTAATCACAAAATGTGTCCCATTCATGATGGAATTACAAGAAACAAACTTGAAAACAATTAGAAAGCTGGAAAAAAGAGAATGCACATGTTTTTAGAGATTGGACAACAGGCCATTTATAACTGATACTTCATGAAATGGAAACAAGTGAGGAAGGGAGCCTGTTGCTGGAGCTTTCTATCTGGAGACACATTCTAGACCAGTGTGAAGACTAGGAGTTAAGCAGGCACTTAGGCTCTCTCACTTGAGGAGACAGAGATTACCAGTGGCTCCCAACCTTTCTAATGCTGCGACCCTTTAATACAGTTCCTCATGTTGTGGTGACCCCCAACCATAAAATTATTTTCGTTGCTACTCCATAACTATAATTTTGCTACTGTTTATGAATCATAATGTAAATATTTGTGTTTTTCGATGGTCTTAGGCTCTACAGCAGCGGTTCTCAACCTGTGGGTTTCTCAACCTGTGGGTCATGACCCACAGGTTGAGAACTGCTAGCAGGGTCACCTAAGACCATTGGAAAACACAGATATTTATATTACAATTCATAACAGTAGCAAAATTACAGTTATGAAGTAGCAATGAAAATAATCTTATGGTTGGGGGTCACCACAACATGAGGAATTGTATTAAAGGGTTGCAGCATTAGAAAGGTTGAGAACCACTGGATTAGACCAAGGCAGTGGGAAGTTACTGGACAGGATTCTAGGAAGGAAGGAGCCATGGAGGTGAGGTGGGGAGCTCCAGAAATTTCTATAGGACTTCCATGAATTTTTGTTGAGTAACAACCTATGTAGGCATAGATGAAACTCCTTGAAGCTGGACAAAGAACAACTGGGGAATTATAACCTGAACATTTTCCCAAATTCTCACAGACCAAGAACACTTTACTTTGATCAACCAGATTCTGTTAGCAGAATCTCTGTTAACACCTGGAGTATTCAGATGATAACCCAGACTATTCACTACCTAGTACAGAGCTAAGTTATTTCTAGAATAAAGGCTTGTGTAGACTTTCCCTGATAAAGCTTTAAATGAGCCCGGAATAGCTCTAGCTGACATGCAAGTAATTTAATTGTCCAAACAAACACTGGCACTTTTAAGAGGAAGACAGCAAGCAGTGCAATACTTAATGAAATCTAGCATCCAATAACAAATTTCTAGGTATTCCAAGAAAGAGAAAAATATAGAATCACCTGGAAAACAGAAACAGCCAACAGAAACAAAACTTAAAATGACAAAGATTATGGAATTTTGAGAAAGGGACTTAAAAATGAACTATTATGACTATGTTTAGTGTGTTTAAAGATTTACAGAAGAAATAGACTTATAAGGAGATAATTAAAAGATATAAAATAGGAACTGAATATCTGAAAGGAAAATTCCACTGAACTGAATAGCAGACTGCAGAAGAGTAGATCAGGTTTTAAGACAAGACTGCAGAAACAAAATATAATGCCAGGAATAGAGAAGAACATTTCATAATGATAGTTGGTCAATTCATCAAGAAAACATAATCCTAGGTGGGCATACACAATACCAAAGCTTCACAATACATAAACTAAAATGCTACAACTTCTTTTCAAAATATTTTGGTGGATTAACAAAAAGTTAAACATACAAATACTGTGCTGCCATTTCATTCCCAAGAATTTACCATAAAAAATGAAGCATTCTATATAAAAGTTTGCACATGAATGTTCATAGAAGCTGCATTTGCATTAGATAAAAACTGAAATAAGCCAAATACCCCTTTAGATGAATGAGTAAACAAATTGTGGTGTATTTATAGAAAAGGATAGTTCTGAGAATTAAAAAGAAACAAACTGATAAAAAGATAATAACATCATAACTGATTCTTAAAAACATCATAAGACCTTAGACACACACTGGGTACACACTGCATATTTCTACTCATGTACAACTCTAGAAAATCAAATTACTTCTGAAGTGATAGCAATTTAGAAGTTCCCTGGAGCTGAGAGACCAAGGAGTGATTAGGAAGGGCATAGGAAAACTCTCAGTTATAAGAGAAACTAGAGGCCCAGTGTATGAAATTTGTGCATGGGGGGGGGGGAGTGTGTCCCTCAGCCCAGGCTGCACCCTTTCCAATCTGGGACCCCTCGAGGGATGTCTGACTGCCTGGTTAGGCCTGATCCAAGCAGGCAGTGGGACATCCCTCTCACAATCCAGGACTGCTGGCTCCCAACTGCTCGCCTTCCTGCCTTCCTGATTGCCCCTAACCACTTCTGCCTGCCAGCCTGATCACCCCCTAACCACTCCCCTGCCAGCCTGATTGATGCCTAACTGCTCCACCGCCAACCTGATTGCTCCTAATTGCCCTCCCCTGCAGGCCTGGTCATCCCTAACTGCCCTCCCCTGAAGTCCTGGTCACCTCTAACTACCCTCCCCTGCAGGCCTGGTCCCCCCCAACAGCCCTCCCCTGCAGGCCTGACCCCCCCCCCTCCAACTGCCCTCCCCTGCAGGCCTGGGTCCCACCCAACTGCCCTTTCATGCAGGCCCAGTTGCCCCCAACTTCCCTCCTCTGCTGGCCTGGTCACCCCTAACTGCCTTCCCCTGCAGGCTTGATTGCCCCCAACTGTCCTCCCTTGCAGGCCTGGTCCCTCCCAACTGCTCTCCCCTCCTGGCCTGATCACCCACAACTAACCTCCCTTGCAGGCCTGATCCCTCCAAACTGTCCTCCCCTGCTGGCCATCTTGTGGCAGCCATCTTGTGTCCACATGGGGCAGCCATCTTTGAACACATGGGGCAGCCATCTTGTGTGTTGGAGTGATGGTCAATTTGCATATTACTCTTTTATTAGATAGGATATTCTATATTTTAATTGTTATAGTGATTACAGGGCATATCCATTTGTCAAACTCATCAAATTGTACCCTTAAAATGGGTGTTTCAGGTTGTATGTATGTATTTCACACTGAAGATGATGCATGATATGATAGGTCTTTGGTGTTTAATAAAAATTTGCTAAGAAATTTCCATGCATAATATGGTTACAAAATATTGTCGACACTACTGTTAAAGATGCTATAATAAAATCTGGCCTGTTTTCTCCAAGTGTTCATCATGTAGTAGGACATAGTGATAATAACATCATCACTTCAAGCCAAAGGCAGTGGATGTTGCACCCTTTCTAAGAATGTTCCTGGTACCTCTTAAAATATTGCCTTTATTTGTGATTCCCCCCAAAAATGTTAAAAATATTTGATAAGCAATAAAGGTATGTTTCGTTCAAATCTTTTAACTTAGAGTAAAAAAAGTATGGAAAATAAAAAAGTATGGAAAATAAAATAAGTAACTTTGTAGAAGGTATACAAAAAGGAAATTTTGGGGCAAATACATTCTAGACTTGTGAATTCCCTTTACCTTACTCATGGTGCTGAAAAGTTGGGGTATCTTTCTAATTGCTTTCGGAAAGCTTAGTGAAATGCTGCATTTGTGAAATGTTTTAGCATTGGCAGTGAACTCTGCCACTTGGACATATTCTCAATTGTGTCCTTTGTTTCTTCTGATTATAGTGCAACCTGCCCCTCATCACAGAATCTCATGGTTGGAGAACTAAAGACATTGAAGTAACTTTCATTTTATATAGTATCTTTCTCCCTCAAAGTAATTTTCTTGCCTCTCTTCCATTTTTCCTTCCTTATTTTCTTCCTCCCCCCTCCCCCCTCCCTCCCTCCTCCCTCCCTCCCTCCTTCCCTCCCTCCCTTCCTTCCTTCTTCCTCTCCCTCCATTATTTTCTTCTTTTATTACTCTGATGGAACCTGAGCGAAATCTCTTTTCTTGATTCCTCTTAGTAGAGCTAATACAGACTGGAGATTTCTAAAAGACTTCTCTAAACACAAAGGGATAACAAAAATGAAATAAACACAATAATTTCAAGGGCTCTAAACCACTTGGCTTATAAAATATAGGATTCTGTTGGCATTAGCTAGCTAGTTTGCAGGAAAGAGCCTTACTAAGTTCTCTTTTGTCTACTTCCTGCCCTACTTTATAAATTGCTCATAACTGCACTCTAGGATGACACCCTTAAACATTCTGACTCCTTCTCATAAAAACCCAAAAACTGGGCAAGATCTCTCCTACTCATCTAACACTTTCAGTGCCGATTTCCAGTCTGAGAGCTCAGCATCTTTGCGAAATGGGTACTAGAAATGATGTCTCCTTTGACATGGTTCTTATCTACTAGATAAAGAGCTGCAACTTTTTCCCTCAATGCCTCCAGAAAGCTTTATATTTAGGAAAGAAACATTTTACCTCTGCCATGAAATAGTTGCCCATTCCTTCAATGCCTGCAAAGGATGGATGCCTCTGTGTATAGAAGGCTAATTTGGGAATATTTCCTTACAGAAAAGGAGGGCAGTAATTCTATCTTTGCTTTCCCTTGAAAATGCTCTCTTCCCATTTTAAAAAAAAAATTATTTTTTTATTGATTTCAGAAAGAAAGGGAGAGGGAGAGAGAGAAAAATACCGATGATGGGAGAGAATCATTGACTGGCTTCCTCCTGCACACCCCACACTGGGGATCAAGCCTGCAACCTGGGCATGTGCTGTGATCGGGAATAGAACCCTGACCTTCTAGTTCATAGGTTGCTGCTCAACCACTGAGCCATGTTGGCTGGGCAGTCTAGTAATAGTTTTTAAAGCTGTGACTAGGGTAAAGAAATATGGAAGATTTTCTTGAGCTGAACTGCTGTCCAATAAAGACAGTTAAGCAGATTACTTTCTCCCTCACAGTGCTGTAAATTAAATCAAAATAAAGATGACCAAAGCATGTATTTTGTCAACAGACAACAGGGCTTCTACAGTTATAGGAAAGGAATACCCTCTCCTTGTTTGATGGAGTGAGTCTTAACAGATGGTGTTTGCTCCTTCCATGGGGATATCCAAAACTTAAAATCAGAGAAAGCAGCAGATCCTCAGACTGTCAAGCTGGCTCAGGTATGAAACAAAAAATTGTTTCCACATCTGGTCTAATGTATCTGAAATAAGAAGGTGGAAAATTCATATTAGTCTCTCTTTAGTTTGGCTGCCAGCAGTGTGGCTTGTGGTTTATATATCCCAAAACATTTGAATCAACTTTCTGGATCATGGTCTAGTAATCTGGGTAAAAACCAGTATGCTTGTTTACCTAAAGGAATTGTCAGGTAGCTTGAACTGCACTCTTAGGATTTCATATTCTCCTGTGTTTCCAAATCTGCTAGGCTAGAGCCTCTTGATCTTCAATGCCCTGTTTGTTTGTTTTTGTTTGTTTGTTTTGTTTTGTGTGTGTGTTTGGCTCAACATTATGCTGTATCTGGCAGTGTGGATGGAAACTGCTTAGTGAAAATATTCAGGAGAGAAGAAAGAGTTAATCCTACAATAGCATTTTCCAAGAAGACTAGAAAAGGCTGAGAAAAAGATTTTGATGTGCTTTTTTGTTTGTTTGTTTGTTTTGCACTGGGCAGTTTTATTGGGAGTTTGTGGGGGAAAACATTAACACTTATTGAATGTGCAGGCCACTTTTTAATCACTTCACTTTAATTCATTCATTTCACAAAGGATTATTGAGAGCCTGCTGTATGTCACATCATGTTCCAGTTTCTGGGGTTACTATGGTGACTTAAGGAGACATAGCCTTTACTCTCATGGAAATTACTTTCTAGAAGTAATAAAAAACAGATAAACAAATAAATAAGCAATAGGGAAGAAAATGAACAGGTAAGGCTATAAAACAAAACAGGTTCACATGTTATTTGTGCCTGTATGGTATGAGTCAGAAATATACCAAATGGCTCCTTATAAAAAGAGGAATTTGAGGTTTTTTCGGGGCAGGCTGAGCAAACAGATGTTTTGCTGTATAACGTAAGAGGCTGCTTCTGCTTCACCTGGGATGACCTGATCACTAACATCCTAATCTTCCCTCAACCACACCAGAAAGGACCCAGTTTCTCTGGGACCAGCAAACTATTAGAACAAAAGACTGCATAGCCTGCATCCTATTCCATGAATTGTGAGAACAGTATCTCCTTCTTGTATCTTTTATTCTTTTTTTTTTTTTCTCCCTCAGGAGGCCTTAGGAGTATAGAAGGTGAAATTAAGGCATGGCTTATTTTGCCCATAGGTTATATGAATCTATTTTGTCTTCTGAGCAGGCAAATTCTTAAAGTGCTTGTTCCATGCTTACTTACCTTTTTTTCCTAGGAAGATTTGTTTTCTTTTTGCAATTTAAATATAGACAGATATTCCCTAATAGAGCTAACATGCCCATGCATCCTCAGAAGGAAGAACCTGAAACAATTACAACAATTGAGCTGATGCAATCTGCCTGGTCTGAGGAATGTGCACCTCCACGTTGATGAATGCTCTCTGTTTAATTAAAATATATTGATCAGGGCACATCTGTCTTTATCAGAATGGCCAGGCGTGGTCTTTTGAGGAATTATTGTTTATTGGTTTCAGAAAGTAATAGGCAGTTTAAAAGGGTATGTAGGCTTTCAAATTTGTTCTCTGTCTTCTAAGTAGTTACATATTGCTCTTAGTTAAAATATGCTGTCTTACCTGCTTGACGCTTCCCTTGGAAGATATGTAGGTTGTAATAAACGCTAATTAGTTCATGGGACCATTCAGCAGTTATTTGTTGTGCAAATATCAGCTCTTTAATGGAATGGCTGATGCGAAGTGATTACAGATTTGTAAAGGATGTAGACTTAAAGCAAAGTTATTAAGTCTCTTGTGATCAATTCCCCTGATGTCAGAGGGAAAACAATTTAGGAGAAGCTGCCCTAAATTGATACGTTAGCAGAGGTCACACTTACCAGAATTTGCAATCGCACTTGAGGATGTAGTTCATTATTTAAGTGGAAACAGGGTAACAAAAAGGAAATTATAATTCACTTTTAGAAATAATATGACCAAAAATCTCACACCTCGCCTATTTTCTGGATGAATTAGCATCTAGCTTGAATGCTCAAATATCGAATGAAACATTTTAAAGTGCAATATGTAAACTATATATGTTAGCCTGGCTGGTTTGGCTTAGTGGTTGAGCATGGTTCTATTCCAGGTCAGGGCATATGTTCAGTTTGTGGGCTCAAGATCAGTGGGGGTGTGCAGGAGGCAGCTGATTGATGATTCTCTTGTCTCTCATCATTGATGTTTCTATTTCTCCTTCTCCCTGAAATCAATATAAGAAATTAAACTAAATATTTTAGGCCATATTATATATGAATAGAGAACTGTAAAAAATCCAAACCCTTAAATCCTGACCAATTCTTAGTGTCTACCCCAAAGCACTATCTGGGGAATACCCCAAAGTTTTAATATGTCCCTTCTCAAATAAGTATACATTATACCTGTGATAAAGATGACCTTCCACTCATTCTTCTTTTAAATTTACAATTACAGTTTACTTTAAATATTGTTACATATTGTTTTCAGGTGTACAGCATACTTGTTAGACAATCATATACTTTACAAAGTGATCCCCCAGATATTTCCAAGTACTCACCTGGCCCCATACATAGAATGATGAGGAATTTTTCTTTTTTCTGCAGTAACTTTTCCCACAAGTCTGATGCTTAAAGTTTTCTTAGCATCATCAGGTAAGAAGTGATCTTTTCTGACTTAATGGTCAACATTTGAAAGAGTACATGGATTTGTGTTTAGTTTCCTAAGCAATCAAAGGAATGTAAATTAAAACCAGCGCAAAAGTCTCATTACACACCCATCAAAAGGACAAAAATTGAAAATTCTCCCACTGCCAAGTGTTCATGAGGATAAGAATGATTGGAACTCTTTAATACAGCTGGTGGCAGTACAAATTAGTATAATCGCTTCTTAAAATAGGTATTTTCTGATAGTGTTGAAGATATGATCAAGGACCCAATTACTACAATCTCAGATACAGAGAAATGTATGTAGCTGGGCACCAGATTATAAGCAAAGGAATGTTTATGGCTGTATTCATATTAGTTTAACAAGGAAATAGAAAAACAATACACCAACATAGGAAAGCTGGAAATGTCCAGAATATTAGCAATGCTCAATTTTCTAATATAATTAATAGAAACATCAGTGTTTACCTTTATGATTCATTATGGTTTATGTGCTTTTCTCTATATAAGGTACATTAAAAAAACAGATACAATTATATCCTCATAAGAATGAGCAAAATCCATAGCGCTGGCAATAACAAATGCTGACAAAAATGTGGGGCAATAGGAGATCTCATTCATTGCTGGTGAGAATGCAAAATGGTACAGCTACTTTGGAAGACAATTTGGCTGTTACAAAACTAATCAAACTCATTTCAAAACATCCACTGATCATACTCTTTAGAAGAGTTTAAAATGTATGTCCACACAAAAACCTGTAAATGAATGTTGATAGCAGCTTTAATTATAATTTACAGATCTTAAAAGCATACAAGATGTTTTTCCTTCAGTAAGTGGATAGATGTATAAACTGTGATACATCCATATAATAGAATATTATTCAGTACTGTAGCAAAGTGAGCTGTCAAGTCATGAAAAGACATAGAGGAAGTTGGAATACATTTATCAAGTGAAAGAAGTCAATCAGAAAAGGCTATATACAGTACTGTCTGATTCCAACTATATGATGTTCTAAAAAATGGCAAAGTTATGGAGACAGTAAAAAGATCAGTGGTTGCCTGGGGTGGGTTAAGGGGAGAGAAAAAGAGGCAGAGAAAAGAAGATTTTAGGACAGTGAATGTACTCTGTATAATATCATGACAATAAATATGTGTCATAATTTTCCCCAAACTCATAGAATGTACAACACTAAGAGTCAACCTTATGGTAAATTATGGAATTTATGTGATTGTAATATGTAAATTGTAGGTTTATCCTTGATACAAATGTACCATTCTGGTGAGCGATATTTTTAAAATAACAGTTTTATTGAAATAAAACGTGTGCTATCTATGTGCTAGATCCTTTACATACATTATTTCTATTTCTCACAACCTCATGTAGTAGGTAGTATTAGGATTCTAATGTTTTATAAAATACAGCTTGAATGAGGTATAATTCACAAGCCATAAGGTTCACCTTTTCAAAGTGTACAATTCAGTGGATTTTAGTATGTAATGTTCTGGAATTAGGTAGTGTGATAGACACATAACTCCGTGAAGCTGATAAGCTTATTTTAAAAAACACACAAATATACAATGTAATATTGGGGATGATAGGGTGTCAGGTCACTGTAGCACTGCTGATGAAACTCAAGGTCAGCTAAGGAAAATAATTGCACAACTAGTGGTTGAACTGGAATTTAAACCTACCATTTTCTGCGTAGCCACTCTGTACCTCAGCTTCCCTAATTGGGATTGTTCACCATAGAGAAAAACTGAAGATTAAAATGTGAGGTTATTATCGGGACATTAATGTTTCATTAGTGTAGCCAAACATGACCATCTCAAAGGGATGCCCCTGGGTGTCTGTGTCTCTCTGTTGAACATAAGCTCCACGACAGCCAACACTTGGTCGGTCTGTTCAGGTATATCTTCTGAGCCAACACTGTGCCTGCATGGAGGTGGTCTTCCACTAAACTTGTCAGATGAAGAAAAAAAGAGAGTGAGTACACTTTACTTCAAGAGCAATCCATAGTTCTCCAGACATCTCCATTTTGGAGTTATCCACTATTGAATGGCTATTTGCCAGCCGTCTCCTTAGAACGACTTGAGCTTTTATTCACCTTCCCAGTTAGAAACCCCATTACGTCTGCCATTGACCCTGTCATTTCAGAGCCTCGAATTGGGGCAGTTGTCTTGCCCGGATCTCCCATACACTGATGCAAGAATCAAGCTCAATATGTTATCACATGCATTTTCCATAATAGCTGCAACTCTCTCTGGTCCTGGCTGACCTACATTATACTTCAACATGGTGACGACGGGAATGGGAGAGGGAGAAGTCGGACAGGCAGAGGAGCCCTGCTATTAACATTCCTTTACTGAAAGGTTAACAGTGTCCTCCTTCCCAAACCGAAGGAAAGAGACAGAATGGTGTCCCTAGTTTAGCTGGATTCAGAGGAAAGTGGAATTACTGGATTTCATGAGAGCGTAATCATTCCCATGGCAACCAAAGTCTCTCTATGATGGTGATTTCGCTATGGCATCAAAGATTCAAACATGCTTTTTATTTATGGTTTGGGAGGTGGCAGATCCTTATTCTCATATTCCATATTGACATCAAGTAAAAGGAAAAGCTTAGAAGTTAGTGATGAGGTAATAGATGTTTGGAACACAGTGCTCTCTCTTGTTAGTGAGCCCTGGTGACAAAGTTGCTCTTTTTTAAGGTTTAATGTTGAAGATTTCCTTCTCTCACATTCTGATGTGGTAAATGACTGTGCCCTATTATTTCTATCAGACTGACACGATCAGCCAGCCTTCAGATCTCAACATGTTTGCAAGCCATCTGTTAACATTTACTAACAGAGTGAAACAAAAGATCTGGCGCCTGCCAGTGTATGAGATATTAACTTGGAAACCTCATGAATGTGCTCACATCTGCTGGTATGTTCCACTCCAGTATCTGCATCCCAGAAACTTACATAGACCCTTTACCCCAAGCCCTGTTATTACCTTTCTAAATGCTATCATTAGGATGCAGCAGGCAGTCTGCAAATGGCCCTGTGGCCTTTAACATAGCACAGGAAACTCGATTTGTAAATATTTCATTAAATTCTTCTTGAACATAAACATGCAGTTATTCAAAATCTACCCCCATGCTCATTCACTTGAACTGTGCTATTTGCAAGAGATCTGCAAAGTAATGTCAGATGAATAGAATTAGAGGATTAGGGGGTGAGAAGCATTTAGCAGTCAGTAATTTGGGGGTAGAGGATATTTTGTGCTTAGCTAATGGGTTCTCGACAGTATGGCAGAAATTACTCTTCTGGTTGGAAAGAGAGGAGCAAATGAGCAACGCTTTTTATCATTTTATGGCAGTTTTTTTGCCAGAGTCCAATTGAGGAAAATATAGGACAAATACACTGTTAGCTTGGGGCAGTCATGAATTATGCTGGTATCATATGTTTGTAGAGTGGGCCACTATTTACAATGCATTCTATTTGCATTATCATGCTTATTATCATACCCTGTGAATGGATAGAGCCGTCCCTCTCTACATTCTGTAGGTGAGGAGCTAGACGCAGACACATGATAGGTTTCACTTAAAATCCCTAAGTTAATCGGAGGGAGAGCTGGAGGTAGGGCAAACGTCTGTTATGGTTTTCCTGGGACTGACAGGGCTCCTGGGATATATTGCTCCAGGGACATGGGACTTTAGTTTTTTGTTGGTTTGTTTTTGTTTTAAATTGATTTCAGAGAGGTAGGGAGAGAGACAGAGAGAGAGATCAATGATGAGAGAGAAACACTGATAAGCTGCCTCTTACATGGCCCCTATTGGGGATCAAGCCTGCAATCCGGGCATGTGACCTGACTGGGAATTGAACAGTGAACTCCTTGTTCATAGATTGATGCTTAAGTACTGAGCCACACTGGCCGGGCAGGGCTTTAGTTTTAATACTAAAAGCCCTGGATATCATGAGATTCCAGTGTGTCAGCTAGGAGATTCCTGGAGAAACCAGGACATGTTGGACACCCTCGCTGGAAGAACTTGAATAGAAGAATTCTGACCTCAATCCTCTCCTTTCTAGGATGCTTCAGGGTTTCACCGGTCAGCTTCAATTATTCCGTTTCCTCAATGTACCTTTGCTCTTTCAGTCTGGGACACTGGGGCTTATAAGGCGGAAGTAATATCGCCATGGGCTTGGCAGGTTTACTTGTTTTAGTCTATGTACAACAAAGCACGAGTCATCCTCAATCTTTGGAATTGCATTTTTCCTTCACATGAAACCTCAGGAGATGAACCAGGGGAAACACTTCAGACTCCTCAGTAAAATTCCGCAATTAGGGGAAAAAAGCAATTTGTAATGCAGCCTCTTTCCTTTGGAAACAGACTGCGTTATCTACATACACATTGTTCAGTTTCAGTGAAATATTTGTGCTGCCACAAGGCCATTGCATATCGACAGTTTACGCTGTGAGGTGCAGATTAATTCCAGTAGGAGTTCTGGTGTCTGGATCCTCAGTTTTCACTGTTAAGTATTCTCTTGGTGTCAAAAGTTCTGCATCTAAGCCCTCCCCCCCCACCCCACACCTTTTCATCAGAATGCTGTCCTAGCATGTGGTAACATAATTGGGAGCCTTGAAAAATACTGAGAACTTGCCTGGCCGGTGTGGCTCGGTGGTTGAGTGTTGACCAATGTACCAGGAGGTCACGGTTTGATTCCTGGTCAGGGCTCATGCCCGGGTTGCAGACTCGATCCCCAGTGGGGGCATGCAGAAGGCAGTGATCAATGTTTCTCTCTCATCATTGATGCTTGTTTCTATCTCTTTCTCCCTCTCCCTTCCTTTTTGAAGTCAATAAAAGGATGTATTAAAAAAATACTGAGGTTTGGCTTTGCATAAAAGTGGGACTCAGAAAACTGCATTTTACAAGAGTTTGGACTCTACTAATGCTAACAGAAAACCCCCTCTGATGACAAGCAACAGACAGGGACAGACCTTACAAAATCCAGTTAATTTTCAGCCACTGGTTTCTCTGATTCTGTCAGGGATATCAGCTATTTTTGAGGAGACATATCAATGAAAAACATATTCCGATGTCAAGGAAACACATAAAAAGATGTCCAACAACATCAGTCATTAGGGACATGCAAATGTATACCATAGTGAGATATCACCATACCCCATCAGCATGGTTAAAATAAAGAATAATGGCAACACTAAATGCTGTCAGGGAAGTTGGACATCTTGTACGTTGTGAGAGAGAATGTAAAATGGTCCAGCTACTCTGGGAAACAATTTGACAATTTCTGAACAAGCTAAATGTGCAGCTACCATATGGCCCAGTAATTGCACTCTGGCATTTATTCCAGAGAAATCAAAACTTATTTTCTCACACAAAAAAAATCTGTACACAAAAGTTTATAACAGTTTTGTTTGTTTTTGGTAATAGCCAGAACTGGACACATGCCGGATGTCCTTCAATAGGTGAATGAGTGGTTCAACAAGCCATACCATGAATTACTGCTTGACAATAAATAGGAACAGGCTGTTGACATATGACAATGTACATGAATCTTCAGAGAACTGTGCTGCATGAAATAAGTCAGTCCCAAATAGCTATATAATATGCCATTTATATAACATTCCTAAAATGACACAATTATAGATATAGAGAACAGATTAGTGTTTTCCCACAGAGTAGGGGGCCTGAGGGGAAGTAAGTGTGGCCATAAAAGGAAACATGAGTGATTCCTGTGGTGATGGAAATGTTCTGTATATTGCATGCATATATCGATATTAATATCCTGCTTGTGATCCTGTGCTGTAGTTTTGCAAGGTATTAATTACCTTTGGGGGGGGAAACTGAGTCCAAAAGGTACATAGACTTTTCTATGTTATTTTTTACAAGTACATGCAAATCTATTATTATCTCAAAATGAAAAAAGGAATTATAGGAAAAAGAAGTACAGTCATGATTTTATATCATGTTTCATAGCATAACCAGGGCAATTGATGCCTCAGGTGACTTTTTAATCACCCAAAATATCCCAGGTAGTTGCTTGATCCTCTGAGGATTTGCTTAATTTCAGGTAACCATGAGGGAAAAGAATCAGTGCTGACTGGGAAACTGGGATGTTGAATTTTACTTGTTAACTGCCAAAGCTGTGGTGCTTAGTCCATGGTCAGATACCAGCAGTCTAGATTTGGCTGTGAGATATTTTTTTGGTGCTATTAACATTTAAATCAGTTTGGAGATTATGGAGGGTAAAGCAGATTACCCTCCATAATGTGGGTAGGCCTCATCTAATCAGTTGAAGGCCATAAACTAAAGGATTGCGGTTCTCCCAAAGAATAAGGAACTTTGCTTCTACATCACCTTTGGATTTTTATTTTTATTTTTTTCCTTTATTGACTAAAGTATTACAAATGTGTCCTTATCCCTCCATTGTCTCTCCCCCGCCCCCCTCCCCCCCTTCTCCCCACTCATGCCCTCATCCCCTGGTGTCTGTATCCATTGGTTATGCTTATATGCATGCATACAAATCCTTTGGTTGATCTCTCCGCCTTATCCCTGCCCTCCCCACCTTCAGATTTAAGACTGCAACATCAGCTCTTCCCTGGGTCTCCAGCCTGCTGGTCTGCCCTATATATTTTGGATTTACCAGTTCCCAATATGACATGAACCAATTTCTTAAAATAAAATCTCTCTCTCATATATATTTTATGATTAATTCCCAAATTTGATTGTTTCTTTTCTCTGTACTATCCTAACTAATACAGAAGCAGCCCAAGGGGAATTCTTGTTGTTCCTCTCATATGCTACTGTGGTCACAGTGTCTGCTGTCTCTTTGAGGCTACCCTTTCCCCCCCAGTTCGAGTCCTCACTTGCAAGTGAATTCATTTGGGTGAGGAAACAGTCCTCTCCGAGGGACCTGATTCTCGACAGCTAACCCTTCTATTCTATAATGGAGATATGGAAAAGGCCAGTTATTCTCAAGACTTATTGTCAGATTTTTCTAAACACCTTTCTCAGTTCAGTGAAGTTCGCTTCAGGAAAGAGTAAACCCTCTAAATAGTCAATGTTGCAACAGGGACTGCTCTGACAGGGTGCAAGGCAGAGACGTAGAACGGGGACCATCCCCTGCAAACCAGCAGACAGAGACATCGCACCAGGCATGTGTCTCTTTTCAAACATATGCACCTGTGCATACTCAGAAGCTTTGTGCACAAACATGTACTCGTGAACACAATTGTGGGGACCCAGGGAGAGATTATATACACAATTAGCTGTAGCTCCAAGGAAACACTATTGTTAAAGTCAAGGACACGCCTTTCTGAAGACGAGGAAAGCACATAAAACTATATCCAAACTGAGAGCTCCAATAGGTATCTACCATTTAAATGATGAGGATCTTTCTTTTCTAGTAGGTGGCAGTAAGGTTATGCTTTTCTCTATATAAACAAAATGTTGCTAAGAAACATTTTGTTTCCAGAACATCTTGGCAACTGGTTCTTAAAGAAGAAAGTCAGGGAGCTCTGAAGAGTGGGCGAGAGAACAAAAGCAATAGGAATTTCATCCAGGAAGTAATGTGAGTTTTATAAATACACATCACAGAGCCTATGATTCCCTATGAGCATTGTCCTTTAAGCTGGCTGCTTTGTGTATGGGTGTGAGGGATAGAGGAATAAACTGTTATTATATAAAATATGTTTTGTCTGCTCTTTGGGAAACATAGCTCCAGGCAGTTTGCAAACCACACAAGAATGGTGGTCATGCTAGTTATTGTATGATGTACCACAAAGAGCACAGACTTTGGGAATTATTTAACTCCCCTGGGTCGTATTTCCTCATCTGTGAAATGGGTCTGATGTTGTTGTCATAGCTAAGGCTTGAAATGGTAGTTACCATTTTTCAGAGCTTACATCAGGCAGTAGTTTCAGCACTTTGCACACATCTTGTTGAGCCTCACAACAACCCATGAAGTAGGTGCTCTTAGCAATCCTCATTTAACAACCGAGGAAACAAAGGTTTGGCAAGGGTCAGTTATCCAAGATCACAACTGAGTAATGGGCACAAGCAAGAATAGACTCCCATTATCTCTGGCTCTTATCCTAATTCCATATTCTTAACCATGATAACACCAGACCTCTCAATAATTGCATTATCCCAAGAGGTGAGTGCATGTTATGTTTTCTACATAGAGTAGATACCAAAAATTAATACATATCATCTCTGCTCTCTTTTAGAAGCCATGGATGGTTGACTTGATTTATGAATGGTTATTTTCCAAATGTAAAAGTGACTGGAAGTAGTGATCAGCCTTAGATAAGTTTCTACATGATCGACTCTGAAAGCAAGACACTCAAGCAAAGAAGGGAAACCCAACAGCACACAAGTCAACACAGGCAGGTAAATAACTCGCCCTTCTACCTACCTGCCTTTGCAAACAAAAATGGAAGGGCCCTCCTTCTGTTCAGCTTTTCTCATAGAAGTTCATCTATGATCTCTGCCCTCAAGGGGTCAGCCTACTCACCGGAGCATGTAATTGGTTCCTTTCATGCATTAGGCTGGTCCCAGGTATTATGCATTTGTAACCTTGGTTAGCTGGACATGACACCTGTGTGTATCTCGGAGCAAAGAAAAGGAAGTTCTTGAAGTCACATCTTTCAGAAATCGAAGGCACTTCATCTGTAATCAGAGTGCCTTCAATTGGTGGGGTGCTGGGAGGTGTTTATATCTTAAGAAACTGGATTAATTTCACTATGATTCAATGGCATTGCAAGAGTCAAGTCTGGGATCATTGGTTTTCATAAGAAATCAGGAATACTTCTCAAGGGAATTGATGCCTCATCACTTGGAAAAGACATCAGGCTAGAGACCCTCGTCACCTTACATAAAGTGCTGATGGTTAACAGGTAACTGGGTATGGCTATACCAGTTAGTGGCCATCAGATGAGTCAGTGCCCATGCCTTACTAGTTATTAAATGTTTTAAATGTGAGTGAATGCTTGATGGTGCCTCTGTAGCCAAAAGTAGAATTTAGTCCAGGGGAGAGTGGATTTGTGCCTATGAAGAGGTTGTTGAGCTATAAAATATGAGGACTTTCTAGAGGATGATAATTGCATCGGACCTGTTATTTTATTTCTGTTCTGCTAAAGGAGAAGCAGTCCCTACTCAGATCAAGAAACAACTCTCAAAGTCCCCTTGTTCTCACTTACGGCACAGAGACAAAGCTGCTACTACTCTGATCAAATGACAAAGACACAGGTTCAGGAAACTGTTACTGGCAGTAGCACAGCAGACAAGCAACAGCGTGGGGGCCACACGGGGAGAGGAGATAAAGTAACACCTGTTATGGGAGATACTTGGAAAGCAGAGGAATGGTGTAATCATGAGGCATTCAGTCTGTGATTCCTGTAATACTTTTCCAACCAAAAATCAGAAAGTGACAGTAAGGTGTTTTAGTCCTAGGTCATTCCGCGACTTTAGAGTGTATATACTGCAGAAGAGCTAATGTTTACAGCTTTTTATTGCAATAAAACATTTAAAAATATGGTTTAAGTTGGGGATGTTATAATTAGCACTCTGGACTGTACACTAGTGTTATTTTCTAGTGTAACTGAGTGAATGCCCAAAGCCAATAAAACTGTCATCACATAAAGTAACTTGGGCCATGGTCATGCATTCTACCCAAATCCTGCATTATAAAGCCAGTCCTACCCACTTAAAAACCATCGGCTACATGGTCAAGGTAAACTGATATGGGTATATCAGCCTTTATCTTGGCCTCATCTAGGAAATGACAGAATTCTTCTCATAAATCTGTTCTCCCATTTTTCTAGTTCTTCTTTTTTTTCAATCCCACTGATGCCCTTTGTGTTTATCTGGTGATCATAGTATCCTTTATCACCGTCATAGAAACCTCAGAATGCAGTGAATTAACATGAAATCATTTATGAGATAGGGACTGCTTGCCAAATTCCTCCAACTGTTCTAAATGTGGTGAAATAGTGAAAACAAAACAAAAAAACCCAAAAACTTTAACAGTAGCGTCTAGCAGGGAAAAAACAAAGAAAACAGGTGGGAAAGGACAATTCAGTGAGGCCTTCACATATTGTATAATTTTATTTTTATAAAATGTCCCAAACAGACACATTTATAGAGATAGACAGTAGATTAGTGATTGCTGAGGGATGGGAGTTGCGTGTGGGTGGGTGACAGTCATGAGTGCTTACAATTATGGTTATTTTGGGGAGGGATAACATTTTTCTAAATTGATTGTGGTGATGGTTGCACACCTGTGTGAATATGCTAAAACCATCAAATGGTACCCTTTAAGTAGATTGGTTGTATGGTATGTAAATTATGTTTCAATAAAGCTGTTATTTAAAAAAATAGTATGAGAACCTGGGGTGGGGAAAAAGTGATTAATTAGAGATGGGGAGTGATGAGTTTTAGGTAAGGAAAGGGACAGCTTTTAAGTGACATTAAAGAAAGTTAGTATCTAATTGGTCCAGGTGAAGACTGAGCCTTAGGGAGTCTGATGACTTCTTCTTTTTTTTATTTTTTTTATTTGGAAGTAAATGTATAGAATAGATGATCAGCTGAGAGTGAATGATAGGAGATTTGAGCAGAGTATAGTAGTCTGCTCTTATCTGTAGGGGATACATTGCAAGTATCCACCCTTATTTTGTAGGGGATACATTGCAAGACCGCCAGTGGGTGCCTGAAACTGTGGATAGTACAGTTTCCTACAAATACATACCCACAGTCAAGTTCAATTTATAAATGAGGCACAGTAAGAGAGTAACAATAATCCTATATAATAAAAGGGTAATATGCAAATTGACCTTAACAATGGAACAACCAGGAACGACCAGTCGCTAAGATGTGCACTGACCACCAGGGGGCAGATGCTCAATGCAGGAGCTGTCCCCTGGTGGTCAGTGTGCCAGAAGCTGGGCTCATGGCTGGCAAGCATAGTGGTAGCGGCGGGAGCCTCTCCCGTCTCCTCAGCAGCGCTAAGGATGTCTGACTGCAGACATCCCCTGAGGGCTCCCAGGCTCCCAGAGGGATGTCTGACTGCCAGCTTAGGCCTGATCCCCTGTGGGGTGTACCTAAGCTGGCAGGTGGACATCCCCTGGGGGCTCCCGGACTTTGAGATGGCTCAGGCCAGGCTGAGGGACACTCCTGAGTGCACAAATTTTTGTGTACTGGGCCTCTAGTTAATAGTAACATGGAACAATTATAAAAATGTACTGTAATAAAACTTCTGTGAATATGGTCTCTCGATATCTCTCTCTCTCAATATTTTACTGTCCTTACTTTCACTTAAAGGAAACACTTCATGGCTTCTCTGTAGCACATCTGAATTGGAAGCATCACTACTCTTGCACTTTGTGGCCATTACTAAGTATAATAAGGGTTACTTGAACATAAGCATTGCAATGCCTCCACAGTTAGTCTGGCCATCGAGATGATTACTGAGTCACTAATGGGCAGGGAGGGCATCCAGTGTGGAGATGGTAGACGATGGGACGATTCACATCCTAGGTGGGACCGAGTGGGACTTCATGAGATTTCATCATGCAACTCAGAGTGGTGTGCAATTTGAAGTGTATGAATTGTGTGTGTGTGTATGTGTGTTTTTTTTTTTTTTTCTGGACTTTTCCATTTAATAGTTTCTGACAGTGGTTGACCACAGGTAACTGAAATTGTGGAAAACGAAATCACAGATAAGGGGGCACTACTGTGCACAGGTTTAGTTGCTGCCAGGAAGAGTAGAGAGTGCTGAGTAGGAAGTCAAAGGTCTTGCCAGGGAGCACCACAGATGGTCTGGATTTGGAGACGATGACTTCATAGTGGCCTCAATATACCAGGCCATGTTATTTCCACCCGCAGACTTGCACATGTGGTTGGCAGAGATTTGTAGCTTTGAATGACTGAGAGGTCTCATGCAATCTCACCAGGCCAGTTCCAAGGAAGGGTGGAGGGAGGGATGTGCTGAGGAAGAGGGGTAGTCCACACATCTTAGTTGTGAAGAAAGTGTGATATAATAGTGCTGGCATTTCATTTGTACAGTAGGCCGTTTTTTTACTGTGCACTGTGTATCTACAGTAGCCACTTAGAATCATAGCGGTTCAGATTTGCATGGTTTTTTTATGATTTATGGAACATGTTCGCATTCTTTATTTTGCTATGTTTTGTGTCTGTATTTGTTTCTGCATGAAACCATTATGAAATGCTTAAAGGACTCTATTCGTGTACCCTCCCTTCTCACATACAGAGAGTGATATACACAGTAGGCATTTAGCAAATGAAATCTGACAGTTTTACTGAGAGATGACTTAAACAACCTCAGAATTTTTAGGGCTAGTTATTTTAATCACTCCCAGCGGTGGTTGGTTAATATTTACAACAAGGTAGGCTGCCTTGCCTACCTTTTGTTTGTTCCTAGGTGTTTCCCAGAAGGATTGCTGGTCATGTACCTAGGCTACCCTTTCACCATCATAGTTGCTGCCTCACTAGGTGGTCTAGCCCCTCTGCTTTCAAACAGTATTTGATCTCTTTCCTTTGTGGTTTTTTTTTTTTTTCTAAAAGCAAAATGAATTATTCCAATCACCTGTTACTTAAACAGAAGGAGATGCATTATTTTAAACTGAGAGAAATTGGATGCAGTATTAACATACATATCAAGTGAACAAATCCTAGCTGAGTGCTTCTTTGATTATGAGGTTCCCTGCAAAGGGCTTGCTCTCTCTCTGGTAACTGATGCACAGCTGTCCCTGGCCCAGGACCTGGTACTACACCTAATCCTCCCAACTTTTCCGACTTGTTTCTTTGTACAGTACATGTCTGTAGAATTAGAATGTGCACATGTAACACAGACCAGGTTTGTAATATCATTGCCCTTTCAGTGAAAGGACAGCAAGATAAGGGTGGGGACAGTTCTTGGCATGGCTTTGGAAAGCAAGGCCAGTAAGGGTTTAGCTGTAGCCATGGAGATACTGGTCTGCATCCTGACCAGGCAGCCTTGGTCTCTAATAGGGAGCCAAGAGGACTTGTAGTCACCAAAGCATGCAGAATGGGGAATAATATGCCATCATTTGTGAGTTTGTTTTTTTTAAATGAGACTGATTTCCAATTTTTTTTCTCATTAAAAACTAGGCTTATTTCCTGATTATAAAAACCCATTTTTGGAGCTATGGAGTAGCTATTTCTTTTCTAAGCATCCTATATAATAAAAGAGAAACATGTAAATTGACCATACCTCTGCTACACTCACCAGCCAATCAGGAGTGAGTATGCAAATTAACCGGCCAAAGATGGTGGGTTAATTTACATACACAGCCGCCAGACAGAGAGCAGAGAGGGAGAGCTGGTGGCTTGGAGGACTTGGCAGAGTGGGCGGCCTTGGGATGGAGACACAGCAGGAAGGGAAAACCAAGAGCACGGGGAGCACCAGGAATGCTGGGAATCGTAGTTCTGGTGGCAGATGGATCTCTAAGACCAGTGGTCAGCAAACCGTGGCTTGTGAGCCACATGCGGCTTTTTGGTCCCTTGAGTGTGGCTCTTCCACAAAATACCATGAGTTTACTGACCACTGGCCTAGACCATTTCATTATTATTTTTTAAAGCTAATTATCATATAATTTTCCTTTATTTTCTTAAATTTTTACATATTACTTTAGGATCATGCCTCCAAATGATACTGTCCTAGACCAGTGGTCGGCAAACTCATTAGTCAATAGAACCAAATATCAACAGTACAACGATTGAAAAATTTTTTGAGAGCCAAATTTTTTAAACTTAAACTTCTTCTAACACCACTTCTTCAAAATAGACTTACCCAGGCCTTGGTATTTTGTGGAAGAGCCATACTCAAGGGGCCAAAGAGCCGCATGTGGCTTGCGAGCCATAGTTTGCCAACCACTGTCCTAGACACTAGAGCAAAGTGAGCCTGGAGCCAATTACTGTTGTGGTGGGGGATGGAGGGAAAGCAAAGGTGAGAGACATAAGTAAAATCAGAGTGTTTAGGAAAAATTAAAGGGAAGATATCCTAAATTAAGATATCTCCACCAATGAAGCAAAGAAAAAAAAAAGCCTCTATTATTCTGGAGCAACAGATCAAACTGGGTTGGGGCCTCAGACAATTCACTCATATGATTGTAAAGATAGACAGAAACTCCTAGATTGGAGAGGGCTCTCCTGAGAGCTCCCCAGATTGGAAAGGGTGGAGGTTGAGCTGAGGGACCCCCTCACCCCCATGCACGAATATTCGTGCACCGGGCCCATAGTTTGAAATAACAAATGGCAGCCTTTTGTGTCTGCATATGAGTGTATGTGTGCACTACAAAGTTGAATCCTCATGAAATGAAGTATGTGAAAGCACTTTGCAAAAGGCAATGTATTATAAACTTGGAAGGGATTATTATTTCTTCATTTGAATCAAATCTATAAATCCACTTCACTTTCTCTGTACCATTCTCCCCATCCCTACGCTTCACTAATTGTCATAAGCTTGGCTAATGTGTTAACTAATAATAGCTAGCAGTATTATCTCTCCATGGGGTGTCTGGATATATATTCTCATATTTATTTAATTATAATTATTATTCTTTTAAAATAATGAAGGCAATATATGCTCATTATAAAAATAGGAAAAGACATAAAATAATGAAGAAAATAAAATTATCTGTCATCTCTCCACATCGAGATAATCATTTTTATGTCCTTTTCCCCCATCCTTTTACTTTAAATATTAGGATATAAATATATATTTTACCCATTGTGATAACCCTGCATATTAGCTTGAGTATTGCTTTTTCATTGAAGATTCTTTAGAGGAAATTTTACTTTATGATTAAATGTTTTTCAAAAAATTCTTGAATAGCTTCCTAAGAATTCAACATGTGCACATAAATGATTTTAAAATGAATTCTCATATCAATGGATATTTTTATGGTTCTTTATTTTCATTATTATTTTTTAAAGCTAATTATCATACAATTTTCCTTTGTTTTCTTAAATTTTTACATATTACTTTAGGATCATGCCTCCAAATGATATTGTAAGTTAGGGAATGTCAAATGTGTGCATATTTGGTGGAAGACTCCTTGAGGTACAGATGACTTAATCTAGAATGTAAAATTTTGGACATTTTGTCAGAGCAGCAGTGGGAAGAATGTGTGTAACGAAGGTCTCCTGCACTGACTGGTCACGTCCTACCTGCCAAAGAAAGTCCAATATGCATTCTGAGCCTGATCAAAGTGTATCTGGCTTAACTGAACATTTAATGACACTGTATTTCCTGGGTATGGCTCCAAGCCTTCTCAAACTACTCGTTTACTTTGGAAAAATTATTATGAGTACAGACCTATTTATCCACGCACAAATTGCACCATCTACTCCTTTTGAAGACATTCAATCCCTCCACTGCTTGGAGCACTGAGCTTGTATTATTTACTATTTGTAGTTTGCACTATATACTCTCAGACATATGGCTCCTAAAGGTGATAGAGTGTGTTACTTATTTATTATAATTGCCTCTGGCCAGTTTTAGAAGCTACATATCAACAGAGCAAATTCCACTTTAAAGTACCCCTTTGAATATATATCTGTGCTTTGATATTATGTTGAGGATTGTCCATTGTCCAAGGTGAAATAACTTAATCTTCCCCCTCCCTGGGCACTCCTGAAGCACTCATCTCCTCACACTCCCATTGTTTGATATAGCATAAATTTAAGTAAATAAAATGTGAGAAATGAAAATGCAGGCATTCTTGACCTGTTATTTATTTTAAGATAATTCTATCCAGGTAACAGTTAGGATCTGGCTGCTAAGGCCTGTTGGCAATTGACTAAACACCCCAACTCTAACTCTGACTGATACTTTTCCTTCTCGCAGACTGGTTCTGCTGTTGAATACAGCAGGTTAGCCATGCTTTACCTATCCGTACGTAGGTAACACTTGATTACAATGATTGGTGGAGTTGGGGTACGCTTACCTCAAACATGACAGTAGTGACAGACTTTCCATGAGATATGTTGCAGCTAAACAAAAATTTGCATTTTGTTCCTGTGTTGTCTCAAATGCAACCCAACTTATGTTTCATAATTTGGTTAATACGTTACATATACCTTTGACAGTTCCATCTTATTTTAGTCAAGGACAATGCTTTTTCCCTCATGAGCCATTGGATTGTTGCCTGAGAATGTTAAATGTATGAAACTGAGACAACCAAGGGCCCAAGTAGCCCAGCATCTCCTACTTTTATGGGTACAGAGCAGCTTCTTTTGTGTTATCTTAAAGCATTTCAATTCTGTTGGTCTTTTCAAATTCAACTCTGTAGTTCAAACTATGTGTTTTTTCTCTGGTTTTGTAGTAACTCAGTACCTGCTGATCTGTGTCCTGTCTCAGTCCTCAGAACTTTTGACCTCAGAATCACAAAGACCAGTCATGCTGATTCTGGGAAGAAATGTCCAATATCAGAATTTGAGTCCAGGTTTGTGACCAAGGACTTTAGAGAACCACTGAAGTCATGGCCATGATGGAGTCAAAGCTAGGGTTAGGCCATAGTCAGACATAGAACCAAAGTGCAAGATGTGACATATCTGAGCAAGGCTGGGCATGTGTGTGAGTGTCCTTGGGCAGAAGTAAAGTTTAAGCCTGTGGTGATTGACAAAGAAATAAATATGCTGAATTATGGAGAGCCCGTGGCCAGATTAAACCACATTCTTGGACTGTACCTTGCTGTGGCAAGACAACCTGCAAATTTTGAAGTCTCATTCTCTGTGAAAGTCCTCAGTTGGTCTTGAAGGCATGCTAGTTTGAAACCAATGCCTGTGAATCCTAAGCCTCATATTTCCATTTTGATTAATAGTGGGATCAAACAGCAGATAAAAGACTGTGGTGGCCTCCACCTTTCAACTAGTCTGGTTGAAGCTTGGCCTTCAGGGCTTTACCTAAGTTTGAAGGAAAAATATGGAGTTATGGAAATACATGAATACAACCTAAATGAGAACCAAGAAAAGCGATTTTAAGTTTGTTATAGCAAGCCAGTCAACTACCACCACTTGTGTTTGGGTGAGACGCAAATATAAGCAAGGGAGTGGCAAATGGAAAAAAAGAATAGAGAAGGCTTTAGGTATGCTTTTATTTCTTACACAGGGAAGCTGGATTCAGGCTAACTACAAGCAGGGCTTATGTGATTAATTTGTAGAGTACATATAGTTTTCTTGGTTGGTCCTAAATTGGAAGCATGTGCAAAAATTAGGGAGTGGCAGTCATTTGCCAAGTCCTGACTATTTGGGGCTAATTACTATAAAGATAGTGCTTTGGATTCCTGGACTAGTTGCCATGGAAGTTGTGGGTCAAAGTTTTATTGTCATATATGGTCTGACCATTGTCTATTTGCATATTCCATCTCTCAAGGTATATATATATGTTCTAAATTTGTGTCAGGCAATTTTGGTATGTTTATATCTTAACATGAATTAATTTCAGTTAAACTAGTTCAATACTAAGGAAAATATCTGCCTCCAAAGGATTTATAATCTTGTGGGGGAATAAATAAGCATTACATGGTAAGTTCTGCAATCAAAATGCTCTAGGAATTCAAGTATGAACCATCATGCCTACTTTTGTTGAGTGAATACATTTAAAAAGTGCTTCACAAGGTAGGGAGAATTTTGGTTTAGCCTCTAAGAATATGGAAACAGTTCTTTTTTGTGGAGTGGGAGAACAGGGCTAGGGAGATGGCCTTGGGAGTGAGAACAGTTGAGTATAAAGTAGAAGTCTAAAGACAAATTAACTAACTTCACTAGTTTGTATTGATCCAGGCAATTTGTTGTTTTGAATCCTGTTATTGATTCTTAACTCCTCCACTGCATGTTTTTGTCCTGGATTCCATTCCCTCATCATGTTGTTCAGCTCTGATCCTAGTCATCACCTGTCACTTTTTCTATGAAAGCAGGCTAAATAGTAAGGCTTCAATATACCTAATATTGCATAGGAATATTCTTACCAAACTGTTCCTAGAAAGAACCTGAAGAAGAGATTTTCATTCAAAGCATTCCACTAATGCAAGTATCAGCATAAATCTCCTGTAAATGTCCAGATACTAAATATTTTTGGCTTTGTACTATAGGTCATACAGTCTATGTTGCAATGATCAAGCTGTAGCAAAAGAGCTATAACTAAATGGGTGTTAACAGATTTGGCCCCCTTTGTGCTCAATTTGGCCCAAGGCATGGGCTGTAGATTGCTGATCCCTGTATTTATGGGCAGAAATTTTCCAAGAGAGATTGCCTTTGTTAAAGTAGCTGTGGGATTGAGAGAATGCCATGGCATTGGAGGAATTTTAGAATGAATCCAAATATATGTACCAAAGTAACAAAATATAATTGACCTCAAGGAAACTTATCTCTGTTCTGTTTACTCTTGAACAACACAGGTTTGAACTGTGCAGGTCCACTTTCTGATACAGTGGATTTTTTTTTAATAAGTGCTCTAAATATATTTTCTCTTCCTTATGATTTTCTTAATAACATTTTCTTTTCTCTAGCTTACTTTACTTTAAGAATAGGGTATATAGTACATATAATATATAAAATATGTGTTAGTCAACTGTTTATGTTATTGGTAAGGTTTCTGGTCAATGGTAGGCAGGTAGTAGTTAAGTTTTAGGGGAGTTGAAAGTAATACATGAATTTTTGACTGCATGGGAGTTGGTGCCCCTAACTCCCACATTGTCCAAGGGTCAACTCTACTTCTTTTTACTAATAAAATATATAATCCTTATTAATAGGAACCAAGAGTTAAACTATTCTTCTATTAAACATACACTTAATTACCTTTAACAAATGATTATAGGGCTCCTACTGCTGTTGTGGATATCAAGAAGAGTAAGACATAGGCTTGCCGTTAGGATCCTCAAGATCAATGGTGAAATAAGACAAGCACCAAGACAGAAGAACAAACACAATTTTTAGTAAACTAGTGACCTGGTGCACGAAATTCCTGCACAGTGTGGATTCCCTCAGCCCAGCCTGCCCCCTCTCACAGACTGGGAGTCCTCAGGAGATGTCCTACTGACAGCTGAGTCTCGCTCCCCATGGGGAGTGGGCCTCAGCCGCAGTCTGGCCACCCTCTGTGGGAGGTGACCAGGCTGATCAAGGAAAGGCGCCAGCCCCATTACCCCGCGGCTGCAGCCACTGCCAGCCACTGCAGCCACCAAGGTGTTTTCATCAACATGGACTCTAGTCTCTTCATTGTGAAAAAATGACAACTTTCTTTAGGCATTTTCAAGATGTGTCTTTCATAGGATATGACATTTCTTTCTTTTTTTAATTTTTTTTATTCTCACCTGGGGATATGTTTCCATTGATTTTTAGAGAGTGTGGAAGAGAGAGGGAGAGACAGAGAGAAACATCAATTTGAGAGGGACACTTTGATTGGTTTCCTCCTGCATGAGCCCTGACCTGGGCCCCAGTCAGGGAGGAGCCTGTAACCTAGGTACATGCCCTTGATCAGAATCGAACTTGGACCCTGCAGTCAGCAGGCCGAGGCTCTATCCACTGAGCCAAACCAGCTAGGGCAGGATATGACATTTCTTAGCCCTCCAGCAGCAGACCTTCGTTTTTTTCTCCAGGAGTACGGTGGAAAAACCCTAGATCACCTTCTTGGATTCTTATAACCCAAGTTACCAAGAACACTGCAAGTGGTGGCATACAGGAGCTTAGCCAATGAGCAGTCAGAAAAGATGTTTACACTGGAACTGATTTGGCTCAGTAGATAGACCGTGGGCCTGCAGACTGAAGGGTCCCAGGTTTGATTCCTGTTAAGGGCATGTACCTTGGTTAGAGACACATCCCCAGTGGGGAGTGTGCAGGAGGCAGATAATCGATGTTTCTCTCTCATTGATGTTTCCAACTGTCTATCCCTCTCCCCTCTTCTCTGTAAAAAAAATCAATGAAATATATATATTTTTAAAAATGGTGTTTCCTCTGCAGCTCATGAGGCCCCTGGATTGTATCCACTGGGCTATGGGGGTGTCCCTGCCACCCAGTGGTGGCCACCGGGGTTTCCACACACCCCAGAGACTGGCAGCCAGCCCCCCATCATGGGCTCTGGGCTGGGGAGCATGCAGGGACCCTCAGGCTGCATGCAGCAGCTGCCGCTGGGGTCTCTGCACGCCCCAGAGGCCAGCAACCAGCCCCCTCATCGTGGGCGCTGGGCTGGGGGCATGGTCCCAAACCGCCACTTGGCGCCAGAGCATGTGCAAACATCTGGGGGCGGGAACATCCTGTATCTGTTCCTGCCCTGCCCCCAGCCACTTAGCTGCTGCACCCACAGTCCCACATACTTGGGACCCAGGTCGGGGGTGTTCTGAGACCCCTGCCACTCAGGGCCTAAGTGCGGGCCTACAGGCTAGGAGTGGCCTGGGTCCCAAGTATGTTCCTGGGACCAAGGCCACTCGGTGCCTGTGTATGCAAATTAACCACCATCTTTGTTGGGTTGATTTGCATACTAGCTCCTGATTGGCTTGTGGGTGTGGCTTGTGGGCATAGCAGAGGTACAGTCAATTTGCATGCTTCTCTTTTATTAGATAGGATAGTTTAGGTAGATACATAACATCATTCTTTTCCTTCATGAGCATTTAAAATAGAATTAGAAGTTTAGACAGAATTAATGAATGAAATCATGGGAATTTTAAAGTCTTAGATAAGTAAGTCAGGACATTATGTGGGGAGTAGTGTATGGTCTGGTTTAAATTCTTTCAGGTCTCTTAAATCAGGCATGTCCCAAACCTTCCTCTTAATTCTTCCCTATATCTAATTTCTCCACTTTACCTATATAAGTTATTCAAATAAGAAGCCTAATATGTCTCTTTTCTTCTACCCATCAATTTATTTTCTCTGCATTAAAATGTTTTTTAATCTCTTCTATTTTTTTTTCATCTACACTCCAGCCCTTTGCTCCCAAGCACAGTTATCTCATGCTTGGACTCCTGAAAAAGTCTCCTAATGATTACTACTACTTCCATTCTTGCTCAGTTCTGAATTCTTCCTCACATAGTGGTCAGAATGATTATTTTATATCATAAAATAGAGTATTATAATGCCCTACTGGAAACCCTTTACGAACTCCCAATTATGTTCAGGCATACAGGCAAACTTTTAGTTCTTAAAATTTGCAGTAGTCTTTTTTGCCTGAGGGCCTTCAAACCTGTTCTTCCCTCTCTTTGGATCACTTTCATTCTCACTCTTTGCATGGTTGATTCTTTTGCATGTTTCAGACCTCAACTTAATTTTTAACTCTTGAGGGACTCCTTCTCCCGATTACCCTGCCACCAAACCCCTTTTGTTCATGGATTTTGTAACAATATGTATTGCTTTAACTCTGTTAGTTTGAGAGTGTCTACAGGTAGGTATACATAGGCTGATTGATTCACTGTAGATATTCAGAACTCTCTGAATACAGTGCATAGCACTTAGTAGAAATATATTCAAACAGTTATTCCATGACTATTTCTTGAGAATGTCCAAGACAGTTACAAATGCATTTTAGGGTTGTAAGATAGTGAGGGATGATAGACATAAATCCAAATGTAGTCACTTCCATAGAGATGATTGATAGGTGAGGCTATGTGAAAATGAATAGAAGCATCAAAGGAGATGAGAAAAAGGTTCTGAATGCATTTAGTGTCCTTTGGATGACTTTGAGCAAGTTACTTAACCACTTTGTTTTTCTGTTTCTTTGTCTTTAATATAGGTATAATATTGTATCCCCTGTTGGCTTGAACTGAAGGTACTTTTATAGGAACTGACATGTAATATAGGTCCTTAGCAAACATCATTTATTTTTCCCTTCTCATTGTAAACTACTACACTCACTGAAATATAAATGAAACTAAATGTAAGATTGCACTTATACCATTTAAGGAAAATGAAGTCTCCCTCAACAAATATTATTCAACTAGCACTAATTTATCAACTACTACATATATTAGGGTTTATTCCAACTTCTGAGAATATTTAAACAGTAAAAAAGGAGTTTATGGCTTGGTGAAGCTTATAGACTTTGAGGAAAAAAAACAACAACAGATGCTTATACTATCTGAAGCACCAGGGCAAGGATTCAATGTGAAGGTACAGAAAAGTGTTTTGCTCTTTTATAGAACTTGGATATTCCAGTGGGATCCAGTGTGATCTTATCAGGAACTTAAATCTTCCCTTAGGCATTTACTATTATGTGACAGGGGACAATTACACAATTCCTATGAACTTCACTTACCTGTAGAGCAAAGATAATAAGAATCATATCTTTCAAGGCTGTTGTTAGGCATTAAATAGGTTAAGCAGATTACATGATACATTCTGAAGGGCTTTAGGCAAGGATTAACCAATGCAAATCAAAGGAAGTTCTTCAGAATAAAGCATCTACATTAGACACAGGATTTATCAAGTTTTGCCAGCCCAACAGAGGAGTTATCGAATTATCCTTGCACACCCATATTACCTAAGTTTCCTATGATCATGAAAATGCTTGTAAAAATAAAATCATAGCCTGGCCAGTGTGGCTCAGTGGTTGAGTGTGGACCCATGAACCAAGAGGTCACTGTTTGATTCTCTGTCAAGGCACATGCCCGAGTTGCAGGCTCCATCCCCAGTAGGGGGCATGCAGGAGGCAGGCAATTGATGATGTTTCTCTCTCATCAATGTTTCTATCTCTCTACCCCTCTCCCTTCCTCTTTCTCTAAAAAAATAAATAAAAACTATTAAAAAAATAAAGTCATAGCTTGAGTAATTAGAATCCTTAATTAAATGGGATTTTTAGACATGCTATTCTCTAGAGAATGAATAAAGTGATAATAAAGCAAACTGATAACAGGAAATTGGCAAGGAAATAACTCAAAGCTATGTCTTGGAAATAGTTCACATTCAGATCAATCTTGTTTTTATTTAGTGTCTGTGGTATACACAGAGAGCACATTGAGTGATGACCCTTAGGCATCCTAACAGCATCATCAAAGAACGTGTCTTTCATGCTCACTATACATGCTGCACAGCAAAGGCAAGAAAATGGGTAGCTATATTTAGCATAGACTTTTGAACAAAACAATCTGGAAAAATGCTATACTAATCATATTTTACCAAAAATCTTTATCAGCACTCAGAATTGTAGGTAGTAAGTTTTAACAGAGAGTGATTTTTAGAGAGCTTAGGAAGGGGGGGGGTGGAATCTCCATTACTTGATCCCAAATTAGATCTCTTGTTTTTCTTTTAATGCCAGCAGGTTCTTAATAGGTATAGTTTAATATTAATGAAAATATTATAATTTAAATAAGTTGTGATTGAGTATAGTATCTGGGTAAAATAATTATGAGGCTGAACATCCCTGACAGATTAAAGAAAAGCAATCTTGAAAGGGTAGAGAGCCCATTTTGGACAATCTGACTGATGTCATTGCAAAATCTGTCAATTCTTGTATTTTCTTATTCAATCCCGTTAGTGTCCTTTGAACATTCTCTCTTCTATTCCAGACTTCTGCTTCTTTGTAATAATTCTGTCTTTGTCATTATCAAGTGTAGTTTGAAAGCTTTTTGTGAAAGATATATGAATTTGACAAATTCATAACTGAACAGCTTTAAGTGAATTTATATTTTGTGGAAACAGGGCAGCAAAATCCAGCCAGTTCTTCCAGCAGGTGGCCTCCTAGTACTGCCTACTGATTTATGACTTTGTGTGTAAAGGATTGCCACTATAAGTAATAAAAATTCAATTGGAGGATTTTTAAATATGCTTGAGTTCCCCCTTTCTCTCAGGTTCTAATGAACCACAGCCCCAATGCCAGTGTGCCATGTGGTTTTACTGTTGATACAGCTTCTTCACATAAGAAGCAAATGATACAGAGAAATCAGCTAACAATTCAATAAAATCACAACTACCTTTGTGGTTGTTTGGGGAAACTTAATTGAAATTACATGTTGCCTAAATCAGGATAAAAAATGGGCTTGGGATTCTTTTTCTCTTAGTTTCTTATTTAAGGATCAGAAAATCCTTTCAATATTTTGCATTGTTACGCATCATTAAGTGGAAAAGAGAAATGAAAGGACCAGGATTGCAGTCTACATGATTTTCTTCCTATGTTTACCTCTGATGAGTAATTGTCTTTGTCTTCAATTCTTTAATAAAGAAATTGGCAGAAAATCAGATACTTGTACTTTGGTAACTTCCTCATAGTTTCATTGGAGACAACATGGGAAGCATCAGAGAAACAAAGATAGCAATTAATGATAGCTGTATATGCCTGGCTGGCATGGCTCAGTGCTTGAACATTGACCTATGAACCAGGAGGTCACGGTTGGAGTTCCCATTAGATCACATGCATAGGTTGTGGGCTCAGTCCCCGGTGTGTGGCATGAAGGAGGCAGCCAATCAATGAGTCTCTCTCTTCATTGATGTTTCTATATCTCTCTGCCTTTCTCTATGAAATCAATAAAAAAATAAAATAAATACTAGCTGTATAACATGAAAAATCTGCTAAACTTGGTTATCCATCTGCAAAATGGAGTTTGCAATTATCAGTCTAGAGCAGTGGTCAGCAAACTGCAGCTCACGAGCCGCGATTTGCCACTCTGTTGACTAATGAGTTTGTCGACCACTGACCTAGACTTTCGATTCCAATAATTACAGGAATGGCTCGCATGTGGCTTGCGAGCCGCAGTTTGCTGACCACTGGTCTAGAGGATTGTTGGAAAGATCAGAGACAATTTCTTTAAAATGTTTGGGATATGTTGGATGTTCAACAAATTGTATTTATACTCATAAACAATCTTATTTAATCTTCACCATAATACCATTTTCCTTCAATTTATTTTTTCCAACTACCTTTGAAATGTATAGAGCTAGACATTGTTCCATTTACTAATGTGTTGAAAAAGAGTCAGAGAGTTTGAGAGACTCACTTCTAATTACACAGTTTGTTTGTCCCAGTGGTCGGCAAACCGTGGCTCGCGAGCCACATGCAGCTCTTTGGCCCCTTGAGTGTGGCTCTTCCACAAATTACCACGGCCTGGGTGAGTCTATTTTGAAGAAGTGGCGTTAGAAGAAGTTTAAGTTTAAAAAATTTGGCTCTCAAAAGAAATTTCAATCGTTGTACTGTTGATATTTGGCTCTGTTGACTAATGAGTTTGCCGACCACTGGCAGTTGTTAAGGCCACATACCTATGGAGAGAGTTGAAGATAGAGGGGGATAGAAACATCTATGAGAAACATTGATTGGCTGCCTCCTGCATACCATGTACTGTGCATTGAGCCCATAACCCAGGCATGTGCCCTGACCCAGAATTGAACCAGCAACCTCTTGGTGCAAGGGACAGTACTCAACCAACCGAGCCACACTAGCTAGAGCATAGATCTGTTTCTTCTTGAAGGAACATTGAGATGGAGATATTTGTGCCAGTTCTTGGAGGGTTACACATATTTTAGGAAATGCCAAATACATATTTCAAGTAGAGAATATGGAAGGACATCTGCTATTTTGAGCTGCCATCACACTTTCTACATAACTCTTACAGCAGTTGTTCATATTGCATAGTGTTTCTTAATATACCTACTTCTCCATATATCTATTTACTCTCCCAAGGTAAGGATTTTGGTGTGTCCATTTTTATATTTCCAAGATCTGCACATAGAGAATATTGTTAATATTCTGCTATATAGATAACTACCTAAAAATCACAAAAGTCTGAAGGTACAGGTTGTGTTCAGGAAACACTGATGGTGCTGTTGGCCAAGTGGTTGTAGCAAGAGGCCAAATGAGAAGTGTCAATAGTTCTTTGCTAGAAAGTGAAGACAATATTATCATCATTGACGGGTCATGAACAATTCTTATACTGGTGGGACAAAAAGCTTCATTAAATGAAGAAAGTAGAAAACACAATCCTTCATTGTATTAAATTGCTTCTTTATTGAATTTAAGGTTATATTGGATCAATACACAAAGCTCTGCATTTTCATATTTTAATAACTGTGTTATAATGACTAAATCCCGTTTAGTTCTTTTAATTTGTATCAAATCTCCAGTGGTTGGCTTGGACTAAAGTACTGGGACACAAATAGGATGTTAATTTCCTACACTGGATGTGTTTTCCTGATGAAGAAGCACAAGTCTAAATTGGAGTCTAATTAGGAGGCAAAGAGTGGGAGAAGAAAATGGGCCTTTGAGATGACCCCAAGGCACACTGGTGATAATTTGCCTCCTGCCCTCTAAATCTGTCAGGTGTTCTCAGGGTGCACGTAACTAACAAAACTAAAACACATCTGTGAAGAAAAATCTATCAGTGTCTCCTGGGTCCAGAAGAGTATTTTTGTTCATCTTTGTTTGCTTCTTAGAGAGCAAAATGTTGGTGAAATTTCCCTATTCTAGAAGATATTATATTTTTATACTATTTGTTATTTGTAGTATTTGTAACTTGGTTTTTATACTACTTTTATAATATAAGATTGTTATTATTTTGGTGGTATCATCCTTACATCTTTTTAGTGCAACTAACATTTTAAATCACCTGTGCATTCACAATGAATTGGACTGTGAATGTTAGGGTCTGTCATTAGAAAATGTCACATAAAAATGGGTGTGGTTGCTTATTTTCCTTTTGGGTTCCTATACTAAGTCCAACTTGGGGAAGATTAGAACTTTCTTGATATCAACAATAAGCACCCTGGTCACCAACTACATGCCCTACAACTGAATTGAATTTTGACACTATTTACCTGGAGATAGCATCAGGTTCTCAGTCCTCCAGGACCACCAACACTGCCCCACACTTTAGTGACCAAGTTCCCTGTGCTTCTGACCAACTGGCTATAAATCAGAGGTTCCCATAACCTCCTCCTTAGGTTTGATTAACTTTATAGAGAACTCACAGAAACATTTTACTTACTAGATTGTTTATTAAAAAAAGGCATAACTGGGGAACAGTCAGATGGAAGAAATGTGTAGAGCAAGGTATGGGACAAGGGGGAAGAACTTTCATGTCCTCTCCAGATGCACCACTCTCCCAGCACCTCCCTGAGTTCACCAACCCAGAAGCAAGAAGGTCTCTGAACCCAGTCCCTTTGTTTTTTTTAAATGAAGGCTTCATTACAAAGCATGACTGAGGAACTCATTGCCCATTGGTGATTGAATCAACCTCCAGCCCCTTCCCCCTCCCAGAGGTTGGGGAATGAGACTGGAGGTACCAACTATCTAATAACATAGTTGGCTCCACTGGTAAGCAGCCCTCATCCTTAGGAGCTATCCACAAGTCACCTCAATGACATAACAAAAGACATCTTAATAGCTCTCATTACTTAGGACATTCCAAGGATTTTAAGAGTTCTGTGCCAAAACCCAGAACCAAGACTAAATATGTATAATTTTTATTATAAATCATAACATTACATATTTATAACCAGGTCACTTAGAGAGAACAACTCACTTTTATTCAAAATAATTGGGTGTCAACACACTATGAAAAGGATTATTAGTGGCCATTTCTACCTGCCTAAATTAGTTCCCACTCTACTTACTCCATCTAATAATCAACATATTTGACTCATATTCCTACATGAAATTATATTGGTTATTTATCTACTTGTTAATCTTCTGTCACAACTTACCAGAATATAAGCTCTAGAAAGAGAAAAATCCTTATTTCTGATTCAGTACTATAAACCTTTACCCAGGCTAGGACCTGGTACATGGCACATTTTTTATATTTTATTAAATGAGTGAATGAAAGAATAAAAATTGTAACTAAATCCTCTAGATCTTGCCATAGGATCTGCTATAAAACCAAGTTTTTCACAACCTACTGTATAATATTTTCTAGGTCTTTTGGATAGTGTCACACGATACAATATACAGTTCTTGTAACATAGAAACCCACCCCTGAAACCTGTATGTTCACGCTGACCAATGTCACCCCAATAAATTTAATTAAAATTTTTTCCTAAATTATTTTTGTCTCTAATGGTTACCTTGATTGGAGGAACTTTAGCTGTTCTAGAATATTACTCTAACCAGTCTTTCCAGCTTTTGATATTTAATTTGATATTAAAAGTTAATACCTGATTTGAAAATATTTTTCTCATCCAATCAATCATTAAGTGGTACCAAATAGAAGCAGAAAACTACAGTGCTATAGTATAAACTTTATTTTAGATGCTCGTCATTAATGAATACGTCAGTAATCCTCATAAGAGTACTATTACCCAATTAATATTTATTATTTTACTTCTAAAAGTGTTATATGCAACCTTTCCCTGTTGAAATTAATACATCCTATTGGTGGTGTTTTGCCAATCAGTAACTTCTATTTTACTTATTTTTTTGCCCTGAGACCAGCAATAAAATATGCACATTTTTCTTTATTGATTAAGGTATTACATATGTGTTCTTAACCCCCCATTGCTCCCCAACCCCCCATACTCATGGCCTCCCCCCGGCCCCCCGTGTCTGTGTCCATTGGACAAGTCCTTTGGTTGATCTCTTACCCTTACCCTCGCCCACCCCTACCTTTCCTCTGAGGTTTGACGGTCTGATCCATGCTTCTCTGTCTCTGGATCTGCTTTTGTTCATCAGTTTATGTTGTTCATTATATTCCACAAATGAGTGAGATCATGGGATATTTATCTTTCTCTGACTGGCTTATTTTGCTTAGCATAATGCTCTCCAGGTCCATCCATGCTGTTGCAAATGGTAAGAATTCCTTCTTTTTTACTGATCAGTAACTTTTAAAAACTTATTGGGGAAAAGACATTATGTTATTTCAGATTAATTTTCTCTCAGGGAATTCATGTTGATTTTCGATAATCCTCACTTTTTATTCCACATGGTCATTTCCTGTTACATTAACAACCAGTTCTCAAATTTATTAAAGATGTAGTATAAGTTCCCAGAACCCGCTAATTTGGAAATGGAAATATGCAGCTGTCTTTGGTCATAATGTGACTCATATTTCCATCATTTCTCCAAGAATAATGATAGTGACTATGAAATTATATCTTTAAATTTATTCGTCATTCTGGAAGGCTATTTATCAAGACTGGAATTCATGGACTCATTTAAAGCAACAGGTGATCTTTTATGAATTCTCAACCTACTTTAAGCTAGAATCCCCTTTCAGATGTTTATTGTTTTAATCCTGTTAAATGGTAGTGTGTCATAAATCTTTAAAGTAGAAATATTGGCATGGATGCTCTACAGGTGTTATTCTGAACGTGGTTTTAAATTAGATTTCAGGTTTTATCAGAGGCATAGTATTTGAGGAAATAGGACACCTTAAAGATAAGCTTATTTCATATGTGAATTATCTGCAGCTTTAAACATCACAGGATAATTATGAAGGGTGTTGAGAGCAATGAAATAGGATTAAGCTATTTGTTTTGATAAGTAGTTGTGAAATCAGAGAAGAAGCACTAAGAACAGAGAAATGGATTAACATTAACTCACTGAACAGGGAATACACTGAGTTGGCAAGAATAATCAAGAATGAATTATTGAAATAAATTTTTCCAAATTAAAAATGTTCTTTGAGCCCAGCTGGCATGGCTCAGTGATTGAGCATCAACCTATGAACCAGGAGGTTAAGGTTCTATTCCAGGCCAGGGCATAGGTTCAATCCCCAATAGGGGGCATGCAGAAGGCAGCCAATCAATGATTCTCTCTCATCATTGATATTTCTATCTCTCCTCCCTTCCTCTCTGAAATCAATACAAAAATATTTTAACAAATGTTCTCAGAAAGAAGAATTTTAAACTATTCATGGGCAAATTGTGTTGACAAAGAAATAAAATGCATATGAATGAATTGATTAGCAGTAAATGTAATCCTCACCTACAAACAAAAAACAAAAGCCAAGTGACTGTAGATAACACCAGATTATAATTGACTAACATGATAAACAATTAAAAAAGTGTTTTCTTTTAAAGAAATAGTATTATTACTTTTATTTTTTTGCTACATATATCCAATGTGTGAAGCATCTTTTTTGGTTATTTAAGCACTGACCATTATGATAATTCCTTCTTTCTCTTTGGTTATGAAGCAGATTCATTTATTAAGAATAGAGTGTACACTAATTAACCCACCTGTAAAACTGAAGCCTGGAAGGGTAGAATCAAACATGGTAAATGTATCAAGGACTTTTCTAATAAAAAGTCAAACAAACCATTTTAATTAATTATTATGATATATATATATATATATTTACTTGTAATTTTTATTTATTTATTGTTGACAGTACTACCAGTGTTCCCCATTTTCCACCTTTCCCTTTGCCCCTCTCCACCCAGCCTCTGCCCCACCCAGCCTTTCCCACACTATTGTCTGTGTCCATGGGTTTTGCATATTTTAAGAAGTATTTCCCCTACCCCTGCTTTTCAGTTCATTCACAAGAAATGTATGTAAAGTCTAAAACTTACATTATTTGTTTATAAAACTTTTTATGCTTATATCTAAGTGAATTTGGCAAAGATGAAGGTAAACATAAAACTGCCAAATAAATGATATTTATAAAGAATGCGGAGAGAGGGAGGCAAATATGCTGAAATCTCTAGTTTAAGATTCACATAAGGTCTCCTGGAATCCTTATCTCACAGCTGTCCAACCAGAGTCAGTTCTCACACAATGTTTAAATACCAAGATTTAAAACATTACGATGTCTAGTGTTATGATGGGGCTCATGTTGACCAAATAAAATAAGCTGGTATAAGAATTCTCTGTAACAATCCCTATTATAAAGATGGAGAGGATAATTGTTTAGAATACTTTGCGTTGATTATGTATACTGATCAACTTCCTGAGATGATTGCCCTTTCATTTTTGCTAAGGTTGGAAGGGTCTTACTTCTCCTATGCTTATTAGGAAGCGTTCTTGCTGAGAAGGCTCGCTCTCCAGTTTCTGACCATGGAGTTGCCACTTAATGGAAAGGTTGGTAGGCTAAATTTCTTTAACAGATATAGGAGAAGGAAACATTAACTCTGTGAATTTAATATTGAGAATTACATCTGGAATTTGAGAGAATAATTTGACAAGGTCCTTGGAAAAATTATCCTGTTAACATTTGAAAAACAAACACACAAACAAACAAGCAAATCCCCATGAAAGTGATACTGAATTGTCCAATTTCTATTCACAACAGAGATCCAGAGAGTGACATGCAAGCTAGAATTGAAGCTTGCACTATGGCCGTCAGCATTCTAATGGTTTTCTCAGCTGCCCTGTAGAGCTTGTCACATGGTGACAGATTTTCATTATAGAGTGAATAATAAAAGTTATCAATAGGGAAAGATAAGAATAATAATAAGACACAAGAAAATTGTCTGGTTCTCCATGTTAATTTCTTCCACTTGATTGCATTTTATTTACAAATGCTTGTACATGAATTGTTTTGGTGTTGTTCAGCCTGCAAAAGGCCTTACATAGCATCTACTGTACTTAAACCACAAGCTTGAGCAGCCTCTGAAGAGCCACAGTTCTGATCCATCATTAAAAAGGGAGTTAAGCCCACCCAGTGTGGCTCAATGGTTGAACGTTGACCTATGAACCAGTAGGTCACAGTTCCATTCTGGTCAGGTCATGCAGGAGGCAGCCAATCAATGATTCTATCTCATCACTGATGTTTCTCTCTCTCTCCCTCTCCCTTTCTCTCTGAAATCTATCTATCTATCTATCTATCTATCTATCTATCTATCTATCTATCTATCTATCTATCATCTATCTATCTATCAGAGGTCCAGTGCACGAAATTTGTGCACGGGGGTGTGTGTCCCTCAGCCCAGCCTTCACCCTCTCCAATCTGGGACCCCTCGAGGGATGTCTGACTGCCCATCCCAGTAGGATCAGGCCTAGACGGGCAGTCAGACATCCCTCTCACAATCCAGGACTGCTGGCTCCCAACTGCTCGCCTGCCTGCCTTCCTGATTGCCCCTAACCGCTTCTGCCTGCCAGCCTGATCACCCCCTAACCACTCCCCTGCCAGCCTGATTGATGCCTAACTGTTCCCCTGCCAGCCTGTTTGCCCCTAAATGCTCTCCCCTGCAGGTCTGGTCACCCCTAACTGCCCTCCCCTGCAGACCTGGCCCCCCCCCAACTGCTCTCCCCTGCAGGCCTGGGTCCCCCCCCCCCCAGTTGCCCTTCCCTGCAGGCCTGGTCACCCCCAACTTCCCTCCTCTGCTGGTCTGGTCACCCCTAACTGCCCTCCCCTGCAGGCCTGGTCTCTCCCAACAGACCTCTCCTGCTGGCCATCTTGTGGTGGCCATCTTGTGTCCACATGGGGGCAGCCATCTTATGTGTTGGAGTGATGGTCAATTTGCATATTACTCTTTTATTAGATAGGATGTGTATATATATATATATATATATATATATATATATATGGATGTATATATATATATGTTACTTTCTTTAGGAAAGAAATTTTTTTTCAGGTTCTATTTTCTATCATTTATTTTTATTTTTATTTTAAAATATATTTTATTGATGTCTTTACAGAGAGGAAGGGAGAGGGATAGAGAGTTAGAAACATTGATGAGAGAGAAACATTGATCAGCTGCCTCTTGAACACCCCACACTAGGGATGTGCCCACAACCAAGGTACATGCCCTTGACTGGAATTGAACCTGTGATCTTTCAATCTGCAGGCTGATGCTCTATCTACTGAGCCAAACTGGTTAGGGCCCATCATTTATTTTGATCATTTGCCTTAAACTAGAGTATATGTCAATGGAAAGACATTTTGAGGTTTTAGATGAAGGAGCACAGAATATAGTTCAGAGTGCTTACAGAATGCCAGGTATTGTCCAAGGTGCTGAGGTATGGCAGGAAGAATTCTAAAGATGAACTACAAGATTCCTTGAATAGTATCTGGCACATGGTAAGTGGAATGAATGGATGGGTGGATGAATGAATGGATATTCATGCTTTAATCTGGTGTTCTGATTTCTATTACATAGCTTTGTATCTAGAGTATCTTTCTTCCTTGGCCATTGACATTTTAATAACTGTATTACTAGGTTGTTATAAGAAATGATTATGGTAGAATATTTAAGAAACTAATTTTGGATAATATTAGCATGTGAAGGCTCCTTTTAAAACTGATCATTCCCTCCTTATCCTCAATACAAACAAACACATACTCATTGCTGTTATTATATATATATATAATTGATTTCAGAAAGAGAACGGGAGAGGGAGAGAGAGTTAGAAACATCAATGATGGGAGAGAATCATCAATTAGCTACCTCCTGAATGACCCCTGCTGGGGACTGAGCCTGCCACCTGGGCTTGTGCCCTGACTGGAAATCAAACTGTGACCTCCTGGTTCATAGGCTGATGCTCAACCACTGAGCCATACCGGCCAGGCCTACTCAATGTTTTTAAATTACAACACAAGAAAATTGATCCAGCAGTGTGTTTTACCCCCTTAGTGGAATTCTTCTATGGCATAGTATAATGACATAGCATTAACCTCCTTTACTTTGTCCTCATAATCTACATATATAAAAGTATAATATGCAAATCAACCTGACAGCGGAACGACCATTCGCTATGATGCACACTGACCACCAGGGGGCAGATGCTCAATGCAGGAGCTGTTCCCAGCCTGCAGGCCCCAATCACCTGGTCAGGGCTTGCTGGCCAACCTCTCTGTTCCTCCCCCTGGCTGGCAGGCTCTGATCGCCTGATGGGGATGGGGACCTGGGGGTGGGTAGTGGCAGACCAAGGTCTCCCACCCCGCCAGTCACCCCCCACACAGAGGGTAACTGGTGGTGGTGGGGGGCAAGGCCGGCAAGTGGGCGGGAATGGCCAACCTCTTGGTTCCCCTCCTCCCCCCAGCTGGCAGGCTGTGATTGCCACATGGGGAACCAGGGGTGGGTGGTGGTGGGGGATGGGTCCCGCTGCCGCAGCCGGGAAACATGGCCCTGATCACAAGTCAGGCCAAGAGACTGTACCTGCGCATGAATTTCATGCGCTGGGCCTCTAATAAAAGTATAAATCTGTTATTGTCAGTTCAAACTTGCTGAAATCTATGGCAGAAAGTTCCATATCTATATGCATTGCCAACAATTATTTTTTTCTTTTAACTCACATAAAAAAGCATTTTGCCTTGTGTAGCAGAGAGAATGAATATATTTACCCAATTCAAGTACTTATTGCTATGATTCAAGTACAGTACTCTGAACATTAATCATGACTGTGGGCACACACTTCAAAATCAAATTGAAAATGAATATTAGCATGTCACCCCCTCCCCCCCCAAAAAATTAAAGCTAATTAAAACTGCTGCATTCTAGTATTTGAGCCATGCTTGGCAATGCAAAATTCAGTTGTACTTTTAACAAAAGATATAAAAATAGGGGTCCTCAACATACTAATTGGCTTTAAAAGCACAGTCTGGGAGAGCATTGCAAAGTTTCCTCTCAGGAGCATATTGGATCACTGGGGTTGGTTTCTGGTATTGCCCCAAGAATCTATAATCCAACAACTCATGTGATCCCACAGGCTAAGTAATATTGACTTTCTCCAGGTATGCGCTGCCTTTTACACAGACATGCATATATAATTAAATAGCATGTGTGGAATAATAAGCCATAAAGCCTTAATTATTTATGTACCACTTACTTTCTCTAACTGTCACCAGGGTTCTGGCTAATAGGCTTAGCTCAGTGGAAAATGATAACTGGAGAATAATGTTATTAATTAAACAGGCACCGTAGCATAGTCATTAGTAATTGGTTAAGTCTGTGGGCTTAGTGTCAGACAAATCACTGATTGGGATCCCAATTAATAACTGTATCACCTTCTTTAAATTACTCAAACTTCTGAACTTTAAATTGTTTTGCCTATGAACCGAGAATGATAACACCTTTGTATGGGGTTGTTGGAAAGTTTCAATAATATTACACAGTAGATGCTCAATAAATGTTCATTGTTATTTTTATTAATTATAGTACAATTTGGAGCCATGAAAATTCTGTTTCACTAAAATTCCATTAAGGATCTAAAACACTTTATTTATTTTGATTTTTAAATATATTTTTATTGATTTCAGTGAGGAAGGGAGAGAGAGAGAGATAGAGAAATAGAAACATCAGTGATGAGAGAATCATTGATTAGCTACCTCCTGCATGCTCCCCTACTAGGAATCCAGCCTGAAACCTGGCATGTGCCCTGACTGGGAATAGAACTGTGACCTCCAGTTCATAGGTCAATGCTCAACCACTTGCTGGGTAGAACCTAAAACATTTTAATAGGTTGTTTACAAAGTAAAACAAGTCTAGATTTCCTGGAATACTGAAAATTTGAATTTCTCAGCAGAAAAGGAAAATGTATATTGGATGAAAGAGGTTAAGCTCTGAGTCTGATTTAGAAGTGTCAATATGAATAAGTATCCCTAATGTATTTTTTGCTTCTAGGGGAAAACATTTCTTAACTCTGTACACAGAAAAGGTTTAGAAGCCAACCAACTCAGAAGAAATGAGCCATCCTTAGTGCCCTTGCTGTGGTCTCTAAATAGTTTCCTTCTAAAAGGAACCATAGTTCCTTGGAGGTCTGGCACACATAATGTACAAGACGAGTCTGGGTTATTTTGTATTGACCAAAGTGCAGAGACTGTCATAGACTGCCGTGACAAAGAGCTTAGGGAGTGCTAGCGAGGCTCTCACTGAGCAACATTGAGACAAATTGAGCACTAATCAGTAACCCTAAAGGCTAAAACACATGCAATATATTAAACCCATGATCTCATAATGACATTAAAAGGAAAGTGAAATCAGTTAATAATAATTTCACTTATTTTACAACTAGTGGCCTGGTGCATGGATTCATGCACATTGAAAGGAAATTAATTAGAAAAATATTTTAATATTGTTATTCGCCCTTTCTCTGTAATAGAAGTGTCAACAAAATTCACAATTTATAATGACAGATTGAAATACACATGTGCAATTGGCACCAGCAAGAGCTTTATATGTATTGCGCATGCGTGAGTCAACTTAGCCTTTTATAGATATAGAATAAACTTGCTTGATTAGACCTGATTTCTAATTTAGCTAAACTTTTGCCTGCCCAGTGAAGCACCCCAACTTCTCTTTCAGGTAATTGTCAGCAGCCCAGCAGTAAATATCAACACAAAGCAGATTATTATTGTAGATCACGCAGGGAGAACAAAGGGTAAAATATTTAACTGCAGCAGTGTTTGGTTATATGCTGTGCAGTGAGAAAACCTAAAGTCATTTTCAAGGTCTACCATTTCTTCTTTTCAGTCGGGTCAAGTTTCTAGGCTTTCTAAATCTCCATTTTCTGGCTAATGAAAAGAAAATAGGATTCCACTGAGTCTCCTATCTACCTACTCTAGGACTTCTGGGAGGATCAAATGAAATGAAGCATGGGAAAACGCTTCACAGACATTTGGTTAAAGTGTAAAATGTTTGTATCTGGCTATAAAGCAAATTGTGTTCTTGGGCTGAAGAAATTCCAAGGAGGCTAGTCGCTAGGGAGAGGAAGCTGGGTGTTGCTATGTGACATCATTATCTGGATGGACATTTAGCATATTTGCCTTTTATATATATTTAGATGGCCAAATATAATGGAAGTATCAAGTACTTTTCCTGACTTTTTTTTATGTACTCTCCCACTGGGAAACTAAATAGCAGATGAAGAGATTTTCTCTTTATAGAAGTATTCTGGCTAATAAAGAAAGGAGAAATGATAGAATTAGAATATTACCCTTTTCCAGCCCTAATGAATGACTGGGATCTAGGCATCAATTAGCAAAAAGAGAAATGACCAGACATGTATACTGTCTGATGAATAGACACAGCACTAACCATGAAATAGCCCTGCCAAAAATTTAAAAAAAATCAATAAATGAAACTTGAAAAATTTGAATGTGATCAAGCTCTAGATCCAATTTACAGGAAATATGTAGACTCCTGTTAACCCAACAGGGCCATAGGTGACCCAAGCTGTGGGAAACTGTACATGACAAATAATCCGGTTTCTTTGCAAATAAATGACAAAGTTAGAAAGAGAGGAAGAGGGAACATCTGTAGACTCAAGAGAAAGACTTAATAGTTGTATCAATCAATAAATATTAACAGACATTTTTGGGATTCTGACTTTAAACAACACATTGGGGGAAAAAAAGAGTGACATCTATGGAACAATTGGCAACTTGAAACTGAGTAGCTATTGGATGATGTTAAGTGATGTGAAAATATTTTTATATGTAATGTGATAATGCTATTGAAGTTGTTTATTTTAAAAGAGTCATTCTTTGAAGTACACGTTGACATTTATAAAGTGATAAAATATATACTATCCCTATAGAAATGTATTTGGTAATTGTGCTCTTTTCACTTAAATTAATTTTTAAAATAATGTGAGAACACTACTAAATTCATTTTAAAAATATGGAACTGTCCTTTAGATTATGTGGCTATAATGAAAACAAGGATTTGACATTTCTGCCTTAAGCCTTTCCTTAACTAGACTGTGAGCTCCCCTAAGGCAAGGACTGTAGCCCATTAGCTCTCCATCCTAACTGCCTAGAATAATGTTGGTTCATAGTAGGTGGTGATGAAATATTTGAACTGATATTGGATTTAACTACATATTAATCATGTTATCACATACTATCAAGATTCTTCCATATGAGTGAACCACATACTGATCTTTCTTATTCATTTGGTCACAGGACAGGAGGATTTGTAACAGTATTGAGGATCATCATCCATTTCACTCTAACTACAGCTTCTTTAAATAGGATGTATGTGGAATACTTTTCTTTTACAATAGTCACAACATAGCAATCTTGGACACCTGACTCACTTATCCATAGAAACCAATTGCTTTATGTAGGTTGAATTGAGCATAGCTTGATCAAATAGGTGACTAAGATGATAAAGAGTAATTTCATTTTCCTCTAAATGTTTCTTTCTGATGTGAGCAAACATTGAGTAAAGATATCTTAAACCATCAACCTCACTAAGACTCTTTGAGTAATTTCTATGTGATTGACTTGGCTACAAAGTTTGCACATCACACAAGTAGGAACATTCTCATTTATTAGATGCTTGGGAAATAAATTGTGACATTTTTATTCTAGACAGCACAAATAAAGACAATGGGTTGGTATCTTTTTCAAAATCCTTTGCTTTTTTTTTTAATGGGGAAGTTCTCAGAAAATAAAACCAAGCATATAAGGTTTACTACAAGAAAATTTATTATAATTGTGTGCTAGATTATACTTAATTACAGGTGTATTTTTCAAGACAAGACAAGGAAAGGGGAAGAATAGTCACTGAACGCTTTCTATATGTCAGGACCTTTGTGTGTTCAGGAGTGGTGGATGACATTTTATCCATTTTACAGTGGAGGAAATGGTGGGATTGGGAGGAGGCATCAGTGAGGTTAGTACATATTAAACTTAGCTCAAAAGTAATGGAGTAGGATATGCTAGTGCACTGATTTTTCTGATTATAGTACCTACCTATAAATGCTCCTTTCAATGATAGTAAATGGCATCCCTAGGAATGGGGAGATGGATGATTATTCTTGTGGCACGCCACAAAGATCTGTGAAAAATCTTTCCTGTCTGTGCATGACATGGAACCCAGGAAGACATGGGTTATTCTCCAAAGGAAACCTCTCCAACGAGAAGTTGAAAGTGATTTGATATTCAGGTAATTTACCTCCATAGTGGATCATGGTATCATCTTTTCTGAAGTATTCTTTAAAATCATAAATGCAAACAAGATACAAGATGTATGTAAGTCCCTTTATGAAAAGAAGATTAGAAAATTGTACATAAGTCTCTTTATGAACACAAGCAAGTGGACACAAGGTTAACACTCATGATGAGTTGAAAATATGATCTGACAGAGACATCTATGCTTCAAAGCTGTGTTTCTAACAAGTATCTGACATATTAAACATAGTCAGTCTTATCATTTTAACACAGTTCTCTAGCTATCTCACCATTTAGTAGTTCAAGTAACTTTTTAAAACTCCTCACTCCAGGATATATTTTTTATTAATGCTAGAGAGAGAGGAAGGAAGGGAGACATCAATGTGAGAGAGAAACGTCGATCATTTGCCTCCTATAAGCTCCCCAACCAAGGATCAAGCCTGCAACCTTGGTATGTGCCCTGACCAGGAATCAAATCCACAACCAGGTTGGTATATGGGACGACACTCCAAACAACTGAGCCACCTGCCAAGGGCTAATTTAACTACCTTTTACATTACCTTGCTTGCAAAGAATTTTGGACTGCATTCTGCAGTACTATATGGCAGAGAAAAATGCTTGTGGTGTTAACTTCCTGAGACAATGTTGATTGTTATGAAGATGTCTTTATATTAAATTCCTTTTATATGAGATAGCTTTAATCTAAAGGTTTTAGCTGCACTTTTATTTGTTCTTTGTCTGTTTCTCTATGGCACTGTTAGAAAATGCAATATGATTACAGTATATTCCTGATTTTGGTATTTCTACTCAAAGAAATACCCCAGTTTCCTTTCAATGTGTTTTTAACAGGAACATTGTTAGTTGCTGAATGCTTCAGCTTGAGCAAAAAGTATATAGTTCAAAGTGCAATAAAAGCAATATTCTTAATTTAAATCCGAGGTCTCTGGGGTTATGTGTTATTGTTATCATTTCTGGATACAAGTTTAAAAGCTCAGTTTTTGTGTGTGTATTTTCTTAAGGATTATTCTTTTGGTATGTGTCCAAAGATTTGATCTTTCTGAATAGAACAATCCCAAGTCATGTTTCAAACAAGACAATGCATGCTGTGAAAAAAGTTTCATAATGAATGATTTGTAATACCCAGTGTCTGTTATATCTTTAGAAAAACTTCTATACCTCAACCTGTGGATTGAGCTGTGGCTCACATAGGATCATTAGAAATGCCATGCCATGTTGCCAGAGGAGACAATGTCTAAAAACTAGAGAAAAATAAACCAGTCCTAAAGGTTACTTACTTAATTTTAATTGAACTAAATTTCATTTTAAGGTTTAATTAAAAATAATTAATTGCTTCATTGTATGGACTTGTTTGACTTCAATTGAAAAAGGTGATTATGAAGATACATTGGTATTTTCTTTTAAAAGTATGTACCTTCGTTCACAAAGCTGATATATCCTATTATAGCATAATCACTGCTCACGGACAGTGCAATAATGGCTATATTTGAAGGACACTGGGAAAAATTAGAGATTTTCCCACAGTAATTCTGACAACTTGACTTACTAGGAATATGAAGCTTTTGTATTCATATCTACACTTCGGTGGTCCAGAGAAATTTGGCATCGAAATCATGTTCAGAATTCCTTGAACAATTAGTTTTAACTTGTGTAGCAAAGCAGGTCCTTTATCTTTAAACAGCTTGCACCAAAATTCCTCTTAGAGAACTGTCCTTAAATATGAACATACCTTGGCCAACCTTTGTAACCGTGGACACAATAATACTTACACCTAGAGAAAGACCGTGTTAAAAGAGCTCGTTAAACCCCCTTTGGTGAGACAGGATGGTCAGGGTTTGCCAGAGTTGGGTATTTTCCTTCTCCCACTTAAAGTCAGAATTAGAAATGGTCATAATAATTTAAGACCCTGGGGAAATAAAGCTTGGCAAGAGCAAAGAAATTCAAGAAAAAAATGAGTGGCTTGAGCCAAATCTCATACACATGGTGACTTTTTTGCTCTTGGTCTTATGAGAATAATATGTGAATTTGTACTAGAGTTTCCTTCTATACTATCCATTTGAATTCAGCATCACTGGGATTAATACAGGTTATTTGCATTAGTAATCCTGCCTAGAAGGCAGGGTGAATATGTCATAGGCAGCAGTGCTAAATCCTGAAATGTCAGAAAAATGCCAATTTCCTAGAATTTAGGCCATGTTGCTGTTTTCATCAGAATAGTCAATGATGTAATTTACTCAAGAACCCAGGGAATGTAACTTGCTATCAATCTGGTTAGAGATAGATGGTTCCCATTGATTTGCTCCATACCAATGTCACAATGTCAAATGTCAGTGGGGGGAAGGGGGTGTCCCGTCATGCTGTTTTGTATATATTTGAGCACTGCTAGGTCTCACAATGCTACAGAATGATGAAATGCTGCTGATTGATATATATTAAAGTTTGTTGTTATTATTTTAGCATTAACTCAAAAGTTTTTAATTTATGATTCTTAAGTGAAAAGAAATGACTGTGCTTTATATAACTTGAGTGAATTAATCAATAATCCAACTATTATTCCACTCTGGCAATTATATCATTTTAAATGATATAATTTTTGTTTTTATTTCTTTTACTTTATCTATAAGACATTGTTACAGTTCAGTGTAAGATTAATATATTTTGGAATAAGTTAAGTTTCTAGACTAAATATACAATATGAAAAAAAATCTTTAGTGTTTGGGGATTAATATTCTTCTGTTAGGTAGAGGGATAAATTGAAACTATTCTGATAAAGTCATAACTGAATTGAATAAACACATTGCTTTTCATTCACCACACACCCTCAAATTTAAATTGCTTAACTTTTCCCCTTATTGCCCAAGGGAAACCCCGGGACATGACCTGCACTTCTTTCCAACATTGTGATGATAAAAATAATTATTTTTACTTCCTAGAGTACCACTTTATTACAAAGGAGATTAACGGATATGGATGAACAGCCAAATAGAGATTCATAGGGTGAGGGCCAGAAGGTATAGAACACAGGTGTTTCTGTCCCAGTGGCATTTGGGTTACCTCACCCTCCTAGCACACAGATGCCTTCTGGTTCACCAACCTGGAAGCTCTTCAAACCCCATCCTGTTGGGTTTTTATGGAGGCTTCATGACATGGGCATGATTGATAAAGTCATTGGTGATTGTTTAAAATTGAATTTATTGGCATGGCATTGGTTCATAAAATTATATAGGTTTCACGTGTGTAATTCTACAATATATCACCTGTCTACTGAAAATAAATATTTTTAACTGTTTTAGATTTCCTTAGTATATTACATTTATTTGATTCTACATTTGAAAATATGCCAGGCCTTCCAGCTGCCTGCCATTCTGTTTCTGATCTGGCTCATTGCAACGAGGCCTACCTTGCTGCTGATGGTTAGGTACTGCCCCCTGGCCTCTGTTTTCCCAGCGTGTGGTCATACCCATTGCTATTAGAGAGCCTAGTTTGTGATAGAATCTCCAGCTGTCCATACTGCTTACATAGCCCAGCCACCCCAGGCCACTAAATGATGCTGGCTACCCTCTCCTCAGCACATTCATTATCACTCTTGTAAATAGAATGGAATGCATTCTGGACCCTTCTGAGAAATGTAGTTAGCTGACGATTTTGTTGATCTTCTTATATAGTGGATTTATTTTAACAGGCCCACTTCCTGAGCCTGTTTATCTTTTTCTTCATGGTCAGCTGTGGCAGTTTTGACATCTGTACTTCTCCTCTTTCCAAAGTTCCTATTGCCATCCCAGCAGCACATTAGAATCCTCTCCTGGGACCCTTGTCAGAATGATAAGTCCTATGTCAGAATAGCAGATCCCACATTAACAAACTCTTCTTTGTCCAGTTGTATAAGTTAACCCCTTTAATTCAGTACTCTCAAAATCTACTCTTAGATATACTCTGTTGATTCCTCACAGTGTATTAGCCAGGTCTTGAAGTTCATGTGGTTCTGTTTACTCTTATCCTTGAGCTGACCCAGATGATGCTGAGATTTGACTCTAGTTATGAGTCTAGTAACCAGGATGGGAGGTAGGGGTAACCCAAGGAGAGAAAGCATAACATTACAAGGCACCTGTTCCACTTGAGACTTCTGTATAATCTTTTGGCAAGGGGTGAGGGCTTTATCTACCAGCAAAAGGGAGTGAGTCACTTCGGCAGATACAGAACTATCAGAGTAATTAGGGGATTCAAGTTTAATTGCCTCTTCCCATGTACCCTCATCCCAATATCAATACTCTAACCAATCCCTATCAGGGCCCTGACTTTGGCATAGGAGATTTACCAAGGCTGAGAATTCAGTCTTCTCTGAGTTTCTACCATTCTTATAATAACACCCTATTATGCCTAATCTTCAGCTCTGTCTGTCCCCCAACTGCAGGAGATAGGGGATCCCTCCAATGAATCCAGAGGCCCTTCTTACCCTCATGATGTGTTTTACATTGCTGATTACTGTATCTGAGCTTATCATTTTGCATGAAAAATGTATCAATATTACGTAATAACACACACCCAGTATCACTTATACTCTTTTCTCAATACTTCTAAAATACAAGAGACCCTCCCCAGATTGTATATTCCCTTCCACCTCTTTCTAGACTCTTTTCGCCAGAGGTGAAATTTTAAAAATTTCACTGTTACAACATGCCATGGTCCATTAATACTTTATCTACCGGCAGTGATTGGGTTTTCATCTTTAGAGTAGAAAACGATTTCTTGCTAAAATCTATCTAAGATAGTATATTTTAAAATGTAGACTCAGATAGATGTAATATACTAAGGAAATATGAAACAGTTTAAATTTGTTAAAAAGCGAATGTTTGCCTTACTTTTACAAATGGGAAAAGTAAATTTAAGTTTTTGGGTGCAAATTTCAAAGTTCAAATATTAGAAGGAATAAAAGATAAATGGTCTTGACATAAAATAAAGTTAAACATATTTCAAGGCAACCATGCTCAGATTTGAACTTTTGATCAATTTTCTCTCACAATATGTGACTTCAAAAGCAGCCACACTTTATAGGAGGCTTCATATATAGGAGTATTCTCAATAGGATAAGAGCAAACAGTGCTTTCTAATCTCAAAAGCCTACAAAATGCCTTCAGATCTCTCATGTTTTCAGGACATCACAGGAGCAATGATATTTATGTTACCCAAGACTGTTTTCCCAGCTTTGCTCAGAAAGCAGTTACATTTTCATTCCGTGTCCCCTGCCCTCCATCATCTTGGTATTTGTCTAGTGGCTCCTACTTGACAGCAATCCTATGGCCTTTAATCATAACCATGTTTTGTGGTGTTTTGTTTGTTTGTTTGTTTTATGTGTGTGTGCGTGCTTTGTTTTGTTTTCGTTTTTGTTTTTTTTTTGGTTAATCTTCACTGGAGGATTTTTCGCCCCACTGATTTTAGATGGAGGGAAAGGAAGGTGGAGGGTGAGAGAGGACAGAGAGAAAGAAACATGGATGTTAGAGAACCAAATCAATTGGTTGCCTCCTGCATGCATCCCAACAGGGGCGGGGGACCTGCAACCCACTACTATGTGACCTTCACCAGCATCAAACCTGAGAAAGGAATCATGGGTCAATGCTCTAACCACTGATCCCACAGCCCAGGATGATATAACTGTTTTTAACGAATGATATCCCAACAATCCTATATAATAAAAGTCAAATATGCTAATTGTCCAGTCATCTGGTTGGCCATTCAACCAATCAAAGCATAATATGCTAATGATATGCTGAGGCCACTCAACTGCTCACTATGACATGCACTGACCACCAGGGGGCAGACAGTTGACTGGTTGACCAGTTGCTATCACTGTACAGTGACCACTGGGGGTAGACACTCTGACCGGTAGGTTAGTTTGCTGCTGGGGTCCCCGGTGCTCTCATAATATGGGCTGAGGGATACCCTCCCTCCCCCGCTTGAGTGCATGAATTTTGTGCACCAGGCCTCTAGTATGTATTAAAAAAAAACACCCCTCCATATCTACCTGGTCTCCATTGATCCAATTCCATATATATTTAATATACATCAGCTATGTTCAAATCACTGTAAAAATAATATAAAAAATTGGGAATGACAAAAGGGACTATTGGGGTTTCTCTTAATGCAGTGCTTAGTTTGTCCTTCTGGTCAACTCTCTATTGACTAGGCTGTTATACAACACTGAAGAGGCAGAGGTAAACTTGTAGATTAATGTTGGGTAGAGAGGCAAATAATTTATTTCTAGTAGACTAGATAACCACAAAGGTTATGGTGTATTAACTTACTATATATTAACCAGTTCTGTATCTCTTCCAGCCATTTTATCCTAACATTCTTTTATGAAATTTTCTATAAATAGCTCCTTAAATCCTCAGCTGAACTAGTTTTAATGCTGCTTCATTAACTAATGAGTTAATATCTTTTTTTAAAAAATATTTTTTATTGATTTTTTACAGAGAGGAAGGGAGAAGGATAGAGAGTTAGAAACATCGATGAGAGAGAAACATTGATCAGCTGCCTCCTGCATGCCCCCTACTGGGGATGCGCCCTCAACCAAGGTACATGCCCTTGACTGGAATCGAACCCGGGACCCTTGAGTCTGCAGGCCGACGCTCTATCCACTGAGCCACACTGGTCAGGCCATGAGTTAATATCTTTGACATGTGTTCTTTTTACGTTTTTATGAGAGGCATGTTATTACCTTTCAAAAAGGTATACGTTAGCAGCAACTATCCCAATTGCTATGTCACTGATTCCTTTTTAAAATTGAGAGCAAGTTAGAAGCTATGAGTGATAATAAAGAAAAACTTATTATGCTGAAGATGATGACAGTGGCGATGGTGTTTTCATGTAAGAGGAAGTAAAATGATCATTGATACAGGTTCAAAGAAAATATTAAACATTGGAAAAACTAGTGCTTGTCATTAAAATTTTTAATGGGTATTATTTTTATAGTGTTCATATGAACAATTTCCCATAGCTATTGAACTGTTTCAAATCCTATTTTCTGTTTTTTTCTTACAAATTTTCCCATTGCTGCTATCTTCAAAAAGTTTTAAGAGATGAAGAAAGAATAATTATGTCTGTGTAGAGATAAGCAAACTAATACAATAATATAAGGTGTTTTATTTCTCCCACACATGCAAAGGAAATTTCTGTAAAAGTAAACAATTACTACCTTTAAGTCAAAACAATTCATGGGGACAACAAAAGTGTTTACAATTAAATTTCTCGATGAGAAGTTATTAAATTAGTAGATAATTTTAAAAGCAACAACCAGAGTTAAACCATTGGAATCAATTGTGTGAAATAAATGCATAGCCCTCTATTGAATGCAAGATAACAAAAATATGCACTGAAATCTAATGATGCCTGAATCCCCATCAGGGGCAACAGACTGAATTTAATCAAAGGGTTTTACTTCTTCGTCAGTGTGTAATACTGGAGATTTTTCCACAGAGTGATTACAGCTATGCTTCCAATTTAGATTTCTGTTTCTGGATAGTTAACTATCAAAATTACTTTTAATTTAATGATCTGTCAATGCCTGGATATTACATTTGTTCTTCTAGAAAAGGAGGGTACATCTATGTAGATCAGTTTTTTATTTTATTTTAAAAGTTCTTTCAGTGTATTCCTACAAACATTTGCCTGGAAATGAGCTCGAATAGGTGGTTTTAAAATTCTTATTCTGCAAAAAGGTTTTTTTTCCCCTCCAACTTTGTTATTTCTTTCTATTGGATAACTTTTAACAATGTTTGCATTTGAAAAGTCCCAAATGTGATAGGATCACCCAGGATATTTTGATATAAATATTCAGTAATTTTCTCCTGTGTTTTGTTTAGACTTCAGACTATAAAGATTTCGTTTCATGAATAATCTCACAGATCGTAATATTATGCCTTTGAGAGGATGCTGCCCTATTTTGAGAGACCTTTTCCTCTTATCTGCTGTTTTAGACATTTGGTGAAGGTAGATGCTGACTGACAATTAGGACTGTGAAAAGAAAAATGTCACCGATAAAAGCATGATGTGTCTAGAGAACAGCAGGTGAATAAGAGCCATCTAGGCAGTATTATCAGGTGCATTTCTGTTAGTTTTTCTAGTTACAAGGAAAGCTGTCAGGGTAAAAATAATAGTCCTTCATATTTAAATTTCAGAAGAACAATCCTGAGACCATTTTTGCTATTTGAAAGTTTTCTGGTTTTGATTCATTCTGTCCCCTGGTCACATGAAATAATTAGCATTGATAAGATAGAAAAATGGTAAGTGAGTGGTATCTCTTGTCCTCTTTTAAATTATTTATCTATTTAATTTGTTTGCACTTACATTTCAAATTAAGACTTTTGAAGTAATGCCAGCATTTAAGTTTCTTCTATGAAAGTTGAATACTATTCCAGTGGTTTAGGATGATTCTAAAATAATCTGAAATACTTAAAAATCAAAATGTCAAGGCTACTAGTAAACCTGAACATCCCACCCTATGCAATTCTTGAATCTCTAGTAAAATGTACCCAATAGTACATTTTATAGTCAGTTATTCCTGTGAACCAAAATCTATCTCCTTGTAAATTCTACCTATTGCTTCTGATTCTGCCCTCTATTTGCTTTTCCTGATATGTCCCAAATTTGTAAATCACAGTGCTTGTTAGGTTGAAAGCACCTTTTAAAGAAAGATTCATCACCTATTTATTGAGTAATGAGGATACCTAGATGACCATACCTTGAAGCTTTAAATATTTGTATACTTGATCACTGGGCAACTAATTCATAGGCTATACTATCAACTGTGGTGTGGCCAAGAGATGAATTAGGCTAATGGAATTCATAAGCGAGGACAACAAAATTGGCTGATGGCAAAGTAAGAAGCAAGAAGACAGATTAAAAAATAAAAGGTAAAAATCATAGTTGGTCTTCCTGTAAAAAATATCCAGGCATGCAAAGAAGGATAACAAGGCACATAATAAGAAAATTTAATCAGTAAAAACATATATAGATATGATACAGAATTAGTAGACAATGATAAACAATTATAATTTTATATGTTCAAAAAGGTTAAGGAAACTTTGAGCTTGTTAAATAGGGACATGACAGATATAAAAAGACCCTAATAAAACTTACAGAAATGAAAACTAAATGGTTGAAGTGAAAAATTCATTTTAAAGCATTAATATATTAAACATGTAGATAAAATAATAATAAACTTGAAGAAAAATCATTAGAAACTATTCAAAATGAAACATATGAAGCAAAAAAAAAAATAAATGTGAATCCTTCACACAATGAAAGCATAATATACGTTATTTTCAAGTGCACTTGGGACATATACCATGTAGACTATATTCTGAGCCACAAAATACATCTCAGTCATTTAAAAGGATTTAAATCAAGGAAAGTATGTTCAATGACCAGAAAATCAATAACCAAAATAATTGGGGAAATGCCCAATTATTTGGAAACTAAATAGAATATTTCTAAATAACTCATGGGTCAAAGAAGAAATCAAAGGGAAATTACAGAGTTTTGAAGTGAATGAAAATGAAAAGATATCAGAAGCTGTGAGATGCAAATAAAGTAGTATCGAAAGGACATTTATAGCTCTAAATGCCTCTATTAAAAAAAAAGAAGGGTTTTAAATGGCTTGAGCTTACATCTTTTAAAAAATGTATTCTATTGTTGAGAGCATTACAGGTGTCCTCCATCTTCTCCCTTTTTCCTCTTCCACCCATCTCCCACCATGCCCCAGGACTTTACCTGTCTATTGTCTGTGTCCATGGACTATGCATATATGCTTATAAATTCTTTGGTTAAGAGCTTACACCTTAAGAAACCAGAAATATAGGGAAAATTAAATTCAAAGTAAGCAGTAGAAAGGAAATTTGAACAGAAATCAATTGGGCTCAAAATAAAGCAAAGAGAGAGTCGGGGGGAATCAATAAAATTAAAAGGGTTTCTTTAAAAAGACAAATAACATTTATAAACACCCCTAATTAGAAAGATTGGGGGGAAGTGAAAGAAAACACATATCAAATATTTGAAATGAGAAGAGTGCTATCACTACAGATTCTACACATATAAGATAGCTAGGGAAATATAATAAACAAATTTGTCAATAAATTTGACAATTTTGAGGAATGGGGAAAATTCCTGGAAAGACAAAAACCTGGAGGATATTCTGCTAGGTGAAATATGTAGAACCAAAAAGAAAAAAAGAAAGATAACTTGAACTTAGAAAATCACAGAATAGAAGGGTGGTTGCCAGGGGCTAGAGAGTGGGGGAAATGAGGAGATGTTGGTCGAAGAGTACACACTTTTAGTTATTGGATGAGTAAGTTCTAAAGATCTAATGTGCAGCATGGTGACTATAATTAATAGCACTATTATATAACTGAAATTTGCTGAGAGTTGATCTTAAGCATTCTGATAAAAATAGTAACTATGATGTACTGGATATGTTAATTAACTTAATTGTTGAGATCATTTCACAATGTATATGTATAGCAAATCATTACATTATACAGTTTAAGTACATTAAAATTGCCTCAATTATACCTCAATAAAGCTAGCAAAAAATAGATAATTTGAAATATACATATATATACGAAAACTAAATGGTTTTATATATATATATATATATATATATATATACATATATACACACACACACATATATACACACACACACACTCCGGCCAGGAGCCGCCTTTCTGACTTTTCTCTGGCCTAGAGCTGCCTTTCCACCTTCCCACACTGTCCAGAGCTGCTGGGGTGGTGTGGAATGCCTGCATCATCACTATGGCAACGATGCAAGTGTCCTGCTCTGCCCCCAGCTGCTCTGCATGTATACAAATTAACCCGCCATCTTTGTTGGGTTAATTTGCATACTCACTCCTGATTGGCTGATGGGTGTCACGAAGGTATGGTCAATTTGCATCTTTCTCTTTTATTAGTCTAGATATGCAGTTGAATTTGAACTAAAAATTACAGCATAAAAAATAACTCTGGACCCAGAGATATTACTAGTGAATTCTTGATTATAGTGTTGGTTTTAGGGAAGCAGATAAACAAAATTTCTCATATTGTATAGATAAAATTTATGCAGTTTTGGTTATGCCAATTATAGTTCAACAGAGCTGTAAAAATTAACCATTACTAAAAACAGAAAATGAAATATTATACTGAGGTTTAGGTAACTATTTTGACTTAATAGAATGTCTTTTCCTTTGTAGGTTTCTCCATATGGCTTTCCCGTAGGTTATATGCATTCTTACATTTAGCAGTATAGTGAAAGTTCCAACACTACTACCATATTTCCTCTAGTAGGAACTCAGTACATATTTGTTGGATGAATGGATGAATGCATTTAAAACCAGAGACAAAAGTATTCATTGTGTATTTCTATTTCTTAATATTACCTTTTTATCCACCAGTATTCTGTCACTAGGATTTTAGATATTTACTCTGTAACCTATTTTTTTATTTGTCAAGTTTGAGCACATCTCCATGGCTTACTGTTAGCATGGACTGTTCTGTTCCATTGGTTTCAGCTTACTGGGCAGTCTTGCATAGGTTTGTGTTCTATCTGCTATAGAAAAACAAATGCCCACATCGATTTCTTGTGATAAATAATTATGTCTCATTCTTGTATAAACCCTTGAGAACCAAAGGCATTTTAAACACTATTTTTCTTGCTTTCAGACTTATTTCTCTTGTGGCTCTGGCATAGGGAGCATGACTTGTAGGAGTTTCAATCTTTCCAGAAATGGAATGAATGGTTTTTGAGAAAAATGTATTTGAGTAACAATGGAATAGCAAGAAATAGTTGTAGTTGCAATTTCAGAGACAGTGCTCTCACAAAAAGGCTGTAATAGAGATTTCATTTCAACAAACACTTATTGAACAACTACATGTGCAGGAGGAACCTGTGCTGTTTGCCATGAAGATAGAAAAATAAATGAAGACCTTTTTGCTGTCCTTAAACACTAACCATCATTAGGGTTCAATGAGTGAGAAAATGAGGTTGCATGACTGAATCAGCCCAAGTTTTGGAGTGAGAAGACCTGGGTGTGAGTCCCAGCTCAAGGATTCAAACCTATTTTTAAAAATTTTTTTTAGGATTCATGTGCATTACAGTGAAGGTGATACTGATCCCTCCTGAACTGTGGGTAGGATGTCATCTTTCCAGTGAAAGGAAACTGAAACACCAACAGGGAACCAGCATGGCGGGGGGCGGGGGAGTGGGGACGGCGAGGAAGGAGGGAATAAAATTGATCACAGAAGCCCTAGTCTGTGCATGAGCCTTGGACATAGGTAGTGTACCTACCCCCAACCCATTTCTGTAGCCAGAGCAGAAGTGTGAGGCAGCTTCATGCTGTTGGTTGATTGAGTTGTTTAAAGGTAGGAGGGGAATGAAAAGAGCAGGAGAGAGGAAGACTGAGTCAGCTACTTTATTTTACATAAGAAAATGAGATTAATAAATCATGCTGTTATGGCTGAATTTTTGATTTATTATATATTTTAAGCTGAAACAAAGTCATTACAGAAACAGATTCGAAGAAAAAAATTCAAAGTCTAACCTTGAAACTATGTTTCATTTCCCTCCATCTCATTCACAAGGTTGAATAGCCACGAACAGAGCAGATATCCTTCCTACACGCCTACTATGTTTGCTTCCCCCGGAAAACATGAAGCTCCATGAGGCCAGTAAGCCTATCGTTCTTGGTGACATTTTTAACACCAGTTTTGTCAAGGTAATTGACTTAGAGTAGAATCTCATTAGATGTGTTACATTAACAAATAAACGACTGGCCAAAATGAAGAATAAATGGAGCAATGTAAAAAGAGCTTTGAAAATTTCATTGTGCCACACCAACATTATCATAAGTACAGTGGTCCCTCCATATCTAAGGGTGATACATTCTCACACCCCCCAGTGGATGCTAGGGACTGTGGATGGTGCCAAACCCCATATTACTGTGTTGTTCTTATACATGATAGAATTTAGTTTATAAATTAGGCACCATGATCCTGGCCCAATGTGGCTCAGTTGGTTGACGTGTTCTATGTACCAAAAGATGGTGAGTTCAATTCCCTGTCAGGTCACAAGTTGTGGGTCCAATCCCTGGTTGGGATGAGTGTGGGAGGCAACTGATTGATGTTTCTCTTTCACATTAATATTCCTCTCTCTCTTCCTTCCTCTCTCTAGGATCAATTAAAATAATAAAAATAAATTGTGCATAGTGAAAGATTAGGAACAACCCTATATAATAAAAGGCTAATATGCAAATAGACCGAATTGTGGAAATGACTGGTCGCTATGATGCATACTGACCACCAGGGGCCAGGTGCTCAATGCACGAGCTGCCCCCTGGTGGTCAATGCCCTCTCACAGGGGGAGTGCCACTCAGCCAGAAGCTGGGATCATGGCTGGCAAGCGCAGCGGCCGTGACAGGAGCCTCTCTCGCCTCCACAGCAGCGCTAAGTACCCCTTGGGGGGTGTCTGCCTGCCAGGGGGGAGTGGGACTAAGCCAGTAGGTGGACTTCTCCTGTGGGGTCCTCAACTGTGAGAGGTCACAGGCTGGGCTGAGGGACCCCCACCCCTCTACTGCACGAATGTCATGCACCGGGCCTCTAGTAACTTACAATAAAATAATTTTAACAATATTCTGTAATAAGATTTATGTGAATGTGGTCTCCTTTCTCTCAAAATATCTGATAACTGAGAAGGCTACTAAGTGGTCAATGGGTGGGTAGTGTATATAGTGTGGATATTTGGGATAAAGGGTTGATTCATTTCCCAGGCAGCATGGATTGGGAAGGGGTGAGATTTCAGAATGGAGCACAGTTTAAAACTTATTAACTGTTTATATCTAAAATTTTCTATTTAATAGTTTTGGGCCACCATTAGCCACAGGTAATTAAAACCATGGAAAATAAAACCTTGGAGAAGGGGAGACTACTACATAAATGGGTAGAGGGGAAGATAAAAGCAAAAACATTTCATAAATGAGATATTTTAGCTATTCTGTAAAATGTAGAAAGACTTTAAAAAGCATAAAAGGAGAGGAAGGAAGGCAAATCCTGACCATGAGATCAGAGTGGGTGAAAGGGCACAATGAAGAAGTGACCTGTTCATGAAAAGAATAATGAGAAACCCCCGAGGGACCTAATGATTTAGTATAGTTCTTCCCAGAAACATCAAATTCCATAATTGATGCTTAGTTTCTTAATGCCTCTCTGACTTGGATTCCTTGCTGAAGTTGAGAAAGAAACTTTTATATACTTTTAGATTAAATCTTAGGTTTTAGAGTAAATCATATACATGGTCAAAAAGACAAATCATTTTAAAAGATCTGTAACAAATCATAATATTTCCCTACCTTACCCCACAACTCTACTCTCTCAAGCCAATTGATTTTCATTTTTGTGTGAGTTTAATTTTCCTGTTTCTTCTGGTATTCACCCTATTTTATTCTAGACTAGAGGCCCAGTGCACGAATTCGTGCATGGGTGGGGTCCCTCAGCCTGGCCGACTATCGGGGCAATGGGTGGGGGGGGGTGTCCACAGGAGGTTGGCCAGCTGTGGGAGGTTGGCTGTGGGAGTGCACTGACCACCAGGGGGCAGCTCCTGCATTGAGTGTCTGCCCCCTGGTGGTCAGTGCGCATCATAGCTACAGGTCAACCCGTCATTTGATTGTAATGATTGCTTAGGCTTTTATAAATATAGATAATGTGCCTGTCCTATAATGTCTTGATTTATTAGTTTCAGATATCAATTTGACATTATCCAGAACTACAGTTTATTTCTGAAAATGTGGCAAACATTTAGCTCCTTTACCCACTTCCATCCTAAATTCCCTTTCCTATTTCTGTAATACAGTTACCTGATACCTTTTTTTTTTTTTTTGCTATATCAGAAGCCAGTGACTGTATTATTATGGCTGTTGTTTTTCTGTTCAGACATAGAGCATGCTATAAACACATTTCCTTTCTTGGTTAGCATTTTTTACACTGCTTTTGCCATTTGCTTTCTTTTAAGGTACTGATCACTGTATCCCCCCAGGTTTCAATAGCTTTGTCGAGTTTTTATCAATAAGTTTCCTTTGATTCAGCTAACAATAATTTGAACATTTACACTGATTTAATCCTCAAAACAACAGTGTGAGGTGGGGTGGGCTTTCTATTTCTATTAGAGATCCAGAGAAATTAAGGATCTTGACCAAGATCATCTAGTGCAGAAGGAGCAGAATTGTGACTTAGATCTCTTGACCCCCAAGTTCATTATCATTTACACGATTATCTTAGTGTTTATGCAGACCAAGATGGACCCTCATTTTTACCCAACCTTCTCTAATTTCTCAATTTTTTTGCTGTTGCTTATAATGTCTATTTTTCCTAGACTCCTTTATCAAACCATTTCTGCCTTCTAAAATTAAATCTATCCTAATGCCCATTTTATAAGTTGCGTTTTATGTTAATCCTTCTTGTCATATTGTTTATTAAAAATTTGTTGAGACTTGCATTAAAGTTTTTTGACCCCTTCACTTAAACTCCTTTTTTTTGGCATGTAATATAAAGGTTGAATGGTCTCTGGAGCCAGACTTTCCTGGTTTAAATCCTTACTTTACTCTTACTGATTGTATGACCATTGGCAAATTAATCAATATTTCTGCACCTCATCTGTAAAATGGGGTGGGTTGATAATACCTATATTAGACTTAGAGTCACATCCTAACTGTATCTCTCTAGCCTTTCCATATATTATTCCATCTAAATCTGCCCCACATGGATAATGATCTCATTTGCTCTAAATGTTAAATATAATTCAGAGTATGGCAAAAGTAGGTTTGTAGTTGTGAGTATGCAAAACAGTTTATTCTTATGTTTTTATATATTAATTATTATATTATTTTCCATATCAACAACTATAAACCCGCTTTTGCCCATGCTGTATTATGTGTGAACTACTAAGTACAGTGATTGGCCTTCAAAAATAATTGGAGCTTCAAAAATATTATTTACATGTTACCAGCAAAGTATTGAAAATGAGAAACAAACAAGACATCATTAATGTTCTTTAGGATGGAGACACTGGCTGTGTCCCATTTGGTAGCGGGAATCCTGAAATGTTTGGAGCAGGGAAAAGAAATGATGTCTTTCCCTGCCAAAAAACTGGAAGCTGTGAAGAAAAAAAAAAGAAAAAGAGAACTAAATTCTGTTTGAGATACATAAATCCGGAAACGACACATAATGTTTTAGCTCTGCAACATTTGACACAAAACCCATTCATTCAGATAGGAAATGTCTGATTATTTCCCCAGAATTCACTTTTACAACTCTGTCATTTCAATTAGTTATCTCTGGATCAGTACAAGTGCCAAGTACTTGGAACATATTAAAAATGACATTTCCACTTATTGTATAGCATAAATGTTTGTCTTTTGGCATTTCTCAAATGTGAGCATCAAAAGGAAATCTTTGAAATGCTTTTTTTTTAATTTTATGGAAGGCTAATGATAAAGAGCAAACTAGACACAGGTGACTTGATGTGAGAAAACCATGTTTTAACAATTATCTTTTGATGTCTGAAACAGTGAAAATTCATTTCCAAATACCAATCTTTCTACCTGAATGAGATGGAAAGAAGTGAATAAAAGTCTAACATCTGGAACAATCTTTAAAGGGATGTCATTACTGCTACCAAATGCAAAATACCCCATTCAACAAAAGAGAGTTCAGTCAAATTATGACTTATTTATGATGGGACAGGTTTTAGGGAAACCATGTTACAATAGGCATATGGTTTGCTGTAACTTATTGTTTGTCATTTCTCTCACTAACATGTGGTAAATGACAAGATAAAGGAGATATGGAACTCACAAGGGGCACAGGAAAAGGATAGTAAATGCATATCAGTGATCAGATTGGATTCCTATGTATGCTCCCAGTGCATGCTAAGGGCCTCCTACTGTCATGATGTGAGACCTGAGGGGTTTCTCAAGCCTGTCCACCATGGCCCTGGAAAGGTTGGGGGACCAAGTCCTCAAGAAATGAGGATTTCAGCTAAGGAGAGATAAGAGATGGAGGATGGGAAGCCTAGCTACCTCGCTTTTTGTGTGGGACTATTCTGAAATGTGTTCTACACTATATACGAATGTTTCCAGTGGAAATGAATTTCCATTTCCCATAGTGACAGCATGCTCAATAATATACCCTGTGTCACCTCCCTTTCCTTCTGTCTGACCCACTTCCCTACCATTTCTTTGAGTTGATCTCCTAAGTAAAGGAATTGGACTCTAACCCCTGTCTAGATCTTAAGGAGGCAGAAGCTAAGCCCTCCTGGTAAAGAGAAGAAATAGATTATTCTAATCTAAAGAGAGGAAAAGGCATGGCTGAGAGGTAAAGGGAAGTGTAGCCTAATTGAGAAACTTTCAGTAGGACTGAATTGTAGAATACTAAGGAAAAGTAGTCAGAGTTGAAACCAGACTAGTAAGTGAGGACAGTATCTGAAAATTAAAAAAAAAATTATAGGAAGACGTTTGACTTCCTATTAAATGAATTAGAAAGATGATGGTGCCTGAACTGGGGGAGTTGCATCAGAGATTGAAGGAAAATAGACTAATGACAGATCTAGGACCTGGAGTTGCCAGTGTTGGACAGGATGTTAGACAGTTGAGTCAAGGATAACTTATGGGATTTGACTCAACTAGCTAGAAATATGACCACATTATACAAATCCAGGGGTGCACTTTTTAAACTGTATTTTATGCAAATTGTCCTCCCTTGATTACTGGAATTCTTCTAGCAGGGCCCTGTTGTCTGTGCTGTTTAATGTTGAGATAAGGAACACATGAGAATAACCAGTTTAGGGGAGCAAGAGAAGTTGAGGTAAATTTTACATATGTATTGAATCTACATAATTCCTGTGGAGATGTCAGTAGTTAAATCAATTTGGTATTCAGAAAACAGGTTTTAGCTCAAAACAGATAAATGAAGGTGTAGGGTAATGTGATCACGGAGACTATGCAGTGAGACTAGGATTTAGAAGAGAATTATGCAGAACCTGGCATTTAAGACATTTAAAAACATGAAAAATGAAAGAAAAAAGAAACATTCAAAAATACAGTAAGGAGGAATACCTTAAGGGTAGAGGAAATCCCAGAGAGTATGAATTCACAGAAATAACACAATAGAAAGTAGGAAATGATCAGCAATGTCAAATACTGCCTAATGTCAGGAAGGGTAAAGATAAAAATACCTGTTGGAGTGAGCGAATGTCTTAGCAAAAACACTTCACCAAACATTTGACACAGTTGCCAGATTGCTGAGGGCTGAATAGTATGAGAAAGATAATAAAGTGAATACAATTTCTTAACATTCTTAGTAAATTTTGTTTAACTAATAATAGTAAGTATTGTTATATCCAATAATTATTAAGCATTTTATTTTCCAGGTATTAACAATGCTTCATATATATTAGCATTTAATTTAACCTACGAGGTAGGTATTTGCAGAGGAAGAAATGACAAGTTAAATGAGTTGTTCAAGGTTATATTAGTTGTGATTAACTAGTAAGTGCAGATCTGGGATGTGAACTCAGATATTCTGGCTCTAGATCCTCTCCAGGAGAGAGAGGGGAGAGAGAGTGCAGAGTTAGTGGGGGCCTGCAGTCAAGAGAGGCTTACAGGAAGATAGAGTTTAATATATTTAGATGCTTGAGTGAAAATATTTCTTATGTTGAAAAAGAATTCACACAATTTTGCTTTAGATTTAGTTATATTTTAGCTGAAGATAAAATATATATTATTTTATATATAATATATATTATTTTATATAGAATATATTTAATAATATATTAAAATATATTTAATAATATATTAAAATATATTATTTCTTAATGACCGATGACCCAGCTCAAACTTTTTCAGAGCCATGTTGTACCGAAGCCTACAGTGATGCCCTTATGTCTCTAGTCCTCACCAGTGCTCCCCACACCAAAGAGAAAGAGATTAATTTAAACTGCTTTCATTCATAATGGATGATTGTGAGAGAAGATTATGTGACTTTTGAATCAGTACTACACAATGAAAACGAGGTGTGAAATGAAAAGTAGGAGGACACAGAAGGTACACTGGCATTTCAGTGTTATGCCTGACTGCTGGGAGCATTTCTGAACCAGTGACACCATGTCCCTTTATTAGGAAGCCCAGAAGCCTGTGTTTCTGTTAAAAACAAAAATAGAATTTATATATGAAAAATGCAGAATTAAAGTCTCACTTTTTCTGAAACTGGCAGAATTTTACATGTCACTTCAATTTTCTTCCTCCCACCTCACATTTTAACTATCATCACTCTTTGTTGTCAAAACAAAGAATAAAACTGTGAATATCTTCATTTTGCCATCTACATTTGGTCTGCTTATTTCCATAAAAGAGAGCATCTATTGCCTGGGCAGCATGACTCAGTGGTTGGGTGTCCACTTATGAAGCAGGAGGTCACAGTTCAATTCCCAGTCAAGGCACATGCCCGGGTTGCAGGCTCCATCCCCAGGAAGAGCATGCAGGAGGCAGCCGAGCAATGATTCTTTCTCATCATTGATGTTTCTCTCTCTCTCTCTCTCTCTCTCTCTCTCTCTCTCTCCCCCTCCCTCCCCCTCTCCCCCCCTCCCTCCTGCCTCCCTCCCTCCTTTCCTGTCTGAAATCAATTAAAATATATTAACAAAAAAGATAGCATCTATTAAGTACATAATATAGTATATGTAACTTTAAAAAGGCTTAAAAACCGTTGATCTGGTCTCATTTTCTCAACTTAGAGATAAGGACAGGGAGTGCCAGAGAAGCCGTGTGACTCGTCTTAGGTCACACTGGTTAGTAAAGGGGTAAAACTTCGCCTGAGCACTTCAGCCTCTTATCCAAGTGTAGTATTGCCAAGTACCAGTTTAAGTTTAAAAGAAAAGTCTTGAGACATGCCCATTGGTAGGATTTAGAGAAATGAATACCCACTCATGTTCTCAAGTGTGTCTCTCATTGTTGGCTAGAAAAGTAAATACTTGAACTATGGCTGTGAAATATAGCATCAAGCAGGTACAACCTGAAGGTGAGGGGCCTTGATAGCTCCCAAGTACTAGAGTCTCCTTGTCTTTTAAGATTAAGGACAAGGAGTTTGAACTTGAATATCACCTATGGTAGCACCTTGACACTTCTGCAAATAAGTCCAGGGACAAATGAAGAGTTCTTCCCCTCAATAACGTATATTCTGACTTTTTGTTTGTTGCTTCTGCAAAATTCTTGTTCTCTCTATCGAGTCTCTCCTCTTATGGATCTTTTTTCTCTGTCTCAGCATTAACCTCACCCTGAACCTACTCTAGCTGTAAAATGTTACGGCCTCCTGCGTGTTGCTGAGTTTCTCTCTTCCTTTGTACTTCTCCTTTCCTCTCCCTAGCAACTGTTCTTAATCCTCTTAATTCATTTGGGAAATTTAACTCACCATAAACCATCAATCTGATTCCTTAAAGATTGTGCTATCTATCCTACAGAAAATGTATATTAATTTTCTAGCTGACTGAAGTAGCCACGGTCAATTTTAAAGAGCAGTTACTTTTCCCATCTCAACATTAATGGTCATTTTTCAAGATTTCACTTCCTCCATCCATCCATACAAGAAGGTAAAGGGATTAGCCAAAGAATATGGATATGGACCCTGCCTCTCAATGGGAGAAGTTATTAAACAATTTGGGACAAGTTAAAAATATATACATACATCCAGGAGCTAAATAATAAAGGAGATTGTTTCCAATATAATCATGAATCTAAACATTTGATATAAATAACCAACATTAATTAAGTAATATAATTAATATATGAATCTAATTTTTAATCTAATATTGCAAATGGCTATTATTTAAAGAAGAGCAAGTTCACATTATTTTCTATTTTTTCAAACAACATCCCATGATAAAATTTTAAAACATATATTGTATTTTCACATGTTTAAAGCATAGAGAGGCCCTTAATATTATCTAGCAAAGCTCCCTTACTTACATGATGAGAAAAATGTGAGCTAGAGAGGTTAATGACTTGCTAAAGATTACATAGCCAATCATTGGAAGATTTTGGTCTAGGTAATGAATGAGAAATTTGAGGGGGCGGGGCAGCACTTAGATATTATTCTGTAACACTACAATAATGCAATCCCCCCTACTGTTCTCCTAGTTATAAGGTATTTTCATGTGTATTATTTATTGTATCCTCATTACTCTATAAAGTAGCGAGGGTGGGTATAAATGTCTCTCTTTTATAGATTAGGCAATAAAGGCTTAGAGAAATCATGTAGCTAATTATGTGGCGGAGCCTGGATTAAGCCTGTAGGTCACCAGCTTTTTAGTTCAGGATTCTTTACTCAAATGGAGAGAAAGAAAATTATCTTGATTAAAACACGGAAAAGTAGATATAAATGCTGTACCTACTCAGGGTGCTGGTGTAAAGCAAACCAATTTTCTACGGTTTCAAATGTTTCCAAATGTCCATATGCTTGGTATTTGACATATAAAGCAAGAAGCTAATTGGCTAATATATCACTTTCAATCATATCACTTTCAATCAGACTTCCTGGTATCTTATTAATATCTTTATGCAAGTTTGCAATAAGAGAAGTTAGAAAACTGATATCCACATGAGGGAAAGTTCATACTTCTTTGCAGAGGGTTATTGTTTGACGTTTTGTTTTGCTTCAGTTGCTCTGCATCTGCTTTGGTGAATATATAGCATCCACTCCGTCCTAGATTCTCAGCAGATGTCATAAATGAGCGAAGCAAAGGTTTTGCAAAGAACAAAATGGCACATGCACTAAGAGTGTTTATTGGAAATGTCTCAATGGTTACTGATTCCTCATCTGTCACCATCTGGCCAATTCCCATGTTTTGACAATTTTTATTCTCTACTTTTTAAAGAGCCCTAATCTATTAAACTGATTGCCCTGGGATCCTTAGTTGATATAAAAATATTAGGAGAAATTACAAATTATTTTGGGATGAATAAAAAGTTAATGAGTATTACCTATTTTTATAAATAAAATAATGAAAAATTACATGTAATATATAAATTTTTAAGTGGACAAATACTTCAATTTGACACCCACTTATGGACAACCTACTGAGGGACAATGCATTAAAAAAATAGGTCTGATTCTGGAGGGTTTTGTTTTCTAGTGATGGAGAAAAACATTCAAGAAATGGTTAAATAAAATTCTAGTGAATTTAACATTAAAAGCAACAACAACATGTCTCAGTTTAGGAAATCAATAGCAGACAATTCCCTTGACAACAATTTGGATAGAAGCACTTTGGACGAGAGCCACAAAGCTATTCTTATTTAGAATAATAAGAAAAACCTGAACGTAACATAGAGCTGTGCTAAGTCTTACAGGATGAGCAGATCTCATTTGCAGCCAAGTGTTTAGAGGACAGTTTACATAACTCTCTGGCTAGAGTTTTAATACTAGGGAGTGTAGAGAACAAGGTCAAGTGGGTTGACTGGGGGAGAACATTTTAAATCAATGCTAATAGTTCAAACTTCATCCTAAATTAATGAGAAGTTGAAAAGTTTTATCATGAAAACAGTGTCCTGACAGCAAAGTTATTCCTTCTTTAACAAAGTGTGATAGAGCATATTTCCAGTCCTACCCATCAACTAAAGGATTCTATTTACTACCTTTTGAATCTGGGCTTGGCCACCTGGCTTTCTTTGTCCAATGGGGCATTAGAAAATTTGATATAAGCAGAGACTTGAATAGTTCCTGCAATTTTGGCCTTGCCCTCTCTTGCTATTGCAAATCCTTACACCACAATATGAACAAGCCCAAGCTAGCTCATTAAAAATGAGATACTAGTTATTCTAAACACTCAGAAAACCTATCTGAAGGTCCATCCATGTAAATAAGGTCACCCCAAATGTCTAGCCCCAGACAAGCTGAATGTTGACAGTAGAAATGAGTCAAGATGCCCAAGATGAGACAAACCACCTAGTTGACCCTTAGACTTGTGAGCAAATAAATAGTCATTGTTTCAGGTCCCAGATCTAGAGTGGTACATTACATAGCAAAAGCTAACTGACACATGAAGAATTATAGAAATGGTATCCATATCAAGCTTTACCCAGAGGCTAGCAAAGTGAATAATTTAAAGAACCATCAGTAGGGTTATTGACCAGACCCCTTCCATTCCTAAGTCTAGCAGGTAAAGTATCATCATCTTTTGTCCTCTTATTGTACACTAGAGGCCTGGTGCACTGAATCATGCACTGGTGGGGTCTCTTGGCCTAGCCTGCACCCTCTCTCAATCCAGGACCCCTCGGGGGCTGTCGGACTGCCGGTTTCAGCTTGAACACTGCAGGCTAGGCTGAGGGACCCCACTGGTATGCATATAAGATCTTTGGTTAATCTCTTCCCGTCCTCCCCCCTCCTGCCTTCCCTCTGAGATTCATCAGTCTGTTCCATGTTTCCATCTTTGTGCATTGAGCGTCTGCCCCCTGGTGGTCAGTACATGTCATAGCTGCTGGTTGGTCAAACGGTTGCTTAGACATATAGATATAGAGATAGAGATAGAGATATATAGATATCATACTAATGTAATTTCCTTTCATGGATATCCTCCCACTAAGCTATAAACTCTGAGGGGCAAAGATCACTTATATCTTGATTCCTGTTGTATCCCATTGGTTTTCACAATGCCAATAAATGATTGTTGGTCAAAATGACTTAGATGACTGCCATCATCTAAGAAGATATCAAAACACATACACAGCTTCTGAAGATACCTGAAAGTTATCTCAGAATCCTATCTATATGGATGATTTTCCCAGGGCCACTGAGTAGGACTTGCATTCTGCCATAAACTGATCTGTTTAACATCTGCCATTGCTTTTCCAGCTGCAATCTTGATTTCTTTACTGATATTAATCCAGTGCTCTATCCTACTTAAGCTAGTTCAGGCTTTCTAGAGTAACTCTCCTTCATGTTGGACCCACCTGGGCACTAATGACCTCACAGATAGGAATTTAATATTGAATTTTGTGCAATGTAATTCTTATTAATGTAATTCTTGTAAGTCTTCTTATTAAACTATTTCCTGAGTATGTATCTTTGCTCCATAACCAGTTTTTATTATTTTAAAAACATGGTATGAATGGCAACATGTTGAGCTTAGCTTATTATCCATTATAATTAATATCTTTTCAACACAAACACGAAAGCATCTTGTTTCACTCGATCGCAGCATAATTTCAAGATGAAGTCTATCTGATTTAATTCTACTGAAATCTAATTTCCACTACTTTGATTTCTTTTATGATGGATTGATTTTTGCCTGTCAATTATGTATCTACCCTCAGGAAAAGTCAGTAAGTAGACTTAAAACGATGTTTCCACTGCAATAACATGCTGAAAATGTATGTGGAAACTATGAATAAAGGCCTGAAAACATTGGCATACCCTCCCCACTTTATATCTCCCCAATCTACAGTCCAACCTACTGCTAAAAAAAAAGAAAAAAAAAGGGCTTGCAAATTATGGGACACCTAAGGTTATATCCACACTTTTTTTTCCCCAGAACAATCTTTAGTCAGTCAAAGATAATAAACATGAAACTGGAAAATATATTTCCTCAATTCTGTAGCCTGGACTGTCATTTGTTCTCTGCACTTTCAGGTTTCTTATTATTTTGAATTGATTTTGATTATGTCCCAGAGGTAATTGCCTTCTTTGGCTCTTTCCAGACGAACTGAACTTCAGCAGTTTTCCAAACACGACTCTACATCATCATCTTTTTTTGCTCAGGGGCAGATCAGTCCCCAAAGAAAACATGGATGTCTCCTCCTCATTTATATTCACAACTTCTGTAAGGAAGCGTCAGGATAGGATCCCATCCAAATGTATTATGGTTTTCTGTTTTTTTTGTTTTTTTTTATAGCTACGGTACATTTGATTTACAGCTACTTCAGCAAACTGTTGTACTCATTATCATTGTTAAGTTAAAGCACTTATATTCCTTTGCTTTCCAAATGCCCTGTATTATTGCAACTTTGAAGAGACCCTAGTGATATATCATCGACAAAATCAGAACTGCATCAAATTTTTCAGTCTGAAATTATTCCAGACTGGATGTAAAAAAAAAAAAATGCTATGTCTCAATGCTGCCAAGGTACTCAGCCTATCCTGATAAAATCCTTATGAATTAACTTAAACAAAAGTGAGGATACTCTTATCTTAACACGTTTAATGCCGGTTGCATACTGTCTAAAATATTTCATGTGCTAACACTAATAATAAAAAACTCCACCTAAAACTTGAAATGTCCTGAATGCCTATGGAAACATCAATCTAAGGTTCAGAGAAATAGCTGTATTCACAAGAGAAATGACTTCATTAATGAGATGACATGCATGTTTACATTTCATCAACTAAAAGGGTCAATGTTAAGCAATTAGCAAATGCAGAGATGAATTAATTCACATACCAAATAATTTGTGGGTAAACCTTAGAAAAATCAGATTGACTGTTTTTAATGATCTCACCTTGCCTACTTAATTTATAAACAAAATCAGAAATCCACTTAATAGATGAATTAATTCAGATAACTGAATCTTCTGTTATTTGTCAGCCAAAAGAGCATTTATTCATGAATATTTTGGGGATCTACTGTACAGTTTTGTGACTATAGTTTCTGAGACTGTATTGTATACTGGAAAGTTGCTATGGAAGTATTTTTTTTTTTAATCTCAGGACTGGAAGCAACCATTTCTACAAGGAGCATGGGTCCTTTTTAAGTAGACCATAATATTTAGAAAACAATATTTGGTGTGAGAAGTGCTTATTAATATTGGGATATCATTGTATTTGGGCCCTGTCAGAGTACAAAACCAGGTTCTCTCTCTATATACATACACACTCACCTATCTCTCTCCTTTTCTTCCTTCTCCATACATATGACTTCACACTGATATTACCAATTTAAATCCCACACCACAGTTCTTGTGGTGCATTGCAGTTTTTCCCCTTTCCATATTTATAACTTTCTTCAATGAAAAAAATAGCTCCTATTGTCTGTAATTCATTGACTTATTTGCTTACTCCACCAGCATGTAATAAATCTCTTATTTTTATCCCAAGTCTCCACACCCACTCAATGTGTGGACACCCTTTATACCCCTCTTGAGCTCTGACACCCTACTCTGAGTTACTGTGGCTTTATCTTGCCTCCCCATGTGTTCCTACATAATGATTTTAAGAGTTAATCGTTCAGAAAGGAAAGGGAAAAAAAGAAGATGGAAGAAAAGAAAACAAAAGAGAGAAAAACTTTTAAATAGTGTGGTCAAATTAACTGAACAGTAAATCATCATGAGAGAGGACCAGGTAAACAGAAACATTTGGAAATTTCTCACAAGACATAATCTAGAAAGATTAAAAATAGTAGTTAAGATATGAATTACAATTAGAACCAGAAAATTTCCTATAAAGTGGCTTTCTCTGAAGCAATGGAACAATTAGATATTATCTCTGGTATATCTGTAGGCACAAATATGAATGAGACAAAGGTTATCTTGAGCCAGTCTCATTTATTTATTCATGTATTTCTTTAATGATTCATGTATTCATTCATATACTTGAGTGCTTATGATGTGTCAGACATATCACAAGACATGAGGAATAGAAAGATAAGGATTGTCTTTTTGGCCTTTCTTCCCCTTTTAATTATTTTCCCTTCAGTTTGTTCCCATCCCAAATAACTTACTGTTAATGTATCTCTCTGGCCAGAAAGAACAAGGTTTAATGGATTGCTCATATCTTAGTGAACATTATATTAGTGATGTTTCTATCCCAGATAAATTTGAATTTTACAATATGATAGGAGGAGAAGGATACAGAGAGACTGTGGAATATCAGCTACTGCAGCATTCCTGTTTTTATTGAAAACTAGAGGCCCGGTGCACAAAATTTGTGCACAGGGGTGTGTGTGTGTGGGGGGGGGGGGGGCGTGGTGTCCATCAGCCCGGCTTCCACCCTCTCTATCTAATCTGGGACCCCTCAGGGGATTTCCAACTGTGGCAGGGATTGGCCTAAACCAGCAGTTGGACATCCCTCTCACAATCAGAGCCCACTGGCTCCTAACGGCTTCCCTGCCTGCCTGATTGTCCCTAAATGCTTCTGCCTGCCAGCCTGATTGCCCCCTAACTGTTCTCCTGTTGGCCCAATCAATGCCTAATTGTTCCCCTGCTGGCCTGATCGCCCCTAACTGCCCACCCTTCCTGGCCCAATCACCCCCAACTGCCCTCCCTTGCTGGCCTGATCACCCCCAACAGCCCTCCCCTGCCATGACCTGCTTCTTCCACTGGAACCCGGGACCAGCCTCCTCCGCACCGCACAGAGCTGGGGGACCCCCAGGCCTCACCATGTGGAGCGGTCGCCTCTGCTGTTCATGTGGCCATCTTTGTGATGGCCATCTTGTCACATAAAAGCGAGGACCACCTAGGCTTTTATTGGTATAGATATTTAATAATCAGTACAGCAGAGGACCAGTAAAAACAGATGGTAGTTATCAACAACTGGTACATCCATATGGGTGTACATCCATATCTTGACTAAATATTAACTCTGACTGTGGGGTAATTGACAAAGGAAGGCAAACATTCAGAGTAAAGTATAATGTGGAGACTGAAGTATGAATCTGGGAATACATAAGTAAAGAGCACACTGTTTGGGCTTGGGAAAGGGTAAAGAATAGAGAACATGAGTCCTAAGGCATGTCAAGGAGATCTAAAGGGAAAGCATTTGTCCAGTTGAGGGGTGAGATTTTGGGTTCTGATAATAAAGTTTCTGTGTAGTGACAGAATAGACAACAGATATTGAAGTTTGGGGTCAAAGAGAAGATTCCCCCCAGTATTTTTGAGATAAATGTATCTTTAAAGTCTACATTTTGATGAGTTTGGAAAAGTGCACTCAAAAACCATCACCATAATCAAGGTAAAACACATATCACTTCCAAAAGATTTCCTCTCTCTCTCTCTCTCTCTCTCTCTCTCTCTCTCTCTCTCTCTCTCTCTCTCTCGCTTTCTCTCGCTCTCTCTCACTCTCTCTCTCTCTCTCTCCTTCTCTCTCTCTCTCTCTCTCTCTCTCTCTCTCTCTGAGATAACATGAGATCTACCTCGTTAACAAATTTTTAAGTGCACAGTAGTAGTATTTGCAAACTATAGACACTATAATACAGCACAAATCTCAAGAACTTATTCATCTTGTGTAGGTATAAATTTATAGTTGAACAACTTAGATGGACTAGGGAACATAATGCTAGGTAAAATAAGACAATATCAGGACAAATAACTGTGTGATTCCTCTTCTGTGAGGTATATAAAATAGTCCAACTCAGAACTAGAGCAGTGATTTCCAGGGAATAGGGAAAGGAGGGGGAATGGGGAATTGTTTAAAAGGAGAATGTTTTCTGTATGTAAATTCCAAAACTGTTGTGTACTAGATCATTTACTATTAATTAAATCACTTCCTCCAGGAAGCCTTCCAAGTCTCACATTGTAAAAGGCTCTAGTTGCTCACTCCTTTCAAAATATGACCATCTGCAATTAGTTGTTTTATGACTGTGATCTTCTTAGGATGTTAGCACTCCCAATGTGGGCCTGGGAAGATCTTGTACACCGCTCTATTCTTAGTACTGAGAATTGTGCCTGTACTCAGCAACTGAGCTGTTCATGTTTCCTTAGTGAATAGATGAGCAAGTGAGTCAGAGTGGAGAAAATGTGAGCAAAAGCAAAAAAATAGAAATAAAAAAGAAATTAAGGATATAATAGACTTTCAGCTAAACCATAAGGTTTCCTTTTAGCCCAAATCAAATTCTTTCCATAAACCTGCACTCTTGGTGTGTGTCCAATGATCACTAGCAGAGCAGTGGTTCTATGAAGGCAGGGATCATAGCATTCACATCAGTTCTAACTTCACCAAAAAATTTAAAAAAAGAAAAGAAAAGAGAGAGCCCAGACAACGTGGCTCAGTGGTTGAGCATTGACCTATGAACCAGAAGGTCATGATTTGATTCCTGGTCAGGGCATATGCTCAGGTTGTGAGCTCCATCCCCAGTGTGGGGTGTACAGGAGGCAGCCGATCAACGATTCTGTCTCATCATTGATGCTTCTAACTCTGTCCCTTCCTCTTTGAAATCAACAAAAATATATTCTAAAAAAGACAGAGAGACGTATCTCCCTTATCAGGCTCTGTGTAGGCAATCAAAAAAAATATTAGGGCATAGTTTATTATATCACAGAAAGTTACTTATTTTTTGTGAAGAGTGAATGATATATAACTATTTGTGTTATCTACAGGGTTGCCCTTCCAACCCTTAAGGGAATCTTAGTCCTTCATGAAAATAGTTTCCAGTGAGAAGGTACTATATATTGGAATACTTGCTGTAGGGTCATTCTACAAAGAACACTTCTGCATAGCAAAATTTCACAGAGCTGAAAATCAAAACATCACATCCCTATTGAGTATCTTGGTGTAGGTTAATGCAGTGACATGATTATTAGTGACATCCCAAGTCACATAAAAATTCAGGCTTCTGAACTGCAACACAAGTATTTTTTACCCTACAGAATATTCAAAGCATTATGCTGTTGATGAAAGCATGCATAGAGTAATACGTTGGGTCTCATTAAAAAGACTGATCTTCCAAACATTCCGCGGAATCTGAAGGGCATTTAAGAAGTTCTTGACTCATCTCTACTGCGTGACGGTCACAGGGAGCGATGCCTTTGTTCAGGTGGTTCAGAGCTGTGGGTACGTCCCTTTTTCCCTTCTCCTCCTGTTTCCCACCCACAACACTCAGCAGTTCATAGAGTCAGTGGAACAACTCAACGTCTCCTCATAGCCACTTCTCAGCATTTGGGCACGATGTGAAGTTTAATAAGATAAAAAGCAACTAATTAAGTAAAACTATGACCAGAAAAAAGACACACAGCACAACAATTGACATCTGGCATTTAATGGTTGTCAGGTACCAGTTGAGGCAAGGGAGTTTTATATTCCGGTTTTAAAAAGAAACAATAGTATAGGGACCTCTTATTAGTTAAGGAAAGATACTTTTCATAAAACTACCTTTTTTAAAATCCTTGCCTGAGGATATGTTTATTGATTTTTAGAGAGAGGAAGGGAGAGATAAAAAAGCTTTCTGCCTTTATCTGTACATGTGGATTTTTAAAAAATGTGTAATTCCATTTAGTTCAGGCTGACAGATGGCCCAATTGCTTTACAAAGTCATTGTATAGGCTGTGAAGAACAAATCATTATTTGTCCTATTAAAGGGCAGTGTTTGCTCACATGTTAAACTCAAGGCCAAATCTTCTGCCTCCTTTTTATTGTGTGGAGTAACTTTGGCAGTGAAATGGTTAAAATGATGTCACGGTGCGATATTTACCTATAGTATAAGTATTACGTAATTCCTGCTTTATCCTTCTCTTTTCCCCCCCTTTTTTTGTCTCCTCCTCTTTTTCTTTCTTCCTTCCTCTTCTGATCCTTAATGCAGTAGTAGACATTTTGGGAGATATTTTGAGGTAGTCCTCATCCTAAAATGTGGCCCCTTTTCTCCTAAAAGCCATCTCGCTGCTGTCATTGCAGGAACTGGAGGCAGAGATGAGAACAGAGAAAAAAGCCATCCTTGAGCATTAAGAGGTAATTGTCACAGGCCATTTTACATTATGAACTTTTAAAGAAAATGAACTGTAACCGCATCTTGCAATATATAAATAGAAATAGATAGAACTAAGTAAGTGTAGCAGGTATAGGTCTCCATTTATGTAAACTCAGGTTTTCAATAAATTATTATTTTTATTATTTTCTAAGATACACTGTAGCTATAGTGATGTTTTTCAGATTACAAGCTAAACCATACTGACTAAAAATGACTTACATGATGATCAACTTATTATCTCCCACATCAAGAAGTCATGAGGAAAGCAGGCCCAGAACTGGTTAATTCAGATTCTGGATGGTTTTGCCAAGTTCTTCTTTTTGCTCCATCATGTTTGGAGTTGGCTTGTCCTCGGGTCTTCTCATGATCATAGTTCTGAGCAGCAAATCCTCCCACAGCTCAGGTGGGAGAAGAGCAGTTTCTTCTCACCTATTTCTCAGTGAGGAGGTAAATTGTTCCAAGACTTTACAGACATTTATGTGCATTTTTGGTAATTTATGTAGGAGTATAACCTTGAGGAAGGGAGTCAAATGGGAGCTTACGTTGTGCCCTTATACTTTCCTGCCTCCTGTTTAATATATGACATTTCAATAAAGGGGAACATCATACCCACTTTACATGAAAGGATCAGCACACAGTGTCTGCCCTCAACCAGTTTGTATTCTGCGTGGTTAAATACTGGCTCATCATATTCTTAATAATAAATCAGAGCAGTGTTCATATATATTGCATTTCTGTTAATTACAATAATTACCATAGCTCAAATGCTCAGAAGAGTACAAATGAGATCACGATTACAGAGCTAAGTTCGGTTCTTCCTACATATCATCTTGCTTTGATCTGATATCAACCTGGGAATAAAGAAAACAGATGTTAATCAAATAAGAATACATTAGGATTGCGCAGCTAGTGTGGCTCAGTGGTTGAGAAACAACCCATGAACCCAGAGGTGACTGTTTTGATCCTGGGTCAGGGCACATGCCTGTGTTGAAGGCTCTATCCCCAGTAGGGGGCGTGCGGGAGGCAGCCAATCAATGATGTTTCTCATCCACGTGTCTCTGTATCCCTCTCCCTTCCTCTCTCTCTAA